>OZ010790.1:220935148-222303720 GCA_963932465.1 Maratus speciosus | reverse complement strand
AAAATTATTATTCAAAGTTCTGTATATATTTTGAAAAAATCAGCTAAATTGGCAATACTGCTTCGATATCTTGTTCTTTAACCTTTTCGGGACGAGCGTCTTTTACAGAATTTTTTATCTTTTATCACCGGTTTTTAAAAACAGAAATTTTTGTCTCATTGAATCGGCAAAATGCTCGGATTAAATAAGGCAAAATTTACAATAAAAATTTACCGGTGAGAATAATCACCGATTCTGCGCACCTTACGCGGCACGAATACCGGTCGCTCGTCTCCAAGGGGTTAACAAAAAAAAAATCTCCTCAAATTATGTCATGACTGAATTCAAAAATCTCACATTTAATTGTCAAAATTGCGTTTATAAGCTCAAAAAAATAACTCATCAACCATTAGAAACTGCAAAATATTTTATTCTGCTGTCGAATCTATGGTGACGCCATCTTTTGGCCATTATTAAAAATTGTTTCAGAGTTCATACTATTTATCTTAAATCTGACTTTAATTATTCATGTTTATATATTTAGGGGTTCTCAAAAATAGCTCCAAGAATTTTTATGAAAACGAAGTTTTCTTTTTGCTCTAGAAATCAATCTGTTAGGTTGCCATTGCCGAGAAAAATCGCTTTTATGCAATACCCATACCCACTCTTCGTATGAGTAGAAACCATTGCAGAAGAGTGCGTAGCATTTATCATTCATGTACAAAGAATCGTAAATGAGTTTAGTAATGAGAGGTAAGTTCGTCCATTAGATAAAGGGTAGGTTGACCTCGTTTTCTGATATGCCTAACGTAAATCTCTGTTTATTCGATAGGTCTAGGGAAATGTTAACAACTCTCGTAGTGTAGTCAAAGAAATTATTGTTTAAATAAATTTGAAATGATGCAATGATTTGCAGTTCATACTGAGAAGATACCTCTTCCTCTTATTTATACATTACCTTGAATATTTGCTAGTCTCTTAGTTAAGGAACCAACTGATTTTTTTCTCCAACTGAAAAACAGCAGGAGTAAGTATCTTTACCCTCTCGCTGCGCCTCCCGCGATTTCCACGGGCAGAATTTGCGTACCCACGATTTCCGCGATCTTTTTTTTTAATGATCAAATTCTTTAATAAAAAAAAAAGAACTCTTTTACAAAAAAAAAAAAAAAAAAAAAAAAAAAAAAAAAAAATAAATACATATTTTAACTCTAAAATATATGTAGATTTGAAATATGTAATAAAATAAATGCGCTTTTAGGTAGATTTCGTAAGAAATACTACCTATTGCAGTCGTTACCATGGTGCGACTTTTGAAAAATTCCTTCATAACTTTTCATTATAGGACCCCAGGAACCCAAAACCACCTCCACCTAAAAAGTTTATATATATATATATATATATATATATATATATGTATGTATGTACTAAATTTTGTCCGCACGATAAAAGTCGCAATTATGCACGAATCATCTTCAAACTCGCCAACAACTTTGAGATGGCTAATATCTCGGCGGGGATTGAAAATGGGCGAAATCGGCCCAAGAGGGTGGAAATGGGGAGGGTTCAAAATTTTGAATATTGTTTTAACATGATTCTGATAAAACCAGCTCTTACACAACAATGGCAGGAAAAAAAATAAAAGTTTTTCGTTATAGCAGTTGCCAACAATTAAAAAAAAAACAAATAATAAAATTCTCACCACAACAATTACTTTTCTTTTGCAAAATTTTCACGTGTAAAATTAAATAGTTTGACAAATTGAAAACAAATTGAATATTACGTCATAAGTTTCCTAGAGCAAGATTTCAGCATGAAAACTCAAAATAAATAGTTTGACGAATTAAAAAAATATGTATATTGCGTCATATTGGAAATATAATGGACCTCAGCAGGTGAATATGTAACGCCATGTAAGTTTGAAGAAACGTATTAAAACCTCATAAAAACCAGACTATGGAAATATTAACATATTTTAACACGTTAAGGTTCTCTGAATTTTTTGTAGCCATTTTTTAAACCTATTCCATATATATGTGTGTGTGTGTATTCGTGTATATTACAATTTTCACAAAAAGTTTAGCTCCCTACAGCTCGCTCTTTGTGAAGAAACAGGGTTTTATCTCTAATCTTGATTTAAGTTTTGTTGGAGAATTTAGTACTTAACATCGAAATCTACCTCCGCCTGTAGGCCCGAGCCGTCAGGGATTTTTTAAACCTATTTTGATAAAAAAAAAAAAAAAAAAATTACGCATCGAGAGAGTTAATAGTGTTCTTTAAAGTAATAAAAGTTAGCAGTGTAGTGTAATCTTAATGTAACAGTGTAACAGTGTAATCTTAATGTAAAAGTGTAATCCTCTTATCATATTTTATACAATTAAACCTGCGTATAACAAAAACCTGGCTTAAATGGGTGGAATATATTTTTAAATTCTCTTCGATTTAGCAGATTTAATTTCATTAAGAAACAAGTCGGATGTATCAATCCCGAAACTTTCTTCTATCTCATACATGTACTTCAAAATTCACTATCACAGTGCCAAAATTAAATGCCAATCTGTGCTCATCATGTGGATTCTAAAAAGATGAAATTCCGTGCATTAGCTCTTGAGATATAACTAACGTTGAAATCATGTAAATCCAGCAAAATGCAGCATAGCAGCGCCACCTATTGGGTGATTTACACCAGAACCTAATCAGCAACAACTTATCTCAACGTCTAACTGAATATGAAGTTTGGGGGAAAATCCGTTCATTAGTTTTTGAGATAGAGCTATTGAAGAAATCGTGGAAAATGCAGCACATTAGTGCTATCTATTGGTCTATTTACACCAACACGTAATCAGCATCAATTCATATCAAGGACTAACTGAATCTGAAGTTTGATGAAAATGTGTGCATCAGTTCTTGAGATAGAGCTATTGCGGAAATAGTGTAAATCCTGCAAAATACAGCATAGCAGCGCCACCTGTTGGGTGATCTACATCAAAACGTAAACAGCACCAACTCAAATCAAGGACTAACTGAATCTGAAGTTTGATGAAAATCCGTGCATTAGTTCGTTCTTGAGATATAGCAAATGCGGAAATCGTGAATAATGCAGCATAACAGCGCCACCTGTTGAGCGATTTACACCAAAAACTAATCAGCACCAGTTTATATCAGGGACTACCTGAATATAAATTTTTATTATATTCCGTGCATTAGTTCTCGAGATAGAGCAACCACAAAATTTGTGTTACATACAGACGGAGTCACAGACTCACAGACAGACATTTTGTAAAAACATGTTTTTTGGGATCTCTGACTCATAAAACGTGTAAATCCGTCGAAAACCGGAAGTCGAAAATTTTCACGAATCCAATACTTTCCTCTTGTAAAGATAGAAGAAAGTAAAAACGTTCGCAATTCATCCTGATATTTTCTTTAAATTTAGGGGCAGTCAGAGTCAGCCCCACTGGCGATTTTGCACATTTGTTTGACGGAATCTTTAAAATTTTATTTTGGTTTAATAAATTACAGAGAAATAATTTTAAAAACCCACTTTTTTTTTTTTAGAGAGCTTCAAAATTATCATTCTCTTTAACACTGTATGTATCAAATTATGAATTAATGGAAATTTCCCCTTCCAAAGCATTTTCCCCGAAATTTTGAAAATATCTTAGATGAGTTATCTAATTGTTAAATAAATGTAAGAAGATTTCGTTTTTTGTTGATTAAGATGAATAAATAAAATCTGTATTTAGGGCTGTACATATATAACGTTATCACTTTAAGGGGGAGAGGGAGTCTGGCACTTGACATCATAAGTTATTTCTAGGGGGATGGGGGTTGTTTTTTGATATCATTATCATTTTTGATCCAAACAAAATTTTCCTTTTTTTGTATCTTTACATCAATATATATATATATACAGTCTATTATCTATTTTTATGAAAATACAAAGTTATTATTAAAGCCATTAAATGATTATAAAATCATTTCATTCTAAAATATGGAATAGCCCAACGTTCGCCATTCCTATTCTTCTGCTATACGTGCTTAAAATTCGTTGTTAGAGAAACCAGGTTCGAAATGATATTCGTTATAGTATTTACTAGTCAAAAATGGGGAAGAATGGAGGTCTGCGGAGCGGGCTTTCTTGATATACCTTGATAATGTGGATTCTTAATAATATATATATATATAGTGGGTAGATGTTAGAGTACGGAGGAGGGTGGTGTTGTCTGGATAATACGAAATGGTTAATTTATTATTTTTAAAAAATGGGGCGTTTGAATTATAACTACATTGCTAATACACATTTTATAATGGATGTTGATTCGATATTTTATAATGGATGTTGATTCGATATTTTATATGTATATGGTGAAGTTATATTTTTTATTTCAATTCATATTAAATTTATTTAGCTTCATTAATATTTAATCATGTTCACAATTAACTTGTTTTTAATTTTTAGTCTACTCAGGACAATATCATATTAATTTCTAATATACCATCTTTATAGAGAATAATATGCATAATAAGTTTATTTGATATAACTACTGCTATTACAGTTTGTATTAAAATTGGGTTATTAGTTTTTTATTATTCCTCTATCCTTTTTAATCATGTTTAATTTTGAACTTAGTGTTCAATGATTAATTATCGATTTTTGTGTCTATTAGTCCCAAATTCATATTTGTTAGCTTTTTTATGGCTGGTATGCATATAGACCACACACTTTGTTTGTGAACTTTGGGCATTTGGACACTGAAGACTCTGGCAAAGTTCTATAAACATCCATCTTTCTTTTCCTGTTCATTTTATTAATAAATTATTTTTTATATTTAATAGTAATTCTTAAAGTTTTTTATAATTTTATTATATATAATTTATTTTATGTTATAACATATAGCTATATAATATTATCAATGTTATACAATTATTTAAATTCTCTGTATAGATTAATTGGGTATGGTAGTAGAATATATTGCATGCATTATATTAACATTTGTATTTATTTAATATTTTTGTGAATAATGATATATAATATGGCATTATTTATTTACTAGCCGCCTCTGGCGACCAGTTTGGTCTCCCTTAAATGTATGCTAAGCATTGCATCATGTTACTTTCATTCTTAAACTAATTCACTGGCTCAATCCTATCCTTCTCCGCGAGTCCAAAGAGAAATCAAGAATTCTTTGCGCACTTGATAACATTTCATACATTTTTTGTTATTATGCTTATTTCGTCTTTTTTGACGAATACCTCTTAATTTCCGAAGCTGAAAAATGAGCGAAATTTCAAGTGTTTGAACTGAGATTTGTTCATAAATTATCTAAATTAAACTTATTTTACTTAAACATGCCGTTACTTCAATGTTATTTTTTAGTATTAATAAATTTATTTAAATTTTGAAAATCGTGCATTTATAAATTTTTTTCACTACTTAATAACTAAATAAGGAATATATATACTTTTGTTTTTATAGATTTGATATCTGAGTTCATAAATATGACATTAAAGTAACGTAACTAAGAGAAATAGCAAAATAAAACCCTCGTGAATGCAAGCCGAACAAACGTTAGCGCCGCCAATTTACATACTATGATGTCATAAGAATATTGTCCATTCATTGTTGGAGAACCTGCTTTGCGAATGATTACCTCCATGGCCTAATATTTTCTATTGTTTATAATGAATGAATCTCGTGTGTTTGTTTAGTTTATGAAGTGAAATAGAAAGCTGTCAACTTAATTTCAATTGAAATTATCTTGGAATATATATTTATTTGAATGTAAATTAGAAACAGTACTTCGATGTTGAAATGAAATATTTTAGTTTATGTTATTATTATTACGATTAATTGCTTATTTAGGTACTTTTCTATTACAGGGGCTTGGCTTCTTTAATTTTTTTTAAGCTTGGTGCAATTCGGGCTTCAGAACGTAAAATACGTTGATAAAATATATAAATAGCTATGAAAATAAAACTGGTGAACTTTTATTTTTATTTATATGTATTTATTTGCATATAAACATTTTATTTACACATATATATACAATATTTGTTTAGATACAAATTATTTCTATTTTTATATAAAAATAGATTATTGGCTTCTTTAGATTAAATAAATTGTATACATATGGAAAAAATTGTTTATGTATATGAAATAGGATTTAGATTGACGGAAAATACGATGCCAATTTTTTTTTCTCGCCAAGAACCAATGCTGGAAAAACATCTATTTATTTATTTATTTATTTATTGTATTTTAAGTGTGGTAAATGAAAGATGGGTAATTTAAATGAAAGTTGTGTATTTTAAATGAAATGAGTCATAGATTTATATTTTAATGAAATGATTGCGATGAAAGAATATTTGGCGATTTATCACCTACGCCCGACTAACGGCCGTTTGGCATACAAAAAGTGAAGCGGTCAGCCCGGAACTATTGATGGCAGTCACATGACTTCGTCTTTTATTATATACACTGCTCAAATCAATTAAAGGATATTTGAAGTTTTATATAAAATAAAGATATAAACGAAATTTTTTTTGCAGAAAATAGAAGAAGAGAATCACAAATACAAATTTTTCTGGTTTTCAAACTGTGGAGTATGCAAATTTTGAGTTCGACGTCAAAAACGTCGCTTCAGCGGCAGCGAATGAAATTTGACTTACAACTGGATAAAAGAGAATGAAGACAAGGATGATCGGCATTCAGTGATTGCTTTGTTTCGATGAGTACGATGTCTCAGCGAAGTCATTTGACAGATTCAGAAGCTTTGAGAATTGTTGGTAGGTTAGAAGGGGGCCAAACTCAAGCCGAAGTAGCGCAAGCCATTGGAGTGTCACAAAGTGTCATTTCCAGGATCTGGAACCGTTTTTTGGAGAGTGGATGTGCAGGCCGAAGACCAGGGCAAGGTCGTAGACGGGCAACAACGCCCAATGAAGATCGGTATTTAGCGTTTACAGCTCGGAGACACCGAACCATGAACGCTACTCTTCTCCAACAACACCTTCGCTCGGCTACAGGCACCCCGATTTCAACTCAGACTGTCCGAAACCGGCTCCATGCTGTAGGTCTGTATGCTCGCCGACCGATGGTATGTGTTAGATTAACATCAAGGCATCGTCGCGACCGCAGGGAGTGGGCAGCCGAGCATGTCAACTGGAGGAGAAATGAATGGAGCAATATTCTGTTTTCTGACGAGTCCCGTTTTTCTGTGCATCCGGACAATAGGCGTATTTTCATCTGGAGGGACCGTGGCAGTAGGAATAATCCTGCGTTCGTGCACGAAAGTGTCAGATTTGGCGGTGGAGGAGTGTTGGTGTATGGTGGCATCTCCATTGACGGGCGCACTGACCTCTACATCATTCGAGATGGAGCTCTGACTGGTCGCCGATATAGGGATGAGATCCTCAGACCTATTGTAGTCCCTCACACTGCAGCAATCGGATATAACTTCATTTTAATGGACGATAACTGCAGGCCACATCGTGCAAACCTGGTGGAGGATTTCCTTTTCGAGGAAGGAATCGTTCGAATGGAATGGCCAGCGTGTTCTCCAGACATGAATCCAATCGAGCACGTTTGGGACGCTCTAAAAAGACGAGTTTCTGGCCGCCAACAACCCCCACAAACTCTCCAAGAACTGGAAAGAGCTCTTCTGGAAGAGTGGGGCAGAATACCCCAACTCGTCATTAATAGCCTCATTGAGTCCATGCCTCAAAGGTGTTCAACGTTGCTGGCCGCCCGTGGAAACCATACCCCCTACTGAAAATGATTTTCTTTGAAGAAAACACCTTTTCTTATTCTTTTTTTCTCATATGCACAAATTGTGTTTTTTTTCTTTAGTACACAAATGCGCAATAAAATGCATTTTTTTCTGCCAAACATGTGTAATTTATTCTCATATAACCTACTATGTCTGTCGACCATGTATCAATCAGCTAAACAGTTTACCAGATACAAAATCCACCTAAAACTGCAATATCCTTTAATTGTTTTGAGCAGTGTAGATTAGCATTTGTGGGATAAAGCAGTTGGTAAAATTTTGAAAGCTTTAGTTTCAATTTGGTTACTCTTATGACATTTGTTCATAATAGTTTTAATTTATTATACTAGATGGCAGCACCAACATTTAATTTACATTTTGTCTGTAGCTTCTATTGGAGTAATATTTTCTATTTTCAATTTTCAACACTAGATGGTACAAAATGCTGGTTATTGGCGATATTGTAAAATTATAGTTTTGGGATTTTTTACTTTTGAATACTAATATTGCAATTATTTTCTATTTATATTATATTAATTGTATTTATCACGGTATTTCAATATGATTAACTGCAACCATTAGGTTTTAATATCTGTGTTAACTTAACTGAAAAAATAACCTTAAACTTATCGTGCTTTTGGATACCATGTGCAGGAGTTTATTTGGATTAAATAAAACTGGGATTATATTAGGTATGTTGTGTAATATTACTATTTTTCCTTGCTATAAATTAAATATTTAAAAGGTTGTATTGCTTTTTCCATTTCATTGCATTTAATATTATTCTGTTTTCATCTTGAAACTATTCTTTTGGTCATATTAGTCGTTTGAGTACAGGAGAAAAAAAAATTCAGCTTTTAGCTTTTTTTCTCACAGAAAACGACTATTTTGCTGATATAATTGAATAACGTAATTGATAACGTAATTCAATATATAAGTTTTTCAATTATTCTTATCGGTATCCATATTTTTCTTTTTTTCTTCCATATTAAATCTCGTAATATAGTACAAGGCATTATATTTTATGCATAGCAGCTTGTATATTCTATAATTTTAGTATCCATGTTAAGTGTGTTGGGGGAAACTGTATTATTGTCATTTCATTCATAATCACAATTTTTGATGGTGGTCGGTAATGTTTATTTAATGGTTATATATATATATATATATATATATATATATATGGGGCATTCTCACAATCTTTTGACTTTCATGTCCCTGAATAATAATTTTTATTTTAATACACTTTTTTGTGTTTTTTATTTTTATTTCATATACTGGGGAACATCCCATTGCATGATTGCACAACAATATTAACGAGATAAATAAGTTTTGGACGATGTTGGGGGTCCAAACACCTGGAAAACTCCTATACCGCCCCGTGTCCCTGATGCTGATTTTTAAGTTTGGAGCTGTCTGGATAAAATTGTTTCAATAAAAATAATTCGGTGTAATTTTTTTCTGAAACTGGAACTATTGTTTTATATAAATATGTAGCTAAAAATTAACCTGCACACATTTTTAGGGTTGTTATTATTTTTAAACTCTGGCCCTGGGTTTTAGATTCCTTACCATCCCTCTTCTAAAATTATACAGAAAATCATTTCAGATGCAGCCACATAATTTTTTTCAAGTTTTTTTCTCTTGCAGAAGTATGCTAGAGAAATAATGTCTAAAATTCTTTGGCAGGAAATTTACTGTAGAATTTAAATCAGCATTTAAATATCAATTTCAAGCATCCTGGCTTTATTGGTAGTCTCACCGTGCCCAAGGTTTATTTCTGCACTTTTCGAGGTAAATTAAATTTTTTTAAATATTTAATCCACTGTTAACAACTGTTTCTAAAAATCAATGAACATTGTGGTTGTCACTTAGTCTTAACATGATTTTCCTAATAATAGGTGGTAATTTTCCTTACCGTCTCTTTTTTTACCATTTCGTCCCTTTTTTCCAATACCATCCTCTTTTTTTACCTTACGGTCCCTCCTTTAACACCCCTTTAAGACAGTGTTATACAAAAATTCTGTATTAAAAGTACTACATTGTTATTATTTCATATTTGAGTGTCCTGTGGGTACTATGCAAATTCATTATAAGTAAAAATTTAGAAGAAAATAAAAAGTTATAGGGGTAAAATGGTAAAGAAAATTAAACTCGCAAGTTTAACTTAAACCTCAGTTAAATAAAAAAATTTTCACTGCTGACCATTTTTTCTTTATTTTGAATCATTAAGGCATTCATCTATCAGATTGAAATGTTATTTTAGCAAGTTTCATTTTGTCAGATTTATTTCCCAAAAGTCAAAAGTTTGTGAGAATGCTGCCCCATATACCATATGAATACTTACAAAAAGGAGTTCTATTTGTTTTTAAAATTAATTGCGCTTAGTTTAAATGTGTAAAGATGGCTTAATATTTGTATAGTATTATTCTAATTATTATTATTATTATTTTAAATGACAGGAGTGACATTTAATATTTTCGAACTTTGAAGCTGTATAGTTTACAATAATTATACAGTAAATTTTAAATATTTTTCTTTTGAAATTTGCATTTATTTATTGTGTAATAATTGCTGCAAATTGATTTCCTATATGTTGATGAAGGGAAGTAAATTTATATTTTTCTGTATTTTTCTTAGATAAGACCAATAAAAACAAATATTAAGAAACAAAATTATTTTTATTTATGAAATAAACGACAGTAAAAAAAAATATGCATGTTATTTTAGATATAATCTTCATGTTGTAGCATGGTAAGCACAAAAAAAAAAAAAAAAAAAAAAAAATACATTTTTTTAAAATTAATTTTGCAATTTTGGCTTTATTTCGGGTTCTGCAGACCTGAAAATTCCGAAATTCCGAAGGTGAAAGATAACGAAACTTCTTTATTTTATCGTTATTTTGGATACCGCCGATTCAGAAAAAAAGAATTACAATTTCATCTTATTTTGACTCCTGTGCACAAAAATAAATAAATAAAAGAAGTGGATTTTAGAATTTTTACTTTTGGTCATACAGACCGGAAAAATTTGAGGGGGTGGGTGGGTTGTGAATGGGAAATGCTTCTATTACAATGCTATACCAGGTTAGGAAGGTCTCCTTACCAGGCATACTCAGAATATATTTAAAAAAAAATACTAATTAAACTATTTATGTATATAATAAAGGATCAGTCAAATTTTTCGGGGAGTAACCATGGTAAACACAAAAAAATAAAAAATTAAAATATTTACAGCAAACAATTACTGCAGAAAGTCTGTAAAAAATTTAAATATTTTTGAGTACTTGGTGCGAAAAGACGAAAGCGTCACGCGATTTGGCGAGCAGTACATTTCCCTGCCAAATAGTCCAGGCAATAGAGACCGTATAGGGGCTCTACCTAGCAAAATTCATGGTAGTTCTGGAAAAAGGATTACTATATGTTTTTTGGGTCGCTGAATCCGAATTTTTAACTTCCCACCAAAATTTCCCCCGGCAACCCCCCCAAATTTTGGTAAAATGCCCCCCCCCCCCCCAAAAAAAAGGTTTTAATTAAAAAAAATCAATTTTTTTATTGTTTTAGGGGGAAAGTATCTAGAAATTCAGAAAGTAGACAGAATTTGCAACAAATTAGATACATGACATTATGACTTAGGATGAAAGAGAAGGGGGATCTGCCTCGGAACATGCGCGCAGTGCTGCGTGAACTAAGTTGCGCAATTCCACTTAACCATTCACACGTTTACATTCGCCCTCTCATCTCCCCTCCGAACTTTCTCTGTAAGGTTTACTTTAAGTTTTTTGGGTCGCTGAATCCGAATTTTTAACTTCGCCCCCAAATCCCCCCCCCACCCCCCAAATAGTTGTTTTTAACTTAAATTTCTTATTGTTTTAGGAGAAAAGCATTACGAAATTCAGAAACCAGACAAAATTTGCAACAAATAGGATTTATGACATTATGACGTAGGATGAATGGAGAGGAGGAGGGGTGCCTCTGAACATGTACTGCGGCGCTACGTGCACTAATTTATGAAGTCCAGGCAATAGGGGATTTTACCTGGAAAAATTAATACTAGCTCTGGATTTCGACTCACTTTATGTTTTTTGGGTCGCTGAATCCGAATTTGTAACTTCCCACCAAAATTTCACCCGGCAACCCCCCCCCTCAAAAAAAAAATGATTTTTTGAAAAAATTTGGTTTTTGAGAAAAGCACGCGGGGAATGTTCCGAGGCAGCCCCCTCTCTCCCCGTTTATCCTATGTCATAATGTCATGTATCCTATTTGTTGCAAATTTTGTCTAGTTTCTGAATTTTGTAATGCTTTTCCCCTAAAACAAAAAGAAATTTAAGTTAATAACAACTATTTTGGGGGTTTTCGGGGGGGGGGGGAATTTTGGGGGTAAGTTAAAAATTCGGATTCACCGACCCAAAAAACTTAAAGTAAACCTTATAAGGAAAGTTCGGAGGGGAGATGGGAGGGCGAATGTAAACGTGTGAGTTGTTAAGTGGAATTGAGCAACTTAGTCCATGCAGCACCGCACGCATGTTCCGAGGCAGATCCCCCCTTCCCCTTCATCCTAAGTCATAATGTCATATATCTAATTTGTTGCAAATTTTGTCTACTCTCTGAATTTCTAGATACTTTTTCCCTAAAACAATAATTTTTTTTTTTAAATAAAAACTTTTTTTGGGCTTCAAAAATCAAACAGAAAAAATATATTTTTTCCGCTTTATTGATTTTACAATTTCGCGCCCGCAAACCCGAAAAATCCAACTATTGAAGTTTAAAGAACACAAAATGGAAATTTTACTATTTTGGATCTGTGGACTGCTAAGAAAAAGTAAAATCGTTACAATTTAGTTGTATTTTGCTCCTACAGACTCGAAACACGTATATGGAAAGGAGGAAAAATAAAGATGAAAATTTTATTATTTTAGAAAGAATTCGGATCCTGTGGATTCTAATGAAATAATAATAAAAAAAATTGCATTTTTAAAATTAAGTTTACCATTTTGGCTTTATTTCGGATTCTGCAGACCTGAAAAATCAAAATTCAAAAGGTCAAAGATAACGAAATTTCCCTATTTTATTGTTATTTTGGGTACCGCCAATATAGAAAAAAAAATTACAAATTTCATCTTATTTTGGCTTCTGTGCACAAAAATGAATAAATAAAGGAAAGGTATTTTAGAATTTTGACTTTTGGTCATACAGACTGGAGAAATTTGAGGGGGGGGGGGGACGGAAAAAGACTTCTATTACAATGCTATACCTGGTTCTTAGTTCTTTTGCCTCCAAAAATAGCACAGATTTATAATTTTCGCATTACCACCGGTAAGAGATCTGCATTAACCGAAATTGTAAGGCCTGTCCTCTAAAACGTTCCGCCGTGCTTTTATATTTATTCTCACTCCAATCTTGCCTATTGCCTATTCTAAATTACTCCTATTTTATCGGCGTAGTTTCATTCTTTCAAATTTGTTAACTTGGGCTTGTCAACCTGCTCAATTTTTTTCTCAGTCTGATCCGACCCATTAGAATAAATTGTCTTAATTCTACTTACACGGCCTGTTTGAAAACTTGCCTTCATTTTCTGGGCCTTGGTCCTTGCAGACCTTTGTACCTCGGGTTCTATCCGCAAACCCCAAAAATATGAGGGGAAGTACTTATATACTAAATGTAAAACATCTACTACAGTTATGAATTAAAACAGTTTTCATCTACTCTGTACACGGGTAAGCACCTGTACTTATTCTGACTCTACCCTGTATCTACTTTGTACACTGCAGTATATCGGTCACCTTTAACTTAAGTAGCCTGATATAGTCCATAAATAACAATAATAATTCATTTTATAGATTTAAGAATACATATAATTCGTTTCATTTCACTTTAAAATGTCTAACAAAAAAATCTGGAGTCGGAGTCGGCTTGTTTTTTAACGACCCCGACTCTGATTCTTTTGCTCAAAAATGGGTCTGGCTCCGACATCGATTCGGCAGCCCAGGAAGAATGTTGTCCAACTGTTTTGGTTATAAGTTCTGATTACTTCCGTGCAGGGAGCAAATGCAAGAAGACAACATTACTGTTGAATGCATTATATATCAAAAAGCTACTATAAAATACTTTTAAACAGCAAGTATTTCTTTAAAGTGTTATTTGATATAGTGCTAATTCATATTATATATAATAGTGCTATTTTATTAACTTCTTTTCACTTAAATAAGTAAAGTGTGCGAATAATAAATGTATAACCATATCTATATACAATTGAAAACGTATAAAAATAAAACGAAAGAAAAAAATTTCAAAAGTAAAAAGAATTTTTAGACACTGATAATGTATTATATCGTAAGGGGGGGGGGGGGGGGGGATGGAGGGTGGCCAAAATTGCTTCAAATTTGATCTCGTTATATATACAGGGTGCAATATGTTATCTATCGCCGACCTTTAATTTCTCAACCGTTGATCGTAGACATATAGTTCCAATTGCAAAAACGTTTCAAATGAGGTAAATATTCATGTTGTGGCATTATTTAAAGTAAAAAATCAATTTGATAAAAATTACAAAAACTAACTTTTTATACGGTCCCCCAGTTCCTATGGTTATATTTTGTAAAAGTTTACACAGATCATAACAGATATAACACAAAAAGTTTGACATCTGTACTACAAAAATTGACACAGTTATTAAATTTCAAAGTTTGAGATTTTTGCACATGATTTTGTTTATTAATGAGGGATCAGTTAAAAGATGAATTAAAGTAGTTCGAGATCAAAATCAGGGTGCAATGTCCTTTTTACGGCGAAACCACCATTAGCCGGTATCGCCAAATTGGGGAATCATCAAATAGGGTTATTTCATCTAAAAATTTGAGCTAACTTTCATGGGTCAAACAACATTCAAACGTACCGAACCGACGATACCGGCTAAAGGGGGTTTCGCCGTAAAAAGGACATTGCACCCTGATTTTGATCTCGAATTACTTTAATTCTTATTTTAACTGATCCCTCAATGAAAGACAAAATCATGTGCAAAAATCTCAAACTTTGAAATTTAATAACTGTGTCAATTTTTGTAGTACAGATGTCAAACTTTTTGTGTTATATCTGTTATGATCTGTGTAAACTTTTATTAAATATAACCATAGGGACAAGGGGACCGTATAAAAAGTTAGTTTTCGTAATTTTTATCAAATTAATTTTTTACTTTAAATAATGCCACAACATGAATATTTACCTCATTTGAAACGTTTTTGTAACTGGAACTATATGTCTACGACCAACGGTTGAGAAATTAAAGGTCGGCGATAGATAACATATTGCACCCTGTATCTTCATATAAAAGTTTACAACAAAAAATATTTGCAATATTCCATTTAAGTCACTTCTTTAAACTATTGTTATTAGTATTTTATAGAATTACAAAATGTACAATTATCTTACAATATAAATATAGAATTTCTTCAGAACTGAAATTTTATACTGCATGTCTTTGAACATCGAAATAAGCTGAACAGTTATAACTGAAAATAAATTATACATTTAAAAATATTTTTACTTTGTATAACGAATAATGTTTTTGGAACATGATAAAGTAAAGTATCTAGAACTCACCTTGAATTGTATTTTTTCTGATCGATGTATTAAACGAATTTTATAACAAGTTTATTTTTTATGGTTACTTTAAAATACTTTCGATGAATAATCGCTTTCTTTCATTATAAACTACATTATCTTTTAACGAATTTTCATTTAAATACAATTGTTTAAATCACCATTAATGTTATTATTCCGTATTCCATGGCTAGCGGACATATAAACTGAAAAATCCTGACTTTTAACGTTATTGCATAGATATGTCTGCAACATTCTTTTGAAAGAATTTTAATTACAGAACAATATTGGCATTTACTTTAGAAACTGAGTTGGGCCGTGACGTGCATGGCCTGATTTCATAGATTAAACTTAAAATTACACTATGTGCAATTTGAAACTTTCACTTTCACTCATTTCGACACCAACTACGGGAAATTTGAAAACAAGACGCTAATGACAGTATTTTTATTTTTGTATGCTCTGACGAAGGTTATGTATATAGTTGAAAGTACTAAGAATTATTAAAGTAATTTAACACCTTTTTAAACATTTTATCGTCTTTTAAGTAATCTGCACATAGTGTAGTTTTAACTTTTTAAAGATGAATTTAGCATTCTATTAATTTGTTTGCTGATTTCATAGATTTTTGCACGAGCTGGTCTAGCCATAAATTGAGAATAATAACAATAATACAGGCTGGGCTGGACTCAAATTATAAAGAGAACTAGCTGAAAGCTGACCGCCCGGCGTTGCCCGGGTAGAAACTGTGCCGGGACTGTCATTGAAAAATATAACACTGGAGTGGGCTTTATAAAAAAAACACTGAATAATATTTATTTGGCACAGATGTTATATACACACAACGACAATATAACTATATATCCACAGTTATGCTCCGGAACGTTTATATCAGCTATTTGGATTTCAAAAGCAACGCGTTTGCCCATGCGACGGTTACTAAGTCTGTTTTGGCGATCGCTTACGCTCTGTGTTTTACGCCGTTCTCGATCCAATCTATTTCGATTTTCTCTTCTTAATGCGGCTTCTTGTTCACTTTCAAGCATTCGCCGAGACCTTTTACGGGCATTTCTAACGATATTATGAAGTTCCATAATTGCAGCGAAAGAGAGAACGTAAATAAATAAACGCGAAATGTAAATAAACCGGATTTACCTCCGCCTAATTCCTGCCAAGTGACTTTTACATAATAACCAATGAGATGCCTTTCTCCGGTGTTGCCATAAAACAGTAACAAATAATCGCGATTCCTGTGCCACGTACGTTAGCGTAATATATACATAGATTATATTGAGAAAATAGGCAGATTCCGAGCCTGAAAATCCCCCCTTCCCCCCTTCTACGCTGCAAGAGTTGTTCAAATTTTCGTAGACCTGCAAATAAACAGCGATTTACACTAGGCATGTCAGCAATAGATCAACCTACTCTTATCCAATGGACGAGCTTACCTCTTATAACTAAACTCGTTTACTATTTTCATATCTATCGGTGACGCCAGAATGAAATCCAGAGGTAGAGGCAAATTTTTTGGGGAGAGAGTTTTACGATAAGCCTTATTATAGGGGAGATGGGGGCACATGTGAACAGTTCACATAAATACAGCTTTTTCTCATAACTGGCTTAATTTCTATTAACAAAAACTACTAAATATATTAAACAGAACTTTTTTTTTACACATGGTAATTTTTTTTAATCATCTGTATAGTTATTATTACTTTTTTATAGTTTTATAAATTCAAAAAATTGTTCTAGTTGTGAACACATGTGGGGCACATGTGAACACAAGGAAAAAATATCCTTTGACATGCTTTTTATTCTGTTATTCATTTGTCATCATAATCATTAGTTATATTATCTGTTAAATTCACCGTAAAGAAAAAAAACATATATATATTTCTCCAGTTTCTGGGTGATATATTTAAGCAAGAGATTATAAAATGAAAATAAGTAGATTGGGGGGGGGGGGGAGGCTTAGATGATTGATTAAATATTGTTGCAGTAAAATGAAAAATAAAGAAGTAAATTTGAAAAAAAAATTAAAGCTTTTAAATTTTGCTTTGAGGAAATTTTAGGGACGGGCATTTAGATAATATTTATCGAAATCTGCCGAAATACGAAAGATTCTCACCCCTGTATTTGCCTTATTTACTAAATTAGGGATAAAGAAGGGTTTTTATTGAGTGTTATAAAAAAATCTCGATTATAAGCCCCCTCCCCAAATTTAACTTCTTTTGATTTTGAAAGAGAGGGAGGGGAAGGGCTTACAATCGGGATTTTACAGTAGTTGTCAGTTTTAAAATATTACTTTCTTAAAATATTACTGGTGCCTATTTCCATTGAAAGCATCATATACATAGCTGTTTTAGAGATCAGATTAAACCATCATTGCAAGTTTGGAACAAATGAAATAGAAAAATTTTCGAAGCTGTTTAACATAATACTTTTTGTATTACCAATGCATAAAAAATGTTATTGTAAACCGTTTAGTAAAATGATACATAACACTTATTGCATTTTAGAAAACATTAAATTCATTTAAATTTCAATTGAACGTAAACGAGCTTGTTGCTCTTTATGTACAGTCGTGGAAAAAGAAAGTAAACACCCCCTACTAACTCCTCAACAAATTATCGCAGAAAAAAGTTACTGGTACCGAACGACTGGAAATAAAGTCTATTTTTAAATGATGTATATAAAATTTGCTTAGGGGGTCATCTACATATTAAAACGAGATATAACTTTGTTTTTTTTTTTTTTTCAATAGCAGTACACAATATTCTGATAGCATAAATGAATTCTACACCCTTCAATTAGTTTAAAAACAAATTTTTATGCAATTCGTACGATAAGTTTCCGAGAAATTAATTATTTTAAAACCAGCGTATTTTAAGGGCTGTAACCAAATTCAAGTTCGGTACTGGATTGTTAACAGAGAGAGCCCCCTTCGTGATCAAGGCACCTTAAGCAGTGAATGAAGCCTGCTAGATTTCAAAATATTTAGTCACTTCTGTCATAGACGGCCCCTTAAACCACCATTTTGCCGTTTTTTAAGCATAATTTGAAAACTACTTGGAAGAAAAATGTGAAATTTTGGATTTGCATAAAGCAGGACTTAATAAATCTAAATCCATCAAAAAAACTGCAGGTTGCAATTCATAATTTTTTCGAATATTAATTTCATAATTCATATCATAAAATGATAAAAATTGCAAATTCAACGTATTTATGTTTAGTATTAATATATAAATTGTAAATATTAGTATTATTGCTACACAAAAAATTAGCACATTATAAGCATAATTTCAGGAGATATAAATAAAAATATGAAAATGTAATTTAACATTAGAAGCACGAAATTTTGAATGTTTATAATTCAAAAACTTATCATTCAAATGACTTGAAATTTAGTGTCTAAGCATAGTTTGAACCGAAGATTTGAAATATCTCGTTAAAATTGGATATTGCCATTGAAAAAAAATGAAGTTTGGTTTCGTTTTAATATGTAGATGGTCCCCTAAGCAAATTTTATATACATCATTTAAAAGTAGACATTATTTACAATCGTTCGGTACCAGTAACTTTCGTCTACGAAAATTTGTTGAGGAGTTAGTAGGGGGTGTTTACTTTTTTTTTTTTTTTCCACGACTGTACTTACTGAAAGATGCATTTGTGGAAGTTTCAGTACAAAATCAACTTTACATAGGCGTAACCAGGGGGGGTGCCCTGGGTGCCCGGGCACCCCCCCGTTTCCGCAGACTCGAGCACAATTATTTAAAAAATCGAAATCTACAAAAGAAAAAGGAAGAAGTGAAAGCAGAGTTCAATTAGTTTAGTTCAGAAAACTAAACGGCTAAGTTTTGAAATGTGATAAAAAAAGAAACCCACATTCTTCTTTTTTTTTCTTTCTTTTTTTTTAAAAAGAAAATTGTGTTGTTTATCTTTTTTAAAACTAGAATATTTGCAAGAATCTGTATTAGTCATAGTAATTCAAAAAGGTGGCTTTATAATCCCACTTTGACGTCCTTTGTCTGTGGGAGATGTTTTTAACGCCGTTCTTTCTATTGCATGTTTCTGCAATTTCATGAGAAATTAGCGCAAGTTCTTCACAAGGATAGAAACTATTTGTCTCTTTGTTTTGGTAGTTTAAAGTCAAGAAAGAAACAAAAAAAAAATTGAAAGGGGATGCAAATGTGAAACGATAATTCCAAATTTCGATTAGCCGAGGTAAAAAAAGGAGGGGGGGAACACATACCCTGCCTCCTTTGTAAATGAAAAATAATAGCACAGAAAATTCAAATTAATCTGTAGGTTGGTTGGTTGAATTTAGTGTTTCGTGACCATTTTTTGACATTCTTGAAAGGAATATGATTGCAGTCTTTCAAGTCAATATAGTATTTTTTTTCCTCTAAAAATTTGTATATGATTTTTAGAGTTTTTCTCGTTTCGCGGCATTCTTTTGAAAGTAGGAAATGGAACCCCGTTTCAACCTTTTAGCCCAGTGCAGTAAATTTTGACAAATTCGCGATTTTATTCTGTGATCATTTCATGATATTTACAATTTTCTCCCAAAATCGTGTGACGAAATTCACGTCTTTCTACCCGATTTTTTGTCGAAATCCGCACTTTTCACCACTTACCTTTGACAAAATTCGTGTTTTTAACCGCTATCCTTTGACGAAATTCGCATTTTTTACCGCAATATTTTGACGAAATTGGCATTTCTTTAGCACGCGATCATTCGATGAAATTCGCGTTTTCTTTCCACGATCTTTTGATGAAATTCGCTTTTTCTTTCCGTAATCTTTTGACGAAATTCGCGCTATCTGTCTGCGATCCGCTAACGAAATTCTCGTTTTTATCGCGATCATTTCACGAAATTTATTCTCTGTTGCGACCGATTGACGAAACTGATATTTTTACAGGGAGATCATTTGTTGAAATTCGGGATAGTATTGCGCGACCGTTCAGAAAAATTCTCGATATCTTTCCGTACAAATTAACAAAATTCTCTACTCTTTTCCGCAACATTTTGACGAAATTTGAAAAAAAATTTCGTCAATCCTTTATCAAAATTCGTAATTTTTTTGCGCAATCTTTAAACGAAATTGGTGATTACTTTCTGCACTCTTTTATCGAAATTCCCGATATTTTTCTACGATCGTTAGAAGAAATTCTCAATTTTTTCCGGGACTGATTCACGAATTGATTTCGAGAAATTCCATAAAAGAAATAAAAATCACAGACCCAATTTTTTTTTAAATACTTACTGAATAATAACAGGTCTATGAAAGAATTTGAACGGGGAAATACTGCACAGCATTTTTTATTATGAGAGACTTTCCTTTCTGTGCACAAATCGCGCGATCTCGAGCGTTATTTCAAACCCTATCCCTGAAAGAAAACTTCATTACTAGAGAAGTGGTTGTTTTTTTTAAACGAACATAGATTTAAACAAATCTAGGATTGGTGGGAGGGGGGGGGGTTACTGCTTTCGGCAACTCCCGAGCAAGCTATGACCTCTTCTGTCTCGAAACAAACGAATCTTGAATTATTGAGTTTTTTATTTCGAGCAAAATTAAATTTTCAGCTTTCTTATAAGAGCTGATTTGACATTATTCCAATTCGAATTTAATCACGGCAATTGCAAAAATTACCAGAGAGTTTTTTTTTTTTTTTTTTTTTTTTGTTTCAAAAAATCGATTCAAAGCACGAAAACCCCCGCTAGAAAGTGCATCAAAAATTCGGAAAAGATTATAAAACCACATGGAACGAAATTAACTAATTGGGTAAAAGATTTAAAACGGATTCGTTTTAGGAATGGCAAAAAAACAAACAAGCAACAACAACAACAAAAAAAACACCGCGAAATGCAAAAAAAAAAAAAACCCTCTAAAGATAACATTAAAAAATTGTTAAAAACTGAAAAATCGCTGTAAGAATCTCGAAAACACTTTATTGAAAAGAAGACAAAGTTCACTGGGTAAAATATTGAATTCGGATTCTTTTTTACTTATTTGAAAAAATTGCCGCAAAATGCGAAAAATTTGCATAAAAAATTAATTGAAAAATTCCAGAAATTGTCTTCCATATGCATGAGTTCAGGCATACAGGTCCTGTCAAATCTTACGGGTGCAGGCTGCATTGTTTTTTCAGAGCTCAGCGCGCGTGCGCGTACAAAGAGACATACAAGCGCCTATCTTTATTATTACAGTCGCATCATGATAGTATAATTTTTATCATCTTGATAAAATTTAGTGTATATTATCATGACCTGCTTTACCTAATATATTCGACACACTCTGGGGTAAAAAACCGGAATTACCGTAATTTGCGGCCTATAATCTGCGAATCAAACAATTAGGTTCAGACCCAGAAATCTTGTTTCATAAAACGTAACTTATTAAATCGCGATAAATATTTAACTTAAATAATGAAATAAAATTTCTGGGTCGAAGCATGATTGTTTGAGCCGCGGATTATAGGCAGGAAATTACGCTATTAATGAATATTATAATTATTTATAATATTATAATAATTATTTATATAGACTTTCCTCCAAAATTTCTTCGGTCCCTCCAGTGATCCCTAAGAAGTCATAGAGTCACATTCTCAAAAAATTTCGTGCGTATGTACTGATGTACCGCATGTATTATCTGAGATTTATCATCCGGCAAAATTTCATCTTCAAGACTTTGACTGAGATAATTTTAGATCTCATGCAGTGTTCCCTTGTCCCTATAGAAGTTTCTAGCATGATTAAAGGCCTTTTTTAATCTTTATAAGAACAATCATATATGAACTTTTGCATTTAATATCATAGGCGTAACCAGCCTTTTGAACGGGGGGGGGGGGGTACCCAGACTTTTTAATCTGAACATGTTGGATACAAACAATTATATGTTTGTAATGGTTGGGTGCCAAAAAGTTCTACAGTTGTGACCACACTTAGTCACTGTCTTATATCACTGCTGCAAGGACATTTACATATCTTATTTTTTACCATTATATTTAGTTTTAATGTTTTGAACCCCTTCTCAACCCTCCTCACGCAAACAAAAATCGCATTTGAGCCCTTTTTAAAAGAAATACCACACAATTATACCTTCTAAGATGGAAAACTGTCTAAAACGGAAATTAGATCGGTTTTATGGGATTCGTTTTAGCAGGTTTTACTATATAAGATTTGTTTGTATCCAACATGTTCAGGTTAAAAAATCTGGGCACCCCCCCCGTTCAAAAGGCTGGTTACGCCTATGCTTTATACGATGATAATGTCTTTCATTTCAGAAAAATTATAGATATTGGAGCTGACATTATTTCTCATGAAGTTAACTGAAAGGAACAGAATCACAGAATGATTATTGGAGTCCTTATGAACTGCTCATATCTGCCCCCAACTAGTCTGTTCACAAGTGCTCCACATGGCTCCTAATTAAATTGATAAATCATTAACATTTCTCAATTTTAAAAGAAAAAATATGTATCACAAATCTTCATTAGTATTCATAGTACATGTTAAAACAATAAGATTCAAATAAATGAACAAATAAATAAAGTTATTCGCTTATCAAGTTGGAACTGAGATTTTACTTTTGAGATCTATAACGACTATAACCAGTGTTTAGGCTACTGAAGACAAACAAAATGTCAAAGAACTTCAAGAAAATTTTGCCATATGTCTACAGGTGCTGTCATCTTTGGTAATTTTTTTCAAATAAAAAAACATATAATAACTATTGAAAAATTGCGATTTTCACATCTGCCCCCTTCTCCCCTATATATATAATTTTTTTTTTACCCTTGATCACAGTTTTTGTCTTGATATTTAATTATATCAGGAATATTTATATTATATTTTCAGGTCAGAGATTGGGAATACGGGATGCAAGGCCCTCCCGCTTTGCCCCTCCGCCACTAGCTGGCTTTGATATCCATATAAATGGTATCTAAATGTTTCGTCAAAGTAATCAACTAGAAGTAAAATTCAAAATACGTAACAAGCTTTCAGAATAATTTTTTCAAAATTTTAATTCTTTAAACAAAATAGAAAAGGTTATTTCAGATACCAAAAATTTGAAAAATCCAATGGATACAAAATGGGCTGCTACTTCAAAAAAAAAGTCCTTCCGGCCAGTACCGGGAGGAAGAGGTAGCTTTCATATTCCTTATTTTTAAAAAGCAAGCTTATATTATTTAAACACAAGAAGCTCAATTTAGTGGAAACCGATTATAGAAGATTCAATACTAATTTTTATCAATACTAAATCATTATGAATGATAATTTCGCAAAATTAGTCAGCTTTATCAAGCTGCTTTTATTTAAAGTAACTTATATTTGGTTGCCAAATTCGGCGATATCTTGAAGTTCCTGCCATTTTAAGACAACATGGTGGATGAGGCTAACGAGTGAACTTGGTTGAGACCTTAGTAATCCTGTGCACATGCTCTCTCACATCGGAATCGGTTGATATATACAAGTGGGTTCGCAGGCAAAAAATCAGATTTTTCAAACTGTCACCCACATTAGAAATTGAAACTGCTATAACTGAGCCATTTTTTAAGATAAAGACAAAACAAAAAATGCTCCGGAATCCTTATATCATGGTCAAATATTTAAGAAAGAAACCTTTTTCAATTTCTAATTTTTTTGCACCTCACTTTAAATATAATTTTTTATTTAATTTAATGATCTCCATTTTGAAACAAGGTGGCTGATGAAGCTGGCCAGCGAATTTGGTCGAGACATTACGATATACTATCCACATGCCTTCTTACATCGAAATAGGTTAATAAATACGCGTGTGACAAATATCAGATCGTTTCAAAATGTCAAGTGTAGAAATTCAAACTGCTATAATCCAACCATTTTTTAAGATATATACGAAACAAAATATGCTCCGGGATCTTTGTATCAATGTCAAACACATTAAAAAAATCTTTTCATTTTTCAATTCTTTGATAACTCATTTTAAATTTAAAATTATTTTTTTAGGTAGCTTTCTTTACAAAAAAAGCTACCTATTGCAGCCGTTCGGAGGAAAGCGATTTAAAAAAATTTTGGTATATTTTCATCGACCATGACCCCCAGACCCCGAAACCACCCTCCGTTCAAAATTGATATATATATATATATATATATATATATATCTGACCTATGTCACACTGTAACTCCCGTAATTATGAACCGATTTCGATGTAATTCGGTGTGTACATAGTACATACCAATATCTCGACCGAGTTCGTTGGCCAGCTTCATCCGCCGTTTTGTTTCAAAATGGCGGCCATTTAAAATTTTTAAAAAAATTTAAAACTTGAAATGTGGTACCAAAAAATTAAAAATGGAAAAATATTTTTTTTTTATGTATTTGACCTTTATACAAAGATTCCGGAGCAGTTTTTGTTTCGTCTATATCTTAAAAAATGGCTGAGTTATAGCATTTTGAATTTCTAGCGTGGCTGACATTTTGAAACGTCCTGAATTTTGTCACGCGATAAAAGGCGTATTTATGAACCGATTTGGATGTAATTCAGTGTGTACATAGTACATACCAATCTCTCGACCGAGTTCGTTGGCCAGCTTCATCCGCCATTTTGTTTCAAAATGGCAGCCATTTAAATTTTTTTAAAAAATTTAAAATTTGAAATGTGGTACCAAAAAATTGAAAATGGAAAAATATTTTTTTTTATGTATTTGACCTTTATACAAAGATTTCGGAGCAGTTTTTGTTTCGTCTATATCTTAAAAAATGGCTGAGTTATAGCATTTTGAATTTCTAGCGTGGCTGACATTTTGAAACGTCCTGAATTTTGTCACGCGATAAAAGGCGTATTTATGAACCGATTTGGATGTAACTTCGTTTATACATAGTACATACCAATGTCTCGACCGGGTTCGTTGGCCAGCTTCATCCGCCATCTTGTTTAAAAATGGTGGCCATTTAAATTTTTAAGAAAAATTTAAATTTGAAATGTGGTACCAAAAAATTAAAAATTGAAAAAATATTTTCTTCTTATGTGTTTGACCTTGATAAAAAAATTCGGGAGCAGTTTTTGTTTCGTCTATATCTTAAGAAATGGCTGAGTTATAGCATTTTGAATTTCTAGCGTGGCTGACATTTTGAAAAGTCCTGATTTTTCTCACGTAATAACAGGCGTATTTATGAACCGACTTGGATGTACCTTGGTGTGTACATAGTACATACAAATATCTCGACCGAGTTCGTTGGCCGGCTTCATCCGCCATCTTGTTTCAAAATGGCGGCCATTTAAAAAAATAAAAAAATAAAAAAATTTAAATGAGATACCACAAAATTGGAAAGTGGAAAAGATTTTTTTTGTATGTGTTTGACCTTAATACAAAGATTCCGGAACAGTTTTTCTTTCGTCTATATCTAAAAAAAAATGGCTGAGTAATAGCATTTTGAATTTCTCTTGTGGCTGACATTTTAAAACGACCTGATTTTTGTCACGCGATAACAGGCGTAATTATGAACCTATTTGGATGTAACTTGGTCTGTACATAGTACATACCAATGTCTCGACCGAGTTCGTTGGCCAGCTTCATTCGCCATCTTGTTTCAAAAGGGTTGCCATTAAAAAAAATTAAATTTAAAATTCAAAATGAGGTATTAAACAATTAGAAAATGAAAAAGATTTTTTTATGTGTTTGGCCTTGATACAAAGATTCCGGAGCAGTTTTTGTTTCTGAAAATTTGTTCTTTTGTTTATATCTTAAAAAATGGTTGATTTATAGCACTTTGAATTTCTAGCATGGCTAACATTTTGAAACGATCTTGTATTTGTCACGCGATAACACACGTATTCGCCTATTTCGATGTAAGAAGGCATGTGGATAGTATACATCAACACCTCGACCAAGTTCGCTGGCCAGATTCATCAGCCATCTTGTTTCAAAATGGCGACCATTAAATTAAAAAATATATATATATTTAAAGTGAGGTGCAAAATAATTAGAAATTGAAAAAGGTTTCTTTCTTAAGTGTTTGACCTTGATATAAGGATTCAGGAGCATTTTTTGTTTGTCTTTACCTTAAAAAATGGCTCAGATATAGCAGTTTCAATTTCTATTGTGGGTGACATTTTGAAAAATCTGATTTTTTGCATGAGACAGCACTCCTATATATTAACCGATTCCGATGTGAGTGAGCATGTGCACAGCAATTACTAAGGTCTCGACCAAGTTCACTGCTTAGCCTCATCCACCATGTTGTCTTAAAATGACAGGCACTTTAAGAAATTGTCGAATTTGGCAGCCAAATATATGTTACTTTAAAGAAAAGCAGCTTGGATAAAGCTGACTAATTTCGCGAAATTCTCATTCATTATATTGATAAAAATTAGTATTGAATCTCCTATATTCGGTTTCCACTAAATTGAGCTTCGTGTGTTTGAATGATATAATTTGGCTTTTTTTAAATAAGGATTATGAAAGCTACCTCTTCCTCCCGGCACTGGCCGGAAGGACTTTTTTAAATGGCAGCCCTTTTGAAATAAGATGGCGAATGAAGCTGGCCAACGAACTCGATCGAGACATTGGTATGTACTATGTACACACCAAGTTACATCCAAATCTGTTCATAGATACGCCTGTTATTGCGTAACAAAAATCAGGTCGTTTCAAAATGTCAGCTACAATAGAAATTCAAAATGCTATAACTCAGCCATTTTTTTAGATATAGACGAAACAAAAACTGTTCCGGAATCTTTGTATTAAGGTCAAACACATACAAAAAAATCTTTTTCATTTTCCAATTTTTTGGTACTTCATTTTAAATTTTAAATGTTTAAAAAAACTTTAAATGGCCGCCATTTTGAAACAAGATGGCGGATGAAGCTGGCTTACGAACTCGGTCGAGATATTGGTACGTATTATGTATACCGCAAGGTACATCCAAATCGGTTCTTAAATACGCTTGTTATCGTGTGACAAAAATCAGGTCGTTTCAAAATGTCAGCCACGCTAGATATTCAAAGTGCTATAACTCAGCCATTTTTTAAGATATAGACGAAACAAAAACAGTTCTGAAATCTTTGTATCAAGGTCAAACACATAAAAAAAAATGTTTATCAATTTTCAATTTTTCGGTATCACATTTCAAATTTAAACGTTTTTTAAAAAATTTAAATGGCCGCCATTTTGAAACAAGATGGCGGATGACGCTTGCCAACGAACTCGGTCGAGACTTTGGTACGTATTATGTATAAACCAAGGTACATCCTAATCGATTCATAAATACGCCTGTTATCGCGTGACAAAAATCAGGTCGTTTCAAAATGTCAGACAAGCTAGAAATTCAAAGTGCTATAACTCAGCCATTTTTTAAGATATAGACGAAACAAAAAATTCCCCGGAATCTTTGAAACAAGGTCAAATACATAAGAAAAAAATATTTTTCAATTTAAAATTTTTTGGTACCACATTTCAAATTTTAAATTTTTAAAAATTTTTTAAATGGCCGCCATTTTGAAACAAGATGGCGGATGAAGCTGGCCAACAAACTCGGTCGAGACATTGGTATTTACTAAGTACACACCGAGTTTCATCCAAATCGGTTCATAAATACGAGAGTTACAGTGTGACAAAGATCAGATATATATATATATATATATATATATATATATATATATCAACTTTTGAACTGAGGGTGGTTTCGGGGTCTGGGGGTCATGATAGATGAAAATATGCCAAAATTTTTTGAAATCGCTTTCCTCCGAACGGCTGTAATAGGTAGCTTTTTGTAATGAAAGCTACCTAAAAGCGCTTATATGAATTAGAAAGAGAGAGAGAATAATAAAAAGACATAATATTTCTAGATTAACAAGACAGTTATACGTATACTTTTAGGGGAAATTCCACTTTGTAAGACCAAAATGCAAGGTTTTTTAAAGAGTTTTTTTTCTGAATGAAAAATTTATAAAACAAAATTGTATTTCTCCCTCCCCCCATTAAAAATTAGCATACATTTGTCTATTTTGCTAATTTTTTGTGTGGGAAAAACATAAAATATGGGGGCGATGCTTTTCTTTTTAAAACGTGTATGCGCTACCATCATGAAAAGGCGTGCATCAACGTGCACGACTTTTGCGTGGTGTAGGATTGTGCCTCGTAGAGTAATCTAAAACACAAAACCGATACGAGTTATGAAAGACAATTACATTTTCGAAGTCATGAACACATTTTTATTAACACATAAAACAAAATGGTGCTTATTTGAAAATTGACAATTAAAATAGTTTGTTGTCTGAGCGAAGCGAAGGCTAATACTCAGCGAAATATTACTGTCCGGACACATTACTACTACGATGGATATTAACGCCATGTCCTACTTAAAAAAAAGCCTAATAAAAATCTTTCGTCAAGCATAACTCAAAAAATATTTGTCGGATTTCTTTTCTGATTGCACCAGAAGGTACCTATGAGGGCCACCTACTGAATGCACCTACTATGAAAAATATGTTCCAAACCATTTAAAAATTACATTAAAAAAACTGATAAAAAAGCACAAGAATATCTGCATACGTCACAGAAATTTGGTGTGCGTCACTTTCACTGGTGGATGTTTTCGTAGGCAACTGGTTTGAACACATGATGCAAAAAAAAAAAAAAAAAAAAAAAAAAAAAATATGCACGCAGTAATATTGAATAGATCAGTTTCAACCACGTAATCACAAACCTTACAACAACCCGTGGCAACCAGTTTTGGTGGGCAAACAATTAATAATACAGTACGGGCTAAAAACTCAGGTTAAAAGATAGTTGTCAGTCTTATCGACTGGAAATTAACAGATTTTTTTAATACGCGTATAACGAAATTTAGAAACGATTGTGGATGATTAAAACAAATGACAAGAGTGTTTATTGCTCCGGGAGGTTATCTTTCTCTGGATGTCTGTCTGTCTATCAAACAGCATTCAATTTTCTTGTAAAGGATGATATTATTATGCACTAAAACGCCATAACGGACACACCCGATTAGTGGACACCTCTATTTAGCGGGCATTATTTTCGATTACCAACCCTTAAATAACTGTACACTTTTTAATCTCAGTAGCTGACACCTCCAAATAGAGGACAAATTCTGCCCTCTCGAGGTGTTCGCTATTCAGAGGTTTTACTGGTAAAAACACCATAACGGACACACCCGATTAGCGGATATCTCTATTTAGCGGACATTTTTTCGATTACCAACACTTAAATAACTGTACATGTTTTACTCTCAGTAGCGGACACCTCCAAATAGAGGACAAATTCTGCATTCTTGAAGTGTCCGCTATTCAGAGGTTTTACTGTATGTATATATTATTGATAGTTATTTTACAGGGCCGCACAAAAGAATAAGAATATATGAAACGAATATAAACTAAATTCGGGATTGGTAGATCGCTGATGGTAATGTAATTTTAGAATGTTGTTACAGTCATCCGCAGCATGTTTTTAGAGTTACGTTCATCTAACGAAACCCTACCTGTCTCACTCCTTTGTCTGTCCGTCTGTCACAGAGCCCGTTCTCAGAAACTATATATGTCGGAGACTTGAAAATTTGCATACTTATAGCTGAACACCACACATCAAACGGCAAATAATAAAATTTTGAAAAAGTCTAATATTTAACCCTCTGGGCTCTAACTTGTGTATTTTAAGCAATTTTTCTAACTCAGACCCTAATTAAGTTGGAGACATGAAATTTTGCATACTTATAGCTGAACACCTCACATCAAATGACAAATAATAAAATTTTGAAAAAGGTCTAATATTTAACCCTCTGGGTTCTAACTTGTGTATTTTAAACAATTATTCTAACTCAGCCCCTAATTAAGTTCGAGACATGAAATTTTGCATACTTATAGCTGAACACTTAACATCAAACGACAAATAATAAAATTTTGAAAAAGGTCTAATGTTTAACCCTCTGGGCTCTAACTTATGTATTTTAAGCAATTTTTCTAACTCATCCCCTAATTAAGTTGGAGACACTTGAAAGTTTGCATACTTATAGCTGAACACTTGCGATAACACGATAAATCATAAAATTTTGAAAAAGCCATATTTAACCCTCCGGTCTCTAACTTCTGTATTTTAAGCATTTTTTCTAACTCAGCCCCTAATTAAGTTGGAGACACGAAATTTTGCATACTTATATCTGAACACCTCACATCAAACGAAAAATAATAAAATTTTGAAAAAGTCTAATATTTAAACCTCTGGGCTCTAACTTGCGTATTTTAAGCAATTTTTCTAACTCAGCCCCTAATTAATATGGAGACGTGAAATTTTGCATACTTATAGCTGAACACCTCACATCAAACAACAAATAATAAAATTTTGAAAAAGGTCTAACATTTAACTTCTAATATTTTGTCTAGCGCAATTTTTAAATTTAAACTGTTTTGCAGTATTATTTTTTTGTTCATTTTGATAATAAGTGTAATGTGACGTAATTTCTTCTATTTAAGACTTCGAACACATGTTAATGAATTTATTTTACAATATACTTTCTCTTTTAAAATTAACATGTAAATATAGTTTTTATGGCGTAATTTCCAATAAGTGCCTGCTTTTTATACCTAATTATTTAATTCTAATTTGAAGGTTTTTTTCTGTATATAATAGTAACGTGTAAATATTTTTTTTTTATTTGATGCAAACATTATTGTTTGCGCTGTTTATACAGTTGGCAACAGTTTAAATTAATACCATTTTCTAAAATATGTAAAAAAATATCTGTCGAAATGCTGAATATTTGAATTTAAAATAGAAATAAAACCTCAAAAAATGAGTCAAATTAAAAAAAACAAATAATGGAATCTGCACACCGGGATCTTCTATTGAATAAAATGATATAAAAATGATTAAATTCCCATGTATAGTTTTTGCTCCTATAAAACTTTTTTTAATGAAACGATTTTGTCCAAATTTAGCATTAATTATCTCTTAACATAATTCTTCTTTTTGAAAACTGTATACATCAGCGTGTTGATCAAACATTTCTCAATAATACCACCGATTTTCATATTTTTGTATGCAATAGTTTTATTAATATTAACGAAGAAAGACCTCCGGTCACAAAAAATTCAAAACCGGCAGCGGCGGTGACAGCGTTAGTTCCTTTTTTTAGAATAGAGAGATATATAAAAATGAAAACTTGTCTATCTGTCTGTTTGTAATTCTATAAAAATCCACAATTTGGAAGCCAAAATTGTGGAAAGATACGTACATGTGTATTAAAACATAGCCGAGTCAACTAAAATATTCCAGAATCGAAATAATTTATAGTTAATTTTTAATTAATAAAAAAACCACAAATTTAACAGCAATTTCTTATCAAATTTAAACATTTTTCGTTATAGCAGTTGCCAACAATTAAAATACACAATAAAATTATTACTACAACAATTAATTTTCTACTGCAAGATTTCCACGTGAAAAATGAAAATGTAATAAATAGTTTGCGAATAAAAAAAAAAGTGAATATAACTTCATAACTTTTCTATTTCAAGATTTCCACGTGAAAGATGAAAATATTACGTCATATTGGAAATATAAAGGACGTGGTGGATATAGTATAACGTCATATGAGTGTGAAAAATGTATTGAAGCATGATGAAAACCCGATTAGGGCAGTGCCATCGCTAAGACTTTTTATGGTGGGGGAGAGAACCTTAAATTGCCAAGTCAAATTTCAGCATTTGCCAACTCGTTTTATAATTTTGCCAACTTACCACAGTTATAAAATGTAATATAGTTCTTATTTGTTAAAAGTTTAATAATATTCCCAATTAGGTTCGTAATTTTTGCCAAGTCTATCAGAAATAGAAAATATATTATAGTTTTTATTAGAATTTTAAACAAATTTGCCAACTAAGTTTGTAAATTTGCCAAGTGTAATAACATTCGCAAATGTTTGGGGGGGGGAGGCTCCCCCCCCGTCCCCCCCCCTTAACGAGGCCCCTGGATTAGGGAAACACTGGCGTATTTTAACATTATTGCTCCAATTATAAATTGAAATAAGTTCATTTATAGCTGTATTCTTTTGCGTTTGTTATATACATGTATACATTTTTATGTAGCGTTTTCATATGATTCATTCATACAACATTTCGACTGCTTTTTTTAATGTTTGTTTTGTGTTGTATGTTAAATTTTGAAATTGATTTTTCAGAACAAACATCCTTCAAATTCTGGGCAACGCCTGGCACTTTAGTTTGTAACAGATAAATGGCTTTTGTATCTGTACATCTAATGCTAATATTATAAAGTGTATAATATTATTAATGCTTGTACGTTTGCGAGGTGTTATCCCTGAAACTTCATAGCCAACATTAAAAGAATGTTGGTGGCCATCTCTGCTCCGAAAAAAAGACTGTATTTTATGTCAGTGCAAGAACCTACATTGCTGAAGGAGCAAAAAAGTTCTAAAATTGCGATTTCTGCGATATTGATTGGGTTAGAAACTTTAAATTTGGTGTGGTAGTTACTTTTAAGATGTAAATACTCGTAATGAACCTCTCTAAAAGGTTCAATTTGACGGATAAATGTAAAAATTTCTAGAAAGGTTCTAAACTATGATTTATTTGGAATACTGAAATTTTTGGGATACTGTTGGGGTTAGAAACTAGAACTTTGGCATGGTAGTAATTTATAAGATGTAAATGCTCTTTGTAGAACGAACTCTAAAAAATCGAAAGACTATACAAAGCGCAAAAAGATCTAAAGATGATCTAAGTAACGAAGTACATGGAATTGTTAGGAATATAAACATGAAAATTTACATGGCTGTATTTATCATGACGTAAATTCTCACAATAGAACAATTTCTGAAAATGTCGCTATATAAAACAGTGCAGAAACAAAAAACTTTCGAAAATTTTCTATTTCTGTGTTACTGCTGAACCCAAAATCTTGAAATTTTGCTTCGAGTTAGTTTTAAAATATACAATTGTCCCTATGAATGGTTTCTAAAAAATTTAAAATTTAAAAAGATGAAATTAACGGAAAGCGATCTCAATTACCATTAATTTGGAATTATTATGTATAGCAACTCTAAATATTTCATAATGCTGCATTACCTCCGCAAAACTTGCAATTTAAATGCAACAAAAACTGATAGATACCCACCTAGCATTAAATAAATTGTGTAAATATTGAATAAAGACCTGTATGAAACAGTGAGTAGGTTCCCCGAAAGTACTTGTTAAAGTGTTCCTTCTCTAGGCTTTTCTCTCTCTCTCCAAGGCCACTAACAAAGGGAAGTGCCGTTTTAAATGTGATATGAATTTTTTATCTGATTCATTTTTCTAGACATTTTATCATAAGGTCATATTCTCAATTATCATTAGTAGTTTTTTTATATATTAATTTATTCTGGTGAAATTTCATAATCGGGTTCATATTGGCGTATGTTAGCTTGCATGATTTGCTGAATAAATATGTATGGATTTGTAAATTACGTCAAATGACTCTTTGACAGCTCAAAAGTTATGAAGACGATATATTCAGATCTTGTGTCATACTTTATGTTGTCGTATAAAGTATAGTCCATTCTTTATAAACATCATATATTTGTCATTTAAAGTTATTCAAATGGGTGCAGAGCGTCTGATTATGCTCCTGACATCATTTTATACAGTTAAAATTCCGATATAAGATAATTTAGTGTTTAATTTTCTATTTTACTTTTAATATATTGCGTACTTTCAATTTTATATCCATGCATGGCTGTCTTGCATGGTTTGATTTCCCATTTTTTTAAACAGTGTATACGAATTTATATATAAAATTTTGTAATTCTACCATTCGTTTATTTTCATCATTTCAATTTATCCCAGTATATGGACAATTAAAGATAACATCTCCTTTTCTTTGCTTCCACATGTTATTATTAAATCTATGTTCTCAGAAATATCGCTCAGACTAATCCCTCTGAGGGAAGTCCTAGTTTAAAAATTCCTTTTTTCCTTTCAACTTTAATGTTTTTGGGAAAAAAAAATTAACAGCTAATTTTTCAATATTAAATAAGTTCATGTGCCTCGAAAAGCGATTATCTTTCAGACCCCACCAATTTTTGGATAAACGGTTGATTCGTTCAAAGGCTTTGCTGCACTGAGTATTTTATGAGGAAATGCGTTAAGAAAAATAAACTACATGAATTTCAGCAGACGTACGCAGAGTTGGGCAACATACACCGAAAAACCATTTTCGATACAAAATACATTGGCTTTAGAATCTAAAATACAAATTACAAAATACTTTTCAAAATTTAAAAATTCCAAATACAAAATACATTTCGAATTTTCAAAAATTTATTGTTGCCAAGTATTTTTTTAGAGAGGTAATTTTGCAGTTTAAAGGATAGTGGGGGACCTTATCATGCTCCCGTAAGAGGATGTCCCAACGAGCTACCCTACTAGTTGTGGATACGTCACTGAATTAAAATTACTTAAACATTCGTAACAAATTGAATATCTTCCTTATATCTACCCTATATATAAAATCCTAATGAAACGACGTTATGAAACGAATATATGAAACGCCTGAAATGTGACGATTCTTTGAATCGACTGATTAAACAACTGATTATGTTTCACGGTGATTTCTCCTAAAAAAAAGAATACTTTGCGATGAAATTAACCCCAAAAATCAATATTGATCCGCAGATTTCAAAACTGGTATTAGAATTTTTAAATTCGAATTAGTTTTCGAAATATTAATTTTTTTCTAATTTTATATACATTTTTCTAATGATGGCAACTCAAATTTTATTCAAACAGATATTTTTTTTTTTTTTTCAGATTTTAGAAAAGGTTACTATTTTAAACTAATTTGGCGAGAAGTCTGGTCTCCCTTAAATGGATGCTAAGAAATGTGTCATGTTACTTTTATTCATAATTCAATTTGTATTTCATTATCATTTTATTTAATACAAGCAGAAACATTTAAAATAAATGGCTTTCACTTCTTTATTTTTTTTAAACGAAATAAAAAGGAAAATATTAGGCACAGATGTCATATACGCACCGGGGTACCTAATTGGCGCCAAAATGGCGTTATTTTGGTTGACATGGTAACCTGGCTATTGTTGTTTATTTAATAATAAGAGTTTATTTACTTTATTTACTTTTTTTAAATTACATAAATTGTTTTGTGTTATAGTTTATTATTTTTTTGTTATTTTTCTTTAAAAATAAAAAGTAATAGAAAATAATTAAAAAATACGGTACTACTTAGTTATTACATCGACCCATTTCGCCAAATTATATAAATCGCCAAATTATACAAATTGACATAATTTTTATTTTAAATAGCGAAAGAACAAAGAAAATAGTATAACATTAATAAATATACAAATAAAACGTCGAAATAAAAATCACTTGATGACGTAAAGACGTGTAACTTGCTTAAAGTCAAGTGAATGTGACACTTATCAACTATTATTGGCATCTAATCTTATAGTTTGGTGATAGATTTTTGTTCGACGGGATAACTAAGTAGTACCAAAAAGACATATGTAACTGGTATTCGAAAACGAGGATTTCGCCAAATTTTCGTAAAGAAAATCACGCCAAACCGGGTGCGTATATGGCATCTGGCCAAATATTAAATTACGTAACAAACGATGACATTTAATTCCAACTTCAAAGCAATGTTATAATTTACCACTCGAAAAAAAAAAAAATGCTAACTGGCGAGTTGAAAAATAATTATTGGCGAGATTTGCAGCCGGCTAGCATGACAGAACCAAGAATTCTTTGCGACAATGCTTTTATGTAGTATTATTCGAAAAAAAAATTTGATTTTTTTTAATCGAAATGGAAAACTTTCGGCACAGATGCCACATACGGTCCAATATTGGCGCTATTTTTTTTCTGACGCCAATGTCATATACGCAACGGGTACTTAACTGGCGCCATAGTATCGTTATTTTGCTTGATTTGATAAGTCGGATGTTGTTGTGTATGCTGTTGATCTTTTCCCCAAATTAGCGCCGGAAAAAAATCGCGCCAATATGGGGCCGTATATGATATCTTGGCCAAACTTTCATATGAAAAGCGAAGGGATCAGAGCGTATTTATTTATGGCAGTTTCATGACTTGGACTATTATAATATAGATGAAATGATGGCGATAGAATAATATTTGGCGACTTATCACCTGTACCTGACTAATATTAAAGTACCAAAATGGCACCAGGAATATAAAAAGCGAAGTGGTTCGCCCGGAACTCTTGATGATAGTCACATGACTTAGGCTATTTTTATAGAAATTGTTTTAAAATACCGGGAGACAAAGACTCTGTACACTTAATTCCTTTTATTTTTAGCTTCTTTTCAAACGTTTAACTGATCCTCTTTAATCAAACACGAAAACAACATTGGATGTCTTAACAGCAACTGATTCGGCCTTAAATTTTTGAAATCAAAGGAAGTTGAATGGAAACCCCTGCACAGCTTTTTTCCGTATAATTCAGTCTTTTATAATATTTTTTAAACCGATCAGATTAGCGTGTTTTTAGATTCTGCGCTGTCTGAATGGGGGTTGGCGAGCGTAGCTTGCAGGGGGCAGTGCCCCCTAGTATATTACAAAACTATATTACATTATTATCGTAAAAAAATATTTTCTTGATATTTTTTCAATTAATTTAAAAGCCAAATATTAAACAATTTGAAACTCTCTGTACAATGAAAATTTATAACTTTTAATGCGTAAATAACAACATCAGTTTATGATGAATACACGTCTTTGATTATTAGTCATAAAATCATACAAAATAATGCTTTAATAATATATATTTTTTAAATACGTGCATAGCACATACTCACATACACATAATGTGTCTTTGAAAGATGTACAGTCGTGGAAAAAAAAAAGTAAACACCCCCTACTAACTCCTCAACAAATTATCGTAGACGAAAGTTACTGGTACCGAACGATTGGAAATAAAGTCTACTTTTAAAGGATGTATATAAAATTTGCTTAGGGGGCCATCTACATATTAAAACGAATCCAAACTTCATTTTTTTCAATGGCAATACCCAATTTTAACGAGATATTTCAAATCTTCGATTCAAACTATGCCTATACACCAAATTTAAAGTCATTTGAATGATAAGTTTTTGAATTATAAACATTCAAAATTGAGTGCTTCTAATGTTAAATTACATTTTCATATTTTAATTTATATCTCCTGAAATTATGCTCCTAATGTGCTAATTTTTTTTGTAGCAATAATACTAATATACCCAAACATAAATACGCTGAATTTGCCATTTTTATAATTTTATGATATGAATTATGAATTATGACATTAATATTCGAAAAAATTATGAATTGCAACCTACAATTTTTTTGATGGATTTAGATTTATTCAGTCCTGTTTTATGGAAATCCGAAATTTCCCGTTTTTCTACCAAGTAGTTTTCAAATTATGCTTAAAAAACGGTACAATGATGGTTTAAGGGGCCGTCTATGATAGAAGTGAGTAGATATTTAGAAATTTACTCTGCTGTTCTGTAATCTAACAGGCTTCATTGACTCTTTGAGCCGCGCTTAAGGTGCCTTGATCAAGAAGGGGGCTCTCTGGATTAACAATCGAGTACGGAACTTCAATTTGGATACAGCCCTTAAAATACGCTCGTTTTAAAATAATTAATTTCTCGGAAACTTATGGTACGAATTGCATAAAAAATTGTCTTTGGGCTAATTGAAGGGTGTAGAGTTCATTTATGCTGTCAGAATTGTGTACTGCTATTGAAAAAAAAACAAAGTTATGGTTCATTTTAATATGTAGATGGCCCCCTAAGCAAATTTTATATACATCATTTAAAAGTAGACTTTATTTCCAATCGTTCGGTACCACTAACTTTCTTCTACGATAATTTGTTGAGAAGTTAGTAGGGGGTGTTTACTTTTTTTTTTCCACGACTGTACGTGCTTGTGAATAATTAAATTAATAAAATATTTGTATATATGCATATGGATACTATATTACTTGGTTGAAATTTCCCTTTTCGTTGTCTGTTGAAATTCTAAAAAGAATCGAAATACGGTTTTGGACTGAAAATCTTACTCAGCTAATTTATATCTTCACTGTATCTACATTATAAAAGACTAGAAAGGTAGCCCGTCAAAAATGACGGAAAATTAGATATAAAGATAAATACAACTTATGCGCAAGAACATGAATTTTCTCTTTTGTTCCGCAGTGAAAGTCGAAAATAACGCATTTTAAGAACGAAACACATTTATAAAAATCTATGTACAGTAGAAGACCACTAATCCGCGCAGTTTGTTTTCAAGTGTTGTGCGGATTTGAGTCTTTTTGCGGTCATGTCTATTCAATGTTTGTTTACATTTTTTTAAATTCATATATTGGACAATTTAGATTGTTAATTCTTAAAAATAAATAAATTACACGGTACTTCTTAGCCAACCCGTCGACCAATTTCGCCAAATTATATAAATCGTCAAACCACTCGCCAAATTATACACATTGACATAATTTTTATTTTAAATAACGAAAGAACAAATAAATTGGTAAAACATGATTAAAAATACAAATAAAACGTCGAATTGATGGTTTTATTGGCTTATTGGCATTTAATCTTACAATTAACTAATTAATGGCAACCATTATTGGCATTTAATCTTACAATTTGGCGACAGTAATTGGGTCGACGGGATAACTAAGAAGTACCAATTACACACTTACACATATAAGTAAGATAAAAACTATTAAACTATCATATACGATTTAATCCAATGGCATTATATGGTATTATACGTGCGTGCTTCGCGATCTTGGTTAGGACGTTGGCGAAATTGGCTGAAACCTGTCATAAGCATAATTGTGTGGTTCGATTTAACAAAGAAGTAACCAGTTTTTAAGGTACTACTTAGTTATCCCGTCGACCAAAAGTCTATCGCCAAACTATAAGATTAAATGCCAATAATGGTTGATCGTAAATGTCACATTCACTTGACTTTAAGCAATTTACACGTGTTTACGTCATCAAGTGATTTTTTATTTCGACGTTTTCTTTATATTTTTATTAATGTTATTCTAATTTATTTGTTCTCCCGTTATTTAAAATAAAAATTGTCAATTTGTATAATTTGCGAGTGGTTTGGCGATATATATAATTTGGCGAAATTGGTCGACGGGATAACTAAGTTACCGTTTTTAATAAAATTTCTGATATGAAGTATTTTTCTAAAACTTGTGTAAAATTGCCGGCCGTTCTGATGTTTTGTCAGTCCAAGGAATAATATTTGCAACACTGAAGAGTTTCCATGTATGTGGAATTTAGAAAACTTCTTCAAAAGAAAGGCCCTGAAATGGCATTGTAATTCCATTAATTTCAAAGTTTAACCGAGCCCTGGTGTTGCTAACTGGAATCTAATAAATGCAGTTATTTTAAATATTACCACATAATTAAACTGTTAAACTTATTTAATTTAAACATGCTCTTACTTCAAAGTTCTTTTTTAGTATTAAGAAAAACAAATATTTAAAATTTTCAAATCATGCATTTATAGTTTTTTTTCATAATTAATAATTAAATAATGACAAAATAAGCTTTTGTTCTGAGCTCATAAATATGACAATGAAGTAATGCAGCTAAGAGGAATTGCAAAATAAAATCTTGATGAATTCAAACCGTAAACAAACGATAGCGCCACATTTTTACCTACTATGACGTCATAAGAATATTGTCCATTAATTTTTGAGAACGTACTTTGTGAATGATTACCTCAATGGTTTATATTTTTTATTGTTTATGATGAATGAATCTCTTGTGCTTGCTTAGGTTTATGGAATGAGGTATATCTGTCAACCTAATTGCAACTGAAATTATCGTATGATATATGCATTTTTAAATCGAAATTAAAAACAATCTTTGACCTTGAAATAAAATGTTTTACTTTATATAATTGGTTATTTCTATTAATTATTTATTTAGGTACTTTTCCATTATTCAGCGGGATTCGGGCTTCAGAAAGTGAGATATGGGCACCGATGTCATATAAGCACCATATTGGCGCGATTTTTTTCTGGCGCTAATTTGGCGAAAACATCAACAACATATACGTCAATACCCGGGTTACAATATCAAGCAAAATAACGACACTTTGGCGCCAGTTAACTATCCGTTTCGTATATGACGTTGGCGTCAGAAAGAATCGTATTAATATGGTGTATATATGACATCTGTGCCGAGATATGTTGACAAAATAGTACTACTTATTTATCCCGTCGATCAAAAATCTGTCATCAAACTATAAGATTAAATGCCAATAATGGTTGATGATAAATGTCACATTCGCTTGACTTTAAGCAAGTTACACGTGTTCACGTCATCAAATGATATTTATTTCGACGTTTTATTTGCATTTTTATTAATGCTATACTAATTTATTTGTTCTTTGGTTATTTAAAATAAAAATTATGTCAATTTGTATAATTTGGCAACATTGGTCGACGGGATAACTAAGTAGCATCGCCAAAATATGTAAACAGCTATAAAAACAAACCTGATGAACTTTTATTGGCACAGATGTCATATGCCCCATATTGGCGCGATTTTTTTCCGACGCCCATTTGGCGGAAACATCGACAGCATAAGCAACAACATCCGGGTTACCATATCAAGCAAAATAACGACACTTTGGCTCCAATTAAGTACCCGTTCGTATATGACATTGAGCCAGAAAAAAATCGCGCCAATATGGCGTGATATATAAGATAATATAAGATATTATAAGACATCCGTGCCATTATTTAAATCGCCAAATTACTCTCCAAATTATACAAATTGAAATAGTTTTTAATTTGAATAACGAAAGAACAAATAAATTAGTCAAAGGGTAATAAAAATACAAATAAAACTTCGAATTAAAAATCACTTGAACATGTTTGCTACGTACTTAACGTTACGTTAGTTATGCAATAATTAATAATTGATTAATTAATTATTTAGGTATTTTTTCACTATAGAGCTGGCTCTTTGCATTTTTAAAAAAGCTTGGCGCAATTCGGGCTTCAGAAAGTGGGATATGTTGGTAAAATATATAAACAGCTATGAAAACAAATGTAATGAACATTTATTTTTATTTATATATGCATTTATATACATAAAAATATTCAGTACTAAATATATATAATATTTCTTTATATACAAATTACGGCACAGATGTCATATGCACCGGGGTTCCCGACTGCCGCAAAAATCGTGTTATTTTGCCCGATATGGTAACCCGGCTATTGTTGCTTATTTATTAATAAAGTGTTTATTTACTTTTATTTTCTTTTTAAAATTTATATAAACTGTTTTGTTCTATAGTTTTTAAGGTACTACTTAGTTATCCCGTCGACCAATTTCGCTAAATTATATAAATCGCCAAATCCCTCGATAAATTTTATAAATATAATTTTTATTTTAAATAACGAAAGAACAAATAAATTAGAATAACATTAATAAAAATACAAATAAAATGTCGAAATAAAAATAATTTGATGACGTAAAAACTTGTAACTTGCTTAAAGTCAAGTTAATGTGACCAGATGCGATCATCCATTATTGGCATTTAATATTATAGTTTGGTCGACAGGATAACTTGGTTGTTGGCTTCATATATAACAACTTATTTTTGTCGCCATATTTGGGGATATTTTGCCAAGTTGGTCAAATTTGGCACTATTGTAATAACCCAGCTATTAGCATTTTTCTACAATTACTCATTCAATGAAGCGGCCCACCCGGAATCGTGAGGGACACACAGAGACTTGGATTTTATATAAATAGATGCATGTGGATTACTCTGTCATATGAATAGTGACAACGTCTTAAATAAACTTTTTTTTCTTTATCTTTTTTATGAAATTTTGTAACTTCTAAATATCACATAATTACAATTTTTACACAGTGTAATAGAAAAAAAAGTATTTTCAAATTCGATTTCTTTAAAAACTGTATCTCAATTTACCCAGATTTTAGGGATTTTTAAAATAATTTTCAAGCTTGGATTTTTTAAACCAATATCACAAATATTCGTGCGACCCAATTATGGAAGATTAACCCTTGCACTTAAAATAACGATGCAATTTAGCATTTATTTGTTATGTAATATTCCATAATTAATTTGCCAAACGAAATTAAAATCTCACAAATACATAAATAAAACACGAATGTAACAGACATGTAAATGAACCACATGTTTAAATGTTGAAATAATCAAAATAACAAAGTTTGCTATAAATCATAAAAACCTTTCGTGATTACCTGCGGGTACATGGCTAATAAGAAAGTTTCAAAAATGCTTTTGCGGTGCAGTTGGTTTAAAATATGAAAAAAAAAAATACTTAATTAAAAAATATATATTAGTTTTCCATTAAAAAACACACTGCGCAGTATATCGGACATCTTTAATCTGAGTGAGATCGATGGTCTGTATTGTTAGAAATACTAATCTCTTCAGAAACAGATAAAACTTATCATATATCAAGTTAATTACTTTTCAAAAACACTTAATGTCTGCAATAAGTAAAACTGTTTACATCATACATCCATCCTGTTACGAAATTAGAACATTACTTCCTGTTTCATCTTTTGAACTGTCAATCAAATTTTATAAACATTTGCATAATAGAGCTGCAGTATTGACATTATAAAAAACTATATCAGCAATTTATTGACTTTAAATGAAAATGAGTGTTTTTTATTAATGTACATAACCTTGAATTTATTTATGTAATTAATCAAGTCTAAATAATGTTTTGTATTATTATCTGTAAATGTTTTAACCGAAAAAGGAGCAAAAAATGAATGCTCCAATGTATCTTTAGATATATAAAAATTTAGTTTAAAACCATAGGTGCTGCAAAATTCCTGGGATACAAATAATAACAAAAATACACATTTTTTAATAAACAAATTTACAAGCTCTTTACAGGTGAAATCACTATGGATAATTCACATAATTAATGGATTAATCTAAGTTTACCTGGATAAGCAGAAAACTACCGTGGACGATCCTGAAGTAGAAGATAAGCTGATTTCCCTTACCTTTATTATATGATTTAAATGTGATTATTTTTATATCACACTAGTCTCCGTTCAAGTAATCATCTAACAATGATTATGAGACTGATGTGCTGCCTTCCTTAAATATTAAATATTAGTATATGATAATTTAATAAAGGGGTTTATTTGAAAATTAAAAGGTGGTAATAGAACCAAAATGGCTTCAGTAAAAGATGCACAGATTATAGAGAAGCTCAACTCGACAAATTACAGTATTTGGAAATTTAAAATAGAGATGCTTCTCATAAAAGAAGATCTTTTTGAGATCATACTGAAGAACCACCAAACCCAATTACAACCGATTGGTCCAAAAAGGACCGGAAGGCAAGAACTATTATTAATCTCAGTATTGAGGATAATCAGATCGTCCACGTAAAAAATATTCAAAATGCTAGAGATACATGGAATACTTTAAAATAAATTCATGAAAGAAGTGATTTATCGAGTAAGCTATACCTTTTACCCAAGCTGTATAGCACGAAATTAAATGAAGATGGTGATATGGTTAAACATATCACAAACATACTTGAAATAGTTGACAAATTTTCCGCTATAGGTGAAAATATAAAAGATAATCATATCTCAGCACTTTTGCTGTGTAACTTACCAGCTTCTTATAACACCCTCGGAGACCACTGACCAGGCCCCTACCTACCGGGGTTAACAAAGCTGAACGGGTTTGTAATTGCCTGGAAAGCAGGGCGATGCATTGTGAGTACATACGCCAGATCGCCGCAGGCGGCAGACCACACCGCGGTAATCACACCAGCAAGCAGTCGGGCCGACTATACTAAGCCAAGTTGAGGAGTCTAGGTTATTTATTTCACTTTGCAAAACTATGATTGTTGCCGCACACCACGTACTTGCCATGCCATTTGGAAAAGGGCTGGATTATTTTTTATGCCTAAAAGGTAGCAAACTTCTTAGCTGCAGAAGGGGGCAATTTTGAGGGAAATTAAAAATTGAAATGGCCGAAAAGCTAAGATTTACCGCTGAAGGGATAATTTTGGGCCGAAATGCAAGGCAGACGAATCGCTGCAGAGGGAGATGGGAATAAACCCGACATCATTGCCTCGATCGTCATCCTATCTCCAGTGCCTACTGCTCGTTTGTGTTTCCTTTGTTTTGCCGATTCCTTAACGTTATATCCTGTTGATTGGCACCTGCACATAGCTACTCAAGTTGATCTCGTAATTTAGAACCTTGATCAGATGACGAGACCTTAACCTGGCGTTATATCCTGTTGATTGGCACCTGCACATAGCTACTCAAGTTGATCTCGTAATTTAGAACCTTGATCAGATGACGAGACCTTAACCTGGCAAGGCACCTCAGAGGTATAATTCACAGGTAACTTGGAGGACTTTGCACCCATCACGGCACTTGAATCCCGAAATGAAGAAGCGTTGACACCTACTTTTATAAAAAGTAAATTGATCGACGAATTTAATCGCAGAAGCGATAGTTCCGAATCATCTGAAAATACCGCTAGAGCATACAAAACTACGAAGAAAATTAACACTGCGGGATATAAAAAGGAACAAAAATACTGTTCAAATTGCAAACTGAAAAACCATTACACCAAAGAATGCTGGAATAATAAAAATAAACAAAACAATCCTTCACATAATACATATTACAAACAAAACTACAAGAAAAATTTTAATTCTTCTCTTGTTTTCCAAAAGGATGATAAAAATGTTAGAAATGATTATGTATTAAATTCAGATAAAAATGCCGATTGTAATGAGTATGAAAGTGATCAAGGTAATAAATACTGTGCGTTTATAATAAAACAGCGCAATAACAAAGCTTGGATAGTTGACAGTGGCAGTTCTAGTCACATAACAAATGATGAACATTTATTTACAGAAATTAAATCAAATGAAAAAACTAATGTTGTTATTGCAAATGGAAACAAATTAGTTTCTTATGGATAGGGAAACACACTAATAAACACAATAACTTCAGACGGTGAAACGCACAACATAACACTTAAAGATGTTTTATTTGTTCCAGAAATAGAGTCAAATCTTTTTTTCGTTAGTAAAGCTACAGAAAACGGATGCGAGATTTTATTCAAAAATGATAAATGTAACTTAACGTTTAACGGAATTAACCCACCTGGAAGCAGTAAAGAAAAATAATTTATATGAAATCAATTGGCAAATCAAACTGCTAACATAAACTATGTAAATAAAACTTACACTTGTAATAATAATAATAATTGCATAGAACTATGGCACAGAAGGTTTGGCCATAAAAATTTTGCATCTATCAAACAAATCGAACAAAAACACGTAGCGAGGGGAATACAAATAAATAAATGTAAACATGACACAACTTGTGAAACTTGCATCATATCAAAGCTTACAGATGCACCTTACCCAAAAATAGCAGATTATAGAGCCACTAAATGATTGGCGTTGATACACTCTGACGTATGTGGGCCTTTCCAAACACCAACCATAGGGGGAAAACATACTTCTTAACATTTGTAGATGATTATTCTAGATTTACTATTCTGTATTTATTATCAAAGAAATCAGAAGTTTATGAAAAACTTAAGGAATTTGTTGCCTTAGTAATAAATTTGGCGAAAAGTAAAAAAAATATAAGAACGGACAATGGAGGAGAATTTAACAATGATTTAGTTGACAACTATCTTATAAAAATGGCACAAAGCCCCAACACACTGTTTCGTATTCTCCGAGCTAAAATGGCGTTGCTGAACGTAAAAACAGAACACTAATTGAAATGACTAGAGCTTTGCTTAGCGAAGCAAACTTGCCTCAAAAATTCTGGGGTGAAGCTATCTGTACGGCGAATCACCCTCAAAACCGATTGCCTACAAAAGCTAATGAAAAATCCCCGTTTGAACTTTGGAATGAACGACCACCAAATTTACATTACCTTAGAGTGTTTGGCTGTAAAGCCTTTGCTTATGTCAACAAAAATAAACGACAAAAATTAGATGATAAGGCGCTCGAAGGTATTTTCGTCGGCTACGACAATTACTCCAAAGGGTATCGTATTTACACAAATGGTAAAGAAATAATAATCGCCAGAACAGTAAAGTTTCTAGAAAATAAAAATATACACGAGAAGGCAGAAACACGATTAAATTTGAGAGAAAAATCATCTGACGAAAATGAAAATCACAGAATAAAAACATTGTAGAAATTGAAGTCACAAACACAGAAGACACACCAAGTGAGTCTAAACAATTAATACTAGAACCAAGGCGGTCAGACAGATCAAATAAAGAAGTCCCTCCAGGCAGATTCATTTACATGATAAATCATGAACACATTAAAGAACCAGAAAGTTTTCATGATATAATGAATATTGAAAGTCCAGAAGTAAAACAAAACTGGTTAAACGCCACGCAAGAAGAGATAGATTCTCTTAACAAAAACAAAACATGGACACTTGTTGATTCCCCGCAAGGTAAATAAATAATTGGATCAGATGGATTTTTAAAACCAAATATGACGATCAAGGAAGAATACAGAAATATAAAGCGAGATTAGTGGCGAAAGGATATTATCAAAAATATGGCATAGATTACGAAGGAACTTTTGCCCCTGTTGTTTCATACACGACACTTAGATCTTTTATAGCAGCAGCAGCTTACCACAAATTAAAAATTCACCACGTTGATATAAAAACGGCTTTCCTGTATGGCAATTTAGATGAAGAAATTTACATAATTCAGCCAAAAGGCTATATTATTCCAAATCAGGAAAACAAAGTATGCCGATTGAATAAATCAATTTATGGATTGAAACAAGCAGCCAGGGCATGGCACACTAAGATAACAAAATCATTAAATGACTTAAAATTTAAACAGTCTAATTCGGATACATGTTTATACATTCGAAATGATGGAGAAAACAAAACGTATATAATCGTTTATGTTGATGATATCCTCATAGCAGGAAAAGGTGACGAAATTAAAGATATAATAGAAAAACTTAAGAGTGAATATGAATTAAAAAAATCTAGGAGAATTAAGTTTTTATTTAGGAATGAAAACAGAGAACACAGCAAAAGGTTACCAATTAAATAAAAAAAAACTAAAATAAAAGAACTAGTAAAAAAGTTTATATTAGAAGAAGCTAAACCAGTAGGTACTCCGATGGAACCTAATTTTAATAGATTAGAAGGTAATGACAATTTATTACCAAATAATGTTAAATACAGACAGGCGATAGGATCATTACTTTATGTCGCAGCTGTCAGTAGACCTAATATTTCTGCTGCAGTCAATATTTTAAGTAGAAGAAACGAATCCCCGCGTGAAAGAGATTGGATGGCAGTTAAAAGATTAATCCGATATTTAAACTGCACAAAACAACTACATACTTGCACATAGACACGAAAACTGAACCGATTTTAAAGGCTTATGCGGATGCCGAATGGGCACTGGGCAGGTGATACTAACACAAGAAAATCAACTAGCGGCAATCTTTTTACTTTAGGTAATAATCCAATTCAATGGATTACAGAAAGGCAATTATGAATTGCTCTTTCATCGGCAGAGGCTGAATATGTCTCAGCCGCAAGTGCAGGGCAAGAAGTCTTGAATTTAGTCAAACTCCTGGAAGATTTAGATCTACCACAGGCAAAGCAAATAACTTGAAGATAACCAAAGTTACATCAAAATGGTAGAAAGTGAGAAATTTTCAAAAAGAACTAAACAAATCGATATACGTATGCATGCAGTAAAACAACTCAAAGAAGATGGAATAATTGAATTAAAGCACTGTCCATCGAAATATATGATTGTTGATATCTTGACAAAACCTGCTTCCAAACCTGAATTACAAAATCACAGAAAATCAATGAACCTGTTTTCTCATCAATCTGAAGAGCTTAAGGGGGCATGTTAGAAATACTAAACTCTTCAGAAATAGATAAAACTTATCATAGATCAAGTTATTACTTTTCAAAAACACCTAATGTCTGCAATAAGTAAAACTGTTTACATCATACATCCATCCTGTTACGAAATTAGATCATTATTTCCTGTTTCATCTTTTGAACTGTCAATCAAATTTTATAAACACTTGCATAATAGAGCTGCAGTATTGACATTATAAAAAACTATATCAACAATTTATTGACATTAAATGAAAATGAGTGTTTTATTAATGTACATAACCTTGAATTTATTTATGTAATTAATCAAGTCTAAATAATGTTTTGTATTATTATCTGTAAATGTTTTAACCGAGAAAGGAGCAAAAAATGAATGCTCCAACGTATCTTTAGATATATAAAAATTTAGTTTAAAACCATAAGTGCTGCAAAATTCCTGGGATACAAATAATAACAAAAATACACATTTTTTAATAAACAAATTTACAAGCTCTTTACAGGTGAAACCACTATGGATAATTCACATAATTAATGGATTAATCTAAGTTTACCTGGATAAGCAGAAAACTACCGTGGACGATCCTGAAGTAGAAGGTAAGCTGATTTCCCTTACCTTTATTATATGATTTAAATGTGATTATTTTTATATCACATTAGTCTCCGTTCAAGTAATCATCTAACATGTATTATAAAAAAAAAAAAATGCCTATGAGTAACGTTGATGTCATATTGACGATACAACGATCTGAGTAATACATTTCTCTTTCTCTTCTTTTAGCAAATCTAATGTCAAATCATCCCAGAACTTGAAGTTTTACACCGTCGAATAGAAAAACATGTACATTCAAATGCAATTTGTTTGAAAATTATCTTAATTTACGGATTTTTTATTGTTTAAAGAAAAAATTCGAGCATGATTTAAAAAAATATCTATATCGCGTGCTGCCCGATTGCGGAAGATTTCCTGTATGCGCTTAAAATGATGTAAATAAGTTCATCCTTTGTACCTGGCTAATATTCCATAACGATATTAATAGCTCATCAAAAGTAAATAAATAAACACAAATTTAACCAATATATAATCAAACTACCACTGAAATAAGTAGAATAAAAAAGCTGCTATAATTAGTGAATTCTTTGACGATTTCTTGGCTATTAATCCTTGGCATCTAGCTAATGCGGAAGTACCGTTTTTAATAAATATCAAAACTTTGCTTAATTTATATTTTTCATATAAAATTTCCTTTTTGTGTTGTTAGTGAAAAAAAGTTAAACATAAAAAATGTATTGGACTTTTTAATTAAAAATGATTTTCATCTATGTTTTGTATACCAAGCAGTATGCTCTGTAAGACAGAAAGCCAGAGTTAGTTTCGCATGTCTAAAATAAAAAATGAAGTGTTAAGATGTTTTTTTTAATGCAAAGTCAACCGTGTAAAAGCTTAACTATAATAAAGCTAAGTCCGCATTTAAACATCCAATATCTAAATACTAAACGTAAATACAGTTAATAAATATTTGTATACTTTATGAATAAAATGAACTTCTTTTATATTAAAGTTAAATCCCAATTAAATGAATATCAAAGGTATGGCAAATCATATTGGAACCTCGACTGAATGAATGCTAAGAAACTAGGAAAAATAATTTTAAAATCGATACATGATGGTATGAGACTAAAATGTTACTTAAAATAGGTTTTGAAGTTTGTTTTATGATTCAAAACCTATAATCGAACATCTTGTTTTACACTGCTGGTATTTCCCCTTAATTTTTTTTATTATCATCAAAAGAACATTAAAAATATTTCATGTCTAATAGCGCACATTGTGTATTATTATAATTAATCCTCTTGATAAATATTCATTGAGAGATTTAACAGTATTTTCATGAACGTCTACGTTTAACTAACAGCATTACATTTCTTATGTATTTTAAATAGGCAGCACCTGCCTATGCAACAATTCTCATACAACTTTTTTTTTTGCAATTCTCATTGAACGTTATGAATTATAAAATCTGTTTTTGTGACTATCCAGCAAAAAAATGCTTCTGCAGGAGTAAACATCCGATTCATTAATATGCTTATCGACCATCATATGAAATGTTAAAAAATGTGTACATATAAATTTCCAGAAACAAATTCGAAAACTATTCAAAACAGCTAAGCACGCGTTTCCCTGTTGCAAATCTAGGATCCGCGGTTTAGACACGACAGCTTGAAATCTGGAGGAATGTATTTTGAGTATTTTGAAAATGCAAAATACTTTGAAAAAGCAATCCAAAATACATTACCAAAATACATTCGTTTTGAAAGCTTAAAATACAAAATACAAATTACAAATGTATTTTGAAAATGTATTTCAAATACATGTATTTTCCATACTGCCCAACTCTGGACGTACGGTTCAGTTCAAAGGACAGTAACTTCCTAAATAATCTGAATAATCCAAAATTATTTCAGGAATGCATATACAGAGTTGGGAATGCTCGAAGAAAAACCGGATACTTCGGCACTCCATCCTATCAGGGTTTTTTTTTCTCGTTTATTTAAACAATGGGGGAGGGATTGGGAAAATTCAAAATTTCATTTATAAAATGATGTGTTATAAATTTTTTTAATAGCTACATTTCGACGTTTTTCTTTATTATTTTTTTTTCTTGTTCAATGTTCCACATGAAAACATCTTTTAAAATAGATAATTAAATGCTACTTCTCTCATAAAAAATGAAAAGTCATATGTAAAATTAATTCAATGACTCCAATTTGTGAAACTGGTAAGGTCGAAAATAGTGTAATATAATGTTATTTGAAAAATAATTTCAATTTACCATATCGGTAATTTTTCATGTAATCTGATAGTTATTTAACAATTATTAAGAGTTAAATAATAATAATAGCATGCAGTTGGAAATGATTAACTCTTTTCTTTCTTTACCTTAAATAAAGATCTTTAGACTTGTCTGATTGTATTAACACTACACTGTACGAATTTTTCTTTTGGAAGTATGTTTTTAATATTCATATTATAGATACCGGTTAGATACCCGAAAATTTAAAGAGAAAGTATTCGCCTTATTTAAAAGCAGACTTCTATGATTACATAAAGCGAATATGTTTATTTAAATATTTAATTTTTACTTGGGGCTGAATTTATTTATTAAAAGTTAAATTTTAATTGATTCATATATGCATAACTGAGCAGCGTAGGGTTAAAAAAATACCTAAGTAGACTTTGCACGTACACACTCACGCACACACAAAAATAAATAAATCTACCCTATCTATCTATATTATAAAGGACAAACATATCTGTGCGTAACGCATACGTCATTTTGCGAATGGCAACACTTTGAAATTTGAAATGAAATTTTGGTTTTGCAATTTTCTCTACTGCAAATTTTTAAACTTCTAAACATCGCACATTTTAAATTTTTACACTGTCGTATAAGGAAAAAATGCTCTTTTAAATGCAATTTGTTTGAAAGCTGTATCTCAAATAATTTTTGAGATATTAATTTTTTTGCAGTTTTTATTACCATTTTTCTTATCGTGGCAACAAAAGTACCTCATTTCTATTGAAAGTCATTGAAAGTAAACGGAAAATAGTTGAAAATAGGAGATACTGTATCATGTTGTTGCCATTTTCTCATGAAAACTGAAAAAATAGTTGAAAATAAAATATGGGCTATGTCAAGAATATTGTCTGTTATTCCGTGATAATGACGTCATATGCACACTTTTCTATAGACGAAGTTTAAAACTGCGTTGTAAAAGTAGATTGCTTTAGCGGATGCAAATGACGTCATTTTATAATAAAGCGTGTATTTTAATTCTTAAACCTGAATTATGTTTTCTAGAAGTGCGTCATTTTCACAGCCCAGCTGCTTTGAAATTCTTCACAGGTGAAAATGCTTCACTTTTGAAAATAATATAATCGAAAGCACACACTGATAAACGCATTGTTTTACAAAAATGTAGAGTGTCTTTATAAAAGAGAGGTGACATGCAAATAATAGCGATTTATATTACAGAAATTGATGATTCTCGCCTGGATGGATTTGCTTCGCCGAGTTAGACAAGCAAGCAAATAATTCGTGGTTGTCGAAAATTCTCTCGAATAATAAAATTTTAATGCTATTCTTTACGACATTCTACTATAATTTTATCAAAATAACATAAAGTGCTTAATTTAATTTTTCCTAATTTTATATAACCTATATATTTAAAACACAAGTGTGTTTTTTAGTCATCTGCCCTGATCTTTCTGCTGAACCAATTTTACAAATATATATATTTTTAAACCTCTTCCTTTGTAGATGTGGTCGCACTATCTGTTTTTTTTAAATATCCCTACTTTTATATTTTAATTTTAAAAGCATTTTATGAAATTTTTTCAAAATGATGAAAATTAGATAGCTTTCATTGCTGCAGACAAGAGAGAAATAATGAGATATTTTAAACTTTATTCATGCTATTTTCTGATAAAAATTCAAAATTGTTGTATAGGGTTTAGTGGCGCAAAATCCCAGGAGCAGAATATTATATTAGGGGCATAATAACGGAAAATGACATACTGCTTTTGAAAACACGCATTTTTCCCGATACATTTTCTATAGTGATTTTCCTTCTGCATGTGTACTGATACTAAGTTTCAGACACTAGGCGAAATGCTTATTTAAGTGAAAATGAAGTCATATTTAAATGAAAACTATCATTTTGTTAGACAGAACTAAGCCTTTTAACACAAATGCGTCTAAAAACCATAAATTACGGAAATTTTTACTTTCCAAAATTGAGATTAGAATCTCAAATAAAGAGTGCGTCTGTTCACATAAAAGATGTTGCTGGCAATCTTGATTTCAAGTTTTGAGTTAAAATGATTTTTAAATGATAAAAAAAAAAAATACATTTTTTTTCAAAAATGATGAATATGGATATGAGAAGTGCGTATGCAAATTTTGAAAAGGTGAAAATTGCTGTTTTCATTCCAGAAATCCAAGCATAACAGCCTCAATTGATAACCACATCCTAATAACTGATCTTTATTATATTTTACTGATTATGTATATATATTATAAAGAACAAACGTATCTGTGCGTAACGCTGACGTCAGTTTGCGAATGGCAATACTTCAAGATCAAAGTTCGGTCTTGAAATTTTCTCTACTGCATTTTTTCAATCTTCTGACCATCATACATTTTCAATTTTTGTCGCATAGGGAAATAAATGTACTTTCAAATGCAATTTTTTTAAAAACTGTATTCATTGACTGATGTATTATATTTTCTAAAATAATTTTTAAGCATGATTTTTTTAAAAGTTTATCTTATCACGTGGCGGTTTCAATACATAAAATAATAAACATTTTACACATAAAGTAACAAACATTTTTCAGCATTTGTTTCTGACTATTTTTGCATAATGAAATTAATACTTCCTTTATAAGCAAATAAAATAATAATATTAAAAAAACCCCACCAAACTAACATATTTGTGAAAGACATATTAACGAAATTAATACTTCTTTTATAAAGAAATAAAAGAATAATATTGAAAAAACACAAATCTAACTTATTTGTAATCGTACAATTTAAATTTTTAGATCACCAAAAAGGATTTCTTTTTCAAATGGAATTTGTTTGCAAAGTTCATGTTAGTTTACTGATTGTCTATGGTTTTAAAAACAATTTTAAAGCATGGAAATTTTTAATTTACCTATATCGCGCGGAGCTCGATTACGAAAGATTAATCCGTTTGCCCTTAAAACAAAATAAAGAGTTCATCATTTTCTTACGGCTAATTTCCATTAAAAAAAACTTCCCTATGAATAAATAAATAGAATAACATAAATAAAACACAAATTTACCAGACATGTATAAGCTCTGAAATTATGAGAACATAAAAGGATGCCATAAGTAGTAAAATCTTCGCAAATAACTCTTAGCATGCGGCTAATAAGAAAATATCGCTTTTGATAAATTTCAAAAATGTATTTGATTGTGTAATTCGTATTTTCCATATGAAAAATGCTTTTTCAATGTAAGTGGTCAATCTAAAAAATGTATTGCATATAAAAAAATTGTTAGTTTTCAATTAAAAAAAAAAAATATTTTCACTTATATTCTTTAACCCGGGAAGCCCGGGTACGATCCCCTAGTATATATAAAATCCTTATGTAACGAATTTATGAAACGATTCTTTGAAACGACTGATTAAACAACTGATTATATTTTACGGCGATTTCTCATAAAATATGGAATACTTTGCGATGAAATTAACACCAAAAATCCGTATTGATCTGCAGATCTCAAAACTGGTATTAGACTTTTTAAATTCGAATTAGTTTTCGAAATATTAATTTTTTTCTAATTTTAAATACATTATTCTAATGATGGCAACTCAAATTTTAATCAGAACAGATTTTTTTAAATTTTATTTATTTATTTATTTATTTTTTTTTTTTTCATAAGAAAAGGTTATTATTTTAAACTTATTTGGCGACAAGTTTGGCCTCCCTTAAATATATGCTAAGAAATGTATCATGCTACTTTTATTCATAATTCAATTTACTTGAACAATCTTTCGCCAAATCGAAAGATTCTGATTGGCACCAAAATGGCATTATTTTGATTGACTTGGTAACCCGACTATTGTTGTTTATTTAATAATAGATGTTTATTTACTTTTATTTCTTTTTTAAAATTTATAAATTATTTTGTTCTATAGTTATTAATTATTTGCTTTGTTATTTCCTTTTGAAAATAATAGAAAATAATTAAAAAATACGATACTACTTAGTTATTCCGTCGACCAATTTCGCCAAATTATACAAATTGACGTAATTTTTATTTTAAATAACGAAAGAACAAATAAATTAGTATAACATTAATAAATATACAAATAAAACGTCGAAATAAAAATCACTTGATGACGTAAACACGTGTAACTCACTTAAAGTCAAGTGAATGTGACATTTACGATCAACCATTATTGACATTTAATCTTATAGTTTGGCGATAGATTTTTTGTCGACGGGATAACTAAGTAATACCAAAAATGCATATGTAACTAGTATTCGAAAACAAGGTTATCGCCAAATTTTCGTAAAAAAAAACAAAAAAAAAAAACAAATCATGCCAAACCTGCGTATATGACATCTGGCCGAATGTTAAATAATGCGGGAAGAGTTCCATATTGTGTGCTGGTTTTTTTGGAGAGCTTTTTTTGGCATTAAATGAATCGATGTGGTTGCGATCTTCAGCCTTTGGGGTTGCTTTTTTCTGAAATGGACTTTATTCAAATGTTTTTTTCGTAATTTTTTGCATTTAGCCTATATTTTTCGAAAAAATATATAACTTTAGTTTTAATTTGACGTGTATAATAAGTATAATAAATACATAAAATTATATATAAATACATAATATTTATTTACAGGTGTATATATATTATGTATGTATAAGGTATATCTCTATACGTAATATATATAAAACTATCTGTATGAACATCGTATTTTTTTTAACATGTGACATATATAACATTTATTAAACATATCTACTCTATATATATAAAATCCTAATGAAACGAATTTATGAAACGAATATATGAAATGGATGAAATGTAACGATTCTTTGAATCGACTGATTAAGCAACTGATTATGTTTCACGGCGATATCTCCTAAAATATGGAATACTTTGCGATGAAATTAACACCAAAAATCAATATTGATCCGCAGATTTCAGAACTGGTATTAGAATTTTTAAATTCGAATTAGTTTTCGAAATATTAATTTTTTTCTAATTTTACTAGGGGGCTCTGCCCCCTACGAGCTACGCTCGTCAACCCCCGTTCAAACATCGCAGACTCTAACACCACGCTAATTTGATAGGCTTTAAAAAGATTTCGGAAGATTGAATTATAATTTGAATCTGACAATTATAATCTGACGTAATTTTCACCAAACTTTTCTTTCTCTTCTTAATATTGTCTTTTTAAATGTAAACTGTTTTGCAATATTATTTTTTGTTCATTTTACGTAATAAGTGTAATGTGACGTTAATGTGACGTAAATTCTCCTATTTAAGACTTCTAACGCACGTTAATGAATTTATTATTTTACAATATTCTTTCTCCTTTAAAATTCACGTGTAATTATAGTTTTTATGACGTAATTTTCAATGAGTTCCTTCTTTTTATATTTTCTGTTTATAATAGTCACGTGTAAAATAAATTTTTAATTTGAAGCAAACATTATTGTTTGCGCTGTTTATACAGTTGGCAACAGTTTAAATTAATACAATTTTCTAAAATATTTAATAAGTATCTCTCGAAATGCTGAAAATTTGAATTTAAAATAGGAATAAAACCTCAGACAGTTTTTTTAATATTAACGGAGAAAGGCTATGCTTAAGCATTCAAATTGGATGCCGATCTTCCGGGAATATCTACGCAGATTTTCATTGATCCATTTCCAAATCAAAACTTTTTTTTATATATAGAAGGATATATATATTTCTAATGATGGCAACTCAAATTTTAATCAAACAGATTTTTTTTTTTTCAGATTTTAGAAAAGGTTACTATTTTAAACTAATTTGGCGAGAAGTTTGGCCTCCCTTAAATGTATGCTAAGAAATGTATCATGTTACTTTTATTCATAATTCAATTTGTATTTCATTATCATTTTATTTAATACAAACAGAAACATTTAAAATAAATGGCTTTCACTTCTTTATTTTTTTTAAACGAAATGAAAAGAAAAATATTAGGCACAGATGTCATATACGCACCGGTGCACCTAATTGGCGCCAAAATGACATTATTTTGGTTGACATGGTAACCCGGCTATTATTGTTTATTTAATAAGTGTTTATTCACTTTATTTTCTTTTTTTAAATTACAAAAATTGTTTTGTTCTATAGTTAATTATTTTTTTGATTATTTTCCTTTAAAAATAAAAAATAATAGAAAATAATTAAAAAATACGGTACTACTTAGTTATTCCATCGACCCATTTCGCCAAATTATATAAATCGCCAAACCACTCGCCAAATTATACAAATTGACATAATTTTTATTTTAAATAACGAAAGAACAAAGAAAATAGTATAACATTAATAAATATACAAATAAAACGTCGAAATAAAAATCACTTGATGACGTAAAGACATGTAACTTGCTTAAAGTCAAGTGAATGTGACATTTACGATCCCCCATTATTGGCATTTAATCTTATAGTTTGGTGATAGATTTTTGGTCGACGGGATAACTAAGTAGTACCAAAAATACATAAGTAACTGGTATTCGAAAACTAGGATTTCGCCAAATTTTCGTAAAAAAAAAAAAATCACGCCAAACCGGGTGCGTATATGGCATCTGGCCAAATATTAAATGATGTAACAAACGATGACATTTAATTTCAACTTCAAAGCAATGTTTTAATTTACCTCTCGAAAAATAAAAAAAAAATGCTAACTGGCGAGTTCAAAAATAGTTATTGGCGAGATTTGCGCCCGGCTAGCGTAACAGTACCAAGAATTCTTTGCGACAATGCTTTTATGTAGCATTATTCGAAAAGAAATTGATTTTTTTAAATCGAAATGAAAAACTTTCGGCACAGGCCACATACGGTCCCATATTGGCGCTATTTTTTTCTGAGTCCAATGTCATATACGCAACGGGAACTTAACTGGCGCCATAGTATCGTTATTTTGCTTGATTTGATAAGCCGGATGTTATTGTTTATGCTGTTGATCTTTTCCCCAAATTAGCGTCGGAAAAAAATCGCGCCAATATGGGGCCGTATATGATATCTGGGCCAAACTTTCATATGAAAAGCGAAGGGATCAGAGCGTATTTATTTATGGCAGTTACATGACTTGGACTATTATAATATAGATGAAATGATAGCGATAGAATAATATTTGGCGACTTATCACCTGTACCTGTCTAATATTAAAGTACCAAAATGGCACCAGGAATATAAAAAGCGAAGTGGTTCGACGGAACTCTTGATGATAGTCACATGACTTAGGCTATTGTTATAGAAATTGTTTTAAAATACCGGGAGACAAAGACTCTGTACACTTAATTCCCTTTATTTTTAGCTTCTTTTCAAACGTTTAACTGATCTTCTTTAATCAAACACGAAAACAACCATTGGATGTCTTAACAGTAACTGATTGGGCCTTAAATTTTTGAAATCAAAGGAAATTGAATGGAAACCCGTTTACAGGGAGATCTGCACAGCTTTTTTCAGAATAATTCAATCTTCTATAATATTTTTTAAACCGATCAGATTAGCGTGTTTTTAGATTCTGCGGTGTCTGAACGGGGGTTGGCGAGTGTAGCTTGCAGGGGGCTCAGCCCCCTAGTATATATATATATGTTTACAAATATTTAAAGACCATGTTTTTCCGCCATCCTAAAAAAATTATAAGATGATAAAATGGCTTTTTGGCGGCATTTTAGATTCCTTCGCCAATCACGCCAATCAGCACACAATATGGAACTCTTCCCAATAATGCAACAAACCATGACATTTAATTTAAACTTCAAATCAATGTTTTAATTTACCACTCGAAAAATAAAAAAAAATGCTAATTGGCAATTTGAAAAAAAGCTATTGGCGAGATTTGCACCAGGCTAGCGCAACAGTACCAAGAATTCTTTGTGACCATGACAACTTTCATATAGTTTTATTCGAAAAAAAAATTTTGATTTTTTAATCAAAATGGAAAACTTTCGGCACAGATGTTATATACGGCCCCATATTGGCGCGATTTTTTTTCTGATGCCAATGTCATATACGCAACGGGTGCTTAACTGGCGCCAAAGTATCGTTATTTTGCTTGATATGGTAAGCCGGATGTTGTTGTTTATGCTGTTCATGCGTTCCCCAAATTGGCTTCGGAAAAAAATCGTTCAACCATCGTATATGACATTTGTGCCAAACTTTCATATGAAAGGCGAAGGGATCAGACTGTATTTCTTTATGGCAGTTTGATGACTTGAACTATTATAATATTTGGCGATTTATCATCTGTGCAAAGCTAATATTAAAATACCAAAATGGCACCTCGAGTATAAAAAGCGAAGTGGTCCGCCCGGAACTAATGATGATAGTCACATGACTTAGGCTATTGTTATAGAGATTGTTTTAAAATACCGGGAGACAAAGACTCTGTATACTTGATTCATTTTATTTTAGCTACTTTTCAAATGTTTAACTGATCCTCTGTAATCAAAAACGAAAATAATCATTGATGTCTTAACAGCAACTGATTCGCCCTTACATTTTTGCAATCAAAGGGAATTGAATGGAAACCCATTTACAGGGAAATCTGCACAGCTTTTTTCGGTATAATTCAATCTTCTCTTATATTTTTAAAACCCATCAGATTAGCGTGTTTTTAGATTCTGCGGTGTCTGAACGGGAGTTGACGAGCGTAGCTTGCAGGGGTAGAGCCCCCTAGTAAATAAATAAAAATAAGCAATTTTCTGGTAAAAAATTATGTTAAGTTACATACTCAAAAAATACACCTGATGTATAACCTCCTGAGATCTGCGCAAAATAAAATACATTAAAAAACATCCATTTTAATGAATGTCAGGTTTCAGGAGGATATACATAGGGTGCACACTCTCAACGGTGTCCAATGGGTGTAATTCCTAAACCGTTAGGCATAGACCTATAATTCCAATTACAAAAATGTTTTAAATGAGGTTAAGCGGTATTTTCAAAGCGATTTGTGTCAATAAAAACGTTTCTTAAAAAATCACGAAACTTAAATTTTTATAATGGTGCCTCGTTCTTGTAAGTTATATTTTGTAAGGGGGGTTTAGTTAGGGGAATTCTATGTACCTCAGGGAGTGGGTGGGAAATAATTTTTTTAAGTAGTTTAAATGGGGTAATTGTATTTTTCAATTCTAAATCGAATGAAACCATCCGCAAGTCAATACGATCATTCGTTACAAAGTTAGGCAGGTTTTATACAATAAAGTCATTAATGGTTTTATGAATACAAAATTATGAATACACGGATTTTGAAAGCTTTAATGACCTTGAAGAAGACTCAGAGGACCCAGATTTTAATTATTACTATTTTAATGACATTTAATAAGTTTGAGATTATTTTTTATCATATAATGAACCTGCTTTGAGCGTAAAATAAATGTGACAAATCTGTGCTCGATTATAAAGTATAATTTTCGATTTTGTATTCATAAAACTTACCATAACTTTGTAATGAACGATCGTATCGACTTGCGGATGGTGAAATTCGATTCAAAATTAAAAAAATTCATAACAAGCGATATCCCACTTGACTTAATTAAATAAAGTTGAATTATCCCCCCCCCCGAGTTAAAAATCCTCCCCCCCAACGCACACTGTGTCCCACAAAACACGGTACAGCAACTTTATTGTTTGGGGACTCATCGGATCGTCATTTCTAGTGCCAAAACGATCTCCTTCCCAAATTTTCGTAAATGGCCATCAGTTTTTACTCTAAAAATCTATTTTATCTGCATAAAGTATAATTTTCGACTTTGTATTCAGAAAACCTGCCGTAACTTTGTAACAAATAATCGTATCGACTTGCGGATGGTGTCATTCGATTTAGAATTAAAAAAATACATGCGAAACGATATCGCACTTGACCTGCTTAAAAAAATTTGAATTTTCATGGGTTAAAAATTGCTCCCTCAAAGCATGGTAAAACCACTTTATTTTTTGGGAACTCACCAGATCGTTATTTCTAGTGCCAAAACGAAGTTCTTTCCATGTTTAGGTGAATGGCCATCAGTTCTTTAAAGAAAAAAAAAAAACCCTCGTATTTTACCTGTACTGTTATTTTTGACTGAAATTCTGCAATTAAAATCAAATTTTAACTACAAATTTCTACTCTCCGAAAATACAGAAATAATCGATGACGTTGAAATTAAGGATATCATAAACAGAACAGGAACAGGAACGAATATGAAACTCTGCTAGTGTAGACAGACAGCAGGGATCTGTCCAGACTTTTCACACAGGGTCCTGTTTTTGTGAAATTGTGAAGTTTTTCTTATATTTGTGAAAATTCTAGTCATAATTTTGTGAATTTGAAATTATCGTTAGATTCAGGTTCTACCTTTCTCTCTATTCTAAAAAAAAGTAACTCCCGCTGTCACCGCCGCCGCCGCCGCCGGTTTTGATTTTTTGGTGACCGGAGGCCTTTCTTCGTTAATATTAACAAAAATAATGCATACAAAAATATGAAAATCGGTGGTTTTATACAGAAATGTCTGATAAACACGCTGATGCAGACAGTTTTCAAATCGAAGAATTATTTTAAGAGTTATTTAATGCTAAAGTTGGACAAAATCGTTCCACTAAAAAAGTTTTATAGCAGCAAAAACTGTACATGGCAGTGTAATCATTTTTAGATCATTTTATGCGGTAGAAGTTGCCGGAGTGCAGATTGCATTAATTTTTTTATTTTGACTCATTTTTTCAGGTTTTATTTCTATTTTAAATTCGAATTTTCAGCATTTCTAGAGATATTTTCTACAGATTTCAGAAAATTGTACTAATTTAAACTGTTGCCATCTGTATAAAAAGCGCAAGCAATAATGTTTGCTTCAAATTAAAAATTTATTTACACGTGACTATTATAAACAGGAAAAAAACTTTCAAATTAGTATTAAATAATTACGTATAAAAAGCAGGAACTTATTAAAAATTACGTCATAAAAAGTATACACGTGAATTTTAAAGGAGAAAGGATGTTGTAAAATAATAAATTCATTAACATGCGTTAGAAGTCTTAGGAGAAATTACGTCATATTTACGTCACATTATAGTTATTACATAAAATGAACACACAAAATAATATTGCAAAAAAGTTTAAATTTAGAAATTGCGCTAGACATTTATTTGATATTTTGAAAATTAATTTAAAATGTCTCATTTAAAAGAACTTTCTTTTCGCTTTGTTAAAAAATACCAGGAGACAAAGACTCTCTTTACTTAATTCCTTTTATATTAGCTTATTTTGAAAGGTTGTTACACGTGTATACGTCATCAAGTCATTTTTATTTCGACGTTTTATTTGTGTTTTTATTAATGTTGTACGAATTTATTTGTTCTTTCGTTATTTAAAATAAAAATTATATCAATTTGTATAATTTGGCGAGTGGTTTGGCGATTTATATAATTTGGCGAAATTGGTCGACAGGATAATCAAGTAGTACCGCAGCGGATTTGGCGTTAAAATTCCCCAATCAAAGAGAAATGAATAGAAATTCGTTTATAGGGAGATCGCCACTGTTTTTTAAATTATAATTCAATCTTTCGAAATCTTTTTAAAGCCGATCAAATTAGCGTGCATTTAGAGTCTGCGGTGTCTGGACGGGGGTTGGCGAGCGTAGCTCGTAGGGGGCCGAGCCCCCTAGTCATATACAAAAAAGCTAGGTAAAAACTCATTTCATGAGTTCAGCTGTTTTTTTACAAGTCAGATTTTATTTTTAAATGATTAATCCTTAAATGCCGGATTTTTCAAAAATCATTGTAATAAGGTTTTTCGGCTTTCATTTTTTAAATAAATCATGGGAAAAATACTTTAAAAAATCATATTTTGTTTTAAGTATAGTTTACGGCTAAAAAACAGTTTGTTACTAATACGGCAATATTGGTGTTTAATTGAAAAAATAATTTCCCCTGATAAAATTCTATGATATTAAACACACAAGAATTTTAGAACTATAATAAGAAATAAATTTTACTTGCTCACTGCAGGTCAAAATAGGGTATTTCGCAAGCTTCCAAACAAAACAAAAAGAACAAGTAGCAACAATTGAAAAAATAAATCTATCTTTATTCTTAAACAGCACAAATGTTGCCATCTACATGTTGAAAATCGATTTAATAATATTTTCAGAATGTATTTTATTGGCATCATTAGGCATTATAGCTTCAATATTATTCTAATAGTATTTTAGAGCCTAAATTGGGTATGTTGCCGAAAAGCAACACCAGGCATTTAATGGTTAAATTTGTGAAAGGTTCAATATGAAGGGGGTAAAATTTTGTAAAAAGTCTATTTATAAGACAAAGAAGTTTGTGAAGGGTCCTGTTTTGCGATAAAAACATTTGTGAAGGGTCCTGTTTTGGGATGAAAAGTTTTGTGAAGGGTCCTGTCTTATGATAAAAAAAATTGTGAAGGGCCCTTTAACCCCTTGGGTACGAGCGACCGGTATACGTGCCGCATAAAGTGCTCAGAATCCTTGATTATTCTCACCAGTAAATTTTTATTGTAAATTTTGCCTTATTTAATAAAAGCATTTTTCAGATTAAATTACACAAAAAATTTCTGCTTTGAAAAACCGGTGAAAAAAGATTAAAAATTCTGTGAAAGACGCTCGTCTCGAAGCGGTTAAAGTTAAAGGACCTAAAAGGCTCCTAAACAGATCCCTGGATAGTCATTTGGAAGTTTTTTTCCTTCCTCTCACACGTTACAAGAACTAACACAAAGAAATACAGTGAAACTTTCTTTAAAAGCCACCCCTATTCAAGGGCCACCTCTATTAAGGGCCAATATTTTTAGGAACGAACATTTTCCCCATAGACATAATGTTAAATTTACTTCTATTAGGGACCGCACCTACCCCTCATAAAGGCCATTTCTTCACATTTGCCTTAAATCCTAAACAGGTGTATTGAATTCTTGAACCAAAAGATTAGAGTTCAGCAAACAACTGCAATTGCAACAAGGAAGGTAGGGGAGATGGAGATTATTTAGTAACACAATGAAGGACCGCAAACTTTTCCACAAGTGAGACAAACAGGTGTTCATCACACTTCGTTTGACCTTTCAACCTGTAGGGGTTGAGTTGGAGGGGAAACTTCACCCTTTGTTGTGGACACACAAAGGATAACAGGTTATCTAGGAAAAACCGATTCACGCTTACTAAAACGATGAATGGATATTGAAGCACAATTTTTACACTGGAAATTTTTTGCTCACGCTTATGTAAAATTTAAAATTTTGGCACCTAAATCAAGCCAAAGAGTACATATGGACATATGACAAAATCAAAGTTCTTAATTGTCGTGATCAAGGAACATCTGCAAGAAAATAGGCTTCACAGTTTAATTGCAGCAAGAATCAAAGAAACAATATTGCTAAAAACAAAGAGAACTTACTGAAAGAATATGCAGATTTTAAAAATCGCTGGATAAAAAGAAAAAAAAAATGAAAAATTTGGTCACCCCTATTCAAGGGCCACCCCTCATAAGGGCCAATTTTCAATGGTACGGCAGGTGGCCCTTACAGAGAGGTTTCACTGTATCTATGGTAGTAACAGTGATGGTGAAAATGAAGGAGAAGAGAAAGTGAAATTGTAAAGAATTTCCCTATAATGTCATATTCTAGTAATTTCAGCTTCGGAGATTTTAAAACTTGTGTTTATATAAAATGACCAGAAACTTTGTAAAAAATATGCGAAAATGATTATTTCTTTTGAAAAATATATCTGTTAATAAGTATAAAAGAAAAAAATACTAAAAAAAAAACTCTTTTATAAACATTTAAAGTTTATCTTAAAAATTCCGCCTAATTTCATGACTGCAATTCATATTGTTCCAAAAAATATTTCTTAGTATACGTTCGTTAATTTGGCGTGGATTATGAAACATTCACAGTTTTGTTTTATGCTTATTAGAAACCGCGAACTAGTGATTTTTTTTTCTTTTTTTTTTTGTAATGTTCTGTTTTATTTTAACACTTTCCAACATAGTTGAAAAGTGTTTATGAATTTGGTTTGTCTGGCCGTCTGTCTGTCCTAACTCGCGTAAATATACTGGGATTGCCATGTAATCGATATACGTGATTGAGGTTTACCCTTGCATGTTCAGTATTGAAAGTGAAGTGCGTAGCCGTAATAGTTCATTTACAGGGTCGGTTCCGTTACATTATGGTCTATGGGGAAAAATCATTTGCGGTGTATTTTCATGGTGCTACAATATTTTAAACATAATGAAATTTATATACAATATTTCGGTGCACTAGAAGATGATTACTGTAGAATATGTTATGTGTAGCACTTACAGTATGCATACAGGATAACTCAAAAGTATTCTGTTATACTATGGTCTATGAAGAAAAATCTTTTGCGGCTTATTTTAACGATGTTACTCTACTCTACAAACATTATAAAATTAATATGAATTGTTGAGAAACACTAAAACATGCTTCCTGTAGAATATGGGGTGAAATGTATTTATCATTCATTTACAGAATCACACAAAAGAGTTTGTTCTTCGGGAAAAAACTATTCGCATTTAATTATGTTGCACTATTTCAAACATGGTGAAATTGAAACCCATTACTGAGGTTTACTACGAGATGCTTGCAGTAGAATGTGATGGGCATCGCACTTATCATTCGTTTACAGGGACACATAAAAGATTTAGGATACAATGTTGTATCCGAAGTATTGTGCATTAGGGGAGATTGCTGAAAATGCGTTTTCATGTATGGAATGAGTTTTTAAGTTTAACTAAATTTTTGCATACTACGTGGCTATAGACCATATACAGGGCTAGACGAAAGAATTCGAAAGCAATACTGAGAACGAGCGTGAATTGCTTAAAAGTGTTTTTAATTTGATATATACATTTTCATGCTCAACTACATTTAGTATTCTAAAAAATGTTTGTAGCATATAAATAAAATCATATACATGACAATGCAAAGAACTGAATACATGTCCGCCTATGGATGATATTTTTTAGAAGTATGATTTCAGTATAAGCTTGTTTCTGCTTGAATTAAATTTCATCATAGTATGTGACGTGTATAAAAATCTATAGGTAATATACAGGGCTGTACAAAAGAATTAAAGTACGTTACCGTCTAATGATAGAAATTACTGAAGGTGAATTGTTAACTGTGTTATGCATTTTCATACTATACTAAACTTTAGAATACCATGTAGAATATACACAAAGCTATAGATCATATAGACAGCTGCACAAAAGAGTTGGAGTTCTTTTTCGGCTATCGGCGGTAATGACTGAAACCTGGCTTTCAAATGTGTTATGTGTTTTCTAGAAGGTTTTCTTAGGCATCTTATTTACATTATTAAACAGCGAAGTTTTAAAAAAGTATTTTGGAAGTGTTGGAAAATATTTCATAATATATGTTTGACGCATGATTTTTCTTTCTTTTTTAAGGTATGCCAACAGGAAAAAAGTATTATTTATCCCCTTGGGGTTAGCGAAAGGTATACGTGCCACTTAATCTGCTCAGAATCTTTCAGTATTCCCACCAGTTATTTTTATTGTAAAGTTTACCTTATTTAATCAAAGCATTTTCGGGATTTAATTACAGAAAATTTTCTGTTTGAAAAATTGGTGGAAAAAAAATAACAAGAAAGAAAAACCATGCGTACGGCATAGATTATGAAAAATCTTTCCAACACTCTCTGAAAGCTTTAACAAAACTTCATTATTTAGGGAAATAAGGTAAATAAGATAACTAATAAACATTTAAAAAATTGATTTCAGCAGTTGCCGTCCATAGACAAATATGTATTCTAATCCTTTTGAACAGCCCTGTATTTGATCTGTATGTTGATATATGCACTATATAATGGGAAAATTAAGTTTAGCAAGAAAACATATAACAGTTTGAAATTTCTCTTTCAGCAGTTTATACTAATGGATGGAATCATACCTGAATACTTTTGTACAGCCCTGTAGTTTACTTAGTATCTTTATAACACGCCACTATTTAGCTAAAACTTAATTCAAACTAAAGCACTCTTAAAACTACTGAAATCACATTTCCAGAAATTATCATCCATAGACGGCATGTATCCAATTCTTTGCGTGATCATCTTTGCGTGAGTATATCATTTTATCTATATTCTACAAAAATTTCTTAATAAACTAAATGCAGTTCAGCGTAAAAATGCATAACTCATTTAAAACCATCTTTAAGCAATTTGCGCTCATACCCAGTAACACTTACGAATTCTTTTGTGTAGCCCTGTATATAAATTATAGCATTTATACACACAATCTAGTATGCATAAATATAGTGAAACATAAAAGCGCATATCATAATTGAAAATGCATTTCCAGAAATCACCGCTAATGTACAGTACTTCTGATACAATATAGTATCTGAAATCTTTTGTGAGTCCTTGTAAATGCTATGCAGTTCGTATTATACATGAAATAATTTATAGTAAACCTCAGCGATGTACATCAATTTCATTATGTATGAAATAGTTTAACATAATGAAAATACGCCGTAAACAATGACATCCCCCCCCCCATATTATTATGTAACGGAATTCTTTTGTGTGGCCCTGTAAATGAATAATAAGTATACTTTGCATCGCATATTCCACAGAATGCATATTTTAGTGCACTTCATAAATGCATAATTGTAATAAGTGCATAATAAAGTGTAATAAATGCATAAGTGTAACATCATTAAAATTTATTTGAAACGATTTTTTCCCATTGGCTTTAATGTAACGGAATACTTTTGATTGTCCCTGTAGATGAACTAAGCATGCTACAAACTTCATTTGAAATAGGGGTCGTGCTATGGTAAACCTCAATAACATCCAAAAATTTCAGGGCAATCCGGGTATATTTACGAGAGCGCCTACAGACGACCAGACGGCCAGACAAACCGAAGTCATAAACACTTTTCAACTTTGTTGAAAGTGTTAAAAAATTAAGCAAAGGGCCTCTGTCGTGAAGGAGGTCCTATGGAGGTCGATGGTCCTATCTATTCAGGATTTATAATTTTTTTCTGAACATATAATCATAATTTAATTAATATTAAACTATTAATTGATAAAAGCGTTTATATATATATATTATATTCTTTATTTTTTATTTATATTTTCTACTTTTTAATACTTAAAATATTTCGTTGTTGCAGTTTCACAGTTTTCCCATTTCGGCGAGCGTGGTTTGACGCATAATTAACTGGATTGCTTTTGACACTTATTCAATTGCAACAATACAGAATAGTTGGCGAGTTATCACCAGTCATTGGCTAACGATAAAATGCTTTAAAAATAATTTATTAATTTAAAGTTAAGTTCTAAAAATATCAAAATGTTGTATCACAAGAAACCCACACGTGTACATCATTTTTATGGATTGCATATCGGAGGTGAGTAAAAAAATTCCATCTTAAAATTTCATCCAAGTTAAATAAAAGTGTGCAAAAAAAAATGATCAGTAATTTCTTTTATGTAAAGTAAAATTATACAGGGTGTCCCAAAAGCCTTTGACACATTTTAAAATTCAATATAAAAATCAAGTAACCGTCGTACTTGGTTTGGACTAAAATGCTTCTCACGATGAAAAGTTTTCTTCAAGCGAATGTAAATAATTAGTTCCATACTTCGATCATAGATGGCGCCACTTGTCCGTATGCCTGTTTTCAAACATGCGTTTTTTCTGATTTTCAGATTAGTTTTGACGCTGTGACGCAGAGATGACGACTCCCAGAGAAAAAGCCAGTTGCAAATTTAATGTAGGTTGGTACTTCGAAAACAAATCGAAACTAATCAGAAAAAAAACCGCATGCTTGAAACCAGACATATTGACAAGTGGCGCCACCTATGATCGAAGTTTGGAACTAATTTTTTAATTCGCTTGAAGAAAACTTTTCACTGTGAGAAGTATTTTAGTACAGACCGCACTCCTGTACGACAATTACTTGATTTTATATTGCATTTTAAAATGTGTCAGGGTCTTTTGGGACACCCTGTATATCTTTTAATAACAAAAATACAAAATGTCAGTTACTTTGATTTTAATGTGGTATAATTTTCAGTTTTTAAAATGTTAAAATTCTGAACAACAGCCACCTCTCCAGCAACGGTGTAGTCGTAAATAAAAACAGAGGTTATACGCTATAAGTAGCGGGTATACACGGGAAAGTATACACTATAGCTACGATGGGTATACTGAGTTATCCAGAAGGTATATGGCGTATATCCCCGTATACTCTCCACTACGTCCCTGTCTCAAGTACGGTCACTTTATCACTGTCCCAGTAGGGACTGCTATTTAAGAGTTTACTATGCATTTATTTTATTTTTAAATATCTATCTCTCAGATAAAATTCTAACAAGACCTAACGCTACCCTCTCCTTCTCTCTATCTAAAGAAAAAAGAAAGTTGGCTACAATAATTTTAACTCTAATGAAACTACCAAGCCAACATTTTACATTTCTTTTAATCATGGCAGGGATAAAAAACTCCATTCCGTGAAATTTTCCGTACGATATAGTGCGATCAGATGCAAATAAAGCAGAGAAAATCGATGACGATAAAACTTTAAGCGTCGATTTATTTTCGAATATTTCGAAGTAGAAGTAATTTCTTTAATGATCTCACTGGGAGAAATGTGATAAATTATTTTTGGTTCAAATAATAATCTCCCTGATTCCTCTCCAACTTCCTCCCCCCACCCACAAGCGCTGTGATTTAGCCTCCCCTAATTCTCTATAATTAAGTTGTTAGATGACGTGAATTAGCTTTTTACTTTCATCTACATATATACATAAGAAGAATCAGAATCATGAAAATGTTCTACCTCCATTTTTTGATGGATTTACACGTTTTGGGTTGTCCTGAACACGATTTGACTATTTTTATAAAATATCTGCCTGTTTGTGTGTATGTGACACATATTTTGTAGACGTTCTATCTCAAGAACTGATGCACATAATTTTATCAAACTTCATATGCTGTTAGACTTTGACATAAATTGATGTTGATTTGGTTTGAATGTATATCACACTAGATTAATTTTTTAACACAATTATTTTAATTGATAAATAAATCATATCAGATGTAAATTTCCAACTGGGTGAAAAATGTTCGGACTAAGATTCGAACCAGGGATATCTTGGCTGAAGTCGCCAATACTCTACCATCTGAGCTATCCTGGACGAATCTGGTGGAACTTTTTCACCTAGCTTACCTTATTGATCATAGCATCTGGTCTGAAGTCTGGTTCAGCTCAACAGAATAAATCGCAGGTAATGGAACTATGGAACTCCAGAAATCACTGGATACGTAATTGCGCTAGATTATATTGTTAATTTTAATTATTCCAAATGCAAAATTCAGCAAATTCAACTTTAAAAAACTTCGATTTTTACTTTCTTTTATATGTATAAGAATCGTAAAAATTTTCGAGTTTCGTTTTTTAGTGGATTTCCACATTTTGGGCTATCCTTAACATGATTTAGCTACTTTTGGAGACTGTACGTCTGTCTATTTGTCTGACTGTTAGTCTGTGTGTGACACATTTATTGTGGCCACTCTATCTGAATAACTGATGCACGACATTTCATCTTTATATTCTGTTAGACCTTGACACGAACTGATGCTGATTAGGTTTGGATGTATATCACCAAACAGAAGGCGCTACATCTTTCAATTTTTTTGTGATAGCTTTATCTCAAGAACTAATACGCGGAATTTCCTAAAGCTGCATATTCTTTTAGACTTTGGCATGAATAGATGTTTATTATGCTTTGGTGTACAGTCGTGGAAAAAAAAGTAAACAACCCTTACTAACTTTGCAAAAAAATATCGTAGAAGAAAGTTACTAGTACCAAACGATTGGTAACAAAGTCTACTTTTAAATGATGTATTTAAAATTTGCTTAGGGGGCTATCTACATATTAAAACGAACCATAATTTTGTTTTTTTCAATAGCAGTACACAATTCTGACAGCATAAATGTGCTCTACACACTTCAATTAGCCTAAAAACAAATTTTTATGCAATTCGTACGTAAGTTTCCGAAAAATTAATTATTTTAAAACGAGCGTATTTTAGGGGCTGTATACAAATTGAAGTTCGGTACTCGATTGTTGAGCGAGAGGGCACCCTTCTTGATCAAGGCATCTTAAGCGCTACTCAAGCAGTCATTGAAGACTGCTAGATTACAAGATAGCATACTAGTAACTTCTATCATACACTGCCCCTTAACCCCTTGAAGGGTGGTGATGTCTTTATGGCATCACATAATTTTAATCCCTAATTGCCACATTGGCACACGAAAATTTTCATGAAAATTTCACTTTTATTAAGTACGCGAAAATATACTTTTACTTGTTTAAAAATAAATTTTCTTGTAAATACTGGTGTCGTTCAATTATTTCAACATTTTACGAATACAAGTACCTTGCCCCTGAAAGGGTTAAAACATCATTTTGCAGTTTTTTAAGCATAATTTGAAAACCACTTGGAAGAAAACTGAAATTTTGGATTTCCATAAAGCAGGACTTAATAAATCTAAATTCATCAAAAAAATTGTAGGTTGCAATTCATAATTTTTTCGAATATTAATTTCATAATTCATAATTCATATCATAAAATTATAAAAATTGCAAATTCAACGTATTTATGTTTGGGTATTTTAGTATTATTGCTACACAAAAATTAGCACATTTGGAGTATAATTTCAGCAGTTCGGGTTCGTTTTAATATGTAGATGACCCCCTAAGCAAATTTTATGTACGTCATTTAAAAGTAGACTTTATTTCCAATCGTTCGGTACCAATAACTTTCTTCTACGATAGTTTGTTGAGGAGTTAGTAGGGGGTGTTTACTTTTTTTTTTCCACGACTGTACATCGTCCTGTAGATGAAACTGCTATATGCTTTTTATTTGCACGATTTCCGTCATAGCTATATCTCGGCATGTATGGGATAGAATTTCATCAAAATTCATATTTAGGGATCTTGACATGAGTAGATAATGATTAGATTTCGGTGTATATAGTTCAACATGTTGCGCTGCTGTACTGTATTTTTCATGATTTACATTGTAGCTATATCTCAGCATCTAGGGAAAAGAATTTCATCAAATTTAGTATTCGGCTAGACATCGACATAAGGTGGTACCTACCCATTAGAATTGAATGCATCTTGCTCAACACAGGTGGCACTGCTGTTCAGTATTTTTACTGATTTCCGTGATAGCCATACTCTCGGCATCTATGGGATGGAATTTCACAAAATTTAATATGTAAGATATTTATTAAAAATTATGTTGATACAATTTTGATTTCGTTTACTCAACACGGGACACTTCTTACGCTATATTTTTACTATGAACATTATCGCGGTATCTCATTTTCCATTGCTCAAATTTTATTTTGAAGTTATTAGTTAAAAATGTATTTGTTGGTTCAGTTTCGTATTTGAATATCCAACATGCGGTGCTGTGATCGCCATAGCATACTACTATTTCTATCTGGACCTGGGCCATGTGCATGACAATTTTTAACAACAGAAGAACCGTAAACTATGAAAATGACTCACGAAATAATTGTTTTTAGATAGTAAATTTTCTTTTTTCTTAATTTAAAAAAAATTATAGATGGCGTTGAAAGCAGAAAAGTACCTTTCATCCGTTGGTATTTTTGTGTTTCCACCCGGGCTTTGGTGAGGCATTTAAAACTGCAGAAAAACGGAAACTATAAAAATGACCTAAAAAATTAAAATCTGTTTATTAACAAGCTATAAACTAGGGGTATCCTTTCCATCTTATTAAATGATTATTACACATTTGGTTTTAATGTGATTTATTTTTTTCACACACAAACAAAGATACACACACAAAATGTGTAAATCATGTTATTGCTTTAATATGGCGGTTAGTTTAAATACGTCTAGCTACATTTAGTTGAATGATTATTGAGGTTGAGAGGTATTGAATGATTTGTTTAACGTAAGTTTAGAGATGTGCAGCTACATTCAGTTGAATGATTATGGAGGTTGTGTTGTGTTGTATGGTTTACTTAAGATAAGTTTAGCGATATACGGCTACGTTCTGTTGAAGGATTATGGTGGTAGTGTGTATGTGGGGTGTTGTATGGGTTAATTCATGTACTTACCTTATTTATATTATTGTGTAATAAAAAGAGGAAAGTCCAGTTATTGGTCATTGGTTTTATGTAGATTATATCTGGTTTATTTTATGATCAAAAATCTTAAACAGTCAAAAAATATTTTGTCGAACTTTTTCCTCAAAAAGTGTGTTTAATATTCATATTAAGATTTCCTATATAATTCTTCTGGTACCTCGTTGAATAAATTGGATGATTGTATTTTTTATTGTTTCATACTGGAAGGAAAATTCGCGTATTTCTCCGATTTTCCCAGTTCGCTACCAATTTTAATTCTCTCGTAAAAGCAATCCAAATTCCATCTTTTAGGCCAATTCCGTAGATTTCGCCCTCTTTTCAATAATTTTTTTTTCGGAATCCGTACAGTGATTTTTGAACGTTTGGCGATTTTTTTAAAGTTCCGCTTTCGCCGAAAATGAGAATTTTGTTTTTTATCGACCTATTTCTACTTGATATCTTATCCATACAATGTTATATTTTACAGCCCTGTATAGAGAGGAAATATCCGGAAATAATTTAAAAAACAAGAATAAAAATTATATGTAATTTGAATTTATACAATTTTTAAAAAACTTTAAGGAAAAAGAAATTTCCGACGACCAGAATCGAAGTTCCAAAATCGTAGCCAGTGAAAAGGGGAAACGATCTACTTTCTATGAAAATCTTTTATCACTAAAGATTTATGATGTCATTATTTATGTTTATTAAAACTAGGGAATCGTACCCCGGGTTACAGAATACAGGTGAAAACTATTTTTTAAAATTTAAAACTAATATTTTTTTTTACATGCAATATATATTTTTTAAATTGTTCACTAACAATAAAAAAACATTTTTCATATGAAAAATATGAATTATACAATCAAATAAAGTTTTGAAATTTATCAAAAGCGATATTTTCGTATTAGCCGTATGCTAAGAGTTATCAGCCCAAGATTTTGCTGCTTACGAGTTACGACTTATAATTTCTGAGCTTTCAGCGCGTAGTTCACGCGATACAGATAAATTTAAAATCATTTCATGCTTGAAAATTATTTTTAAAACCGTACACAACCAGTAAACTAAGATGCACTTTGCAAACGAATTCCATTTGAAAGTTTTTTTTCCTATTTGGCTGTCTAAAAATTAAAAATTTTCAATTACAAATATGTTAATTTTTTTTTTTTTTTTAATATTAGTCTTTTAATTATAAAGAAAGAAAGTATTAATTTCGTTATGGAAAATTAGTCAGAATAAATGCTGAACAATTTTTGTTGCTTTTTGTGAAAAATGTTAATTATTATATATTGGAGCCTGCACATGATAAGACAAATCACACAAAATTATGCTTGAAAATTATTTAAAAAAACACAATATATTAGTCAATGAAGATACAGTTTTTAAACAAATTGCATTTGAAAGTATATTTTTTCCCTATACGACGTTCTAAAAATTGAAAATGTACGATTGTCAGAAGATTAAAAAATTGCAGTAGCAAATATTTCAAAACAGAAATTTGATCGTGAAATGTTGCCATTCGCAAAATGACGTCAGCGTTACGCATATGTACTTTTGTCCTTTATAATATAGATAGATATGTAATTAGTAAAATATAATAAAGATGAGTTATTATGATGAAGTTATCAATTGAGACTCTTATGCTTGGTATTCCGGAATAAAAAAAGCAAAATTTATTCCACTTTGCCACGATCATAGAACTTTTCCCCTATGAAATCTAAACCCGACATCATTTTCACCTTCTCAAAATTTACATATGCACCTCTAATATCCGTATTCACCATTTAAAAAAAAATTGGTATTTTAATTTGATCATATTAAAATCATTTTAACTCATAACTTAAAGTCACGATTGTCAGCAACATCTTTGCATGTGAACAGTCGAACTCTTAACTCGAGTTTATAATCTCAGTACCGAAGAGTAAAAATTGCCGTAATGTAATTTATGTTTTTTAGACGCATTTGTGTTAAAATGTTTAGTTTTATGTAAAAAAAATTATCGTTTTCTTTTAAATATGACGTCACTTTCATTTACTTAAGCATTTCGCCCAATGTCTTAAACTTGGTACACATGCAGAAGGAGAAAAAAAATATGGAAAATTTATGAGCAAAAATGCTTGTTTTCAAAGGCAGTAAGTAATTTTCCGTTCAGAATATTATATTCCTAATGGGATTTTGCGCCACTAAACCCTGTACAACAACTTTTATCAGCAACTTTGATTTTTTATCAGAAAATGGCCTGAATAAACATAAATAAACCTCTTTATTTCTCTCTTTTCTGCAGTAATGAAAGCTATCTAATTACCACCATTTTGAAAAATTTTCATAAAATACTTTTAAAAGTAAAAAAAAAAATAAAATGGAGATATTAAAAAAAAAACAGCTAGTGCGAGCACATCTACAAATGAACAGCTTAAAGGGAAAAAAAATAGTAAAATTGGTTCTGCAGAAAGCTCAGGGCAGATGACTAAAAAACAGTCTTGTGTAAATAAAATATGAGATATTAAAATTCGGATATAATTTACTTAAAAGGTGCTAAAATATACATTAAAAGGTCTTTACAGCATAAAAACCCGTCAAAAGATGTTAAAAATCCCAAGCGCTTTCAACTGCACTATAGCAGTCGTCATCATGGAGAAAAATCAGAGGAGTTTTATAATATTAACTATCGATACTGGATCAAAATGGAACGTAATATTTTAAAGAAGAAGTATACATGTGAAAAGAATGAAGCTAGACAGAGAAATTATTAATACAAGATTCTTGCAGTTGTGTATAAGCATCATGGTGTTATACTAAGCTTTCTTAAGTGCAGTAATCAGTTTATTGACGCAGAATTGCCAACAATCAAGAGAAAATTTGAAATTGACAGCCTTAGACTCCTCTGATTTTTCTCAGTGATGACGGCTGCTATAGTGCAGTTGAAAGCGCTTGGGGTTTTTAACATCTTTTGACGGGTTTTTATGCTGTAAAGACGTTTTAATGTATATTTTAGCACCTTTTAAGTAAATTACACCAGAATTTTAATGTCTCATATTTTATTTGGTAATTAAGGTATTGTATTGTCGTTCTGTAATTATAGTTTAAGCTATATTTTATAACAGTCTTGAGAAATATATCTACCTTATATATATAAAATCCTAATGAAACGGATATATAAAACGACTGAAATGAAACGAATTTATGAAACGATTCTTTGAAACGACTGATTAAACAACTGATTATGTTTCACGGCGATTTCTCCTAAAATAATGAACACTTTGCGATGAAATTAACACCAAAAATCGGTATTGATCCGCAGATCTGAAAACTGGTATTAGAATTTTTAAATTCGAATTAGTTTACGAAATATTAATTTTTCTCTAATTTTAAATACTTTTTTCTAATGATGGCAACTCAAATTTCAATCATAACAGATGTTTTTTTTTCATGTTTCAGAAAAGATTATTATTTTAAACTAATTTGACGACCAGTTTAACCTCCCTTAAATGTATGCTAAGAAATGTATCATGATACTTTTATTCATAATTCAATTTACTTGAACAATCTTTCGCCAAATCGAAAGATTCTGATAGAGAAATCAAGAACTCGGTATTTTTATGTTAGCAAGGCGCAGGTGATAAATCGCCCAACATTTTTACCGTCGCATTTTTTTATATTTCATTAATTTCATTTAAAATATAATCCTTTCATTCATTTTATTTAAAATACAAAACTTTAATTTAAAACTGAAACATTTAAAATTGATGGTTTTCACTTCTTTCTTTCTTTTTTTCTTTTCTTTTTTCTCTCTTTTTTTTTTTTTTAACAAAATGAAAATAAAAATATTAGGCGCAGATGTCATATACGCACTGCGGTACCTAATTGGCGCCAAAATGTCGTTATTTTGATTTACGTGGTAACCCGGCTACTGTTGATTATTTAATAATAAATGTTTATTTACTTTTATTTCTTTTTTTAAATTATATAAATTATTTTGTTCTATAGTTATCAATTTTTTTTCGTTATTTCTTTTTGAAAATAATAGAAAATAATTAAAAAATATGGTACTAGTTATTCCGTCGAACAATTTCGCCAAATTATATAAATCGCGAAACCACTCGTCAAATTATACAAATTGACATAATTTTTATTTTAAATAACGAAAGAACAAATAAATTAGTATAACATTAATAAATATACAAATAAAATATCGAAATAAAAATCACTTGATGACGTAAACACGTGTAACTTGTTTAAAGTTAAGTGAATGTGACATTTACGATCAACCATTATTGGCATTTAATCTTATAGTTTGGCGATAGATTTTTAGTCGACGGGATAACTAAGTAGTAACAAAAATACACATGTAGCTGGTATTCAAAAACGAGGTTTTCGCCAAATTGTTGTAAAAAAAAAAAAAATCACGCCAAACCTGACATCTGGCCAAATATTACATAATGCAACAAACCATGACATTTAATTTCAACTTCAAATCAATGTTTTAATTTACCACTCGAAAAATAAAAAAATGCTAACTGGCGAGTTGAAAAAAAGCTATTATCGAGATTTGCACCCGGCTAGCGTAACAGTACCAAGAATTCTTTGCGACTACGGCAACTTTTATGTAGTTTTATTCGAAATAAATTGTTGATTTTTTAATCAAAATGGAAAACTTTCGGCGCAGATGTCATATACGGTCCCATATTGGCGCGATTTTTTTCTGACGCCAATGTAATATACGCAGCGGGTACGACTGGCGCCAAAGTATCGTTATTTTGCTTGATATGGTAAGCCGGATGTTGTTGTTTATGCTGTTGATACTTTCCTCAAATTGGCGTCGGAAAAAAATCGAGCCAATTTTGGACGTATATGACATCTGTGCCAAACTTTCATATGAAAGGCGGAGGGATCAGACGGTATTTGTTTATGGCAGTTGATGACTTGAACTATTATAATATAGATGAAATGATGGCTATAGAGTAATATTTGGCGACATATCACCTGTGCCTGGCTAACAATAAAGTACCAAAATGGCACCTAGAGTATAAAAAGCGAAGTGGTCCGCCCGGAACTTTTGATGATAGTCACATGACTTAGGCTATTATTATAGAGATTGTTTTAAAATACCGGGAGACAAAGACTCTTTATACTTAATTCATTTTATTTGAGCTTCTTTTCAAATGTTTAACTGATCCTCTTTAATCAAAAACGAAAACAACCATTGGATGTCTTAACAGCAACTGATTTGACCTTAAATTTTTGCAATCAAAGGGAATTGAATGGAAACCCGTTTACAGGGAGATCTGCACAGATTTTTTCAGTATAATTCAGTCTTCTCTAATATTTTAAAACCCATCAGATTAGCGTGCTTTTAGATTCTGCGGTGTCTGAACGGGTGTTGGTGAGCGTAGCTTGCAGGGAGAAGAGCCCCCTAGTAGATTATATAAAATTATGAAAAATTAAATTAAGTAAATTATGTTATTTTGATAAAATTGTAGTAGAATATCTTAAAGAATAGCAATAAAATTTTATTAGTCGAGAGAATTTTGGACAGAAACTTGGGTAACCTGATATTATTTTAAACCTCGAATTATTGGCGAGATCTCCTTTGTTTGCTTGTCTAACTGAGTGAAGTGAATTCATCCAAGCGAGAATGATCAAGTTCTGTAATATAAATCGCTATTTTATAATAAAAGACTTCCGATCTGAGCATGCACGCTGTATGTTACTGCTCTTCTATAAAAACACCCTAAATTTTTGAAAAAAATTGCGTCTTATCAGCGCGTGATTTCGATTACGTTATTTTAGAAAATGAAGCATTTTCACCAGTGAAGAATTTCAAAGCAGCTGGGATGAAAATGACGCTCTTCTACAAACCATACTTCAGTTTTAAGAATTAAAATACACCTTTTTAAAAAATAAAATGACGTCATTTGCATCCGCTAAAACATTCCACTTTTATGATAGAGGCTTTAAAGATATGCATAGGACGTCATTATCGTGAATAATACAAACCCGTCAGAAAAGCAGTGACGCCATTCAAGAAGCTCGGCAAAACAAATAGGTTATCTAATGATTCATATGAATTCATTTGTTTGGTTATAATAGCTCCATGTTTTATCAGAAGTCATTCATTTATATTTTTTCACAATTCAAAAAATGTTTGACACACGGATTAATAAAATTGCATTCTTTCCGTTTTTTGATATGAATTAAGTAAATGCGAAGAAAATAAGTCACACAAATATTCTTTAAAATACATTTTGTAAAGAGAAAGTGTTGTATCGTTTGTAGAGGTGTTGCAAACCGCATGTATTCGTTACTGAGTAACGGGTATTCTCTCTGATACGAACTACCGAATCGTTAGTTCGGAATATGAGTCGTTAGTCGTTACTGCAGAACAAGAAACTAACTTCAAACGTTACTTTCATTTCGTAACGGAGCCGCATTGTCTGATGCGGAAAGATGCTAATTTGTGCTCGGTCTTTGGACTCGGAAATCAGTTGTTCCCGTATTTTAGTATCACATACGGGTATACATATACATTTATAGTCGTTTCGTTACTTCAGCACTCGTTCATTCGCCAAAAATGTCCGTGCGAATACTTTTGGAAGGAAGATTTTGAAGTCACGTGGTCAATAGCAAAACAAACTGCTTTTAGAAGAACGATTACTGTGAGATCGTTTATTCTTTCAGGGATTTTACTTTTTATTTCACAGATATGAATGTGCTTTTTTCCAACATGGAGAGAATAATTGATTTTATTTATTTATTTTTTTTTTTTCGATCAGGCGGTTCTATGAATGCATTTTAAAGAAGGAAGCATGGATCCAAGTAATAAAGAGACAAGATGTGTTTATCATTTAATATTTTAATTAGATTAATTTCGTATTAAATATGCATTTGATCTATTAAGATTGCTCATAATTTTACTGTAAAAAGAGCTGAAGCTTATAATAGAATAAAATATTCCTTGTAGCTATATTTAAGGAATGATAAAGTTTTTATGAAATATATTATGAAAATTTTATGAAATATAACTTTTTAAATCATTGATTTTTACCCATACTCGCATAAAATCCGTAGGCGCTTTTTATCAGAAATTAAGAAATGGATTAGCGTCTCTCTTTTTCCTTCAAAAGATTTGTTTGACGATACTATGAAAATGGGTGTTTTGAACCAAATTTCTGGACGCGACAGTAATTGAAGGGCAGTCATATAAAAGCATTTGATTATAGATTGAACTGCAATAAACTTATCGAAAAATGTAAAACGCTATTCGATTCCATATCATTCCCATGACTGCCAATTTTATGATTTTATGCATTAGACTGAGTATATGAATGTGTCAAAATTTTGCCATCTTGAGCGGAGGTAAATATTTTTTTGAGAACCCGTTTAATGATAGTTTCCGTTATAGACAGGTTCCATTGTCGCATGTTTTACTGGTTTCAGTAAGCAGTGGACATTTCTATTAAGATACTCAATTACTATTTTTTTTATTTAATACATACAGTAATACTTGCAGAGACGGAATCGCGAGAAATCACAAAGGAATTCCGTTTTAGAGAGATTTTTTGTATTAGCAGATGGAATTTCATTGTATTATTTTCATGGGAATAGATATTGGAATATTTCAATTCAATGTACAATTCCACTTTTACAGGTTGCATTTATTTATTCATTGTTATATTGTGAATTTTTCCACTTTTACGCTGATTTCTGTTACAGACAGGTTTCGTACAAAATTTTATTATGGGTCTATGTAACGGTAACGAATTTTTGAAAAGACCTCACGTGCGCTATATAATTATAATTACTGTAGTCTTGTGACCATATATTTCACATGCAGCATTTTGAACGCCTAGTTTTATCTATACTTTATGAAATGTTAAATTAGTGCAAGCGTCCCGATAGATTTTATCTTTTATTTTAAGGAACAGTTAAAACTAATAATAATCGAAAAAACACTCAGAAAATTAGAAAATACACCGAATATATGTGTACTAGTACTTAGGATGATTTTTAAAATCCGTTTTCTAAAGAGTAACGAAAGTAACGAATAACGAATATTTTCTAACGGGTAGTGCGTTTGAAAGTAACGAATACATACGGGTGTTCATTTAGTCGTTACTTTTACAGCACTAATCGTTTGTAAAGTACGTTTGCAATAAATTAAAAGTCATTTAATTGATAAATAAAACGAAATAAAACCAAAATTCATCTGGTTTTATAACAATGTTCTTGACACATTATGACAGCACGTATTTAATTTTTTTTTCAGTTTTTATGAGAAAATGGCAACAAAAAGATTCAGCAATCTACTATTTATTTTCCCTTTACTTTTAATCATGACTTTTAATAGAAATGGAGAACTTCAGTTGCCACGAATACAAAAAAGGTATAAGAACTACAAAAAAAAAAATAATATCTTAAAATTAAATTGAGATAAAGCTTTCAAACAAATTGCATTTAAAAGTACTTTTTTTTCTCCTATAAGACGGTGTAAAAATTGAAAATGTGCGACATTTAGAAGTTTAAAAATTTGCAGTAGCGAAAATTTCAAAACCGAAATTTCATTTTAAATTCCAAAGTGTTGCCATTCGCAGAATGACGTCAGCGTTACGCACAGATATGTTTGTCCTTTATAATATAGATACTATAAATCGTTAAGAGTTTTTTAAATTTTATTTTAACATCAACAGAAAATTAAACAGGTGCTGGGACCGAGCTTAATTTTTCTCAGCAACAACAAAAAATATATAATTTGAATTTATACAATTTAAAAAATATGTAATTAAAGAGAAATTTCCTACGACCAAAATAAAGTTCCAGCATCGTAGTCAGCGAAAAGGGGGAAACGATTTCCTTTCTATGAAGTGCTTTTATAACCAAGATTTAAAACGTCATGACTTCTGTTTATTATAATATTATAAATCATTAAGAGTTTTTAAAATTTTATTTTTACACCAACAGAAAGTTAACTGTGGCCGGAACTGAGCTTAATATTTATATGTCTAATTTTTATTAAAAAGTACTAACTAAATTTTTATTTTATTAAAAGGTAATATTTTATTTTATTAAAAGGTACTTATTACTTTTAGGAATAATTCAAAAATTACTGTTTAAAACACAGTTTGACTAAACATTATTATTACACTGCAATTAGGCAGAAATGAGACTTAAATTAATAAAACGAAATAAAACTAAAAAAATGATAATTTAGAAAATATTTTGAAACTTTTATGCTCAATTAATACGTTCATTTCAGTATTCATTTGAAGTTTTGAATTTTTTAGAAACCATCTTCTTACATCTTAAAATTAACTATTATGTCAAATTCCAAGTCCTACCACCTCTCTCAACATAAAGGGCTATGTTGAAATAGGAACTGTCAACATTAATTCTGAAATCGGTTTGTTATTTCCGAATATTCCACAGAAACGTAATTTAGAAATCTTTTAAAGGCCTTTTTTAGAACGTTTGTTGTTCCTGTGAACCCCAAGTGGTAGAATCATCGGCATAAAATATAGCCTGTGAAGGATCAGAGACTGTTACCATTGATTCGAAACTATTATTACTTTTATAATCGGTTTATATTCTCTGAAATTGCATAGAAATCGTAATTTAGGACTTTTTTGGAACGCTTTTCGCACCTCCCCTTCCCTTCACCCCTTTTTAATTCAAATTTATTTTCGACAGTCCTCCGAGGGCATTTATATTTTATTAGTAACTACCATGAAATATTTAAAGTCTTTAATTTCTAGCCTTTTCAGTATCACAGAAATCGCAATTTAAAAATTTTTTAGCTCCTGCAACCTTCTGGTGGTAGTGGCACAGACATAAAGTATAGCTTATTTTTGAGCAGGTTCTATCACCAACAATTTGTCATCATTATTTTTTTAATCGGTTTGGTATTTTATACACTTTAAATGCAAACGTCTGAAATTCAGTTAAAAAAGTGTCTTAAGTGGATGGTCACATTTTAAGTGAAAAAAACGCGTTTTACTTTTTAAGACACCTTTTTTGTATCTGAAGTTAACACATTGAAACGTCTTAAAACGCCGCCATTTTTAAAACACTTGAAATGTCTTAAAAAGCCGCCATTTTTTAGACATTCGAAACATCTAAAATGGTGCCATTTTTAAAACCCTTGAAACGTCTTAAAAAGCCGCCATTTTTTAGACATTTGAACATGTAAAATGAGATCTTTTAAGACACTCGAAACATCTTTGAAGATTTTTTTCTCTCTTATTTACACTGTCTCATTGACAGCAAGCTAAAACTTATTATTTATGTCATTTTTTCATAGATTCAATGTAATTAAAAAACGAAATTCCCTACCCCTTCAACATTGTAGACAAAATAAATATAATGTTATTTTCCAATCGACAAATCCCCCCTCCTCTTTATGAAATTTTTCTGTACTTCATAAGGTAAATCATAACAAGTTTTTATATTTCATTTATAATTCAAGGAAAATGTACAAAAACATAAATCCGGGCACATTTTCATAAACAAACATTTGAAGCATATTTAAAATTTCTGATAACACTGTTTGTTTATTTATTATTATTATTATTATTATTATTATTATTATTATTATTATTATTGTGAGGTGAAATCATTTACGTATGTTTTTATTATTCAAAATTATCTTGCTGTAAAATATTAAAATCACTTAAGAAATCATTTTATGATACAACAGTTAATAATATAATTGTTAAACGGGAGTAAATATTTTAAATAATTTTACACATCATTTCAAATTATTATTAAATTCACCGTTCATATATAAATATTTTCCATCAGATAATTAGAAAAATCTGAAAACATTGCATGTCTTTTTGCTTCAATTTAACACATAAGAGCATTTAATAATTAAAGTTGTCAAAAATTTATATGTTAATTCATTCATGTTTCCATTGGGGGGGGGGGGGGGGAAGCTTACTTAATTCCGTGTGTTTCAAGAATAAAATAAATCTTTACGACTGTTGCAATAATACATATAGTTAAAAACGAGACCATTATTTTTTTACACAAAAATAAATAAATAAATAAATAAATATGATTAAAGTTTTTTTTTTAATGTAAGAAAAACTGCGTAAAAACACCAAGTTAAACAATACTGTATTGCATTTTATAGTACGAAAAAAAAAAAAAAACCCACAGTAAACAATAACGTAAATATGAATTAATATTAATTTAAAACCTTAGACATAAATGTATACTTTAGAAATGGAACCTCATAAAAACATAGATAACATTTATAGTTGTTAAAATCAATTTGTTGTAAAATTAATATAACATATAGAAAACATTAGCGGGACAAAATGGAGTATTATATTTTATAAGTCACTTACCCTTTTCATGGTATACATTTTCTAGTATATTCCTTTGTTTAGATGGAGGAAATATTTTTTTATATCCAACAAAGATTTCTAGATAACTGATTAATATATATTCCATTTAAAGTAACCAGCTATAATAGAAAACTCAATTAGACTGCAGTCAGAATCACCACGAGGTTCAATTCACATAGCGTTTCTTTTACATGTGCCGTTGCATTCCACTGAGGATTATCCAGCGGTCAGGGGGGAGTATTGCATTTTCACCAGAAAGGTCTTGACAATAGAGATTGAAATGTTTGTCCACTGTTCATTTACTCGCATTTCACAGTGATTTTTTGACATTCATAGAAGGAATTAATTTTCGATTAGCGCACGGCACACAACAGCAAATATGGCTGAGGTGATAACACAGTGCAGTGAATGTCTGTAATTGGATATCTTAATTTAAGACGTTTCACCATATTAAGACACTTTATATTAGTTCATTTCTACTACCGGTCCATTAAGACACACAAGTATCTTAAATTAAGGTATCTATTATGTCTAAGCTCTATATTAAGACATTTACGTGTCTTAAATGCTTTTTCAGTCGTTCTTCTGTCTTATTTTAAGACTCCTTTATTTGCAGTGTAAGTTTGCTTAAAAATTGTAATTTATAACGCTTTTCGCTCATTTCATCTTTTTAAATTTGGAATTTTCTTTCGACTGTTCTTGAAAGCAGTTGCATTTTGTAAGTAAATGCCATGCCATATTTCAATGTGTTAGACCCCCTCAGTTGTGCAAAAAACGCAAATTAGAGCATTTTTTGCTTTTGAAACCCTCAGATGGTAGTGACAGCAACATAAAATATAACCTATGTTATAGCAGGGACTGTCACCACTGATTTGCAACCATTACTTTTGAAATAGTTTTGGTATTTCCTGAGATTGAGTAGAAATTGCAATTTACAACGTTTTCAGAACGCTTTCGCGCATTTTCACCCCTATTTAAATTTCCAATATTTTCGAAACTAATCTTAAAGATCATTTATAGCTAATAAATGTGTACCTTTCCTAATTTTAAGTTGCTAGCCCCTACCGATCACAAAATTCGAAATTTAGAACGCTTTTTTGCTCCTGCAACGTCTAGGTGATAGTGATACCGACATAAAATAACGTCTTTGTTAGAGCAGAGGCTGTCAGCATCAATTTCCTACCATTATGTTTGAAATCAGTTTGATTCTTCCTGAGATATTGCTGACAAATCGGCATTTAGAACGTTTTTAGAACGCTTTTCGCGCATTTTGCTCCTGCATCTCCTCTGGGGTAGTGGAAACAGATATAAAATATAGCCCATCATAGAGCAAGATCTGTCACCTTGATTTGTACACCATTATATTTGAAATCAGTTCAGTACATCCTGAGATTGCATAGAAATCGCAATTTAGAACGTTTTTTACAACGCTTTTTGCGCATTTTGACCTCCCTTTTAAATATTGATTTTTTTTTAGGAAATGTCCTTAGAGATCATTGACATCGTATAACTAACTATCATTCCAAATTTCACGATTCTAGGCCCTTCCGTAACGCAAAAACCGCAATTTAGAACGTTTTTCTCCTGCACACCCTTTGGGGTAGTGGCACCGACATAAAACATAGCCTATGTTAGAGCAATGGTTGTCACCATCATTTTGACGCCATTATTTTTTTAGATCGATTTGGTATTTCCTTAGATTGTGTAGAAACCACCATTTAGAACGTTTTTTAGAACGCTTTTCGCGCATTTTCACCCCTTTCAAATTTCGAATTGTTTAAGAACTGTTCTTAAAAATCCTTTATATCTAATAAGTAGCTAATATTTCAAATTTCATATTTCTAGGCCCTTCAGTAACGCAAAAGTCGCATTTTTAGAAAGTTTTTTGCCCCTGCACACCCTTTCGGGTAGCGGCACCGACATAAAACATAACCTATGTTGGAGCAAGGGTTGTCACCGTCATTTTGACAGCATTATTTTTTAAATCGGTTTGGTATTTCCTGAGATTGTGTAGAAACCACCATTTAGAACGTTTTTTAGCACGCTTTTCGCGCATTTTCACGCCTTTCAAATTTCGACTTGTTTAAGAACTGTTCTTAGAAATCCTTTATATCTAATAAGTAGCTAATATTTCAAATTTCATATTTCTAGGCCCTTCAGTAACACATAAATCGCATTTTTAGAACGTTTTTTGCTCCTGCACCCCCTTTGGGGTAGTGGCACTGACATAAAACATAGCCTATCTTGGAGCAAGGGTTGTCACCATCATTTTGACACCAATATTTTTTAAATCGGTTTGGCATTTCCTGAGGTTGTGTAAAAACTACCATTTAGAACGTTTTTTAGAACGCTTTTTGTGCATTTTCACCCCTTTTAAATTTCGAATTGTTTAAGAACTGTTCTTAGACATCAGTTATATCTTATAACTAATATTCCAAATTTCATATTTCTAAGCCCTTCAGTAATGCAAAAATCGCATTTTTAGAACTTTTTTTGCTCCTGCACCCCCTTTGGTTTAGTAACACTGACATAAAATATAGCCTATGTTCTATGTTGAACTGACACCATCATTTTGATACCATTACTTTTGAATTCGGTTCGGTAGCTCCAGAGATTACCTCTAATAAACAAACAAACTTTACTTCTTTATAATATTAGTATAGATTTAGAAACTAATTTTAGATTATTCTGTAACACACGAAAAAGTAAATTTTTAATGATTTTAAACTGCATCATTTCTCAAAGTAAATTGCAAAAGTAATGCATGGTTTAATGCAAAATCGCAAGTATTAATTGCATTAACATGCTGATTTTTTTCCTCTACAAACTTTTGATGTTAAAAAGGTATTACATATATATTCCTTATACTTTAATTACAATAAGAATTGATCAGAAGTATTAATTTTATTTGCAGTACCTTCAATGATGATAAAATGCATAAAAAGTACAATTTCAACAGAAAGTTATGGCGCCAAAACAATATTTAGCAATGAAACGTAATACAGCACAAAATAATTATACTGAGTTCAGCTTATAATCCCCCCTTTCTATACACACACACGCATTGCCATCATGTTTAAATTTTATAGCGATATAAATCTACCCTATATATATACTAGTAAATCTGCAGATCAGGAGCCTCAACGTCAGCTCTGCAAGTCACTGTTTTTAGACACACTTTGGTAATATTCAATTTCATGCAAACCGCAATTTAAAGTTTTCAAATTATGTAATTATTTATAAGAATAAAAAATACCAAGTTTTCAGACATTAGAAGCATTAAATTAAAACGTTGTTATGGAAGGATATTTTGAAATAATTTTCATGAGCTACTAATTCTGATATTTTTTTAAATAATAAAACAGATTTCTTCAGGGGGGGGGGGGGGCTCCGCCTCCTGAACTCCCCGTGGTTTCATTAATTTACATATGTAACTTTTTATTTATTGCACTAATGGTTATCGCAAATCTTAAATTTCTTTTTATACTTCCGAGCCTTAATTTTCAATACTGGTGGACAGAAAATGATTCACATTGACGCAATTATATTAAAAGTTTAGGTTTTATGAATGAAAATATAATTTCCTTTTAAAAATAAAATAATTTTCATTCATATTTTCTGAAATGAGACGGCATTAAGAAGTAACACTCGTCATAAAATATTTTTTTAGGTAATCTAGTTAATGCTTGGTTTTTAAGAATGAGAATATTTATTTCCCAATACAATGACGTCATTTTCGACAGCGATAATTTTGCGGTGTAAAATTTTGACATTTACTATATATTTGATTTTCAAAAGTTTTTTTTTTTTTTTTCTCATTGAAATTTTCGATTAAAAATTAACATTTCTGTTAGCTGTGTGCAGACGATAAACCATGAGATATTAGTAACATTTCTTTTAATAATAAGAATTAATATCATAACACAAGCCCTTTTTATTTCAACCTCAAAGCATATTAGTTTTATTTTTGATATATGAGATCAAATTCACCTTCTTTTCGTATTTTAGTTTTATTTCCAATATGAAGACGTATTCATGTCTATTTTTTATTTCATTTTCCTCTTGCACATGAAAATCTTTCAAATCAAAATTAACTGTTTAGGATAAATTATTATTCTGGGATAGGATTTTCTTGGCAACGGTAAAAAAAAAAAAAAAAAAAAAAAAAAAAAAAAAGATTGTTAAATTTATAGCAAAATGTCAATTTATTCCTTATGAAAATAATGAACTTCTTAATTTAAAAGAAAAAATATTTGAACAAAATAAGCAGAACATAGTCCTTCTTTATTTCTGGGGTAAATTTCATCTATATGTAAAGTCACAAAGGCATTAATTCGTCCCTTTTGACTTTGATTGACTTCAAACAATTACAAATACTTTCACATTTACGATATTTTTAGGTGTAGTTCCGTCGCTAGGCAACAGTTAAAAGAAAATAAAACAATGAAATATGTGCTTTGAAAAAAAGTAAATTTATAAAAAGATATATTATTGGAACACATATATAAAATACCTCCATAAGTTAAACACCGAATTTAAAAACTCTGACAAATGTATACACAAAATTTCAAACTAATATGAATAATGTATGGCTCTGATTAGAAATTACATCATCCATAATTTACTATTTAAATCCTTCAATCATATGAGCCATTTCCTTTCAACAAATAAAAATGGAAAAATCGTCTGAATTGCTATAGGAAAGCATTAAGTCGCAAAATAAAATGTTCTATATATTCCGAACGCATGAACCAAATTTAACCAAAAACTATACAGCTAAATCCGGGGATTTTACCAACATGCATACTTAATTTTAAGCTAATCGGATGCTTTTTACGGCAGTTATCGCGGAACAGACGGACAGACAGACAGACAGACAGACAGACAGACAAACGGAAACCAAAACATTTCGTGTCTCCACAGTAAGCCTTCACTGACGTTTCGGCAAAAATCCTAATGAAACGAATTTATGAAACGATTTTATGAAAAGACTGATTAAGTTTTACCGCTATTTCTCCTAAAATATGAAAGTTTTGGAAGGGAAATTAACACCAATTATCCGCATTGATCCACAGATATAAAAAATGGTAATAGAATAATGTTTTAAAATTTGAATTAGCTTTCGAAATATTATTTATTTTAATTACATTTCTGTAGTGACAATCTGCAATGGCAACAAAATTACTCCGTTTTTTTTTTCTTTAACCCCTTGGGGACGAGCGACACGTATACGTGCCGGAAATAGGCCTAAGAATCCTCTTTTATCCTCACCAGTAAAATTTTACTGTAAAATTTGCCTTATTTAATCCGAGCATTTTCCCGATTTGAATAGGCACAAACTTCTGTTTTTTAAAACCGGTAGCAAAGTAATAAACATTTCGTAAAAGGCTCCCGTCGCGAAGGGGTTAAAGGGGAGAACAGGGAAAAACTATAGGGATTATTAATTTCTTCTTTTTCGTCATTGACAAATTGATAATTGGAATTATATCTTTTGTTCCTATTGATAGTGAAACAATATTGATATTAAATTATGTTTTTCAGGAAAAATAAAAAAATAAACACTTTTTTTCACATTTCGATCATCCGGAATCAACTTATTATAGAAAACAAAAATCGTCTGTCAATTTCAAATTCCATAGACGGAAAAAAAGGTTTTCTTTTCAATTTTAAAGTGAAAATGACATCAATAATCTTAATCCAAATGTTTTTAAGTTAAATAATATATGTACCCGTGAATCTTAAAACAGAAAAATAAATAAATAGATTATTACAAATTATTACATGAGAAATGCATTTAATAGGGAAAATTAGGTCATATATTAAAACGATACATTTAAAACGATTTTTATTGAGGAGACTTTTAATCAGACGTCACATGGTATAAAAGTAAGCAAGCAAATTTTTTTATATATTAAATCACTTGATGCAGCATAAATACAGGTAAATGCATGCGCAAAATACTTTTAATTTATTTTGTACGAATTACTATTCAATAAATATATATTAGAAAATTCGGATATTCTTATTAACTAGCCGCCTCTGGCGACCAGTTTGGTCTCCCTTAAATGTATCTCAGATTGCATCATATTACTTTTATTCATAATGTTATTCAGTTACGTACCTTCATTAAATGTACAGATTCTGATAGAGAAATCAACAAATTTATGCGATGAGGGCAGCATTTCGTTTATATATTATATAACATAGATATTTGTCATTATGAATGCACATAAACGTTGAATTAAAAATCCCTTCATGAAGTAACAAACAGGTGTAACGAATCTGACGTCGAAGTGAATGTGACGCCAAAATCATTTATTCTTGCTGTGTGAATGATTACCTCCATAAATTATTATTTTTTTTTTTTTTGTTCACAGAAGAACACTGCTGAAGAAAGAATATTAGGTAGCTTTCTTTACAAAAAGCTACCTATTGCAGCCGTTCGGAGGAAAGCGATTTCAAAAAATTTTGGTATATTTTCATCGATCATGACCCCCAGACCCCGAAACCACCCTCCGTTCAAAATTGATATATATATATATATATATATATATATCAATATATATATATATATATATATATATATATATATATATATATATATATATATATATCTGACATATGTCACACTGTAACTCACGTATTTATGAACCAATTTGGATGTAATTCGGTGTGTACATAGTACATACCAATGTCTCGACCGAGTTCGTTGGCCAGCTTCATCCGCTATTTTGTTTCAAAATGGCGGCCATTTAAAATTTTTTAAAAAAAATTAAAATTTGAAATGAGGTACCAAAAAATTGAAAATGGAAAAATATTTTTTTCTTATGTATTTGACCTTTATACAAAGACTCCGTAACAGTGTTTGTTTCGTCTATATCTTAAAAAATGGCTGAGTTATAGCATTTTGAATTTCTAGCAAAGCTGACATTTTGAAACGTCCTGAATTTTGTCACGCGATAAAAGGCGTATTTATGAACCGATTTGGATGTAACTTCGTTTATACATAGTACAGACCAATGTCTCGAACGAGTTCGTTGGCCAGCTTCATCCGCCATCTTGTTTAAAAATGGCGGCCATTTAAAATTTTAAGAAAAATTTTAATTTGAAATGTGGTAGCAAAAAATTGAAAATTGAAAAAATATTTTTTTCTTATGTGTTTGACCTTGATAAAAAGATTCGGGAGCAGTTTTGTTTCGTCTATATCTTAAAAAATGGCTGAGTTATACCATTTTGAATTTCTAGCGTGACTGACATTTTGAAACGTCCTGATTTTTGCCATGTGATAACAGACGTATTTATGAACCGATTTGGATGTACCTTGGTGTGTACATAGTACATACAAATAACTCAACCGAGTTCGTTGACCAGCTTCATTCGCCATCTTGTTTCAAAATGGTGGCCATTTAAAAAAATTAAAAAAAATTAAATTTAAAATGAGATACCAAAAAATTGGAAAATGAAAAAGATTTTTTTTGTATGTGTTTGACCTTAATACAAAGATTCCGGAACAGGTTTTGTTTCGTCTACATCTAAAAAAACGGCTGAGTTATAACATTTTGAATTTCTATTGTGGCTGACATTTTAAAACGACCTGATTTTTGTCACGCGATAACAGGCGTATCTATGAACCGATTTGAATGTAACTTGGTCTGTACATAGTACATACCAATGTCTCGACCAAGTTCGTCGGCCAGCTTCATTCGCCATCTTGTTTCAAAAGGGTTGCCATTTTTTAAAAAAATGTAATTTAAAATTTAAAATGAGGTATTAAAAAATTGGAAAATTAAAAAGATTTTTTTATGTGTTTGGCCTTGATACAAAGATTCTGGAGTAGTTTTTGTTTCTGAAAATTTGTTCTTTTGTTTATATCTTAAAAAGTGGTTGAATTATAGCACTTTGAATTTCTATCATGGCTAACACTTTGAAACGATCTTGTATTTGTCACGCGATACCACACGTATTCGCCTATTTCGATGGAAGAAGGTATGTGGATAGTATACATCAATATTTCGACCAAGTTCGCTGGCCAGCTTCATCAGCCATCTTGTTTCAAAATGGCGGCCATTAAATTAAAAAAAATTACATTTAAAGTGAGGTGCAAAAAAATTAGAAATTGAAAAAGGTTTCTTTCTTAAGTATTTGACCTTGATATAGGGATTCAGGAGCATTTTTTGTTTGTCTTTATCTTAAAAAATGGCTCAGATATAGCAGTTTCAATTTCTAAAGTGGGTGACATTTTGAAAAATCTGATTTTTTGCCTGCAACAGCACTCGTATATATCAACCGATTCCGATATGAGTGAGCATGTGCACAGCAATTACTAAGGTCTCGACCAAATTCACTGGTTAGCCTCATCTACTATGTTGTCTTAAAATGGCAGGCACTTTAAGAAATCGCCGAATTTGGCAGCCAAATATAAGTGACTTTAAATAAAAGCAGCTTGGATACAGCTGACTAATTTGGCGAAATTCTCATTCATAATGATTTAGTATTGATAAAAATTAGTATTGAATCTCCTACATTCGGTTTCCACTTAATTGAGCTTCGTGTGTTTGAATAATATAAGTTGGCTTTCTAAAAATAAGGAATATGAAAGCTAACTCTTCCTCCAGGCACTGGCCGGAAGGACTTTTTTATGTTTACTTCGGTGGAAAGATATATAGACTGTCAATCTAATTTTAACTGAAGTTATCTCAAAACATATGCATATCTTTTAATATAACTCACCTCTCAAACATTAATTTTTTTAAATATTTTTCTAAAAAATCAAATTTTAAGCAGTTTTATAAAAAAAAAAATTTTTTGAGTAAAAATGGCTGAACTTTTATGTTGGGCAGACGCAAATCTCGCCAACAGCATTTCCCCCGTCGCTACCTTTTATTTTTCGGGTGTGTAAATTAGAAACAGTGCTTTGATGTTGAAATAAAATATTTTCGTATATGTTATTTTTATTACTATTAATTATTTATCTGGGAGCACGGCAGTGCGTCCGCCAAGTTCGCACAAGCCGTAAGCTACCTTTTCCTGAACCATTTCGGCATACTTTCCACCCCCTCATAACGTCGTTTTAGGGAGAGATATAGAATTTTTTCTTTTATACACATGTTCATATGGTCAAACTGAACTAAGGTTCCACAATTTCATGTTTCTGTATTTAGTAGTTTTCGAAATATAAAATTCCGAAAAAGCGCTCTTTTGTCACTGACTCACTTCGCATCATCAAATAACTAAGGCACTTCTAAAAGTCGTAGAATCCTGAAATTTCACAAGTAAGTTGGGTTTGTAGCACAATTAACCAGAAAAATCTGAAAACACAGAATTTCCGCTTCTAAACCCTCCAAACAGGGGGTGTTGATTTGGCCGTATACATTGAATTGGGCCAATGTTGGTCGCCAAAACTCGATTACAGAGTTTTGAAGGTGTCACGTAATTTCAAGCTGAATAAAATTGTATATGCTTTCCCGAAAATGCTGATTAAATAGAAAAAATGAATATACCTAAAAAATTTAATCAGTATTGGTTATGATATATTTACGATATTAAAACAATAAAACATTTACCAAAATATAACCGCAATTCGGTACGTTTCCGATATAGTAGCCTTGGCGAAATAGAGAAAATAGCCTTGACAAGAAAAGAAATGTGATGATAACGTATTTTCTGGCAACCTATTTACTGTGTCATATACACAAGCAATTTTTTCCATTTGTATACAATTTATTTAATTTAAGGAACCCGCTTATTTATTTTTATATACCAACATAAATAATTTGCATATAAAAAACAAAACTTTATACATGTATAAATAAAATGTTTATATGTATATAAATATATATATATAAATAACATAAAAGTTCATCAGGTTTGTTTTCATAGTTGTTTATATCATTTGGCAACATATCTCAGTTTCTGAAGTCCGAATTGCGCCAAGATTTTTAAAAAATGCCAAGGTCCCTATAGTGAAAAAATATCCTAATTCCATATGAAAGTTTAAAAAATCTCCTTTTAATTAAATGAAATGTGTAACTAATAAACTGTCTGTAACGATGTGCAACAGATACGGCGTCCGAAGACCGCTGCTAATGTTATTACATCGTATTATTAGACTACTTACTGTTAATTTATTGTTAATTTTAAATCTGTAAAAGAAAGATTATAGTTATAGATAAGATATGTTGGTCACCAAAAACCGATTACAGAAAATTAGCCTGAGTTATAAAGGTGTTACATGATTTCAAGCTGAATGAATTTTTATATGCTTTTACAAAAATCTTAATAAGGCAAATCTTTCAGTTTATCTGTCGATATTTCTACCTTTTACTTCCTTAAAACAAATTTTATTAAAGACCGGGAGGCGTCTGCACAGATCATCACCTCATCGAGTTGACGTCTGAAATTTTAGGATTAGTTAAAAATCGATTAGCGTATTAAAATGTAAATGGTCTGCCAAGTCATATCTTTGTGGAAACCACCTACAGACCCGATTTTACCAGGTTGATTGGTGGATTTTCCATTGTGTTTTCCAGCACCCATTCCTCCATGTTTCCATACTTTTGTATGCAGGAAAATACAATAGTAAACCTATCAGTCAACCACTAAAATTATGCCTTCAGGTGGTTTCTACCAAGACATCAATTAACAGACCAGTTGGATTTTAATATGCTAATCTAGTTTTGACTAATCCTAAAACTTCAGCTGTAATCTCGATGAGGTGATGGTGTGTGCAGACGCCTCCTGGTCTATTATAAATGTCGGAATTCTAATCTCAATAGAACTCTCACCAATCTGGCAAATATCCGCTACTATTTATGGAACACTATTCCTTTAAGTGCGTTTTAGTGATGTTAATGAACTTTATGCATATGCATCATGCATATAATACATATGCATACAATACGTAATACATTTGCATCATACATATTATAGGTATGTGTATAATACATATTACATATGCATCATTATGACGTCAGAATAAACAAAACATTTTGAGTCGCCAAATTTGAGAATTGACATGATATATTACCAAATTTGGCGACACTTCGCTAAATGTTGACAAGCTTGGCGAGTATTTGACGCTAGTGGCTATTTTTCAATGAGTTAATTATTAATGCGAGCCATCTATTTATATTTTTCCGCATATCAACTGAATAGTTAAATGGTATAACGTACGAATATTTCCAAAGTGCTAATAGTTTCGTCACTGCACAAAACCTCTGCCATTGTTATTATATTGCACTGTTATTATACTTACTTCGACTATGTTGTTAATCTTTACTCTGCTAAAACTTCTGTATTATATAAAGAGAATTTACGGAAACTATTAAAGCACCGAAACAGCCAGTTCTCCTTATGATTATTATAATTCTATAATATGTAACCTGTTAATAGATATGCACGTTAGAATGAATCTTCTATAATCCGGTTCTTCGCATTTTAGTTTTCAGGATTCGAATAAAATTAGCTGAAATCTTAAAACCATGGCACATTGGCTAATTCCTCAACAAGATTAGATGAAAAGAAAGATAGATTTTCAAATGGATCAATGGCAGTGAGCCCGTAGACTTTCTATTCTTCCGTAATCGAGTCTATTGAAAAGGTTAACGTGAAACAAAAAGATATTAGCATCAATATGGTTTAATGTAAATGCAGATATTGTCAAAGGATTTCGTAAGAACCATTTCACTTGTACCCAATCGTAGCAGTTAAAATACAACAACTGGCAGTGAGCCCAATTAGAAACGATCACTTAATAGGATTAAAAATATCCTCATTAGAGAACGAATCGTAACTGATAAGGAAACATGCATAGGTGAGTTAAGAGATATTTGTCATGAAAGATGAAATACATAACAACACAAAATATATGATGTGCTTCCATGATTGTAAAGAGTTCTTGATTTCTCTATCAAAAGCTTCCGACTTGGCGAAATAATGGGCAAGTAAATTATGAATAACAGTAATATGATGCAACGTTTAACATGCAATTAATAGAGCAAATACTGCTTTCTAGAGGCGGCTAGTACTTTAATACCAAAAGAAATAAAGTATAAATTTGTAAAGCTTAATAAAATAAATTTAAGTATTTTTGTGTTAGCCGGACGCGAGTTGCAAATCGCCAAATACTGTTCCTAACTTCATTGTTCATATTGCATTCATTTCATTTAAAAATATAAACTTTTCAATCATATCATTTAAAATAAATGCATTTCCCTCATTTTATTTAATAGAATATGTAACATAGAAATAAATAATTAAGAAATAATAACGTAAACCAAAATATTTTATTTGAAAAATCAAACCATTGTTACTAATTTACACATGTGAAAAATGACAATTGCTATTGGCGAAAAAACAAAATGCTAATGAGGAGATTTGCTCCCGGCTAACATAAAAGTACTAAAATTTAAGTTTTTTTTTATTAATATAGTTTAGAAAAAAAATTGAAAAAACATACAAAAAGTAGTGATATCCCAACAAAAAGTTTTCGATAAAAAAAAGAATAAAGTGCCAAGTTCTCCTTAATGTTTCGGCCAGAAAAAGTAGTGATATCTGAAGTTCGCTCAAGTTAAAAGCCAAACATCCCAAATCTTTCATTGAAAATGGCTTCCTGCGACTTGGCCGTTAATGCCTTCGAGAGGGTTTTTCAAATTTTAAAGTATGTACAAATGAGCTACATGCCAACTACATTTTTTCATTATTTTAGGCATTTTGTTGCACAAAGTACAGAATTAAATTACACATTTAAAAAAAGCATTTAAACCACTTCAGTCTATTTAAATACTTAGAAGTTAAAAATAACAAAATACTTGTTTCGGAAGATAATATCTCTAATTGCTAAAACATAATTAGTATCAGCTTTTAACAGTTTATAAATCGAATACCTCTTAATGTATGCAAACAAACTATAATAAATGTTCAAACGAAAAAAATCTCTTTCGTCAATGCACAAGATTTCAATATTATACAATAAAATATTATGCAACATATAGAGAGATTTGAAGTAAGTAAATTTTGTTTTATTTCTTGGGTTTTACGTTAATGACTTTAGCTTTAGACCGTACAAAATGGTAATTAAACCACAAGTGGCCTAAATGATCTGTAATCAAAACTAATGTTTATTGAAACTGGATGGTATTTATCAGAAATCTTTTACTTATAATGTCTTTATGTGAATTTGCCTCTTTGCATTCTAATATTACTTTTAAAATTTAAATAATTCATAAATGCGAAATTTCCAATCATTAATTTTGAAATGCTGTGGAAGGTATTAACGGCCAAGTCGCAGGAAGCCATTTTCAATGAAAGATTTGGGATGTTTGGCTTTTAACTTGAGCGAACTTCAGATATCACTACTTTTTCTGGCCGAAACATTAAGGAGAACTTGGCACTTTATTCTTTTTTTTATCGAAAACTTTTTGTTGGGATTTAGATATTTTTCCACTATAGGCGCATTGGCATTTTTTAATAAGCTTGGTGCAATTCTGGCTTCAAAAAGGAAGATACGTTTGTTGCCAAAATATATAAACAGCTCTAAAAACAAACCTGATTTTATAAACATTTTATTTATACATATTTTTGTACATACAAATTACGGCACAGATGTCATATATACACCACATTGACGCGATAGTTTTCTGACCCTAATGTCATATACGCAACGGGTACGACTGGCGCCAAAGTATCGTTATTTTGCTTGATATGGTAAGCCGGATGTTGTTGTTTATGTTGTTGATACTTTCCCCAAATTGGCGTCGGAAAAAAATCGCGCCAATTTGGTGCGTATATGATATCTGTGCCAAACTTTCATATGAAGGGCGAAGGGATCAGACCGTATTAGTTTATGGCAGCTGATGACTTGAACTATTATAATAGAGATGAAATGATGGCTATAGAGTAATATTTGGCGACGTATCACCTGTGCCTAGCTAACATTGGATGTCTTAACAGCAACTGATTCGCCCTTAAATTTTTGCAATCAAAGGGAATTCAATGAAAACCCGTTTACAGGGAGATCTGCACAGCTTTTTTCAGCATAATTCAATCTTCTCTAATATTTTTAAAAGCCATCAGATTAGCGTGTTTTTAGTTTCTGCGGTGTCTGAACGGAGGTTGGCGAGAGCAGCTTGCAGGGGGCAGAGCCCCCTAGTTTTAAATGAAATGATGGCGATGCAACTCTATTTGGCAATTGAATCACCTGCGCCCAGCTAACATAAAAGTAGCAAAATGGCATATAAAAAGTGAAACGGTCAGCCCGGAACTGTTGATGACGCAGTCACATGACTTCGACTGTTATTATATAGATTAATATAAACGGTATTACTTGATTATCCCGTGGACCAATTTCGTGAAATTATACAAACTTACATATATATATATATATATATAAGTATAAATGCGAAAAAAGATTAAAAAAAAATATGTTTTCATTAAAATTCACAGGAATGTAGAAAAATAATAATTTTTTTAAATGCACTAAAAAGTAGAATTTGGAATTTCGCCAAATTAGCTAGCTATCGCCAAGTTAGCTTCATATATGGCAATTTATTTTTGTTGCCAAATTTGGCGAAATACCGCCAAAAGTTAAATAGTTTTTGAAGGTTTTAGAGAAAATTATGAAGACGTATAACGTATATAGACGATATAACGTAGATAAATATAGATATTATAAGTCGAGCTTAAGCTTATTAAAAGCCAAACTTACGGCATCGGAATGCTTAAGCCTAACTAGGCCGCGATAAGTTTTTTATTTCCGAAGATGAGCGCGACCCGGTAACGTCTTTAGCGCATTATATAAATAGATTGGGTCAAGGGAAATGTTGGTGGCATTCCCCCCCCCCCCCTCCCCCAAATTCAAACACATTTTTTCGTATATTTTAAATGAACTTTATTAAACTAAATATGTGCTATTTAGATCGATAACATTTTGCTATTTTTCTGGTAAAACCATAATGCCATCACCATGCAAGGTCCGGGATATATACATGGGTGCATCAAAACTTCTCAGGTGAGTTCTCTCAATTTTTGCCTATTGATTAAAGATGCGTGTGATCTAGCATTGTCATGATGGAATACAACGGCTTTTGTATTGATCAATTTTGGCCTCTTTACGTCAATTGCGTTCTTTAACAGCCTACTTCAGTCACGCGAAAAGACCCGTTCGCTAATGCTATTCTTATGGAAGAAATTTATAAAGATATCTCGGTCGTATTTCAATATTTTTAGATGATTTTTTTTTTTTTTTTTTTTGCAGTGGCTAGCTGAGACCAATCTGTAAAAAGGCCGTTTTTTACTTTTTCGATTTTCATTGGGGATTTTTTTCAAGGGATGCTTTCCTTTTAGGAACCAGTTCTGAAAATGAAAGTGTCCTGATTAAAAATACTTGTAAACGAAATTGAAAAAGTAGAAAACGTCCTGCATACCGATCGACCTCAATTAGCCACTGAAAAAAAAAGAAAAAAAATCATCTAAAATAGTGAAATGCGACCGAGATATCTTTATAAATTTCTTAGGAATAGCATTAGCGAACGGCTCTTTTCGTGTGACTGAAGTAGGGCCTTAATCGCATTAGTTGTTGACAATGGAGAGTGAAATCAGTCGTCTAACCAGGTTATAATATCTCATGATGCAACGCACAATTTCTTTCCAATCCCACCAAACGCAAAGCAATACCTTACGTGGCGTCAACCCAGGTTTTCCTCTTTTTGGACCACTATCTTTTTCGCAAATTATTGTCGTATGCGATTTACTTTTCATCGCCCATTATCAGTCTCTTCATAAAAGGGCTGGATTTCGTTTAGTTTCACCAGCGATCCGCAGATGAAAATTAGGTCCATTAAATTTTTCACTGTTAATTCATGTGGTACTCAAGTATCGATCTTCTTTTTGTATTCAACCTTATGCAAAGGTTCAAAATTGTTTTTTGACCGACGGTAATTTGCACAGCAATGTGATAAGATAAAATGTGCCGGTCTCCCTCAATTTTTTGGAGAATTTCATCGGCTGTTTTAACGATTGGTCGACCAGAGCACGGCGCATCTGTAACATCTAAATTTCCGGAATGGAAACGAGCAAGCCATTTGCGAGCTGCTGATTTTCTTAAAGCACCTTCATCATAAACAACACAGTTTGTTTAAGCCTGCAAAGCATAATCGCATTAGTCGAAGTGATATTGTAAAATATAGCGAATGTTTTCAGAACCTTGGTTCATTTTTAAAACGCGATAACTTTCGACTGAATGAACAAATGCCATAATGCTTTAAAAAGTAATCTATGAACTGTCACCTTTCAAATGCGCTATCATAGCAAACGCGGCAGCGTTAAGCTATAATATGATTAAGAAATAGAAAATGCAAACGACTTTCTTAAATTTCTGGCGAACCAGTTGACATACGACAATGATTTTTCTTTTGAAAGATAGAACTCGACGAGACAAATAAACTGATAGCATTAAAAAAATTACTGTACCTTTCAGTAGTTTTTTATTTAACCTTAAACGAAAAAAATGAAGACACAAAATTCAACTAAGTGTAGCTGACGTTGCAGTGGGTGGATTAACTTCGTTTTTGTTTTATTTTGATCATCTTGTTCAAACTTAAAATACATTTTTTTTCATCTTTGTATGTTTGACGGTCGCTGAGAAAATCGAATTTGTCTTTTATAACGTCTCCATAAAATTATAGCAATCTCTCCTTTTCATTTTTAAATTTTCTAATTCAATAATTTATTTCGTGTTGCCACCCCCTAAAAAGCAGTACAATAATTTAAAAAAAAGGATAACACGTGTACCTTTGTTTTTATAATTCAATAAAAATTGAAATTCAACTGATAGATTTTTGTATTTTTGAAACCGAAGTCAACCTAAGCAGATTGCATAATTTTCATAAATATATATATAAACTTTCTTGATTAATATTTTGAACTGGAGTAATGGACACAATTGAGCACAAACGAGTTTATAGGAAAAAAAAACCCGGGGTAAATCCCAAGCTTCTGTTCAGGAGCTAAATGTAAGTTTTTTTTTTAATTATCATCATAACATCCTGACTTACACAAGCGATAGGTATGCAGTAATATAAATACTTCACGTACTAAGCATACCTTAAAAAATAGCATACCATCTATTTTAAATAAGGAAGAGATGTCATATACGAAACCAGAGTACATAACTGGCGCAATAATGGCGTTATTTTGCCTGATACGGTAACTGAGCTATTGTTGTTCATTTATTAATCATTTATGGTACTTCTTAGTTATCCCGTCGACCAAAATACTGTCGTAAAATTGTAAGATTAAATGCCAAATGCCAATAATGGTTGCCATTAATTAATTAACTGTAATATTAAATGCCAATAATGGCCAATAAAACCATTAATTGGACGTTTTATTTGTATTTTTATTAATGTTTTACTAATTTATTTGTTCTTTCGTTATTTAAAATAAAAATTATGTCAATGTGTACAATTTGGCGAGTGGTCTGGCGATATATATAATTTGGCGAAATTGGCCGACGGGATAACTAAGAAGTAACATCATTTTTTTATTTACTTTTATTTAATTTTTAAAATTATTTAAATTGTTTTAATACTTTTCATTATGTATTGTTATTTCCTTTTTAAAATAATAGAAAGTAATTAAAAAATATATATGTAACTGCTATTCGAAAACGAGGTTTTGGTCAAATTGGCGTCAGAAAAAAACCTCGCCAAACCCGTTGTGTATATATGACATCTGTGCCTTAAATAATTAGGGTTTCGTTTAACTTTAGGTACTTTTTCTTGAGATATTATCGAAAATGTACAGTAAAAATATACGGTACTACTTAATTATCCCGTCGACCAATTTCGCCAAACTATTCGCCAAATGATACAAACTGACATAAATTTTATTTTAAATAACGGAAGAATTAATAAATTAGTAAAACATTAATAAAAATGCTAATAAAAACTTGGGCACAGATGTCATATACGCTCCATATTGGCGCGATATTTTCCGACGCCAATTTGGCGAAAACCTCGTGGCACAGATGTCACATCGCCCCATATTGGCGCGAAGTTTTCCTGACGCCAATTTGCGAAAACATCAACAGCATAAACAACAATATCCGGGTTACCATATCAAGCAAAATAACGACACTTTGGTGTCAGTTAAGTACCTGTTGCGTATATGACATTGGCGCCAGAAATAAATTCCGCCAATATGGGGCGTATATGACATCTGTGCCAACCTCGTTAATATATCACCTATATCCGGGTTACCATATCAAGCAAAATAACGACACTTTGACGCCATCTAAGTACCCGGTGCGTATATGGCATTGGCGTCAAAAAATCGCGCCAATATGGGGCGTATATGACACCTGTGCCAAAACTTGAATTAAAAATCACTTGACGTAACAAACACGTGTATCGTGTTTAATGTCAAATGAATGTAACATTTACTATCATCAATTATTGTCATTTAATCTTATAGTTTGGCGATAATTTTTTGGTCGACAGGATAATCAAGTTGTACCAAGTATGGTACAGATGTCACATACGCACCACGTTGACGCGATATTTTTTCTGACGCCAATTTGGCGAAATCCTCGTTTTCGAGTACCAGTTACATATATATTTTTAAAAAGGGATTAACAATAAATTTTAAAAAGCTTAATTAATAAAAATAGAACAAAACAATTTATATAATTTTAAAAAAGAAAATAAAAATAAATAAACAATTTATTAATAAATAAACAACAACATCCGGGTTACAATATCAAGCAAAATAACAAAACTTTGGCGCCAGTTAAGTACCCCGGTGCGTATATGACATTGGCATCAGAAAAAAATCGCGTCAACGTGATGCGTATATGACACCTGTGGCGGTTCAAGTACACTTCGGAACGTTACTTTGAAATCGGTGAGTTTCATGGCTAAAATCGCCATGATGCTTAATGATCATCGCCATTGAATATATAAATAATGCCATATTTGCAACTTATAGGTCAAAATATAAGTGGAACCTCGGTTCACGACCGCTTCTGTTTATGACCAGTTCGGTTTATGTCCAACTTCAGTGATCAAAATTTCACTCGGTTGGAGTGCAATATCTCGGTTCACGACCAAGGCATCCGAATAGTTCAATTGGCAACCCTCACATAACTCTTGTTATTAGTCAAGTTTGGAGTAAGGTGTGCATATCAGAGTGCTTTGTGTACCTTTATTACTGTAAAAAAAAAACTTTTTGTTTTACTTTTACTCAGGTTTGCGCTAATTTTAGCTCTCGTTATGGCTTCTAAGAATGATAAAGTGCTTAGTGATAGCAGTAGTAAGACGTTTAAGCGAATTACTGTTCAATAAAAGAAATTGTAGCAAAACACGAGAACGATGTTAGTATAACCGGTCTAGCTAAACAATACGATGTTGCCTAAACCTTCGATTTCTACGATAATCTATATACATATATTACGCTATCGTCTGTGTCACAGAAATCGAGATTATTTGTTAATTGTTTAATGGCAACGCTCGAATGAAACGCATCTCATTGGTTATAGAACAGCATTTAATGCATCACCATACCTATAAGTGTGTTACCATAGGCGGGAACGTGTTCTGCCGCCAAATACCGCCAAGTTTATCGCCAAATTCCTATAGACTTCCATTGTAAACCAATAGGGTTTACTTGTTTATAGAGAATCAACAAATTGAGATATTTTAATGCAACTAAAACTAATATCAGTTTGAATTATATTAATTATATTTAAGGGAGCCCAAGTAAATTAAATTATGAATAAAAATAACGTGAATTTGATTAAAAAACCTTGAACCTCTTAAAACAATGTGCACTACTTTTTACATAGTCCATTGTGCGAAAGAAAAAAAAGTATTGGGAATATTTAAAAGAACTCAGGTTTATTTATATTCAATATATAATTATCAAAAAATTTAAATGACTAGTATTAAAAAATGCTCTGACGAGCACCAAAAAAGACTAATATGCTTTTAAGTATGAAAAAGGGTTTGACAAGTGCTTCTAATTGAGCATGTAAAAGGGCAACGGGTCCCTTCTTGGCTGCAGCTCACTGTCAATGCCAACTTTGAAAAAATCATATTTGCGCTTTTTTCATATAAAAAAATCAGCCACAGTTACAATAAAAATGTGTAGTATAAAGACACAGCCAGTAAAGACGCACCCTGATTAAACATGAATGTAAGTCGACATAGTACCAAAAACCTTAGTTCCTGCAGCGTATCACACTCATGCAGAACCACCAAGCACGCCCGCAATGTAGAACTGTACAGAAAACTGATTTGTAGTGAAGTGCAAACTGTTGCTGCACTTTGCACACGAACAATCCCACATGTGCACAAATATCAGTATAATGCATTCATTGATTGTTGAAATTATATGCAAGTGGCTGTGGCTGTACAATTTACTATGCAGTACAGCAATGCATGTAAATTATAAACGAACATTAGACGCATACACTTTTAATACTGAAGTACAAAAGCGCAATGTGAGTGTGCGCTGAGGTTCAAAAATCAAAAGCATAATAGGAATGTACAGTGTAGTATAATTTATAGAGAAATAATGGTACACAGTGCACTGTACAAAGTTGCATTGCAGACGCATGCGCAGTACAACACTGCAACAGTGCAGTTAACATGTAAAGCACGACGGAAAGTTTTACTAAAGTACCGCGAATTTATTTTATATGAAAAAAGCGGAAATATGATTTTTTCAAAGTTGGCAATGACAGTGAGCTGCAGCCAAGAAGGGACCCGTTGCCCTTTTACATGCTCAATTAGAAGCACTTGTCAAACCCTTTTTCATACTTAAAAGCATATTAGTCTTTTTTGGTGCTCGTCAGAGCATTTTTTAATACTAGTAGTATGATCTGATTGGATTAGTGCTACCAAAATCGTGGAACTCTAAAACCATCTATTGGAAAAACGTCACGAGCTTTTCCTTGACCCAATGTATATGTCGTAGGCTAATTGAGAAATCCGGCTCTTTGCAAAGAGCCGGGCTAATTGGAGAATCCATCTCCCTTTTTCCAATTAGCCTGATATTTTCAGGCCTATTGCAAAGAGCCTGGAAAGCGTTAGGCTAATTGAAAAATGACCACTTATTATCCGATCAGGGTGATATTTTTAGCTCACAGGCTATCAAAGCCTGGGAGCTTATGTGCCCGCCGATTCTGTATGTACGTGTGTACGTACGTACATGCGTATGTACGTAACGCGATAACTCTTGATAGAAATATCCGATTTGCTTCAAATTTTCTTTTCTAGGTTCATTCTGATAAGGTGCTTCCCTGATTATTTTTTGGGGTTCATTGGTTAACGATAAAGGGGAAAAGGGGGGCTAGTCCCCCCCCCCCTTAATTTATATAAATGGGTTTTTCATGCAGAAATATTCGATTTGCTCCAAATTTGGTATACCGGTTTATTGTGTTAAGGAGCTTCCCTGATTAGATTTGGAAGCTCATTATTTAAGTATAATGGTGGGAAAGGGGGGCTACCCCCCTTAATTTAGATAAATCGGTTTTTCATGATGATTAATTCGATTTGCTCCAAATTTGGTATACCGGTTTATTAAGTTAAGGAGCTGCCTTGATTAGATTTGAGGTTCATTAGTTACATATAAAGGGAGGAAAGGGGGGCTATTCTCCCCGTAATTTAGATAAATGGGTTTTTCTTGCAGAAATATGCGTTTGCTATAAATTTGGTATACCAGTTAATTATGTTAAGCAGCTTCCCTGATTGCATTTGGAAGATCATTATTATGTATAAAGGGGGGAAAGGGGGGCAATTGCCTCCCCCTTAATTGAGAAAAATGCGTTTTTCATGTAGAATTATTCGATTAGCTCAAATTTGGTATACTGGTTTATTATGTTAAGGAGATGGCTTGATTAGATTTGGAGGTTCATTAGTTAAGTATAAAGAGAGGAAGGGGGGAGCTAATACCCCCCTCCCTTAATTTAGTGAAATTTTTTTTCATGCAGAATTATCTGATTTGCTTCAAATTTGGTATACCAGTTTATTATGTTAAGTAGCTTCCCTGATTAGATTTGGAGGTTTTTTGGTTAAGTAGAAAGGGGGGCAGCGGGGACTAATACCTTCATTTATTTTTCGAGGGCCATTATTCTTTGAAATAAGAGTATAATATACAATTAGTGTGAATAGCCTGTGAGCTCAATGCCATCAGTTTAACTGGGCAATTTTCTTTTTATTAGGTTTATTAACGCATAACCCTACCCAAACCCGAAAAATAAATTACAACAGACCGTACCCCGATCCGAGCAAGACAAAATAATTTCAGTCTACATGCAACCCGACCCGAACCTGAGAGTTCCATTTGAAAAAAACCCGAAATCCCGAACCAAATCTGATAACCGACAAAAATATTCCAAATATCCATAACCGGATCCGAAAACGACAAATTAGTTTCCGTGGACACGCAACGCTGCCAGAACCTAAAAATTCCATTCGAAATCAACCTAAAACCCGTCCCGAACCAAATCTTAACCGACAAAAATATTCCAAAGAACTATAACACGATGCAAGCCAGACAAAATAATCTCCGTCCACCGGCAACCCGATACGAACCTGAAAGTTCTAATTGAACTCAATCCGAAACCTGGTTGTAGTCGGTTTTCGGGTTGACTTCAAATGGAACCTTCAAGTTCGGATCCGGTTGAAAAAAAATTAAACTAAATCAGATAATTCTGCATGAAAACCCATTTATCTAAATTAAGGGGATGGGCAATTTTCTCCCTTTCCCCCCTTTTATACTTAACCAGTGAACCTCCAAATCAAATGAAGGAAGCCATATTGTAATAAACTGGTATATTAAATATGAAGCAAATCAAATAATTCTGTATGAAAAACCCTTTTATCTAAATTAATGGGACACTAGCCCCTCTCCCTCCTTTATACTTAACCAATAAATCTCCAAATCTAATCAAGGCAGCTCCTTAACATAATAAACCGGTATACGAAATTTGTAGCAGATCGAATAAATTTCCATGAAAAACCCATTTATCTAAATTAAGGGGTGGGGGTCTAGCCCCCCTTTCCTCCCTTTATACTTAACTAATAAACCTCGAAATTTAATCAGGGAAGCTCCTTAACATAATAAACCGGTATACGAAATTTGGAGCAAATCGAATAACTCTGCATGAAAAACCCATTTATCTAAATTAAGGGGAAGGTCTAGCCCCCCCTTTCCTCCCTTTATACTTAACTAATGAACTTCCAAATCTAATCAGGGAAGCTCCTTAACATAATAAACCGGTATACCAAATTTGGAGCAAATCAAATAATTTTGCATTAAAAACCCATTTACCTAAATTAAGGGGGGGAGGGGGCTAGCCCCCCTTTCCTCCCTTTATATTTAACTAATGAACCTCTAAATCTAATCAAGCCATCTCCTTAACATAATAAACCAGTATACCAAATTTGAGCTAATCAAATAATTCTACATGAAAAACGCATTTATCTAAATTAAGGGGAGAGGCAATTGCCCCCCTTTCCCCCCTTTATACATAATAATGATCTTCCAAATGTAATCAGGGAAGCTGCTTAATATAATTAACCCGTATACCAAATTTATTGCAAATCGCATATTTCTGCATGAAACACCCATTTATCTAAATTACGGGGGGTGGATAGCCCCCTTTCCTCCCTTTATATGTAACTAATGAACCTCCAAATCTAATCAAGGCAGCTCCTTAACTTAATAAACCGGTATACCAAATTTGGAGCAAATCGAATATTTCTGCATGAAAAACCCATTTATATAAATTAAGGGGGGGAACTAGCCCCCCTTTTCCCCTTTATCCTTAACCAATGAACCCCAAAAACTAATCAGGGAAGCACCTTATCAGAATGAACGTAGAAAAAAAATTTGAAGCAAATCGGATATTTCTATCAAGAGTTATCGTGTTACGTACGTACGTACGTACACACGTACATACAGAATCGGCGGGCACATAAGCTCTCAGGCTTTGATAGCCTGTGAGCTAAAAACATCACCCTGATCGGATAATAAGTGGTCATTTTTCAATTAGCCTAACGCTTTCTAGCCACTTTACAAGAAGGCTGAAAAATATCAGGCTAATTGGAAAAAGGGAGATGGATTCTCCAATTAGCCTGGCTCTTTGCAAAGAGCCTAGGCTGTTTGCAAAGAGCCGGATTTCTCAATTAGCCTACGACATATATATTCACTGTTCCAATGTATAATTACGCTCTGATCGGTGTCACTTAAACGCACACTTAAACGTAAAATTGCACACTTAAATGTAAAATGATGTAACTGAAATAAAAGTCGTTTCTCGGAAAGATGAAAAAATGTTTTCAAGACAGAAAGCAAATTATTTATCTTAAAATAAACAGAATCTTTTAAAAATTGCATTTACCAAGTAGGGAGAAATCTGGCGAAATCTGAAGATTAAATTAATTCTTCTAGAACAAAAAATCTCCTAGAAAAGTAGTGAGACAAGTTAAATCAACAATAAATGTCTCTAAAATAAATTAAAGGGTTCCGGGACACAAAAATCTTCAAATTTTGCAAAAATATTTTATTTCATTAAAAATTTCTCTGTTTTTTCCTCCTTAAAATGACATTTAAATCATGTTTCTATCTGAATTAGAACAAAAAATATTATTTTTTTAGTTTTGGTTTGTTTTCAAAATTTAGCTTTTAAGCAATGGCTGTCATGGAAACGACTTTTTGTAAAAATGCGTTTTTTTTATGATAGGTTTTTTTCACCATTCCTCATATTTAAATTCTTATAACTCGAGAACCGTTAAAGATAACAGGTTCAAACTTGGAACATATCTTTTTCAATTGTTTTACTTTAATTTTGATTTAGCATATTTGAAAAAATATTTACTTTCGAAAATATGATTTTTTTAATAAACTTTTAACCCTTTTTTTTAATTTTTTCGTTAAATATTTTTAATTTTTTTATAAATTAATATTAAAAAAAATGCTGAATCAAAATTAAAACTTATATATTTCTGTTTATTTAAATGAAAAAAAATTGAAATTCTATAAATAATATTCAGAGTTATAACGATTTTAATTTACCCCACTTTTTTAATAAATTTTAAATTTTAAATTTTTTTCTAAAAAATTATGACAAGTTTTATTATGTGATTTTGTTTATAAATGATAAGGCTAACCATCACAAAAAAATTCAGAATTTTAACTCAATAAATAAAAATTATTTCAAAATGTGTCCCGGACCCCCTTAAGCCTTTTTTTTTCTTTTTTTAAAGCAAATTTTCAAAATTTAAATTTTGAATTTTATTATTCATAAAGTAAATACCTGTGAAAGTTAATGCTTTTTTTAATTTCATTATTGAGGCCAAAGGTTAGCCTAAGACGGGAAGGTGAACATTTTTGCCTTTTTTATGTCTATTAAAGTAATTGAGACATACAATGTAGTTTCATTTTTGTTCATTATTCTCTTTTAATTCTCAATGCATGAATTATGTTTTAAGCCAGTGAAAATTATATTTTGACTCTTAAAATATATTTAAAATGGTTTATTTGGTGCAATTAATATTGAAAAAGACCTACATTTATTAAAAAATTACAAAATGCATCTGATATAATGTTTGGAAGCATTAATTATTATTATTGTTAGTTATTAAATAGTTTTTTCGATAATGTAAATTTTGGGCATCTTACCACAGTGTAAAAAAGTAAAAAAAGAAAAAAGAAAAAAATATATGTATGGTGATGTTTTTGTTTAGATGCATGCAGGGTTTTTTTTTTTTTTTTAACCTAAAGAACCTTTTTATTGTTTAAACCGAGTTTCCTTTTGCTATCATTTCCTATTATAAGTACATGCATATTTATTGATAAAAATAAGCATTGTCAAGCATTAATTAATAATATCTCACTTGAATTTAATTTAAATTAAATAATTACAGTCAGTTATGTAGGATATTTAAAGCAATTTCAATTTTATTAATAAAAGCTGTGTGATGTTTTAAGAGTAAACTGCTGTGCACAGTTAAACGTTGATATCACAAATTTCTTCATTAGGAATACTTTGGTAACTAAAATAAATAAATATTTGATGCGGTTTAACGAATATATATAATATTTTCACCGTTATTTAAGACATTTTTCTGGAGACCCTTGCTATCTGGGATGTCTTTTTTTTTTTTTCTTTTTTTTTGTCAGAGCGCTAAAGGAAAATTAAGATTCAATTCAAATATTAAAGGAAAAAAAAACCCTTTTATGATTTTTTTTGAGTGATTTGACATTTAGCAGTTGAGTCTTTACACGTTCTTTCGAAAAGTACTGTCTATTATCACTCGACGTTCCCCCAAAACTGCCAATTTTCTGAGAAAAAAAAACGAAACAGTAAAAGAAGCAGAAAAAAAATGCCCAGATTTTAGACCCTACTGAAACTATTGTCTTTGAAATACACACTAACTTTACAAAAAGTTGTCATACACTAAAAAATTAAAACGGTTATCAGACTTAATTAACGTCCCACCCCCCTCCACCTAAGCTTTATTATAATAAAAATTTCTTTTACACGATTAAATAACGCAATAATAAAATTATACATTTTTAGGCATTATTTTTTATGAAACTTTGATGTCTCAAACAGACCTTTTCTCGATTTCCCCCACGCCCCACCCTCTATTTTCCTGTAAGGTTCTAAATATTGGTGGGTTTGACTTTGATTGCGTTACAGGACATTTAGACATATCTTGCAATAGATTTTAGTTAAAAGTAAAAATGTGCTTATTCAACAGAGTATCTATTATAAAGGACAACATATCTGTGCGTTACGCATACGTCATTCTCCGAATGGCAACACTTTCAAATTTAAAATGAAAATTCGGTTTTACAATTTTCGCTGCTGCAAATATTTAAACTTCTGAACATCGCACATTTTTCAATTTTTACACCGTCGTATATGGGAAAAAATGTGCTTTTAAATGCAATTTGTTTGAAAGCTGTATCTCAATTTAATTTTGAGTTATTAATTTTTTTGTAGTTTTTACTACTTTTTTTGTAATCCTGGCAACTGAAGTAGTTAATTTCTATTGAAAGCAAAGGGAGAATAGTAGATTACTGTATCTTTTTGTTGCTATTTCCTCATAAAAACTGAAAAAGAAAAAAAAATTAAAATACGTGCTATGTCAAGAATATCGTCTCTTATAAAACCCTGTGAATTTTGGTTTTATTTCGTTTTAATTTATCAATTAAATGATATTTAGTTTATTGAAACTTATTTTACAAGCAATATAACTCTTTCTAATGACAAAAATGTATTTTAAAGGATATTTGTGTGACTTATTTTCTCCGCATTTATTGAATTCGTATCAAAAAGCTGAAAAAAAAAATGGAATTTTATTAATCGTGTGTATAACATTTTCGGAATTTTGAAAAAATATAAATAAATGATTTTTGATAAAACATGGAACTATTATAAACAAACAAATGAAGGCGTATGAATAATTAGACACCCGAATTGTTTTGTTCAGCTTCTTGAATGACGACATTGTTTTTGGTTTGGTTTGTGTATTATTCCGCGATAATGCAGTCATATGCATACTTTTCTACAGATGCTGTTTAAGACTGGGTCGTAAAAGTGGAATACTTTAGCGGATGCAAATGACGTCGTTTTTTATATAAAAAAAGCGTATATTTTAATTCTTATTAATTATAGAAAACTGAAATTTGTTTTGTAGAAGTGTTCCATTTTCACCCCAGCTGCTTTGAAATTTTCACAGGTGAAAATGCTCCACTTAATCGAAATCACACACTGATAAAACGCAATGTTTTACAAAAATTTAGAGCGTCTTTACAGAAGAGCAGTGACATACAGTGTTCATGCTTAGATCGGATGATTCTCGCCTGGATGAATTCGCATCGCCGTGTTAGACAAGTAAACAAGGTAGATATTGGCAATAATTCCAGGTTTAAAATAATATGAGGTTTCCCAAGTTTTTGTCCAAAATTCTCTCGACTAATAAAATTGTATTGCTATTCTTTAAGACATTCTACTATAGTTTTATGAACATAACGCAATTTTCCTAATTTAATTTTTCATAATTTTATATAATCTATATATTTAAAACACAAAAGACTGTTTTTTAGTCATCTGCCCTGAGCTTTCTGCTGAACTAATTTTTCTAATAATTTTCTTAACTGAAATCTGTTCATTTGTAGATGTGCCCGCACTGGCACTGGCTGTTTTTTTTTTTTAAATATCCCTATTTTTATATTTTGGTGCAAAATTCCATAAGGGACATAATATTTTGAACGGAAAATGACATACTGCTTTCGAAAACACGCATTTTTCCTCATAAAGTTTTCATATTTGTTTCCTTCTGCTTGAGTACTGATACTATGTTTCAGACACTAAGTGAAATGCTTAAGTGAGAATGATATCATATTTAAAAGAAAACGATCATTTTCTTAGATAAAAGTAAACATTGTTACAATGCGTCTACAAAACATTAATTACGTCAAATTTTACTCGCCGTTACTGCGATTAGAATCTCGAGTTAAGATTGAGACTGTTCACATGCAAAGATATTCCTGACAATCGTGACTTCAAGTTTTCAGTTAAAATGATAAAATTAAAATACCAATTTTTAAAAAATGGTGAATATAGATGTGAAAAGTGTGTACGTAAATTTTGAGAGGAAGAAAATGATCTCGGGTTTAGATTTCACGTGGGAAAAAAATCTGTGATCGTGTTAAAGTAGAATAAATTTTGCTGTTTTTCATTCCGGAATACCGAGCATTAGAGCGTCAATAGATAACTTCATCATAATAACTGACCTTTATTTATATTTTACGGTTTACGTATCTATATTACAAAGGACAAACATATCTGTGCTTAACGCTGACGTCATTTTGCGGTTGGCAACACTTCACGATCAAATTTCAGTTTTGAAATGTTCGCTACTGCAATTTTTTAATCTTATGAACACCGTATATTTACAATTTTTAGAACGTCGCGTCGTATAAGGAAAAAATCTACTTTCAAATGCAATTTGTTGTAAAAACTGTATCTTAATTGACTGATTTATTATGTTCTTTAAAATAATTTTCAAGTATGATTTTTTGTAATTTATCTTATCATGTGCCGACTTCAATACATAATAATAATAATAATAATTTTGTGCATGAAGCAACAAAAATTGTTCAGCAATTAATTTCTGACTAATTTTCCATAACAAAATTAATTCTTCCTTTATAAATTGTGAGAATTCGACGACATCTCACATTGAAACTCTCAATTTACAAGGCAAAAGCCAGCATAGGGAAGCTAATGTATTTTCACCTAGCCTCCAAATTTCTTCAGAGTCCTAGAAAGTGTCGCTAGAGATGAAACAAATACTTCAATTTCAATCAATCTTCGCAGATGACACTAGGGTGAAAGGAACTCTTTTATCTAGCGAGAGAAATATTCTTTTGATGTTCACGAGGGCCTCGTTCCCGTGGGAAAGTAGAAAGTGAAACCAGAGATGAAAACCGGACGCGAAAGTTCCTGACGGCAGCCTATAGAGAAAGGGCTGGCCTATGAGATCATGGCCCACGGATGGTGAGTGGCTAATGGGAGTGGCTTTGGTCCTAGACGGAAAAACGAAACTGATAAAAGAGGATGCGAGAGCATTCTCGGGAGCTTAATTTTCCCTTCTGTTGAAGTTGAGACTTCAAGGTGTTTCTGGTCGTGCAGAGTGGAAACCTCTCACGGGTCGACGGCATCGGGGCATACTCCGAAGCACAGAAAAGCGAAAGCCAGGTGTGGCTGTTAAAATATCTCCACCACGGAGTTGAAGATCGGAGGTTCCTAAACCTCGGTTAAACACCTACAAAAGTGCGATATTCCTGTCGAGCATCGTGAGCTCTATCTTCGAAAATAGTGGACATTGGATAAGTAAGAGACTGACTACACTGAAAGCGATCTATTATTCGAGGACTGGACTTGATTCTATAAATATATTATTATCAGCTGAACTCGAACCCTCATATGAAAAATGTTGTAAATAAGACTTATATAATCCAGAAAATATTATTTAATTGTTTGTAATGCAATAAAATATTTCTTCGACTTTAAATAAGCCTTGGCCGTTGAAGTTGCCCGCTACCACACCACCTTACGACATCGGCACCGTTACAACTTGGCGGCAGCTAGAAGATTTTCAGCAAGAATAATTGTTATTAGAGGAAAGCCCAGGAGGAAACAGACGGCGAACACCCGGAGTTTCTGACGACAACTCGAGAGGCAGCCGAAAGAATCGAAACTACAGTTCCGAGGAAGACAGAAGGACAGCCCTTCGGGAGCAAAAGACAGTTCACCCAGAACAAAAGACAGTTCGTCCAGAACGAAAGACAGTTCATCCAGAACAACGGCAATGAGACAGTTCATCTAGATCAACTAGACAGTGCTTCGAGACAGTGCAAGGTGGACCTTGGACGACAAACAGTGGGACGCAACACGCCCGATACGAGCCCTTGAGCTACAGTGGACGACACCCGCGGAGTGCCATAACGGACCGTTCCCCAGACAAGATACTTCAAGCAACAACTGCAACAGGTAAGCTCATTTCATTTTGAGTGGCTCTTAAACTATTATTTATCATACTGATAGGATGTTGAAATGTTGTTTAAATAAAAATATGAGAAACTTTTTTATTTTGAGGTAAATGAAAATACTAAGATTATGACAAATCAATAATGTGTAGTTAATTGAAAACTAACGTTTAATGCAAATTTATATGTTATGTTATCTTTATCAGTATTTGTAATATTTGGAATGCAGAAAGGATTAGATAGGCTAAATTCATAACTACTCAAAAAAAAAAAAAAAAATTCCCAGTAAAATTTTTTTTTTCTTATATGACGAATATATAATGTAAGAGTAATGTGTAAGAAATATATTTTGATGAGTGATTGTATAAAGAGAATTTTTGATGCATGCTGGATTGCTAAATGACAAACAGAGTAAATTAAACTTTTACCCTAAATAGTATAGATGCATTTTGATAAAGGTTGCAGAGAGTGTTCAGTTCTTGAGAAATACTGGGAATGTAGTTTGCCTATAGTATTTGAAAAATTACTTATTGTTTTCATATTGTGTGTATAGGGACTCTAAAGCTTTAAAATTTTGAATTTTAGTTTTTGCTTTACGTTTGGCACGAGAATATAGAAATTCTGAAAATCCTTTGAAAAATCATAAAATAATTTTTACGTAGTGGTTATGCATTTGAAATGTTTATTTATATTGTGTGATTAGGGGTAAAATATTTATTGTGAGGTGTAAGGTTCATATACTTCTAAATTGATAAACAAAACGAATAGTTTCCGTTGGTATTATTTCAACACACCGTAGTCATGTCGAAGTTAAATTCACTGAAGTACTGCAGGAAAGCGGATTTACAGAATCTCGCGGAAGTTTTGGGGGTGGAAATAGATGAACAAGACAATATGGCAATGATAATCGAAAAAACTGAAGCAGCAGAAAAATACGACGAGGAACTGACGTTAGTACAGGCAGGGTACATCGTGAAGGATAGGGAAGAACGCATCACGGCAGAAAAAGAGAAAGAGAGGGAAAAAAAGAGAGAGAGAGAGAGGAAAGAGAGAGAGAGAGAGAGGAAAGAGAGAGAGAAGATAGAGTTAGGGAAGAGAGAGAAAAAGATAAGGAAAGGGCGTTTACTTTAGAACAGCTAAAATTAACGCAGAGTTCAGAAAGGCGAAATTCTACGGTAAGCAGCGGTTCCGAAAGATCCGTTAGATTACCTCTCAAAACTATTATGCATCGTTTCGATCCTGAACGATCCGACATAACATTATTCCTGAATTTGTTCGAGCGACAGGCAAATAGGTCCGGAATAGAGCAAGATGAATACGCCACGCACTTGTTAGCATTATTGCCGGTGGAAATTGCAGAATTAATCTTACGCGAACCAGCTCAAAAAATTGACAATTTCGAACATGTTAAATCGCTTTTATTAGCCCGGTACAGGCTGAGTGCGGAAGCGTACCGTCAAAAATTGAATAAACATACGCGTAATCCAGGAAACCCGTGGAGAGATCTCATATTCGAATTGAATAGTTTTCTTGAAGGATGGATTAACGGTTTGGGGATTACGCAATTTTCTGAATTAAAAGACTTGTTGATCACTGATCAGATCAAACGACGCGCGTCGGTCGATTTGAAAGAGAATTTTATTGATTCGTGGGCGAATTATAAAGATCCCTTGGTGCTCGCTACGGCACTAGACGAATACGAGGCAATAAAAGGAGTGTCCAAAAAAACGTGGAACACGAGACCCACGCTTGATAGGAAACCTGAAAGGCCTAAGTATGAAGATAAATCGCGCGATAGGAGTTCCGAAAGTAAACTCAACTGGCGTGAGCGGGACACAAATAAAGAAAGGGAAAAAGTCTTCGAACGTAAAAATTGGAGTAAGTGCTTTATTTGTTCCAAAACTGGGCACTTGAGGGCCAATTGTCCTGAAAACAAAAGGGCCGAAAAAACCGTTGCTAAAGTTCATCACGTTAGCGGAAATATTGATCTCGAGGAAGGTTTCAAACCCTACTTGAGCCATGCCTTAATTAATGGAGAGAAAATCACTGTATTAAGGGACAGTGGGAGTTGTTCCGATGTGGTCTCAAGCAGATTCATTAAGCCGGAGCAATTAGATGGTATGCTTGTGTGGGTGAGACAACCGCTAATGAACGATTTACGTTGTTTGCCGACGGCTGATGTAACGTTAGAATTGGACGGATTGGGGAGCATAAAAACAAAGGCCATAGTAGCAGACGCAGAATCAGACATGTCTTATTACATACTGGGGAACGAAACTCAAAAATTGATCGATAAAATTAAGAGCGATAATGCCCAGAATTTAAACGCCGTGATAACACGGAGTCAGGCGAAACCGAAACCAGAAGGATTGAAGTCCGACACGACGAAGGGGAAAGACGCGAAAAAGAGAAGTCCCGAGTCGAAAGAGACAGGCGCGGATACACGGGAAAAACCTATAGACGACGAAACCAGTTCAAGGGAAATGAACGGGGATTTGGGGGAAGACGAAGAGGGTTTATTGTTACCCGATCTAGTGGAGGACTTGAGCATAGGATTAAGCCAGGTGGGGAAGAAGGAATTTAAAAGGGAACAAGAAACGGATGACACTTTAAGCGAAGTTAGAAAAAGGGCAGAGTTAAAGAAGTCGCATTACGAGTATAAGGACTCGGTAATAGTACGGAAAACATACGACCACCGGGGAAATGAAAGGATACAATTAGTCGTACCCCTGAAGTTTAGACAGGGTCTTTTAATCGCGTGCCATGAGGGCATTTCGGCTCATCTGGGAGAGAAGAAAACGAAAGACAAATTGTTGAGATACTTTTTTTGGCCCAACGTAATAAGGGAGTCTGAAAATTTTGTAAAATCATGCGACGCGTGTCAGCGCGTAGGGAGATCGGGGGAGCAGAAAAAGGCCCCTTTGACACTTGTACCGATAATTTCAGAGGTATTTTCAAAACTATCAATTGATTTAGTTGGCCCCTTGCCAGAATCCAAAAAGGGAAATAAATACATGTTGACCGCCATATGTGTGTATAGCCGATACCCGGAAGCGATTCCAATTGCAGATATGCTTTCGGAAACGGTAATTGAAGCTTTGACAACTATTTTCAGCCGTGTAGGTTACGCGTCGGAAATCCAGACAGATTTGGGGCGTAGCTTCACTTCTAATTTAACTACTGCTTTTCTGAAGAAATTCGGTGTGAGGCTAAGACATTCGAGCGTGTGTCACCCTTCCTCGAATTTAATCGAGCGATTTCACAGGTCAGTTAAGAGATTATTGAAGGCGATGTGTGTCGAAAATGGGAGTGATTGGGAGGCAAACTTACCCCATGCACTGTTAGCTTTAAGAACAGTGACCCACGAATCGACGGGATTCAGTCCCGCAGAGCTAGTTTTCGGGAGAAATTTGAGAACGCCGGAAACGTTGTTGTTTGAACAATGGACGGGAGAGAGTCAAGAACATGAATTAGTCACTGAATACGTTTTCAAACTGATGAATCGGTTAAAACGTTGCCAAGAGCTGGCCGTCGAAAACATGACTACTAGCAGAGATAAGAGAAAACTCTGGTACGATAGAAACGCGACCGAAAGGAGTTTCGAGCCAGGAGATGAGGTACTGGTTTTGGCCACTAGTAAACCAAATAAAATGTCGGTAAAATGGATTGGGCCAGGCGTAATCGAATCTAAAATTTCTGCTACGAATTATATTGTGAATGTTCCAGGTAGACGCGAAAAATCCCAAATTTACCACGTGAATTTATTAAAACCTTATGTGAAACGCGTGGAGAAAATCAACATTTTGACCCATGAATTTCACGACCTAGACGCGATGCAAGATTTAGAGATAGTTTACCCTTCGGCCGACTCTAACAGTTATGATTTCAGGCAAGTAGTGGAGGAAAGTGACTTGAGGGTCCGATGCACGGCTGAACAGCTGCGGGAGTTAGAAAATTTATTAAACACGTATAGGGAAGTCTTTTCGAACGACCCAGGACTAACAGATCTAGCAGAGCATGATATTGAGCTTGTCGAAAACAAACCAGTGAGGCTAAGACCTTATAGAACATCAGTCAGGCAAAATGAAATTTTGAAAAAAGAAATCAAGCGTATGCTTGATTTAAAAATCATAAAGGAGGGGGAATCGGATTATAATTCTCCCATGATTTTAGTGGAGGCCCCGGGTAAAGAAGCCCGACCTTGCATTGATTACCGAAAATTGAACTCAATTACTAGGGCTGAATTTTTCCCACTTCCTAATATCGAGGATAGAGTTGAAAGAGTTGCCGCAGCCCAATATATCACAGTATTGGATTTGACTAAGGGGTACTGGCAGATTCCGATGACCCCCAGAGCTCAAAAATTGGCCGCTTTCGTGACTAGTTTCGGCAGTTATTTACCCCTGACAATGCCTTTCGGTTTAGTCAACGCTTCATACCGATTTTCCAAATTTATGGCTAGATTACTCAGTGGGGTAGAAGAATTTTGTCTACCATACCTAGACGACATGGCCATCTTCTCGAATAGCTGGGAGGACCATCTTGAGCATATAAAGATAGTGTTAACCAGAATCAAAGAGGCTAAATTAAAAGTCAAAATCGGAAAATGCAAATTTGCGCAAAAAACTGTTAAGTATCTAGGGCACGTAGTGGGAAAAGGTCAACGCAAACCGGCGGAGGCGAAAATCAAGGCCATCGTGGAGTTGCCGGCGGCCAAAAACAAGACGGAAATTAGAAGATGTTTGGGTATGGCGGGATATTATTCGAGATATATAAAAAATTACGCGACCATAGTAGAACCACTCACGCGCGCTTTAAAAGGAAAAAACAAAAAGGGAAAAGTAGATTGGAGCGAAGAAATGGAAAAAGCGTTCAAACTCTTAAAAACCAAACTCACCGAAGAACCCATTTTGTATGCCCCTGATTACGATTCCGAATTCGTAATACAAACTGATGCGTCTGAAGTGGGTATTGGGGTTATTTTGGCGCAGAGGAAGGGCTCAGAAGAACACCCAATAATTTTTCTTAGCCGAAAATTCACAGAACCAGAGCGGAATTACAGTGCCTCCGAGCGTGAATGTGCCGCTATAATTTTCGCAATAAAGAAGCTTAGGCACTATATTGATGGGCAAAAGTTTTCCATAGAAACGGACCACAACCCATTAATATTCTTGAAAAACAATGCAGGCAATAATCCCAGACTACTCAGGTGGGCACTGACACTGCAGCCTTATCATTATGCAATTACTCATCGACCAGGCAAAGATATACCTCACGTGGATTACTTGAGCCGAGTAGAGTAAGTCGGTCGTCAAACCCGACTATATGTATATATTAATATTCCTTTTATTATGTGTAAATGTAATCGTGTAAAATATAAATGTGTTTTGTCTGTCAAAGAGAAATTTCGTAACCAAATGTGTTCAGCATTTGCAAGCTAAGTACAAAATACAGGAAAAGGTTTTTTTTTAGGAATTGATATAATTAAATATGGGCCACTTGAAATGTATGAGCTAACCATTTCCCTTACAGCATATTACGTCTGGTAGCCGAAATATGATTTGAGGGAGGGGTGTTGTGAGAATTCGACGACATCTCACATTGAAACTCTCAATTTACAAGGCAAAAGCCAGCATAGGGAAGCTAATGTATTTTCACCTAGCCTCCAAATTTCTTCAGAGTCCTAGAAAGTGTCGCTAGAGATGAAACAAATACTTCAATTTCAATCAATCTTCGCAGATGACACTAGGGTGAAAGGAACTCTTTTATCTAGCGAGAGAAATATTCTTTTGATGTTCACGAGGGCCTCGTTCCCGTGGGAAAGTAGAAAGTGAAACCAGAGATGAAAACCGGACGCGAAAGTTCCTGACGGCAGCCTATAGAGAAAGGGCTGGCCTATGAGATCATGGCCCACGGATGGTGAGTGGCTAATGGGAGTGGCTTTGGTCCTAGACGGAAAAACGAAACTGATAAAAGAGGATGCGAGAGCATTCTCGGGAGCTTAATTTTCCCTTCTGTTGAAGTTGAGACTTCAAGGTGTTTCTGGTCGTGCAGAGTGGAAACCTCTCACGGGTCGACGGCATCGGGGCATACTCCGAAGCACAGAAAAGCGAAAGCCAGGTGTGGCTGTTAAAATATCTCCACCACGGAGTTGAAGATCGGAGGTTCCTAAACCTCGGTTAAACACCTACAAAAGTGCGATATTCCTGTCGAGCATCGTGAGCTCTATCTTCGAAAATAGTGGACATTGGATAAGTAAGAGACTGACTACACTGAAAGCGATCTATTATTCGAGGACTGACTTGATTCTATAAATATATTATTATCAGCTGAACTCGAACCCTCATATGAAAAATGTTGTAAATAAGACTTATATAATCCAGAAAATATTATTTAATTGTTTGTAATGCAATAAAATATTTCTTCGACTTTAAATAAGCCTTGGCCGTTGAAGTTGCCTGCTACCACACCACCTTACGACATCGGCACCGTTACAAAATAAATAAAAGAATAATATTAAAAAAAAAAAAACACAAATTCAACATATTTGTAATCGAAATATTAAAATCTTTAGACAGCAAATAGGAGAAAAAAAAATGTTTCAAATGGAATTTGTTTACAAAGTGCATCTCAGTTTAGTGATTATCTATGGATTTAAAAATAATTTTCAAGCATGAAATATTTTTAAATTTATCTCTATCGCGCGGAGCTTGATTACGAAAGGTTAATTTGTTTGCCTTTAAAACAACATAAAGAGTTCATCATTTTTTTACGGCTAATATTCCATAAAAAAATTAAAACTTCCTCTATGAATAAATAAATAAAATAATATAAATAAACACAAATTTAACAAACATGTAATTGAACTACACGCTTAAAGCTTTGAGATTATCAGAATATAAAAAGATGCCGTAAGTAGTAAAATCTTGGTTTAATAACTGATAGTATACGGCTAATACAAAAATATCGCTTTTGATAAATTTCTAAACTTCATTTGATTGTATAATTCATATTTTTCATACGAAAAATACTTTTTTATTATTAATGGGCAATCTTAAAAATATATTGCATGTAAAAAAATATTAGTTTTCAATTTTAAAATATGGTTTTCACCTATATTCTGAAACCCGGGAAGCCCGGGTACGATCCCCTACTTTATTTAAAGTTTTAAAAGGAGAAATGAACTTTTTCTAGTTTTTTGAATGTCTAATTTCTTGCGGAATTTTAATTATAGAAGTTCACATTAATCAAAGATTTTCTCTATATTGCCTGTTGTAACTTTTTGTATAAAATATTAGTTCAGTGAATATTTTAATATTTCTTCTTGACCCAACAGTTCTTCGTGATTATAGATATAAACGAATTCATTTTCAAGATAGTATCTGCAGAATGGTTAACTTTTTAAATTTTTTTTATTTAAAGCTGAAGTAATTTTTTTAATATTCAAATACTTTTTGTGATTTTGTTTTCTTTAGTCATAACACCAGGCCAAAATTTTGGCATTAGGTTCAACGAATAAGAGAAATGATAGACTGTGAAATACTCGTCATAACAAAAAAGCCTATTTGCGCCCATTGTGTTATCCGTCACGATTAGTCAGGTAAACAATGTGCATGAAGAGTGAATCCTAATGAGTGACTAAGTGAACACGAACACACACACTCACAGACACACACATAAAACAAAAAAGAAAAAAAAATGCAATTTAACAAATTACAACGACCACTTGGAAAATGATTTTTTCAAAGACTAAAATTTAAGACATAAAAAATCGCACGGAGTTGATCATACATTACGTACGCCATGGATTACATTTTTCACTACTGTAAATTTTTAAAATCTACGGAGCTGGTCGTTCAATTACGTACGCTATGGATTAAACATTAATATTCCTGGACCAATTTTAAATGAAATTTCATTCTTAAACTTCTAAACATCCCACAATATTACTTTTTACACCGTCGTATAGAGAAGAAAATGTACTTTTAATTGCAATTTGTTTGAAAGCTGTATCTCAATTTGTTTCCGAGTTATTAATTTTTTTTTGTAGTTTTTATTACATTTTTGTCATAGTGGCAACAGAAGTATCCATCTCTGTTGAAAGTAAAGGGAAAATACAGATTACTGTATAGACCAATCAGAAAACGAATAAAATGCGGATTCAACCAATAAAACGCTTCAGATATGTTTTTGATTTCCTACCCTGACAGAGGACAATAACCATTTTTCCAAATGGTTAATAAATAAAAAATAAAAAACTGCAACTTTTTTGTTATTGAGGAAAATATGGGAAAGCTCAAAGCTAATTTTAGACTTTAGATTAAGCCTTTTTTCCTTTCTCTCTCCCATTTTCTTTTCAAATGTTTCTTTAAATTCTTTAGTTAAATTTATTAATAAATAAAATAATTTTCTTATGGCTATTTTATCAGAGATTTACTCAATTACGTAAGATGGAGACGAAATATAGCCTTTTTTATGTTTGTAAAAATTAAAAAAGCACACAATATAATTTAACTTTTACCTTCTATAACCTTCTTCTTTCATTGTTATTCTCTTGTAAGAAAGGTTTCGGTATACCCCCCCCCCCTTTCCCCTCAAGTACTATCTTGCTCTCCCCAACAAACTATAGTCCAGTTACGCCCATGGTGTTCTCCATCACGTTTAACCAGGTAAACAGTGTGTGAAGGGCGCTTTTCGACTTTTTTCCCATGGTTCCATTTTCCATAGAGCATTTTCATCGCAGATGAATATTACGTGAGGGAACAAGAACCGGGGGGTCGGCACAGGAAGCGCAATCCCCTCTGTCGGTCGCAGAATCGAACAGCTGCCGTCGCGGGACCCCTTTGTTCTCACCACTGCTGCTCGGAGCGTCGCTTCTCCGTTTTTTAACTCTCAGACATTTATTTATCAGTTTCTTCTCGGGAATGAGTCTAAAGTCCTCGGAGATACTCCGCTATCAAGAGCTCGGAAGATGATCGGGATCAGATCCCGATCGGACATGAAACCGGAGAGTGTTACTGTCCGGCTGAGATGCTTGCCGTCGTCTCTCTATTAGTGGTAGCGGTCACGCTCAAATGGACAAATACAGGTAAGTCCGAATCTTTAAAAAAAATTTCCTTATCAACCCAACCACACCTGAACAGGTGCCTCCTTCTTTCTATCTGTCGAGTGATAATGCGGCGCACGTACGCTACCGACCTCTGATCTCTCCGAAGAAGAAACAAGTGTGATATCTTCTAAGGAGAATCACTCTCTGATTCGTCAGAGAATATAGGGAATTTATATCAGCCCCCCCCCCCCCCCCTTTAGCTTGATGACAATTTTCTGAAACTTATTAAAATGTCATAACAAACCACATACAACCCCTAAATTTTCAAACCAAAAGCGCTCACAGGGAGATGGGGTAGGGGGGGGGGGCTTTAACCTTCCTTATATTTTGAAATTTAATTAATTAAATTTTATTTACCTCTGATGATTTTGGAAAAAGGAAAAAAGTAAAATTTCGTCTTCGTAAATGACATAAAATAGTTAAACATTAAGAGAAAGAAGAACTAAAAATTTTTCAATAAAAGTCTGTCCTCCTCAACCTCTCGTGGAAGATAATTTGTAATTATGTTTTTCTTATTATGGTCATATGTTTCAAATATATCTTGAACTTGCGGGTCTCTGCCTTCCTGATTGAAAAAAAAAAAAGTATGAATAGTTTCAATCCTCCATTTTAAAAAATGCTGAAATAAATTTATTTTTGAATATTTAATATTTCTATATTGCTCTGTACTACTTTTTTTATGCTTAAAAACTGTGTTGCACGCAAATTTCTGATAAAAAAAAAAAAAAAAAAAAAAAAAAAAATTCTTAGTTCAGCTTATTTTATGTGTATATTTACCATTAAATAAAAAGCGACCGGGGATGCGGACTAGAGACACATCTGTTCCAAAATATTGCCCCTCCCTAGATTTCTTTCTAACGACGTCCATGTCTCTAATTGCTCTGTATGACTAATGTAAAAGATAGAGAGAGAGGATTTCTTTTCTTTTTCTATATTATTTGAAGGAAATAAAATAATAATAATAATGAAAAAAAAATTAGTTTAAAATTCCTTAGTACTTTCGGCCTGCAATTCCCGCGGCCATTGTCAGATAATAATGTTTAAATAAAATGTATATTTTTAACTTGTAATATCTATAGATATTACAAGTTAAAAATATACATTTTATTTAAACATTATATTACTAGCAAAACCATGCTTTGTTTGGATTCGCGAAGCCTTATTTAATAAGATAAATATTTGAAAGTAACAATATTTTTTTTAATATTATTTTTGCATCTTTATTAAGCAAAAACGTTATTTTATGTTTTAATGCATTTTAATTTCAGAAATGTAAATTTAACTGAATAACTAAGAATTTCCTCAGATTTTCTTATTTATGATATAACGAATTTAACAATTAATTTTATTTGTTTACAATTTTTTTGTTGCCACTTTACAAAAAAAAAAAAAAAAAAAAAAAAAAAATAATTATAATATAATTCTTTTAAAATGTGTAATTATCGTCTGGGTAAATGATTTCACATAATAAGAATAAAAGGTGTATTTGAATTCTTAACACTGGAAAATACTTTTATAATTGGATGTAAATAATCGAATTTTCAAAAATTTTAATTCATTAAAAATATACTATAATTTTCATAAACAAAAGTATTTTAAAAATTTCATAAAGGAAATCGTGAAACTATTTAATTAATCATGATTATATTTATAATTACTAACTCCATAATTTATTTTTTCTTCTGAAAATATACGTGTTTCATTTTTTATTTTAAAAAATGTGCCCCTAATGAAAAAACATGTAAAATAAATGAATTAAAATAATAATTTTTTTAAGGTTATTCTGTTAAAAATAATAATAATAATAATAATGTGTAAATCTACGTATCATAATTTATTTTTATGTTTAATTTCAAGTCCAAATACTGAATAGTTTTTTTTTTTTTTTTTTTGTAAAGGGCACGACAAAATGTAATTTGTGTAGCCTTAGTAGAGAATTCGCTTCGCTCCTCCTAATTATTATTTTTGTTGCATCTTAAGTAAAACAGCGAGCTTTTTAAAATTCATATTGTGTATTTTGTGATTGAATCAAGGTGGAATATTGCATTTCGTCGTATAATTTTATGCTATATTCGTTTTAACTTTTGTTCAAAATGCTGAATATGTCAAACGGAAAATCTTGATAAATGCATACTGCAACTGCAACAAACTTTTGCATTTTTGGAATATTAGTTTTGGCGTTTTGGAATATTAGTTTATTAAGATTCTCAAATTAATAAGTAAGTATATTAACATGTGAATTTTTAATGAACTAGGGGGCTCAGCCCCCTACGAGCTACGCTCGCCAACCCCCGTCCAGACACCGTAGACTCTAAATACACGCTAATTTAATCGGCTTTAAAAAGATTTCGAAAGATTGAATTATAATTTAAAAAACAGTGGCGATCTCTCTATAAACGGATTTCTATTCATTTCTCTTTGATTGGGGAATTTTAACGCCAAATCCGTTGCGGTACTACTTGATTATCCCGTCGACCAATTTCGCCAAATTATATAAATCGCCAAATTATACAAATTGACATAATTTTTATTTGAAATAACGAAAAAACAAATAAATTAGTACAACATTAATAAAAATACAAATAAAACGTCGAAATAAAAATAATTTGATGACGTAGACACGTGTAACATCATTTCAAAATAAGCTAATATAAAAGGAATTAAGTAAACAGAGTCTTTGTCTCCTGGTATTTTTTAACAAAGTGAAAAGAAAGTTCTTTTAAATGAGACATTTTAAATTAATCGTTTTTAATCTGACGTAATTTTGACCAAACTATTCTTTCTCTTTTTAATATTCACATGAAAATACTTGTGTCAGAAATGAAATATTACTTGCGCTTTCCTAACAAAAATAGTTGAAAAGTATCCTCTTAAAATATCAAATAAATGTCTAGCGCAATTTCTAAATTTAAACCGTTTTGCAATATTATTTTGTGTTCATTTTATGTAATAACTGTAATGTGACGTAAATATGACGTAATTTCTCCTATTTAAGACTTCTAACGCATGTTAATAAATTTATTGTTTTACAAATTCCTTTCTCTCTTAAAATTCACGTGTAATTGTAGTTTTTATGACGTAATTTTTAATAAGTTCTTGCTTTTTGTACATAATTATTTAATTCTAATTCCAAATGTTTTTTTTTCTGTTTATAATAGTCACGTGTAAATAAATTTTTAATTTATTTACGCGTATAAATATTTTTTTTTTTTTTGAAGCAAACATTATTGTTTCCGCTGTTTATACAGTTGGCAACGGTTTAAATTAATATCACTTTCTAAAATCTGTTAAAAATATCTGTAGAAATGCTGAAAATCTGAATTTAAAATAGAAATAAAACCTCAAAAAATTAGTCAAAATAAAAAAATTAATGCAATCTGCACTCCGGCAAATTCTAACCCATAAAATGATCTAAAAATGATTAAATTCCTATGAACAGTTTTTGCTCCTATAAAACTTTTTTAGTGGAACGATTTTGTCCAACTTTAGCATTAAATATCTCTTAAAATAATTCTTCGATCTGAAAACTGTCTGCATCAGCGTGTTTATCAAACATTTTTGTATAATACTACCGATTTTCATATTTTTGTATGCATTAATTTTCTTAATATTAACGAAGAAAGACCTCCGGTCACAAAACATTCAAAACCGGCGGCGGCGGCGGTGACAGCGGTAGTTACTTTTTTTTAGAATAGAGAGAAATTTAGTTACATTTTAGTTCTTAAAAAAAAAAAAAAAAAAAAAAAAAAAAAGACTGTTCGTCGGTTTAAAAATGGATATAGAAATATTTTAAGTAATTTTCACAGTTCTTTTAAGGGAACCATAGTAAAGTTTGCAATAGCAAAAACCGATTCGAAGTTTGATGGGCGGATTAGATACCGATAATTAATTTAGACTAATTACTACTTTCTTTTTGCATTTATTTATTTATGTTTTATGGAAACAAAAATATTTGTTAAATTATAAAAAAAAGAAAAAAAAAAAATCAACATTTTACGACAAAATGGTTCTTGCAAAACTACTTTTCCTACAATTTCGCAGTCCAGATTCCATACTTCTAAGTCGGCATTTCTTCTTTGTACTTCTTATTGTACTGTTTCGGGATTACACCAGGAAAAAAAAAATAATAATAATACGTTTAAAGTGCATAAAAATGTAAAAATTTTTTTTGTTATAATTTGAAATGCAAAATTCTTTTGTTTGCTTTTCAGGTATAGTTAAAAGAGAATTGCAAAACTACTTTTCCCTCAATTTTGAAGCCCAGATACCATATTTTTGAGTCGACATTTCTTCTTTATACGCACTTCTGATTTCGTTGTTCCGAGATTACACCAGAATAAAAAAAAAAAAAAAAAAAAAAAAAATTTGAAGTGCATAACAATTAATTAATTTTTTATTTGCTTTTCAGATATAGTTAAGGGGACAGGGGACCTTCAAACTCATTATTTTATTTTTTTTTTTATAATTTCGCTTTAAATACTATTCAAGAGCGCACTATATGCATTATGATATATATTTATCACACGATAAATAAAAAAAAGCCTTTTTAGAGAAAAATAAGTAATTTTCTTCAATATTTTAAGTGTTATGAAGAACTTTTCAAAATGCTCCATGCGCATTCCATATTAATTAAAATCCCCAATATCTTTTATGCAGGTTTGTTTTATATATAAAAATAATACTGTGGATCGAATTTTACATATTTGAATAGAAAGGTAAATAAATAAATATATATATATATTCTAAATTGTATTACATTTTCAACATTTTTGCATCCTATTTCTGCAATTAACTATTTTTAACTTTTCCAATCATATTTAGTTTAGTATTTAATTTTAGACTACAATAATTATAGCTAAACGTTATTTATCTTACTAATTTTTAGTACGACCGCAATTTTAGGAATTTTCCTATTGGTCCAAGTGTACGACATTCTTAACGGTTCAAACATTATAAAAATAATAATTAAGAAAAATACAATTTCGACTTTTCAAATTGAAGAACAAAAATGGAGAATTTTTTTTTAAATATTTGCACACATGGTATTTTTATTGTTTTATTTTTAAATAACTAAATACTTTATTTTTTTATGTGTATAACTTTTAACTAATTTTTCAATTAATTTTTAGCAGTGAAATTACGCCCGAAGTTATTGATTATTAAATACGTGAATTATCACATTGCTAACCAAGCGTAAAACCAACAGAGTGAAAACTTTATTTTTTTTTATATGTATAACTTTTAACTAATTTTTCAATTAATTTTTAGCATTGAAACTACGCCCGAAGTTATTGATTATTAAATACGTGAATTATCACATTGCTAACCAAGCGTTAAACTAACAGAGTGAAAACTTTATTTTTTTATATGTATAACTTTTAACTAATTTTTCAATTAATTTTTAGCAGCGAAATTACACCCGAAATTATGGATTATTAAATACTTAAATTATCACATTGCTAACCAAGCGTAAAACCAACAGAGTGAACAGTATTCCCGGCTTGGCTATTTTCCACTCTGTTGGTTTTACGTTAAATTATCAATGTGATAATTCACATAATTAATATATTTTTTTCAAGCATTTATTTAATTCATGGAACAGGACATGTCTTTCAAGAATTTATCGTTGGAATAATGAAAAATATATGTTTTTAATTCACCATTTTCTTGACTAGTCAAATATTTTTTTGCTCTTTCTCTTTTCCCGTACACGCAGTTCTCAAAAATTTTCTTTTTCCAGCTCAACAACATGAAATTTTCTGACACATTTACAGAGTCCTTTTTCAACGCAAAAGAGTGACACTTGCAGCCTTGACTATCGAAATGATTTGTAATCGAACGGTGTTTTCCATTTTTTTTATATAAATGAATTACTTATCAACGATAAGTAAATTCATTGTTGTCACGTGACGATTGTTTTTGCTTTTTTTCCCGCACTATCACGTCCGAAAATTTAGTTCAAACCACCAACTTTGACAGTATTTTCTGAATGATTCTGCCAGTACCAAAAAATGGATTCGATTATATAGTTTACTGACAAGAACACATTCCAATTTCACGAGTCTTCAAGCAAAAATGAATTCAGAAACGTGTCAGAAAGTGGCTTCTTTTGGATTTGAGACTAGTCTTAAATTCTTTCGATTTATGGTCGCTACGGTTCTTTCTTTCTCCTGTGTGTTTCATTCTCCTTTTCAAGCTGATTTTGAATTCTCCAATGCTCTCTTTTTAAAATTATCTAGACCCCCCCCCCCTTTTCTTTCTGAAAACAACTAATTTTGATTACTGTAATAGATTTACATTTTTTATCTAGTGCTTTTTCATTTTGTTATATTTCAGAGTTTTAAAACACGTACAATCAAAACATTACGTTTACAAACTCAAAATGATTAAGAATGTAGCTAATCGTTTCATTAAATTGATTAGGAAGGCATGTAATCTGAAATTAAAACCTCATGCATTATTTAATTTCTTCAGTGAACCATTATGGCTTCATCCGATAATACTTTACTTTGCGATTTTGTCAATCGATTTTTTAGGTAATGAGCTGTGATTTTTTTATTTAAAAAAATTGATGCAAATTAAAGATTTTGCAGTCAAGAGATATCTGATGATCAGGCACAACTTATTTAAATTACAGCCGAACCTCGATTTAACTAGGCCTTTGGAGGTTCATCGTTAAATTGGAGAACACTAGATAAATCAAAACTGCATAAAAGTCGGTTACTAAATTTTGAAAAATCCATTTAGAGTAGTATCTATTTGGCTGTTCTTTTTTTTTTTTTTCTTGTGTGTGTGTGTGAATTTTAAAGAAGAGAACTGGTTTTTAAGATTGTATTTAAAATTTTGAGCAAATGTGATTTTTTCTTTAACCCTTTATGCGCCGACGGTACTTTAAAGTGCCATTAAAATAACTTGTTATAAAATTCATTTAATACATCGATTAGTAGTAATACAATTTAGAATGAGTTATAGATACTTTACTTTATCTTGTTCCAAAAGCATTATTGGTTGAACAAAACAAAAAATATTTTTAAAAGGGTGATTTTTTTTTTCATTTGCACCTCTTCAGTTTTCTTGGCGTTGAAAGATTGAGGGTGAAAAGTTTCACTTCGGAATTGTTCCTATATTTCTATTGTAAGAGCGTTATATTTGTACATTTCCTAATACTATAAAATACTAGGAAAAAAAAAAGAAAAAAAATGTAAATAAAAGAGTTGAGTGAAGTTATAAATATTGCACAAAATCCGTATAAATGCAAATTTAATTAATTAATTATAATTGTCAAAATCCTTCTAAAATTTATTAAATGATTGTGTAAATCTTCTAATGTAGTTTCAAAAATTTACGAAAAATGCTTTAGAAAATGAAATTTTCATGAATTCATAATTTGGGACACAAAGGTTAAGAAAAATAAAAACAAACGAAAGAGAAACTAGACAAACAAAATAGAAGACTCTTTAATTATTTTTATGTATAAGACTGTTTCTGAAATTTTATAACTGTAATCGTAATTCAATATAACTGGTTATATTGAATTTTCATTTACAATACACATTAAATACATTTAGTTTTTATTAAATCATAAAAAGGCGCTTATTTTTCCAAGAATTGATGCTCTGGTAGCAGGATAACACTCACATAACTAACTCAGCTGTATGAAATGAGGTAATGTATTTTTACCCGACTACGGCAAAGCCAAAGGAGGGTTATGATTTTGACAGGCTATGTATGTATGTATGTATGTATGTATGTATGTATGTATGTATGTATGTTCATCTGTTCCCTCGTAACTTCTAAACCACTAATCAGAATTCGACAAATGACATATCATTAGAAGCGTCTTAATTGTCCGCTGGTTATAGGCTATATAGATTTTCACCAAATTCAATGTGGCGCCTTCTAGCGGACAAAATATACAGAGTAAAAAAATAAAGTTAAGCTAGATATGCCGTGTTTGGTATCATTTTAAAGCGCTTCACTTCAAAACCATAGAGGGTTTGTTTATAAGTGCCTTGGATCATAATAAGTTGCTTAAAAATCCACATGACAGTCAATCGTTAGCAGAATTAGATAGATTAAGAAATCTTCCTAGGTCATCTTAATACATGAAACCTTCAATCTACATTACACATTTACACATTACACTAACGACCTCATCCACTAATCGGTCCATTACCCATTTGCTGCCATCGACGGATATGTGCGTCACTACTACCAAATACTGGAAGCGTCATACGTCAAAAAATAAAGTTAAGATAAATATGCCGTGTTTGGTATCATTCAAAAGCGCTTTACTTGTACATTTTGAATATATCTATATATTACTAGCATTTGCTTGTGACTTTACCTGTATTCATGGGGTACTTTTATACTTTTTCAGCGTAGTTTTTTGTCGTAGTTGGGTTTTAGTTTTTTTACTTTATCTTGTTAAATAATAGAGAAATAGTGTGTTATAAAAGCTGCTATTGAAGCAAAGACCCTTAGAAGAACTTTGAGGAAATTTTTTTACTAATGTAGATTTACTTATTATACACGTATATTATTATAGGTGACACTTAGAAAAACTGATTTTAACAACAACAAAGAAAAAAATCATTTTGTGGATAAAAATTGAGAATTTTAATTAAGGGGGTAGACCTTCCTTTAGACCTTCAAAAATTTCGAATTTTTTTAAATACATATTTTGATTCCGTAATCATTTCTGAACAATATGCAAAGATTCGCATTAAAAATTCCCATTATTTTACTAATTATGGCAGTTTTATTAAGACTACAGAGGATAATTATTACTTTGCGTTGTGTTTATTCAAAACGATGAATACTGCGCGGAGTGTTACTAAAAAACTACGCATAGCAATCAAAATAAATTTTCACCACATATTAATTTCTGTATTATCTACAACTTAAAACTTAAAACCAGAAAAAGGTAAGGTTTTTTTTTCTGTTTTTGTACTTCGAAAACATTTTTTAAAAAGTAAAATTTTTTAATTTAGTCAATATTTTTTACAAATATTCTGGTTTTAGTATAAAGGTAACACTATTATGTATTTATATTTATCAAAATTTCCTCTTTATATGCATATTTTCTGATTTTATCATAACTGCAAGATTTATTCCTCTTATTATCATATATTTTTAATCTTATTTCAATATTTATTTATTAATTTACAAGTGTATATATATTTTTAAATATGAATTTAAATATGAACTTTATATTTAAATGAAGTTTAATTTTTATTTTTGACTTATTACGCAAGTTTTGAAGCTTGGAACATAGTGATATTTTTTACATTTTCGACGTGTTCAAAGGTATCCTACACCCTTAAAAGAAATTTTAAAAAGTTAAAGTTTACGGTTTTTGATACATTACTATGTTTTAATCACCAAAGCTTCTACGAATAAATTTTCAAATTACTCCATTATTATTTTTTTTTTGTATCCTCAATATAGCGTACTTAATTAAATTAGAGATGGATTTTACAATATAATGAAAAAAATAAAATAAAAATCGAAACGTTGAAGAAATCATGTTTTTTGCTGCGTTTTTACCTATGTTTGTGCATTTTATTTTTTCCCCATAAAGTAATCCATTAATTGTAAGATCGATTCCTAATTTTTTAAGGTACACTATATTGATTTTACAAAAAATAATGGAGTGATTTGACAAATATGTGCAGTAGTTTTGTAGTAAGTTTTAGTGTTTTAAACACAGTAAGGCAGTGGTTCCTAACGTGGGGTGTTCGCCCCACAGGGGGGGCATTTTGACTTTTTAGGGGGGGGGAGGAATTTCGAATTTGTTACTCCCCCTTGTGCTATCAGTTTCTTTTTTGTTTTTTCTTTCCCGGAAAAGTAACGTTGTTGTCTAAAAGTAAATGGACTACAAGCAAAATATAAAAATCAGGTTTTTAAAATTGAATTTTAAAAATATTCCCAATCAGAAGTTAGACTCACACCAGAATAATTATGCATATAATTTTTTTTAAATATTTTGTTATATTAAATACAGTACAAAGTCTAAAGTTCGGACACCCAAAGTTCGGACTTTCCAGTGGCAATATTCGAGGAAGAAGTAAAAAAAACAAAATTTTTCAAACAAAACGAGGTATAGAGCAAAAAAAGCTTTATTACTGAATCTTAACTCATGTCTATGTACAGAATAAAAGAAAAACTTCTTAATGATATACCTAAGTTAATAAAGCAGTCCACATTAACTAAAATGTTCGATAGTTAAGAAAGTTACAATTTCTTCTTAAATTGTATGTTCCTTTAAGGCTGTTCTTAACTGCTCTGCTCAACAAGCGCAAACGTTTTAACACTCTTACAAATTCATTTTTTAACGGAAAGATATAAAATTAGAAGGCTTGACTATGGAAGCGATTTGGAATCGAACTATGTTTTCCATTTTTTTAATCAAAAAATTACCTGTTGAGTTATAAGCGATTTTGATTACCTGACAAAGAAGTTTTTCACCCTTTTTTGAGTGGTTATTCTTCTTTCGCGCAAGCGTCGGTTCAAAACGTCCACTTTGAAACTATTTTCTGAACTATCTATTTCGTTTGCAAAAGAACAGAAAACACAGTTCGATTATATAGTTTCTAAACAACAACTCCTGCTAGTTTCATGCATCTGCGAACAAAAATAAATTAAAACTTATGTCATAAAGTTGCCCTTTTGGATTTGAGAACAGCCTTAAATGTTTTTGTTTTACTTTTTACTTTGCTATGATTTATTTAATGAAAATTATTGTTTAATTTAGTATTAATAGTTGTTATATGCAATTTTTAATATATGAACGTCATATTTTGCCTTTTAAAAATTCACTACTTTAAAGTAGTGAATTTTCTTTTTCTTTTTATTGGAAAAGCAATATTATTGATGACCCAAAGTTCGGAAAAATCCGAAGTTCGGACTTTGTAAAGTCCCGGCGATTCCGGACTTTAGACTTTGTTCTATAGTATTAAAAATCTCTACAACGTGTCTAGTTATTTGTATATTTTACAATTGTAACGCTCATATATGAGCTTTTTACTTCTGTTGACTTTGCTATATATCCTCCGAAGAATCTTTTACACTTAACGTTAACACTACTTATAAATCTGATACTTTTGAACTTATTTATCATAAAAAAATATATGGAATATCTAAACAAGGTACTACGAACTTTATAAAACTTAAATAGCATAAGAACAGTAAATGGGTTAGATAGTAAATATCTATGACTCCAGTGCTGGCAACCTACACAGTAAATAAATTTATAGGATGACATATTCATTTTAGATTTTAAAATCAGATAATACATGGAAGGCAATGCACTATATTGGGAAAGTTAAAACAGAGAAAATGTGTTATGATGAGGAGTAATGACTATTTAAAATTGATAAAGATAATAATCTTGAAATGTTTCTTGTGTTATCCATAGATAGAAAGTGTAGTGTCGAAAGCTTTTCCACCAGCTCTTAAGAAGTTACAAAAAAGAATTATAAAATGTGTGAATGTTATCAATTTGAATATTAAATCTAAATGTAAGTCTCTCTTCAAGATATTTTATAAAGATAAAAATGCCGACCTTTCTTTAACATTGAGGGAAGTTTGAAAATTACAACAAAACTCTTTAGTACAAAGACGAACATGTATAGTCTCATTTGTTTTATAGAATCAATCATGTTAAAAACACATTTGTGATAGAAGATTCAGCTATTTGACAAGTTAGAAAATGTTAAATGAATAGTTATTGTTAAGGTGTGAATAGAGTTCACTTTTTAAATAATAAGAGACATAATTTACATAGTGAGGGGTGCATAGTGATTTTACAGATGCTTTGGTGAGGCGTGGTCAATAAAAGTTTGGGAACCACTCCAGTAATGTATCAAAAAGCAGCAAACTTTAAAATTCTTTAATTTTTTTTAAATTAAAATTCTCATTTTTTACCCGCAAAAGGATTTTTTTTCTTGTCAAAATCAGTTTTTTTCTAAGTATTACCTATAAATAATAACATGTGTATATAGTAAATAAATGTAAACTAGTAGAAAAAAAAAACTTCAAAGTTTTTTAAAAGGTACAGAGTCCCTTTAAAAGAATTACTTCATAAAAGTCTAAAATTAAAAAACTTTTTAAAAGCATACATCGACTATATTTTAAAAAATCAAGGTGAAGGATAAAAAGAAAGAAAAAATCTTGCGTCAAGCATAGATTATGAAACATTTTCCGACACATTCAGCATAATGTAACAAAACTGCACAGTTTAATAAGTTAAAATATCATGTCTAATTCAACCGTATTAAAATGCATAACACATTTGGAAACCTAATTTCAGCTGTCTCCATGTACAATCGGAAAATTATCCGAATTCTTTGAGCAGCCATGTATATGACATATAGATTTGTATCTATTAATTACATGCATGCCAAAATTTAGTTCACTTAAGAAATACATATACCACAGTTGAAAATTCCCTTTCAGAAATTCCCGCTAATAAGGCGAATTCTTTTGTTGCAGCCCTGTATATCATGTATAGAATTTATATATAACGTGTAACATGCAAAAAATACTTACATTTTAAAGGGTATACCGAATTTCAAAACGCATTTCCAGCAATTCTCGAAGAGAGTATTGTAACCGATTTCTTTTGTGTTTCCCTTAAATGAACGACAAATGCTATGAATGCCCTATTCTATAGTAATAATCTTATAGTAAAATTCAGTGATAATTTTTATCAATTACATTTGGAATAGCATAATCTCATTAACATACTCTGCAAACCATTTTTCACCATACCAATAATGTATTAGAATTCTTTCGAGAGCCCCTGTAAATGAACTATCAATCCTACATACTGCATATACAATACCAAACATGCTTTGGTAACCCTAAATAACGTTTATCAATTGCATGAAAATCCGAGTATATTTACGGGAGTTAGATCGTGGACAGACGTACAGACGGCCAGACAAACCGAATGCATAAACACTTTTAAACTTTGTTGGAAAGTGTTAAAAAGGAGATGGGTAGAAGATAAAAGCATAAAGTTGCATTGGCACTCAATTACTGCCAATGTTTCTTTCTTTCTTTCTTTTTTTTTTTTCTTAGATGTTTTGATTACTTTAATCTAATTTAGTCTCTATATTTAGTTCCACTCTGGTTAAATTTTTCTGATAAAATGTTTTATACAATTTAAGAAATATAGGTTTATTTAGCAGACCTTAATGTATTCCGACCTTTTTACATTATTTTATGTAACTTTGTTGATGTATCTAAAGATGCGATTTCGTACTTGCTATTTCTCCCACTTTCTGATATGTTATGTTAGAAATATACAAATTGTGCATACAGGTGTGTTTTCAATGACAATACAACAACGTAATATTTTTAGAATTTAATTATGAATGAATACATGGATTTTAAGGCATCTGGACGCAGAGGATAAATCGCCACATTTTTTATTTATTTTTAAATGTTACAACTGAATACGAGTTACAACAACAATGGAGTTCATTTTGTGCCAAACCAACGCTCTCTATAATAGGCCAACTGGCTGTGAAATTGTAACAATGAAAGATTTTAAATACTAAAATGTAGAAAATAAAACATAAATAGCAAATTAAAGAGTGTAATGATATATATTTATAAAAAATACCCTTTTATTATTTTTAATATTATTATTATTTTTTTTATGAGAAGCGATAGATAATAGCATCTTTATTTCTTAAAATGCCGCTAAAATCGGTTTTTCCACCAACATATGACTTGGCAGACCGATTGCGTTTTAATATGCAAATCAAGTTTTAACTAATTCTAGAATTTCATCCGTGAACTCGATGAGGTGATTCTCTGTGCTTCTGGCTCTCGGTCTATTAGTTTTGCTTTACAAGATAATATTTTCCATAAATAAAGTAAAAGAAAATTCCCAATTAAATTTTTGTGGTGTGAATTCAAATTTCTATTAAAAAAAATCTCTCAGATGCGGCAACACTGGTGACTAGTGACACATATCCGCTAACAGCGCCTGAACGCAAGGGGGTAAAATACGCCACAAAAGATTTTTCTTCATAGACCCTAATATAACGGAATACTTGTGAGTTCCCTGTATATGTGTACTGTAAGTGCTACACATAACATATTCTATAGTAATCATGTTCTAGTGCACCTTAATAAGGTAGTATATAAATTTTATTTCATTTAAAATTATGAAACACTATTAAAATACACCGCAAATGATTTTTTCCCATACCCCATAATGTAACGGAATACTTTTGAGTGCCCCTGTAATTGAGCTATGAATGCTACACATTTCATTTTCAATACCCAGCATGCTATGCCAAATCTCAATAACGTATATCAATTACATGTAAATACGACTATATTTACTCGAGTTAGAGTTAGAGCACAGAAAGACAGACGGCAAGTATATAAATTTTATTTCGTTTAAAATTGTGAAACACTATTAAAATATACCGCAAATGATTTTTTCCCATAGCCCATAATGTTACGGGATACTTTTGGGTGCCCATGTAATTGAGCTACGAATGCTACACATTTCATTTTCAATACCGAACATGCTATGGCAAATCTCAATAACGTATACCAATTACATCTAAATACGACTATATTTACTCGAGTTAGAGTTAGAGCACAGAAAGAGAGACGGCAGACAGACAAACTGAAGTCATTTTCAACTACGTGTGTTGGGAAGTGTTAAATATGAATTTAACATTCGGAGTTTACGAAACTTTAAATGTGTGTAATTTCTAAACTCCGTCACCGAATGCTTCCCGTTTGATAAACCTGGGTAAAATTTTCTGAAAAACCCAAATATGATGTCAAAATTGGATACCCGTATTGAAAATGCAGCATTTGGTACAATTTCGCTTGAAGGTACCCTTGAAGGTACAACCCCTCTTCCTCCTTAAGACCTTTTTTAAAAAACATAAATTGAAATAAGACATACTTTTTAACGAATGGCTATTTTTGTTTTTTCTGCAATAATTTGGTGATTAAAATGTATGAGGATTCCCCACCCCTCTTTTTTTTTTAGACTGTGTACATAGTAATTAACATTTTAGCACCGTTTATTTTTTTACGTAATTTTGGTTCTATTTTTAGAGAAACCTAACATTTATTTATTACTAAAAATTAAATCTTTGCATGAGATATCAAGATAAGGACTAAGCATTTTGACCTAAAAAATTAAGGAAGTCAAAAGTTCAGCCTTCGATCAGAAGGCCACTAACGTCAGCTATTGATAAATAATAAGGCGGAAAATTATTCGTTTTAGTAACCCGGAATTGTGCGGAAAATGTTTCTTATTTGAAGAAGCAATTGAACAATAACTGGCAATTCATCCCACATATAATTAACTAGCAATTTCTTTTTATCTTCTGGATATACGCTCTAATGGAGACCAAGGTCTTGCGTGTAGGTTTCCACTACCGGGATCCTATCATATGTTATAAACCTTCCAAATAAGAAGTACGAGTATTATTATCCAAATAAGAAGTCCTTCCAAATAAAAAGTACTAACATTATAACAGTGGACCATGTGGGAGTCTTTTGCACCGCAATCTTTCAGATTATTTGCTCATACGTTTTTCATTATTTTTTAATTAACTGCAATTTTAAATCAAACGACATGTATTAGTAATATGCGAGTGTACTAATGTCAAAAACCTGTTCCAAAACCTTTCGTATGATGCACTATCCACTGTTGTGAATTTTATATGTGCATAGAGAAAAGGGATATCAACCCCTGCAATAATATATATATTTATCATCATCCTCAACCGTTTTCAATCCACTGCTGGATGTAATTCTCCCCTGAATTTTCCATTGTTTTTTGTCTAATGCTTTAGTCATCCAATTAACACCGACCACTTTTTTGATTTCGTCCCTCCATCTTACTTCAGATCGTCTTCTTAGTCATTTTACATGTCTGGGATAGCACTCTATGGTGTTTTTATTCCATCTATTGTCTTATCTTCTTGCAATGTGCCTAGACCGCATTTCCATTTTTATTTTAGACGTTTAATTCTCTCGATGATGTCAAAGACTTTCGTGTTTCGTCTAACTTCTTATCCAAGTTATTCTCTTTCTGCCTCTTCTAATTATGCCTATATAGCATTGATCAGGGTTGGCGAACCTATGACACGCGTGCCAGAGTTGGCACGTAAGACAATTTCTCTGGCACGCGAAAAAATAAATTTGATAAACATTATACAGATAAGACATTCTTTTTTTTCTATTATAATCAATAAAACTTTGCTCCACAGACTATCACAAAAAATGCAATTAATTTTGCAGGATTAAAACATCAAAAGAATTTCCTTTTCCTGTTATGTTATGCAGGATTTTTAACATGTATTAACATGTATTTTGCCTTTCTATACGAATTTATAAAGTTGCATTTTTCAGACTAATTTCATTAGACAGTCACTGTAATAAGATGGAAAATGGATCCAATTTCTATTCATATTTAGAAAACTATCATCAAAATATGAATCAGCTAGAAAGAAATCTCCGCATAGAACATCAGCAAAAATCTCATCAATAAGTTATTGATACATTGTTTAATGCAACTTGGATAATTATAACCAGATGTTGCATTAATAATAAAGTCAAAAATTACTAAAATAAAATTTTTTATCTTTATTCCATGTTAAAGTACGTACTACATAAATAAATCATATTTACGAATTAAAATTTCGTTAGTTTAATAGCTTATTCCGAAATATAGAGAAATGGCATTTTAATTTTTAATATTTTTTAATTATTAGTACATGAAAGCAACTGATTTTTTGACAAGTATTTTGTATAAATATGGCACACTGCAAAATTATTTTATGTCAAAGTTTGGCACGTTACATTTTTGATAGATATAGTTTGTAAAATTCTGGTACGCGCACTCAAAAAGGTTCGACGATCCTGGCATAGATCTTTCCGTTCTTCGCTGTGTTGTTTGTAATCTTTGTACCATCCTTTTTTGTTAGCGCCTATGTTTCCGCTCCATAAGTCAGTGCATACATACACTATATAGTCAAAAAGCACTGGAGACTTTCTATTTTATACATTTCGTCGAATATCTAGAGAAATTAACGAATTGTTTTGGAACTTTGGGAATATAAAGAAAGTATTTCACTTCGTATTTTTCAGCGAATGTTTGATCACGAGGGCAATTAGGGAATTCAATATAAAATGAAGTAATTACTGTACAGGAGTGCGGTTTGGACTAAAAGGCTTCTCACGATGAAAAGTTTTCTTCAAGCGAATGAAAATAATTAGTTCCAAACTTCGATCATAAATGGTGCCACTTGTCCATATGTTTGGTTTCAAACATGCGTTTTTTCTGGTTTTCAGATTAGTTTCGATTTGGTTTGGAAGTATCAATCTACGCAATTAGCTTTTTCGCTGGGAGTCGCCATTTCTGTGTCACAGCGTCAAAACTAATCTGAAAATCAGAAAAAAACGCATGTTTGAAATCAAACATACGGACAAGTGTCACAATCCATGATACGAAGTTTGGAACTAATTATTTTCATTCTCTTGAAGAAAACTTTTCATCGTGAGAAACATTTTAGTCCAAATCGCAATCCTGTACGGCAATTACTTCATTCTATATTGAATTTTAAAATTTGTCAACGACTTTTGGTATACCCTGTACATTAAAGTCCTCTAAAATCAAAACGTTTTCAACCAACTTGCTCGGCTGTCATCAGTGAGGATTGAAGTTCAGAACAGAAGTTCTCACTAATGACGGCCGAGTAAGTTCGGTTGAAAACATTTGATTTTAACCCCTTGAAGGACAGTGATGCCGCTATGGCATCACATAATTTTAATCCATAATTGCCACATTGGCACCCGAATTTTTTTTATGAAAATATCACTTTTATTAAGTACGCGGAAATATCATATACTTTTACTTGTTTAGAAATAAATTTTCTTGTAAATTCTGGTGTCATTCAATTATTTCAACATTTTACGAATATAAGTACCTTGCCCCTGAAAGGGTTAAAAGACTTTGTTGTACTATTTTAAATGTTTTTATATTATGTTGTACGCGCCTTTAAGTGAATATGGAGAAAATTTAGAACGATATCGACAATAGAGTGAGCTAAATTTCATTTGATTTCTAAAAGTAGCTGGATGATAAAGGATTCTCCACTAACTCTCAGTTTTAATTTTTAATTCTTTTAATTTTCCTTTTTCATTGTTGCTTTAAATCTTCTTGAAAAACCACTATAACAAGCCTATTGCAATTAAAAAAGCAATTATTAAAATATAGGCATCCGTTCCATACCTACTTATTGACATTCATTATAGAATAATTCTTTTGTTGGAAGTCAGTTAATAAAACTAACTATTTCTAAAAAATTATCATCCAGCTACATCTCGAAGACAACCGAAATTTGAGCTCATAAAATATCGCCTATATCTTTATGAATTTTAAAGATATTCGACTGTCCTTTTTATAATAGATGTTCTATAGAGTTGAAAAATTTTAAAGAATTCTTTATATCTCCATCAATACATGCTCTATTCTTACATGAATTAACTCAAATAAGTGAATATGACTCATGTACAATATTCATATCTTCATGTTCCGCAAGCGACAGATCATTTCGAGCCTTTTATTTTACAGGGTGTCCCAAATATCATTTTTTCTTCAACATGTTTGATCCTTTAATTGCCCAAGTAATCAAATTTTCGTTATAAAATATGTGGTCAAACCCTTTTTTTATGTTCCCGAAATTCTAAAAGAATTTGTCAATTATTTCTCCAGATATTTGATAAAACGTCTGAAATCGAAAGTGTCCGGGGATTTTGGCTATATAGTGTATCTTTATAAGATGTATTTATTGGTGTTGAAAGGATTACACATATTTAATATTATAAAGGTATTTATAAGATAAAGATGTATTTTATAGATCTATAGATTTTTCTTTGTATTAAGAGCCATTATTTTGAAATTCAGACAAAAAAAGTGATATTTTGATAATTGTATTTTTTAATTGGCTTGATTTTTTTTTACGTTGAAGTAGATCATATTTAATGAATATTGTGCAATTTTGAAGCCCTGAAAAAATTTCCTAATTCCTGTAGAAAATGTCAAAGTTCAACATTATGAATCCTGTTTTTCATGAAAATTGAAATGCCAGTATGTTTGGATTTATATCTCGGGAAAGCAACAACATCCCAAAATTCTTTTGTCATAAACTGTTAGTATAACACTACATGCTTAGTAAAATTTACTCGGTTCCATGGGGCATTGTTAATTTTCATTGTTATGTTGCCACAAAATGCAATCAAAATGACGTTTTTGTTCGTTTTCTGCACTTATTATCTTAGTTAAGCAATAGTACTACAAAATTTTTCTTATAGAATATGAAAGTTTACTATTAGGACAAGCTAAGTAATATAGAACTGTAATATAAAAATTGTATATTCACCGATGCTGGGTTCATTTGCGTCTCATGTTACGCCACTAGATTGTGTGCTCATGAAGACTTTTCCATCTAGTGCTGCGGTAGCAGCCTTACCGACTTATATAAGTGAGAGATGGCAAGCTGGGCTTCGTCCTTGTGGTTTAGTGGTAGTGCACTGGAGATCTATTCCAGGGGCCCGGGTTCGATTCCCGGCTTGGACATTTGCACTAAGTGGTTTACGCCTTGTTAGCAATGTGATAATTTACGTCTTTAATATTCAATAATTTCAAGCGTAATTTCACTGCACTAACACTCTATAGCGAAAGCTGAGTTCCCGAGGTGGTCATCGCTGTCATCGCTGCTGAAAAGTAGTTGAAAAATTATTTAAAAATTGTATATTCACCGATGCTGGGTTCATTTGCGTCTCATGTTACGCCACTAGATTGTGTGCTCATGAAGACTTTTCCATCTAGTGCTGCGGTAGCAGCCTTACCGACTTATATAAGTGAGAGATGGCAAGCTGGGTTCGTCCTTGTGGTTTAGTGGTAGCGCACTGGAGATCTATTCCAGGGGCCCGGGTTCGATTCCCGACTTGGATATTTTTCACTAAGTGGTTTACGCCTTGTTAGCAATGTGATAATTCACGTCTTTAATATTCAATAATTTCAAGCGTAATTTCACTGCTGAAAAGTAGTTGAAAAATTATTTTAAAATTGTATATTCACCGATGCTGGGTTCATTTGCGTCTCATGTTACGCCACTAGATTGTGTGCTCATGAAGACTTTTCCATCTAGTGCTGCGGTAGCAGCCTTACCGACTTATATAAGTGAAAGATGGCAAGCTGGGCTTCGTTCTTGTGGTTTAGTGGTAGTGCACTGGAGATCTATTCCAGGGGCCCGGGTTCGATTCCCGGCTTGGACATTTTTCACAAAGTGGTTTACGCCTTGTTAGCAATGTGATAATTCACGTCTTTAATACTACCTGATATATTTTGTTTTATTCAACTGTGATGCTGTTTTGAGATAGAACTAATTCAAAAGTTGCAAATTTTGAAACTTTTAATATTTAACAGATTATATCTGCTAACAGCATCGATATCCCCGTAAAGTTCTATATTACTTAGCTTGTCCTAATAGTAAACTTTCATATTCTATAAGAAATATTTTGGATTACTATTGCTTAACTAAGATAATAAGTGCAGAAAACGTACAAAAACGTCATTTTGATTGCATTTTGTGGCAACATAACAATGAAAATTAACAATGCCCCATGGAACGAAGTAAATTTTACTAAGCATGTAGTGTTATACTAACAGTTTATGACAAAAGAATTTTGGGATGTTGTTGCTTTCCAGAGATATAGCAATCCAAACATACTGGCATTTCAATTTTCATGAAAAACGGGATTCATAATGTTGAACTTTGACATTTTCTACAGGAATTAGGAAATTTTTTCAGGGCTTCAAAATTGCACAATATTCATTAAATATGATCTACTTCAACGTAAAAAAAAAATCAAGCCAATTAAAAAATACAATTATCAAAATATCACTTTTTTTGTCTGAATTTCAAAATAATGGCTCTTAATACAAAGAAAAATCTATAGATCTATAAAATACATCTTTATCTTTTAAATACCTTTATAATATTAAATATAAATTTTACTAAGCATGTAGTGTTATACTAACAGTTTATGACAAAAGAATTTTGGGATGTTGCTGCTTTCCAGAGATAAAGCAATCCAAACATACTGGCATTTCAATTTTCATGAAAACTGGGATTCATGGTCTTGAACTTTGACATTTTCTACAGGATACAGAAAAATTTTTCAGAGCTTCAAAATTGCACATTATTCATTAAATATGATCTACTTCAACATAAAAAAAAAATCAAGCTAAACAAAAAATACAACTTTCGCACTTTGTCCGATTTTCAAAACAATGGCTCTTAAAAAATATAATAAGCTGACTCTAAAAAGATTGTGCAAACTCTAAAAGGTGGTGGAGCAAACTACAATAAACAATTTTTGTATAGAAAACCATAATCGCAATCCATTTATTCATTGAAAAATAATGTATATTTCTCTCCAATCCGACCATTCTGTTAAAAAATTTTATTTTAAATCTATTCTCCACAAATTTAACAAAAACAAAGCTATTTTAAAGAAATTTTCAACAAGCAGAGGCAGACCTTGCTTTATGTGAAATGCAATGACGCCTTGAAAAGTGATGGAAATGTAACTATTTCGGTAGTCAATTAATTCGGAAATATGGAGTGTCTGAGTCCAGAGCTATTTTGATGCGGCTGAGGACCACTTTAACCACTTCTCGTAATATCGTTACATTTAACCATAGCTGCTAACATCTTACGCTTTTTTGCATTACAAAAATTTTACAGTAAATTTTACCTTTTTAAATCACAGTAATCTGCTGATTAAATAACACAAAATTTTTGTGGTACAAAAAAGCGAAAGAGTTGACAACTATGATTTAATTAAGACTGTTGCAAAAAATTTCGTAAAAATATCTTCATTGTTGTTAACCCTTGAAGGGCACCTGTATATTGTATATACCACTTAATTTTAATTCCCAAAAGGCACATTTGCAACAGAATTTCAGAATTAAATTTTGCTTTGCATAATGCACGCGAATATGCATAATGCATAACGCATAATGCACCCCTACACTTTTACTTATTTTCTTATAAATCTGTACATAAATCCCGGTGTCAATCAGTCATTTTAACATTTTAGCAACAGATGTACTTTGCCCCTCAAAGGGTTAAAGTTATGAACAGAAACCCAAGTTCTGATTGGAGTCAGACACCCTGTATTTTTGACCGAATAAATGAATTGTGATCCTAATTTCAGGTACAAAAATTGTTTGTTGTAATGTGCTCTTAAAGTTTGTCCAATCTTTTCTAAATTACTCTATATATATGTAAACCTTTATGGTAATTTAAAAAATATAATCAGCAGAAATAAAAGCCACTTGGAAACGACATTAAACAAGACTGAAGTTTCGAGATTCGACTAAAATGTTGGTTTTAAGAATTTTTTTTGCTAAAAAAAAAAAAAAAAAAAAAAAAAAAAATCACATATTGTCACAGTCGGCTAAAAAAGAAGAAAAAAAAAAAAGAGTGACTACATTTTGAGAACCAAATTGATTCACAACAAAAAAAAAAGTCATTTGACTGGAAATTATGTCTTCTTTCAATTTATTTTACGGAATTTTTTTCTTTCCCTTTAATCTTTTTTCTTTAAAAAGATAAGTTTAGAGAGTCGTCTTCATATTGAAATTGTAATAAACTTTGAAATTTCCAATATAAACAAACAGTTTTGACATCATATTTGGCTTTTCCCGTAAATTTTACAGTAGTATACCAAACGGGAAGTTATTTGATTTAAAGTAGTTAAAAATTATGAAGGTTTAAAGTTGGATCTTCTGATGTTGAATTCATTTGCAATCGTTGCAGAACTGATTGCAATGCGGGTAAGTTTTTGAAGAAAAACTCATTAACTACTTGGCTGAATAATCTGTACTTTTGGATCCGCATATTTGAAGCTTCTAGAAATCGATTTCTGTTTAAAAAAATTATAAGCCAAAATTCATAATTTTTTCAAAAATTTAAAAAAAAAAAAAAAAAAAAAAAAAAAAAAAAAAAAACCGTATTTTTGAATTACATTTCGAAAATAATATGAATTGTAACCTGTGCATTTTTAAACAGAAATCGATGCAAATAGGCGAATCCAAAACTACAGCTCATTCCACCAAGCAGTTTTTGAGTTATGCTTAAAAAACCATCCTCATTGCAATTTGTTTTGTTTTGATTACAAATGAATTTAACATTAGGAATTTCAAAATTTAAACGTTCACAATTCCTAAACTATCTGACCGGATGACATCGTGTTTCTTATGCTAAGGTACAGTCGTGGAAAAAAAAAAAGTAAACACCCCCTACTATCTCCTCAACAAATTATCGTAGAAGAAAGTTACTGGCACCGAACCATTGGAAATAAAGTCTTCTTTTAAATGATGTATATAAAATTTGCTTAGGGGTTTCGTTTTACACATTAAAACGAACCCAAACTTTTTTTTTTTTCAATGGCAATACCCAATTTAACAAGATATTTCAAATCTTCGGTTCAGACTATGCCTAGACAGCAAAAGTCCAAGTCATATGAATGAAAAGTTTTTGAATTATAAACATTCAAAATTTAATGCTTCTAATCTTAAATTACATTATCCTATTTTTATTAATACTTCCTGAAATTATTTGTGTAGTAATAATACTAAAATATCCAAACATAAATACGTTGAATTTGCAATTTTTATCATTTTATGATATGAATTATGAATTATGAAATTAATATTCGAAAAAATTATGAACTGCAACCTACAATTTTTTTGATGGATTTAGATTTATTAAGTCCTGCTTTATGGAAATCCAAAAATTTCACATTTTTCTTCTTAGTAGTTTTCAAATTATGCTTAAACAACTGCAAAATGATGGTTTAAAGGGCCGTCTATGATAAAAGTGACTAGATACTTAGAAATTTCTTTTGCTATCCTGTAATCTAGCAGTCTTCAATGACTGCTTGGCTATCGCTTAAGATGCCTTGATCAAGAAGGAGGCACTCTCGCTCAGCGATCGAGTACCGAACTTCAATTTGGATACAGCCCCTAAAATACGCTCGTTTTAAAATAATTAATTTCTCGGAAACTTATCCTACGAATTGCATAAAAATTTGTTTTTAGGCTAATTGAAGGGTGTACGCTGTCAGAATTGTATACTGCTATTGAAAAAAAAACAAAAAAAAAACGAAGTTATGGTTTGTTTTAATATGTAGATGATTGTAGCAAATTTTATATACATCATTTAAAAGTAGACTTTATTACCAATCGTGTGGTACAAGTAACTTTCTTCTACGATAATCTTTTGCAGAGTTAGTAAGGGGTGTTTACTTTTTTTTCCACGACTATACAATCTACAAAAAAGCCAAGTATGAAGTCGAAACTAAAGTGTTCGATTGAAAATTTCAGAATTTGGAGCAATTCCAACATGAAAAGCTCTTAGCTGGTTTCTTTCATTTTTTTAGGGTTCCGTACTTAGTAAAAATGGAGCCTTTATAAGATCACTCCTGTGTCTGTCTGTTCGTTTGTCACAGCCATTTTACTCATAAACTATAGAACGTGGAAAGTTCAAATTGGTTGACGTAATGGACCCATATATTTATAGATTATTAAATATTCACAAATATATTTAGAAAAAAAGTAGAGGGGCTAATTAAGTTACTTGGAAAAAAAAAATATATATATAAATCTTTTCTTGATATATCGTGTGAAAGCTTTCGTAACGCCGAACTCAAAAATAAATTTCTTTTAATTCTAGTATTTTCAGAGTATGTCAAAATATGTCGTCCCTATTTTCGAATCTACTGAAACTAAAATTATGAAAAAATTAAGGGTAGTAGAAGTTAATTTAAACTTTGCAGGAAAACTATAGCGATTATCCTATAGGCCACACACTGTAAAAAAAAAACGGACTAAAAAACGGAAATACTACTGGCAATCTAGACGCCAGTACTATTTCCGATTTTTAGTCCGTTTTTTTTTTTTCTTTTTACAGTGCATACTTTTTGAGAAAATCGCCTATTTCCGTTACACACAAATTTCGATTTGCGGCGTTCAGCAAAAAAGTTGAGGAGCGCTGGAAGTACACATCGTCGCAGAAGTATAAAAGGACAGGTTAAAATGATATTCGAAAAAAAAAATGTCGGTAATTAGCCGAGATATTAACTCTTAAAGACACGGACGGTTTGGACATACATAAAGATACGGGTTTCGTACTCAATGTGCTTTCGGCTTTTAAAACCTAGATAAAAACTTTTAATGATAAATTTGTGTAATGCAATGCCCGGTAGTAGTATAAAAGCAATAAACGCCTAACTGATAAAAACAGACTAATTTAAGTATAATTAATCACAGAATTACTATGGGATTCACGAGTGTTTTGCAAAGAGCGGCTCTCTCCATACGCTATCCATGTCTTTAAAGGTTAATTAAAAAACTATATGGAAAAACGCGCACGAACCAAGACGGCGTTGCAACTTTGCGATCTCCTTTAGAAACTTGCTTAGCACAATGCCAAGTTTAAACTTTAAACAAGGGTTTTATTTTAAGTACTCTATAAAAAGAAAAAAATATTACTATGCTGAATTTGGGTTTTTGAAATGCCAAATGAAGTTTGAATATGCACTACTTTTATTATTAACATCCAATTGAGTTCATCATAAATGGATTCGGATAAGATTAAAAAGAGAGTTATATAGAATAGCAATATTTGATACTATTTAGGCTTTATATCTCTCTGAACTTTCAGGGTATATCCATTTATACTTTTCTAGCATATACAGCTATAGCCAACCCGACGCTGCATAGTTTTTTTTACAAAGTCTTATTATTCTTTTAGCAACGATTTTTTTTTTAATAATACAGTTACTAATTCATATATTTATTGTACGGAAACCTCTGTACGCGAGTAATACTCGCTCTTGACCGTTTATTTTAACATATTTTGAAAGCAGACATAATTTCCAGCGGAATGGCTATTTCCCCTTTTCTGTGACGATTTGACGATTAAAATATGTTTTTTTTTTTTTTTTTTTTCTTTGGTTGGAGTGGGGATTGACTGTACTTCTCAGAGGAAAATTAGAGTCTTACCCATATAAGGACGCAAGAAAATTTATCGACTAATTTCAATGCCTCATAAAATAATAGCTATGAAAAGTCAGAATGTGTAGATTGGTATTTGAATACTTTACATATTTATTCATAATTCGAGATCGATATTAAGTGCTTGTCTGATTTTGGTTTTAAAATTGTATAAATGCGATATACACGATCAGGAAAAATATGTTGATTTGAAACATTTTAATATATTTCAATTATATCAATTCGATTTTTTCCGATATGAAACGCTCATGTAATTTTTACATATGTTAATATGTAATAAACAAACTAAACATTATGTAACAACTAAGATGGAGCAATGAACATTTCATATCGAAAATAAATCAAATTGATGTGATTAAAATACATTAAAATTTTCTAAATAAACCAAAGTTTCTCATCTTATATAATAATAATAATAAATAATAAAAAAGATACTGACTTTTAAAAATTGAAAATTTTTGTCTGAATCTAACAACTTCCATTCTTCACCTTTTCGAAAAAACCCACATAAAGTGTTTTTTCTTTTTTCTTTCCTTTTCTTTAAAGTAAAATAATTGGTGAAAGCACCAGCAATCCAGCAGGCACCCGTGAGGCACAAAGCTGTAGAAAACAAAAAATAGTGTACGGATATTTTGATTTTGGTTGTTGTACTAACCAAAATGAATATGTCCTCGCATACCAACTAAAATTAAGGGACTGTGCATATATAATAACGTTTTAGTTATTTTGGACCCCCTCGCCCCTTACGATATCACACGTTATCATCCCTCGAACCCCCCCCCCCCCCCTAATGATATCCTTATCAATGCGTAAAAATTCATTAGATTTTTGGAATTTGTTTCTTTTGTCTGGACTGATATACAAATATAGTTATATTTATTTTTCGCATAGTTTATTGATTCGAATGAAGAGAAATCAATAAAATATCAGTTTATTTATAAAATAACTCTATTTAAAAGTATTTAATAATAGCTTTATGTTACTAATGCATTCGGCAGTAATAATGCCTTTTTGCACAGTAATGTATTTTTGTCGGTGTGGGGCTGACAGAACTTCTTATCAACAAAACAGGTGGACAACATTCTTTCTCTTTTATTTACTAGTAAATACAAGTATAATTTCAAACAACATACTTCGCATATGGTTTGTAGAACAGCGGAGTATATATGAATTCACATATGACAGAAGAATAGGTATGCCTAACGTTGTGGTATTCCATATTTAGAAATTATTCAATTTCATAATCATTTAATGATTTTAATAATAACTTTATTATTTTCATAAAAATAGGTAACATACTATAAAAAGATAACACTATTTTGATGTAAAGACCAGGTTACAAATAAAAAGAAAGAATTTTGGTTGAATCAAAAATGATAACGATATCAAAAGACAATTCCCTCCCCCTAGAGACATCTTACGATATCATGTGCCAGACCTCCCCCCCCCCCAACTCCCCTCTAAAATGATAACGTTATATATGCATAGCCAGGGCCCGACTTATACAGGGGCATGCGGGGCAGCTGCCCCCCCCCCCCTTCTTATGGGGTCCACCATGAGAATAATCAAGATTTTCATTAGAGGTACCGAATGATTAAAATTAGCCAAAAGTGACCAAAATACATATATTTTCAAACATTTAGGAAGAAGTGCGACCCCTCCCCCCTGCACCCATGCACAAAACAAATTATACGATTAGAAAACTAATGATTAAAATTTTATTACGACAACTTAGTATTCTATTGTTTTCAAAAGAAATTCTTTATTAACGTTTTCCTCGCAATATGGCAAGTTAAAACAATTAATTATGATCAGTATTTGGCATTTTCTTTTAGACATCTTACAAATGTATCCAGATAAGCAAAGTGAAAGTTTGCAAAAAATACACGTGTCAAGAAATTTATCATTTTTTCTACTATTATCCTATTAGTGCTTTTTCTTAAAGTTGTGACCATCATTTTATGATACCCTGTATAGAGATGTGAGCAGTACGGGTACAAAATTTATGCATACATACAATATGTATGAAGATTAGTACTAGCCACTTCCACATTATTTGCAAAAGAATTTTATAGATAGGTAGAAGGGGGCCCTCCAGAATGATACTTGCCCCCATAGCCTAAGTCAGGCCTTGTGCATATCCGCGCCTTAAATTTTGTTTTCGATAGTTTTGTGTTTCACTGGTCAATTACTGGCGCCCTCACCCTAACCAATTTGAACCCTCAACTGCCCAAGTTATGAATTAATGAAAGTTTCATCTTCCTAAGCATATTTCCTGAATTTTTAAAAATGCATTAAAATATTTTTGCAATGATTAAATAAATTTTAGAAATTTTTCATCTGTTAAAAATTATTAAACTAAATCGGTGTTTGTAGAACACTGTTAAAAATAAAGTTCAAAGTTTCACCAAGAAATTGGTGAAATCTAGCTGAAATTTAGCTGCAACCAAGATATTAGTGTTAAGTTTCAACAGTTTCTTGGTGCTTTCACAAATACTATTATATCAATGAAATGTTGGACTACGATTGAGATTTTTTTTCTAAACGAATGTTATGGAATAAGGTTGAACCATGATTCAAGTTTTTTTCTAAACTGATTTTATGGTGAAAGGTTGAACCATGGCTCCGGAGCGCTACTTTTATGAGCACCGGTGAATTCCGATCAATATTAAAATAATCACTAAAAGAAAAGAAGTGCCAGAGCTAAGCTCCGGTGAACTCTGGCGCAAATTAAGCCCTGCTGGCAAGACTACTCTTGATGCAGAATTTGAAGATGTAACACGAAGCGTAAGCGCATAAAGTAAACACGTCCACAAAAAAAAAGGGGGGGTGGGTAACTTGGAAAAATTACCGGCGACCGGATCTCTTACAGGGTCCGCAATTGGTCCTGTCTTGCTTTTTCAAGAAATTTCATGCATCTATGTACAAAAGTGACTTTTAGAATGTGTCATGAAGATCCGCTTTGTTGAGCGGGGAAATTTTTGTGTACCTTATTAAAGAAGATTTTCAACAAAATGAATATATTTATTTGTAAATACACAATTTAACCGATCGTGATATGGAATTTTTATTATTCGCAAACATTAACAATCTAAAAATATTAGCACTTAAGGGCTGTTGAAAGTCCCTATATCTACCATCTAAAATTAATGTACAGTCATGAAAAAAAAGTAAACACCCCATACTAACTCTGCAACTAATCATAATATAAAAAGTTTACAGGTACCAAACGATAATTATAAACATTCAAATGTTAAATTACATTTTCATATTTTTATTAATATGTCCTGGAATAATAATCCTAATGTGATAATTTTTTGTTTAATTATAATACTAAAAAACCCAAACATAAATACATTCAATTCGTAATTAAAAAAATATATATATAATATGAATTATGAAATTAATTTTCGAAAAAAATATGAATTGCAACATACAATTTTTTTGACAGATTTACATTTACTATGTCCTGCTTTATGCAAATTCTCAATTTAAATTTTTCTTCCATGTAGTTTTCGAATTATGAGTACAATACGTCAAAATGACGGCGTAAGGGGCCGTGTATGATTTTCAGAAAAGCATAATTAGAAAAAAAATGTTTTTTACTCATTTTATTGATATATTTGGCCTGGCAATAGTCGAAAAACATTAAACGAGTGAGATGCTTATATTGGCAAGAAATAATACATTAATAGAAGTGACATAGTCATTCTGAAGCATTTCAACAATCGAGTACCGAACTTCAATTTGGATACAACCCCTAAAATAGGTTCATTTTAAAATAATTAATTTCTTTGAAACTAATCGTACGAATTTCATGAAAATTTAGATTTAGGTGAATGGAAGGGTGTCGAATTTATTTATGGTGTCAAACTTGGGCATTGCTATTGAAAAAAACAAAGTTTGGGTTCGTTTTGATATGCAGATGGGTCCCCTACGCAAATTTTATATACATCATTTAAAATTAGACTTTATTTCCAATCGTTTGGTGCCAGTAACATTCTTCTAGAATAATTTGTTTCAGAATTTTAGTAGGGCTGTTTACTTTTTTTCCCCCACGACTATGCATTTTCTCAAGAAACTACCAAAGATATTTAATTGATTTTTTTTTTTTTTTTTTTTTTTTTTAATACTTAAGGTGGTCTGGGGCTCAAAATTCTGTTTTTTTATTTATAGAGATTTTGTTCTGAAATTTTTTTCTGAAATATATTTTAATATAATAAGAATATTAAATGTAAAAAAAAAAAAAAAAAAAAAAAAAAAAAAAAAAAAAACTGAAAAATTTTAAATATTATTTTTAAAAATTTAAATTTTAAAATTTTAAACATATTTCATTTTTGATATAACTCGGGAAGTACTTACTCGATTTACAAAATTTTTACACTTTTGTGTACAGAAAATGTGTCATTTTAATTTGTCTTCAGGATTTCTTAAAATATTGTTATGAATTTAAAAAAAAATTAAGTAAGAAAATGAAGTTTTTTTATGAGTGAGTTTTGCATAAATTAGCACATTTTCACAATTATCACTCAAAATTAAAAATCCTGCAGACAATTTGTTGGAAATATAGCATAAAAGCTCATTTGAAAAATTCATACATATATCTTGCAAGGAAGTTTAGATATATCCTTTTAAAGTTGACAAATCGCGAAAAAAATCATTCTGAGATAAATGAAGTTAAAGTCGGGGACAGAGGACCTTAAAAATCAATTTTTTATTTTTTGAAAATTTCAATTTAAATATAGTCCAGGCAATAGAGAATTTTACCTAGCAAAATTAATGGTAGTTCTGCAAATCGGCTTACTTTATGTTTTTTTGGTTAGCTGAATCCGAATTTGTAACTTCCCACCAAAATTTCCACCGGCAACCCCCCAAATTTTGGTAAAAAGCCTCTCCAAAAAGGTTTTTATTAAAAAAATCTTATTTTAAAAAATTTTATTAAAAGTATCTAGAAATTCAGAAAGTAGACAAAATTTGCAACAAATTAGATATATGACATTATGACTTAGGATAAAGGGGTTGATTGATTGATTGATTGATTGATTTTGTGACGGCCGATTATCTACACTAGGGATATAGGCCCGAGGGGGAGTGCCCTTCGTGGGGGTCTTTCTAAGGGAACCTAACCCGTATTAACGCATGGAAATCCATGGCTCGAAGAAAACCACGGAAACTCCGAACGATTAGGCCGACGGGCGCGATTGGGATCGAACCCAGCACTTCCCGTCTACCAATTTCGAGAGCAGAACCTCTCAGCCACTGGTGGGGCTAGGATAAAGGGGAAGGGGAATCTGCCTCGGAACATGCGCGCGGTGCTGCGTGGACTAAGTTGCGCAATTCCACTTAACCACTCACACGTTTACATTCGCCTTCCCATCTCCCCTCCGAACTTTGCTTATAAGGTTTACTTTAAGTTTTTTGGGTTGCTGATTCCGAATTTTTAACTTACGCCCAAAATCCCCCCCCCCCCCCCGAAACACCCCAAAATAGTTGTTATTAACTTAAATTTCTTATTGTTTTAGGAGAAAAGCATTACGAAATTCAGAAACTAGACAAAATTTGCAACAAATAGGATATATGACATTATGACATAGGATAAACGGGGAGAGAGGGGCTGCCTCGGAACATTCCCCGCGCGCTTTTCTCAAAAACCAAATTTTTTCAAAAAATCAACTTTTTGGGGGGTTGCCGGGTGAAATTTTGATGGGAAGTTACAAATTCGGATTCAGCGACCCAAAAAACATAAAGTGAGTCGAAATTCAGAACTAGTATTAATTTTTCCAGGTAAAATCCCCTATTGCCTGGACTTCGTAACTTAGTGCACGTAGCACCGCAGTGCATGTTCAGAGGCAGCCCCCCCCCCCCTCCCCGTTCATCCTACGTTATAATGTCATCTATCCTATTTGTTGCAAATTTTGCCTAGTTTCTGAATTTCGTAATGCTTTTCCCCTAAAACAATAAGAAATTTAAGTTAAAAACAACTGTTGGGAGGAGGGGGAGTTTCGGGGGGGGGGGATTTTTTTTTGGGGGGGGAGTTAAAAATTCTTATTCAGCGACCCAAAAAACTTAAAGTAAACTTTATAGAAAAAGTTCGGAGGGGAGATGGGAGGGCGAATGTAAACGAGTGAGTGGTTAAGTGGAATTGCGCAACTTAGTTCACGCAGCACCGCGCGCATGTTCCGAGGCAGATCCCCCCTGCCTCTTCATCCTAAGTCATAATGTCATATATCTAATTTGTTGCAAATTTTGTCTACTTTGTGAATTTCTAGATACTTTTTCCCTAAAACAATATATATTTTTTTAAAATAAAAACCTTTTTTCGGGGGAATTTTACCAAAATTTGTGTGTGTGTGGGGGGGGGGGGTTGCCGGTGGAAATTTTGGTATTAAGTTAAAAATTCGGATTCAGCGACCCCAAAAACATATAGGACATACATACATAACATAAAAACATACATACCTTTTTCCAGAACTACCATGAATTTTGCTAGGTAGAGCCCCTATACGGTCTCTATTGCCTGGAGTATTCAAGGGTACATTATATTCATTATAGCATGCATTTATCACAAAAAAAAAAAAAAAAAATTGAGAAAAAAAAAAAAAGGAATTTTACGAGTTATCTTAGAAAATTTCAAAATGCCCCCTCCGCTTTCCATATCAATGAAAATTCCCAATATTTTTTTTATATATAAAAGTTTGGTTCATATCTATATATAAAAAAGCCGTTCTCTGTGTGTATGTCCTTTATACAAATCTTCAATTTTAAACCGAATTGCACGAAACTTACATTTTAGAATTTTATATTAAGATACATTTAGGAAGGAAATCTGTATGTGACAAAAATGTTATGAGTCGTATATCTCAAGAACTAATGCACGGAACTTCACAAAACTTCAGATTCAGTTAGACCTTGATATAAACTGGACCTGATTAGTTTTTGGTGTAAATTGCTCAACAGGTGTCGCTGCTATGGAGCATTTCTTATGATTTCCGCAATAGCTCAATCGCCAAAACTAATGCACGGATGTTCATCAAACTTCAGATTCAGTTATTCCTCGACATCAAATAAAGTTTTATACATTTTGGTGTAAATCACTCAACAAGTGGCGCTGCTATACTGCATTATTTACGATTTCCGCAATAGCTCTATCTCAAGAACTAATGCTTGGATTTTCAACAAACTTCAGATTCAGGTATACCTTGATATGAATTAGTGCTGTTTCTGTTTTGGTGCAAATCGCTCAATAGGTGGCGCTGCTATGCTGTATCTCTCAGAATTTCCACTATAGCTGTATCTCAAGAACTAATGCACGAATTTTCATTAAACTTCAAAATCAGTTAGTCCTTGACATGAATTGACATTTTGTAGATTTTGGTGCAAATCTCTCAACAGATGGCGCTGCTATACTGCATTTTTCAGAATTTCCACTATAGCTGTATCTCAAGAACTAATGCACGAATTTTCATCAAACTTCAGAATCAGTTAGTCCTTGACATGAATTGACATTTTATAGATTTAGGTGTAAATATCTCAACAGGTGGCTCTACTATGCTGCATTTTTCAGAATTTCCACTATAGTTGTTCTCAAGAACTAATGCACGAATTTTCATCAAACTTCAGAATCAGTTAGTCCTTGACATGAATTGACATTTTATAGATTTAGGTGTAAATCTCTCACCAGGTGGTGCTGCTATGCTGTTTTCTTTTTTGCGATTTCCGCAATAGCTCTATCTCAAGAACTAATGCTTGGATTTTCAACGAACTTCAGATTCAGGTGTAGTAAAGTGGGGACAGATGCCGCAGTTTTTCTTTTCTTCTTTTAAAATGTACAATAAAGCAAAAAACAACAAACTAAGTACCAGAAATCATTAATCAAACCGTTTAGAATCAAATTTCTATGTTAAACAAGTTAAAGCCCTCTTAATAAAGCAGGCATAGTTATTTTCCCAAACGTCCTTTTTTAACATCCTTTTTTATGTGCTGGGTAAGATGCCGCATGGGGTGTGGTAAAGATGCCGCATAGAGAAAAAAGCTATACTGTTTATCTTTTTTCAAGTAAATCACATTTTTATTTCTTCAAACTACTTAAAATGAAAATAAATAACAGTATACTTACATAAATTATATATATCGCTAAATTGTGAAAAGTTTAACGATATTGCAAAAGTGCAAGCTCAAAAAAGAAAAAAAGAATTTTGACTGGAAACAATAGACAGCATAATTACAAAAAAAGATATAAACCACTTGTTTATATCCAGGCGACCATTGTAGTTTAAGTGCTAGTACTCTTAAGTACTAGTTCTATTCATTTTAGGCCGTAGTCTTTTTATTTTTGGCTTTTCTTCTCATTTTTTTATTTCGCATTTCTATTCGCCCACAACACCACACTTTCCGTTGCAAGGGTAAAGTGAGCATCTTTCATGTAGCTACCGATTGCATGTTTCATGCAGCTACCGATTGCATGTTATGCACTGAATCCAGTTCGCTTTAGACTTTGTTTCTTTATATGACTCCAGACACTCAACACATTCAGAGTCATCAAATTCCAATCCAATACTGCCTTCAGAATCGATAAGAGGAATACTTTCGTCACCATCGGAAGATGACTCACATTTCAGTTTCTTCCTCAAGTGAGGTGTTTATTTCAAGTTGATCCTTCCCTTCCTTTTTTTAGACATTTTACTTCCGCTAAGTTGTCGTTCTTGGACGCTTTCTTGCTTCTTTTGCTTTTTATTTGCTTCTTCTGTTTTCTTGTTTATAAAATCTGTGCTTGTAATATTTACAGCCTTCTGCTTCCTCTTACTTGACTGTATAGGTCTTTTGACCACTGTTTAATAGTTTAGATGGTGAGAATTGTAAACGTCCTACGTTTTCCTTATTCATACTTGGTGAACCACCACTGTTGCTGAGAATATTTTGATAAGTAGCAGAATGCGCTAATATACGCTCATTTAAATGTAAGTTCTACTTAAATCGCAGTGATGAATTTATTGAACCGAAAAACAAAAATATATTTTGAGGCATCTGTCCGTCAAGCTCGGTGCGGCATCTGTCCCAAAGTGGCGGGTAAGATGCTGCGTCGCCATTTTGTGTCATGTGAGCAACACGAGAGAAAGACAAGCACATGTCTGTATTCTACGAGGATCTAGTCTACAGTTGCAATCGGTTTTAGGACGAAATCTCTGTTTATTTTGCTTAAAATATGTTATAAAACTTTATTAGAATAATTTTAGCAACTTACCGTGCAGGTTGGAACCATAAAAACCGGCATAAATATGTAAATACTGACAATTAATCGGTGGCAACGCATACAACACAGCAGACAGCATTTAGGCACACAACGAAATTCTTAATTTGGCCTAGAGAGCGCTAGTGTCGCCAATACAATATCTGCGGCATCTGTCCCACCGCGGCGTCTGTCCTCACTTTACTATATATCTTGATATCAATTAGTGTTGTTTATGTTTTGGTGTAAATCGCTCAACAGGTAGCACTGCTATGCTATATTTTTCATAATTTCCGCTGTAGCTCTATCTCAAGCACTAATGCACAAATTTTCATCAAACTTCAAATTCAGATATACTTTGATATGAGTGGTGCTAAATGGATGTAATTTCTTGTACTATTTAAATGATTTAATTGACGTGATTTATATAGAAGAAAGTTTTGTGATGGCCACAACATACTAGTTTATTTTTTCTGTCTTTAAATTAATGTAAAAATTATAATATCTTAAATATTTCAACTTTTGTAATAATAGATATTTAAAAAAGGAATATATATATATACATATATAAATAACTTTTACATAAATAATTTAAAAATTTCTATAAAGCTTTAATGCAAATCTGCTAATAATGGTAGATTGGAAAAATACAAAAGACTACAGAATTGAGAATTAAGTATAATAGGTACGCAACACGTACTAAATTTCTGCCAAATCAATTGAACTTTAATATAAGTCATAAGTCAAAGTAGAATTTCTCCATGCAGCAGTAACATTCTCATACAGAGCTGGTTATTTTAAGAACTAACGAATGATAGTAATAAATAAACTAGAAAACAGGAATTCTGCTTTTTCAGAATTTAGTGTCGCCCCCGAGGAAAAAAAAAAATACATGTACATATAAATAGTACAAAACATATTTCAATTTCAAGACTTACAGCACACGCTTTTATTTTATGTAAAATGACGTCATTCGCGTCCGCTTAAGAAGAAGTCCACATTTATGATCCACTCTTAAACATCTACAGGATATGCATAGGACGTCACTATCGCGAAATAATACACAAATGCAGCAAAAAGATGCCGTCATTAAAGAAACTCGACAAAAAAAGGCTGTCTAATGATTCATAAGCTTTCATTTGTTTGTAACATTAATATAGATACTTAAAATTAAATATAGTTTATAATAGCTCCATGTTTTAACAGAAATCCTTCGTTTATATTTTTTCAAAATAGTCCGTATTTTCATTACATTTTCTTTCAGTTGTTATGAAAAAATGGCAGCAAAAATATATAATTAACATTTTACAACTATTTTTCCTTTACTTTCTACAGAAATGGAGTACTTCCGTTGCCAATATTAAGCAAATAGCTCCAGAAACTACAAAAAAATTAATATTTCAAAAATAAATGGAGATGTAGTTTTCAAACAAATTGCTTTTAAAAGTACCTTTTTTATCAATACGACTGTCTAAAAATTGAAAATGTGCGATGCTTAGAAGTTTAAAAAATTGCTATAGAGTATTTAATCGTACTGCTCGCTTTGTTTTACGGCTGGCGTCTGTAAAGTAACATTATTTTTTGGAGCCGACACAAAATAAGCTGGGAGAAAGAAATATCACACCGTACCGGAGGCTAATAAAATCGTCATCTTGAAAGAGGTAAAAAAGTAGACATAAGGATATAAAAAGGAAAGTCATCACTTTTCCTATATGAAAAGCTTCAAGAGATGAAGACAGAAAAAGTCTGTTGTCTGTTACCTTACCGGGGGCTAACAAATGAATTTGTAAAAATATTAATCATGCAACGTGTCATATTTTTGCATGCGTGTGGTTTTTTAGAGGGCGCTAGGCATGATAACATATTTCTTTTTTCAGAAAAAATTCCGAGACGCTTTCCAGAGGATGCTCATTTATCGGCTTACCATGAATAAACGATAGCGAGAGAAGATAAGGGACTGATTGCAACACCGCCATGAGATAAGGAACCGAAAAAAATTAAGTTTACAAATATGGTTTCAGTTATTTATGACACAGAGTAGCAGGATGTGATATGAATAAACGTTGACAGATTTGTTTCCCTTAAAACGCATTTACATCATTCGCTTAAAGTTGGGAAGAAACGGGTACTCATTGAGGATAAAAATGACTTTGAATATTTGTCCTCAAAAGCAATTTAAAAACTTTTAAATCGGGTAACAACAAAGCTATTTAAGGACAGTTGCAAGTCAAATTCGTGAAAAAAGTCGTTCTGATATTTTTTAATATACAGTCGAACCTCGTTATCCCGACACCCAAATGACCAGAAAAAAGAGTCGTCATAAGCGGAGTATCGCGTTAACCAGAGATGGAGAAAAATAGGCTTATAAAAAGCGGTATTTTTAATTAATTTAAAACAAGTTTAAATTCATAACTGTTCTTGCAGTTTTAAGCAATAAAACATTATTATTAAACAAAATAAACAAAAAAACAAAATTGAAAAGAATAAAAATCAGATCTATGATGACTTGTTTTTTTATTGTTACATGAAATATTGATGAATTAAGGTTTGCTTATCCCTAGATGTGCTTCTTACAATTCATTTTTCAATATTATACAATGAATTGTAATCAATATTCGTTGTTTCAGAAATGGATGTTAGATAATTTCTGATGGTTTCAATGCAATGCAATGCTTCGGTTTTAGTCGCATGAAAAACGCCGTGTAACCACAAGAAAGCGCCGCCTGACCAGAACAAAACGTCCGCGAGCAGACCGATACGTTTATTTATTCAGATAAAGGATTGATGTAAAATTTCTCATTTATCTCAATGGGTATTTTGGACACTTTTGTGAAAAGTTTGGCTAAGCCATTTCTTACCACTTAGTTTCCGTATTTATAAGATGGATTATGAAAAATGGACACTTTTCCTAAACCGTCGGGATATCTGGAGTTGAAAATTATTCGACGACGTAAAATCCGGAGTTTATTTACATTCAAGTCCTATACAGAAAATCGGGACTTTGAAAACTGACGTAATAAGCGGAGTGACGTAAAAACCGGGTATTGGGATAACGAGGTCGGTCCGACTGTATTTTGAATTCTTTATTTTCCCCCCTTTCGAATGGTACATTGCTTTTGTTTCTACGACAACTTTTTATTTGAAAACAATGTAAGTTTTTTGTTATTTAAAAGTGGTTTTTATTCCAGATTAATAAAATAAAAATAACTTAAGAATATCTATGTATAAAGTTGACTTAACTTTATTAGGAATTATTAGTATTAAGGGGGGTCCGGGGCTAAAAATTTACTACTCAAGGGTACATTATATGCATTATTGCATGCATTTATTAGAAGAAAAAAAAATAAAAATTTTTGAGAAAAAAAAAGAATTTTACGCGTTATCTTAGAAATTTTCAAATGCCCCCTGCGCTTTCCATATCAATGAAAATCCCCAATATTTTTCATAAAAGTTTGGTCATATATATAAATAAAACTGTGCATCAAATTTTATATATTTGAATATAAAGACTAAAAAACAAAAATTGAAAAATTTTGAATTTTTTTTTCTTATCTTTATATTAAAAATATAAAAAGTTCGATGCACGGTTTTATTTATATACTAGCGAACTTGCCCGGCGTTGCCCAGGTACCTCAAAAAAAAAGCTGGAATTACGAAAAAACTCTGAAAATCACAATAAGATATCGAGAAAAATTTTTTAATCGCTTCTCAAATTCTGAAAAGAGAATATATATATAAATATATATATTATGTTCGAAGATTGCAAGTTGATTCCTTTCACTAATATGGAAAAATAGTAGCAAACCGCTAAAATACACTAAAAATCACATACAAAATTCCCGAAAAATTTGAAAATTGCTATACGAAATCCGAATAAACTTTATTGAAATGAGGGCAGAATGTACTTTAGGTCAAAAATGGAATGTCAAAAAATTGCAGCAGATCGCGAAGAAACGTAAAAATCGCATTAAAAATCACAAAAAGTTCAAGAATCACGAAAGTCAAAATTTACTATAATTGGATAAAAGTTTCAAATCTAATACCTTTGACCTGTCGGCTCTCTTAAAATTTATGTTTTGGAAACCATGCTAAGCATTAGATCATGTTACTTTTATTCATAATTAATTTACTTGGACTCCCTTAAATATAATTAATATAATCCCTTAAGTTAATATTAGTTTTTGTTGCATTAAAATATCTCGATTTGTTGATTTTCTGTAAGCAAGTAAACCCTATTGTTTTATAGTGGAAGTCTATGGGAATTTGGCGAAATATTAGAGATATCGCCAAGTTGGCGTCACTTTTGGCGGCTCATTTCAGTCGCCAAATTTGGCCATATACCGCCAAGTTGGCGACAGAACTGTGTCCCTGTACAGTAACCTCCATATAGGTATGGAAATGCATTAAATGCTGTTCAATAATTGCATAAAAAATTCGCTAAAAATTCAAAAATCGCTGCACGAATTCCGAATAAACTTTTTTGAAAAGAGAACAAAATTTACTACATTGGGTTGAAAGAAAGAAACCATATTCTTCTCACTTATATGGAAAAATCGCCTCGAAACATAAAAAAACGCTAAAAATCGCATTAAAAATTAAATAAAAAAAAATCTAATCAAAAAATCGAAAATCGGGCTTCGAGGTGCAAAACTTCATATATAGACGTACCTTTTCCCCAAATTTTGTAGCTCTACGTGCAGTGGTCTCTTCAGAACACCGTCGACACACTCACTCACACACAAACTTCTTTCTTTATTATTATAGACTAGCAGATCTACCCGGCTTCGCTCGTGTCAGTAATAAGGGTTCTCCCGGGTAAAATACGTTAAAATGAAATAATACGGCAATGACAATAACTGAGATTGGTGCATTCCCGTCCACGAATCGTTAAAAAGACCGATAAGAAATATAAGTAAAATAGTCTTAACTGCGTCTACTATTAACTATACCATAATAATATATATTCCAAACAAATGTCATAACATATATTAAAGTACAATTATTTACTTAAAAAGCGTTATTTCAATAAAAAAAAAACATTAAAAATATTAAAAATGTACATATTTCGACTCTTTCATTGAGTCATCTTCAGAATATACAAAAAAAAAAAAAAAAAAAAAAAAAAACCCTACAAACACAATGCCAATTGTGACATTATACTGATGATGGCAATGACCTAACCCATAAATTTTGCTTTTACTAAAATTTTTTAACGTATGATCATCATACAATTTCGTTTTTCACACTGTCGAATAGAAAAAGTTTCTGTGAAATTAAATTTATTTGAAAACTTTATCTCAATTTTTTCATGTGAATGGATTTTAAAGCAGTTTTCAATCATGGATGTTTTTTGATTTGCATGCAGCCAGGGATAAGATTTCCACGTTTTTTCACACCAGTATTTTGTTAGAGAAAATGATATTTCATTAAATCGGAACACTCTCTTAATTTAACAGAACAACATTTTCTTTAAGAATATACCGGTGTGCAAAAACGTGGAAATCTCATCCCTACATGCATCCCAATTACGAAAGATATACCTGTTTGCTCTTAATGCAATACTATAAAGTAAAGACATTGATGAACTATGAGTATCTCTAGCATCATATTGTTGGTGGCAACAACCTAATCCAACCATAAATTTAACTTTTACTGCAATTTGACCTTTAAACATCGCACATTTGATTATTCCAACATCTAATAGAATACAAAAAGTACTTTCAGTAATATTTGTTTGAAAAGCTTATCTCAATTTACGGATTGTTTATCCATTTTAAATTAATTTTCAATCACGGAGATATTTTTAAATATACCTGTAACCCAATTAAGAAAGATATATCCGTTTGCTATTAATGCAATATTATGAAGAAAAGACATATCTATGAGTAACGCCTAACACCATATTGTTGGTGGCAACAACCTAACCATACCATAAATTACGTTTTTACTGCAATTTGATTTCTAAACATCATGCATCCCATTATTTCAGCATCTAACAGAAAAGTCTGTCAGTCATGAAATTTTGTTTAAAAAAAAAAAAAGCTTACCCTAAAAAATAGTAGCTATAATTTCTATTTAATATAAATCGTAGAAAAATCGTATTTTGTATAACCATATTCGATACAAATCGTAGAATTTTATCACTGCATTTCAGGTATTAAAACATTTATCTAAATGATATAATTAAAGATTACAAAGAAATATGGAATAAATTATGGCATCCAGTTTTTAGAACCAGTTTGAAATTATACTGACGAAATGGATGTCATATCTAGCAAACGATTTTTTTTTTACTATTATCTTTTTCCTTAATTGATTTCTTGATATTGAAACGACTTCATTAAAATAGATTTTTTAACATTCAACTAAAGTACTACTAAGGTCATTTTAAAATATGCTTAGTTAAAAATTTTACATAAATATATGAAAAATGTGCATTTACTTATTTGAATGACGTCAATTTCAAAAACAGCAAAAATATAGTGAGACAATCCGAATTTTTATTGACTTATAAAACAAAGTACTCGAGTTATCAAATTTTTCTTTAATTATTGAGCTGTTTTTTTATGTGTGGCAACAGGAAAGAAACTTGAATTTTAATATTTAAAAAGAGATATTTCTATAATGTTAAATTATGAAAGGTCGTAGAAAAAAGGGATAAATATTGGTCTGATGATTTTTTAATAGACAGTGATCTTTTCCACGTTCTAAATGTATCTTAATATGTATCTTAAGGAAGATGTGTGTTCGGTTTTAGGAAGAAAATTTTTTGTGTGCATATCGTCTGCTCTAAAATAACAACGGCATCAGAAGAGATGTCTCCGTTTTCATAAAATTTCGTCTATTATCAATGATTTTATCATTGATTTAATTTTTACTTTCTTCTATCTTTACAAGAAGAACGTATTGGATTCGTGAAAAATTTCGACTCCCGGTTTTCGACGGATTTGTACGTTTTAGAATGCCCAGAACACGATTTGATGGTTTTTAGAAAATGTCTGTCTGTGAGTCTGTCTGTCACTCTGTCACTCTGTCTGTCACTCTGTGAGTCTGTATGTGACAAAATTCACAAAACTTTATATTTAGTTAGACCTTGATATAAAATGGACCTGATTAGTTTTTGGTGAAAATCGCCCAACAGGTGGCGCTGCTATGTGGCATTTTTCACAATTTCTGCAATAGCTATATCTCAAGAACTACTGCACGGATTTTCACAAAACTTCAGATTCAGTTAGCCCCTGATATAAATTAGAGCTGTTTAATTTTTGGTGTAAATCGCCCAACAGGCGGCGCTGCTGCGCTGCATTTTTCACGATTCCCGCAAGAGCTGTATCTCAAGAACTATTGCACGGATTTTCATTAAACTTAGATTTAGTAACTAAATCTGGACAATTCTAACTAAATCTGGTAAATTCCTTGACATGAATTGACGTATAAATTAGTGCTGTTTAATTTTTGGTGTAAATCGTTTAACAGGTGGCGCTGCTATGCTGTATTTTTTGCGATTTCCGCAATAGCTTTATCTCAAGAACTAATGCTTGGATTTTCAACAAACTTCAGATTCAGGTATACCTTGATATCATTTAGTGCTGCTTATTTTTGGTGTAAATCGCTCAACAGGTGGCGCTGCTATGCTACATTTTTCAGAATTTCCACTATAGCTCTATCTCAAGAACTAATGCACGAATTTTCATCCAACTTTAAATTCAGATATACTTTGATATGAATTGGTGCTAAATCGTTGTTATTTCTTGTACTATTTAAATAATTTAATTGACGAGATTTATATAGAAGAAAGTTTTGTGATGGCCACAACATACTAGTGTATTATTGTCATCAAAATGCTCTATTAATTAAAGAGAGTATTCCATTACCTTGTGAAAAGATGCCAAATCAAACGACTTTATGTTTTGTGATTATTGAACTTGAGAAAACACCAATGTGTATTCGACCATTGGCTACGTTCGACTACATTTTAGTATGGAGGAATCGATGGTGAGCATCCTAGCTTAACTGTTTCGTCACGTTGACACTGACTGCACGATAATTATTTTTCTTCATCGACACAGGATTTGTGTTCGTCGTAGTGACCTTTTCGAATATTGACGAACTAATATTTTTTGTATGGTACTCTACTGAAATCCACACCATCATGCAGTTTACTTAAAGGACCGCTACTTAAAGGATAACTTCAAGCATATATAAATCAACTTTTGAGGCCTAGTGGTCACGATCGGTGAAAATATTCCGAAAGTTTCCAGAATTGCTTTCCTCCGGATGGCTGCAATAGATAGTTTCTTACTTTTTGTAACGGAAACTGCCTAATAGCTGATGTTTAGGACTAAAATATAAATATATGAATGGAGTAATATATGAATGACATTAAATAACTATTGAAAAAAAGGAGTTATTCAGTGAAACGGAATGGTGCCTTAAACAGAAAAAAAATTCCCGGTTCGAAAGAAAGAATAGGATACATAAAAGATGGTATATTTGCTATAGCATAAACCTGGCTAAAAGGGAATTTTTTCCAGCCCCTTGTGATTCTGTCTTAAGAAGTTTTATTGGACTTAAATTACACGAAATACAAATTTAATAAGTTTTATTTTGTTTTAAAGTATACAGATGAATTTATGTTGATATAGTGCACTGCAACAGAGTACTACTTGTAAATTTCAAGTTGAAATCAGGGAAGTTTCGTTAAGAGCCCGAAGACACTCGCAAGCTAATGTTAAATTAATGACAGAGTTTTTTTAAAATTTATCGTTTAAATTTCAGTATTTTTGAAGGATTTTTTCTTTTTATATTTTGCATAACATTTCGAGGGGAGATCTGTAAGAGGATCTATTTTAATTTTTTTGATTTTGATTGCGGATTTTTTAATGAGGTAAATGGTCACCAAATTCGAAAAAAAATTAAAAAGGGACCCAGTTACAGATCGACCTTAGCTATTTCATGTAAAAAGAAAAAAAAAGTTTAAAAATATTATAACTTAAATGAGAAATTTCGAGCTGCCTTTAGTTTAACATTAGCTTGCAAGTGTGTTTGCATGAGTTGTGTAGGCTCTTAAAAGGATCCAATACTTTTAACAAAACACAAACTCTGCTTTTCTTTGTATTATTTATTTAGTGTCTGATATTGTATAGAACTATTCTTCGAGCATAGGTAACCGAAATTTTAATTCTATTACGTATTTTTGTAAGTAATTTTCTATATTAAAAGAACCCATTCTAGCTTTCTAAAAGTTTTCACAATAAGGCTTCTACTGCAGATGAAGCCATAAAAATTATTTCATTTTCAATTTCGTATTGTTAGTAAAGTATTATTAGCTTCGCTTGCTGATTTTGTTTGTTTACCTCGTTTATTTTCATGAATGAAAACTGTAAACAGACTTTTTCTGCCTTCATTTCGTGAAGCTTTTCATATAGGAAAAGTGATGACTTTCCTTTTTATTTCCTTTTGTCTATTTTTTTACCTCTTTCAAGATGAAGATTTTGTTAGCCTCCGGTACGGTATGATATTTCTTTCTCCCAGCTTATCTTGTGTCCAAAAAATAACGTCACCTTACAGAAGCAAGCCTTAAAACAAAGCATTATGATTAAATTCTCTTTACCAATTTTTTAAACTTCTAAGCATAGCACATTTTCAATTTTTATACCGTCGTATTGGGAAAAAAAATTCTTTTAAATGCATTTTGTTTGAAAACTGTATCTCCATTTATTTTTGAAACATTAATTTTTTTGTAGTTTTTGGAGCCATTTGCTTAATATTGGCAACGGAAGTACCCCATTTCTGTAGAAAGTAAAGGAAAAATAGTTTTAAAATAGTAATTATATATTTTTGTTGCCATTTTCTCGTAACAACCGGAAGAAAATGTAATTAAAATACGTGCTATTTTGAAAAAAATATAAACGAATGATTTCTGTTAAAACAATGGAGCTATTATATACTATATTTAATCTATGAATCATTAGATAGCCGTTTTTTTTCGGTTTTCTTGAATGACGGAATCTTTTTGCTGCATTTGTGCATTATTTCGCGATTGTGATGTGCTGTGCATGCTTTACTGTAGATGTTTAAGAGTAGATCGTAAATGTGAAATTCTTAAGCGGATGCGAATGACGTCATTTTACATAAAATAAAACGTGTGCTTTAAGTCTTAAAATTGAAAAAGGTTTTGTACTGCAGTAGAGTCCCACTTAACCGAGTTATTTTCTTCTTATGGACTGGTGGCTTCTATTATTATGAAACAACCATTATAAATGAAATGTTAGGTGAAGATGAAAGAGCAGCCGTAAAAAAAATTATGGCCATTTTTTCCTCCTATTCTGACAAGAGAATCAGAGTTCTAACTTTTTACGGCTGCTCTTTCATCTTCACCTAACACCAGGGCTTAATTTGCGCCGGAGCCCACGGGAGCCCGGCTCCGGTACTTCTCTGTTTTTAGTAAATGTTTAAATATTGGTTGGAATTCACCGGAGCTCATAAATACAGGGCTCCGGAGCCCCGTGAAAAGCGCTCCCGAAAAACCTAAGCCTAAATTACCCTTTCCTATCTCGAAGCTTTTGCATTATTTTTGCCAAAACACTTATATGTAACGTAATGTGTCGCACACGCAGGAGATGGAGATAAAACGGACTCGATTTTTATATCAGTTTTTGGTCTTGGACTGACTCGAGCTCAATCTGTACTACATTTAAATTCTTATTTATTAATGTATAGAAAAAAAAAAAGTTTTCGTCCTTTAAAATTACATATTATATTCTATTTCAAATCATTTTAATGCTGTTTTGATCAGAATGAAGGGGAAACAGAAATCGTGTTTTTCTATTTCAAATTTATGTCGGCGATGTGTTGATACAGCGCCACTCAAGAGACTGAATTTGCTTTCAGTTCGATCCCTTTTAGTGACAGTAGGAATTTTTTCTTATTGGCTGTTTTTTTTAAAATTTTATTTAGATATAACATGAAAAGAATATTTTCTATTTTAGCCAACGAGCATCAGCTTGGGTTTTTGTTTGTTGGACGTTTATTGTCTTCTATTGCGTGCGACAATAAAAATCACGTTAGTGATTTTTCTATTTATTTTGTATCATGAACGGTACCCATGCTAAGGCTCTGCTCTGCACATTTACGAAGTCACTTTCATTTGTAAGTAGATATAATTGCCATGTATTGTTATTCTGATAGAAAGCAATCGAGCAGTGTTTCCTTTTTTTCTTTAAAAGCGTCGATTCTTTCCGATAACGGTGTCAAATGTTTAATTTAATCTGATTTTCAGGGACTCACCACAAAAGATTGAAATCGATTATAGTTTAAGATATGCACCTTTTATAGGAAATTAAAACATTGCTCCATTCTTCAGCATATAAATATTAATTTCTGTAAATTTCCTTCATTTTTTCTTAAAAATGCATAGCTGCGATCTATCTCTTTTTTAAGTTAACACTATTTCTGAATCATAATCCTTGCCATATTTAATCGCAGAATTCTGCAATTAATTAACATTAAAATTAGGCAAAGATTTCTATTCAGAAGGAGTGATAACTAAAAAGTGGAACAGTTGATAGCTAAATATATGCTGATAGATATACTTGAAATTTTTATTTTGCTAAAAGAAGAAGAAAATGCTTTAATTTTAGCGCATAATGTACGAAATATAAATATGCAGATTGGAGTGACGGGGGGGGGGGAGGGAACGGTACGGTTGTTGTACCGGTACAGCAAAATATTAGGGCTCCGGTACTTTTTTTGTTAGAAATTAAGCTCTGCCTAACACTTCATTTATAATGGCCGTTTCATAATAATAGAAGCCATCAGTCCCTCAGAAGAAAATTAAGTAATGGAAATACCGGGGGCGACACTAAATTCTGAAAAAGCAGAATTCCTGTTCTCTAGTTTCTTTTTTCTTGTGAGTTCTCTTTTTAAGTACATTTTAGAAAACGTGCCTAGGATTATTTTCAACATTTACATTTAAAATTTAGAATATTTAACCTAGCACATTTAATATTTTTCAATTTATTTGCTATGCAAGTCCGCAAGTCCTCCAAATGTGCATACATTAAGTTCAATATCAAGAATTTCTAAAACTCTAAGCACAAATTTGTGCAATATAGTATTTGAATGCATAGATACATAGTTTAATCGAAAAATATTTTTATTGCCAAATAGTACCAAATAAAAAATACTTCTCATAAACTAAATTGGCATTTTAATATATTTATTACGGTCCGATTTGTTTAGAAGCCTACATTGATGTAAAATGTAGCAACAAGAACGAAAAATCAGACGTCCAGTATAGATTATGTAACACTTTCCAACGCATTCGAAATACAGCAACAAAACTTTTACAATTTATTAAGGCGAAAGATGTCTAAATAAATAATTTCGAAAATGCATAACGCAATTGAAAACCCAATATTTTGCAATTACCATCAATAGTCGGGAAAATACCCGAATTTTTTGTGCAGTCCTGCATATGACCTATACAGGGTGTCCGCTCTCAACGATGTCCAATGGCTAATTCTTAAACCGTTAGTCATAGACGCATAGTTCTAGTTAAAAAGATGTTTTAAATGAGGTAAAGAAGTATTTTAACAGCGATTTGAGTCAATAAAAAATTGAGAAATTTAATTTTCTATATGATCCCCGATCCTATAAGTTATGTTTAGTAAAATATTCCTATCACACTGACAAGAGAGACAAAAGAAAAAAAAAGAAAAAAAAAAAAAAAGCATATTAACAAATTACAACGACCATGTGGAAAATTATTTTTTCAAAGACTAAAATTTAAGACAATAAAAAATCGCACGGAGTTGATCATACATTACGTACGCCATGAATTAAACATTAATAGTGTTATTACATGTAAAAATTGCAAGCGACAAAAATCGCCTACGACTCGTCAGATTTCTTGAAACTTACGTATTATCCACCTGAAACTTACGTATTATCCAAGCATTTTATAAAAAATTAAGGAAGTTGCTTTTCATCATTTTATTTAACAAAAATTCTATTATTCTTTTCCTCTTATGTGTTCATTTTTATTTTTTTTCATTGGCTTTTTCATTGGCTGTTCGGGAAAAGGCTTTTCCATCGTAGAAATATGACGACCCATTTTAAATGAAATTTCATTCTAAATATCCCACAATATTACTTTTTACACCGTCGTATAGTGAAAAAAATGTACTTTTAAATGCAATTTGTTTGAAAGCTGTATCTCAATTTGTTTCTGAGTTATTAATTTTTTTTGTAGTTTTTATTACTTTTTTGTCATAGTAGCAACAGAAGTATCCATCTCTGTTGAAAGTAAAGGGAAAGTGGGAGATTCTCAAAAGGTGGGATCATTAAACGTTAACTATATGTAATTTTTAAAATTTTCAAATTTAAGGCCAATTTTTTTAAATTTTGTCTATAAATATAATACATAAATATTTTTAATAGTATGTCTACAAAATTATACACAAACATTAAAAGACAGTAACTATTCTGGAAAATTAATTATTAAAGCATGTAATTAGCAGTTGTGTACGTTACAAATTTCGGACATTTTTTCGCACGAACGTTACGGATTTTGGTCGTTGATCTTAGTATTTAAAAATTTCTTAAGACTAAGAATGTAGTAAATGTGTCCGTATACATATATATTATGTATAATTAACTTTTTGTTATCCAGTAATAATAATAATAAAATCAAATGCTTTGTTACGTACGTTACTTTCGGACATAACAAAATACAGAAAAATTCTTTATAGAAAAGTCCTTCTATCTTCAAAAAAGCAATAAATCAACCTGCCATCTCTTAACGAAATTATCAAAAAATCATCCGTTTTCTTTATGCATTCGTTGTTTACCATTAGAATCACCTGGAAAAAAGTTAAAACTCTTTTTCTTGGTGGTACATTGGAGCAGTTAACGTTATGAATGTCCGAAATTGGCCTCTTTAGCATATAATAATAAGATTTTAAGATATTTTTTATACAAAGCTTTTACAATAAATTATGTCATTTTCTGTCTCTGAATAGAATTAAAAACTCAATGTAAAATAATAATAATAATAATAAAGTCAATGATAATTAAAGTTGTGTTTGAAAGGCTTGAAGTTATGACTTGTGTCCAGTGCCCACCTTTTGAGAATCGCCCAAGTACAGATAACTGTATAGACCAATCAGAAAACGAATAATGTGCGGATTAAACCAATAAAAAGCTTCAGATATGCTTTTGATTTCCTACCCTGACGAGGACAATAACCATTTTCCAAATGGTTAAAAAAAAAAATCCCATTATTCAAAGATTAAAATTCACCGAGTAATAGATGTTTAAAGTTGGAGCATATTTTTTGCTGCGAAATAGGGATCATTCACAAATTTAGTATAAATATAAATAATCATCAAATACATAAAAAAAAATAGTTGAGAGTAAAATTAACATTGCAATATAAATTTGAAATCCAAAATCGTTCTGAAATAATAATACAAAATATACAGCTTGCACTAAACACATAAGAGGAAAAGAATAATAGAATTTTTGTTAAATAAAATGATGAAAAGCAACTTACTTAATTTTTTATAAAATGATACATATTTTAAAATGCTATGGATTACACTAGCCTGCAAAATTTGAGTTGTGTCATGTTTTTTAGCTTTTAATAATTGATTCTTATGTATTTGTAGCGCTGAATCCGAAAATGACCTTCATTTTTTACCATCACGTAAAGGATTTTATAAAATCGTAAATTTCAAAGCTAAAAAGTGAAAAAATAGCGAAAAAGTGAAAAAATAGGACTGAGTGACCGCATAAAAATTTTAATTTCGTAATTTTCTAATAAATGATTTTCTTGATCCAAATCACTTTAAAAATGCTTCTTTACCTCATTTAAAACATTTTAGTAACTGGAACTATATGTCTATGAATAACGGTTTAGGAATTAGCCATTGGACATCGTTGAGAGTGGACACCCTGTATATTTTTGTGTATACAATATAGTATGCTAAAAGTTAGCTCAATTAAATGCATAGCACATTTGGAATTTATTATTCAGCAATTTCCATCAATAAACGGAAATGTACTTGAGAACTTTTGTGTAGCCCTGTATATGTATACAATCTATGGAATTTATACACACTAAGTAATATGCAAAAAAATTAGTTAAATTTTAAACCGCGTACCACAACTGAAAGCGCACTCATAGCAATAATTCTTGATAGGCAGTACTGTAGCCAAATACTTTTATGTGTCTCTATAAATGAACAATAAATTATATGCACATCAAATTCTACAGTAAACACCTTGTAGCACATCTCAGTGATATATATATAATTTAATAGGTTTTAAGTAGTGTAATATCCTAAAAATACACCGCAAACAATATTTCCGTACTTCCGTAATATAACGGAATTCTTTTGAGTGTTCCTATAAATAAACTTAAACGGTACACGCTTCATTTTCAATACAGAAACATGCCATAGCAAACCCCAATAACATATTATCAATTTCGTGAGAATTTGACAACATTTAGTTAGAGTACGGACAGACAGACAAACCGAATTCATACACACTTTTGAACTACGTTGGAAAGTGTTAACAAGTTTCACGAAAATACCTACATAAAAAACGCAACGAATGATAGTACAATGCTGAATGAAATTAAATCATTTTTAGCAAGAGTGAATTGATTTTCTTATATGCCAAATATTTTAAAAGAAATTGCATTGCCATACCCAATTCTTTCTTTAAAATTTCAAAGTGTTGAGTTCATGGTTCTCAAATTTTCTTGATATATTAACACTGAAACAATAAAAAAAAAAGAGGTTGCTATATAAATACAGGAATATTTTGTTATTAACCGGTGGTACGTGACTAATACGAAAGTACCAAAAATTCTTTTGGGTGCAGTTGGTGGGTAATCTAAGAAAATATGAACCGTTGATTTAGAAAGTGGGGTAAGTCAGTTTTGTGAAAATAATTAATTGAAGCTAAATCTTATTACAAATTATCATAAAATTTATGTTTTTAATCAATTCGCAATAAATATATTTTACCATCATTATAAATTTGTTACTAGTAATCTATCGGGTCAACGATATTTCTAATGCGTTGATTTTGAATTTGAGTCAAGTCCACTTTGAATCGAGTTATTTTTCGTTTTGCATAATATTAACAAGCACAATCAGAATTTCATCATGAGTACTTCAAAAATCTTCACTATCTATGTTAAGAAATATAATTATATGCATACAACTTATTACTGAATGTACATATTTTTTTATTTTTTACCCTTTTTCCTGTAAAATTAAATTTATTTTTCGTTTTATTGTAACTTTTCTAAAGATGAATGAAATTTTGAAGTAAAATAAATAAATAAATAAAATAAAATAATTAAATAAATTTTTCGTTATTAAAATTATATTAAATTCCAAAAAAATCAGCGTTTTCAACAAATCATTGTTTTTGCAAGTGAGGCAAGTCCATTGGCGCATACCAAAACCATGATTTTTTTTCAGTGGATAACCACTATTGCATATTAAATTTACATGAAATAGACCGCAAAAAAGATAAAATATGTCTATTACCAATTACTAATACTTTTAAACTATTTAATACCTATCAATAACATAAAATAGACTTGCACTACTTTCAAAATCAATGGCTATCCTATAGTTTGGCAAGCTGAATCGAGAATTATTTCGTGATTCTTCATTCTTTAAATATTTAAGATTAGACTGGAAAACTAGAACATCATCATTGCGAAGAAGAACACGAAGACTCTTATCCTAAAAGGCCTTTTTTAAAAAAAAGGCAGGAGTCGAGTATTGCAAAGGAAAACATTAGTTTATTGGGAGGAGAGGAGGAATTCTGAGGTGGCCCCAACACCAAAGTTTTGATGTCCGAACTCTTTGCAAGCTATAGCCCAAGTGGCCGGGAAACACCAAGATTTTTATCTAGTTCAGCCTTGGTGATCTGAAAATTCGCCAAAACCAAAATACGTTGCCTTCGAGCTAATGGGGTAATTTAAATTTGCAGGCGTACCATTGGCGACTTTAATCGTTGTTATAAACCTACGAACAATTTAATAAATAAACGCGTCAGATAGGAGATGATTACTACAAATATTTATATCGAATGACTGAAGATGATCTCATTTGAGTGACTTATGAGTTTTTTTATTATACCAAAATCATTTAGAGCATGTAATATGTAATTATCGATTGCGTCAGATCTCTGTCGACAAAGACACAAAGTTTTCGCAAAAACAATACGCTCTTGAATTGAATACCGGTCCATTTTTGGACAAAACTTTGTATGACAAAAATATTCCATGCTTCAAAAATGTTTCCTTTAGCCCCCCCCCCCCCCCCCCCACACACAAGGCGCACAGAATTTGGCCACACTAATTCTGCTCATTCAAGTAACAAACTAGCGAAATCCACAAAGCAAATAATAAGAAAAAAAGAGTATAATATACAAGGTTAAATAAAAAGTAAGAGTACAATATACAGATTGATGTTTTCTACGTTACCAGCTTCTGTATCTTACAGTGGGTGGTTAATAATTGACCACTAATAAACTGACCACTAATTTATCATTTTATTAAGTTATAAATAAATTAAAATTTATCTTTTCTGAGACAGCAGTATAATGCTTACCGTTTATAATTATATGCTGAGAAACATTGTTGGTGTCATAATTAACTCTACATAAGCCCCGTGAAGCTATTTCGCATAAGTATTCTCAAATATTGCGTGACCGGAACATTCTTCATTTATTATTGTTTTTACTTTTTTTTAAATTACTTAAGCATTTAAGTGTTAGTAAATAACTCGTTTAATATACATATGTGAAACTAAAATCTGTTAGTGTGACATATGTAGGTTTTGTTTTTTGTTCTAGACAAAGTACGTTTTTGTATGAGTATGGTGCAAGTTCTCTTTACAAGGAAATTGTCGGAAATAAAAATGCTTTTAATAAATGCTTACAGTGTCAGAGAAGGTATTTTCTATCCTTTAGGGTATTTATTTAAATAAAACCAATTTTAAGTAAAAAAAAAAAAAAGTATATACTGTGAAATACGTTTAACACGAAACTCAGGGGACCGAAAAAATTTTTCGTGTTAAAAGATTCTTAAAAAAAGAACAAATCTCACGAATATTTTGGACGTCATCAAATTTTATTTCGATTTCCTGTTAAACTACTACTAAGTTGCATCCCTTAGGATATAAAGCAAGTAAACAAAATATTGTTTTCTGGGGAAAAAATTGGATATCTTTTTTTGAAGTGTCTTTTTCAACATTTTGAGATCTAGCTTGTTTGAACCAAATAAACTAAGCTGTCTCTAAATCTTCGTGCTTAGCAGTTCTCATACGTTTTCTCTCAGGCTTAAACATACTGCGCTCAAACAATAACGCAAATAGGATTCCTGTTTTTTATTATTGTTGATAATATAGAATTGGCAATGCAAAACTCTTTGCAGATTTCTGTTTTCGCCCTTCTTTTTCATCAGCTGCATTAAGCAGCTTCATCTTCATTTGAAGAGAAATAGTAGTTTGTTTTCGCACAGATTTCTCAGCCATTGGGCTCATAAAACATAAGCTAATTTACAAAAAACACAAAATTCTCTGATTTTCACCCAAAACTCAGTGGGTTTATCACAAAATTCACTAATTTCAACTTAAACTAACTAGCTCGAAAGCGAAGTTTTTTCGTGTTAAACGATTATTGTTTCGTGTTAAAAGAACAAAAATGTATTAAATTGCATCGTATACTGTCCGGACCGCTCTATCATTTCGTGTTAACCAATATTTCATGTTAAGTGTTTTCGTGTTAAACGTATTTTCCTGTATATACTTTTAATTTGTATCTGAAACTCAAAGTACTTTTTTCACAATGTAGCTCTAATAGTTTGACCACCCACTGTATTTTCCAATTTCTGTTGTAGGTTCAGCCATTCCGGTGTCTCGGTGTCCACAGTCAGACTACATCTGCGAGGGTCTTTGCCCAGACTTACCATTTGGGGCAGAATTACCTGCCGAAGACGATCAGAATGGCCTGTGTTTTAAACATACAGAAACAGATGCGTGCGTTTGCTGGCTACGCAATTCTGACCAACATCTACAAACGCTTTTCAAATGTGAAGTAGCTGCTAATAGTAAGTATAGTATATTGAGAGCATTTTTTTCTTTTTATGCAAGCAATACTTAAAGTCAGTGGTTTGTTTTGAATTTAAGTGACAATAAGTTTTGTGTGAGATTTAAGGATAAAAAATGAAGACTTAAAAAAAAATAACTACGTTAACACCATATTTACATTTAACAGAAAATATAGTACTTCTTAAACAGTTTCACTTGCATCTATGTGAGGTATGCGAAAATGCCCTTAGCCAGCCACAAAGGCATAAATTCAAATTGTCCGTGGCTTATGTCATCCGCTTGTTTACGAACCATATTGATTTAATAAAACTTATTTTCATCCTTGATATTTATTCATGTTTAATTTAGGAAAAACAAATGAGCAGGACTTGATTAAAGCAGGGACTATCCGGACCGTGATCCTGGTATGCAATTTTCATAAAGATGATATTTTAAATTTATTTTGACTTTGTACAGATTCTAATTAATATTTTGTATTTTTAGAGTAGAAAAATATTAAAAACAAAAAGTATATTTATCTAAATACTATGCGTTTATATATCTATATCTGTATTCTGATGCTTAGAAAACTGTTAATTTTTTTGTGACATTATAAAAAGGGACTCCAAATGAATTCCAGGCATTGGGCATTTCTTTCGCTTGCTCGGACTTTGCAGAAGAAGATGCCCTTGCTATGTTTGGGCGATAAATAGCGCAAATGTTACTTTAAATACACTCATCGTCAAAATTAAGAGAATTTTCAGATTTGGTGGATTATCTTCAGAACTGCAGGACAGATTTTAATGAAATTAGGTATGTACATAGGTTGATATAATGAAATAGAAATAAACATTCATCTGTTATAATGCGCATGCATGATCGTGCGTAAGAATCATTAGCGTCGGAAGGTATAAAACAGAGTTTACAATATTGAATAAAAAAATGGTTTAATAGGGGGTATGATCCCCTCTTACAGTTATACAGCTTTCACAACGGGAACTCATACTGGAAATCAGGCACTTCATGAATCCCTGTGGTAGTTAGTCTCACTCCTCCAGCAACGCTGTTAGCAGGCGCTGGGTGGTTTTGGGAGATGGAAAGCGAGTTCCAATTTTCCTTCCCAGAGCGTCTCAGACAGGCTCTATATGGCTTAGGTATGAAGATCTGGCTGGTCAATCCATCAAGCGAATATCCTCACTTTCCAGAAATGCGTCGACCAGATGTGCTTTATCTGGGAGCGTGTTGTAGTCCATTAAAATGAAATCAGGGCCAACTGCATCTCTGAAAATGAGAACATAGGGTACCAAGATATCCTCCTTACACGTCACATTAATCATAAAGCCTTTGACAAACACAGTTAGTTGTGTGCGCCCATCCAACATGATGGCTGTCCAGACCATTAAACCTCCACTGCCATAGTGGTCTTTTTCTCGGAAATTGGAAGGCAGGTAGCGGATCCCTGGTTTTCTCCAGATGTAAAGATATCTTGTTTCCTGTTTGAAAATATTTCATATTTAGGCTGAACAGGGACTCATCAGTGAACAGGATGGTCCCCATTGATCCGTGGTCCAAAGTCTATGATCTCTGCACCCTGCAAAACGGTTTCTCGTGTGTGCAGAAGTGAGAGGGACGCAAGAAGCAGGTCTTATTGCAAATAGCCCTCTGTCATGTAGCCTTCTGCAAACAGTAACCCTTGAAACTGGACTGCCTTTAGCCGCATAAAGGAGAGTCACGAGAGAGCTGAGAAGCTGTTGCACTCTTGTTACCTCTCGCTGTAATGGACAAATGGCGATCTTCGTTGGCCATCGTGGCTCTAGAACGACCTTGACCAGGCTTTCTGTCTATGGATCCAGTGTCCTTAAACTGTTTCCACAGGTTGGCCGCGACGCTGGGTAGAACATTGAAGTCTCTAGGAATCTGCACTTGAGACTGCCCTGTTTGTGGTCTCCCCGCGATTTGCCACCTCATTCCATCATACAAATGTTGGTGGTTACTCATTTTTAATGTTTTCTTTTGAATTTCATCTAATGTTGCAAAAAAATTCTCAAAGCTTTGGATTGGACTTCTAATGTTTCTTCCAAAAATTTGATTTATAGTGAGAAATTTATAGTGATAGCCTTTCCAGTTTACAGGCTATTAGTGTGTCTAAATCAATAAACCCGCAAGTTTTGGAAATTAAAATCCAGCTGAAACATCTTTTACATAAGTCCTCACTTGGTCACGTCTCAGCACACAAGGAGATCTTTGGTAACGAATATGCAGATACACTTGCTAAAAACGCAACCAACTTCCCCGTAGTAGAATACTCTCTGCCAGCTCCGCACTCATATGTTAAGAGAATTTTGCATTCAAAACTGTTGGAGCAGTGGCAGGATCACTGAAACTATTCGGATAAGGGAAGATTCACACATGATCTGGTTCCAAACCAAAAGTCTCCTTAGAGCTTCCTCCCCTCTCTCCTGCCGTTACCGCATTCCTTACAGGACATGGCCCATTTAGGGAGTACCTCCATAAATTCCATTGCTCAAGCTTCTTTGTATGCGAATGTGGCAATTTAGCAAGTGCCTCACACTACTACTACGCTTGCCCAATTACCTCACGCTGGCATATTCGGCGCCCCTTATCAATCCCTAAAAATTGGCTAAGTAATATTTTATCCCGCCCAGCACTTCGTTTAAAATTAAAACAAATTTCCAGCTTTTTAATGGACCTATCAAACAATTAGTTCAATATCTCTTACCTTAAACAGTTGTCGCGTTGGCCATACTATTGCCCCTTGCCGCGTTTTTGGCGATCTGGTCTACGACCATAATCTGTAATATCTTTATGTATCTTACTTTTTTTTATCCTTCTAAAAGTGCTCGCGTTTTATTTTCCGGCGACTTGAGTCTACATACTCATTGATGTACGCTTTTTTTTAAAGACCTTAATAAAGGTGTCCGGGGGGAACATCTATGCTCTACAGACGTGGTTTCTACGTCTGAACAGTTCCCCTTAGGCAGTCAAAAATATATTCAGCGAGGTATGCGAGCGAACAAAATGCAAAAATTACCATGCTCGCTTATAAAGTCTGTTCTTCTACCTACTCCGCCATACACACGTGTACGCGTACGTATTCGAAACTAAAGAGTTGCATCTTTGTTCGCCAAATTGGTATATTAACAAAAAATTGCAGCTTCTTTTTTGGCGCTAAAGTGTGCATGCCTCGTTAATATGTGTTCTTTTTCTGTTTTTTTTATTCGTTTCCTAATTACGTACACACACATAAAGGGTTGTCATTAAATTCCTGTTTACCTTCATTAACTTCACAACGTCAACAGTTGTAATAAAAATGGTGTCTAAGTACAGTACAGTGGCTATAAGCTACATAATGAGAACACATACTTAGAAGCAAACTGCAGAGTCAGCTTTCTATCTCGAAAGCGGTACAAGATAAGGAAAAAAATCGACTACAAAGTCATAGAGCGTCCTTGATTTAGTATGAACTGATGTCTTGATTGTAAACATAATTTTATTAGTAGTCCTAAATGTAATTTTTTTTATATCCAACCAACAGCTTATATACGCCATTAATTACAAGCAGAAATGTAGGATTATAAATGAGATATATATTTTCTGATAAAACTAACACATATAAGCAAGATATAGTTTATTTCAATAGTAAAATCAAATTAAGTACGCTTAACGTATTCATCATCGAAACGCTTGCGGAATGCAGGATGCATTACTGCCGATGTTGAATACATTTAGTATACGTATCTTGATTTCTTCCTAAAATAAGCTGTACCTTTTTTATCTATGTAAACTTTATCAGTAAATTTGCATCTGCTCTATATAATTCCACATTTCTTCAAGCAATTACTTGCGCATTTAAGCTGGTGATTAATTATAAACAATTTACATTTCAGAGCTTCTAATAAAGTTATTTTTGCCTGCAAGACATCAAGTATTAAATCGAGGACCCTTTACAAGTTTGTAATTGACTTTTTCCCGTATAGAATAACGTTTTCGAAATAGGAACATTACCTCCACAATTTTCTGCTTGGTGGCGCTGTAAGTGTTCTCATAGCGTAACACATGGCCAATTTATTATACTTAGACGCCACGTTCATGACTATTGCTGAGGTTCGTTCTTAAGTTAAGAAGAGGTGGGTAGACAAGACTTTAGTTGGCACTCAGTATATATTCAGTACTATATGCCAGTAGGCAATAATCTTACTACCAAAAATAATTATATGTTTCCAATATAAGTTTGCTTAAAACTACTTTGAATCAGTGAAGTATGACGGATTCAAGGTACAGTCAACAAATTTCTGCACTCTCAAGTTAAACATGGAAAGGCTGTCAGACTTTCAAATAATATCCTTCTCACCATTTTTTCTCTTTTTTTCAGATACCATAAAACATGTGATGTGCCTCCCACCCCCTATCTGCTTTCCACCGGGTACAGACTTGGGTTGCATGATCGTGTTAAAGTGCCCCTGTGTCGATTTCGGCCGTGGGGCCCACTTTGACAAATGGAGATCGGGTGTCGCCTTCATCCTTCGCAGCAAAACTCCGGTGCCGGTCCTTACCTCATCCAAGGAAGGAACTGCCACTTCAGGTGAGACCAACGGTTGTAAGTTCTATAAACAGTGATGGTAAAATTTAACAAAATATCGGCAAGTCGATTGTTCTGTACAGGGTGATTCATAAATATCAAAACAATAGGCTATCTCCTTAAATATTGCCGCTAGATACATACCTCCAATTGTAAAGTTTCTCAAAAAAAAGGTGCAAAATTTGATGAGATAAGTTTCAACTCCATGGGAGGTCTATATGAGAAAATAAAAAAAATAAATTTTTATGAGACCCCCATAGAGAAAAATTTCCAATCAGGAAATTTTTCCTCATCCATTCCTGAATTAAACACAAAAAAAATGCATCTCGATATCTTCAAAATTCGCAAAGATATCAAAATCCGAAATTCGTGACTTACACCATTTATCCATGCCTCTGAGCCACGAGTTTTTGACTCATTTTGAATGTAAGATAGGGATCATCCACAAATTGTACATTATTAAAAGTCGATATAAGGCAGTGCCTCTCCTTTGGACATAAAATAGGCAGCGTATAGATTTTACTTTAAACCTGCTTTCAAAGTATGATGGTGGTCTGCACTAGAGGTCTGAACGGGTCGAAATATCTAGATCCGGTCCCAAACCGACCTATAGGGAAAAAAGTTCGGCCCTGCCTGGAAAAAGTTCAAATCGTAGCCTGGCCCGGCCTGACTGAATTTCTACATAGTTTCTTTACATCGATATGGTTAAAAGTTGTTTCGTATGAAGGAGTTCTGACCAAAAATACTTACTATATTATTTGTTTTTCATGTTTATAATGATTAATTTTAAAGAAAAGGCCAAAAGCTGTGATTATTTGTTTTATTAATGAATCTCTATTTATATGTAAACGATTCACTTCTCCTTTAATATCGTTAATTCATATTCCATGTGTTGGAGACGATGAAAAATGTATGAAGTAAAATCTTATTAGATGGAATCACATAGGAAAGAAAAAAAAAGCGTTATAGACAAGTTCCCTTCTTAGAAATTGCAAATATACTAGTCTATTTTTTCTCAGGTATTATTATATTCAATTTCCATGGATCAACAGATTTTTCCGTTTAAGAAAGGATTCCGTGATAGGCAGATTTTTTTCACTAGTTTTACTGTATTTTAATTTTTTTGCCTTAAAATCTACTATCCTTTAAAAATGGGAATTTTAAAGTTTTATTGTAAAATAATGGCCATTAAAAAATATATGCATTTGTTGTAAAAGTTTTTGGGCTGAGCCAAATTTTAGTTATTTTTGCACGGATTAGGTCAGTCAGAGATAATGATTTTAATACGGGTTGTCTCGAGACCGGGACTGAAAATTTCGCCCAGAGGAGACCTAGGAATAACGAAGCCAGTCCCGGTTTGGTATAACCAGTGGCCGAGAGGTTCTGCTCTTAAAGCTGGAAGACGGGAGGTGCTATGGGTTCGAACCCAATCGCGCCCTTCGGCCCAATCGTTCGGAGTTTTCAGTGATTTTCTTCGAACCTTGGATATCCTTGCGTAAATACGGGTTAGGTTCTCTTAGAAAGACCTCCACGGACGGCACTCCCCCCCCCCCTTCGGGCCCATATCCCTCGTGTAGATAATTGGCCGTCATAAATTGCACCAACACCCAATTCGGTATGAAAAACATACGTTAGGCCCGGCCGGACCGAGTGTTCAGAAAAAAGTCGCCCAGCCCGGCCCGGCCCCCGAATATAGACTTTTTTAAAGCCCTCGCCGGGACGATAAAAAGTCTGAATTTGTGAGGATTAAAATTATGAAAAATTTTTAATCGGCATGCTAGAAAATGCATTGTTTCAAATTACACATTTAACATTTATTTATGGACATTTAATAGTACAAAAAGGAGGTGGAGACGGCAAAAGTTAAACTGAATCGGAAGTTTAAGCTACAGAAAGAAGTTACTTTTCCACGTGCAATTTTTAAAAAAGCATTTAAACATTTTATTAGAATCCAATCAATATATAAAACTTTAAATGCGTTTTTTGCATGAAGTTTTCTTTTTTCTTTTTCTTTTTACCATTTTTCGTCATTAAATTATTATAAGTCAAGAATCGTAAATAAAAAATGTGCAAACTTGGAACATGTCTTTTTTTTTTTTTTTTTTTTGTTATATTACATTAATTTTGTTTCGGCAAATTTGAAAAAAAAATTTACTTTTGAAATTGTAATTTAAAAAAAATATTACATAATTTTTTAAATAAATATTTTAAATATTTTTAAAATTAATATTTAAAAAAATCCTGAAACAAAACTAAAATTATACTTTCCTCTTTAATTAAATGAAAAAAAAATTGAAATCCGATGAATAATTTTTCGAGTTATAAAGATTTTAAATTAAATCCGCTTAAAAAAATACTAATCATTTCCTTCTATATATAAAAAAAAGTTTTGATTTGGAAATGGACCAATGAACATCTGCGTAGATATTCCGGGTTGATCCGCATCCAATTTGAATGCTTAAGCATGGCCTTTCATCGTTAATATTAAGAAAACTGTTGCATACAAAAATATGAAAATCGGTGGTATTATAGAAAAATGTTTGATAAACACGCTGATGCAGACAGTTTTCAAATCGAAGAATTATTTTATGAGATATTTAAGGCTAAAGTTGAACAAAGTCGTTCCATTAAAAAAGTTTTAATTGAGCAAAAACTATGCATGAGAATTTAATCATTTTTAGATCATTTTATGCGTTATAAGTTCCCAATGCGCAGATTGCATTTATTTTTCTTATTTGACGCATTTTTTGAGGTTTTATTTCTATTTTTAATTCAAATTTTCAGCATTTCGAGAGATGTTTTTTACAAATTTTAGAAAATGTCATTAATTTAAACTGTTGCCAATTGTATAAACAGCGAAACAAATTATCATATCAAATATTTCTTCAAATTAAAAATTTATTTACACGTGACTATTACAAACCGAAAAAAAAAACTTTAAAATTAGAATTAAATGTTACATGTTAAAAGCAGGAAAATTACGTCATAAGAACCATATTTACACTTGAATTTTACGTCATATTTAAAATGCCCAAAAAATATGGTAAAACAATTTAAATTGAAAAATATATTTGCTAGAGATATTTTGAGATAATCTTTTCAACTATTATCGTGAATTCGAAGACAGCGCAAATAATACTTCCTTCTAACAACAAAAGTATTTTTACGTGAATATTAATAAGAGAAATAAAAGTTTGGTGTAAATTACGTCAGATTTGAAACGATACATTTAAAATGAATTATTTAAAAGAACTATCTTATAGCGCTGCTAAAAAATACCGGGAGACAATGACACTGTTTACTTAATTCATTTTACATTAGCTTATTTTCAAATAACTAATGTGTTTAATTAAATACGAAAACAGCCATTGTATCTCTTAACAGCAACAGATTTGGTCTTAAAAATCCCCAATCCAAGAAAAACGAATGGAAACCCGTTTACAGAGAGATCGCTACTGTTTTTTTTTTTTTTTTTTAATTCAATATTTTTAAAGCCGATCAAATGCGTGCAATTAGCGTGCTTTTTGGATTTTGGTGTGCCTGAACGGGGGTTGGCGAGCGTAGCTCGTAGGGGGCAGAGCCCCCTAGTAATTAAAAAAAAAATTATGACAAATATTAGGATGTGATTTTGTTTGCAAATTATATGGTTAACCATCACAAAAAAAGAAAGAAAATCAAAATTTTAACTCAACAAATATATTTTTTACATGTTTCCTAGAACTCTTAAAAGTAACATTGTTTCTTGGATTGCACGCATTTCAATTTGTGTCTAATCCCTTAAAACCTGATGAATTATTTAAACGGCCATAACTCTGCGAGTTTTTCAGGTATGAAGATGCAATTTGTTTGTGTTTAATTCAGGAATGGATAAGGAAAGTTTTATTGATTGGAATTTTTACACTACGGGGGCCGTATAAAAATTTAATTTTCGTATTTTTTCAAATAGATCCCCCATGGAGTTGCAACTTATGTCATTAAATTTTGCACCTTTTTTTTTTTATGAAACTTTGGAATTGGGAGTATGGGTCTAGGGGTAATATTTAAGGAAATAGCCTATTGTTACGATATTTATGAATCACCCTGTATATCGAATGCGAAAATTTCCTATATCTCGAAATATTATCATTATTATTTAATGTTTTAATACACGAAATGAGTTCTTTCGGTTTATGTTAAGCAATGTTTTATTTTAAAATGGCGTTTAAGCTTTTTACATACATGTTTTTAAAATTAAGAGTGTTCTCAAGTTCCTTGCTCAACAACGAAAAACTTTCTGACACCTTTTCTGACTCAATTTTAAACGTAAAGGCATAAAATTGGCAGGGCTGACCATTGGAACGATTTGGAATAAAAATGAGTTTTCCATTTTTCTACAAATAAATTTTTGTCGCGTTATAAGCAATTTTGTGTCACGTGACGACTGGTTTTTCCTCTTTTTTTCGCGTCGGAAATTCCGAAATTCGTTTCAAAACGCCAACTTTGACGGTATTTTCTGAACGATCGTATCGTTTGCGTTTACCAGAAAAGTCTTTTGATTACATAGTTTCCAAATAATAACATTGACCAATTTCATGCGTTTCCGGGCAAACATGAATTAAAGAATATGTCAGAAAGTGGTTCATTTGGATCTGAAAACAGCCTTAATGTTTATAAAGTCTAAGAAATTATGTTCAGCATTTTTAAGGCAATCCATATAAAAAATAATATAAGCTAAATTATTAAAGTATTTTATTGTTTCATTTTTACTTTCTTCTTCTATCTTTACAAGAAGAAAGTATTGGATTCGTGAAAAATTTCGACTTCCGTTTTTCGATGGATTTATACGTTTTAGAAGATCCTGAACACGATTTGATGGTTTTTAGAAAATGACTGTCTGTCACTCTGTCTGTCATTTTGTGAGTCTGTATGTGACAAAAATTTTGTGGGCGCTCTATCTCAAGAACTAATGCACCGAATTTTACAAAATTTTAGATTCAGTTAAACCTTGATATAAACTGGTTCGGATTACTTTTTGGTGTAAATCGCCCAACAGGTGGCACTGCTGTGCTGCATTTTTTGCGATTTCCGCAATAGCTATATCTCAAAAAGTAATGCACGGATTTTCTCCAAACTTCTGATTCAGTCAGACGTTGACATAAGTTGTTGCTGATCAGGTTTTGGTATAAATCGCCCAATAGGTGGCGCTGCTAGGCTGTATTTTGCTTGATTTACACGATTTCAGTAATAGTCATATCTCAAGAACTAATGCACGGAATTTCATATCTTTAGAATCCTCATGAGGGGCATATATTGCCATTTAATTTTGATTGTGTCATACCAAATTTTGAAGAATTAACATGTATGAGATAGAAGAAAGTTTTGGGATTGGCATATCCGACTAGTTTTACGTTGATGGATGAACAGTTTCTTCCAGTAACATATCAGATTTTATAAGTTTGGTATATTCCGGTTTAAAGTGCTCTTTAACATTAGTTTTATTAATTTTGGTAAAATATCTCCAAATGTACCTTTCAAGAGCTATATTGCTTCTATAAACTTACTTGTTTAATAATAATTAAAAGAAAAATATTATACAAACAAAACTACTAGATTAACAGTTTGCGAAAAACACAACAATCCACCTCTATAAGATAAGATTCGCAAACCAATAAAGACAAAGCGCTAAGGACGTCGGGAATATCTTTGACACCTTGCAGAAACGCCATTTTAGGCAATGTGCTAGTAAATCAGAAATTGAGTAAATTACGAATTATGACGGGATGCTTTTCTGACAGTATGAAGGATATTTTTAAAATACCGAAAATTATTTGCCATATTATATGCCTAAGCTAAAAAAAGTTTTTTAATTAGGCATTTTTTTTTCTATAAAATCAATTTATTTAGAAATGTACGTCAAAATTGCTTACGCAATTGATTTTCACATGTAAAAAATTAATTTCTAAGATGTATCGATATATCGGATGTAAGAAACAGATATATTGATATTAAATCGAAAGTCTAATATCGATGCCAAAAAATCGATATTTTCGATACATCAATATTTTGCTGCAATTCCCAACTTTGAAGTTTTAAAAATCTGAAATAAATACTTTTGTACTCGAAGTATTTTATCATATGAACATGATACGCCTATTTGAGAAAAAAGAGGATTAAGGACCCTTATGCATACAAATTAGGTTCGCGGAGAGGGGATAGAACTGTACAAATTACTGTGACTCGTCTCTTTTGAAGGGCCCGTCAAAAATCTCCTTTATCTTCTATTATTATTTATTATTTAAATGAAATCTCAAGCATCTTATTGTAAAAATAAATTTTACAAGATAATTAATAGGTAAAAATAAATTAAAACTCAGAACTTATATAAGTTGTGCATGTTAATATAATTACGCAGTGCTAAGAGAAAACTATAAAAATAAAATTTTATATCCAATTAGTAAATCATCAGGACTGTAGGGAGCGGATAAAAAGGGTCCAAAGTATCGAAAATATGGAAGTGTTGAAAGTTGTGGGTTATAGCGAGTTTGACCGCAGATGCAATTTGATTTTCTATTTATTGTGAACGTAGCGATATTTAAATTTGAAAGAAATGTGCGCTAATTTAAAAAAATTATCCAACAAGTTTTTTTTTCTAATATACCACATTTATAGGATTGTATTGGAGTCTTGCGGGGCCCACAGGCTCTCTCTGATGCAAATCGCCCAAGCGTGAACGAACAAATTCATTAACACATGCTCACATATGTACTACTTCATGATTGAGAACTTTTGAAACAAATAAAAAATGGGGTATAGTACACAGTAAGAAAAGCAATATTTACCATAGAATGTAGGGTTGCCATCCGCTTATTCAGACAAAAATACGGTGTCTCATTAGAGGTCTGCACGGGTCGGGATTTCCGGAGCCGACCTAGCCCGAATTAAAGCTATCTTGACTCGGACCGACCCGTTGCAAAAAGTAAAAGAACAGCCCTGCGCCGGCCCGGCCCGACCCGTTTGTATTTTCGCGTTTCACGTCCCGTCTCATGCTTAAATTAGTGAGAACAGTCCCGGCCCGACCAGAGTCTTGCAAAAATCAATAAAATGAGAACCAAATCAATTTCTACAGAAAAAGCCGATTTTTCTTAACATGAAATTAAGATGTTTTTCTAGAATAGCCCGGCCAAGCCCGGGCTCTTGCAGACCTCTCTCTCGCTTTTATACGAACCCCGATTTTCATTCTTAATTTGATTTGTGTACAATGTGATGGCACTTACAGAAGAGCTGGAAGTGCACAGTAATTAGGCCACTAACACCGTATGTACTGCCAGATACATTCGAAAATAAAGTAAATAAGACTCAATGTTGTTTGGACGCGGATAATAGCCGTTATACAACAAAAATATCCCTGTTAATTTTGTTATGTTTCTATGTGTTTCTTCATGGTTTAAGGCATCTAGTACGTATTAAAGAAGTTCATTCTAATAAATGGTTTCTTTTTCTTGATGTCATACAATTTGTGTTTGTGATCTTAAAATTCGACATCAGTGTATAAGCATATCATATATATACATACAGTGTGTCCATGTATACGTGGTTACGGTTGCGAAAATAAAGGTCGGTCGGGTTATATATAACCCGACCGACCTTTATTTTCGCAACCGTTGGTCTTAGATGCATACTTCCAATTACAAAAATGTTTTAAATAAGGTAATGAATTATTTTTAAAGCAATTTGGGTCAAGAAAAACATTTATTAAAAAATTACGAAATTTAAATTTTTATACGGTCCCCTGGTTTTATAAGTGATACTTAGGAAAAATTCACTGTGGCACTAACAGGTAAGACAAAAAAAGTCCCATTCAGCTAACATTAAAATTGACCGAGTTATGAAAATTTAAAATGCATGACTTATACCACTTTTTTGCCTATCAAAACAGATGATTTCGGCGATGCTTTCAGGGGTCGTATGTAAAGTACTTAAACTTATTTCAAGGTATCTGTGCTTTGAATGAAATCGTGCAACTATTACGATTGAGTTAAATTTTATTAGTTAAGTTTCAGATTAGTTAAAATAATTGTATTTTAACATATGTTTTATTTTGTAAGGATTTGAGGTTATGATTTCTTTTAACAAAAACTATGTTATTTTCGTAAGGTTTTATTTAACTTGCAACGATCATCTTTCCAGTTTAAAATTTGTACTCTAACTTTAACACACTTTCAAATGATCGAAGTTAAATTTTACATACTGACTTAAATCCGATGGCAATGTAATATCATTAGTATTTTCGACGCTTACCATCTTATACATACTTATACTAGAGGATAACACAAAAAAAATCGGATAGATATCCGTCAAGAAGTTTAAGAAAGAGTTTTAGATTAGATAACATAAACCTGCGATGGTTGTGTTTTTTAACTTTTACAATTACGTTTTAAGTATTTTTTAACGCTGAATAAAAAAATTACCTCCACTTTTAACCGTCATGTCAGGATTTTTCGCAATTCGTAAATTTCAAGGTTAAAAAATAGCGAAAAATCTGATACTATAAAATAGATGTACGACTTTTTTATTCAGTTTAATTTATTTAATTCAATAATTTATCCAATTTGTTAACTTTTACTAGGTTTCTTACAGCTAAACAGCTCAGGGGTCTAGGATGAGGTTGGGAGGGGAGAGGGGAACAATTTAAATTTTGAGCTTTTTAACTTTGAAATTTGCGATTTAAGAAAAATCCTGACTTGATGGTTAAAAGTGAAGGTCATTTTCGGATTCTGCGCTATAACAATACTGAAGAATCAATTTTCAAAAGCTAAAAAACATGGCGCAACCCAAAATTTAAAAGACAGTGTAATCTAACAGTATTTTAAAATATGTAACATTCTGTAAAGAATTGAAGCTGTTGTTTTTCATCCTTTTACTTAACAAAAATTCTGTTATTTTTATCCTCTTATATATTCAGTACCAACTGTATATTTTGCAGTAATATGTTAGAATGATTAAAGATTTAAAATTTATATTGCAATGCTAATTTTACTCTCAACCATTTTTTTAATATATCAGACGAAATGATATTTCAAATAATTTGTGAATGATCCCTAATTTGCAGCAAAAATTATGCTCCAAATTTAAACAGCAATTACTCGGTCAATTTTAATCGTAGAATAACGGGACTTTTTTTTTGCCTTACTTCTCAGTATAACAGGAAAATTTGACTAAATATAACTTATAGGACCGGGGGACTGTATAAAAATTTAGATTCTGTAATTATTCACTAAATTGTTTTTTTTTTTTTTTTGCTTCAAACTTCTTTTATCTTAACTCAACACGTAATTTTAACCCCTTTTGTAATTGGAAGTATGCATCTAGGACCAACGGTTGCGAAAATAAAGGTCGGTCAGGTTATACGTGGACACACTGTATACACAGTTGCGTAACTGATATCTTTTATTAAATTTTAAACAGACGTAGAGCAGTCATCTGAAGATACCCGTGAATTCAGTGTGAAGCATCTCCTCTTTCTCCTTGCCTTCGTCATTGCACCATTACTCTGTTGGTGTTTGCTGTAAGTAAATTTCTAATTTAAATTTAAAATTATAATAGTGAAAACCGTTGTATCTAGGCCCAATTTTTGTTTAACTCATAAAACTGAACTACTAGCGATTTTTAAAGATGTTATATTAATGTGCACACATGTTCATAGTATTTACTTCTTATTGAAAGTATCTATTTGTAAAGTATCTTATTTAAATTATGCTAAATAGAATTCATTTCTTAAAATAATGCAAATGACTAAGGATACAAGAACACAATGTACAATGTACCTAGGACCGATATTTCTTGTACCTGGAGCCAGTCCTTGAGATTTTGAATTTACACTTTATAATAAACAAGAAACGTGCATTAAGATGTTATGAAACAAACATAATCATCATCAGATAAGAAACGAATTAAATATCACCTGGTTTAAAATGTTTTTTTAATTGTATTTTTTTTAATAATATGGAAAAATATCTCACAATTTAACATGCCACTACTACACCCCATAGGAACTATTTAAATTTCAAACATTTTTCAAAATTCTAGCATGTAAGCTTTGTACATAAAATGAAAAAAATAATTCATGAATTATTCTACATTACAATTTGAAATTTTACCTAGGGCTATAGTTATAGGTACAAGGCAACTATGTGGCGTTATGTACAACATTGTGAGATTTCATCCATGGATGGGTTCTATTAAAAACTGTACACGAATAAGTGATATATTTGATATTGAATCTACTTCATCGGATAGCAATTAAAACTAGGTGTTCGAAATATATAAGGACGGATCAAAGAATTACTATATTGGTATGACTAGCAGGAAATTTAAATATAGAAAAAAAGAGCATGTAGCTGATATTAAATAGGATAGAAAAACCACAGTCTTTGCAAGATTATATCAATAAGAAACCATCCAAAAAATCTCAATGAAAGTCAGATCATTTTCCCCTCCAGTCTATTCTATCCATCCATTATAAGAGAAACCACAGAGATTGTAACAAGTAAAAAATCAATATGTAAAGATGTAGCATCATTTCACTTACCAAAATTATGTCTCGAGTTACTCAATGGTTACGAAAATAGAAATAACATTCAAGTAAAATCAAAAAATAAGGTACGTAATATGAAAGAGTACGTGAAAAATTGAATGATGTCGTTTCATAGACCGTGCAATTATAGTACATTTTCATTTATTTGTTTTGAAAAAGACTCGGGCAGAGTCGAAACATGTAAACAATGAAATAAACCTATTTTTACTGTTTTTAAAATACACTAGGGGGCTCGGCCCCCTACGAGCTACGCTCGCCAACCCCCGTCCAGACACCGTAGACTCTAAATGCATGCTAATTTGACCGGTTTTAAAAAGATTTCGAAAGATTGAATTATAATTTAAAAAACAGTGGCGATCTCTCTATAAACGGATTTCTATTCATTTCTCTTTGATTGGGGAATTTTAACGCCAAATCCGTTGCGGTACTACTTGATTATCCCGTCGACCGATTTCGCCAAATTATATAAATCGCCAAACCACTCGCCAAATTATACAAATTGACATAATTTTTATTTTAAATAACGAAAAAACAAATAAATTAGTACAACATTAATAAAAATACAAATAAAACGTCGAAATAAAAATAACTTGATGGCATAGACACGTGTAACAACATTTCAAAATAAGCTAATATAAAAGGAATTAAATAAACAGAGTCTTTATCTCATGGTACTTTTTAACAAAGTGAAAAGAAAGTTCTTTTAAATGAGACATTTTAAATTAATCGTTTTTAATCTGACGTAATTTTGACCAAACTATTCTTTCTCTTTTTAATATTCACGTGAATGTACTTGTGTTAGAAATGAAATATTATTTGCGCTTCCCTAACAAAAATAATTGAAAAATATCCTCTTAAAATATCAAATAAATGTCTAGCGCAATTTCTAAATTTAAACCGTTTTGCAATATTATTTTGTGTTCATTTTATGTAATAACTGTAATGTGACGTAAATATGACGTAATTTCTCCTATTTAAGACTTCTAACGTATGTTAATAAATTTATTGTTTTACAAATTCCTTTCTCTCTTAAAATTCACGTGTAATTATAGCTTTTATGACGTAATTTTTAATAAGTTCCTGCTTTTTGCACATAATTATTTAATTCTAATTCCAAATGTTTTTTTTTCTGTTTATAATAGTCACGTGTAAATAAATTTTTAATTTATTTACACGTATAAATATTTTTTTTGAAGCAAACATTATTGTTTCCGCTATTTATACAGTTGGCAACAGTTTAAATTAATATCACTTTCTAAAATCTGTTAAAAATATCTCTAGAAATGCTGAAAATCTGAATTTAAAATAGAAATAAAACCTCAAAAAATTAGTCAAAATAAAAAAATTAATGCAATCTGCACTCCGGCAACTTCTAACGCATAAAATGATCTAAAAATGATTAAATTCCCATGAACAGTTTTTGCTCCTATAAAACTTTTTTAGTGGAACGATTTTGTCCAACTTTAGCATTAAATATCTCTTAAAATAATTCTTCGATCTGAAAACTGTCTGCATCAGCGTGTTTATCAAACATTTCTGTATAATACTGCCGATTTTCATATTTTTGTATGCATTATTTTTCTTAATATTAACGAAGAAAGACCTCCAGTCACAAAAAATTCAAAACCGGCGGCGGCGGCGGCGGCGGCGGTGACAGCGGTAGTTACTTTTTTTTAGAATAGAGAGATTTTAGCAATTAAAATGAGTATATACTAGTAGTTCTAGTTAAATGAAAAAACATTTTTACACTGTTTTATTTGACTCAACTTGGTTTTTGTATGTAAAGATGGCATTTTGTAATCGCTTTTTAACCCACTTCCTGCGATATGCTACAATTACAAAAATTAGGTGCAGAGGTGCGTTTCCGATGACAATGCAACATTTTAGTATTATTAGCCTTAAATTAATACATTAATGTAAGACATTTTCTCGTTAGCTCACCACAGGAGATAAATTGCTAACTATTCTCTTTGCTGTACGAGTTGCGACATCAATGGATTTAATTTTGCGCCAATAAGCTCTAGCCAAAATAAGCCAAATAGCTCTGAAACTGTAATAATGAAATATTTTAAAGACTAAAAATTAGAAAATAAATTATAAATAAAAAAATTAAGGAGTGTAATATTTAAAATAAATATATATTTATCAATTAATAGTTTAATGTTAATTAATTTACTATTAATATACGTTGAGAAATCCTAAAAAAGAAAGTTTAAATATTATTTAGTATTTCCTTTCCTGTTGCCCCATCTTAAAAAAGAAACAGAACAAAAATTATATATATTTGAATACATTCACTTGCTCGTGCTTTCTACAAAACATAATAAAACAGTGAATTTTTCATAATCGAGTTTTCGTAATCGAGTGCCCACGCCAAAGGAATGCATTGTAACGGAATATTTCGTGAGAAAACATGAATTGTAGTCAAAACATTAGACGTGATTTTCAGGATGAACATTGGATGCCTAAAAAAGAGTGTTAAAAAAAGAAAAAAAGAAAAAAAAAACTATTTTTACTTTTATACTTATTTTTACCTTTGTAAAATGATAAAAAAAGTTCAGCTGCAAAATTTTACTTTCGTCGTGCTTATCAGTTTTCCAACTTTAATTTCTCAGAACGTCATTCTTCTGAATTTCAAAATGACTGTAATAATGAAAAATGATGTTATTATTCGCTTAGATGAAAGAGAAAACTTAGATCTAAATATTATTTAAAATAACAGCAGTGGTGCTAGGTATAAAGTTCTCTCCAATATCATTTTTAATTTTAAATTATAATGTGATAATGATACGTTCCTAAGTCCTATTGCAGGAATTTATTGAAGTTAAGCAATAAATAAATAAATAACTTCCATAGAACAGCAGTTTGGGATTAAAGCAGATTCTGTTCCTAACCTAACATGAATTAAAAGGATAGACAGCAATTAAAATAATATATTTATTTGCGAATTATTTATTTTTTCAGTTATGTAAACCCTTTTTCTAATAATCTTTTTCATTTTGAAATGATTAAACATGCAGGTTTTATGATGATATCTATGCTTCGGAGGTGAATTTTTAAGGGATTTTTCTTTGTTTGCTTAGAAAATATTTTCAAAATGCAATAAATAAAGTCGTCGCAATACAGTCGTAAAAAACAAAAGAAGAAGAAGGAGAGAGAAAGAGAAAGAGAGAGAGAGTTTGTTTTTGAAATAGTGGTCCTCTATATATTAAAAATTGCACTAACTTTGAATTTAAAAAGGTAACATCCACTTCCGAACCAATATTTGAATTCCTTAGACAAAGGCAGCTCGATTGTAAACATCTACGGCAGATTGCAAACACCTATATTTTAAATTCTTCACAAAAACTGAAAAAAGTAAATAAATAAATAAACAGAACTGGAGATACAGCAATTTTGCTGGAGTGATTGAAAAAAGTTTTTGAGGATCACTATTGCAATTATCTGGGCCTTCTGAAACGAAACAGAAATGCATTGTAAACACTCATAAAAATGGCTCGCAAAACTGACAGGAAAAACTGCCAGACTGAAGAGGGGCTTGAATGACAATAAAAAACCGTTGATTTTACAAAAAAAAAAAAAAAAAAAAAAAAAAAAAATTGTTTTTTAAATTATAAAATCTGTACACAGTTAAAATTTTTGCAGCATTCTGGCAGGTCATTCGACCCTTTTTTGAAAAAACGGTTTCATAACCATAATTTAACTATATTCTGATCATAAAATGGCCAATAATATGGTCAGAATAGTGTTAAAATACGGTTGTGTAACCGTTTTTGGAAAAAACGGTCAAATGACCTGCCAGAATGCTGCAAATTTTTAACAGTGTAGTTCACTGTTAAAAAAAGAATATTAGTAAAAAACCGCCAATTTTTAAAATTAAAATAATAATTTTAAAATTAAAATAATGTTATCTATAATAATATGTAATACTAGGGTGCTCTGCCCCCTGCAAGTTACGCTCGCCAACCCCCGGTCAGACACTGCAGAATCTAAAAGCACGTTAATTTCATCGGTTTTAAAAAGATTAGAGAAGATTGAATTATACTGAAAAAACCTGTAGTGATCTTCCTGTAAACGGGCTTCCATTCAATTCCCTTTGATTGCAAAAATTTAAGGCAGAATCAGTTGCTGTTAAGAATTCTAATGGTTGTTTGCATGTTTGGTTAAAGAAGATCAGTTAAACATTTGAAAAGAAGCTAAAATAAAATGAATTAAGTAAACAGAGTCTTTGTCTCTCGGTATTTTTTAACAACGTTATAAAACGATTGACAGAATACAATTACTAAAATTTGCTGCTTTAACCCCTTCAAGGGCGGTGATTCATTTTTGGACCACTTAATTTTAATTCTTAGTGATCTTTCTTCAAGTTAGTTTATCTTATATAAAACTTTTATGAACATTTTTCTTTCGAACACTGAACTCATTTGAACATTAGTGAACAGTGAACTTTTATGAACATTTACACTTCATAATCTTGAACAAGGATTTATAGTCTTAACTTTTGTTATACATTTAAGTCACTTCACTTTTGTTTTTATTTTTATTATTATGATGAAAGCAACATCAATTGTTTTGTAAATTTACGATTTACTATGTAAGTTCGTCAGAATATGTGCCTTTTCACCTGTTATTTTGGGTGCTTTCCGATGTCCGGCATCGGTGATTGTTGTGGGGATTTTCCACCGGAGCGTTACATCCTATGCCATTCTTTGGTTGGTGCTCCGGTCGGGTGATCAGGTGATCAAGTAAGTGAACAAAAGCATTTTTGTATTTTGAAATTTGTTTGTAAATTCTGGTGCCATTCACTGATTTCAACATTTTACGAATAGAAGTGCCTTGTCCGTGAAAGGGTTAAACGCATATTAATGTATTTATTATTTTAAAGTTTCCCTTCCCTTTAATATTCACGTGTAAATAAAATTTTCAGGACATAATTTTCAATATTTTCCTGCCTTTAGCACGTACTCATTTAATAGTAATTTTAAAGTTTTTTTTTTTCTGTTTTTAATAGTCACGTGAAAATAAATTTTTAATCGTTAGGAAATATTATTCTTTGCGCTGTTTTTAAAATTGAAAACAATCTCTATAATATAGCCTAAGTCATGTGACTATCATCAACAGCTCCATGCGGATCCCTTCGCTTTTTATATTCCAGGCGGCCATTTTGGTACTTTAATGTTAGCCAGCCACAGGTGTGATAAGTCGCCGAATATTATTCTATCCCCATTATTTCGTTTATATTATAATAGTCCAAGTCATGTAACTGCCATAAACAACGGGCTGATTCCTTCGCTTTTCATAAGAAAGGTTTCCATTTTGATTAAAGAATCAAAATTATTTTTTCGAATAAAACTACATAAAAGTTGCCATGATCACAAAGAATTCCTGGTACTTTTATGTTAGCCGGGTTCAAATCTCGCCAATAGCTTTTTTTTTTTTTTTTAACTCGCCAATAGTTTTTTTTTTTTTTTTTTTTTAACTCGCCAATTAGCATTTTTTTTTATTTTTCGAGTGGTAAATAGTCTAGGCAATAGAGACCGTATAGGGGCTCTACCTAGCAAAATTTATGGTAGTTCTGGAGAAAGGCTTACTATATGTTTTTTGGGTCGCTGAATCCGAATTTGTAACTTCCCACCAAAATTTCCCCCCGGCAACCCCGCCCCCCAATTTTGGTAAAAAGCCCCCCAAAAAGGTTTTTATTAAAAAAATCAGTTTTTTTATTGTTTTAGGGGAAAAGTATCTAGAAATTCAGAAAGTAGACAAAATTTGCAACAAATTAGATACATGACATTATGACTTAGGATGAAGGGGTAGGGGGGGGGGTCTGCCTCGGAACATGCGCGCGGTGCTGCGTGAACTAAGTTGCGCAATTCCACTTAACCACTCACACGTTTGCATTCGCCCTCCCATCTCCCCTCCGAACTTTCTCTATAAGGTTTACTTTAAGTTTTTTGGGTAACTGAATCCGAATTTTTAGCTTCCCCCACAATTCCGCCGCCCCAAAATAGTTGTTTTAACTTAAATTTCTTATTGTTTTAGGGGAAAGGCATTACGAAATTCAGAAACTAGACAAAATTTGCAACAAATAGGATACATGACATTATGACGTAGGATGAACGGAGAGGGGGAACGCTGCCTCTGAACATGCACTGCGATGCTACGTGCACTAAGTTATGAAGTCCAGGCAATAGGGGATTTTACCTGGCAAAATTAATTCTAGTTCTGCATTTCGACTCCCTTTATGTTTTTTGGGTCGCTAAATCCGAATTTGTAACTTCCCACCAAAATTTCACCCGGCAACCCCCCAAAAATTGATTTTTTGAAAAAAATTTGGTTTTTGAGAAAAGCGCGCGGGGAATGTTCCGAGGCAGCCCCCTCTCTCCCCGTTTATCCTACGTCATAATGTCATAAATCCTAATTGTTGCAAATTTTGTCTAGTTTCAGAATTCCGTAATGCTTTTCCCTTAAAACAATAAGAAATTTAAGTTGAAAAGAACTATTTTGGGGAGTTTATCGAGGGGGGGGGGGAGATTTTGGGGTTAAGTTAAAAATTCGGATTCAGCTACCCAAAAAACTTAAAGTAAACTTTATAGGGAAAGTTCGGAGGGAAGATGGGAGGGCGAATGTAAACGTGTGAGTGGTTAAGTGGAATTGCGCAACTTAGTTCACGCAGCACCGCGCGCATGTTCCGAGGCAGATCCCCCTTCCCCTTCATCATAAGTCATAATGTCATATATCTAATTTGTTGCAAATTTTGTCTACTTTCTGAATTTTTAGATACTTTTCCCCTAAACAAATTTTTTAATAAAAACCTTTTTCGGGGGGCTTTTTACCAAAATTTGGGGGGGGGGGATTGCCGGGGGAAATTTTGGTGGGAAGTTACAAATTCGGATTCAGCGACCCAAAAACCTAAAGTAAGCCGATTTCGAGAACTACCATTAATTTTGCTAGGTAAAATTCCCTATTGCCTGGACTAAAATTAAAACGGTGCTACTTGGTTATCCCATCGATCAAAAATCTGTCGCCAAACTATTAGATTAAATCCCGATAATGGTTGATCGTAAATGTCACATTCACTTGACTTTAAAATAAAAATCGATATTTAAAAAATTATGACCGAGTATCATTCTTAACAAGAAAAGCGATTTAAAAAAATGTAACTATTTATCCACAAATTGAAAAGTAATTTTTGATACCGAAATCGCAATACTTCAATTTTATGCATTTGTGGACGATGAATCTGAAAAGGAAGTAAGTTTTTCTTCTCCACGCATCCTATTTTTGTTATGCAAACATGAAATATTGTCGGAAAAGCAACAAAAAAAGACCAAGTTTACTGGTATGTAAAATTATACAAATTGAAATTAACTAAACTTGCATAGCTGGAAGAAGTATAAGACACTTATTGAAAGGTCGTTTGTTCAGATGCATTTATGTTTCAAATAAAAATTAAATGCTTTTTATTTACTTTTTAGTTTTTTAACTTAACCGACTCAGGCAATAAGACAGTTTTATTTTGCTTGTAATTTAATCTAATTTAATATTTTGTTCTATTTTTTCCAGCACATTTTTCCACGAGGGCAAATGTCGCAAGAAACGGTCGTCTCCGGAAACAGAGCCCATGCCCACCGAGCGGGTCGAAGAAGTGGAAGAAAGCTGCAGCCCCTGCCCAGCTATGGAGCCCTGCATTGCCCCGACTGCTCCCAAGATGGAAAGTCCACCCCCTTATAGAGAAGTAATCGAGCCGGGTGAAAGCTGCCTCATGGCCGTAAGTGGACGAAACTATAAACTTTTTTTTTTTCTTATAAAGGTGACTGGTTAGCCTAAAAATGCTAAAAAGAACGAAAATATTTGGTACCCACTAAAGTCTTGTTCCCTCCCATTAACCCATTAACCGCCAAAACTATTACGATAGAAATTTTCAAATTTCTTGTTGAAAGTAGTTTCCCACCACAAATTCAGTAAGGTAAATTTCGCTTTACTAAAATAGCAAAATTCCTGCCAATAAATAAGACATTTTTTTTTAAATTCTAAAATAGTGGTGCCAAAGTAATTAATTCATTGCATGAGCAATTATTTTGACTGTTGCGTGAACGCAACGTCAGCGGTTAATGGGTTAACTTCAGAACGGCGACAGCTATCGTCATGAACGTGTGTCCAGTTATAATAAAGTATGCATGCGGTAAGCGATGAGATAGAAATAGAGATCCAACTTACTAGTAGATCTACACTGTTAAAAATTTGCAACAAACTGTCCAGTCATTTGACCGTTTTTATGGAAAACGTTTCCACAACCGTAATTTAAATGTATTCTGACCATATTATTGCCCATTTTATGGTCAGAATAGAGTTACATTACGCTTATGTAACCGTTTTCTATAAAAATGGTCAAATGACTGGATAGTTTGTTGCAAATTTTTAACAGTGTACATGTAGTATGTTTACGATGAGGCCACTTAGAGTGGCACTTAGTGAAAAACTCCGGAGTTAAAATTCTTATCTGGAAAACGATACATATATCCTGTCAGCTTAAATACGCAAATAATTACATTCAGAAATGTCGCATTATACACTGTTAAAAATTTTGCAGCAGCCTGGCAGGTCATTCGACCGTTTTTTGAAAAAACGGTTTCATAACCATAATTTAACTATATTCTGACCATAAAATGGCCAATAATATGGTCAGAATAGTGTTAAATTCACGGTTGTGTAACCGTTTTCGGAAAAAACGGTCAAATGACCTGCCAGAATGCTGCAAATTTTTAACAGTGTACGGCAGATAGACGTTTACTGCATGCGTTCCGATGGTGGAGACATTGAGCACACATAACTTGCTTTTTTTATTAAAATAAACATACTTACATGTATTAGTTTTATTTGTAAATGTCTGTCTGTCCTATAATGAAATACTTTTCTATGCAGTCAGAAGCATATTTAAGCTGATGATAGGATATAAAAAATAGACATTCCATAGATTCTAATAAAGTTATTTTTACATGTAAGATCAATTCATACTAAATTGAAGATGCTCTACAACTTTGTAATTGACTTTTTCAATTCCTACTATTAGTTCACACTCTCCCTATATTTATTTACATATTTATATATCTTGTTCAGATTTTCAATCGTTAATAAAATACTCATTATTCATCCTATCAAGTTGAAATATTTTTTTAAAAACTTGTACTGGATGACAATTGATGTTAATACAGTTTTTTCAAATATTAATTAATTAATTAAATTTTAATTAATTAATTTTAGTTTTGCATGGGAAACAAAATGGCGGCTATTGGTTATTGAAGATCAATGAAAGTATTTTCAATAAGGGGTTACCATAGGGGAGGACCCTGTTCTGTCGCCAAATACCGCCAACTTTGTCGCCAACTTGGCGATATATCGCAAATTTGGCGGCCAACATGAGTCGCGAACTTGGCGATATCGGTAATATTTCGCCAAATTCCCATAGAGTTCCATTGTAAACCTACTTGCTTATAGAAAATCAACAAATTGAGATATTTTAATGCAACAAAAACTAATATTAGCTTAAGGGATTATATTAAATTTTTCTTTGATGACCTAAGTAGGAATTGACTTTAAAAACAAAATTTTTATATTACTTGTTTCTTTGATTTTGTGCCGCTTGCCAGATAGGTACGTTTACGCCTTGTCGCTTGGTAGTTCTATAATAGGTTTAATCGCGTAGCACGTAGCCATTTTGCATCGCGTTCATGTCTATAGCTCTCGCCATTCTGAAGTTAATAGGGTTGCACAGGATTTTAGTTGTCATCTACTTATCAGTTTCGCAATTTTTTGCTTAAAATGAATTTAAACATCCATTCTGACGAACTTTCGTAAAGACCCGATAATTATAAACATGAGAAAATGCCTTTTTATTGCACCCGTTTCCCTTTAAATAATTCAGAAACGCTACCTTAAAATTAATTTTTCTTAATTCGTATATTTTTTAATATGTCAGTTTAAAATGTTAAAACATCAATATATATTTCTCAATTTATTTGATATTTTTTTATTGATATGCCTCATACTGTGCTTTATGAAATTAAGGAATAGATTTGCAATAATATAAATAGTTTATTAAAGAAAAAAGTAAACATTTTACGGGAAATCGTGTTTTTTGCTCTATTTTTACAAATGCCATAATATTTTAGTTATTTTTCTTTTAAAACAATTATTTTAAAAAAATTCTGTATATTATACATAAAAAAAAAAACGTGTATATGTATATACCAGTGTGTTTTAACGGAAACTTTCTATTTTGAGTGGAAGTCGTACATTTTTTCTGAAATAAACGGAAAGTGTTCTTTTAAGAAAGGTATGAAAAAAAATGTTGCAAAACATTCCAAATTCCAGAATTTTTTTCCCCTTAAAATATTTAATAAAATTATTTTATTTTTATTTTACCCTAATAAAATAAAAAAATACATTTAATTACATTTTAATAATAACATTTACTTAATAATAATTACATTTTGTCTTGATTAAATTATTTTCCTTCCTAAAACCTTTTTACAGTATGTCAACAAGATATGAAATACCTAAAAAAAGTAGTCCAAAGAGTACCCAGTTCCCTTTACCCTTTCCGACGCAGTGGTCCCACATCAGGACCACTTAATTTTAACCACAAACTTACAAACGGCACCAAGAATATTTTAATAAAATCTTGCTTTTACAATGAAAGTTTAAAGAATCGAGTTTTTAATTTCTAAAAATGTCGCTTGTAAATTCAGGTGTCAGTCAATCATTTCATCATTTTACGAACAGAATTGTTCTGTGCCGAAAAGGGTTAACGCCAAGCTGGTGTACAATTAAGAAAACAGGAAATATTGTTTCCTAAGACTGTTGTATTTTATACATGTGATAAATATAAATACGATTATAAGATTTATTAAGAAATGCAATCTGCTGTTGAGAAATTCTGAAGTTGCAAGGTTATTGCTGGAAACAACTGACATACGTTTCTTCAATTTCCCATGTTTAACAAGATATGTTCCTGTAATTGAAAGCAAGGATTTGCCCTAATATATTTCTATCTCTCTATTCTTTTTTAAAAAAAGTAACTAATGCTGCTTCTGCCTTAATTGCATTTATTGCGACTTTTTCACTTTCCCGGGTTATAAATGCAAAAACCATAGCATAATTAAAACATGAAATGGGTACTTTTATAACGACATGTATAATAAACACGCTGAACCAAACAGTTTTCAAATCGAGGGAATTTTTTAAGCGCTATATGACGTTGACATTGGTCAAGGTTGTTCAGTTGCATACGTTTTATAGGATCAAAAACTATCTACAGCAATTTAACCATCTTTAGCAGCCATATACTTGACTAGATTTGTGGCAGAGTGTTACCCGATTGAGGACTTTTTGACCCCATATTGTTGATTGACAATGCTTTCTTGAAATAGAAATATTCGACCTATTTAAAAATAGATTAAAAATTCTGAAAAATAAGGCGAATTATACGATTTTAAAAAAGTGGTGACAGTCAAATAAGCTGAATTAAAAAACCCAATCTGGCAACACTGTATGTAGTGTTCAATCATTTTTTTAATTTGTGTATTTTATTGAAGGTTTTATTTAATTTTTTATTCAAAATTTCATTACGTAAGTAGAGATTCAATTCATATTTCGAAATAGCAGTGTTTTATCTATTGTTGTCAAAATTTGAAAAGCCCAAATAATAATATTTCAAAACATTTATCAGTGTAAAAATACATTTACATGTGAATATATATATATATATATATATATATATATATATATATAAACTTTCAAATAATGAAATTATTATGTGCGAAAGCATTTAATTGTAAAAATTACATCATATTTAAAACAATTTTCATATAGTCTCTAAAAGAAAACATAAAAGACCGGGAGGCACTGACATTTTTTACTTAACCATTTTATATAAGCCGATTTTCAAATGTGATCTTACTTAAATAATCAGGAAAACAGCTGTCAGCTGTCGCGACAGAGGTGAATGGTAGAGGCAGCGGCCTTGGCAACAGAAAATCCCAATTCCCCAGTTAATTATACTAGTATCCGTCAGGCCGAAATGTCGGAGCATGGAGGTGCGTAAACTTAAAAGATATTATTTAAAAAAATGTTTTATTTTCTATATTGCTGTTTAATAGTATAAAGGTAAGTTTGAAATAACAATCGTCATTACATATTCAATAACAAACCTCATTTTAAAGTGTTTAACTCAGTCGTCAGTTGCCTGGGGTAATGCACAAATTCTAATGTGTCAGCAAGTGCTCCCATACTTCTAATTTGGGTAAAGCCTGTCTTTAGCGAAAATTGCTTCCATTAGAACTTTCTCTAAATGACAAACTACAGTAAAAATGACATAAGTTGTTTTATGTGACAACACCTTTACATGGATATCCACAGCAGTTTTTGACAATGTTAAACTCGAGGATCTATGTATGATGGCAAGGTATGCAACAGTTAAAGGTAACTAACTTCTTGTGAATGAGGCTTTTTCTTCTTTCCAACATTTACAAATAGGTTTGATAAAAAAAAAATATACAGTTAGAAATGGCTCATGATACTCAACAAAATGAACTATTATGGCCTGTGGCAAACCTCGAGGTTTAAAACGTTGGCCATAGGCAATATCTTTTATCGTACTTACGTTTACCAATTCTCACTCCGTTGAGATATTGGTATGTAGCATAATGCATAACCCTGCATCCAGCTGCTGAGGAAAGTCTAGGCTGAAGTCCAGACGCGTGATTATCTTCACCCCATTTTGCTATTTAGTCATTGTGATCTGTTAAAATTCTTGTTTTTGGTCCCCTCTTTGATTTAAGAAGTACTTCTTGATTATATTCTTTAGCTTGCTTGGTTTTGAGAAAAAGACATATGACACCTTCAAATCATTTAAGTTAGCCGAAAGCAGTATATCTTTGCGACGTTGCATAAGGGGTGAGAGGTAGTTAAAAACATGACTCACGCAAAGTGAGTTCAGAGTCTTTCGGAACTGTGTCTGCTGATCGTCGTTTTGTCTCAATGAGTTTGTTAATGTGAAACATTTTTTAAAAGCTCTAAGCATTTTTTGTCCGCGAAGAATCAAAATGACTTTTAAAGAATGTCTCTTATATAGAGGGATGTCTTTTACGCGATGTAACTACCTAATACGTCCAAGGGTTTAAACAAATAAGCCTCTAAAAGGCTAAATGCTATCTATTTTACGTTCGTGATACCTTTGTTCAAGGTCAGCCATACGACGACATCCTATCATTGAAAATTCGTCAATAATGAGAAATAACACTGTATCCATTCTGAGCTGCAGATGAATTGCTGACTTTTTAAATTGGCGAACTATTTAAAACACGTTGGTTCTTTAAGCACTGAGTGAGTCACCTTGTCTTTGACATTAAATGCAGTAGTACCCGTTAGTGTCAAAAGAATGATAGCTTCTGATCCTAACTGCTCTATGATTGTTTTACTAATTTATTTGATTTTGGTACATTTTATGGCTCTTCCTTTTCCAATAATAAAAGTTTATTTAGGGAAATTTGTAACCTTTGTTTGCAAAGACAAAAGCTGTTCAGTGCATAACTGAAGGCAGCATAATTTGTTGTTCTTTATAATAATTCAGAAATGTTAAAAGTAAAGAGAAACAATTGGATAAGAGAATCTACGGTAAAGATAAAAAATTACCCCGGATGTATTTGAAAGATTTCGATTTCTTTAATTTAGCTCCGATCTTTGAGAACTTGATCCATCGAGTTAGCGGCAGAAAACTTCAAAGCTCCTTCAAAGACTTGCTCGTCTGGCACAGCCCACACTTATTTAATATGGCAACAGGTAAAGTTTTGTAACACGTATGTAACACACACTCATAGATAATCTGCTATACTTTTCTATCAAACTTGATACCTTTATTCATCTGAGTTGTTGTTATATCGTTATTATGGTAATATTAGGAAGAATCTGGGTTATTTTTATGCGACTTTTCCACATAGAATTAAGCTGAATAACTCTATACATTTGAATTACTTTCTTTTAACCGTCATTTTCGAAACCACTGTGTATAACGTTGCACATATAAAATATGTGTATTTCTTAAAATGTATACTAAATCTAGGCAGCAGATTAAAAAAAATACAGGGATTAATTTATGACTTTTAGTGAACATGATTTCTCACGAATTATCTTTCATTGTTGTATCCATTTCTTCGATCATAAGCATAAGCGATCATAGTCATATACATTAACGTCGCATTTACCGCTAAGCTTCGCGACATTTGGGCAAAATATAGCCAAATTTGGCGAAATTTCCATTGAAATTCAGTACTGAGGATTCTTTTCTAATCGGGTTCTTCGCATTTTAACTTCGTGTTCTCCAGTAAAATTAGCTAAAATCTTAAAACCAAGAAATAGGGAAGCTACCTTTTCCAACACGTACAGGAATTTTTTTTTTTTTTTTGTAATCTACATATTTCTGTTTTCTAGTGTACATCTTGACAAAAAAATTGTTATCTCATTTACATCAGAATGTTCACATGCAGTTCAGTTGAAATATATTCACTTACGACGAATTAAAAAAAAAAAAATTGAGTAATCGTCAGTAATTGGGACAGCTAGCAAATTGTTAAATTTGCGCATCAAACAATGCTCAGTAAATTATGAATTTCTCTACAAACCCGATTACGAAAATTTCCCACTAGAAACATACACACGTCTGAATACAAACATACATACATAAGAATACATACATATAAGTAATGCATACATGACATTATATTTTTCTCGATTTCTTTGAGTATCACTCGTAGCCATTCGACTAATGCCCCAAATCGTATTTTCCGTATTCGATTTTCTTTTCGTTTCTCTTAATTTAAAATTAAAAAAGAATTGCATGGATTTGGAAGCTTACAAAGAATGAAAAGTTCGAAAAAAATAGTGGTTGTTACATACGTTGAACGTAAAACTTCTGAAAGGGGGGGGGGGGAATCTATATCTCAGGTCACCAATGTATGAACATCGACTTCAACATTTGACTCCATAATGATCCGTATGAGGTAAAAATGCATAATTTACAGCAATGGAGCTAATGTTTTAATTAATATCGGGATGAATCCCGTCGAATTTCGACGAAAGAAATTGTTTAAAAACGAACTCATACATAGGTTACTACTTAGTCTCTTAAAACAAATATTATTTTTAACTTAAAGTTATCAAAATACTAATTCCATACACTTCGACTGTTCAAAATATTAAAAAATTATACTGCATTATTTATTATATCTAATCAAGATTTGTAATTTTGATGAAATTACCCATTGAGGCTGTTATGCTTAAAATAAACAGATGTCATCATATTGGCGCGATTTTTTTCCCACGCCAATTCAGGGAAAACTTCAACAGCACAAACAATAACATCCGGGTTACCATATCAAGCAATATAACGACACTTTGGCGCCAGTTAAGTACCCGTTGCGTATATGACATTGTCGTCAGAAAAAAATCACGCTAATATGCGTATATGACATCTGTGCCGTTTAAAATTGCCGATTGAAAATTTAAAAGCTACTTCTTAGTTATCCCGTCGACGAAATTACTGTCGCCAAATTGTAAGATTAAATGCCAATAATGGTCGCCATTAATTAATTGATTGTAAGATTAAATGCCAATAATGGCCAATAAAACCATTAATTCGACATTTTATTTGTATTTTTATTAATGTTTTACTAATTTACTTGTTCTTTCGTTATTTAAAATAAAAATTATGTCAATGTGTATAATTTGGCGAGTTGTTCGGCGATGTATATAATTTGGCGAAATTGGTCGACGGGATAACTAAGAAGTACCATTTAAAAAAATGATTTCACCTTAAGTTAATCATGGAATTATTTTTCGCGTAAAATCTAAACTTTATGTTATTTTCACCGTCTCATAATTTGCATACGCATCTCTTATATTTACATTCAACATTTCAAAAATATTACAATGCGCAATATGTGATTAATACATATATTTCTAAACTTGAAATCAAGTTTGTCAACTGCGACTTTGCATGTGAACATTCGCACTCTTGACATGTGATTCTAATCTCTGTATCGGCGAGTAAAATTCCGGAAATTTATATCTTTTTGAGGCGTTCGTAGTAAAATATTTACTTTTATCAGAGAAAATGATCGTTTTCCTTTAAATGATGTCATTTTGCCTCATTGAAGCATTTCACCAAGCGTCTCAAACTCAATGAATGAAAAAGAATTGAATTATAACAGCTTTTTGCGGAAAACATGAGTATTTTATTAAAGCATGACGTCATTTTCTGTTGAATTTTTTTCAGAAAGTTTATTTTGAATTTTATGAGAAAATGGCATCAATAAAGATAAGCAAACCTTATTATTTTTCCATTATTTACAACAATGGAAGTAAATCAATTGCTACCATTTTGAAACAAATTCATAGAATTTTTTTAAATTTTAAATTTAAATATAAAAATGGGAATGCTTAAAAGAATAGCTAGTGCGGGCAAATCTACAAAGAAACAGCTTTCATTTAAAAAAAAAAAAAAATGAATTATTAAAATTGGTGCAAAAAAAAGCTCCAGGTACATGACTGAAAAAAGAAAGCCTTATCTTTCAAATATATAGAATTAAACTTGCAATGTTATCTCTATGGGAAAATTTTGAGCCGACATTTCAGGCTGTTAGGGTTGACGAATGTTTATGATTTTCAATACGCGCCGAGATTTTGGCACTACCAACGTCCAGCTCATTTTTTGTGTCGATGTGTCAAATATTTTGGACGCTACCGTGTTAACAATAACTGTAATTTTTGCAGGGAAGCCGGAGCTGTGCTCCGACAATTAATTTTTATATAAAATTAGTTTTTAAAATTTCATTTGGCTGTAGCTTTAAAATTTCATTTGGCTGTAGTTTTAAAATTTTTGAATGACAGAAGTTCTGATCATTTTAAATACTTTACAAGATATTTGAAATTTTTCAATTTATTTATTTACTTTAAAAATTATATCGCTGGAATGTTTTTCAGTTTGCATTTTTAAAAATTTACTTTCTATGTTAAATGCATTGATTAGAATAGTAGCAACAACAAGAACAATATTAAATGGAGTAGTGACCAGAAGTTTGCGAACCCAAAAACACTAAAAAGGGAAAAGGTGTAATTTTCAGAATCCATCAGTTAAATTTAAATGGTTATCTGAATAGGTTAAATAATTTCAGAAATATGTTTTTATGCTTTTAAACATAATTACAAAAATAACGAAACTGCCACTCAAGATCTAAAGTTCAAAACTAACTTTTATCTACCGTGCTGCAATATGTTTTGAAAACTTATTTCTATTAAAAGAGTTTAAGCGTCAATCTGTATATATAAAACCCGTTCTCTGTGTATATGTCCTTTATACAAATCTTCAATTTTAGACCGATTTGCACAAAACTCCATGTACATACGTTTTAGAACATGGAAAAGATCACTGTCTACTTTAAAAAATCATCTAAAAAAGAACACTATTTATCCCTTTTTTCTACCATATTCCATAATTTAACATTATGGAAATATATCTTTTTAAATTTTCTAATTAAATCGTTTATTTTCTGTTGCCACACCCTAAAAAATGACACAATAATATGAAAAAAATAACGATAACGCGTTGCTGTATTTCTACATTTTTAGGTGCGTTCGTAATTATATAAATACGTAGCACCTATAGTCGTCGTTCAGTCCGTCCGTCCGTCCGTCCGTCTGTCCGTCCGTCCGTCTGTCCGCATGTAACAGAGCAAAAACTACCCAACCGAATGGTCTGAAATTTCAAATATATGATTGTTGCAAAATTTTGTCGAGCCATTTCAAATTTTATGAAAATCGGATGTATAGTTTAATTACAGGGACAGTCAAAAGTTTTTCTTTACATTACGGCCAATGGGAAAAATTATTGCAAGTGCATTTTAATGATATTAGAGCCTTCCGAATGATCTGAAATTTTAAAGATATAACTGTTGCAAAATTTTCTCGAGCCATTTCAAATTTTAGGAAAATCGGATGTATAGTTTAATTACAGGGACAGTCAAAAGTTTTTCTTTACATTACGGCCAATGGGAAAAATTATTGCAAGTGCATTTTAATGATATTACAGCCTTCCGAATGATCTGAAATTTTAAAGATATAACTGTTGCAAAATTTTGTCGAGCCATTTCAAATTTTAGGAAAATCGGATGTATAGTTAAATTACAGGGACAGTCAAAAGTTTTTCTTTACATTACGGCCAATGGGAAAAATTATTGCAAGTGCATTTTAATGATATTAGAGCCTTCCGAATGATCTGAAATTTTAAAGATATAACTGTTGCAAAATTTTGTCGAGCCATTTCAAATTTTAGGAAAATCGGATGCATAGTTTAATTACAGGGACAGTCAAAAGTTTTTCTTTACATTACGGCCAATGGGAAAAATTATTGCAAAAGCATTTTAATGATATTACAGCCTTCCGAATGGTCTGAAATTTTAAAGATATAATTGTTGCAAAGTTTTGTTGAGCTATTTCAAATTTTAGGAAAATCGGATGTATAGTTTAATTACAGGGACAGTCGAAAGTGTTCCGTTACATTACGGGGAATGGGAAAAATTATTGCAAGTGCATTTTAATGATATTACAGCCTTCCGAATGGTCTGAAATTTTAAAGATATAATTGTTGCAAAGTTTTGTTGAGCTATTTCAAATTTTAGGAAAATCGGATGTATAGTTTAATTACAGGGACAGTCAAAAGTGTTCCGTTACATTACGGGGAATGGGAAAAAATTATTGGAAGTGCATTTTAATGATGTATCAGACTATGCGCTTTATGAAGTGCAAAAAAGTATACATTCAGTACAATATGGGGTGCAAAAAATAATTATAAAACTAGTTATAGTACGAACGCACCTCATTTGCCACGTTTGACGAGCAATTTCCAACTTGTTGAAATTGACGTAATTTTAAACAGAAAATCCACATTTTTATATATAAAATAACAACTTTAACAACAAGAGCAATAAAATGCCGTAGCACCTTAATTTGAATGTTTTTCTTTTAATTAAAATATCTACTTTAATACAGACAGTCAAATTTCATGTAAATAATTTAGGAACAAGAAAAAAAAGGCTAGATATGACATCACATACTATCAAATTTTTTCAACGTGTAGTCAAACTCACTACAGCTATAACCTGTTAAGTTCGTGTTTTATTTTATTTTATTTTTGGCGTTTTAATTTCGTTTGCCAATTTAGTTATCGAATATTACACGAAAACAAGCAAGTCCTAAATTATTTGCAATGTTTTTGAGCAATTGAGTTAATATTTTGTAATTCGGTTGCAAGCATATTTAAAAAATATGTATGCTCGAAAATTACTTTAAAATTCATAAAAAAATCTGTAAACTGAGATAAACATTACAAACAAGTCTTACTGAAAGTACTTTGTTTTCTGTAAGACGTTGAAACAATCAAATGTGTGAGATTTAGAGGTTAAATTGCAATAAAAGGGAAATTAATTGTTGTGTTAGGATTAGTCCCCGAGCCAGGTGCAAATTCCGTCAGTTATTTCCTCTCGGCCGATAATTTGTAAAATGCTTCAGAGAGTTGCTGCGGTTCCGTGAGTGGATTGAGCAGCGGTAGCCTCCCAAACACGTAAAAAAAAATAAAAAATTAGTCATTTTCTCCCGGTTGAAAATTTGTCAAATTATAGCTAACCCACTATCTTGAAGAAAAAAAAGTCAGCTGATTATAAAGTGGTGGTTAATACGTCAGCTGGTCACACGAACATGAAAAAAAAAAAAATACACAGGGTGCAAAGGAAAGTCCCTTTAACCTGAAAATACTTGCGAACGGAGAGAGCTACAACTATGGAAGTGAGGTAACGGTATATAGTAAAGTGACTACGCCCGATTTAATGCAAACAACGACAGCGCCCCCTAGTGGCGAAATTTGGAAGATAGCTATTGAATATCGTAAACGAAAAGAAATAGAGCAAAATTTACAGCTAGAAAGTTTTAGAGCATCAATTAATTAGTACGAAACGACATTTGGTTCACACGGATAAGATAAATCGCCGCCCGTATACCTAAAAATGCCCGAAATCTATGAGCAACGATTCTACTTTGCATATTCACATTCCGTAAATGTAGCAGTGCACAATTTCAGATTGTGACGTTGTACTGTGCTGTAATGTCTGTAAAAATTTAATTTCCAATGCATTTAAAGTTTTAGATTAACCCTTTCAGGGTCAGAAGAATTATGTTCGTAAACAGATGAAGTAATTTACGGACATCAGAATATTCAAACGAATATCTTAGAAAATAAAAACCCGCTAATTTTCACTTTCATTACAAAAGCAAAATTTTATTAAAATATTCTTGCTGCCATTTGTCAGTTTTTGAATTAAAATTAGGAGGCTAGACTTTCTAGCCACCGCCCTTGAAAGGGTTAAATCTATATCGTCGTATTGAAGCGGCTAGCAATAGACGTTCCATGCTGAGAAATGAGGCATGTAGAATTACTCTCACGAATACAATCGTGTATCGTGCGCAATGACGAACTTTTCGAACATACTGTATATTAACTTTTTTATCACTGTGAGACATTTTGTCTTTTTTGTTACTTGTGTGATGTTATCAAAATGTATTGAGATAAGCACGTATTTATACCATAAATTGCGCGTATTTTTTCATACTTCTGGCTATTCCATTCAAACGTTTACACAAAATAGAGTGCATTGATTTCGGACATTTTTGGGTATACAGGTAAAGATTTATCTTATCCATGTAAACCAAATGTCGTTTCGTACTAATTAATTAATGCTCTAAAACTTTCTAACTGGAAATTTTACTCTATCTCTTTTCGTTTTCGATTTGCAATGGCTATCTTCCAAATTTCGTCACTAGGGGGCGCAGCCATCGTTTGCATTAAATCGGGCGTAGTCACTTTACTATACCGTTACCTCACTTCCATAACTATAGCTCTCTCCGTTCGCAAGTATTTTCAGGTTAAAGGGACTTTCCTTTGCACCCTGTATATTTTTTTTCATGTTCATATGACCAGCTGACGTATTAATCACCACTTTATAATCAGCTGACTTTTTTTTCCTTCAAGATAGTGAGTTAGCTATAATTTGACAACTTTTCAACCGGGAGGAAATGACTAATTTTTTTTTTTTTTTTTACGTGTTTGGGAGGCTACCGCAGCTCAACCCACCCACGAACCGCAGCTGAAGTTCACGGAGCTTCATGATACAACTCTCTGAAGCATTTTACAAATTATCGGCCGGGAGGTAATTGGCCATCAAAACCTGTTGCTGGCTCGCGGACTAGTTGTTGCCACCGAAAACATGATACCAGCGTTACTCATAGACATGTCTTTTCTTTATACAACTAGGGGGCTCTGCCCCCTTCGAGCTACGCGCGCCAACCCTCGTTCAGGCATACCAAAATCCAAAAAGCACGCTAATTTGATCGGCTTTAAAAATATTTAATTAAAAAAAAACAATTAGCGATCTCTCTGTAAACAGATTTCAATTCGTTTTCGTTGGATTGGGGATTTTTAAGGCCAAATCTACTGCTGTTAAGAGATAGAATGGCTGTTTTCGTATTTAATTAAAAAAAATAGTTAAACATTTGAAAATAAGCTAATGTAAAATGAATTAAGTAAACAGTGTCATTGTATCCCGGTATTTTTTAACAGCGCTATAAGATAGTTCTTTTAAATAATTCATTTTAAATGTATCGTTTCAAATCTGACGTAATTTACACCAAAGTTTTATTTCTCTTATTAATATTCACGTGAAAATACTTTTGTTGTTAGAAGGAAATATTATTTGCGCTGTCTTCGAATTCACGATAATAGTTGAAAAGATTATCTCAAAATATCTCGCGCAAATATATTTTCAATTTAAATAGTTTTGCTATATTTTTTGCCATTTTAAATATGACGTAATTTCCTCAAATTACAAGTTTTAATGCATAATAATGATTTTTTTTATTTTAAGGTTTTGTTTCTGTTTTAAAATTCAAGTGTAAATATGGTTCGGCACAGATGTCATCTACATATTGGCGCAATTTTTTTTTGACGCCAATTTCATATACGCAACGGGTACTTAACTGGTGCTAAAGTGTCGTTATTTTGCTTTATAAGGTAACCCGGATGTTGTTGTTGTTTATACTATTGATGTTTTCGTCAAATTGGCGGAGGAAAAATAATGCGTCAATATGAGTCGTGTATGACATCTGTGCCTATGGTTCTTATGACGTAATTTTCCTGCTTTTAACATGTAATCATTTAATTCTAATTTTTTAAAGTTTTTTTTTCTGTTTGTAATAGTCACGTGTAAATAAATTTTTAATTTGAAGCAAACATTATTGTTTGCGCTGTTTATACAACTGGCAACAGTTTAAATTAATAAGATTTTCTAAAATTTGTAAAAATTATCTCTCAAAATGCTGAAAATTTGAATTTATAATTGAAATAAAACAAAAATCAGTCAAATAAGAAAAATAAATACAATCTGCACACCGGGAACTTATATCGTATAAAATGATCTAAAAATGATTAAATTCTCATGTATAGTTTTTGTTCCAATAAAACTTTTTAAATGGAATGATTTTGTCCAACTTTAGCATTAAATATCTCTTAAAATAATTCTTCGATTTGAAAACTGTCTGCATCAGCGTGTTTATCAAATATTTCTCTATAATACCACCGATTTTCATATTTTTGTATGCAACAGTTTTTTTAATATAAACGATAAAAGGCCATGCTTAAGCATTCAAATTGGATTCCGATCTACCCGGAATATCTACGCGGTTTTCATTGGTCCATTTCCAAATCAAAACTTATTTTTATATATAGAAGGATTTCATTAAGAGTAAACGGTTTCATTTTTCGTAATCGGGTTGCACGCACCTTTAAAAATATCTATGCATGAAAATTGCTTTAAAATCCATTAAAATCAGAAAATTGAGATAAAATTTTCAAAAAAAATTCATTTGAAATAACTTTTTTCTATTCGACATTGTAAAAAAGGAAATTGCGTGATGTTTAGAAGTTAGAAAAATTGCAGTAAAGGCACAATTTATGGGTTACAATTTATGGGGCACAATTTATGAGCACTGACATAGTGTTTGTACTTATATGTACCATACAAACGAGAATTTCATTAAATGCTGCGCGATTTGGTGGAAATTTTTTTTTTTTATTGTGAGAAAAATCCATATTTTTCTCTTACATAATGCGCATTCTGTTATTATATATGTTCTTTGATCCTAAGCTTTCTGTTTTTCATTCCTATATAAAATTGTACTGTTCCAACTTCTTTGGTGAAAGGTATTTCATATAACCCTGATAATTGATTTGGTTCTACTGGTCTTTTTTCTTAGATACTATGTTTTTAACACTTTCCAACAAAGTTGAAAAGTATTTATGCATTCGGTTTGTCTGGCCGTCTGTCCGCGCTCTAACTTACGTAAATACACTCGGATTTTCATGAAATTGATAAAGATTATTTAGGGTCACCAAAGCATGTTTGGTATTGTATATGAAGTATGTAGGATTAATAGTTCATTTACAGGGGCACTCAAAAGTATTCCATTACATTATGGTACATGGGGAAAAATCGTTTACAGAGTATTTTAATGACATTACACTATTTCAAATGTATGGAAACTGATATAATCACCGAATTTCATTACGATCACGTTACAACAGGGCATTAATAGCATTTTTTATTCATTTCAGGGACACACACAAAAAAAAATCGGTTACAGTACAGTACTGTCTTTGAGTAATAATTGCTGGAGTGTACGGATTAAAATTCGGTATGCGCTTTTAAATTTAATTGTTTTTTTGCATCTTACTCGTTATATATAAATTCTATACCTCAAATACAGGGCTGCACAAAAATATTCACGTACCGTTCTCCTTATTAGAGGAATTTGCTGAAGGTAAATTTTCAACTGAAGTATATGTATCTCTTAAATGAACTGAATTTTGGCATGCATGTAGTTAATAGATTCAAATCTATATATCATATACAGGGCTGCTGAAAAAATTGAATAATTTTCTGATTGTGGATGGGAACAGCTTAAATTGGGTTTTGAAATGTATTATACGCTTCATATGGTTGAATTAGACGTAATATTTTAAGTTTTTAAACGGTGCAGTTGTGTTACATTATTCTAAATGTGTTGGAAAGTGCTTCATAATCTATGCTTGACTCATGATTTTTTTTACTTGTTTAATTTTACGGAAGGTTTTGCAATAATGGAGATATTGCATTTATTGAGTTTATATTTCAATCTTTCGAAGAAAACAGGAAAATATTGTACAGTGGATCACTTGGAATTTTGTACATTGAAATTACTTTTCTTCTTATGCTGCGCATGAAGAGGGAAACTAATTTAAATGTGCAAAATTCCAAGTTATCTACTTTACAATATTAAAATAATTCACGTTCACAAATATCCATTTTTAATACTTTCCAACAAAGTTGAAAAGTGTTTATGATTTCGGTTTGTTTGTTCGTCTGTCCGTCTGTCCACGCTCTATCTCCTGTAAATATAATTCAAATGCCCTGAAATTTTTGGATGTGATTGACATTTACAATAGCCTTATTTCAAATGAAGTTTGTATCATGTTTAATTTATTTACAGGGGCAGTCAAAAGTAATTCGTTACATTATGGCCACTGGGAAAGAATCGTTTCAAACGATTATTAATGATGTTACACGCTTTCAAACACAATAAAACTGACATGTATTTATGAAGCGCACTAAAATATGCATTGTGCAGAATATGTGCAAAGAATATTATGCAAAGAATAAATTGTGCAAAGAATAGATGTTATTAATTTACAGGGCCACGCAAAAGAATTCCGTTACGTGATGATATAGGGGTGGAAGGAATTGTTTGCGGCATATTTTAATTATGTTAAATTATTTCATGTATAATGAAATTGATATACGTCACTGAGGTTTACTATGCCTTATTTTATGTATAATACAAAGTGCATAGCATTTACAGGGAAACACAGAAGAATACAGATACTATATTCTATCCGAAGTACTGTACATTAGCGATGATTCCTGAAAATGCAGGTCACTCAAAGAATTGGACATATGGCCGTCTATAAGTGGTAATTTCTGGAAATGTGATTTCAGTAGTTTTAAGAGTGTTTTAGTTTGAATTAAATTTTAGCTAAATAGCGGCTTGTAATAAGGGTTATACAAAAGTATGAAATATAAATTTCAACCTGTTATGCGTTTTCTTGCTAAACTAAATTTCCCCATTATATAGTATATATATGAACCTACAGATAAAATATAGGGCTGTTCAAAAGAATTGGAATACATATTTGGCTATGGACGGTAACTGCTGAAATCAGTTTTTCAAAAGTTTTATGCGTTTTCTAAAATGTTTACTTATAGTTATCTTATTTACCTTATTTCCCTAAATAACGAAGTTTTGTTAAAGCATTCAGGAAGTGTTGGAAAGTGTTTCATAATCTATGCTTGACGCATGATTTTTCTTTCTTGTTAATATTGAAGTTGATTTCCTTATGCATGAGAGCAGGTGATTTTTGTTTACCGGTTTCAATTTAAAATTCTTTGCGAAAATATTTGCATCATTATACATCTTGAGAATGTCGCCGTCTGAGCGATAAAACATGTCGATCGGAATAAATAAAGGTATTTATTTGTCTTGTAAATGTATTTTTATCACTTTTACCAAATATTAAGTTAGTTTGAAGTTTCCAAGTTATTTTTTTTATGTTTGATTTTATAAGGTAATACATTTTTAAACACATTTTTAAAGCAAAATCATGAGTATAAATTTGATTAAAATTATATATTTTTTAAATAGGCTGATTGTGGTCCTCCTCCACCGTATGAAGATGCAGTTCGAGATCAACAGTGGAGAATTGAAGAAGTAGATAGCGAGTGAGAAAGGCCACAGTTCTGCATTTCAAAAAGATATCTGAGTGATCATCGACAGGATGGGTTCCTTGACAGATGTTTTTATGCGATTTTTTGCTCAAGACTAGTGATAAGATTATGCATGCGGCTCAAACAACTCAAGCAACAACAACAAAAAAGAAATCAGATAAGAATTTTACTTCAAGAAGATACATTTTATCTGTAGGGAAGCATCGATTCCATTATAATTGCAAATGAAGACTGAATTCTAGATACAGAAAAGTAGAATTCAGAAGCATACAGAGTACTTCGTTGTCTTAATAGTTTGAATTCCTTCGTCTGATAATTAATATTTTATCCAAGGTCTCATAAAGTGCAACTCTTCATCACTCATTGATAAAGCAAATTTTTATAATCATTTAATTGTGATCACTGTTCCTCCATGTCCAAAATCAATCGATTCAGTAGATATTTACTAATAATTCTTGCATGAAAAACAACGTATGATAAATTTTAAGCACATTATTCGCATGGTAACAAATAGAGGCTTTTTTTCGAACGCATTTATTTAATTTTTCAGTTTATAATAAGAATGCTGTGTGATACTTTTAAAACACTTGATAACGGAAATGAAGAATAATATTGTCAATCTTAGTGGAGTAGAAATTGGCGACATCTTTATTCATTTCAAGAGACATAGCGCATTTCAAAAGTCTTTCTTACTAGTCAAATGACGAGGCATTTTGTCAATATTTGAATATAGCATCAAGAGCACGTTGAATGCTCATACATTTAAGAGAAGAACAAGGATAAAGAGAATGAAAGAACAAATGCATCAACTCTGTTTTGTGCCTGTTCCAATTCTGATTAAATCTCGTTATTAACCAGACCTCAAAACTTTTGCAATGTCACTCAAAACTATGGCCATAGAATGCATTTGTATATTTCAAATTTATCATTAGAAAATTAGAATTTTCCAAATTTTTTCTGTGTATTCTTAATTGGTCATTTAATTTATTTGTCCTATAATTATCAAAATTTAAATACAGAAAATAGGTTCGCAGTTATGTAGTTTCATTCGCAACCAATCAGCTTCTCCCAGATTTTTAAAAAACATACACAAAAATTAAGGTTATGTTTTTAAAATATTTTTTAATTGGGCAGCAAAGACACGTGATTTTGATGAAAATTTTAAATCAAATGAATAATGCATTCCTTGGCCGCAGGTTTGGCATTGGAGACGAAAATTCGGGGCTTGACTGAAAATGAGGCATCCCTCTGTGAAGAACACAGTTTTGTCAAGATCAACTATAAGCATCATCCATCAGCTGTAGAAGATAAAACAATACATGAGCGGACTTGTGTTCAGCGCTTTCTTATCGCACTATCTGATGTTCAGTTCCTTCATCTTGGAATGTTTACATCATCTGGATGTGTTTCTGCCATTATATACCAAAGATATTATGTTAGGATGTTACTACAGCGTAAACTTTTGTACAGAAAAACTTTTATAACGTAAATATATGTATATATGTTTTAACTATATAACTTGAATCATATCTATCATTTTTCTATTCACAAAAAAGATATTCATTTGAGAATATTTCTCACTAATGAAAGCACGTTTTTTTTTTTTTTTTTAAATCTTTGTTTCTTTTGTTTTCTGTGCATTTGCTATTTGTCATTATTGAAGAGTAAACATCAATATATATATAAGGTAAAAGCATCGATACTTTCAAAATGTCTAGAATAATAGCAACCATTTCAAGAGATTAAACCTTCTTCCTTTTCAATATCGATAATAATAATGACTGTCATAAGAAATATGTGATAAATATGAAACATCTTTTGTGTCTATTAAACATAAAGAAACCTTTCTTGGAAGGAAAAGTTTGGATTTCAAAAAATATTTTACCGATGTTTTAATCTTCTTTATTTTTCGCCTTCCAAGTAAAATTTTTATTTGGCTATCACTTTCACATTTTAAATCTTTTGCGAACCAACATTTGAATAGGAAACTTTCATATCAATTTTCGCGAACTGTTTAGAAAATATCTTATCACAAAAGCTTCTTCCATGTGTTTAAATACTGATTTTTGAAAATTTCGTTCAAAACAAAAATATTGAGTAAAGTTGCCAAAAAAAAAAAAAAAAAAAAAAAAAAAAAGGCTTAGAAATTTGAACTACCAAAGGACTTTTCCGTAGTCTATCTTCCCTTTACCTCCACTCTTTCTTTAGCTATAGGTATTTTATATGACTATAAAAAAAAGTTGAAGAAGAAGAAGTTAAGTAGAGTCCTCTAGGGCATCCAGTTATTTGAAGGTTGCATACAAACGCTTCTTTAAGTGTCAAATGACAACCCCCCTCTCCCTACAAAAAAAAAAAAAAAAAAAAAAAAAAAAAAAAAATAAGAGAGAAAGTAAAAAAATGTTCCCATGCTCATTGCAAAGAGCAGAATGACCATTCTAGAAAATTATTCACATTATATAGTATGTAGAATTAATCATATATGATAATTGGCAATAATACATGTATTATTGTTGTTACAATTCCCCACATTCTCCCGTTTTTCATTTTACATGGAAGAAGAGGCTACATTATAACACTGAAACACTTGTGTAGTAAATTTTCTTGTTATTGAGCTTCGATTTACGTTGTATTTTGCATGTAACGTATACGCAATAGCCAATAACATTTTGAAAGTTATCGCGTAAGATTTTATTTACTTAACATCCTTAGCCAATATTTGATAAATTTTTATTTGACAAAACTAATCATACGGCCTTATTTAATATGTAATCGACAGAAAAGATACAATATATTTATATTTTGCAGGTAACAAATACGTACGTTTTTTGATACGTTTTATATTTCTTTTAGCAATATCAAATTATTAAAATGGTCACTGTAATATACGAAGCGTTGGAGAAAATAAATGAACGAGGAAAACCAACAACGTTTTTATTTGAAATTACTTAAAAAGTGGTACTGTGTACCAAAAATTAACTAATTAAATAAATAAAATAAAGTTTTTACAGAAAACAAAAGTGGACAGAATAACATGAAATAAAAATGTAAATTTAAGGCAAGATGGAATAGAGTTATATCAATATAATTATAATAAATACACATTTTTTACTTAGTGTTCTTCAATAAAACAAAACAGAGTAACGTTAGAGAAAAATATAAGTTGGGTGCTTAATACAGTTTTACTTCTTAACAACATAAAAAAAAAAAAAGATAACAATACATAACCGTTTTTACTAAAATTTTTTTAACAAAATGAAATTAATAAATAAAACAGCAACATTTTTTTCTTAAAGTTTCCTTGACAATTAATGTAAAAAAAAATCTCATTCGCCCCAGTAAATTTCCATGTTTTTACTCAAAAAAATTCTTAACACTATAAAAAAAATAAAAAAATAATAAATTAAAGCCCATGTTTTTACTTAACATCTTGATAAGATAGAACAGAGTTATCTGAAAAAAAGGAAGAAAGAAGCTTTTTTTTTTTTAAACACCATTTGTTTCTTAAGAAGATGAAACAGAGTGATATGAAAGAATAAATAAAAATAACTTTTTTTCCTTACAGTTTGATAACATAACAGAACAGAGTAATGTAAAAAAAATAAAAGAAAAATGAAACAAAAACAACAACAACAACAAATGTTTCAACAAGTTTCTTAACAAAATGGAACAGAAAATTTAAAAAAATCGATAGCAGAAACATAATAATTTGCAGCAAAGTATTGAAAAATTCCAATAACGTCATGCAAGACATTTTTTCAAAATTTGATAGAATCAGAAGCATACGCCTTTTTAAAAAGAGGCAAAAATTAAATTTCACATAATTGAAATTATTATTATAGCTACAATTTGGTGCATACCACAAAATAGCTCTTAATGAAATCAAGTGGCAAAGATTACAGATTTTGAACACCAGTATTTCCGAATCCTAGTATTCACAGATAGCTGCGATTAAATAAGGTAAAGATTACTATTCAGAAATAGTGGAATTCAAAATCCGCAATCCTTGGCATCTAATGAACGTGGAATATGAGAAACCTTTAAACGACAATCAATGTCAAATGACAAATAATCAATCATGATTTAAGATTTTCGATGCTAATGTAACAGGCAAATTAAAAATTTTCTATTAACTTTATAACCAACTGTATTGTTTCCATAGTACAATATCAATGTCACAATATGCAGTGCTGTATTTCTGGCAGATATATATTGATGATGGTCCAAGCTCGCATCTATTACATTCCAGATCATATCACATGCTTTAGTTGAATTTTGTAGTGTAGTACGTAAATTTTAACGTTCTTTTATGTGGGAGTATTTATCTGGAATTTCAACTTGAGCATTGTGGATGTAATAAGAAACAATATCTCTATGAAAGTGGGGTATACTGGTCTTGCATAAACAATGCAGGCAAGTTAAACTACAATATATATGACGTTCGTGTGCTAATACATTAAATAAGTATAGAAAAGTCAATCTTGGAAATAATTATTTCATGATTATTTAATAAGTGCCAATATTTTGTATTATAATGCAAAATTCACTTCAATATGTAAATGCCTAATCATAATTATTGAAAAAAATCTGATGAATTAAAATAATCACAGTTAAAGATTGCACAAAGTACGGTATAAAACGGAGAGATTAAGGCTATAATTATTTTTTATCTTTCCATTTCCAAAATATTTTTTAATTATAAAGTTCGACAGCATTTTAAAAATATTTAATGTTTTTTTCTGATTCTCATATTAGAGATCAGACTAACAAAAACATTTCGTACAAAACTGTAATAGCCATGGTAAGCAGAAATATTTCTTGTCAACCTAACTATAAGGGGGAAAAATGTCATCTTTCCATATAGTGTACTTAGGAAGTATAGTGTTCCATATACTTCCCATATATGTCGGACACTTTCAATTTTGGGCGTTTACTCGAATATTCAGATAAATGACGAATTCTTCTGGAACATAAAGACATGTTTGACCTCATATTTTTTAGAAAAGGCTTAATCATGAGGGCAATTAGAGGATGATTAACAAACTGAATAATAAAAAAAAAATAATAATAATATTTCTGATCACCCTGTAAAATAAAAAGCTCGAAATGATCTGTTTCTGTATGACAGGACTATGTGGATCTTGTATAACAACTTTGTTCATTTGTGTAAGAATAGCACGTATATTCATATGTAAAAATTCCCCTAAAAAATACAGAAATTTCTTAATGTTTTTTGTAAATAGCATGCGAAGTTTCCAACCAAATTTAACGCCATTTCCAGGAAACTTTACAAAGTACAGTAGAAATACTATGTTTCAATTAGAATATAAATACTATATTAAATATTTTCTGAAATATGAGCATTTTTATGAAACAATTTTTAACTGTGCATGCTCGAAAAGTAATTACTTTTTAATACATAATTGTGTACGACAGCTCATATATAAAGGGCAGTCAAATATCGGGGAAATTCAGAAAGATATTGGCAATACAGTGAATGGAATTTCAGTTGCTTTCTAAAAGTAGCTGGATCATAAGGAATTTTTCATAAATAGTTATTTTTTGTTAAATGACTTCTAAGAAAGGAGTTAATATTTAAAGTAAGTCAAGCTTTGGAACCTATGCTTCAATTTTGGTGATTATTTTTTTTTTTCTTGGAATGGACACTTTCTGATTATTTTTCCACGAGCTAAAGTATCAAACAAATTTAGAAAAAACAAAAAAATAAAAATAACAATTTGTGCAAATGAGAATTGGTCAGCAACTGAAATTGAATTCAATAATTTTTTGAATTTCCCCGATATTCGATTGGCCTTTTTATATGAATTACCTTATATAGTTGACTACTAAATTATGCAAAGAAAAAAAAAATAAATGGGAAAAAAGCTATATTTTGCATGTGTGCCGTTAAAAAATTATTTAGTTTGTTGTTGATCCCCTAATTGTTCCCGTGATCAAACCTACCATGAAAAATATGAGATCAAATGTGTTTTTTATAATCTTGAATTCCCAGAAGAATTCATCGAGATATTCGACTAAACACGTAAAATTGGAAGTGTCCGATCACGTTTGGTCATATAAATTAAATGACTGTGGTGCGTTTCCTTAAATTTTAAATTAAGTCTAAAAATAATCATTATAATCATTACTTCACCATAGTTAAAAAAAAAAAAAAAACATCAAATTTTACCAAAGCCAAAAGAAACGAAAAATGTTTTATATATATTTTAAATTACAGAAAACTTTCTGTAACTGTTACCTGTGGACAGTTTGATTCTGAATACTCAGTTTAAGAGTGACGTGGGCGTGTGAGGGAAGGATAACATTTGCACATTTGGGTATTTTCAAAACAAAATATCAGTTCGAATTTTGTTGGATGCTAATGCTTTCTTTTTTTCATTTTATTCACTATAATTTCGTAAATGCTCCGGCACGACAATTCAATATGTTCGTTTTCCCTTTTTTACGTTTCTGAATTTCTATTGCGCCAGTCGGATTTTACATAGTGGTGTATTGTATGGATGAGAATGTATAAATATATTGTCTGGCGTGTGGCATTCCAAACCAATTTCAGTGCGCGTCTTTTACGGTCTGAAGTATGCAGGGTTCGTAATTGTCATGATATTTTCGAACATATCAAAAATATCCGATATTTTAATATATATCCGATATTTTCAAAACAGTCAACTTACTGCTGATAATGAATATTTTCAAGCATAATATAAATTAAAATTTAAAACATGTTGCGCTTTACAGGAAAACTTAGTCAAACAATATAATAAAAGTTCATTTTTTTTAACTTTTTTCTTTTTTTCTCTTTTTTTCCCCCTCACTTAAAACAAAGTTGAAGATCAACTAATTGAAAACAGATGCAATTTGTTTTATACATTAAAACAGAAAAAGAAACTACAGGATTCAGTATCAACTATCAAAAAATCAGAAATTTATAAAACAAAATTTTAAATACAAAATATTTTTTTAATTGAAAATTTTTTAACATAAATGTAAGCTTATCTTATTTTTTATTCCCTAACATGTGGTACAGTTTAAACTGAACTAAGCCAAACCCAGAACAGATTCTTTTGTAATGAAGCTGTATATGACTGATTATCTAAATTAGACAGTTTATCTTTCAATGTCTGTTCTGAATTAATTATGTCCCACATAATCTACATTTAAAAGTAAAAATTTCAAACGTAAAGCTTGGAACATATATTTGTTTTCTTCTTTGGCTAAAAAAGTCACTACCAGTGACTAAAGTTCTTTATCTACAGAACAACACATTCACTAGCAGTTGAAAATTTCATTTACACATGCTTTCACTGAAAATGTCAAAAATACCTTGCGAAGTGATATTTTGAAAATAAATATCAAATATAGAAAATATCACACATTTTGATATTTTGAAAATAAATATCGGATATATATCAATATATATGTCCACTGATATACATCAACGAACCCTGTAAGTATGTGTGTGAGTTGTCTAAGTAAATAGAATATGATTTACTCTATATTAATCCTTTAAATTTTAATATGCATACACTGGCTTGTCGTTTTTTGGAGACGAGTATCAGATTTTTCTCCCTGTTTTATCTTGTTGTTGGTTTGATTCCTTAACTGAGTTAGTCACAATAGACAGTCTATCTGAAAATAATTTATATTTATTCAGTAATATTATTTGAAAATCAAATGCAAATATACTTACTTTTGTTATACATTCAATATATATCATTGAATTTCTTTGGAATTAATCAGATATGATAATTCCAAAAAGTTCCGGAATCAGAAAAGTTTCTTTGGAATCAGAAATGACGATTCCAAAAAGTTCCTCCTTGTTCCAAAGTGGAACAAGGAGTTCCACATTGGATGCAACGTCCAAATGATGCCGTGTTCTTCGGGGTGAAGAGAGATTAACAACTGCTGCCACGTGCACAAATTAATTGAAGTTACGGAAAAAGATCGAAGTTCTATCAATGCCGTTACTAAGTCCCATTGGAATATGCTCGATGAACATACATTTTACAGCAAGTAATTTTTTGACTTGTCAAACTTACATAAGTAAATGCAGATTAAAAAATATAATCTATTATTTATTTTCAAATTTAAAAATTTTACAAATTTAGAAAAAAAAGAAGAATAAGAATAAGAAACTAATAGTACGTGAACAATTAAAAAAATAATTAATTAATGTTAATTATTTATTAGGATGTTTTTATTAGAAAAATGCGAAATCTTTCTTCATTAATCATAATAAAAATTCTGTTTGCAAACAATTTCCATTTATTCGGTTAAAGGAATGTACAGGCCACGAACGTCACTGAAAACCCAATCTAGTCCCATGAGCACTGAGGTGCTGTATTTCTAATTTATTTGTAAAATTATTTAACATTTTGCTCGTTTCCGATGTATGTGTCATGTGATCGTATTGTGAGTGGATCAACATTGTGAGTCTTGGCAACACTAATAAATTTGTCTTGTGATAAATGTTGTTATGTTCATACTTGGTAATTTTTTTCATCTTGACCTACTTATTCAGATTTAAAAAAAAAAAAAAAACCCTAATAATTTTATCTATTAATGTATTACAAATAAATAACCAGAAAAATCATCCCAACATTAGGAAGTAATAATACACAATAAGGTAAACTATTTTTTTTTTTTAGGAAACCACAGTCACAATCAACTTATTCTTTCAAAAATACAGAGTGTTTCACTTCTAGCCGACCCCAGATTTTCGTGCATAACTTCAACATCAATGAAGTCATTTTAACGAAATTTTCAGAAGATTAATTTTGCTTTCTGTAAAATGTGAGGCCATCATGGGGGGTGCTGGAAGTGCACTGTAATTTTAAAAGAGACATAGTATGTACTTTCGGGTACATTCCAAATTTTAGAACATCCAGCTCGGTGTTGTTTGGACGTGAAGGATGAGCATTTCTAGTACTTCTCGTGTTTTCATCACATTTCGCGGAATACAAACTGCTGAAAATATCGTTACAGTGTTCTGATTATTGTTAACGTTATAAATGAAAATGTAGTTTTATATCGTATCTTTGACCTTTTTTTTTTTTACTTTATAGGGACTGTACATATATAACGTTATTTTGGTAATTTTGGATCCTTCCCAACCCGTTACGATATCATGCGTTATCATCCCACGAATTACCCCCCCCCCTCCCCTAATGATATTGTTATCAATGTTTAAAATTAGTTTTTCTTTTGTTTGCAGTGATATACAGATATGGACATATATTTTTTTTTTTGCTTTTTTTTTTTTTTTTTTTTTTTTTTTTTTTTTTTTTGCATACGTTATTGATTCAAATGAAGATAAGTCAATAAAACATCACTATTATTATATATGAAATAACTTTATATTAGATAACACTGAAAAGAAATAGCTACTATTTAAAGGCATTTAATAATAGCTGTTTGTTATATAATGCATTCAACAGTAATAATATCTTCTTCCATTTGCCCCGTACATGGGGGAGGAAGACAGGCAGAACGTCTTATCAACAAAACAGCTGGACAATAAATATTATTTTCTTTACATACATGCACATGCGACAGAAGAATAGGAATGCCAAAATTTGGGGTATTACACATTTTGGAATTACATTAATAATAACTTTGTATTTTCATTTAAAAAAAAAAATAACTGACTAAAAAAAAAAAGATAACTAGAAAACAGGAATTCTGCTTTTTCAGAATTTAGTGTCGCCCTCGATGAAAAAACCCCCCCATGTATATATAAATAGTACAAAACCTATTTCAATTTTAAGTCTTAAAGTACACACTTTTATTTTATGTAAAATGACATCATTCGCATCCGCTTAAGAATTCCACATTTACGATCCACTCTTAAACCTCTACAGTAAAGCATGCATAAGGATGTCACCATCGCAAAATAATACACAAACTCAGCAAAAAGATGCCGTCATTAAAGAAACTCGACAAAAAAAAAACCCGGCTATCTAATGATTCATAGACATTCATTTGTTTGTAACATTAATATAGATGATTTCAGTCGTGACGTCAGTTATGACGATTTGGTTGGAAACTGACCCCAAACAAACGGTTGCTATGTTGTATTTTCTATTTTGTTTGTGTGTTGCAGCTATATCTTATATCTATATCCCCCATCTAAGTGTTTTAATACTTGATACGTACTGGTAATATTTTTCACAATTTATATTTAAAAAGAAATGACGCATACCAACCGTTTGTTTGGTTCAGTTTCCAACCAAAACGTCATGACTGACGTCACACTGAAAGCGTCTACATTCTACAGATACTTAAAATTAAATACAGTTTATAATAGCTGCATGTTCTAACAGAAATTATTCGTTTATATTTTTCCAAAATAGCACGTATTTTAATTACAATTTCTTTCGGTTGTTATGAGAAAATGGCAACAAAAAGATATAATTGCTATTTTGCAACTAATTTGCCTTTACTTTCTATATAAATGGAGTACTTGAGTTGCCAAAATTAAACAAATGGTGCTAAAAACTACAAAAAAATTAATATTTCAAAAATAAATGGAGATACAGTTTTCAAACAAATTGCATTTAAAAGTACTTTTTTTTCCCCCAATACGATGGTATAAAAATTGAAAATGTGCGATGCTTAGAAATTTAAAAAATTGCTACACAGCATTTAATCGCACAATGATACATCTGCTTTGTTTATTGCTAGCTTCCGCAAGGTAACGTTATTTTTTGTAGACAAAATAAGCTGGGAAAAAGAAATAGCATACCGTCCCGGGGGCTAATAGACTATTTTGATGTAAAGAACAAGTTAGAAAAGAAAAGAGAAAATTTTGGTTGGATAAAAAATTATAACGATATCAAAAGAAAATGCCTCCTCCGCCTAGAGATATCTTACGATATCATGTGGCAGACCCTCTCTCCCCCTTAAATTAATAACGCTATAAATGCACTGCCTCTAAAGTAAAAAACAAAACAAAACTCTATTCTCTTATCTTTTTCTGTCATGTATCTGACGAATTAAAAGACTGATACAGTAAAATTTTTGAAATATAAGTTGATTTTTTTTCTTTTGCATAATATAAATACGTATAAATTATCCGAATACCAATCAAGATACTCATATACTCATAATTTGCACAGCTATCATTTTATAAAGAGTTAAACAGCTATGCAAAAATATTTCCAAACTCTCAAATGATTTTATTGTTGTTGAACGATTGTTGGTTTCTAAAATAAAAACAGCTAATTCCAAGTAATTCAAAATCTATCTAATAATTGTTTGAATTCTATCAAATAATTGTTGAACTGTTAAATGAAAATATTAATTTTTAATTATTGTTTGAAATACACTTAACAGAAAATCAAGTTTTGACTGAAATAATAATTCCTATTAAACAAAAGTAAGTATTCTTTTTTATTATAAAAAAGTATTTGTTATATATTGTATTAAGAGGTGCTGCAGTAATTTACGTGACCGTCTATCAGGTGATAATAAACCATCTATATTGTATTTATACCTTCTTTATATAAAAGAAACAACTGGCTAAATAAAAATAAAAAGTCGGATATAAAAAAAAAGATAAGCCTTTTCTGCAGTTTTCTTTTATTTTTGCCTTTATACCTTTGGTAGGAAAAAATTCCTTAAAAAAAAGTAAAAAAAAAAAAAAAAGAGAACTTTATACCTGCTTTCAGTGATAAGAATTTGCTGCATTTTTCTAAGGTCAACAATATTTGAAAGTGAATACCACTATGAAAAAATAATTGGCAACAAAACAACTCATTGCTCAAAAACAACAACAACAACAACAAAAAGAAAAAAAAAAAGAAAGAAAGAAAAAAAGAAAAAGCAGTGATCTCAGTGGTAGTTCTTAGCAAAAGATTTTTTAGAGAAAAATATTTTAATGAAAGAGCCTATAAGAAAAAAAAGAAAAAGAAAAAGAAAAGACACTTTCCCCGCCCCCTCATTTTTGAAGAAATAACTAACTACTATAATTCGAAATTTATTATTATTGGTGAATAAAAAACATGTAGTAAATTAAAACTATATATATTTTTTATATTTTCTTTAATTTTATTTTTTTAAACATGCTTTTATTAGTGTATTTAAAAGTTGAAGTACACCGAATTTAAAATTAATGTTTCATTAAAAAAAGTTTTTTATCTGAAATTCCATTCCCATATAAAAACCAAGGCTCCCTTATCATAATGACATGTTTATGTAAAGAGACTGATTACAATGTAAGGACAAGGAGGCCTTGATAAAAACCATAAATTAAAGGTTCAAAATTAATGAATTGAAATTTTTTTTTTTTTTTGCTCATTTTCTTTTCAAGATATGGCTAAAAGAAAGAAAGAAAAAAAAGAATTTTTTTATTACTGCTCATGTTATTATCCCATTATCGTAAAAACGAATATTTATTGTTAAATCACGTGGTAATATTGAAAAGAAAAAATCATGCTCTAAAATTACCTAACTTGTTTAGGATTTTTATTATTTTTTTAAACTATTATAATCTAAATTGAATTAAAATAAATTTGTTAGTCAATAATTACCATCTGAAAATATGAAAATATTGTATAAATGTATAACAACAGGCATTGCGAAATTAAAAGGAATTCCAGGTTACCTTCTATTTATTTTTAATTATTTTAAAAATTTAAATATAGATAAACAAAAAGGTTGGCAATATTTTATATTAATCAAAATTTATATTTTATAATAAGATATATGTAATTTCCGAATTTATTTTTAATATTATTGGGATATTTTTTTTTTTTTTTTTTTTTTTTTTAGGGTTTCGTACTTAAAAAGTGAAAACGGAACCATTATTAGATCCCTCCTGTGTCTGTTTGTCACGGCCATTTTACTCGTAAACTATGGAACGTAGAAAGTTCAAATTGGCTGAAGTAATAAAGGCTATTGACTCACATATTGATAGATTATTAATCATTCACAAATATGTTTAGGGTAAATGTAGAGGGGCTAGTTAACTTGTAAAAAAATCTTTTTATTTATTTATTTATTTATTTATTGTATATCGTGTGAAAGCTTTCGTAACGCTGAACTCAAAAATACATCTCTTTTAATTTTAGACACTAGGGGGCTCGGCCCCCTACGAGCTACGCTCGCCAACCCCCGTCCAGACACCGCAGACTCTAAATGCACGCTAATTTGATCGGCTTTAAAAAGATTTCGAAAGATTGAATTATAATTTAAAAAACAGTGGCGAACTCCTTATAAACGGATTTCTATTCATTTCTCTTTGATTGGGGGATTTTAACGCCAAATCCGCTGCGGTACTACTTGATTATCCCGTCGACCCATTTCGCCAAATTATATAAATCGCCAAACCCTCGCCAAATTATACAAATTGACATAATTTTTTATTTTAAATAACGAAAGAACAAATAAATTAGTACAGCATTAATAAAAATAGAAATAAAACGTCGAAATAAAAATAACTTGATGACGTAGACACATGTAACAACATTTCAAAATAAGCTAATATAAAAGGAATTAAGTAAACAGAGTCTTTGTATCCTGGTATTTTTTAACAAAGCGAAAAGAAAGTTCTTTTAAATGAGACATTTTAAATTAATCGTTTTTAATCTGACGTAATTTTTACCAAGCTATTCTTTCTCTGTTAAATATTCACTTGAAAATACCAGTTGAAAAGTATCCTCTCAAAATATCAAATAAATGTCTAGCGCAATATTTAAAATTAAACCGTTTTGCAATATTATTTTGCGTTCCTTTTATGTAATAACTGTAATGTGACGTAAATATGACGTAATTTCTCCTATTTAATACTTCTAACGCATGTTAATAAATTTATTATTTTACAAATTCCTTTCTCACTTAAAATTCACGTGTAATTATAGTTTTTATGACGTAATTTTTAATAAGTTCCTGCTTTTTGCACATAATTATTTAATTCTAATTCCAAATGTTTTTTTTCTGTTTATAATAGTCACGTGTAGATAAATTTTTAATTTATTTACACGTATAAATATTTTTTTTTTAAGCAAACATTATTGCTTCCTCTGTTTATACAGTTGGCAACAGTTTAAATTAATATCACTTTCTGAAATCTGTAAAAAATATCTCTAGAAATGCTGAAAATTTGAATTTAAAATAGAAATAAAACCTCAAAAAATGAGTCAAAATAAAAAAATTAATGCAATCTGCACTCCGGCAAATTCTAACGCATAAAATGATCTAAAAATGATTACACTGCCATGTATACTTTTTGCTGCTATAAAACTTTTTTAGTGGAACGATTTTGTCCAACTTTAGCATTAAATATCTCTTAAAATAATTCTTCGATTTGAAAACTGTCTGCTTCAGCGTGTTTATCAAACATTTCTGTATAAAACCACCGATTTTTATATTTTTGTATGCATTATTTTTCTTAATATTAATGAAGAAAGACCTCCAGTCACAAAAAATTCAAAACCGGCGGCGGCGGCGGCGGCGGTGACAGCGGTAGTTACTTTTTTTTAGAATAGAGAGATTATATTTTCTGAGATATCGTCGCAAATGTAATGCAAAAATATGCCCCCGCCCCATCTATTTCCAAATCTACTGAAACTAAAATTATGAAAAAATTAGGGGTAGTAGAAGTTAATTTAAATCTTGCAGGAAAAATAGAGCGATTACTCTAAGTCACATAGTTTTTCAGAAAGTCGCATTTTTCCGTTACACAAAAATTTCAAATTTTGTGTATTTCAATTTGCCATCAAAGAAGTTAAGGAGCGCTGGCGGTACCTATCGTCGGAGAAGTATAAAAGGATTGTTGATAATGATTTTCGAAAAATATTGATAATCAGCGGAGATATTAACCCTTAAAGAAACAGACGGTTTGGACATAGTAATAAAAACACGGGCGGCGTACTGTATGCGCCACTGGCTATTGCAGTCTAGATAACAACTTTTAATGATATATTTGTGTAATGTAATGCCCAGTAGCAGTATAAAAGCAATAAACGTCAAATAGTTAAAACAGACTAATTTAATTAGAATTAATCACATAAATACTATGGGATTGGCGACTAATTTGCGTTGAGTGGATCTCTCAATACGCCTCCCGTGTCTTTAAAAGTTAATTAAAAACTATCTGGAAAAGCGTGACATGACCTAAGGCGGCATTGCAATTTTGCGACCTACTTTCGAAACGCTCTTAGTACAATGCCAAGTTTAAACTTTGAACAAGGGTTTTATTTTAGGTATACTGTAAAAAGAAAAGATTATAACTACCCTAAATTTGGGTTTATGAAATGCCAAACGAAGTTTAAATATGCACTATTTTTATTGTCAGCAACGAATTAAGATCATCATAAACAGATTAAGGTAAGATTAAAAAAAAGAAAAGAGATATAGAGAACATCAATATTCGATACGATTTAGGCTTCACATATCTCTGAACTTTCATGATAGATAGCACTAGAGGTACCTATCGTCGCAGAAGTATAAAAGGATTGCTGATATTTTCGGAAAAAAATATCGGTAATTAGCAGAGATGTAAACACTTAGAGACACGGACGGATTGGACATACATAAGGACACGGACGGCGTACTCTATGCACCATCGGCTTTTAAAGTCTAGATAACAACTTTTAATGATATATTTGTGTGATGCATGCCCAGTAGTAGTATAAAAGGAATAAATGTAAAAATGTTAAAAACAGACTAATTTAATTAGAATTAATCACATGAATAACTCTGTGGGATTCGGGACTAGTTTGCATTAAGTGGCTCTCTCAATGCGCCACCCATGTCTTTAAAGGTTATTTGATAACCTATCTGGAAAAATGCTGCACGGACCAAGACGGCGTGTCAACTTTGCGACCCCCTTTCAAAGCGCGTTTAGCGCAAAGCCAAGTTTAAACTTTGAATGAGAGTTTTGTTTTAGGTACACAATAAAAAGAAAAGATTAAAACTACGGTAAATGTGGGTTTATGAAATGCCAACTGAAATTTAAATATGCACTACTTTTATTGTCAGCACCGAATTAAGCTCAACATAAAAAAATTACGATCAGATTTAAAAAAAAGGAGTTATACAGAATATACTAGTCAGGCTTCATATCTCTTTGAACTTTCATGTTTTATCCATTTATACTTTTCTAATACTAGGGGGCTCTGCCCCCTACGAGCTACGCTCGCCAACCCCCGTTCAGGGACACCAAAATCCAAAAAGCACGCTAATTTGATCGGCTTTAAAAATATTGAATTAAAATTAAAAAAAAAAAAAAAACAGTAGCGTTCTCTCTGTAAACGGGTTTCCATTCGTTTTTCTTGGATTGGGGATTTTTAAGACCATATCTGTGCTGTTAAAAGATACAATGGCTGTTTTCGTATTTAATTATAAAAATTAGTTAAACATTCGAAAATAAGCTAATGTAAAAGGAATTAAGAAAAACAGTGTCATTGTCTCCCGGTATTTTTTAACAGCGCTATGAGATAGTTCTTTTAAATAATTCATTTTAAATGTATCGTTTTAAATCTGACGTAATTTACAACAAAGTATTATTTCTCTTATTAATATTCACGTGAAAATACTTTTGTTGTTAGAAGGAAATATTATTTGCGCTGTCTTCGAATTCACGATAATAGTTGAAAATATTATCTCAAAATAGAAAGTAAATGTCTCGCGCAAATATATTTTTTAATTTAAATTGTTTTGCCATATTTTTTGGCCATTTTAAATATGACGTAATTTCCTCCATTTACAGGTTTTAACGCATAATAATGATTTTTTATTTTAACATTTTGTTTCTCTTTTAAAATTCCAGTGTAAATATGGTTCTTATGACGCAATTTTCCTGCTTTTAAGATGTAATCATTTTATTCTAATTTTAAATTTTTCTTTTTTCTGTTTACAATAGTCCCGTGTAAATAAATTTTTTATTTGAAGTAAACATTATTTTTTGCGCTGTTTATAACAGTTACAACAGTTTAAATTAATAACATTTTTTAAATTTGTAGAAAATATCTCTCAAAATACTGAAAATTTGAATTTAAAATAGAAATAAAACCTCAAAAAATAGTCAAATAAAAAAAAAATAAATGCAATCTGCACACCGGGAACTTATAACCTATAAAATGATCTAAAAATGATTAAATTCTCATGTATAGTTTTTGCTCCAATAAAACTTTTTTAATGGAACGATTTTGTCCGACTTTAGCATTAAATATCTTTGAAAGTAATTCTTCGATTTGGAAACTGTCTGCATCAGCGTGTTTAGCAAATATCTCTTTATAATACCACCGATTTCCATATTTTTGTATACGACATTTTTTTTAATATTAACGAAGAAAGGTCATGCATGCTCAAGGCATACTTAGATACTACTACAGGTAGACTGATTTGCGTTTAATGTATGAAGTCGCTCGCCAGAGGACTCTGATACCCTGCCCAAAATTGAAATTTGACTCTGACCGTAACTGAAACAACCTGGGAAGGGTAGATATGTAAACAAACACCAAAATTACGTCATGTCGCCATGGTTACGTTTACAATTCTGCTGACATTCCAATCAAGCTTAGAAATGACAGCTAATTCGAATACAGCTGTTAAGGGTTATTATAAACTGTCCATATCAATGTAAATGTAAAGTTCTATTTATTTAAGTGACTAATATAATGTGTTTCTCTTTAAAACTGTTAAAACAACACACATAAAAATATATAAATAAAAAACACATGCTTAGTCTAAAACATCAATGTCACACATTTATTTGGTACCACTTAGTTATCCCGTCGACCAATTTCGCCAAATTATATAAATCGCTAAAACACTCGCCAAATTATACAAATTGACATAATTTTTATTTTAAATAACGAAAGAACAAATAAATTAGTATAACATTAATAAATATACAAATAAAACGTCGAAATAAAAATCAGTTGATGACATAAACACGTGTAACTTGCTTACAGTCAAGCGAATGTGACATTTACGATCAAGCATTATTGGCATTTAATCTTATAGTTTGGCGATAGATTTTTGGTCGACGGGATAACTAAGTACCATTTATTTACTATTTTCACTGCTGAAACAATAAAACTGATAGAAATTTTTTTTTGAATATATTAAAATACTCATAAAATTCCTTGTAATAATTAATAAATGTAATTTATTAAGTAACAAATACCCTTACATGATTTAATCAAAATTGCTTGGATAACATAGAATATTGCAACGATATTTAAATCCGTGATCACCATTTCTTTCTCTGATTAAAAATAAGAATATTTAATGTTTAAGGAAGATCGGCTTTTTTTTTCTTCTTCTTCTTGGTTCGGGCGATATTAAAAACAAATATTTTACCGGTAACAGTAAATTAATCAAAAATAGTTGCTTCAAGTCAGTTATGAGAACTGTAGTTTGATAAAAATTAAATTTTAATTTTAAAACGTGTATATGAAACCAAGCTATTTTTATATAAATACGGGACATTCAAAAAAGAATAACAGAACCGGCATTTTTCATGAATGAACCAAACGATCAAGGTAAACAATATATAATCTAGCTAATCTTAAAAGTATGTGTTACACTAAAATGCTACAATTTGTGTAAAATAGCCTTTTAAATCGATGGAAATTGAAGAATATAAATATTTAATTTATTACATGAAAATACGATCAATGATTCTGAAACCTCGACAATGAGAAACAAGCTTCTATCTGGGCAGGGTATAAATGTAAACAAAGAGTACGTTGTGAAGTTTTGGTTCAGGGTTTGAAGTTGGATCAGAATTCACTTTTACGGCGAAATGCGCGGGCCGTTATATATCATCGTAGGCTATGGCAATGCTTAAGCCAAGACTCCCTTATCATAAAACAGACTTGACAATCCGGAGAAAGTCTATGGGTGAAAATGTCCCCGATAATTGCCAACTTATAAGCTGACTTTGTCCCGTAAGCGAAATTCTAAAATGGAGGGCCAAAATCACAGTCAGGGGAAATCCGAGCACCTCATTGGTCATTGAGTCGCGTCCTTTTCAGAGAGCAATCTCTAGCGCTAGGGGAAGCGTCGAATACTCCTTTTTCCGAGAAAAAATCATATATTGGAGCGAATTTTTTCTGTTTCCTTTAAAATTAGCCATTGAAATTAACTCAAGATATTTTGATGACTTTTTATAAAATGTGAATGAAAGATTTCGATTTTAAGTTGTAAAAAAAATTAAATAATATGGCAAGTACTTTTTTAGTTAATGAAAATTAAAAATGAAACTTGCATTTTCCCCCCCTTATGTTACTCTTAAAATCCAAAATAAAACAAATATTCGCACTTTTCTATAGAAAAATTTAATAACTAACTTAGAATACTAAAACCTTTCAAAAATCTTTGCCTAATGGAAAATAATTTTAACAAAAATAATGTCAGTTTTTAAACCGATTTTAATCATTAAGAATAAACAGAACAAAAAGTATTACATGAACAATTTTGTAATAGTATGTACAATAAGTTATTTTGTTTCCTGGTTCATGTATTTAAATCTGGAATTTTTAAATCGATTTTTCACTCACTTCCTGGTAAACTAAGGTTATAAAAATTATGAAAGCAGGTGTGTTTTCGATGACATATAACATTTTAATATTTTAAGAATTTAATTATAAATTAGTAATATGTTACCCTAAAGAGAGTCCAGGTGATAAATTGCTAAATATTGTTTATGGTTATAATTGCATAAGAGTTACAAGAAGAATTTAATTAATTATGTGCCAAATCATGCACGCTAAAATATGCCAGAATCAATGAAATATTTTAAAGACTATTAAAATGTAAAAAAATAAAATATAAGTAAAACAAAGAATGTAACATATATTTTTAAATGCACTTTTATCATTAATTTATTTATTTATGATTTTATGTTTCAAAAAATAATTTAGAAATCTTGAAAGGTTATTTAAACTATGCTTTTTTTTCCTTTTGCATATATCTGCATTAAAAAAAAAAATAGAGAGAGAGAGAGAAAATAGTGATTTTAAAAATAAATGCACAAGTTCATGCTTTTCTAATCGTAAATTAAACGAAGGAAATTTCCATAATCGGGGTCCACGCCAAATTAACACATTGTAGCGGAGTTGAATAGCAGTCATGAAACTAGGCTTGATTTTTAAGACAAACATTGAATGTCTATAAAAAAATGTTTTATCTTTTATGTCCCAAATTATGAATTTATGAAAATTTCATCTTCTAAAGCATATTTTGTGAATTTCTGAAACTACATTAGAAGATTTACTCAATCATTTAATAAATTTTAGAAAGATTTTGCCAAAATTAATTAATTAAATTGAATTTATAGGGATTTTGTGCAATATTTGTAACTCCCCTCAAATCTTTAATTTAATTTTTTTTTTTAATTACAAAATATACAAATATAATTTCTTACAATAGAAATATTTCCGAACAGAAACTTTCATCTCCCCCCCCCCCCCCCCCAATCTGTCAAGAAAGCTGAAAAACATGCAAAGGCAAAAGAAAATAGTTTTTTTTTCTTTTGTGCAACCAATAACGTTTTTTGGAACAAGATAAAGTAAAATATCTATAATTCATTCTAAAGAGTACAACTACTAATCGATGTATTAAACTAGTTTAATAACAAGTTATTTTAATGGCCCTTTAATGTACCGTCGGGCATAAAGGGTTAAAAACAGAAAAACTTTTTTACTTTCATATTTATTTTATGAGCAGAAAACCTGGGGCGACTTAAAAAAAAAAAAATAAATAAATAAAATAAAATAAAATAAAATAAAATAAAAAGTTTTTGGATTTATTTTTAAGGTTTTTTTCATTTATTGCTAAATAATTAATTTTATAATTTAGATATATTCTAAATTAAAGAGAGACTTCTAAATTATCCCCCCCCCCCCCCCATCGTTCTTTATGGAAACTTCTAGGATAGATGTGTCAGTAAGTAATATATGCATTTATTTCTGTTATTTCAATTAAATTTTGATTCATAATGGAAACTGTTACTATGAGATTGATTAAATATTCCTAAATAAATCTAAAAGATGGATGCTAAGAAAATAAAATACTATAAAAACTAGAATATAATAATTATAGACGCTAATTGAGAAAGGTCGGCCTTTAGCTAAATGTTTTAAATTAAATTTTAGCTTAGCAAAAATTCGGTAGCATCAACATCTACTCCATAAAAAGGTGCGTTCCCATAAATATTTTTTTCCAACTACAGCACTGCCTATATTAAAGAAGACATTAAATTCTGTATTTTTAAAATTATTTGTGTAATTTTTTTTTTTACATAAAGTTACATAAAGTTTTTTTATTTAAAGTTTCCGATTTAAAGTCTAGAAAAGGATCTTTTTTTTATAGTTGTTGACTTCTTCTAGAATAATAATAATAATAATAATAATATTTTTTTTTTTTTTTGTGATTTTATGGATTTAAATGGTGGGGGAAGGGGGGGGGGGTAGAGGAGAAAATTTATTGAGATTTTTACCATACGGAATTTATAGACAATTTTTAAATGGTTTTACAAGTATTTTTCAATGAAAACTAAATTTTTATTAAAGAATATTTGTCATGTCATATCATTTAAAAATTGTTACAACTTATAATCTAAATTATTCACTCTCGTTGTATAAATTGATATCAAAATATCTTAATTGAGTTAATTTAGATTGTTTATTATAAATAAAAGCGAACAAAATAATAAGGTAAATAATGCATAAATATAAATAAGGTAACAATCGCTTCAAAATTACCCCCCCCCCCACACACACACACTTCTTCCGAAATTCAAATGGAGAAACAAGTTGGTGATCCGCACCCTCGTCTCTCTTAAAACCCCGCGACCACACAACCAATGGGGTGGCTGTATTTCACCTGACTGTGATTTTGGCCCTCCATTTTAGAATTTCGCGTCCCGTAAGTTACGCCACCTGGTGTATACTCCTGGTAATACTCCATAAACAAATGCATAGTAAAAAATTGAAAATGTTGTGTTATTGGCAAAATTGTATAAAATATTTTTCGAATTCCAGTAAAATAAAAGCGTAAAAAAAATATTTCGCGCAATTATGTTCTGGCTTTAAAAAATGAAACATATCAAAAATGAAGATTTAAATATAAGATTTATTGATATTTTCTCAGGGTACTTGTTAGTTATCCCGTCGACCAATTTCGCCAAATTATATAAATCGCTAAACTACTCGCCAAGTTCTACAAATTGACACAATTTTTTATTTTAAATAACGAAAAAACAAATAAATTAGTATAACATTAATAAAAATACAAATAAAACGTCGAAATATTGGTTTTATTGGCCATTATTGGCATTTAATCTTAAAATCAATTAATTTATGTCAAACCATTATTGGCATTTAATCTTGCAATTTGGCGACAGTAATTTGGTCGACGGGATAACTAACAAGTACCATTTTCAGTATATAGGACTTTGCGGGTTTTGTTTTTTTTATAATCTTGGCACAATTTGGGCTTCGGAAAGAGCGATTTGTTGCCCATTGATATAAACAGTTATGAAAACAAAACTTATGAACTGTCCGCTTGTTTTATAAGAATTTACGGCACAGATGTCATATACGCCCTGATGTCATATTGGCGCGATTTTTTTCCGACGCCAATTTTGCGAAAACCTCGTTACCATATCATCTATATCCGGATAGCCATATCAAGCAAAATAACGACACTTTGGTGCCAGTTAAGTATCCGGTGCGTATATGACATTTACGCCAGAAAAAAATCGCGCCAATATGACATTTGTGCCGAATTTACATGTATAAATTTAGTTTCTAGATATTATTATTGTTTTTTACATACGATTTGTTTATATTTGTATATAAAATAGATAAATGCCTTTTTTATATTAAATAAATTGTACAAATATTGGAAAATATTGCTTCTTTATGTGAAACAGTGAATATGCTTCCAGAAATTACGTTGCCAAATTTTCTTCTCTCGCCAAGCCCCCTATACTTGAAAAATACCGATTTATTATTATATAATGTAGTATTAGCTAATGTTCTGTAATCTGTTCCACAGTCAAAGTTGACTGCAAAAACGCGATGCTGGAATAATGTGGTATCAAGTATACGGTTTAAAAATAAAATTAATTTTGCGCCAAACTACACTTACGCCAATTTGCTCTAGGTCTGATTAAGGAAGAATACTCAAATTAAGATTTACAAACACCAAAATCGTAGTATGACAAGAATACGGTATTTGCGGAAAGTTGAGGGACATGTATAAATTTAAGTGATTATTAAACTTTATTTTTCCAATTTTTTAAGTGTTTATGACTTCAGTCTGTGTTTTTGTGTATCTATGCATGTTTTAACTTTACTAAAATACTTTGATACATTTTAGTAAAACTTACATAACATATGTGAGTTAAAACAAGGAAATTAATTACGCACCAAACTATGCCCGCGAAGATATGCCAATTGGCTGTGGAGCCAATTATGAAACTTTCCATAGATTAATACATACAAACTTTATATGAAAAAACAGTGAAGCTTTCATCTAAAGTATGTTAAACTGAAATGATCCCCCATACCTTCAAAAATAAAACAAATGATAGGCCAATAAATAAATAAATGAGACTGTGCATTGAAACAAATTGAAGGAGCGATGTTAAATTAATACTGTAAGGTGAAATTAATTGTGATAAGAAAAGAAATAGCAGAAATAAAATAAATCACATATTTGAAAATATAAAAGAGAAAATGAAATATTTTACATTTTCCGGATCTAAATGCTATCCATTTATTTCAATAACTATCACTGAGAAATTCATGGTAAAATAATTTTCTTTCTGATTATTATTATTATTATTATCATCATTTATTTACATAACGGAATACAGCAGTAAACATTTTTTGTTTAACAGTAAAACAAGTTCATTTTTTAAATAAAATGTCTAGAACATATGAAAATTTTCAGATTAACAACAATCATTTGCAAACTACAAAGCACATCGTAAAGAAAATGGTAAAAGACAAATGGAAAACAAATTAAAAAATATTTCTGTTTCTCACGTTAGAAGGCGCTAGTCACGGGAAACCATGTGGTATCTAACCACGTGTACTGCGGACAAAGGAAACTTAGCGATAGCGAGGCTTGTTATTTCGATAAGGAGGCTTTGGCTTAAGCATTTAAATTGGATGAGTTCTACCCGGAATATCTACGCAGATTTGCATTGGTCCATTTTCAAATCAAAACTTTTTTTTATATATAGAAGGATATACAGCTATACCCAACTCTACGTTGTATGTTTTTTACAAAGTCTTATTATTCTTTTAGCAATGATTTTTTTTTTTTTTTTGTAATAATACAGTTACTAATTAATATATTTATCGTACGGAACCCAATGTATGAGACTAGTACTCGCACTTGACCGTTTATTTACAATTTGGCAGGTCATTTCAGCACTATTTTTAAGTAAGCCATCCTACTAATTTGAACATCACTTTTAATAATAATAACAACAACAACAACAACAAAAATATATATTTGAGCCTTACACCCCCCCCCCCCCTTTTGTTTAACTTAGAAAACCGATTTTAATTTTAAATAATTTTATTCACGAAAAGAAAAAGATATGAATGGGATATTAATTACCAAATCATTATTTACAAAAAAAAAAAAAAAAAAAAAAAAAAAAAAACGATTTTTTAAAAGATATTTTATGGAAAATCATGAGTTATCTTAAATAGTAATTTCGCCCATGTTTTATTATATTTGAGACATTCCTTTCAATGAAATAAGAACTATTGTAGAAATTTACAGGACCTTCTGTCAAACGGCAATTAAACCCTGATTTTGTATTTAAAATTATATTACGTTTAACATTTATCACAACTGTGCATAATTTCTAGAACTGTAGCACATCAGGAAGTGTGTGAAAAATCGATTAAAATATTCAATCTTTCCATACGTGAACCAAATTGAGTTAAATAAAAGCGTGTAATGAAAAATGTGCGCTTTTATTTTTGGTGCTTTCTAAATTATAGATACGTAAATTTTATTTTCAGGTATTCTCTTTTTATCTTAATCAACGAAATATGAAACATCTTTCTTTTCGTTACTTATTATTTATTAGAAGTAAAATTCATTTTTTTTTTTTTTTTTTTTTTTTTTTGTAAACAAGCATATATTTTTCTCATGAAAAAATAGAAAGAAAGATATGAATGGAATATTAATCTACCAAATAATTATTTACTTATTTACAAATAAATAAATAAATAAGTATATCCAACGATTTTTTGAAAGATATTTTATGGAAAATCATGAAATATCTTAAATAGTAATTGCGCCCGTGTTTGATTATATTTGAGACATTCGTAACAATGAAATAAGAACTGTTGTAGAAATTTACAGGACCTTCTGTCAAACAGCAATTAAACCTTGATTTTGTATTTAAAATTATATTACGTTTATTTATCACAACTGTGCATAATTTATAGAAATGTAGCACATCAGGAAGTAGGTGAAAAATCGATTAAAATATTCGATATTTACATACATGAACCAAGCCGAGTTAATTAAAAGCGTGTAATTAAAAATGTGCGCTTTTATTGTTGGTGTTTTCTAAATCATAGATACGTAAATTTTATTTTCAGGTATTCTTTTTTTTTTTTTATCTTAATCAACGAAACATGAAACATCTTTCTTTTCGTTACTTATTATTAGAAGTAAAATGCATTATTATTATTAATATTATTATTTTTTTTTTTTGTAAACAAGCATATATTTTTCTCATGGAAAAAAAAGAAAGAAAGAAAGATATGAATGGAATATTAATCTACCAAATAATTATTTACCTATTTACAAATAAATAAATATATCCAACGATTTTTTGAAAAATATTTTATGGAAAATCAAAAGTTATCTTAAATAATAATTGCGCCCGTTTTTGATTATATTTGAGACATTCATTACAATGAAATAAGAACTGTTGTAGGAATTTACAGGACCTTTTGTCAAACAGCAATTAAACCTTGATTTTGTATTTAAAATTATATTACTTTTAACATTTATCACAACTGTGCATAATTTCTAGAACTGTAGCACATCAGGAAGTGGGTGAAAAATCGATTAAAATATTCAATCTTTCCATACGTGAACCAAACTGAGTTAAATAAAAGCGTGTAATGAAAAATGTGCGCTTTTATTTTTGATGCTTTCTAAATTATAGATACGTAAATTTTATTTTCAGTTATTCTCTTTTTATCTTAATCAACGAAATATGAAACATCTTTCTTTTCGTTACTTATTATTAGAAGTAAAATTCAATTTTTTTTTTTTTGTAAACAAGCATATATTTTTCTCATGAAAATAAAGAAAGAAAGATATGAATGGAATATTAATCTACCAAATAATTATTTACCTATTTACAAATAAATAAATAAATAAGTATATCCAACGATTTTTTGAAAGATATTTTATGGAAAATCATGAAATATCTTAAATAGTAATTGCGCCCGTGTTTGATTATATTTGAGACATTCGTTACAATGAAATAAGAACTGTTGTAGAAATTTACAGGACCTTCTGTCAAACAGCAATTAAACCTTGATTTTGTATTTAAAATTATATTACGTTTATTTATCACAACTGTGCATAATTTCTAGAAATGTAGCACATCAGGAATTGGGTGAAAAATCGATTAAAATATTCGATATTTACATACATGAACCAAGCCGAGTTAATTAAAAGCGTGTAATTAAAAATGTGCGCTTTTATTGTTGGTGTTTTCTAAATCATAGATACGTAAATTTTATTTTCAGGTATTCTTTTTTTTTTTTTTATCTTAATCAACGAAATATAAAACATCTTTCTTTTCGTTACTTATTATTAGAAGTAAAATGCATTATTATTATTATTTTTTCTTTTTTTTTGTAAACAAGCATATACTTTTCTCATGGAAAAAAAAAGAAAGAAAGAACGATATGAATGGAATATTAATCTACCAAATAATTATTTACCTATTTACAAATAAATAAATATATCCAACGATTTTTTGAAAAATATTTTATGGAAAATCAAAAGTTATCTTAAATAATAATTGCGCCCGTATTGATTATATTTGAGACATTCGTTACAATGAAATGAGAACTGTTGTAGAAATTTACAGGACCTTCTGTCAAACAGCAATTAAACCTTGATTTTGTATTTAAAATTATATTACGTTTATTTATCACAACTGTGCATAATTTCTAGAAATGTAGCACATCAGGAAGTGGGTGAAAAATCGATTAAAATATTCCATCTTTTCAAACATGAGCCAAGCCGAGTTAAATAAAAGCGTGTAATTAAAAATGTGCGCTTTTATTTTTGGTGCATTCTAAATTATAGATGCGTAAATTTTATTTTCAGGTATATATATTTTTTTTAATCTTAATCAACAAAATATGAAACATCTTTCTTTTCGTTACTTTTCATTAGAAATAAAATACTTTTCTTTTTTTTTTTTTTTTTGTAAACAAGCTTGTATTTTTCTCATGAAAAAAAAAAAAAAAAAAAAAGATATGAATGGAATATTAATCTGCCAAATAATTATTTACCTATTTATAAAATAAATAAATAAATAAAAAATATATCCAACGATTTTTTGAAAGATATTTTATGGAAAATTATGAGTTATCTTAAATAATAATTGCGCCCGTGTTTGATTATATTTGAGACATTCATTAGAATGAAATAAGAACTGTTGTAGGAATTTACAGGACCTTCTGTCAAACAGCAATTAAACCTTGATTTTGTATTTAAAATTATATTACGTTTAACATTTATCACAACTGTGCATAATTTCTAGAACTGTAGCACATCAGGAAGTGGGTGAAAAATCGATTAAAATATTCAATCTTCCCATGCGTGAACCAAATTGAGTTAAATAAAAGCGTGTAATGAAAAATGTGCGCTTTTATTTTTGGTGCTTTCTAAATTATAGATACGTAAATTTTATTTTCAGGTATTCTCTTTTTATCTTAATCAACGAAATATGAAACTTCTTTCTTTTCGTTACTTATTATTAAAAGTAAAATTCATTTTTTTTTTTTGTAAACAAGCATATATTTTTCTCATGAAAAAAAAAGAAAGAAAGATGTGAATGGAATATTAATCTACCAAATAATTATTTACCTATTTACAAATAAATAAATAAAAAATATATCCAACTATTTTTTGAAAGCTATTTTATGGAAAATCATGAAATATCTTAAATAGTAATTGCGCCCGTGTTTGATTATATTTGAGACATTCGTTACAATGAAATAAGAACTGTTGTAGAAATTTACAGGACCTTCAGTCAAACAGCAATTAAACCTTGATTTTGTATTTAAAATTATATTACGTTTATTTATCACAACTGTGCATAATTTCAAGAAATGTAGCACATCAGGAAGTGGGTGAAAAATCGATTAAAATATTCGATATTTACATACATGAACCAAGCCGAGTTAATTAAAAGCGTGTAATGAAAAATGTGCGCTTTTATTTTTGGTGCTTTCTAAATTATAGATACGTAAATTTTATTTTCAGGTATTCTCTTTTTATCTTAATCAACGAAATATGAAACTTCTTTCTTTTCGTTACTTATTATTAAAAGTAAGATGCATTTTTTTTTTTTTTTTTTTTTTTTTTTTTTTTTTTGTAAACAAGCATATATTTTTCTAATGAAAAAAAAAAGAAAGAAAGAAAGAAAGATATGAATGGAATATTAATCTACCAAATAAATATTTACCTATTTACAAATAAATAAATAAATAAATATATCCAACGATTTTTTGAAAAATACTTTATGGAAAATCAAAATTTATCTTAAATAATAATTGCGCCCGTGTTTGATTATATTTGAGACATTCGTTATAATGAAATGAGAACTGTTGTAGAAATTTACAGGACCTTCTGTCAAACAGCAATTAAACCTTAATTTTGTATTTAAAATTATATTACGTTTATTTATCACAACTGTGCATAATTTCTAGAAATGTAGCACATCAGGAAGTGGGTGAAAAATCGATTAAAATATTCCATTTTTTCAAACATGAACCAAGCCGAGTAAAATAAAAGCGTGTAATTAAAAATGTGCGCTTTTATTTTTGGTGCATTCTAAATTATAGATGCGTAAATTTTATTTTCAGGTATTTTTTTTTTTTAATCTTAATCAACGAAATATGAAACATCTTTCTTTTCGTTACTTATTATTAGAAGTAAAATGCACTTTTTTTTTTTTTTTTTTTTTTTTTGTAAACAAGCATATATTTTTCTCATGAAAAAAAAAAAGAAAGAAAGAAAGAAAGATATGAATGGAATATTAATCTACCAAATAAATATTTACCTATTTACAAATAAATAAATAAATAAATATATCCAACGATTTTTTGAAAAATACTTTATGGAAAATCAAAATTTATCTTAAATAATAATTCCGCCCGTGTTTGATTATATTTGAGACATTCATTACAATGAAATAAGAACTGTTGTAGGAATTTACAGGACCTTTTGTCAAACAGCAATTAAACCTTGATTTTGTATTTAAAATTATATTACGTTTATTTATCACAACTGTGCATAATTTCTAGAAATGTAGCACATCAGGAAGTGGGTGAAAAATCGATTAAAATATTCCATCTTTTCAAACATGAACCAAGCCGAGTTAAATAAAAGCGTGTAATTAAAAATGTGCGCTTTTATTTTTGGTGCATTCTAAATTATAGATGCGTAAATTTTATTTTCAGGTATTCTCTTTTTATCTTAATCAACGAAATATGAAACATCTTCCTTTTCGTTATTTCTTATTAGAAGTAAAATGCTTTCTTTCTTTTTTTTTTTTTTTTTTTGTAAACAAACTTATATTTTTCTCATGAAAAAAAAAAAATGAATGAATATTAATCTACCAAATAATTATTTACCTATTTACAAATAAATAAATAAATAAATAAATAAATAAAAAATATATCCAACGATTTTTTGAAAGATATTTTATGGGAAATCATGAGTTATCTTAACTAATAATTTCGCCCGTGTTTTATTATATTTGAGACATTCGTTACAATGAAATAAGAACTGTTGTAGAAATTTACAGGACCTTCTGTCAAACAGCAATTAAACCTTGATTTTGTAATTAAAATTATATTACGTTTATTTATCACAACTGTGCATAATTTCTAGAACTGTAGCACATCAGGAAGTGGGTGAAAAATCGATTAAAATATTCCATCTTTACATACATGAACCAAGTTGAGTTAAATAAAAGCGTGTAATTAAAAATGTGCGCTATTATTTTTGGTGCTTTCTAAATTATAGATATGTTAATTTTATTTTCAGGTATTCTCTTTTTATCTTAATCAACGAAATATGAAACATCTTTCTTTTCGTTACTTATTATTATAAATAAAAAACTTTTTTTTTTTTTTTTTTTTTTTTTTTTTTGTAAACAAGCTTATATTTTTCTCATGAAAAATAAAATAAAATAAAATAAAATAAAAAGAAAGAATCAAAGATATGAATGGAATATTAATCTACCAAATATTTATTTACCTATTTACAAATAAATAAATAAATAAATAAATAAATATATCCAACGATTTTTTGAAATATATTTTAAGGAAAATCAAAAGTTATCTTAAATAATAATTGCGCCCGTGTTTGATTATATTTGAGACATTCGTTACAATGAAATAAGAACTGTTGTAGAAATTTACAGGACCTTTTGTCAATCAGCAATTAAACCTTGATTTTGTATTTAAAATTATATTACGTTTGTTTATCACAACTGTGCATAATTTCTAGAAATGTAGCACATCAGGAAGTGGGTGAAAAATCGATTAAAATATTCCATCTTTACAAACATGAACCAAGCTGAGTTAAATAAAAGCGTGTAATTAAAAATGTGCGCTTTTATTTTTGGTGCTTTCTAAATTATAGATACGTAAATTTTATTTTCAGGTATTCTCTTTTTATCTTAATCAACGAAATACGAAACATCTTTCTTTTCGTTATTTCTTATTAGAAGTAAAATGCATTTTTTTTTTTTTTTTTTTTTTTTTTTTTTGTAAACAAACTTACATTTTTCTCATGGAAAAAAAAAAAAAAAAAGATATGAATGAATCTACCAAATAATTATTTACCTATTCACAATAAATAAATAAATAAATAAATAAATAAAAAATATATCCAACTATTTTTTGAAAGATATTTTATGGAAAATCTTGAGTTATCTTAACTAATAATTTCGCCCGTGTTTTATTATATTTGAGACATCCGTTACAATGAAATAAGAACTGTTGTAGAAATTTACAGGACCTTCTGTCAAACGGCAATTAAACCTTGATTTTGTATTTAAAATTGTATTACATTTATTTATCACAACTGTGTATAATTTCTAGAACTGTAGCATATCAGGAAGTGGGTGAAAAATCGATTAAAATATTCCATCTTTACAAACATGAACCAAGTTGAGATAAATAAAAGCGTATAGATAAAAATGTGCGCTTTTATTTTTGGGTGCTTTCTAAACTATAGATACGTTAATTTTATTTTCAGCTAATCTCTTTTTATCTAAATCAACGAAATATGAAACATCTTTCTTTTTGTTACTTATTATTAGAAGTATTTTTTTTTTTATTTATTAACCATTTGGAAAAATGGTTATTGTCCTCGTCAGGGTAGGAAATCAAAAACATATCTGAAGCTTTTTATTGGTTAATCCGCATTTTATTCGTTTTCTGATTGGTCTATACACTAACCTTTACTTTCAACAGAGATAGATACTTCTGTTGTCACTATGACAAAAAAGTAATAAAAACTACAAAAGAAAATAATAATAATAATAACTCAGAAACAAATTGAGATACAGCTTTCAAACAACTTGCATTTAAAAGTACATCTTTTTCTCTATACGAGTAAAAAGTAATATTGTGGGATGTTTAGAAGTTTAAGAATGAAATTTCATTTAAAATTGGTCGTCCGATTTCTTGGAAATCTGACGATGGAAAAGCCTTTTACCGAACAGCCAATGAAATGCTTGGATAATATGTAAGTTTTAAGAAATCTGGCGGGTCGCAGCGATTTTTTGTCGCTTGCAATTTTTACGTGTAATAACACTATTAATGTTTAATTCATAGCGTACGTAATGTATGATCAACTTCGTGCGATTTTTTATGTCTTAAATTTTAGTCTTCGAGAAAATCATTTTCCAAATGGTCGTTGTAATTTGTTAAATTGCTTTTTTTTTATTTATTTATTTTATTTATTTATTTTATTTTTTTTGTAAACATGCATATATTTTTCTCATAGAAAAAAAAAAAAAAAAAAAAAAAAAAAAAAAGATATGAATGGAAAATATTAATGTACGAAATAATTATTTACCTATTTACAAAAAAAAATTAAAAAAATAAATAAATAAATAAATAAATAAATAAAATAAAATAAAATAAAACAACGATTTTTTGAAAGATATTTTATTTAAAATCATGAGCTATCTTAAATAATAATTTCGCTCATGTTTTATTATATCTGAGGCATCCGTTACAATGAAATAAGAACTGTTGTAGAAATTTACAAGACCTTCTGTCAAACGGCAATTAAACCTTGATTTTGTATTTAAAATTATATTACGTTTATTTATCACAACTGTGCATAATTTCTAGAACTGTAGCACATCAGGAAGTGGGTGAAAAATCGATTAAAATATTCCATCTTTACATACTTGAACCAAGTTGAGTTAAATAAAAGCGTGTAATTAAAAATGTGCGCTTTTATTTTTGGTGCTTTCTAAATTATAGATACGTTAATTTTATTTTCAGATATTCTCTTTTTATCTTAATCAACGAAATATGAAACATCTTTCTTTTCGTTACTTATTATTAGAAATAAAATACTTTTCTTTTTTTTTTTTTTTTTGTAAACAAGCTTGTATTTTTCTCATGAAAAAAAAAAAAAAAAAAAAAGATATGAATGGAATATTAATCTGCCAAATAATTATTTACCTATTTATAAAATAAATAAATAAATAAAAAATATATCCAACGATTTTTTGAAAGATATTTTATGGAAAATTATGAGTTATCTTAAATAATAATTGCGCCCGTGTTGGATTATGTTTGAGACATTCGTTAGAATGAAATAAGAATTGTTGTAGAAATTTACAGGACCTTCTGTCAAACGGCAATTAAACCTTGATTTTGTATTTAAAATTGTATTACGTTTATTTATCACAACTGTGCATAATTTCTAGAACTGTAGCACATCAGGAAGTGGGTGAAACATCTTTCTTTTTGTTACATATTATTAGAAGTTTTTTTTTTTTTGTAAATATGCATATATTTTTCTACAGCTTAAAGGTTTAAGCACATATTTACCATCACTATATGTTAATTATTTTGCATTAATTTAAAAGAATTGTCTAAAAAATAAGAATGTAGTGCATAATATCAGGTACAGTGAACTTAAAGAGAATTGTAGATTGTTCTTTTTTAAATATGTCTTAGGATTAGAAAAAAAGGAAGAAAAAAATGAAGAGGTAAAGAAAGAAAATGCTATTCAAATTTTATATTTTACATTAAGTAAATGTAGTTTTTAAGTTTATATTATTGTTGAATTGCTTGCTTTTATAATTAAAACGAATGCTTGCTTATTTTTATAACTTTGAACGCACAGTTTTAACTTGAATTGACTTTAGTTACTGAAAAAAGGGGGTGATTGAGATTTCAGTCTACGAAATAATTATTAAACTATCTTTAAAAAAAAAATTTCAAATAATTAAATAAAGAAATTTATAGAAAGCGTGATTTCTCCGATAATTTCAACTCAAAAATTCACACTCTTTCCATTATAATTGAAATATTCGTTGTAGCAAATTGAGAAATGCAATACAAGTTCATGAGATTTCCTATCAAATTGTAATTAACCCTAAAGATAAAAATTGCACTTTCCCTTGGTTTTCTTTTACCTTTTTCTTTTCCATGAAGATAAAAAGTTCCTTTTCGTAATATAAAATAAATAAATAAAATAAAAGTAAAGATTTTATACCTGTTTCCTCTGATAAGAATTTGTTCTTTTTTTCTGAGCCAACAATATTTCAAAGTGAATAAATACTATCCTGAGAAAAAAAAAAAAAAAAAGTGCTGAAATAATAAAAGTAAAGGTAAATAAATGGATAAGTAATTTTCACAGACAAAAAAAAAAAAAAAAAAAAAAAAAAAAATGACTTCTGTGGTAATTCTTAGAAAAATATTCTATAAAGAGAAATTTTTTCGTGAAAAAAAGGTTTCGAAATAAAAGTACACAAAAGCTTCCCTCCTCTCCCCTCTTTTTCCTTTTCTTTTTCTTTTTTTTTCTTTTTTTTTTTCAAGAATTATGTCAAAAAATTCTGAATCTATCATATTTTAGAACTTACACAAATATTAATGGATGAGAAAACTGTGATACAGCTGAAAATACAGTAAAGCCTCTGAATAATGGACACCTTGGGAGGGTGGAATTTGTCCGCTATTTAGAGGTTTTCGTTATTTAGAGGTAAAATCATATATATATAGTATATCACCTCATAAGTAATAACAGACGCATCCGATTAGCGAACACTTTTTTCAATCCACAAAACATGCATGTTTGTATACTTTTACATCTCGAATAGCGGATAAATTCCGTAGCCCCAATGTGTTCCTTATTGGGAGGTGTTACTATATATAGGTGTTGGGTATTGAAAAAGTGTCCGCTAAACAGAGGTTTCCGCTATTCGGGAGGGCCCGTTATGGAAGTTTTATTGTATATGCCTTTATTTCTACTTTTATTTTATTTTACTCTTTTTTTAACACTTTCGAAAGAAGTTGAAAAGTGTTTATGCATTCGGTTCGTCTGTCCGTCTGTCCTTCTGTTCACACTCTAACTCCCGTAAATATACTTGGATTTTCATGAAATTGATAAAGGTTATTTAGGGTCACCATAGCATGTTTGGTATTGTATATGAAGTATGTAGGATTAATCGTTCATTTACAGAGGCACTCAAAAATATTCCATTGCATTATGATATAAGTGGAAGAACCGTTTGTAGAGTATTTTAACGACATTATGCTATTTCAAATGTATTGAAACTGATATAAATTACTGAATGTCACTGCGATTCCGTTAGAACAGGGCATTCATAGCACTGTTTATTCATTTACAGGGGCACACAAAAGAAATCGGTTACAATACAGTAATGTCTTTGAGTAATAATTGCTGGAGTGTACGGTTTAAAATTCGGTATGCGCTTTTAAATTAAATTAATTTTTTCATCTTACTTGTTATATATAAATTCTATACCTCAAATATAGGGCTGCACAAAAGTATTCACGCATCGTTCTCCTTTTTAGAGGAAATTGCTGAAGGTAAATTTTCAACTGAAGATTATATATCTCTTAAGTGAACTAAATTTTGGCATGCATGTAGTTAATAGATTCAAATCTATATATCATATACAGGGCTGCTGAAAAAATTCGCATAATTTTCCGACTGTGTATGGGAACAGCTGAAATTGGGTTTTGAAATGTATTATGCTTTTCCATACGGTTGAATTAGACGTAATATTTTAATTTTTTAAACGGTGCGGTTTTGTTACATTATTCTGAATGTGTTCGAACGTGTTTCATAATCTATGCTTGACGCATGATTTTTTCTTACTTGTTCCCTTTTGTACGAGATACAAAAGAATCCTTAAAATAGCGTAATTTTACAGTTTACTTTATAAATAAACATACGCATTGCAATCTGCAGCTCAAATAAATGAAAACAATTTAATACATTTTTATTTATTTCAGCTGTAGATTGCAAAGTATTGTAATAATTTACGTCACCCGTTTAAACTAGTAGGATGTACCAATCCCAAAACTTTCTTCTATCTCATGCATGTTAATACTTGAAAATTCGCTATCACACTTCCAAAATTAAACGGCAATCTATACCCATCATGAGGATTCTAAAGATATGAAATTCCATGCATTAGTTCTTAAGATATGGCTAATCGTGTAAATCCAGCAAAATTCAGCCTAGTAGCGCCACCTATTGGGTGCTTTACACCAAAACTTATGTTACATCAAAACCACCAAGCAACCACTTATGTGAAAGTCTAACTGAATCTGAAGTTTGGGGAAAATCCGTGCATTAATTTTTGAGATAGAGTTATTGCGAAAATCATGAAAATTACAGCATAGCAGTGCCACCTATTGGACGATTAACACCAAAACCTAATTAGAAACAACTTGTGTTAATATCTAACTAAATCTGAAGTTAGATGAAAATTCGTGCATTAGTTTTTGAGATAGAGCTATTGCGGGAATCGTGCAAAATGCAGCACAGCAGCGCCACCTGTTGAGCGATTTACACCAACACGTAATCAGCATCAAGTCAAATACAGGACTAACTGAATCTGAAGTTTCATAAAAATCCGTGCATTTGGTCGTGAGGTAGAGCCATTGCGGAAATCGTAAACAATGCAGTATAGCAGCGCCACCTGTTGAGCGATTTGCACCAACACGTAATCAGCATCAAATCATATCAAGGACTAACTTAATCTGAAGTTTCATGAAAATCCGTGCATTAGTTCCTGAGATAGAGCCATTGCGGAAATCGTAAAAAATGCAGCATAGCAGCGCCACCTGTTGAGCGATTTGCACCAAAAACTAATCAGCATCAATTTGTATCAGGGACTAACTGGATATAAATTTTTATTAAATTCCGGGCATTAGTTCTTGAGATAGAGCGCCCACAAAATTTGTGTCACACACAGACACACAGACAGACCGACTCACAAACAGACATTTTGTAAAAACATGTTTTTCGGGTTCTCTGAGCCCTAAAACGTGTAAATCCGTCGGAAACCGGAATTCAAAAATTTCCATGAATCCAATACTTTCTTCTTGTAAAGATAGAAGAAAGTAAAAATAGGAGTAATTTTGAATGTAAAATTACTGTTCACTGTAAAATCAAATGGAATTCTAGGTTACGTTCGGTTAAATATGTTTTAGTAATTCAAAAAATTTAAATGCGGAGAAAGAAAAAATTTTGGTAATATTTAAAATTTTACTTGAACTTTATACTTATAACAAGATACGTATAATTTCCGATGATATATTATTAATATATATCGGGAATATATATATCATCGGTTATAATTTATTTTTAATATAATTGAATTATTTTTGTCTTTTATAATCTAGCAGGGCATTTGAGAGCGTTATTTTTAAATAAATTGTTTTGCTGATTTGAGCCTCTGACATAATTAAAAACAATGATTTAAGATAGGCATTTTTTTTAAAGCTGAAGGACACTTTTTAAATTTAAATAATTAATTTTCTTTAAAAAATTGAAAGAAGCATTTATCTATCAAATAATTATTGATCTATTTACAGAAAATTGCTTTCAATGATATTTTGAAATACATTTCATGGAAAAATCACACGTTTTATTACTTTGCTTTACTGTACTTCCTGTCAGATGGTAATTAACCCTTGATTTTGTGTTTATATTTTAATTTAGAAAAAGGAAAAATAGCTGGCTATGATTGAAAGAAAAAAAAAAAACCTTTTCTTTGTTTTTCTTTTACTTTCGAATTTAACTTCATATATATAAAGGGGGTGTTCACATATTTTGTAAAAGATTTTGACTTTCTCAATGATTTAAATTAAAATTTAAAAAAATTACTTATGCGACATCAATTCGGAATAGACTTTAATTATCGTCTGCATCATTAACTAGTATGTTGTGGCCATCACAAAACTTTCTTCTATATAAATCACGTCAATTAAATCGTTTAAATAGTACCAATTCATATCACAATATATCTGAATTTGAAGTTTGGTGAAAATTCGTGCATTAGTTCTTGTATAGAGCTATAGCGGAACTTCTGAAAAATGTAGTATAGCAGCGCCACCTGTTGAGCGATTTACACCAAAACATAAACAGCACTAATTGATATCAAGGTATACCTGAATCTGAAGTTTGATGAAAAATCATGCATTAGTTATTGAGATACAGCTGTGGCGGAAATTCTGAAAAATGCAGCATAGCAGCGCCACCTGTTGAGCGATTTGCACCAAAACATAAACAGCACTAATTCATATCATGGTATACCTGAATCTGAAGTTTGTTGAAAATGCAAGCATTAGTTCTTGAGATAGAGTTATTGCGGAAATTGCAAAAAATGCCCAATAGCAGCGCCACCTGTTGAGCGATTTACACCAAAATATATAAAATGCCTATTCATGTCAAGGACTAACTGAATCTGAAGTTTCATGAAAATCCGTGCATTAGTTCTTGAGATAGAGCCATTGCGGAAATCGTAAAAAATCCAGCATAGCAGCGCCACCTGTTGAGCGATTTACACCAACACGTAATCAGCATCAAGTCATATCAAGGACTAACTGACTCTGAAGTTTCATGAAAATCCGTGCATTAGTTCTTGAGATAGAGCCATTTCGGAAATCGTAAAAAAGGCAGCATAGCAGCGCCACCTTTTGAGAGATTTACACCAAAATCTCTAAATTGTCTATTCATGTCAAGGACTAACTGAATCTGAAGTTTCATGAAAATCCGTGCATTAGTTCTTGAGATAGAGCCATTGAGGAAATCGTAAAAAAGGCAGCATAGCAGCGCCACCTGTTGAGCGATTTGCACCAAAAACTAATCAGCATCAATTTGTATCAGGGACTAACTGAATATGAATTTTTGTTAAATTCCGTGCAGTAGTTCTTGAGATAGAGCGCCCACAAAATTTGTGTCACATACACACAGACAGACAGACAGACAGACAGACAGACTCACAGAGTCACAGACAGACATTTTGTAAAAACATGTTTTTTGGAATCCCTGACCACTAAAACGTGTAAATCCGTCGAAAACCGGAATTCGAAAATTTTCATGAATCCAATACTTTCTTCTTGTAAAGATAGAAGAAAGTAAAAATAGTCTTCGCTTTAAAACATCTTCGGTCCCTGGATCCACAGACGGCGACCTCTGTTTTTACTTTCTTCTATCTTTACGAGAAGAAAGTATTGAATTCATGAAAATTTTCGAATTCCGGTTTTCGACGGATTTACACGTTTTAGGGGTCAGAGAACCCGAAAAACATGTTTTTACAAAATGTCTGTCTGTCTGTCTGTGTGTGTTTGTGTGTGACACAAATTTTGTGGGCGCTCTATCTCAAGAACTAATGCACGGAATTTAATAAAAATTGATATTCAGTTAGTGCCTGATACAAATTGATGCTGATTAGTTTTTGGTGCAAATCGCTCAACAGCTGGCGCTGCTGTGTTGCATTATTTACGATTTCCACAATGGCTCTATCTCAAGAACTAATGCACGGATTTTCATGAAACTTCATATTCAGTTAGCCCTTGATATGACTTGATGCTGATTACGTGTTGGTGTAAATCGCTCAACAGGTGGCGCTGCTATGCTGCATTTTTTACGATTTTCTCAATGGCTCTATCTCAAGAACTAATGCACGGATTTTCATGAAACTTCAGATTCAATTATTCCTTGATATGACTTGATGTTGATTACGTGTTGGTGTAAATCGCTCAACAGGTGGCGCTGCTATGCTGCATTTTTTATGATTTCTGCAATGGTTCTATCTCAAGAACTACTGCACGGATTTTCATGAAACTTTAGATTCAGTTAGTCCTTGATATGACTTGATGTTGATTGCGTGTTGATGTAAATCGCGCAACAGGTGGCGCTGCTGTGCTGTATTTTGCGCGATTCTCGCAATAGCTCTATCTCAAAAACTAATGCCCGAATTTTCATCTAACTTCAGATTTAGTTAGATGTTAACACAAGTTGTTGCTGATTAGGTTTTGGTGTTAATCGTCCAATAGATGGCGCTGCTATGCTGGAATTTTCATGATTTTCGCAATAACTCTATCTCAAAAACTAATGCATGGATTTTCCCCAAACTTCATATTCAGTTAGACTTTGACAAGTGGTTGCTTTGTGGTTTTGGTGTAACATAGGTTTCGGTGTAAAGCACCCAATAGGTGGCGCTGCTAGGCTGAATTTTGCTGGATTTACACGATTTCAGAGATAGCCATATCTCAAGAACCAGTGCATGCATATCTTTAGAATCCTCATGATGGGCATAGATTGCCGTATAATTTTGGCAGTGTGATAGCGAATTTTCAAGTATTAACATATATGAGATAGAAGAATGTTTTGAGATTGGTACATCCAACTAGTTTTCCTTATAAAAATAAAATCTCTAATTTTTTTACATTTTCACATCACTTCTTAATAGCTGAATGTTTTTCGTTCAAAGCAAACGAATAAATGACAGCATCTAAGCTGATTCCCACATAAAATAAATGTTATTTTTATCTGAGTTTGCAAAATGCCTAAAAATGACCAAAAGACAGTATGACCCAGAAAGTGAGAAATTTTCATAAGTATTTAACTTAAATCTTTTTCAATAAAAAATTTTGATGATTTATTTACTCGTTTAAAGCTCTTAAATTTGAGATTGCGTTAATTTGGGTTAGTGGTTATTAAATTGATGTTTTTAAGGCGGTTTGTAGTTTTAGATCCATATTTTTTAACCTAAATTACTACGTGCCTATAAAGGATCAATTTCAGAAAAGATATTTTTTCTGTCATTTACGATGTCATTTTATTTGAAGAAAATCAATGAATAAGCATTTGTATTAATTATTTTAGCTTCGGAACTGAAGAGATTAAAATGACGTTGCAAAAAAAGAAAAAAAAGTTCGAAGAATATGTATATGTGTTTTACGAAGAGAAAGACTCTTATTGAATTGCTTAAAAAACGGCGTGAAAAGCGTAGTTTTAATATACCTACACGTAAAATAAGTGCCACAATTAATTAAAAAGTAAAGAAATGTCAAAATGTACATTTGACTGGTGAAAGGTAAAGAACGCATACCCAACAAAGATAAAAGGTGTTTTTTTTTTTAGAGGTACGCAAGTTTAAAACGAAATAAAAATAATGTTAATGGGCATGACATTGGTTTTATTAAATAAATAATTTTGTGTCATTAGTGTTTAAAAATGATTTTGGGCATATGTGCGCCGTGGCTGGCCAGAATGAAGCGTGATCTGGAAATCCAATTTTCGACCACTTTATGGAGTAGCTGGGGCCATATACCAGCAATAAAGCAGCAAATGTTGATTTCCAAGAAGTACAACGTCTGCGGTTTATGGGCGTAGACCAGCGACTTCAAGTATTCCCACAGAAAATAGTCCATTGATGTGAGATCAGTGGCGGCCAGTTCACAGGTCCATTACGTGAAATTATGTGCTCACCGAATATCTCCCGCAATAAACTGATGGTGTTTTGCGCAATTTGCAAGCATTGATCTGGCATAAGTCTATTCATGGTGAAATGGTAAAGCATACTGAACACAAATCTTTAAAAATCTCTATAAGGACTGTAAACAAAATTATGAAAACTGATTTAAAGCTGATTTAAAGCTAATAAAAAAAAAGAAAAAAAAAGATGTATCTTGAAAACATGGTGTACCTCTAAATCTACTGCTATATTTAAAAAATAAAATGAAACCGGAATTGAGGCTACTCCATTTAAATGCATCGTACTCAATCGAACTTGTCCCCTTACACAGAGAAAAAATATATAGTTCTAGCATCTAGAATCTAAATTGTGGCTCTAGAAAAAATAGTTTCGTGTCATTCCTATAAATTCTAGTTCCCTTTGCTAGAGAGTTCTAGAGTCTCCTGCTAGAATTCAAGAGCGTTTTCCTATATTCTCGTGGTCAAACTTATTTAAAAATCTCTGCAAATAAATGCGAACACAAGAGGTTAGTTTTAGTAACTATTATTCTAGTTTATGAAACCATTCCAGATATCAAGCTATAATTTCTCGCTTCTGAAACGATTCATTATCGTTTCGTCAACTAGAAAACAAGAGACTAGAAATTCTAGATTACTTCGTCTATTCAGCTTCGTTGTTTACCCAATTTGCATAGCTCGGAAATCTATATTTCTAGTTTAGGGATTCAGAAAATGACTACCTATTCATTCTAGGTGGAGGTGGTATTTTTTTTTTTTTTTTTTTTTTTTTTTTTCTCAGTGAACTGTGCATTTGAACTTTTAAAACGAGCTCTTTAAAAGCGGCATCGCGAAACATTGGATGGACACTGGACGATAGTGGTTTAGGAGGGGAACAAAATCATCCATGTTATTTTAAAAATAACTATTTTATCTTAGAAATCAAGATGTTATATAATAGTTCAACAAAAGGGCTATGAGATTGAACATATTAGAAAATAGAATTCTTATTATTGTTTATACATTTCTTTTTTCCAAAAACGTTACAAAAATGTGTGAACACCTTCTGTATTTTTTTAAAATCCAAATCATGAAATAAAACAAATTAAATCGAAAACATATAACATTTTATACCTGCTTTCTGCCCTAAAAATTTGCTCTGTTTTCTCTCAGCAGACAATATTTGAAAATGTATACTACTCAGGAAAAAATGCTGAAATAATAAAAGAAAAAGTAAATAAATGGATAAGTAATTCTCAAAAAAAAAAAAAAAAAAAAAAAAAAAAATTCTGCGGCAATTCTTGGAAAAATATTCTGTAGGGAGAAATATTTTCGTGAAAAAAAGGTTTCGAAATAAAAATACACAAAAGCCTGCCTCCTCCTTTTTTTTTTTTTTTTTTTTTTTTTGAAGAATTACGTCAACAAATTCTGAAGCTATCATATTTTAGAACTTATACAGTAACTAACGAATAAGAAAGCTGCCATACAGCTGAAAATACAATGATACCTCGAATAACGGACACTGGGACAGGGAGTTTTTCCGCTATTTGGAGGTTTCCGTTATCCAGAGGTAAAACTATGTAAAATATAGTCAATCACCCCATAACGGACGCTTCCAAATAGCGAATACATTTTTAAATCCCAAAAAACATGTACTTTTGTATACTTTTACTTCTTAAAAACAGACAACTCCGAATAGCGGATAAAGTCCGCGGTTCGATGTCTCCATTATTGAAAGGTTTTACAGTATATAGGTGTTGGGGATGGAAAAGGTGTCCCTTAAACAGAGGTGTCCGTTATGGAGGTTTTATTGTATATGTCTTTATTTTCACTTTTATTTTCGTTTACTCTTTTTTTTTCCTTTTGTGTAAATGAACGAGACATAAAAGAGTTCTTAAAACAAGCGTAATTTTCCAGTTTATCTTGGAAATCAAGATGTTATATAATAGTTCAACAAAAAGGCTATGAGATTGAACATATTAGAAAATAAAATTCTTATCATTGATTATATTTTCTTTTCCAAAAACATTACAAAAATGTGTGAACATCTCTGTATTTTTTAAAATTCAAAACATCAAATAAAATAAATCAAAAAGAAAATTTAAAACATTTTATACCTGTTTCCTGCTATAAGAATTTACTCTGGTTTTCTCAGCAGACAATATTGAAAAATTTATACTGCCCAAGGAAAAAATGCTGAAATAATAAAAGAAAAAGTAAATAAATTGGTAAGTAATTCTCACAGAAAAAATGAGTTCTGCGGCAATTCTTAGAAAAGGATTGTTTGGGGAAATACTTCCTTGAAAAAAGATTACGAAATAAAAATACACAAAAACATTTGCCCATCTTTTGAGGAAGCGCGTCAGAAAATATTTTAGAACTTACTATTATTGGCGGCTAAGAAAAGAGCGAAAATTAAACGAAGGGCTTTTTTTTTTCCTCTATAAAAGATGCTTTTTTATTTTTCGGATTACTAGAGTAAAATTTCAGTTTACTTTATAAATATGTCTTTTACAATAATTAAGAACTTCACGTTGTCAAATCGAATGCTAAACAAAATAGATGTTGCTAATCCAAAGTACACTTTATTCATAATTTAAAGATGATGTAAAAATAAAAACACGTGAATAAAATAAAACTCAACGCTTTGGTTTAATCTTTAAAACTATCTTCAGGAGTAAAATTTTCCAAAAAGGCAAATCGGCAGGAAACAATCTACATTTACATCGTCAATAATAAAATTCAAACTGGAAGAATCAACGGAAACATTAAAGGATTAAAAGGATTTTTAAAGGGTTTTTTATGTTTCCGTTGATTCTTCCAGCTTGAATTTAATTATTATTGACGATGTAACATGTAGTCCTGCCGTTTTGTATTTTTGGAAGATTTTACTCCTGACGATCGTTTTAAAGATTAAACCGAAACGTTGAGTTTGATTTCATCCATTTGTTTTCATTTTTACATCATCTTTAAATTTATGAACAAAGTGTACGCTGGATAACAACATCTATTTTGTTCAATATGTCTACTGCTTTCTACAACTCAAATAAATACAACATGTTTACTTTAGCCGTAGGTTAATTCATAGCATTCATTTATACCAAATAATTAAAAACTGAAATAAAATGTAGTATATAATACCAGTTACACTGAAATTAAATAAAATTCCAGGTTGATTTCTGTCTTAAGTTTTGAAAATTTTAAATGTTAAGAATGTTAATATTTAGCAACACGTTTAATTACTCGAACATTATATTTTATAGTAAGATGCATGTAATTTCTGAGTATAGTTTTAATATTTTTGAAATATTGTTGTCTTTTACAATTTAGCAGTCTATTCCAGCTTTAGCTTTTAAGAAAACCGCCCTTCTGAATTGAGCATTTCTTTTATAAGTAAGACAAGGGATTTTATAACTAAAACAAATGATTAAACAACAAATTATAATAATAAAAAAAATTAATAACAATAATAATAAAAAAAAAACGATATGAATGATACATTAGTAAACTGAATAATTATTGCTCTATTTATAGAAAATTATTTTCAATGATTTTTTATAAAAGAAATTCACGAGTTGTTTTAAGGCTGTTCTCAAATCCCCTGCTCAAGAAACGCGAAAGTTTCTCACACATTTTCTGACTCATTTTTAAACGTAAAAGGATAAAACTGCAGGGCTGACCATTGAAGAGATTTAAAATCGAAATGAGTTTTCCATTTTTTGATAAATAAATTAGTTATCGAGCTATAAGCGATTGTAGTCACGTGGTGACAGGTCCTCTTGTCTCACGGTGTCGCATCACCAAAACGCCAAATTTGACAGTATTGTCTGAAAATCCCTTGCGTTTGCAAAAAAAATGGAAAACGTCTATCGATTACATAGTTTCTGAATAACAACACCTGTCAATTTCATGCGCTTCCGAACAAAAATGAATTTAAAAATGTGTCAGAAAGTAACCTTTTTGAATTTGAGAACAGACTTAAGTAACAGTTTCTCTCACATTTTATTATACTTTAGATATTCGTTATAGTGTATCGAGAACCGGTATAAAAGTTAACTAAGATTTGTTCACAAATGGTAATTAACACTTGATTCTGTAGTTATATTTCATTTAGATAAAAAAAAAAAAAAAAAAAAAAAAAAAAAAAAACAGCTGGCTCTAATTAAAAAAAAGCGAGAAATATTAACATGTTCATAAAATATACTATATGAACTTTAAAAAGTTCACTGTTTTACTTAAAAAGTGACCAAAATAATAAAAGAGATGTTACAAGCTAAAAAAATATATGCATTTTATTAAAAACTTCTTAGTTCTTTCAAGCTTTTCCAAGCTCTTCATCAGTGAATATTTGAATAACTAATCGCTGTTTATTACCCGACTGAAAAGAAGGGTTATGTGTTTCACGCGTATCTGTGTATGTGAATTTCTTTATACCCTCGAAACATCCCAACGGCTAGATGAATTTTAATGAATGAAGTCTCTATCCATTCGTCTTTACGTCCCGATAGTTATAGGCTAGGTTTTTTTTTTTTTTTTTTAAATATAAATTCAAAAAGGTGGCCGTAAAATGCAAAATGGAAAAAAAAAAATTATGCACCCTATTGAGTGGCATATCATTGGTCAGGTCTTTCAAAATGAAGGCGATGTTGTATTGACTATTTTACAGTCAGAAGCTCCGTTAAAATATTATACAACCTGGAAGTTGTGTATGCATTGTGGATCTCTAGCTTTACTGCAACTCTAACCATCATAGACGTCTATAGACCTCATCAAAACAGTATTTATAGATAGGGAATAACAATTAAACACAACTTAAAAGTCATCAATACAAGTAAATAAAAAAAATAGGTAAGTAATATAAAAAAAAATATTTTAAGTCAATTCTACTTAGGTCAATGAGTGAATTTTTTTCCCCCATTCTTCTTTCATCTTGAGTTGCGCTTAAAATGCCTTGATCAAGAAGAGGGCTCTCTCGGTCTTAAAATACCTTGATCAAAAAGAGGGCTCTCTCGATTATTGAAAATTAATTAATTTAATTTAATTAATGAAATAATATTTGAAAAAAAAAACTGGATTAACATCAAGTGTCATCCACTACAAGTTTTAAAAAAATTATTTTAGCTTGATTGGATGAATAATAAGTATTTTATTAACGATTGAAAATTTGAACAAGATATATATAGCGAGAGTCTGAGCTAATAGTAGGAATTGAAAAAAAAAATAGTTTCACGTTGATGAGAAATAATTAATTAGTTCGCTTTTCACGCAGTCGGGTTTTTTGATTTTTTAAATTTAATTGTTTATTTATACAAATGCGTCACTTCGTTTTGAAAATGAGAGAGTCAATAATTATTAGAGTTGAAAGTGGAAGTAGCAGTTTCTTGGATTGAATTTAATTAGATAAAATATACATTATTATTAACTGTAGTTTCATTTATTTTATCACTCTGTTCAATCCAAGAAACTGCTACTTTTACTTTCAACCCTAATAATTATTGACTCTCTCATTTTCAAAATGGAGTGACGTATTTGTATAAAATAAACTGTAATTAGTTATTAAAATATTCTCTGATGAAGAGCTTGAAAAAACTTACTAAGCAGTTTGAAATAAAATGTATATTTTTTAACTTCTAACATATCTTTTATTATTTTAGTCCTATTTTAAGTAAAACAGTGAACTTTTTAAAGTTCATATAATATATTTTATGTTTGAATCGAAGGAAAATATTGCGTTTCGTCTTATGATATTATATTACCATGTTCTCCGGTTTTCTTTTACTTTTGCCTTTGCCAGCGCGATAATTTTTTTAGTAGAAAAAAAGAGGGGATAGAGGGCACCTTATACCTGCTTCCTGCTAAACGATAAGAATTTGCTCTCTTTTTCTGAGCTGAGAATATTTAAAAGTGAATACCCCCTCTGAAAATAAAAAAAAAATGTCTAAATAATAAAACAAAAAATAAATAAAGGGGTAAGTAACTCTCACAGAAAAAGTGAAATCTCTGGTAATTCATAGAAAAGGATTCTCCAGGAAGTATTTTCGTGAAAAAAAAGTCTCGAAATAAAAATATACCTAAGCTTTCCTACCACTTCTTTTTTAGAGAATTGTGTCACAAAATTCTGGAAAGTACCATATTTTAGAACTTGCTGTTATTGAAAGGAGATAAAAGTGTAATAAAATGAAAAATATAGGCATTTATTTCTTCCATTTTTTAAAAGCATTTGGTGCGGTAACTTTTTTGTTCAGTTACACCTCTTTTTTTTTTTTTTTTTTTTTAATCAGTAATATTTACAAGAAGCACCCCTCTTTTTTTTTTTAATTTCTAGAGCAAAACTTCAATTTATTTTATAAATATACATACTGCACAATATGCATACTACAATTCTACAGCTCAAATAAATTAAGCATATTTACTTCTAGCATATGTTAATTGACTGCATTAATTTAAATCAACCGTGTAAGAAACAGAAGTAATGTAGTACATAACATCAGGCACTATGGAAGGGATTCCAGGTTTCCTTCGGGAATTAAATGTATGCCTGGATTTTTAAAAAATGGCAAAAATAAAAAATATATGTACAGAAAGAAAATACGTGGGGCAATATTTTAAATTGCTTGAAATTAATTTTTTATAATAAGATGCATGTAATTTACAATTTTATTTTTGATGCTATTGAAATATTGTTGTCTTTTATAATTTGGCGTTTGAGCTTTATTTTTAAGTAAGCCATCTAGAAAACTTGAACCTCTTTTATATTTTTTATAATAAAAGAAAATAATTTAACATATATATTTTATAACGTAAAAGACAAACCTTAATTTTAAATAATTTCATTAAAAAAAAAAGAGATATGAATGAAATATTAATTTACAAAAAAAAAAAAAAAAAAAAAAAAATTCCCTTGAGAGATATTTCATGGAAAATCATGAATTATCTTAAATAATTATTTCACCCATGTTTGACTATATTTGAGACATTCATTACAGTGAATTAAGAACTGCTATAGAAATTTACTTCACCTCTTGTGAAATGATTTGTATTTATATTGATTGATTTTTTATTTATATTTTACTAGCTGACCCGCCCGCCGTTGTCTGGGTCTGAGATAAAAAAATAAATATATAAACAATTACAAAAAATAATAAATAGCAAAGGACAAAATTTACTATTTTGCAGGGTTTAATAAGAGCTGGCTAAAAGTAGAAAAAGCCACACCAGTGGCTTTTATTGCTTTAAATCGACTTTTTTAAAGTCAAAAATGGCCTTTTTCAACCAAAATAGGCTTTTATGCAGCAAAGCATTTGAATAATAAACTACACATTTTAAAGTGATTTTTAATTAGTTTTAAATATAGTAATTTAATTGGAATTTAATAAATAAACTAATTTTTAAATAATGAAGACATTAATATTGAAATAACATATAGATGGAGCTGCAGATTTGTAAGCAGAATTCAAATATGTCAACTAAATTTGAAATGGGTGTGAATTAATTAAAAAATATTATGTAAAAGTCCACAGAAATCGTAATGAAGAACGTTTGTCGCTCATTTCAACCTTTTAAATTTCGATTTTGTTTTTAGAAACCATTCTTAGAGAGCATTTGTATCTTTAAAGGTAACGGCGACCGCCGTGCCAAATTTCAAGTTTCTAGTTTCTTCAGTATAACAAAAATCGCAAGTTCAGAATGTTGTCTTACCCTGCCCCCTTTTATATTTCGAAAAAAAAAAAAAAATGTTCCGTGTGTGCATTTTCATCTTAAAAGTAGCCAGGCAATTCAAGTTTTAAGTTTCCATCCTTAAAAATTCCACAGAAATCATAATTTAGAAAGTTTTTAGAACACTTTCTGCTCCTTTCACACTTTTAAATTTCGATTTTTTTTTAAAGTAACCCTCATGGAAAATTTCACGTTTATAGCCCCTTCAGTATCATAAAAATCGTAAGTTTATAACTTTTTTTACCCTGAACCCTTTTATATTTCGAAAAAAAAAAGAAAGTTCTGTATGGGCATTTCATCTTTAAAGTAGCAGGCAAGTCAAGTTTCTAGTTTCCATCCTTAAAAATTCCATAGAAATCGTAATTTAGAACACTTTCTGCTCCTTTCACGCTTTTAAATCTCGATTTTTTTTTAAAGAGTAACCCTCATGCAAAATTTCACATTTAATAGTCCCTTCCGTATCACAAAAATCTTAAGTTTAGAACGTTTTTGTTACCTTGCACCCTTTTGAAATTTCGAATTAAAAAAAAAAAAAAAAAAAAAAAAAAAAAACGTCCGTTCTGTGTGTGCATTTGCGTCTTAAAAGTAGCAGACACGTCAAAGTTCAAGTTTCCATTTTTAATAATTGCCTAGAAAACATAGTTTAGAACGTTTATAGAACGCTTTCGTGTCCGTTAAATTTCGTTTCACCCTTTTAAATTTCGGTTTTTTAGAAACCTGTTCTGTTCCGTTTACGTACCAAAAGTAAGAGCCATAACAAATTTTAAGTTTCTATCTTTAACAATTCCGCAGAAATCGTAATTTCGAACGTTTTTAGAACGCTTTCCTCTCATTTCACCCTTTTAAATTTCGATTTTTCTCAGAAACCATTTTTAGCGAGTATTTGTATCTTAAAAGTAAACGCCATGCCAAATTTCAAATTTCCAGTCTTTTCTCTGTCACAAAAATAATAATTTAGAACTTCTCTTTTTCTTCTGCACCCTTTTAAATTTCGAATTTTTAAAAAAATTCTTCTGTGCGTGCATTTGCGTCTTAACAGCAGCACCCATGTCAAAATTGAAATTTCGATCTTTAACAATTCTATAGAAATCGTAATTTCGAACGTTTTTAGAATGCTTTCTGCTCATTTCACTTTTTTAAATTTGATTTTTTTTTAGAAACCATTCGTAACAAGCATTTTTATCTTAATAATAACTATCATATTAAATTTTACGTTTCTATCGTTAATAATTCCATAAAAATAGTATAATTTAGAGCGTTTTCAGAATGATTTCCCCTAATTTCCCTTTTCAAATTTCGAATTTTTTCAGAAACCATTCATAGCGAGCATTTGTATCTTAATAATAACCGCCGCCGTGTCAAATTTTACGTTTCTATCGTTAATAATATCATAGAAATCATAATTTAGAACACTTTTGGAATGATTTCCCCTATTTTCCCCTTTTAAATTTCGATTTTTTCTAGAAACTACTCGTAACGAGCATTTGTATCTTAATAATAATCGCCATGTCAAATTTTACGTTTCTATCGTTAATAATTCCATAGAAATCGCAATTTAGAACGTTTTAGAATGATTTCTATTAATTTCACCCTTTTAAATTTCGAAATTTTAGAGACCATCCGCAGCGAGCACCTGTAAGTAACCGCCATGCTAAATTTCAAGTTTCTAACCTCTTCAGTATCACAATAATAGCAATTTTAGAACTTTTTTGTTCTTGCACCCATCTGGGTGTAGTAGCACCGACATAAGATATAGTCTACGTTAGAACAGCGGCTATTCCCATCAATTTGCAGCCCCACCAGTGGCTGAGAGGTTCTGCTCTCGAAGCTGGTAGACGGGAGGTGCTGGGTTCGAACCCAATCGCGCCCGTCCGCCTAATCGTTCGGAGTTTTCGTGGTTTTCTTCGAGCCATGGATTTCCATGCGTTAATACGGATTAGGTTCCCTTAGAAAGACCCCCACGAAGGGCACTCCCCTCTCGGGCCTATATCCCTAGAGTAGATAATCGGCCGTCAAAACTCAACCAACCAACGATCAATTTGCCACCATTAGTTTTGAAATCGGTTCGGTAGTTCCAGAGATACTCCCTGCAAACAAGCGTTACTTCTTTCTAATATTAGAATAGATAAAGAAAAAAAAAAAAGCTGGCGTTAATAAAAATGTGACATAATGTTAAAGATACCCCTTTTCTGCGATTTTCTTTTACTTTATTTATATATAGTATATATCTATTTAAAACAGAACACTAGTTAGATGTGCCAATACCAAAAATTTTTTCATCTCGTGCATCTTAATATTTAAAAAAAAAAATAGTTAAAATTGTTAATACTGCAATATTATTAGATCAATACTATACCAACTTTGATTTTCATTTTAAATTTCTGCTTCAGTCAATTAATCGGAGTTAAAACGAGTTAATATCAATCATGATATTTATTAAAATCAATAGTTTTTCGTTATTCTGTTGTACGTTAGCTATTTGCGAATAGCTGGCTTAGCAGGATGCGAAGTTCTCATCGCTACACGAGCCGCCGATGTTCAATAGAACTACGGTCAATCGAGTAAATTATACAAAAATCGCTACAACAGCGCCCCTTCCGGCGGTACATTCCGAAATTCAAGGAGGGCCTCCATTCCATAGCCAAAAGCAGAAATATGAAATTTGGTGAATTCTATGCTTAACTTCATACACTTTTCGAAGGTACAATAAGGAAAATGGTACAAAAATCCCTATTACAGCACCCCCTTCCGGCGGAATATTTCGAAATTCTGGGACTACCTGCTTTCCATAGCCAAAAATATACGCAAATAATTTGGTTCAATTCTATGCATAACTTCATACACTTTTCGATGGTACAATAATGAAAATGGCCCAAAAATCCTTCACCGGTTTCAACATCAAACGATGAAATCTTATTCCGCATCCAAATTCAAAATCTTCAAAACCAAGTCTGCATCTTCCTTTTGTAATATAATTATGCTTTGTTTTTTATACTATATATTTGTTTAATTTTGGTTTGTTTACCTTTTAATATTATAATTTTCATTCAGGATAATTCAGTTTTTATGCATGTTTTGAATGCAGGATAGAGACGTGTGTTTCGACACCTACAAGTTTTTAACAGTGGGAGTGGAGTTAGGTCTGCTTGTCCACCCACTGAGGAGGAACGGACAGTCTTTTACCCGTGTAGTTTAAATTTGATACACGATAAAAAAAAAAAAAAATCTCCAATTCTACATATGTAAAGTCACATGCTTACTAAAATTTTATATGTACACTTTACAAAAAATATGTAAATCTACAAAACTAGTTTTTGTAAAGCTACAGATTTCTGTAGCTTTACAAATGAATCTGCTAAAATTACAGTAATCTTACTAAAATATTATCTGTAATCCTGATTGCAGTTACATAAAAAGTTCTAGGCATCCCAGTTTCCTAAAAAATTCTTAGTAACCTTATAGATTTTTTGATTTACAGTGCAAAAGTGTACATGAATTTTTCTTGTTGCCGTTATAAAGTATCCGAGTTTCCTAGAAAAATGTAAGTAATTTTACATTTTTTTTTTCTTTTTACAGTGTAGTTTTTGGGTTTTCATAGATAAATGTTATAAATATTTTTTATATATACCTCTTTCCAAATTTATGTTGTATTTGCATCTTTTATTTATTGATGAAATATTTTTTGTTGCATTTAATATGAGTTGCTTTTGCGCCAGTTATGGAATAATTTTCATTAATTATATTTGAAACTAGCAGAACTACCCGGCTTCGCCCGTGTCAATTTTAAGGAGCCCTCCAGGTGAAATAAATTAAAACTAAATAATACGGCATTCACAACAACTGGAATTTGTACATTCCCATTCACAAATCATTAAAAAGACAATCAGAAAACATGACGTTATTGTCTCGCAACCATAGTAAAATCACTGAGCTTTAATAACAGTATGCGCATTTTCTTTGGTGGGTGCGAGAGAAAAATATGATTAAAAAAAAAAAAAAAAAAAAAAAAAAAAAAATCCACCAAATCGCGCAGCATATAGTGAAATTCTCGTTTGTAGTATATATACACATTATAAAGTAAAAACACTATGTTAGTGCCCATAAATTGTGCCCCATAAATTGTAACCCATAAATTGTGCCTTTACTGACTTCTAAACACAACACAATTTCATTTTTTACAGTGTCGAATGGAAAAAAGTTCTTTCAAATAAAATTTGTTTGAAAATCGTATCTCAATTTTCTGATGTTAATGGATTTTAAAGTAATTTTCAAGCATGGATATTTTTAAAGGTGCGTGCAATCCGATTACAAAAGATGAACCCATTTACTCTTAATGCAATAGTATAAAGAAAAAACATGTCTATGAGTAACGCTGGTATCATATTTTCGGTGGTAACAACCTAACACAACAATAAATTTATTTTTTACTGCAATTTAACCTCTAAACATCGCCCATTCGATTGTTCCATCCGTCTTATATAAAATAAAAGCACTTTCAGTAATATTTATCTAAATTTTTTTTATGGATTAACAGATTCTTTATGGATTTTAAAGTAATTTTCAAGCATGAATATTTTTAAATATGCTTGAAATCCAATTACAAATTATTTACTCAATTATTCAAAAACATTGTAAATAATTCAGAATTTGTTTATTTTCGTGTAATATTCAATAACCGAATTGGCAAACGAAAATAAAACACCAAATATAAAATAAAATAAAACACGAATTTAACAGATATCAAATCAAACTACTCAAAATAGTCCAATAAGTATATTTTTTTAACTTTTAAAATTAAATAACATGTTTTCTTTGTCACGCGTAACAGAAATATACGATTTCTCACAATACAGGGAAAAATACAATAATGCATCAATTATAAGCTTTGATTAAAGTATTAGATCAAGAGGGTTTCCACTCTAAATAAAACATCACTCTTAAACGTAAACTTGAATTTTTCATTAATAGAAATTAAATCTACAATGATTAGATGAAATGATGTCATTTTCCATAAACTTTAAAACGTGGCATCAGCCAAGAATTTTTTTGAAAAGGGAACTAACTTTTATCTTTTTACTATAAATCATACAAAAAGGTAACTACTGAATCTAAATCAATAGAAAACTTAGGTATAACGTATAGCTATAAGATATGGCTGTAGTATACAATCGAAGTAGTAAACAAAATGTAGGAGCCATTTATTTTTACAGTGATTTTGACTACAGGTTGAAAAGATTTGATAGAATATGACGTCATATCTAGCCTTTATTTTCTTTTTCCTTACTTGTTTTCATGAAATTTTACTGTCTGTATTAAAAATAGATGTTTTAATCTAAAAAAACATTCAAATTAAGGTGCTACGTTACTTTACCGCTCTTATAGTTAAAGTTTTTATTTTATATATAAAAAGAAATTGCATTTCCTGTTAAGAACGACCTCAATTTCAAAAATGCAAAAATATAGCAAGAAAATCTGAATGTTTATTGGCAAATAAAAAAAATTACACGCATTATCGTTAATTTTTTCATATTTTTGTGTCATGGGTGTGGCAAAAGAAAAGAAACGATTTAATTAGAAATTTTAAAAAGAGATATTTCTATAATGTTAAATTTTGTAAGTTGGCAGAAAAAAGGGATAAATAGTGGTCTGATGATTTTTTTAAATTGTCAGTGATCTTTTCCACATTCTAAAACGTATGTACATGAAGTTTCGTGCAAATTGGTCAAAAATTGAAGATTTGTATACCGGGCATACACACAGAGAACGGCTTTTATACAGGGTGTCCAGCGAATAAGACCCTGATTTCAAAATTAAATATCTCAAAAACAAAGATCAATAGAATTATGCGGTAAACTCTTTGTTTATTAGCTAAGCTGTAAAAATGTTATACAGAAGTTTCAAAATTTAGTTACAAAAACCGTTAACAGATGGCGCTGTAATCTCAATACTTGTAAACTATGCTTCGAAGCCCAGAGCACTGGTGTCTCATTCCTAGATGTGTCCAAGTCTATGCCCCCTACGGAAGAACGAATATTGGGAAAGTTCACTTTTTCATTGGGGTGATGTGCAGAAGTAGAGACATCTGGTCACAGAATTATTGCATCAGCTTTAATTTTAGAAAATTTCAATTAATAGAATTTTCAATAAAAATTTTAGAAATCATTATATAAGAACTTACTGAAATATTTTATTAAATTCAATTTTTAATGCCATATAATTATTTAAATCAAAATGCATATATTTAGAAAAATAATTTTGTACTTTTATTTATTTTTTATATTTTTAAATCACGGCATAATATTTTGATATTATTGTTTATACCTGAATTATTATAAATAAAAAAGTAATTTTGCACTTTTCATTTATTTTTAAATCACGGCATAATACTTTGATTTTAGCACAACACATACATTTCTTTTCTTTATAAACAAAATTTTAGAGGCAGAAATTATGCTTTAAATTATTTCTTTTTTAAAAGGAATTGATGATAAGTCATATCATCAACGTCAAAGCAAAAGTATTTTGGATGCTGCATTCCTTTCCAACACTCCGGATCCTACCGCTAGAAGCTGCAACACATTTCTGTGCTCAATGAAAAAAAAATGAAAACGAGTTTTTAAAATTAAAATTATTTTTTTAACTTAATTAAGTTTTTAAAAATAGAAATTTTGAATTTTTCCATTCAAACTATTCTCTATAATTAAAAAAAAAAATGATTTATGAATCATTATTAAAAATGCTCAATGGTTTTTAAAACAGGTGTTTCTTTTAGCTTTTATTAAATTTTAAAACCAGAAACTTTGGATTTTTTTATTAAAACTTTTTTTACAGTTTAAATAAACATTAAAAAGTAAAGATTTCCATTTTTTTTCAAATCCTCCTCTGCTTGGATTCGATTCCACGATCTACCAATTAGGAGAGAAAAGACATACCACAGAGATACTGGTATCCGGACCGAAGTAGCTTATAACAAAATTTGAAACAAATCTCAATTCTGTCAACACATGGCTCCGCTTCTGCCAATTACCCAAATAAAATATTTTAATAAGTTCTTATATAATGATTTCTAAACATTTTATTGAAAATTCTATTAATTGAAATTCTCTAAAATTGAAGCTTTGACCAGATGTCTCCTCTTCTGCACATCACCCCAACGAAAAAGTGGTCTTTCCCAATTTTCGTTCTTCCATAGGAAGCCATCTAATAATGAGACGCTAGTACTCTGGACTTCAAAACACAATTTATAGACATTGCGATTACATCGCCATCTGGTAGCGGTTTTTGCAACTAATTTTTGAAACTTCTGTGTAACATTTTTACACCTTAGCTAATAAACAAACCGTTGTCCGCATAATTCTATTGATCTTTGTTTTTGAGATATTTAATTTTGAAATCAGGGTCTTATTCGCTGGACACCCTGTATATATAGATATACATAATATATAATATATATATGTGTGTGTGTGTGTGCTGCAAAAAGAAATAACATTAAAAGAATTCTAATAAGCTTTTAAAAAATTAGAACTCTCCAAACAGCAACAGCAATTGATAGATATAGATCAAGACCTGCATCAGAAGAGGTCTAGGTTGCCAGTTTGGCCTTTCTTTAAATGCACAAATTTTTAATTATAGCGGCATTTTTGTTATGATATAAGTAGCTTAATAATGTCCTTTTTTAATCTCATATCGACAATATTCGACGATTTTACATAATATAAATTATGCTTACGAAGCGCCTATGAAGAATTTATATCAGATTCCTAGTCATAAATCCAAGTGAAAAACCTAATAATAGCTGAAACTTAATACACAAATATTCCAAGAATTTAGCGATAATAATGTCCGTTAATCTTGAAGGACTGTTGTAATAATGTAGAACGATCTGAATTTTCGATACGAATTTTATGAATGAACCTCCTTATTTAGAAAAATGTCACTTGGTGAAAACAATAGCACACTGGCAATTTTTGTAACACATAAGTTTTTTTTATCATTAATAGTTTTAATGACTTTACGATTATAAAAAACTATATTATTGAAATTATGATGTTCCCACTCCTTATAAAATTCCAAGTCAGATAATCCATTATAATTTTTTTTTTCATATATCAACATAGCTCATAACAAACATTTGGTTTGAAGAGTTTTTTATGTATATGTCACAGACAAAATTGTTAAATTATTAATCTTTTATATATTAAAAAAAAAATTAAATTTTAGTTTTTACCTTAAATTTTTTCATTTACTTATTAAGTAGTCTTAAAACTACACTTTTTTCTTTTTCCAGTGGCTCATATTTATACAAGATATTAAAACAATAGACTGGGCGTTAAGCTGATCACAGCTGGGTACAAGGGCGTAGGAACCGGGGAAGCTGGGGGAGCTATGGCTCCCCCTGGAATTTTTCAGACGGGCTCAGCTGTCCCGGGAGAAATTCTCGCACCACATCTGTTTACGATACATTGCTGAATTAAAAAATAAAGTATACTTTTTCTAGTAAATTCACTTTATAAACAACAAAGAGAAGAGAGAGGGGGGTGGGGGGGGGGTGAGCACACTTGTTTGTGCCTTCACCCTTTTTCTCATTGTTTACAACTCCTCCCGATTTCCAGAAAAAAGGGGATCTTATATAGGTCTACTACAAATTACCTGCACCGATAACATATTTATAAAGAGGAGGCCTTTAAAATTGATTTGGAAGAGATTTGTAAAGAATTGTAAGCAAAACAACAGAAAGCACTTTAATATTTGGTAAATGGAAGTGGGAGAAGCCTTAAATTTGAATATTGTATTCGGGATCGCACATAAATTAAGTTTCTATGTATCAAGTATATCTATTAAAAATTATTTTAACTGGATTAGAGTTGGTGATCTTTTGATATGCTGCTATTTTATACTTCTGTTTGTGAAACGTGCAACACTATGAAGGAACCCTCCAAAATGAACGAAATGATCCGAGCCACTAGCTTTCCGCAATAGGCCCAAGCTCCCCCTGTTTGTAAAAAGTTCCTACGCCACTGGCTGGGTAACCCTTCAAAGCTGCTCAACTGTTCAGCAACTGTCATTTGCTCTGGAATTTCCGTGCACAATTCCCATTTTTTGCTTACCATCTATGCATCAAGAATTAATCGATTGATCACCTTCGATTTGAAGTTAATAACGACTCTTGTAGGCATTTCATAATTTACTGCATTGGTTCAAATAAAGAATTATATAGGGAAGAAATATTATAGGGAATTTCTGGTATGAATGCGAAATTTAGTAATTTTTAAAAAAAGGCCAAACTGGCAACCCTGTTTTGGAAAAAGGCAAAAAAAAATTGGAAAATTGGCATACTTTGTAATTTTGTATGATATATGCAAGTGCACCGAGATTTGGAAAATCAAATTTTCTGTTTCCGCAAGATCCTAAAAGACGAGAAAACTGTGCAATTAGTAACTGGTGTTTTAGCTTAAATAAGTTGAAATATACGGAAGTTTGAAGTAACCAAATTGTAATGCAATACATTTTAAATTAAATTATGTAAATTTAAAAAATAATAATAATCTAATGGTAATGAAGCTAACATAAATAACATAAAACATTAAAATACCGTAGAATTAAAATTAAAACTGACTTTTTACTGTTTCTTGATTATTACTTATTAAATCAGCTCACACATCTGTATTAATGTAAATTCATGAACATTAGATAAGCTTTTCATCAAAAATATCATTATTACATTTACTGTTTATGAATATTGGGTTTTTGAGAAAGTTGACTGGGGGTCTATTAGAGTTTTCCCCATTCAGTATGTTTCGATTGATGCGGTAATATTATAGAATTGATTAACTGCACTAGCCGAGGGAAAACTATAGTATAACAATAATTTTTAGAGCTTTTTGTAGCTGATTGTTAATGGAAATTATGTTATACAAAAAACTCATTTAAAATCTTTATTTTTTAAAAAAATTTAGAAATATTCACGTTACAAAAAAAAAAAAAAAAAAAAAAATACATTTTTATGTTGTATCAATATTAAAAGTTCTTTTCTTTCTACAGGTCCTTAAACAGCAACTTCCAGTTACTTAAATACACATTACTCCGGTTTAAAAGCTGAAACAAAAACAACCATAACTACACTTCCAAATGATCCTAAGAAAAAACTAAAGCTGTTTTGGATTGTTAAATTGCTCAGTCTTTCAAATAAAATGATATTTTTTCCATGTGTTTAATTCGCCCAAAATTGGCTATTTAAATTTTGTGGGATACGTTTTAACAGATAAAATACACCCCTTTTATTCTTCAAACATCTGCGTCTTTATTTAAGCACTGCGGCTTTTCGTATCATAAATATAAAAGTGCACGGAAATATGAAATTAGGAAAATTATTTTTTCTTTCAGCAGTGAGTGTCATTACGTTCTAAAACTTTTCGAATGTTGGAAAAAAATGTTTCAGATTCAATGTTTATATTTTAGTGTGTTTCTGAAATATTTTAATTTATGCTTGTCTATTGCTGCGGGTGTGGCACTCATTCACCTTAATTAGCCTTGTACTTAAAGGATTTAAAGTTCACACTTTTTAATTATGGACATTTTTATTTAAACAAATTTATCTTAATTAAGAGTAGTGATTTTATAAAACACCAGTTTCATATTAAAAAAATAGTTTTTATATGTTAGCATATTTCATTATGTTTCTCTTAAGTTACATTTCATCATTTACTAAAACAGTGTCATTAAACTTCTATAAGTATGTAAAATCCATTCTTTGATTTATCGATATTTCAAATAGTTTTTCTTTCCTTACAAAATAGAAAAAAATATATAACTAATAAAAATAAAAATATAAAAATAAAGTAAAACTTGTTCAAAGAGGAATTACAAGGGGCCGAAATGTTTTCTGAATCGGACATATTTCCGCTTTATGCAAACGAATATACAAGACTTACTGAAAGCCTGATGACATAATATATATATACATATATATATATATATATATATTAGGCTGGTTGGTTGTATTTATGACGGCCAATTATCAGCACGAGGGATATGGGCCCTAGAGGGGGGGGGGGATGCTCTTCGTGGGGGTATTTCTAAGGGAACCTAACCCGTATTTATTCTTGGAAAACCAAGGTTCGAAGAAAACCATAAAAACTCCGAACGATTAGGCCGACAGACGCGATTGGGTTCGAACCCAGCTTCGAGAGTAGAACTTCTCGGCCACTGGTGGGGCCCATATATATATTAGGATACATTTTAATGTAGTAAACTAGGAGGCGCTGCCTCCTACAAGCTACGCTACAAACCCCCGTTTAGACTCTAAAAACACGCTAATTTGACCGGCTTTAAAAAGAATACAGAAAATTGAATTAAAAAACCAGTGTAGATGTCACTGCAAACGGGTTTCCATTCATTTCCCTTTTACTGAGAGTTTTTAAGGCTGAATCAGCTGCTGTTAATAGCTGTTTTGATGTTTGATTAAATAAGTTAAACAATTGAAAATCAGCTAATATAAAATGAACTAAGATAACAGAGTCTTTGTCCCCCGGTAATTTTTAACAACGCTATAAGAAAATTGTTTTAAATAAGACATAAATGCCTCGTGTAAATATATTTTAAATTTAAACTGTTTGGCAATGTTACTATTTGGCCATATTAAATAGGACGAAGTTTCTCCATTTACCGATTTTAATGCTTATTAATGAATTCATTCTTTTTAGGTGTTCTTTCTTTTTTAATATTCGCGTGTAAATATAATTCTTATGATGTAATTTTCAATACTTTCCTGCTTTTAACACTTAATCATTTAAATATAATTTGAAAGAATTAACTTTTTTCTGTTTATAATAGTCACGTGCAAATAAATTTTTAATTTAAAGGAAGTAATATCATTCTTTATGCTGTTTTTTAAATTGGCAACAATTTAAAATAATAACCTTTTCTGAAACATGTAAAAAATAGCTCTCGAAATGCTGAAAATTTGAATTGGAAATTGAAAAAACCCTCAAAAAATTAGTCAAATTTAAAAATATAGATACAGTCTGCATACCACGAGCTTCTGGTGTAAATCCTTAGAAAAAATGTTTAAATCCCTGTATATAGATTTTGCTCCTATAAAACTATTTTAACGGAACGATTTTGACGATTCAAATATTAAATAGCTCTTAAAATAATTCTTCGATTAAAAAGATGTCTGCTTCAGCGTGTTTATCAAACATTTCTCTATAATACTACCAATTTGCATATTTTTGTATGCAATAGTTTTCTAAATATTAGCGATGAAATACCCCCCGGTCACAAAAAATTCATTTACGGTGGCGGCGGTGCAGCGTTAGTTACTTTTTTTTTTAGAATAGAGAGATTACATTATATTGTATTACGTTTATATTATATAATGTGTGTACTATAATAGTGTATAATAGTGTTAATATATATTATAGTATAATGGTAATAAATTATATTTTATTATATATTTTATTTAAAAGGAGATTCCCATTGGCGGCATTCTTGCAATTATGCACGATTTAAATTCTTACATGTTTATCTATCAACAATTTATTATCGCTATACTCAACCACACTACAATGTTTAGGCCTATACACTTACAAAGCAAAATTACAAAGTAAAAGGCCTTTTTCCAAAAATCTAACCGAAATTTATGTTTAAATTTTTTGTTCATTTTTTAAAAGAGGGTTTTACAGAATAGAAGTGTTCATTTTCAACATTGGTGTGTCACTATTCAGCGCTGATCCGAACTTAGGCTATGGCCATATCAGCCGTTTTTGAACGCTTATAAACAACGTAAAAAAGACGCTGAAAAAAGATTGACTGCATACGAATACTTTAAAATAGTTACAGCTATAGATACCGTTGCTTACTGAAAATAGAGGGGCATTTCAAGGTTGACCAGAAATTGTTTAGCCATGCTTTTTTCCATGTTATAGCTAAAGGATTTGTTTTCTAACTACTAGTATCTACTGTTTTCTTAAAGATCGTAATTTCATTCAATAATAATTGCGATTGCAGATCAGAGAACACAGTGCCGAAACTAGGGGGGGGGGGGGGGGGGGGAGCATGTGCCCGGGCGCCAGAACGAAGGGGCACCAAATGAAGGATTATACCTTTGGAATGCATAATTTTTTTCTGATGGACTGATGGCTTCCATTATTTTGAAACAGCCATTATAAATGAATTGTTAGGTGAAGATGAAAGAGCAGTTCGTAAAAAGTTAGAACTCTGATTTTCTGGCCAGAATGGGAAAAAAAATGGCCATAATTTTTTTGGCCATTTTTTTCCCCATTCTGACCAGAAAATCAGAGTTCTAACTTTTTACGACTGCTCTTTCATCTTCACCTAACAATTCATTTATAATGTCTGTTTCATAATAATGGAAGCCATCAGTTCATCAGAAGAAAATAACTCGGTTAAAGCGGAAACCCGGTTAATCGGGACTCTACTGTATATTTCATTTTAAAAATGATCTTTAGAGTATTTTTGTTGGTGTTCAGAGGGGGCTCATGATCCCCGTGACTACCCCCTTGGATTCGCCATTCTAGATTACGTAGTTCAGTATTACATATTTTATGATTACATATTTTTAATTTTAAAATAAGTCGGCTATTAGAAAATTAGTAAAATTCTCTTTGTAAATATACTTTGTGGAAGAGGGGGGGGGGGGGGGCAAAATTCATGTTTGTCCTGAGTACAAAAAAGGTTAGTTTCGGCCCTGAGAGAACATATGATTTGAATTGTGACTTTAATATTTCTACATTATATATTTTACTACAGAACCGCATTAAGCATGTGGTTTTCGAGGATTTTTTTTAAATTATTGCTTTCCTTTTCCTCGTTACGCTGATTCTATTTTATATAAAAACATGGTACTTCTTAGTTATCCCGTCGACCAATTTCGCCAAATTATATAAATCGCCAAACCACTCGCCAAATTATACACATTGACATAAGTTTTATTTTAAATAACGAAAGAACAAATAAATTAGTAAAACATGAATAAAAATACAAATAAAACGTCGAATTAATGGTTTTATTGGCCATTATTGGCATTTAATCTTACAATTAATTAATGGCAACCATTATTGGCATTTAATCTTACAATTTGACGGCAGTAATTTGGTCGACGGGATAACTAAGAAGTACCAAAAAACTTAACAATAAATATCAATATATCCTGTTTCCTCGGCCGTGACCATTAAATTAGTTCAAGTAGGACAAATTTCTGTCTTATCCACTTTCCGATTTGAACAAGTTTTACTGTATGAATATACGTTATTAGAATTTTCTATAACGTAAATTTTAATTGTCCAAAGCAACACGAGGCACACTTTCAAAGATTAAACTTCAAAATTTCGCTGTAAATAGATATATTCAATTCAAATAAAGGATGCAATTACAAAAGAACCAAATCTTAAAGAGTCAAAAAAGATTCTTTCCTGGAATGGGTGATTGTTGATTGATGCATCATTCGTTTAATGAAATCGATTGGAGCAACTGACTGATAAAGGTTCTAAAATAGCACCTTTATCACTAGACAGAAAGCTGAAGACAGTCGAAACTGACGAAAGAGTTTTACTGAAATTATCATCCAATGATATAAAGAAGAAATCCGCCCATTTCCTCCGAATTATAGGTTAGGAAATTTAGGAGCAGAAAAATTTACCTGATAATTTTAGTTTGGTGCTGCCATCTATATATAAACTCATCATCTAAAAAAACAGGAGTTCTATTGGTTTTCTCATGTCTGTTTTTAGGTGCGTTCGTAATATCGTAATTATATAAATTAGGGGATCGTACCCGGGCTTCCCGGGTTAAAGAATATAGGTAAAAACATTTTTTTAATTGAAAACTAATAATTTTTTATATGCAATAATTTTTTTTAGATTGACCACTTTCATTAAAAAAGCATTTTTCATATGGAAAATGCGAATTATACAATCAAATAATTTTTTGAAATTTATCGAAAGCGATATTTTCTTATTAGCCGCATGCTAAGAGTTATTTGCTAAGATTTTGCTACTTAGGGCATCCTTTTATGTTCTGATAATTTCAGAGCTTTTACATGTTTGGTAAGTTAGTGTTTTATTTATTCATAGGGAAGTTTTTTTTTTATGGATTTTAGCCGTAAGAAGATGATGAACTCTTTATTTTGTTTTAAGGGCAAACGGATTAATCTTTCGTAATCGAACTCCGCGCGATATAGATAAATTAAAAAATATTTCATGCTTTAAAATTGCTTTTAAAACCACAGACAATTATTAAACTGGGATGAACTTTGCAAACAAATTCCATTTAAAAAAGAAAATCCAATTTGGTGATCTAAAAATTTAAATTGTACGATTACAAATATGTTAGATTTGTGTTTTTTCAATACTATTCTTTTATTTGTTTATAAAAGAAGTATTAATTTCGTTAATTTGTCTTTCACAAATATGGTAGATTGGTGGTTTTTTTAATATTATTCTTTTATTTGTTTATAAAGGAAATATTAATTTCGTTATGCAAAAATAGTCAGAAACAAATGCTGAAAAATGTTTGTTGCTTTATGTGCAAAATGTTTATTATTATTGTGTATTGAAACCGGCACGTGATAAGATAAACTTTAAAAAAATCATGGTGAAAAATTATTTTAGAAAAATTAATACATCAGTCAATGAATACAGTTTTTAAACAAATTTATTTTGAAAGTAATTTTTTTCCCTATGCGACGAAAATTGAAAATGTACGATGGTCAGAAGATTAAAAAATTGCAGTAGCGAAAATTTCAAGACTGAAATTTGATCGTGAAGTGTTGCCATTCGCAAAATGACGTCAAAGTTACGCACAGATACGTGTGTTCTTTATAATATAGATACTTAATCAGTAAAATATAATAAAGATCAGTTATTAGGATGTGGTTATCAATTGAGGTTCTTATGCTTGGAATTCCGGAATGAAAACAGCAATTTTCACCTTCTCAAAATTTGCATACGCACTTCTCATATCCATATTCATCATTTTTTAAAAATTTGTATTTTGTTTGATCACTTAAATATCATTTTAACTCAAAACTTGAAGTCAGGATTGTCAGCAACATCTTTTATGTGAACAGGCGCACTCTTTACTTGAGATTCTAATCTCAATTCCGGAGAGCAAAAATTTCCGTAATATATGTTTTTTAGACGCATTTGTGTTAAAATGTTTAGTTTTATCTAAGAAAATGATCGATTTCTTTTAAATATGACTTCATTTTCACTCAAATAAGCATTTCGCCTAGTGCTGAAACTTAGTATCAGTACATATGCAGAAGGAAAAACAATATAGAAAATTTATGAGGAAAAATGCGCGTTTTCAAAAGCAGTATGTCATTTTCCGTTATAGTGTCCCAAATATAATATTCTGGTCCTTATGGTATTTTGCGCCACTAAATCCTATACAACATTTTTTATCAACAAGTTTGAATTTTTATCAGAAAATACCATGAAAAAAGTTAAAAACACCTCATTATTTCTCTCTTGTCTGCAATAATGAAAGCTATCTAATTTTCATCATTTTGAAGAAATTTCATAAAATGCTTTTAAAATAAAAATATAAAAGTGGGGATATTAAAAAAAAAAAAAAAAAAAAAATCAGATAGTGCGATCACATATACAAAGGAAGAGCTTTCAGTTAAAAAAAATATATATATTAGTAAAATTGGTTCAGCAGAAAGATCAGGGCAGATGGCTAAAAAACACACTTCTGTTTTAAATATACAGGGTGCAATATGTTATCTATCGCCGACCTTTAATTTCTTAACCGTTGGTCCTAGACATATAGCTCCAGTTACAAAAACGTTTGAAATGAGGTAAATATTCATGTTGTGACATTATTTAAAGTAAAAAATCAGTTTTATAAAAACTTTTATGGGTCGAACAACATTCAAACGTACCGACGATACAGGCTAAAGATGGTTTCGCCATAAAAAGGACATTCCACCCTGATTTTGATCTCGAATTACTTTAATTAATCTTTTAACTGATCCCTCAATGAAAGGCAAGTTCATCTGCAAAAATCTCAAACTTTGAAGTTTAATAAGTGCGTCAATTTTTGTAGTACAAATGTCAAACCTTTTGTGTTATATGTGTTATGATACGTGTAAACTTTTACTAAATATAACTATAGGGACTGAGGGACCGTATAAAAAGTTAGATTTCGTAATTTTTATCAAATTGATTTTTTACTTTAAATAATGCCACAGCATGAATAATTACCTCATTTCAAACGTTTTTGTAATTGGAATTATATGTCTACGACGAACGGTTGAGAAATTAGAGGCCGGCGATAGATAACATATTGCACCCTGTATATCGATTATATAAAATTAGGAAAAATTAAATTAAGCAAATTATGTTATTTTGATAAAATTATAGTAGAATGTCCTAAGAATAGAATTAAAATTTTATTATTCGAGAGAATTTTCGACAAACTTCAGGAACACGATATTATTTTAAACCACGAATTATTTGTTTGCTTGTCTAACTCGGCGAAGCAAATCCATCCAAGCGAGAATCAATTTTTGTAATATAAATCGATATTATTTGCATGTCACCTCTCTTTTATAAAGACAATATAAATTTTTGTAAAATATTGCGTTTTGTCAGTGTGATTTCGATTACATTATTTTCATAAGTGAAGCAGCTGGGCTGTGAAAATGATGCACTTCTACAAAACACAATTCAGGTTTAAGATTTATAAAATATACGCTTTTTTATAAAATGACGTCATTTGCATACGCTAAATCAATCCACTTTTACAATCCATTCTTAAACTTCGTCTATAGAAAAGTGTGCATATGACGTCATTGTCACGGAATAACAGACAATATTCTTGACATAGCCCATATTTTAATTTCAACTTTCTTTTTCAGTTTTTATGAAAAAATGGCAACAAAAAGATACAGTATCTGCTAATTTCGACTATTTTCCGTTTACTTTCAATAGAAATGAGGTACTCTTGTTGCCACGATAAGAAAAATGGTATTAAAAACTACAAAAAAATTAATATCTCAAAAATAAATTGAGATACAGCTTTCAAACAAATTGCATTTAAAAGAGCATTTTTTTCCTTATACGACGGTGTAAAAGTTTAAAATTTTCGATGTTTAGAAATTTAAAAATCTGAAGTAGAGAAAATTGCAAAACCAAAATTTTATTTCAAATTTCAAAGTGTTGCCATTCGCAAAATGACGTATGCGTTACTGTTACGCACAGATATGTTTGTCCTTTATAATATAGATACGTCGCACCTACAGTCGTCGTCTGGTCCGTCCGTCTGCCCGCATATAACAGTACAAAAACTACCCAACCGAATGGCTTAAAATTTAATATATATAATCGTAGCAGAATTTTGTCCCGTTATTTCAAATTTTATGAAAATCAAATCGAAACATAAAAAGATATTAATAAAAGTTTTCTTCATTCCATTAAATCCTATCATACGTAATTAATTCAATTATATCCTATGATAGGTAATTATTCTAGGTTGCAAAGATGATTACGTTATTTTAAGACGGAGTCCTATCATTACTGATTTTAATATATATAATCGTAATAAATTTTGTATTCATGCATTTTTGCATAAGAGTGCAACAGCTATTGCACAAATATCTGAATATTTATAAAATTAGCTATAGTACAAACGCACGTCATTTGACACGTTTGACGTGCAATTTCCAATATTGACAATATTTCTTACCAACTTTCACCGAAGGAGGATATGTAATTCATTTGTATCTTTTATATATATATCTACCTTATATATATAAAATCCTAATTAAACGAATCTGTGAAACGATTTTATAAAACGACTGATTATGTTTCACAGCTATTTCTCCTAAAATACGGAACCTTTGGAGGTTAAATTAATACCAATTATCCGAGTATAGAAAAAATGGTATTAGAATTTAAAAATTTGAATTCGTTTTCAAGATATTAATTTTTTTTCTAATTTTAATTATGTTTCTGTAATGATGGCAACTAAATAACTCCATTTTTGTAGAAAAAAGGGAGGAAAAGGAAAAATATAGGGATTATTAGATTTCTGTGTTTTACGTCATTTTCAAATTGAAATTGAAATTATCTTTTATTTCAATGGAAAGTAAAAACAATATTGTGATTAAATTATGTCTTTCATGAAAATTAAAAAAAATAATTCATTAAATAATAATAATAATAATAATAATAATAATAATAATAATAATAATAAATAAATAAATAAATAAATAAATAAATAAATAATAATTTCTTATTTATTTTAATTAAATTTTTGCCAATTGTAAAAACAGCGCAAAGAATAATATTTCCTTACGATTAAAAATTTATTTTCACGTGGCTATTAAAGACAGAAAAAACTTTAAAATTAAATGATTACATATTAAAAGCAGGAAAATATTGAATATTACGTCATAAAAATTGAATGTACACTGACTTTCAAAAGAAAAAGAAAAATTTTAAATAATAAATTCATGAATATGCGTTAAAAGTAGCTACTGGGGGGGGAAATTACGTCATATTTAAATTTGCCAAATAATAATACTGCCAAACAGTTTAAATTGAAAAATATATTTACGAGACATTTATTTCATATTTCGAGAGGATTTTTTTAACGTTTGTTGCCGATTCCAAGACAATGTAAATAATAGTATTTCCTTTCTAACAACGAAAGTATTTTTACATGAATATTAAAGAAAGAATATATGAGAAATTATATGAGAAAGAAAACTTTAAAAGGATAAATTCATTAAATTCATTATATGCTTTAAAAGCAGTAAATGGGAGAAATTAGGCCACATTTAAAATTAGCAAATGATAATATTGACAAACAGTTAAAAATTAAAAATATATCTATGGGAGACATTTATTTCATATTTCGAGATAATCTTTTAAACTAATGTTGCCAATTCTACGACAGCGCAAATAATAATATTTCCTCTCTAAAAATAAAAGCATTTTCAAGTGAATGTTAAAAAGAGAAAGAAAATTCTGGTGAAAATTAGGTCAGATTTGAAACGATACATTTAAAATGTCTTATTTAAACAATCTTTTTATAACGTTGTTAAAAAATAATGGAGAACAAAGAGTCTGCTTACTTAATACATTTTATATTAGCTTATTTCCAAAGGTTTAACTGATCTTATTTAATCAAACACGAAAACAGCCGTTGGATGTCTTAACAGCAGCTGATTGGGCTTTAAAATTTCACAATCAAAGGGAAATAAATAGAAACCCGTTTAAAGGAAGATCACCACTGTTTTTATTATTATTATTATTTTTATTATTATTATTCAATCTTCTACAATCTTTTTAAAACTGATAAAATTAGCGTGTTTTTTAGAATCTGCGGTGTCTAAATGGGGCGGGGGGGGGGGGGTAGGGGAGGGTAGAGTCCCGTAGTCATGAAGATAGAGTATAGAAAATAGAGTCTATATTCTATCTTCATGCCCCAAGTATATGCTTTCTTTTTCCTTGAACGGATGGTTCGATTTTAAATTTTTTTCTTTTTTTCTTTTTTGAATAAAGGTCCCGGTTTACAGATGGCTACGTTTCAATATCGTTATAATATCAAAATGTCTGTCTTTCTGTTTTCATGTTTTTTTTCTTTAGGCTTTAACTTTCGTAAAAACTGAACAATCTCTGCTAAATTTCAATATGGTGTTAAGGTACACAACACTGCTTTACATTTTTAAAATTGTCTTTGTACCGCATATAGTATTTTTTTTTTTTTTTTTTTTTTTTTTTTTTTTTTTTTTTTTACAGGAACTCCTTAGAAATTTTGATATATCATCGTCTACTGAGCATCAAAATAAGAGATATTGACAAAAACGAAATTTAAAATGAAAATGGATGAACATGGAGACAACATATCTTGCATCAGGTTGGGTAACTCAATTTTGATCGACCCGACATCACACGCGGTTTGGGTAGGATAGGTCAGCAATATATATATATTTTTTTTTTCGTTGAAAGTCGCATTGATTCTAAATTTTTTAGGTCCATATTGGGATTTGAATCTAGGGCTTTTGAAGAAATGGGTCTGATGACCCGTTTCTTCAAAAGAATGACCGCAATATTGTTTACGATGAAAAAATTACATATTTGAATACGAATGTGTATATAGTATAATAGTATATATTTATTTTTTAACTTAAAAAATGAAATTGACATTAGAAATATAATTTTGAGTATTTTGCTTTATTTCATTAAAATATGGATTAATGCATTAACATATAGGGTTCAAGAGCGTCGGTTTTCGGGTTGATTTTAAATACAATTCTCGGATTCGGGTTGGAATAACCCTGTTCATATGGGAATCAAATGCGAATAATATTACAGGTTTGCTACAAAAACACGAAGATAAGAAACAATCCATTGAAGTCGGTATTACTTTTGTTAAAAGTTACTTGTTCCATTTACTTTTCTTTAATTATAAGTACACTTTTTCATAGGGTCTATTTCTCTTACTGTCAATGTGTCCAAAGTAATAATTTATAAATGAGGCAAAGTCTTTTTTTGTGTGTGTGTGTGAAAATTCAGAATTACTGAATAAGACCAATGTCAGACGGGCGTCTTTTTTGCTGCTTTTTTGCTTAAGTATTATCCATTTACAATGCTATAGCATTGTGAATGGATAATACTTAAAAAGCAGCAAAAAAGACGCCCGTCTGACATTGGTCTAAAAGTCAAACTCACTGAAAACAATCCATCAACGTCACGGAATTGTGATAGCTAGAAAAGACGACACGTTTTGAACTAGAGTTGTAAAATATTTCTTGTGTTTTGATATCTTATTTTTTTGGTAGACCTATTAGCTGTTTTTTCCACGAACGATTGAAGAGTTTCGCAATATTTTTGCGACCAATAGATAAAATATGTTATTTTTTCCATCAATTGTCGAAATTGGTGAATTTTTTTACCGCAGCAGTGCAAAAATTTGCGATTTTCTCTCGCGATAAAAATACGAACGTTACGATTTTTTCTGGCGTTAAACTGACAAAACTCGCGATTTTCCCGCAGCCGATCAACGAAATTTGGAATTATTCAGCACCTTATCGACAAAATTCGCAATTTTTCCACACCCATGTTTAACGAAAAAAGCGATTTTTCCGCGTTCGATCAAAGAAATTCACGATTTTTAACTGACTCTGACGAAATTTGATATTTTTCCCGCGGCAAACTGATGAAATTCGCGATTTTTTCTCGCGATTTTTCCGCAGCCGATCAACGAAATTTGAGATTTTCCGCACATAATCCACAAAATTCGCGACTTTTAAAAATTACGATTTTTCACAGTTAAAAACTGAAGAAATTCGCGGACCACAAGTTAATCCATCGCGGGCCACAGGTTGTGCATCCCAACTTTACAAGCTTTGTACGTAATTTTTTCCCTCCCCCTCCTCCCTCCACCCCATCCAAAAGTCATTATTGATTAAAGTTTTATAAATATATGAAACATCTTTGCTTATGTATAAACTATCAACGTAGCGAGTTAGAAGAATCTATAAATTGTTCTTCCTTAATACAACCCCCCCCCCCCCCTCCACCGTAGAAAACACCAGCTTGTCCCTTGTAGCAGTCATGTTAAACTTCTCTTAATGAAATGTTAAAATTTTGTTTTTTTGGACCAAATCTCTCTAACCAACCCATTAACTCTGTACCCCCCCCCCCCCCCCCCCTACGCTGTAAAAAACTGACAGTTGGAAAACTGCACTTTAGTTGCTAGCATTTATTTATCGACAAGTTCAATATTTAACAATTTGTCATATCTGAATAATAGTTGAGATCTGTATTAATAGATGGCAGCACCATACACGGACAGTCTGGAATTGTAAGGCTTTGCACGTAGCCGAGAATATTTCTGCGCAGTTGTAAGATGTGTTTTGTTCTGAGAGCTGCGCTTAGCAGCTGCTGTAAATAATGTATATAATAATAAACTATAAGTAATATTATAGTTATGCTTTCTTCGGTTAAGATGTGTTATTATCCCACCCTCCGCGATGTTGAGTATTTGGCGATTTTTATCGCTCTGGCAACCCCGGCGTTTGGCGTCTAGCAACTTATTATGGCAACCCCCTTTTTTACGACGCGAGAGCGTGCTTTTTGCGTAAACATTCATTTCACTGCCGGGTGTCGTTGCTGACGGTTGCTTGACTCTTGTACCAGATACTCTTTGATATCGTGTTCTATGGCTGTCTTTTTATTTTTATGTTAAATTTATTGGATGTATTTCATTGACTATAGTTTCTGTAGTCCGTTTAAACGCTCTTGCTGAAGTAATTAAGAAATATGAGGAAATTTTGACATGAAAGGGAGGTTTGTTTATAGCGTGTCAATGCGTATTAAGCCTATTTTGGAAAATGACGGCGGTGTTATATTTTGTGCTGTAGGTTTCAAGAAAGCAGATGTCTGTTAAGGTATGTTGATAATTTTATGTATATTTTGTTGCTTTAAGAGTTTTTTACATTTCGAGATTGCTACAAAACGAGAACTACTGAATTTTGAGAATGCTATATCGCGAAAAATGCTGAATTCGGCGATGTTTTTTTTTCGGTAAATGAGCGCGAAGCGCTCATACAACTATTGCTGATTGCCACTTTAGCGAGTTTCGTTTTTTAGGTATATTTTGCTGTTTTAAGAGTTTTTTACATTTTGAGATTGCTACAAGACGAGAACTGCTGAATTTTGAGAATGCTATATCGCGAGAAATGCTGAATTCGGCGATGTTTTTTTCCGTTAAATGTGCGCGAAGCGCTCATACAAGGATTACTGATTGCCAGTTTGGCGAATTTTGTTTATTATTTACATTTTATTTTCGTTGAGCAAAACATGCGTATAAACGGGTGCTTGGCGACATTTACTACTTGGCGGAAAAGGGGTTTTCTCGCCAAAAAAATCCAAGATGGCGGAGGGTGGGATAATAACACATCTGTTCCCTTTCTTCCTTAGTTAAGAGTAATTAGTTATAATAAGAGAGCGGCGTTATAAAAGTGGCGACGAAAATGGGATTTAACCCAAACTAAAAAGCAGTGAAAATTTTTTCTTGTGAAAAAAAAAAAAATCTTTTTTGAAAGAGAAAAAGAAAAAGTGGCACGGATGGCCGAGAAAGAAATAATTACTCTGGGACGCTTGGAAGAATATAATGCAAATGTTCCTTGGACTATTTACGTCGAGAAAATTGATTTTTATTTCTCAGCGAACGGCATCAAGAATGATGAAATGAAAAAAAAATATTTTATTAAGTTCGGTTGGAACAACAACTTTTGCTATTTTACGTGATGTTATTGTTCCAAATACGCTGAAAGAAATCAATTACGAGGATCTTTTAAAGAAAGCTAAAGATAATTTTTCACCACGCCCTAGTGAAATTGTGGAACGATTTAAGTTCCAGAAACGACTAAGGAAGCAAGGTGAGAATATAGCCGATTTTAAAAGAGATTTACGTCGTTTATCCGAATATTGTAACTTCGGGAATACGCTTAATGACCGCCTGCGTGATCAGTTGGTGTTTGGCATCCAGGATGAGAAAATACAGCAAAAATTACTGGATTCTAGAGACTTAACGTTCCAAACAGCGATGGAAATAGCTGAGTCATTTGAGATACCTGAGGCTGGAGTGAAATCCCTACACATCGGAGATAGCACAACTGTCAATCAAGTGCGTGTTCCGAAAGGAGAGAAATCGAAAGTAGAGAAGTATACTCATGCACCTAAGCCTAAAGATAATAAATTCACGCCTAAGAAACCGTGTTATAGATGTTCTAAAAATCATAACCCCAAGTTATGCCCTTTTAAATCTGCAGAATGCCATTTCTGCCATCGATTGGGGCATTTAAAAATTTGTTGTCGTAACAGAAACTTTGGAATGAAAAGTGAGAAACCTTTTAAGAACAGAAAAATTAAAACTGTTCAGGAAGAATATTGTTTAAATTTTATGGACGACAACTCCAATAAGGTGTCATGGATTAAATCGGTTAAAATAAATGGTGTAAAAATACAATTTGAAATCGATAGTGGTGCGGCTCATACTATCGAAAGTAAAAGTGTTGCTCATAAATTGTTCTCAGGTAAGCTGCCTTTAATTAAATCTAATATTAAGCTACAAACTTATACTAAAGACTCTTTAACTGTTTTGGGGGATGCTGTTGTTAATGAATATTGTATACCTGATTCAAGAATATCTGTAATTAGAGAGGAGGGTCCGAGTCTAATCGGAAAAACTTGGTTAAAAGCATCAAAATTATTTTGGCCTAATGTAAATATGATTAAAAGCATTTCGAAAGATGATTTAATTAGAAATTTTCCTAATGTTTTTGCTGACGCGATCGGAACAATCAAGGGTCCTCTCGAGTCAATAAAATTGAAAAAAGATGCAAAACCAGTTTTTCTTAAGTTTCGACCTGTTCCTTTTGCTTTAAGAAAAGCTACTGATGTTGAATTGGAACGATTAACTAATGAGGGTATTTTAAAACCTGTTGATCATTCAGAATGGGCTAGTCCTATAGTAATTGTTCCTAAGCCTAATGGTTCTGTTAGAATATGTGGTGATTATAGAGCAACAGTAAATTCAAATACTGAAAATGACATTTATCCTCTTTCTAGAATGGAAGAATTACTTTCTAAATTATCAGGTGGTAAATTTTTTACTGTTTTTGATTTAAAAGATGCTTATTTACAACAACCTGTAGATAAAGAAAGTAGCAAAATTTTGACTATAAATACACATAAAGATTTGTTTAATGTATTACGATTAGCATTTGTGGTAAAACGTGCTCCTGGTATGTTCCAAAGAAAAATTGAACATATTTTTAAAAAGTTTGAATATGTTGGTGTATTTTTAGATGATGTTATTATTAGTGCTAGTAATGAATCAGAACATTCTGAAAGAGTTGAAAATGTTCTGAAATGCTTTTCTGAGCATGGTATAAGATTAAATAAGGAAAAATTAAAATTTATGGTTTCGGAAGTTTCGTATTTAGGTCATAAAATATCTCAGGAAGGAATTAGACCTATTCCAGAAAAAGTTAATGCTATTTTGAATGTGTCACAATTGCGTTCATTTTTAGGCTTAATTTCTTATTATAGAAACTTCCTGCCTAATATTTCAGATGTTTTAGAACCTTTACATAGATTATTAGATAATAATGTAAACTGGACATGGTCAGAAAAGCACGAAAAAGCGTTTCAAAAAGTGAAACAATTATTAACTACATCTCCTGTTTTAGAATTATATGATGTAAACAAAGATATAGTTTTAAACTGTGATGCTTCTGAATATGGTATAGGGTCAGTTTTAAGCTACATTGTTGAGGGTAAAGCGAAACCTATTGCTTATGCTTCGAGAACTTTAAATAAAACTGAAAGAAATTATGCCATGATTGATAAAGAAGCTTTATCTGCAATGTTTGGTGTCACTAAATTTCACCAATATTTAGCTGGAAAAAAATTTAAAATTATAACAGATCATAAACCTTTAATTCGATTATTTGATCCTGTTAAAAAGGTACCTGATACATTATCACCTAGAATGCTGAGATGGTAATTAATGTTAGCTGGGTATGATTATACAATTGAGTATCGCGAGGGTAAAAATAATAAAAATGCGGATGCATTAAGTAGATTACCTCTTCCAGAAACTGTAAATATAGTGAGTAACCCTGCGGAAATAATGTTCGTTTCAAATAATGATAATTGGCCTATTACTTTTAAACTAAAACTATTGCAAAGTGGACTTTTGAAAATTCTGTAACTAAACAAATTTTAGAGTGGGTATTACGTGGGTGGCCGAAAAAGGTTAAACCAGAAGAATATCAACCATATTTTCGTAGAAGGGAGGAAATTTCCTGTCTAGAAAACTGTCTATTGTGGGGAGATAGAGTGATCGTACCAGAGGAAGGCCGTGAATATATATTAAAATTACTGCATTCTGTTCATCAAGGTATATCGAGTATGAAAGCGAAAGCTAGGGGGGTAGTTTGGTGGCCAAATATGGATAAAGAAATTGAACAAATGGTAAATTCTTGTAATAGATGTCAGATGTTTGCGAGGGATTGTCCGAAAATGGAACCCTTGAAATGGAAATCTGAACTGCCCTGGGAAAGGATCCATATAGATCATGCCGGTCCTTTTGAAGGTAAAATGTTTTTAATATTAGTCGATTCTTATACTAAATGGTTGGAGGTAGAAGTAGTACCCAGGTCTGATAGTAAAACTACAATTAAGGTATTAAGAAGAATTTTTGCCACATTTGGATTACCTGTTGAATTGGTCAGTGATAATGGTCCCGCGTTCACAAGTGATGAATTTGAGGAATTTCTTAAAAATAATGGAATTAAGCATACGCCTGTTCCACCTTATCATCCGTCTTCGAACGGACAAGCGGAAAGATATGTGCAAACTGTGAAAAATTACCTTTAAAAGCTAAATAAAAGTGACATAACATTGTCAATTTCACGATTTTTGTTAGAAAATCATCCCACTCCTCATTCGGTGACTGGTAAAACTCCTGCTGAATTAATGTTTGGAAGGCCAGTTCGAACAGCCCTTCACTTGGTACTACCATCAAAACCTAAAATACAGCAACCCCTGCACAAATATAAACTTCATGATTTAGTTTTTGTTAAAAATTTTGGAAAAGGGGAGAAATGGGTAAAAGGAAAAATTATGAAATTATTGGGGAGTAGATGGGTTTTAGTAAATAGATGTGACGGAGTAATGTGTAAACGTCACGTTGATCAGTTGAGACGAAATAAAGAGATAAGTTATGAAATACCAGAGAGAGTTATAGAGATGAATCGAAATGATAAACTAATGTCAGACAAAGTTGAAAATATGGGACATAGCGGTAAAAATTACAGTGATTATGATAGGTATGAAAGGGTTAACCAAAACCGTTTTTCGGGAATTAATGGAAAAATAAAAGAACAGCTTAATAATGATGATACTATAGAACCAAGCCAATCTCAGCCTTCGCGTGATATTGTGGCAGGTACAGTTGTAAGTAATAAAAATGATGTTACGACAGATAAATCTGTAAAAGACAATTTGACTAAAAACAATGACGAGGACTGTCAGAAAAGTGCTCCAGTTCGAAGAAGTCATAGAACAAGATTGCCTGTAGTTCGTTTGAACTATGAGGGGAGGGGTGTCATATCTCAATAATAGTTGAGATCTGTATTAATAGATGGCAGCACCATACACGGACAGTCTGGAATTGTAAGGCTTTGCACGTAGCCGAGAATATTTCTGCGCAGTTGTAAGATGTGTTTAGTTCTGAGAGCTGCGCTTAGCAGCTGCTGTAAATAATGTATATAATAAACTATATGTAATATTATAGTTATGCTTTCTTCCTTAGTTAAGAGGCTACTTCAGTCAAACGAAAAGACCCGTTCGCTAATGCTAATCCTATGGAAGAAATTTATAAAGATATCTCGGTCGCATTTCAATATTTTTAAATGATTTCTTTTGCATTGAATAGTTGAGATTGATCTGTACAAAGACCGTTGTTTACTTTTTCGATTTTGTTTACAGGTATTTCTTATGAGGACACTTTCATTTTCGGAACCGGTTTCGAAAGTAAAAGCCTCCTCATAAAAAATATCTGCAATCAAAATCGAAAAAGTAAAAAACGGTCTGCATACAGATCGATCTCAACTATTCAATGCAAAAGAAATCATTTAAAAATATTGAAATGCGACCGAGATATCTTTATAAATTTCTTCCATAGGATTAGCATTAGCGAATGCGTCTTTTCATTTGACTGAAGTAGCCTCTTAAGAGTAATTAGTTATAATAAGAGAGCGGCGTTATAAAACAATTCCTTGTCACGTTTTTTCCGGTCCCTTTTTTTCCTTGTCACGTTTTTTCCGGTCCCTTTTTTTCCTTGTCACGCTTTTTCCGGTCACGTTTTTTCCGCTCTCCTTTTTTCTGTCACGTTTTTTCCGGTCACTTTTTTTCCTAGATTCGAATTAAATACTCCTTTACTTTCGCATATTTTCAAATTCTGCATATTCTGACCGAGTTGGCCTGGATTTCACTTTACCTCTAAATTGCGACCCTCTGCATAGCATCCGAATTCCAGGGTGTTTTCTATTCAGAGGTTGGACTATACAGGGTGCAATATGTTATCTATCGCCGGCCTCTAATTTCTCAACCGTTGGTTGTAGACATATAATTCCAATTACAAAAACGTTTGAAATGAGGTAAATATTCATGCTGTGGCATTATTTAAAGTAAAAAATCAATTTGATAAAAAATACGAAATCTAACTTTTTATACGGTCCCCCAGTCCCTATAGTTATATTTAGTAAAAGTTTACACGTATCATAACACATATAACACAAAAGGTTTGACATTTGTACTACAAAAATTGATGCACTTATTAAATTTCAAAGTTTGAGATTTTTGCAGATGATTTTGCCTTTCATTGAGGGATCAGTTAAAAGATTAATTAAAGTAATTCGAGATCAAAATCAGGGTGGAATGTCCTTTTTATGGCGAAACCATCTTTAGCCTGTATCGTCGGTACGTTTGAATGTTGTTCGACCCATAAAAGTTAGCTCAAATTTTTAGATGAAATAATCCTATTTGGTGATTCCCCAAGGCGATCCCGGCTAAAGGTGGTTTCTCCGTAAAAAGGACATTGCACTCTGATTTTGATCTTGAATTACATTAATTCATCTTTTAACTGATCCCTCAATGAAAGACAAAATCATGTGGAAAAATCTCAAACTTTGAAATTTAATAATTGTGTCAATTTTTGTAGTACAGACGTCAAACTTTTTGTGTTATATCTGTTATGATATGTGTAAACTTTTACTAAATATAACTATAGGGACTGGGGGACCGTATAAAAAGTTAGTTTTCGTAGTTTTTATAAAACTGATTTTTTACTTTAAATAATGTCACAACATGAATATTTACCTCATTTCAAACGTTTTTGTAATTGGAGCTATATGTCTAGGACCAACGGTTAAGAAATTAAAGGTCGGCGATAGATAACATATTGCACCCTGTATATGCACAGTGGCGTAGCCAGTGCTGTTGGGAACGCATGAATACGCCATTCCCAGAAATATTTAGTTTTTTACTGTAAAAAAATATTGCTTACAAGCACAAAACTGTTTTTTTTTAAGTCGGTTTTCGCTAAATGTTTTAATTTGGCTTTTGGTTTAGCAAAAGTCCGATAGCATGAATATCTACTCTGTGAAAAGGTGAGTTCCGCAATTTTTTTTTTCAACTACAGTACTGGGCACAGCCAAAATCTTCGTCTGAGGTAGATTATGAACCATTGTAACTCATAAAATGAACAGTTTTGTTGTGTTACATTCGCATACAGCAGTGCTTAGTGAATATGTGATACATAAAAGCCGACATAATGTAAAGCACAAATAATCATAATAAATTTAGCATTTATGGTACTTAAAATTTTCATAAAAATACATTCGCTTCAATCCCTAGAAAAAAAGAGAGAGAGAAATAGCAGTAGCTGTAACACACGTATTACTTTGCTGCTATTGCTCCTAACTTTTTCTTTCGTTAATTTTGTGTTCAAATAGAGGCTCCTTGTATGTAGCCTTGAAACAATTCAATGAGAAACATTATGTTGTTTATATATTACTTTTCCTTGCTTTTTACATGCATTAATATTTTACATGATATTTTAATTTTTTTATGCATCTTCTCAGCTTTTAAATTTGTGTGTGTGTGTGGGGGGGGGGGGTAAACCTGAAATCTCACCCTTCGCCACACCAGTGTATGCATATAAAAATTATATACATCCTATTTAGAAGTATGTATATCAGGGTTACCATAGGCAACTATTTTTGTATTCTGATTGCACCAGTATTTTTCGAATATAAATTTTGAAGTATAATATAAATTTCTCTTGCAAATGTTGTCAAATGATAGTTATACTTTACATATGTGTATATTACAACATTATAATCATGTATTAAACATTATAAGTATCATAATTCATATACTTAAAAAGACTAGCTGTAAATCTAAGTAAAAATGTCGTGACTGAATTGTACAATCGGCCGAAAGGAGATAAGGGAGAGAGAGAGACAGAAAGAATCTTCCATACATTTTAATTGCTAAATTGTTAAGGGGCTTCTTCACTCACTTGAAAACACCCGTTCCTTAATGTTGAACCAATGGGCAGGTAGTTTTCGAATTTCTCGTTTAAATTTCAATATTTTTAAACAATATATTTTTTTTTTGATTGGATAGCTGAGCTCAATCTTTAATATGGCTGTTTTTTTAAAAGGTACTTTCAGATTCGAAACCTGTTCTGAAAGTGAAAGTACCCTTATTAAAAAAATCTGCAACCAAAATCGAAAAAGTAATAAACGGTCAAGTGCGAGCATTACTCGCGCACAGAGGGTTCCGTAGAATAAATATATGAATTTGTAATTGTATTATAGAAAAAAAAAATCGTTGCTAAAAGAATACTAAGATTCTGTAAAAAACTATACTGCGTAGGGTTGGGTATAACTGTATATATTAGAAAAGTGTAAATGGGTATACCATGAAAGTTCAAAGAGATATGGAACCTAAATAATATCAAATATAGCTATTCGTATAACTCTTTTTTTTTAATATTATCCTAATCTGTTTATGATGAACTTAATTCGGTACTGGCAATAATAGCAGTGCATAGTTAAACTTCATTTGGCATTTCATGAAATTAAATTCAGCGTAGTAATAACCTTTATTTCTACAGTGTAGCTAAAACAAAACCTTTGTTCAAAGTTTAAATTTGGCATTTTGTTAAGTGCGCTTCAAATTGAGGTCTCAAAGTTGCAACGCCGCCTTGGTCAGTGCCGCGTTTTTCCAGATAGGTGTTTAATTAACTTTTAAAGTCACTCGAGGCATATTGAGAGATACAATCAATGCAAACTATCGCGAATCCCACAGTATTTATGCGATTCATTCTAATTAAATCTTTCGAGGGCGATGCCCTTTAAAAACGGACACCTAATTTTAATTCCAAAACAGACAAACGGCACCAAGAATATTTAATTAAAATTTTCCTTTTATCATGTACGTGAAAATAAGCAAGTTCGCATTTTCTAATAAATTCGTTTATAAATTCTGGTGTCAGTTCATTATTTCATAAGTTTATAAATAGAATTACTCCGTGTCGGAAAGGATTAAGTGGTCGCAAGACTCTTAAAGCTTCAAAATTTAAGAATTTTAAATTTTTTTAGATGTTAAACTCCAACTTTTCTGAATATTTAGAACAGAAGTTTTGACTTTTAGAATTATACCCGCTTAATAGCTGAAGCGGCGTTTCCGAAACTTTAAAGTCATTATTTTCCAAATGGCGTTTTTTGGGTATAACGCGCAGGATACCTCAAAAACTTCTGAATATTTTTTCATGAAATTTTCAAAGCATATATTTCATGTTAGTCTGTATAAACTGAACCTAAAATTTCCTTTTTATTGTTCAAAAAAATATTTTTTTAGGTGATTTTACTGTTGAAATTTTCAAAATTTTGTATTAGCTAAATGAAACATTGTATTAAAAATTTAAAAATGCTTTAAATACAAATTTATTTAAGTTCAGGGAAATTATTACAATCTGGAAGTATAAGTAAGCACCAAAATTTTCATTCTAGTTGCAATATTAATTTTGTAATCCTGCGCGTAAACTGTTATGCCAATTTTTTTTTTCGACAAATGTCTAACAGTTTCGAGCCCCCTAGAAATACTAATTCTGCATCTTGCAATTTTTTATCCCAATTAAAATTGTGTTTTAAAATCATATACATTTTAATACATTAAATGTTGAAAATGGTCTTTTTTTCATTTTTTTCACTTTTTAGAGTCCCGAGACCCCTTAAATTAGTATGTTTTTAACAATTTGACGTTTATTGCTTTTATACTGTTACTGGACATTACATTACACATATATATCATTAAAAGTTGTTAACTAAGCATAGAGTACGCCGCCCCTGTCCTTGTGTATGTCCAAACTGACCGTACCTTTAAGGGTTAATATCTCGGCTAATTACCGATGATTTTTTTCGAAAATCATTATCAACAATGCTTTTATTCTTCTGCAACGATAGGGATATTCAGCGATGCTCAACAATTTTTCTGAATGCCCGTAAATCGAAATTTGTGTATAACAGAAAAATGCTAATTACTCAAAAACTATGTGACCTAGGATAATACTTATAATTTTCCGGCAAGGTTTACATTAACGTCTACTACCTCTAATTTTTTTCATAATTTTAGTTTCAGTAGATTCGGAATTAGATGGGGGGTGAGGGAACATATTTTTGCGCTACATTTTCAACAATATCTTTGAAAATATAATACCTAAAATTTAAAGGAATATATTTTTGAGTTCAGCGTTACAAAAGCTTTCAAAGGATACCCCACATGATATGCAAAGAAAAGATTTTTTTTTTCAAGTAGCATAATTAGCCCCTCTACTTTTTTACTAAATATATTTATGAATGTTTATTAATCTGAAAATATGTGGGTCAACGGTCTTTATTACTTCCCCGAATTTGAACTTTCCACGTTCCATCGTTTACGAGTAAAATGGTTGTGACAGACAGACACAGGAGTGATCTTATAATGGTTCCGTTTTTACTTTTTAAGTACGGAATCCTAAAAAATACTCATATTAAAGATTAAGCTCAACTATCCTACGCAAAAAAAAAAAAAAAAAAAAAAAAAAAAAAACGTTTACAAATATTCAAATCTAAACGAGAAATTCGAAAACAACCTGCCCATTGGTTTAACATTACGGAGCGGGTGTTTTCAAGTGAATGAAGAGTCCCCTTAAAGAGAAAAATGATAATAGCCATTCGATTAGGTATTATAGCTGTTATTAATTTATGTTTAAAAAATAAGTTTAGAGGGCCATCTTCACACTGAAATTGTACCAATTTTATTTTCAATACGAACACTTATCTTTGATATCGTATTTCGATTTCTTGGAAAATTTTATCTACGTGTGATATCAATCAGGGAGTCATTTGGTGATGTAGTTTAAAAATTTTACAGCTGAAATTTTTTCAGTTCCAAATGTTAGATTCATTTTTAACTAGTTGACTTGTCCGGCGTTGCCCGGGCCCGTGATGAATAACAATTAAATTAACCTTGAATTTGTATGATTTTATGTTTTAAGACGCCATTTTATCTGAATTTATATTTTTAAATGAAAAAATATTGAATTGAAAGTATATGCTATTTGATATTTTATTATCTGCGTAATTTGATTTTTGGAATCTTATGCATACCGAAAGAGAGCGAAACCGCAACGAAACACTCAGGTTTTTACTGATTTTTATCGAAATTTCACCCATTTTATTTTGAAAAAATATTTCTACTCGTCAAAATGTTTCAAAATTTTTGTAGGTGATGTAAATCTGATATATTGAGATGTTCTTAAGAGATTGTGTTAAAACACGGACGTTTAGTTACTTTTAGCGTAGGAAATATCGTCTCTGTTAGGCGCGAAGTGACCTGCGTTCGCCGTTGTATTTGAAAGGGTTAAAATTCATATATTTTAAAACCGATTGCACCATCGATTAAAAGAAGGTTTTAGCTTTAAGAACATTTTTTTGGTTTGCCGAAATCTCTAAAATCGCTCTCTGGTGGGGAAAAGCTGCGACAAGACATTCAATTTTTTACGGATTTCGTCGAAATTTTCACACATTACTTTTTTGTAAAAAGTATTTCTACCCGTGTGAACATTTCAAAATTTTTGTAGGTGATGTAAACATGGTCTATTGAGATGCTCTAAAAAGATTGTGTTAAAATACGGACTTTTAGGTGCTTTTAACGTAGAAAAAATATCGTCTTCGTGAGGAGTGAATAACTTGAGTTTGCCGGCGTTTTTGAAAGGGTTAAAATTCAAATTTTTTTAAACCGTTTACATCATCGATTAGACGAAGATTTCAGTTTTAAGATTATATTTTTGGTTTGTCGGTACCTCCAAAATTGCATCCTGGGGGCAAATAAGGGAGAAAAACGTTGTTTTGGAAAAACGACACCTTTTTTAATTTTCAAGGGGTTGACTGCGATATATTTTTTAATCAATTGCGTCATTTGAGACGTAAGAGTACGATCTTTCAGAATATGTCTTCCGTTTTTAACTTTACTAAGCGGTTTGGACGATGTAAGTTAATAAATAATGACAAAATACAGTAAAACCTCCCTAAAGCAACCACGTTCCGTTCCAATAAAAATGGGTCGCACAGAGAGGTGGTCTCTTAATGGAGGTCATGTTTAAATCTAGATTTTAATTGTTGGAAAAAGGTAACAATTAATGTTACTAAAATTTATTTTTTACATTAGGAAAAAATATGAAAACTTAAGTATAAAAACAAAAGTTAATTACATAAGTTAATTACTGCAGACTTTAAAAAATGAATACATTGACGTTTGCTTTGATTTTACGGTTTTATCTTTTATAACTTTTCTTTCCAAGTCCTTTCGAAGTTCAGTAAATAAATGCATTTTTTTTTGGACGGGAATAAATAATAAAGATTTCATTAATTTATCTATTTCTCTGAGAGCTTCCTCGTAGAATAGGGCAGGGGAGTTTATTGATGGAGAAATTGTAATTTGCAAAAAAAAAAAAAAAAAAAAGAAATTTGGCAATACATTTTCTAGCAACTTATTCACTTTTTCATATACGCAAGTATTTTTTTAATATTTAGAAAATTTCTTTAGCATAAAGAAGTCATTTAACTATTTTTATATACAAGCAGAAGTAAATTGTATATAAAAAAAACAACAATAATATAGATATAAATAAAATGTTTATGGATTATTTAAATTCATATAAAAATAAACTTAAAAGTTTATTAATTTTCTTTTCACAGCTGTTTATATCATTTAACAACAAATTTCGCTTTCTGAAGTCCAAATTACTTGAAAATTTAAAAATAATACGCCCCTATACTGGAAAAGTACCGCGCCTTATATAACCGGATATAGAAATTAAATTCTCGGTATTTTTATAGTATGCGGGCCTTGGCAAAATAGAGAACAGATTTGGCGAAGAAAGAAATAAAGGTTTTGATGAAGGTTTGGCATTAGGCCATAAATATTTAAATTTTTTATATCAACAAAGTTTTGCAACTCAGCAAGAACTTACGACACTTTGTAGACTGCGATATACAATTCAACAACAACAACAACAACAACAAAAAAAGTCTCAAAAGCGACCATCGATACCATGTTTAAATATATATATATATATATTATTTTTAAAAGTAGTTTTTAGTTTACTTATATGTTTAAGTGTGTATTTTTTTTCTACGAATTCACAGTCTAAATTGTCCAAAGTTTGAATTAAAAAATTGTAAACAAAGATTGAATAGGCAGAACCTGTAATCTGCAAAAAAGCCTCAAATGCGCACAACACTTGGAATCAAGCTGTGCAGATTAGCGGTCTTCTGCTGTACATAGTTTTTTTTTTTTTAAAATAAATGTGTTTTGTTTTCAAAATGTATTATTTTCATCTATCGCTGTGGAACAAACGAGAAAAACTTATATTCTTGCATATGTGTTGTATATATATTATATATCTCATTTTTCGTCATTTTTGACGGTCTATCATTCTAGTAATAAAATAATATAATGCTATGATTAGGATATCTATATTATAAAGGACAAACATATCTGTGCGTAACGCATACGTCATTTTGCGAATGGCAACACTTTGAAATTTGAAATAAAATTTTGGTTTCGCAATTTTCTCTACTGCAAATTGTTAAACTTCTAAAATTCGCACATTTTAAATTTTTATACCGTCGTATAAGGAAAAAATTGCTCTTTTAAATGCCATTTGTTTGAAAGATGTATCTTAATTTATTTTTGAGATTTAATTTTTTTTTGTAGTTTTTAATACTATTTTTCTTATAGTGGCAACAAAAGTACCCCATTTCTATTGAATGTCATTGAAAGGAAACGGGAAATAGTCGAAAATAGGAGATACTGTAGCTTTTTGTTGCCATTTTTTCATAAAACTTGAAAAAAAAGTTGAAATTAAAATATGGGCTATGTCAAGAATATTGTCTGTTATTCCGTGATAATGACGTCATATGCATACTTTTCTATAGACGAAGTTTAAGACTGGATTGTAAAAGTGGATTGCTTTAGCGTAGGGGTGTACAACCTTTTTAAGAGAAGGGCCACTTACAAAAATTTCTGGGTTGTCGAGGGCCACATCAGTAACACGGAGAGAATTCTATTTCGGAGAGGTAATCTGTGGTCTATAATCAGATAAAAAATATGGTTTCAGAGGAGGTGGGAGGAGGGGGGGGGGGAGTTTTACCCCTCTAGGTTCCTCTACCCAGTCAACATATCCAATTTAGTTGGCAAGGATATATCAACAGTTTACGTTTGTATATAACATAGAGATACAGCAAAGATTATTTAGAATGAATGATAATATTCTTTGACTTTATTTGGAGAAGTAAATTTTGTTCTATTAAAAGAGCTAAAAAACAAACATAGGCATGAAAATGGCTAATGCCAAAAAATAAGTGAGCTTTATGAGCGAAGAGGGGGGGGGGGGAGGAGCCGATCAACGAAATTTGCGATTTTCCCGTGCCTGATCAACGAAATTCGCGATTTTTCCACGCCTGATCGACAAAATTAGCAATTTTTCCGAAGCCAGTCGACAAAATTCGCGATTTTTCCGATCATCTTTCCGCGCCTGATCAACGAAATTCGCGATTCTTAACTGACTGACGAAATTTGCAATTTTTCCCGCGCAAATTGACGAAATTCGCGATTTTTTCTCCCGATAAACTGACGAAACTCGCGATTTTTCTGCAGCCGATCAACGAAATTTTCAAATTTTACTGCGCATCTGCTAGATAGTTAGCGATTTTTTCCGTGCCTGATCAACGACGTTAGTGATTTTCCGTGCCTGATCGTCAAAATTCGCGTTTTTTTCGTCCCGACCAACGAAATTCGCGATTTTTCAGAGCCCGATCAACAACACTCGAGATTTTTCGGTGCCCGATCACCGAAATTTGCGATTTTTCCGCGCACGATCAACGAAATTTGATATTTTTTCTCGCGGCAAATTCACGAAATTCGCGATTTTTTCTCACGATAAACTGACGAAGCTCACGATTTTCCGCAGATGACCAACAAAATTTTCAATTTTTCTGAGCATCATCGAGAAAATTCGCGATTTTTTCCGTGCCTGATCAATAAAATTTGCAATTTTTCCGTGCCTGATCGACAAAATTTCCGATTTTTCTCTTCCCGACCAACAAAATTCGAGATTTTTCCATGCCTGATAGACGAAATTTGCGATTTTTCCGCGCCCGATCAAAGAAATTAGTGATTTTTCCTCGCCCGATTAACGAAATTGACGATTCTTAACTGACTCTGACGAAATGTGCGATTTTTCCCGCGGCAAAGTGACGAAAATCGTGATAACCATACGAAATACGCGGTTTTTCCGCAGCCGACCAAAAAAATTTTAATTTTTCCGCACCCGATCGATGAAATTCGTGACTCTCAATTGACTGACGAAATTTGCAATTTTTCCCCGCAGCAAATTCACGAAATTGATCTTTTCTCGCGACTGACGAAACTCACTATTTTCCTGCAGCCGATCAACAAAAGTTGCAACATTTTCGCATATCATAAACAAAATTTGTGAAATTTCCACGCATCATCAACAAAATTAACGATTTTCTCGTGCCCGATCAGCGAAATTTGCGACTTTTCCGCGCCTGATCGACAAAATTTGCAATTTTTCCGTGCCTGACCAACAAAATTCGCGAGATTTTTCCGTGCCCGATTCCCGAAATTTGCAATTTTTTCCGTGCATCATCGACAAATTTCGCGATTTTTCCGTGATTGATCGACGAAATTTGCGATTTTTTGTGCGAGATTAGCCAAATTCGCGATTTTTCCGAGCCTCATCGACAAAATGCGCTATTTCTCCGTGCCTGATCGACGAAATTTGCGATTTTAACGAGCCTGATCGACAAAATTCGCGATTTTTCGTGTCCGGTCAACCAAATTCGCGATTTTCCCGAGCCTCATCGACAAAATTCTCTATTTTTATGCACCCGATCAATGAAATTCGCGATTCTTCACTGACTGACGAAAATTTCAATTTTTCCCTGCGACCTATGGACAAAAATTACAATTTTTTCCAGTTAGAAAGTGACGAATTCGCGGGCCACACATTAACCCATCGCGGGCCACTTTTGGCCCGCGGGTCACAGGTTGTGCATCCCTACTTTAGCGGATGCAAATGACGTAATTTTATAAAAAAGCGTGTATTTTAATTCTTAAACCTGGATTATGTTTTGTAGAAGTGCTCCATTTTCACAGACCAGCTGCTTTGAAATTCTTCACAGGTGAAAATGGTTAACTTTTGAAAATAATGTAATCGAAATCACACACTGATAAAACGCAATGTTTTACAAAAAATTAGTGTCTTTATAAAAGAGAGGTGACATGCAAATAATTGCGATTTATATTACAGAAATTGATGATTCTCGCCTGGATGGATTTACTTCCCCGAGTTAGACAAGCAGACAAATAAATCGTGGTTTAAAATAATATCATGTTCCTGAAGTTTTTGTCCAAAATTCTCTCGAATAATAAAATTTTAATGCTATTCTTTGGGACATTCTACTATAATTTTATAAAAATAACATAATTTGCTTAATTTAACTTTTCATAATTTTATAATCTCTATACATTTAAAACACAAGTGTGTTTTTTAGTCATCTGCCCTGATCTTTCTGCTGAACCAATTTTTAGCCTCCGGTCCGGTATGCTATTTTTTTTCTCCCAGCTTATTTTGTGACGTCTTCAAAAAATAACGTTACCTTACAGAAGCTGGCCGTAAAACAAAGCAGTACGATTAAATACTCTATAGCAATTTTTTAAATTTCTAAGCATCGCACATTTTCAATTTTTATAACGTTGTATTGGAAAAAAAAGTACTTTTAAATGCAATTTGTTTGAAAACTGTATCTCCATTTACTTTTCAAATATTAATTCTTTTGTAGTTTTTAGCTCCATTTGTTTAATTTTGGCAACTCTAGTACTCCATTTACGTAGAAAGTAAAGGGAAAATAGTTGAAAAATAGCAATTATATCTTTTTGTTGCCATTTTCTTATAACAACTGAAAGAAAATGTAATTAAAATACGTGCTATTTTGAAAAAATATAAACGAAAAATTTGTGTTAAAACATGGAGAACACTATATTTAATTTTATGTATCTGTAGATGCTTTCAGTGTGACGTCAGTCATGACGTTTTGGTTGGAAACTGACTCAAAACAAACGGTTGCTACGCGTCATTTCTTTTTAATTATAAATCGTGGAAAATGTTACCAGTACATATCAAGTATTAAAACACTTAGATGTGGGATATAGATGTAATATATAGCTGCAACACACAAATAAAATAGAAAATACAACATAGCAAACGTTTGTTTGGTGTCAGTTTCTAACCGAAACGTCATGACTGACGTCACGACTGAAATCGTCTATATTAATGCTACAAACAAATGAATGCCTACGAATCATTAGATAGCCTTTTTTTGTCGAGTTTCTTTAATGACGGCATGTTTTTGCCACATTTGTGTATTATTTTGCGATAGTGACATCCTATGCATTCTTTACTGTAGATGTTTAAGATTAGATCGTAAATGTGGAATTCTTAAGCGGATGCGTATTACGTCATTTTACAAAAAATAAGTCTTAAAATTGAAATATGTTTTGTACTATTTATATATGCATATACATTTTTTCATCGGGGGCTACACTTAATTCTAAAAAAGCATAATTCCTGTTTTCTTTTATTAATATTTTTTTTTAAACAGAAAGCTCTTCTTTTGTAGATGTGATCGCATTATCTGTTTTTTTTTTTTTTTTAAATATCCCCACTTTATATTTTAATTTAAAAAGCATTTTATGAAATTTCTTCAAAAGGGTAAAAATTAGATAGCTTTCATTATTGCAGACAAGAGAGAAATAATGAGGTATTTTTTATCTTTATTCATGCTATTTTCTGATAAAAATTCAAAATTGTTGATAAAAATTATTGTATAGGGTTTAGTGTCGCAAACTCCCATTAGAAGCAGAATATTATATTAGGTGCATAATAACGGAAAATAACATACTGCTTTTGAAAACAAGAATTTTTCACTCCTACATTTTCTATATTGTTTTTCCTTCTGCATGTGTACTGATACTAAGTTTCAGACACTAGGCGAAATGCTTATTTAAGTGAAAATGAAGTCATATTTAAAAGAAAACGATCATTTTCTTAAATAAAACTAAACATTTTAACACAAATGCGTCTAAAAAACATAAATTACGGAAATTTTTACTCTCCGGAATTGAGATTAGAATATCAAGTAAAGAGTGCGTCTGTTCACATAAAAGATGTTGCTGACAATCGTGACTTCAAGTTTTGAGTTAAAATGATTTTTAAATGATCAAACAAAATACATTTAAAAAAAAATGATGGATATGAGATGCGCGCGTGCCAATTTTGAGAAGGTGAAAATTGCTGTTTTTCATTCCGGAATACCAAGCATAAGAGCCTCAATTGATAACCACATCCTAATAACTGATCTTTATTATATTTTACTGATGAAGTATCTATATTATAAAGAAAAAACGTATCTGTGCGTGACGCTGACGTCATTTTGCGAATGGCAACACTTCACGACCAAATTTCGGTCTTGAAATTTTCGCTACTGCAATTGTTTAATCTTCTGACCATCGTACATTTTCAATTTTCGTCGCATTGGGGAAAAAAATTACTTTCAAATGCAATTTGTTTAAAAACTGTATCTTGATTGATGTATTATATTTTCTAAAATAATTTTTAAGCATGATTTTTTAAAAGTTTATATTATCACTTGCCGGTTTCAAAAGCAACAAACATTTTTTAGCATTTGTCTCTGACTATTTTTGCATAACGAAATTAATACTTCCTTTATATATAAAAAAAAGAATAATATTAAAAAACCACCAGTCTAACATATTTGTGAAAGACAAATTAACAAAATTAAAACTTCTTTTATAAACAAATAAAATAATAATATTGAAAAAACCCAAATCTAACATATTTGCAATCGTACAATTTAAATTTTCAGATCACCAAATACGATTTCTTTTTCAAATGGAATTTTTTTGCAAAGTTCATATCAGTTTACTGATTGTCTATGGTTTTAAAAACAATTTTAAAGTAAGAAGTTTTTTTTAGCGGAGCTCGATTACGAAAGATCAATGCGTTTGCCTTTAAAACAAAATAAAGAGTTCATCATTTTCTTACGGCTAATATCCATTTAAAAAAGTCCTTCCGGCCAGTGCCGGGAGGAAGAGGTAGCTTTCATAATCCTTATTTTAAAAAAGCCAACTTATATCATGCAAACACACGAAGCTCAATTTAGTGGAAACCGAATATAGGAGATTCAATACTAATTTTTATCAATATAATGAATGAGAATTTCGCGAAATTAGTCAGCTTTATCCAAGCTGCTTTTCTTTAAAGTAACTTATATTTGGCTGCCAAATTCGGCAATTTCTTAAAGTGCCTGTCATTTTAATACAACATGGTGGATGAGGCTAAGCAGTGAACTTGGTCGAGACCTTAGTAATTGCTGTGCACATGCTCACTCACATCGGAATCGGTTAATATATAGGAGTGCTGTCGCATGCAAAAAATCAGATTTTTCAAAATGTCACCCACAATAGAAATTGAAACTGCTATATCTGAGCCATATTTTAAGGTAAAGACAAACAAAAAATGCTCCTGAATCCTTATATCAAGATCAAATACTTAAGAAAGAAACCTTTTTCAATTTCTAATTTTTTTGCACCTCACTTTAAATAAATATATATATTTTTTAATTTAATGGTCGCCATTTTGAAACAAGATGGCTGATGAATCTGGCCAGAGAATTTGGTCAAGGTGTTGATGTATACTATCCACATGCCTTCTTACATCGAAATAGGCGAATACGTGTGTTATCGCATGACAAATACAAGATCGTTTCAAAATGTTAGCCATGCTAGAAATTCAAAGTGCTATAAATCAACCATTTTTTAAGATATCAACAAAAGAACAAATTTTCAGAAACAAAAACTGCTCCGGAATTTTTGTATCAAGGCCAAACACATAAAAAAAAATCTTTTTCATTTTCCAATTTTTTAATACCTCATTTTGAATTTTAAATTTAATTTTTTTTAAATGACAACCCTTTTGAAACAAGATGGCGAATGAAGCTGGCCAACGAACTCGGTCGAGACATTGGTATGTACTATGTACAGACCAAGTTACATGCAAATAGGTTCATAAATACGCCTGTTATCGCGTGACAAAAATCAGGTCGTTTTAAAATGTCAGCCACAAGAGAAATTCAAAATGCTATTACTCAGCCATTTTTTTTTAGATATAGACGAAAGAAAAACTGTTCCGGAATCTTTGTATTAAGGTCAAACACATACAAAAAAAATCTTTTTCATTTTCCAATTTTTTGGTATCTCATTTAAATTTTTAATTTTTTTAAATGGCCGCCATTTTGAAACAAGATGGCGGATGAAGCTGGCCAACGAACTCGGTCGAGATATTTGTATGTACTATGTACACACCAAGGTACATCCAAATCGGTTCATAAATACGCCTGTTATTACGTGAGAAAAATCAGGACGTTTCAAAATGTCAGCCACGCTAGAAATTCAAAATGCTATAACTCAGCCATTTCTTAAGATATAGACGAAACAAAAACTGCTCCCGAATCCTTTTATCAAGGTTAAACACATAAGAAGAAAATATTTTTTCAATTTTCAATTTTTGGTACCACATTTCAAATTTAAATTTTTCTTAAAAATTTAAATGGCCGCCATTTTGAAACAAAATGGCGGATGAAGCTGGTCAACGAACTCGGTCGAGAGATTGGTATGTACTATGTACACACCGAATTACATCCAAATCGGTTCATAAATACGCCTTTTATCGCGTGACAAAATTCAGGACGTTTCAAAATGTCAGCCACGCTAGAAATTCAAAATGCTATAACTCAGCCATTTTTTAAGATATAGACGAAACAAAAACTGCTTCGGAATCTTTGTATAAAGGTCAAATACATAAGAAAAAAATATTTTTCCATTTTTAATTTTTTGTTACCACATTTCAAGTTTTAAATTTTTTTAAAAATTTTAAATGGCCGCCATTTTGAAACAAAACGGCGGATGAAGCTGGACATTGAACTCGGTCGAGACATTGGTATGTACTATGTACACACCGAATTACATCGAAATCGGTTCATAATTACGGGAGTTACAGTGTGACATATGTCAGATATATATATATATATATATATATATATATATATATATATATATATATATATATATATATATATATATATATATATATATATATATATATATATATATACATATATATATATATATATATATATATATATATCAATTTTGAACGGAGGGTGGTTTCGGGGTCTGGGGGTCATGATCGATGAAAATATACCAAAATTTTTTGAAATCGCTTTCCTCCGAACGGCTGCAATAGGTAGCTTTTTTGTAAAGAAAGCTACCTAAAAAAGCTTCCCTATGAATAACTAAATAAAATAATATAAGTAAAACACAAAATCAACTGACATGTATAAGCTCTGAAATTATCAGAATACAAAAGTATGCCATAAGTAGCAAAATCTTGGTCAAATAACTCTTAGCATGTGGCTAATAAGAAAATATCGCTTTTGATAAATTTCAAAAATTTATTTGATTGTATAATTCGTATTTTCCATGTGAAAAATGCTTTTTTAATGCAAGTAGGCAATCTGAAAAATTTATTGCATGTAAAAAAAATATTAGTTTTCAATTAAAAAAAAATGTTTCACCTACATTCTTTAGCCCGGGTACGATCCCCTAGTTCTAACAATAGCCTAGTATTTATGTTCATTAATTTTCTTTAATGATAATAATGCATTTTGCTGCATCCCAAAAGTTCCCGAGTTCGCCGATAACTTTCGATCTGCATTTGAAGTAACCACTTTTGAATTTCTTTAATGCATAAACGTGCATCTATTTCATATAAGCGGATATAACAGAAGATTTGATATAATCTTTGTTTCCTGAAGAGTTTAGCTGTCTATTTTGAGTGTGGATGTTCGGTTTGCCTTCAGTAAATTCTATTTATGAAATGTTTCTAGGGGCCATTTTGAATACTTGGGATAAAATTGTTTTTTGATAATACTAAGGATTCAACTTTACTCTCTTAGAATATTAAAAATATATTCTATTATACAGTGGTTCACAAAAGTGGTCGTACACTTACAAATTGCAATGAAATCTATTAATAAAAATTAATATTTCAAAATGGGTATTTAATAATAAGATCTATTAGTTATTCTTAACAGAACTATATAAAATATTTTAAAAGCAAAGTAAAACTTTATTTTGAAGAAATAAATACTAATAAAAAAAATCAACAATAATGTTACTTCACAAAAGTCTTCGTACACTTTAAAAAAATCTTTATATATTAGTAAATATTGTTATATTTCGTTAAATTAGTACTTACAAGGGAACCACTTTTGGTGCTGCTCGCACCTAGCATTGAGACCTGGTGCATTTTAAAGCCATATATTATGAAGTTTGAGAATCGATAAAATTTTGCTGTTAAAATAATATTTCTTAATTTTACAGCAGCATAACTTTCTGAAAATGCAAGTTTCGAGACCACTTATCTATAGGAGGGCTATTAACCCTGATTTTTAAAAAAGAAAAGCATTTAAAAATAAAAATTAGTTAATAATAAGTATGATATATTGAAAAAAAGTTTGAAAATTCCTTCAAAAACCCACGAATTTGATTTTGAAAAATTGCAACATTATACTCATATTTTTGGTGGGGAAACAGTTGACTTTTATTTTCAAAAGTAGAGCTTTCCGGCAACCTTAGACAAATGTTATAGCTGAATTTGTAATAGCTAGAAATTGTAATGTCTGACCTATTTAGCCACAGTAATTTTTCTAAATTGTGTAAAAATATTAATTTACTTTATGATTACTTTTACTGAAGGACCATTTAATACAGCAACATTTCATTTTAAACATTCGAAACTTTATTCCATTCGATTTCAAAAGAAAATGGTTTGCTTATTTTCTATTTCACTACAAAATAGTTTTCAATGATCTTCCAAGCTTTTATAGAATTATATTTATTACTTATATATTTATCGTCTGCATAGAAAAAAAAATAAAAACCTAATATTTTTTTCTTATGCTATCACTTATAAAAAAAAATCGCAATCTGATTAGGGGAGACTAGGGAGGGTTGACCATACGGGAGGCTTGACCCACCCATCATTTTTCATATTTAAAAGAATTTCAGAGTTTTATCATTAGGTGTCAACCAAAGTTACTGGAATGCTCAAACAACAGTCTCTGTTTCATACAGATAATCGAAACGGGTGTGGAAAAAATCAATTGTGAAGCGTTTTCAACGTAAAAGTTGTGTTTTTTTTTTAAATATTTTGTAAGCTTTTTTCAGATAAAATATATCACAGAAATTTAAGTAAGTAGGTTTTAAGTAATGCAGAAATTTCGAGCTTTCATTCCAGGCATAAAGAGTGTACAGTAAGTTAGGCGTAACATAACAATGTGCTATTCTTTAGAAAAGGTCTATGTGGGGAGACTTGACCCAGTCAATGTGAGGGAGGTTGACCAGATGAAATCTTTTTGTTATACACTATGCAAAATTAAATGTTAATGGTTATATATAAAAAATAATGTAAATTTATTCTGTAAAGCCACGGTAAAATAAGGTGTTGGAAAAGAAAATGTTTAGATTAAAGAAAGATGTAAAAAATTGCTATAGTATCCACTGCAAGAAAAAATTTAACGAAATATCAACGGGAAAGGTGATAGGAACTTTTTCCATTTAAATATTACTACAATAGATAAATAGAAACAGTGTAAAAGACTAGAAAGGACTAAAAAGTATGAAAGCAGTAGTCTTAACACTTTCAGGGGCCTTGGTATGCATATGAAACCACTTAATTTTAATTCCGAAACGCCACAATGGCACCAGAATTTTGCTAAAATATTTTCCATTTAATAAGTATGGGAAATATACCCTTTTTCTTATTTCCAAATAAATTTGTTCGTAAATTCCGGTGCCAGTCATTTATTTCAACATTTTAGTACTGAAAGTACTTTGCCACGGAAAGAGATAAAGAAGATAATGATCAGTTAACCCCTTGAGGGGCGGTGGGATAAAAAATATCCCACCTAATTTAAACAGGATTCTCACCAGAAAATTTTTACTAAATTTTATATTTTTAACTTTGGAGGAAAATCGTTGAAAAATTGCTTTTCCTTATTTAAAAATAAAATTTTCGATTATTCCGGTGAGAATTCAGTATTTAGAGTCATTTTTGCTTGCCCCTCAAGGGGTTAAGTACACATGCGGCTGCAAAAGAACATAGCATTAGTCGAAAAACTTTTGGAAGGTATGTAGACAAATTTCACCAGCATGGATACAGTGAGGTGAAGCCAAACAATTTGACAATTAGAGTTGTCAGGTCGAATGTCACAAAAAGTAGGAAAAGGAGATATAAAAAAGTGTGACAGTGGCTATTAAATCCGGACATAATAATACATGAAATCCTATGAAAACGGAACCTGTCTCTAACGGAATACTGTCTTAAATGTTAAAATTTCATTTTCCCTACTGTACAATTATACCTGCTCAGGCAAAATTCTGCTTAAAACAAAAATTTCCTCCTCTGACATGCGATTACGTTTAAACAGGTTTTTCTAAGCATCATATTTTTCAAAAGTATTTTTTAAAATAATTAAAGAACGTAGCATACAGTTATTTTGTTTTTTTTAAACTGATTTTATTTCTCTTTACAAATATTTCAATATAAAACAAAGTGGGTCAAGCCTCCCATATAGTGAGTCAAGCCTCCCATATGTGGGGAGAATTGATCCATTATTTTCTCATGATTAAAATCGATCATTTTTCAAATTTCTTATATATTACACTTATGTAGCATTTTTATTTTAATAACTGATTTTATAACGAATAAAATTATATATAAAACTTTATTCTACCTTCACTATTTAAAAAATAAAAAATCATTTTGTAAAAAGTGGGTCAACCCTCCCTAGTCTCCCCTAATTCTAATAATATGTATTGTACTTTTACTATTTGGATAAAGCGGCAGGAAACATTGTAGCGCCATATTTGGCGACTTAACTCACTTTTAGCGTGAAATAAACAAATAAAAATGTAATAATAAAAAATTAAAAGTATTAAAAAGTATATAAAATATGATTTTAACAGAGAAATTTTATCGGTTCTCAAACATTTATGTATAGGGCTACAAAACGCATCAGGTCTCGATGCTAGGTGCGAGCAGCACCAAAAGTGATAGCACCAAATCTTTTAGCATTCACAATAGCTTTTAAACGTCTGGGAATAGATTTCACTATTTTTATTATTATTATTTTTTTTTTTTCTACATCAATGTTCATCCATTCGTCGATCATTACTGTTTTTAGTTTGCTTTCCGTTTTAATATCGTTTCTTCGTACTCTAACCTACAGTTCTCTCCAAATATGTTCTATTGGGTTTAAAACCGGCGATTGAGGTGGTGTTTTCAGAACTTGTGGACAATTATAGAGACACAGGAGGCGAACGTTGAGAGTCGTGTGCTTAAGATTGTTATCTTGATAAAAAACAAGGTGTTTCCAATACCCAAATTTTGGGCTGATAATTTTAAATTGTCTATTAAAATATTTAAATAAAGAGCATGATTCTTTATGCTATCAATAAATACCAAATTAGCTAGTCCTGATGCTGCCATGCACCCCCACACGTGGACACCTCCATCGCCACGCTTAACTGTTCAAACTAAGTTCTTGGGATTAAGTTGTCCATTTTTTCTTCTCCACATAATTATACGCCCATTGAAGCAAAAATGTCAAATTAGCTTTCATCGACAAATAAGACATTATTCCAATACGATTCGCGTTTATTTATCATTGATTTTGTGAAGGAAAGTCTAAGCTTTCTGTTTTTCTCGCTAACAAAAAATTTTCTACATGCAGAACATCCATTTAATCCAGCTGATCTCAGCACTCGTCGAATAGTTTCAGGTGAAATTTAAGTAGAAAATGTTTCATTAAATTCTATAGCAACTTTTATAGTACTTAATCGTGGATTTGTCACAATTTTTCCAATTTTAAATCATTGATCACGTTGTGTAAACTTTGACGGACGACCTTTTCCTACTTTGTTTTCGATCCGATTTACTTCTTTAAAGCGATTAATCACATACTACACCGTAGAATGGGATAAATTAACTAATTTAGGAATATTCCGAACTGATTTACCACTATTATGATGAAAGATAATCAATTTTCGAATGCTGTTAGTTGTTTCTTTACGACTAAACCATTTTTAAATAATAATTAGGATATTACGAAGAAAGCAAGCAAAAATTAAAGCCAAACGATTTTTTAAATGTCACCACACAATACAAAAATAAAATGACAGACGATAATTTTAATTATGAATTTATCCGAAAATGTTTTTGAGTACGAAGCCTTTTTCGGCGTGTTCTTTCTCTGCCTCCTTTCGTTTTCATTTTTATATAAAAAGAAAATCAGTGAATATTTAAAAAAAAAAATGTTGGTTATTATTTAGAATAACATAGAGATGACGTGGAACAATATTAGACTTCATATTCGAATTCAATTCCAGGGCACTTCCTCTTTATTAAAATTTTTTTAAGCGTGGGAACACTTTTGAGAGCCGCTATATATTTTTTAACTTACCTACAGCTTAAAAATTTTCAAGCTAATGTTGGAAAGTTTTTCACAAATTTTACGTTTGCATTTAAATATTTGTTTGAATATTATTATTATTATTATTATTATTATTATTATTATTATTATTATTATTATTATTGCAGTTTTATTGAGAACACTTTCTATTTTTTGGAAAAAAAAAACTGATTGGTTAGTTCCAAAAAAGGAACTGTCCTTAAAATGAAACTATAAACAATAATAAAAATAAATCTGGAGTAACTCTGCTCGACTTTCGAACAAATACCAAGAAATCCAAAAGTAGCTGAAAAAATATGGGACTCAACATGTGTAATTTATTCTACTAAAATACTTGAACTATAGAGTTAATCTTCCGTAATCCAATTTACAGCTAAAGTTGGCGTCAGACATGAACAATCTCAACAACGATTAGTTTCAAGTGTATGCGAATTATAAGCTTTTTTCCCCGCAAAAATAAACATTTTAGTATATTTTAGCATATTTTTCAAAAGTATTTCATTTGATTTTTTTAAAGGTAAATTATTTTTTTTCTTTCTTCTTCAAAAAAGTTAATACACAAACTTCAATACTCCGTTATTTAGTAAAATCTTTTTCTCTTACAGAACAAATAAAAATATTTTATTGTGACTAATAATAATAACAATAATAGTAAAGATTTTACTAATTTACACGTTTTGCTGAAACATAGCTGTTGTATCAACATAAGATGAGCGTGAACAATGAAGATAATTTAATTGAGATATAAGAGAAAATGTTTTGTCAATTGTCGTCACAGACTGGTTGGAAAAATGTTTAGATTCCAAACCCTTTAGTAGATTTTTTCGAAAATCCATACAGTTCTTGCAGCAATGGCCTGTAACATATTCAGCATATGGAAGTTCGATTGAATTTGGGCACTATCGTACTCACTCATATTACATACATAACGGCATCATCGAAAAAGCACCAAAAACGAGCTCAGAGACCTAAAAAAATGTGTAAATTATAATTTACACGCATACATACACACATATATATATATAATAGGTTAAAACTAGCGAAAACGGATTCAGGAAACACCGAAATATAAAAATATGCCAATATTTCTATAATCAAGTTTTTATCATAACTACAATAATTTCTTTACACTATGGAAAATAAAAGGTAGAAACAGTGTTAGACATCGACCTCAGATATATCCTGTGCAAAAAGAATCATTTAAAGATATTGAGATACGAACGAGAAATTTGTAAAGAACTCTTCTATTTGTTTAACATTAGATTGCGATTGTGGTCGGGTAACAAATGTAAACTTTTATTCGGTTATTAAACATTTATTCTATTACGCAGAAAATAAGCAATAGTTATATATACCTATTAACAATTTTTCTTAGCATGTTCAAGCTATATTTCGTGATTATTTGCTTTCCTCTTATTCTAAAAAGCAACTAACGTATATTATAAACCAAAAAAGGTCTGTCAGAAAATTTATTAACGTCTAAACATCGCGCATTTTCAATATTTACACCGTCGAATGGGGGGGGGGATATTCTTTCATATGATTTGTTCAAATATTTCGATTTACTGCTTTTTAAGGTTTTTAAAATAACTTTCAAGCATGTTTTTAAAAAAAATCTATCTGTCGCGGCAGCGCGATTAATCTGTTTCACTTAAAACAACATAAAAAGTTCAGCATTTGTTTCGGGTAATATTCCATAAAGAAATTAAAACTTCATCAAATAAATAAAATAATATAAATAAAACACATTTTGAGGGTTAAAGCGGTCTAAACCTGACCTGCCCCAGCTGTTCTTTTCATAGACATGATTTGAAGATATAATAGGTATTTTTCTCATAAAAATGTTTTTTTGGTAATAGTGGGTCATCTAATATATATATATTAAACTAGGGGCTCAGCTCCCTGCCAGCTACCCCGCTAACCACCGTTCAGGCTTCGCAGCCTCTAAAAACATAGCAATGTGCCTGTTTAAAAACAATTACCAGATTACGGAAGATTGAAGGATATTATCACTATAACGGCGGCTATCTTCTGTAATCGGGTTGCCATGCTTTTCCCTTTGAATGGGCATTTTTCGATTAGCATGGTTTCCTCCATCGCTGTCGTAACAACTGACGGCAGTTTTTGGAATTGATATGTAAGATCAATTACATGTTTGGAAATCAGCTTGTATAAAATGGTTACGTTAAAAATGTCGCTATCTTTCTGACTTTTATAACGACGCTATGGACAATGTTCTACCTTCAGGTTCGAGGTTAAAAATCTTTGTCTACTTGGGAATAGGTTTCAGAACTACGGCATTGAAAAACAATGTGTTTTGAAATTTTACGCTTATATTTTATGTTTTGATCGAGTTTTAGATATTTTCAGAAACGGGTATAGCCTATTCCTGAATTCTTTTCTCTATTTTAATACACCATCATGCATATTTTCATGTTATATTTACAATGTATAATGTTTATATTAATTAATAAGAATATCCGAATTTTCTGATATGTAATCGAATTCTAATTCGTGCAAAATAAATCGAAAGTATTTTGCACATACATTACCTGTATTTATGCTGCATCAAGTGATGTACTAATATATAAACAAATGTGCTAGACGCACTACTTTTTTATCATGAGATGTCACATTAAAATTCTCCGGAAGGAAAATCGTTTTAAATGTATTATTTTAATATGATATGACGTAATTTCACAAATGCATTTCTCACGTAATAACTTATTTAAGTTTTTGTTTCTCTTTTAAGATTCGCGGATACATATATTATTTAATTTAAAAGTCTTTTGGAATATTATTACTTGAGCTGTTTAATTATGACTTAATATTCAACATTAAATGATTTAATTCGCAATAATTTAATTATTTTAGGCAGTTTGATTACAACGACACTTAATATTTTGGCCTTTTCCATATGACGTACTTATCACCTTGAAATGCATTTCATGTTTAATAATTTTAAAGTTTTTAATACTTTTTTAATATTTACGTGTAAGTATTTTGACCTAATTTTCTCTGTTTTTTACTTTTAACGCGTGATCACTTCATTCTTATTTTTAAATTGTCTTTCCGTTTTTAATGATTTCACTTTTCAATTTCAATTTGAAAATGACGACAGAAAAGATATCTAGTAATTCCTTTTTTCTTGATCTATGGAATTTATGCCAAAGTAGAAGATGACAGACGATTTCTGGTTTTTAGGCAAATGTCAGGCGAGGGATTTTGAAAAGCAGCCATATCGACGCTCTCTCTTGAGAGCATACGAATCTTCTGGTCTGTTCAGACGAGCGCCCATAAATCGTTGCGGTAAAAATTCCGAAAAGCTTCACGTCGAGGTTCGGCGTTTCCCCCAACTCGCTAGTAGCTGGTGGTGTGCTCAAGTCTTTTGTTTCTTCTATGTTGTCCAGACGAACCGTAGTTTTGATGCTGACTTTAATTTTCTTTATCAGTGATTCGTAAGTTGTTGGTTCTGGTTGCGTATCGAATTTTTTCGCTAGAATTTAAAATGGATTTAATACACGTGGATTAACTAATTTTTGAAATACAAAAGCGTCCAATATTGTTAAACACGTCATGCTTACATTATGTAAAGATAAAAATTAAAATATAATAACTTGGTTAAAAGCATCCTTGATTTAAAAAAAAAAAAAAAAAAATCAGAAAAATCTAAAGAAGATTAGGGCGTTATCGATAACATATATGAATTAATTTTGTTTCATATAAACAAACAAGTTGGAAATTGCTCGTCAAACGTGGCAAATGAGGTGCATTCGAAATATTAGTTTTATAAATATTTTTTGCACTGAATTGTATTGAATGTATATTTGAGTGCACTTCATAAGTGCATATAAATTTCATTCTGTTCGAAAGGCTGTAACATCATTAAAATACACTTGCAATAATTTTTTTCCCATTGGCTGTAATGTAACGGAAGATTTTGACTGTCTCTGTCATTAATCTATACATCCGATTTATATAAAATTTTAAACGACTCGACAAGATTTTGCAAAAATTATATATTTAAAATTTCAGACCATTCGGAAGGTTGCAACATCATTAAAATGCACTTGCAATAATTTTTTCCCATTGGCCGTAATCTGACGAAAAACTTTTGACTATCCCTGTAATTAAACTATACATCCGATTTTCATAAAATTTGAAATGACTCTACAAACTTTTGCAACAATTATATATTCAAAATTTCAGGCTATTCGGTTTTGTAGTTTTTGTTCTATTACATGCGGGCAGACGGACTGAACGACGACTATAGGTGCTACGTATTTATATAATTACGAACGCACCTAAAAAATCATTTAAAATTATGTTAATGTTACAAGTTAACGTTTTATAAGAAAAGTATTTAAATAATAAAGTATTATTATACGGAAAAATTGAATGTAATCGTTATCAAATACTAATAATAATAATACTGTTTTGTCCTAGTACGTACTAAATTAAATTCAGGGGTAATTGCAGAGGTTTCCCTTTGCGGGGTGGGGGTGAAGGAGGCATTTTACGAAAAGTAAATGCTAAAGTTTTCCTTTCTGTGGGAACTTGTTTTCTTTGCAAATTACAGATTTTTAAACCTAACAATATTAAAATAATTAATTAATAGCATATTTTTATGGAATAGAATTTTGTAAGAGGGCCTGTTTTATAATTACGATTTTTGAGAAAAGGCATGTTTTATTAAATGGATTTTTGTGACGGGGCCCTAAATAGACAGCAAATGTTGCATTTCTTAATAATAATGAAATAATAATGAATTCTTAATAATAATTCTTTAAAATTAAAATCGTTACAAGTTAGATCTGGTTTTGAAAATCCGGTATGGGAAAGGAGACAGCAAAACAGAGCCTCCGTGGTCATATCCGATACCGGTTTTATTTACTGCGAGCATGTAGTTTCAAAAATACTGTAATTTATTATTTTTTTTTTAGCTCACAGGATATCAAAGCTTGAGAACTAATATGCCGCCGGTTCTGTGTGTACGTACGTATGTACGTAACGCGATAACTCTTGATAGAAACATCCGATTTGCTTCAAATTTTTTTTCTAGGTTCATTCTGATAAGGCGGTTCCCTGATTAGTTTTGGGTGTTCATTGGTTATAAAGTGGGGCAACGGAGACTAATCCCATCTTTAATTCAGATAAATGTTTTTTTATGCAGAATTATCCGATTTGCTTCAAAGAAATTTTCTACGTTCATTCCGATAAAGCGCTCCTCTAATTAGTTTTGGGGGTTCATTGGTAAAGTACAAAGGGGGAAAGGATGAGGGGTCTACTCCCCTTTGATTTAGATAAATGGGTTTTTCATGAAGATTCGATTTGCTCCAAATTTGGTATACCGGTTTGTTATGCTAAGGAGCTTCTCTGATTAGAGTTGGAGGTTCATTAGTTAAGTATAAATCGGGAAAAGGGGGCTAGTACCCCCCTTTAAATTAAATAAATATGTTTTTCACGCAGAATTATTCGATTTTCTCCAAATTTGGTACACGGTTTATTATGTTAAAGAACTACCTTGATTAGGTTGGGAGGTTTATTGGTTAAGTATAAAGGCGGTAACGGGATTAGTTCCCCTTTAATTTAGATAAATGAGTTTTTTATGCAGAATTATTCGATTTGCTTCAAATTTGATATACCGGTTTTTTACGATATAGCGTTTCCTTCATTAGATTTGGAGGTTCATTGGTTAAGTATAAAAGGGGGAAAGGGGGGGCACGTCCCCTTCCCTTAATTTAGATAAATGGGTTTTCATGCAGAATTATTTAATTTTTTTTTTTTTCTAGGTTCATTCTGATAAGGAGCTTTCCTGATTAGATTGGAAGATTCATTGGTTAAGCATAAAGGGGGAAATGAGGGAGCTAATTTCCCTCTTAATTTAGCGAAATGGTTTTTTCATGGAGAATTATCTGATTTGCTTCAAATTTGGTATACAGGTTTATTCTGATAAGGCGCGTCCCTGATTAGATTTGGAGGTTCGTTGGCTAAGTATAAAGGGGGAAAACGGAGGCTAATCCCCTTTCATTTATTTTTTGAGGGGCATTATTCTTTGAAATAAGAGTATAATATACAATTTGTGTGAATAGCCTGTGAGCTCAATGCCACCAGTTTAACTGGGCACATTTATTTATTTATTTATTTTTAAAAATACTGTAATTTTTATTTTTTTTTCTATAAGTATGTATACCGTACCTGCCAAGTTTTACGCTTTTTCTCTCACCACTATTTTTTAACACATAAATTTGCCTTATTTAATCATCGAAAACCTAAGATTAAATAAGTCTAATTTTTCTGATCAAAAAGAGCGGTACGGAAAAAGCGTATAAGTTAACAACAGATGAAACAACAAAGTCAAAGCTCTGTAAAATGGGCGCTTGTCAATCCTGGTCATCGGTTTGGAGTAATCCTATATCGCCATGTACGCCAATGGCGCCTCGTGTATGTAAAATTCGTCGTGGGTACAAAATCCTCCAAGTTCCCTATGAATTATACCACTGGAGGTGCCTATAGTGTTTTTTGCTAAGACTGGCGGTTGACCTACAAGGTGTTTCTCAGATAACGGGTTCTGAATCCCCCAGTTGGTTACTTTTTCCATGCTACATTTGCGGTTGTTTCAGAGCTTCTACAGTCAAGAACGAAAAGAGTTTGGGGAAAACGAGTTATCTGGGATTTCCATGAAAACTAGTGATTGTGACTATGAAGGTAAACCACCAGTTGAAAAAAAAAATGAACTATAATCAGGTGAAGGTCTCGTCACCTAATCAAGGTTCTAAATTACGAGACCAACTTGAGTAGCGAAAGCCGTCAGCAGAAAGAGTGAGAAATGGCCATGTACTCTAATGCCGCCTGGTACATGTAAAATCCGCTGCAAAGTTCTCCAAGTTACCTATGAATTATAATTCTGGAGGTGCCTGTGCCAGGTGAAGGTCTCGTCATTTGATCAAGGCTCTAAATTACGAGATCAACTTGAGTAGCAATGTGCAGGTGCCACACAACAAGATATAAATGTTAAGTAACCGGCGCCCCACCAGTGGCCGAGAGGTTCTGCTCTCGAAACTGGTAGACGGGAAGTGCTGGGTTCGATCCCAATCGCGCCCGTCGGCCTAATCGTTCGGAGTTTTCGTGGTTTTCTTCGAACCTTGGTTCTCCAAGCGTTAATACGGGTTAGGTTCCCTTAGAAAGACCTCCACGAAAGGCACTCCCCCTTAGGGCCCATATCCCACGTGCAGATAATTGGCCGACATAAATACAACCAACCAACAAATACAAGTAACCGGCATAAAAAAGTTCCCAACTAAGCAGTAGGCACTGCACTGCCGATTGGATGACGTTCTAGGCGCTCGTCAGGTTTATTGATAAAACCCGTTCAGCTGTGGCAACCCTGCAGGTAAGGGGCTGGTCATCGGATAGAAAGAAAGAAAGGTAATTTTAGGCAACATAATAATACATATTCATTAATCTTAAAAATGCTGGAAAGTAAATAAAATCTGCGATTAACCCTTTGAAGGGTCGGTGGTATATTACTTATACTAGTTAATTTCAATAAAAATTTGTACCGGAATCTTTAAATAAAATTTTACTTTATAATTTATGTGGTTTATTTTAATTGCATTTATTTTCAAATGAAGTGTCCGAAATCTTTTTGTGAGTTTTCAACATTACACCAACAGAATTATTTGCCAAAGAAAGAGTTAAAGCACTAGCTTCTACTTCTTCTTATTCGTGAAACTGATGTGAATTTCTCCTTTTCTTTAATGATGCATTTTATTGAATCTAAAAAGGTAGGTCTATCATAGCTAATTAAGTTCACCGATAAATTTGAATTAATCACTTTTGAAAGTCTTAAATGCATAAACGTGCATCCATTTCACATAAGCGGATATAGGAGAAGCTTTGATATAATCTTTTGTCCCATTTTCCTGAACAGTTTAACTGTCCATTTAGTATGTGGGTGATTGCTTTGTCTCCAATAAATTCTATTCATTCATGGCTATGTAGAGCCTTTTGAATACTTAGGGTAAAATGCTCTTTTGATCATAAATGGGATTTAACTTTACTTTCTTTATTAGCTTTCAAAGAATATCAAAGGATATTCTATTATATAAAAAGTAAGCAGACTGTTAAATAATTTTTTTTAATGAAATATAAAATATATTTTATTGAAAAGAAAATAAGAAACAATCATATTGTTCCAACTTTATGATAGGTCAATGTTAAAAGTCTAATAAAACAGCTCAGGACCATGGGTGTCAGCAAAATGAAATCCCAGGAGAGATAAGATTTGGAATTGTATGTGAATTTGTTTTACTCCTAAACTAGCTGAGTTGCCCAGCGTTACCCGGCCCCTTGATAATAACATTAAACAAGCAAGAAGCTGGAATTCTGCTTTTTCAGAATTTAGTGTCGCCCCCCGACGAAGAAATAATAATAATAATAAAAAATGTTGCGAAACAGCACCGAAAACTGGCAATATGAAGCAATTAAAATAAAAAAACTTTGTAAAAAATCACCATGAAATAAAAACCATACAAAGAACGCGTTTCGAGCTAAAAACATAACAGCTCGCCATCAGCTACTGTAAACACGTGTCCGTAAGCGGACAAGGTCAAAAATGAACTGAAAGGTAGAGAATGTTGCAAAGAATGCGACAGATGGCGCTAGCTGAAAGGAGCACATGCAGAAGAGAAAAGTGTTGCCAAAAAGATAGAAGAGAAATTGATAGGGAAAAATGGAAATAAAAGAAATAAACAAAATTAAAATAAAGTAAAAGAAGTAAATTAAAAAATATAAATAATAATAATAATAAATAAAGAAATATGAAAGAATAAAACAAGAAAAAAATCAAAAGAACTTTTTTTTAACAAAATAAAAAGAAAAGAAAGAAGAGAAGAGGGAAAAGAATTACAAAAGTAATTTCCACGCTGGAGATAGGAAAGGAGATGATGGGAGATCATTGACAAGATTAGCAGAATTTTTAGAAATAAAATATGCTTCATGAAAATCCAAGTGAGAGGGAGAGGCAGGGGAAGAAATAATTTTTGCCATGGAGAAATTGAAACAATGACTGGAAGACCAACAGTGAGAAGCAATCGAAGATTTAGAGATTTCTTGATTTGCAATATATACCTTTGATGCTCGCCTAATCTGAATTTTAAAGCTCTCTTTGTTTGACCAATATAACATAAATTGCAAGAGCAAGAAATAAAATAAACACCCCACCGGTTCTCAGTAGGAATACGATCTTTTAGAGAAGAGAATTTAATTTTATGTCCGGTACATGTCCAGTAGCTGAAATACAACGACTGGGGCATCTAACCCGGATTTAGCCTATTTAGTTTTAAAAGGGTTGTGTTTTGTTCTCACTTTTTTTTTCACTTGGTTTGGTTTAATATTAAAAACAAAATAATTCTTATCGTCTAACTCTTTGAAATTTTCATGAGTTATAAATATAATGTTTTGGAAGTATATAATGTTCATAATTTTTGCTCAAAAATATAAATATTTACTTGTAAAAACATGAGCAAAAACCATCTGCATATTCACATTCTGAGAAAAAATGTTGCAGATTTTATTATTGTTTTTTAAATACTTCTAATCGTCCGAATGTTTCGAGATTTTTATGCATGATGTAAATCGAGTGTACAAAACATTTGAAGTGATTATGGGAAAATATCGATATTTAGTTACTTTTAGCGTAGAAAAAAGAGTGTTTCCGAGAGACGAAATGTCACTTCCAGTCGCGAGTTGTTTTAAAAGATATTATTAATTATTTATCGGTTAATTAAATTGGTAAATTTATTAAATTATTGGTATTTCAGAAAACAAATTGCGCGAATTGTTCTCATTGACTTTTCAACAGTGTTATGTGTTTTATAACTAGACAGAATTACGTAATTTATATACGAATTTATTGATCATATATGGGGATACACAAAATAATTCCAGTCAGAACTGGAAATTGAAAAATCCACGAACCGGAACGCTTTTTCAAAATTATTCTTGAATAAAACCATTTTTACTGCTTGGTTCAGTTTTTAGCCAATTTTTTAAATTGTTCATTTTACTTAGAGTATGATGCAGTCCAAGTACAAACGTTATTTACGTTTGAAGATACTTTAGTCAGTCTAAGTCATCATCTTAGTATCCACTAATCCAAGTTGTGTAATGATTGCGAAAATCAATCTATTTTTTAGGATAAATTTAAATTTATATATAAGTATATCACAAAACACTGGAATGATAAATGCACCAGTCGTGCAGGACAGTTAAATCCGGTGTCCGAAATTCAACTATTCGACAGGAAATAACAAGGTCACAAAAAATATAGCACGACGGACAAACCAACAACTAACTTCTAGCTCTTTGCTCAGGCTTCAAGTGGTGGCTTATTGCAGTGATATTAACTGCATGATAGCACGTTCTAACCATTTCTTCGGATGAATCTGAACCGGAACGGAAATATTAATGCTTTATAGGGACTGTAACAATAGTTTTTAATAAGGCACGAACCGGAACGATATTTACTATAATTTCACGAACAGGAATATCTTAAGGGTTTGATCAATTACATTTCGAGGCTGATTCGAATGCCTTTCCGATTATGGACAATTGGATTTTTAAATATGTTATGCGTTTTTAAATTTTTTACAAAAGATATTTTTTCACCTTATTAACAGGTGAAGTATCGTTTCTGGAAGTGTTGAAAAGTGTTTCATAAACTTTGTTTAATGCATGTGTTTTCTTTCTTGTTTTCTTTTGAAATTATTCTGATGAAATGGGATGGTTTCTCTTCAGTGGCTGATATTCGTGGGTGCAGACAGGACGAAATCCATGGAGAAGCAAGATTTTGAAACAAATGTGCAGTCGTGAAAAAAAAAAAAAAAAAGTGAGCACCTCTACTAACTCAGCAACAAATTATTGTACAAGAAAGTTGCTGGTACCAAAAGATTGGAAATAAAGTGTACTTTTAAATGATATATATATAATTTGCTAAGGGGCTATTTACATATAAAAATAAACCCAAAATTTGTATTTTTCAATAGCAATACCTAGGTGTGACACCATAAATAAATTCTAAACTCTTCAATTAGCCCAAAAACAAATTTTCATGAAATTCATACGAATAGTTTCAGAGAAATTAATTATTTAAAAATTAGTCTTTTTTAAGGGCTGTATCCAAATTGAAGTTCGGTACTCTATTGTTGAAATGCTAGAGAATGACTATATCACTTCTATTAATGCATTATTTCTTCCCAATATGATAATTTCACTCGCTTAATATGTTTCGACTATTGCCAACCCAAATGTTTCAGTAAAATGTGTAATATATATCTATATTTTTCAAATTATGCTTTTCTGCGCATCATAGACAACTCCTTAAACCATAATTTTGACGTTTTTAATCATAATTCGAAACATACGAAATTCAGAATTCGCATAAAGTAGGACATAATAAATATAAATCTATCAAACAAATTGCAGGTTACAATTCATATTTTTTTCGAATATTAATTTCATAATTTATATTATAATTTTTTTAATTAAAAATTCAACGTATTTATATTTGAGTTTTTTTAGTATTATAATTACACGCAATATTATCACATTAGGATTATAATTTCAGGCGATATTAATAAAAATATGAAAAAAATAATTTTACATTAGCAGCTCTAAATTTGAAAGTTTATAATTCAGAAAAGTATCATCCAAATTAATTGAAATTTCAAATTTCATTTCCAGGCATAGATTGAACTGAAGATTTAAAATATATTGTCAAAATTGGGTGTTGTCATTGAAAGAAACAAAGTTTGGTCTGGTTTTGATTTGAAGATGGCCCCTAAGCAAACTTTATATACGTCATTTAAAAGTAGACTTTATTTTCAATCGTTTGGTATCAGTAACTTTCTTCTATTATAATTAGTTGCAGAGTTAGTAGGGGGTGTTTACTTTTTTCCCCCACGACTGTACCTATGGTCCACAGCCGAAGGATTTTGAGTATTTTGCTGTTTGTTTGTTTTTTACCGCTTTAAAATGTCAGTTCAGAAATTGATCGACAAGCATCAAGTTCAGGAAAACCTTGGTTGTAAAATTCGTTATCATTTTGAGCACTTTCCTAAACCTTCATTTCTTAAAATGGAGAATATAAATATGAAATACGTTAAACTAAGAATTTTTTATCGGAACCCCTCGTGCTTAGACAATTTTCAAACATATCAACATAAAACAAAAAGAAATTTATCAATTTAGAAACATTAATGTTATTATATTTTTAACCATTTCGAAAAATGGTTATTGTCCACGTCAGGGTAGGAAATCAAAAGCATATCTGAAGCGTTTTATTGGTTTAATCCGCATTTTATTCGTTTTCTGATTGGTCTATGCACTAACCTTCACTTTCAACAGAGATAGATACTTCTGTTGCCAATATGACAAAAAAGTAATAAAAACTACAAAAAAAATAATAATAACTCAGAAACAAATTGAGATACAGCTTTCAAACAAATTGCATTTAAAAGTACATTTTTTTCTCTATACGACGGTGTAAAAAGTAATAGTGTGGGATGTTTAGAAGTTTAAGAATGAAACTTCATTTAAAATGGGTCGATGGAAAAGCCTTTTCCCGAACAGCCAATGAAATGCTTGGATAATACGTAAGTTTCAGGAAATCTGACGAGTCGCAGGCGATTTTTGTCGCTTGCAATTTTTACGTGTAATAACACTGTTAATGTTTAATTCATGACGTACGTAATGTATGATCAACTCCGTGCGATTTTTTATGTCTTAAATTTTAGTCTTTAAAAAAATCATTTTCCAAATGGTCGTTGTAATTTGTTAAATTGCATTTTTTTTTTTTAAATCTGCAACCCTTTCCCGGCAAACCACCTCGGGAAACTCCGCCTCCTTCTCCCATTTAAAATACCATTCAAATACATGAACGTAGAATATACATAATTTAAACTATCAGAGAGCTCTACCCGCCTGACGGGAAACTCTTAGTTTCTTTTCCCTTCAGTTTTTAATTATTTAAAATCACTTGGAATGAATAAATTTTACGTTTTTTACTTTTTTTCAGAGAAAATGAAAATTTAATTAAATAAATTTCAAAATCCAAGGAGGGGCAGTGGCCTCTTCTGCTCCCCCTTTCCGGCATCCAAGATCATATTATTAATTTTTTTATCGCTAGATTTATTAAAAATAATAGCTAGCTTTTACAGCGCTATGACAAAATGAAAATATTTCTCTGTGATAGAGAAAAATCAATATCTCCTCCCTGTGATTTGTTTGAAAGGGTCATTTTAAATTCAAATAAAATTTCAGTGTGTGAAGCGACAATTTTAATTTGAAGTAAAAGTAGTTATCTAAGAAAAATCTCAAGTCGTTTAAGGTGATTTTTTTTATTCGCAGATGCTAGATTTCGTCAAGTTAGGTATTGAATTATTTCTTCTTTCGTAGCAATTGTTATGAAAACTTACCACTAAAAGTAGATAATATTTTCCTGTTTCATTATCTGAGTCTTACAGTCTAGTCTAAAGGATATGCCTATGTCTATCTCAGTCTAAAAGGTTAATTAAATTCTCTTGAAGTTTCAAAACTAAGCAGTTATTCATGCCATTTAAATAACAGGATTTAGAAAATGGTTTTTTGATCGCTACAGCATACTAGTTTTAAATTAAAGCGATAATTTATGCACAATTCTCAGTGCCTTTTTACATATTTTTTTAAATTTGAGAATTTTATAATCCTTTTTTTTACGTATTACTAAATGGTTTTATGAAGTAAAATGATTGAATATAAAAAAAATGCAATTCTTATGGTAAAATGACATAGCTTTTAAGTGCTTTTATTGAGATAATTTTAATACCACACTAATTCTACAATTTTGAACTTATTGCAAAATTCTTTTCTCACATTTCTTACAAGAGTGCTCTATCTATCTATATTATAAAGGACAAACATATCTGTGCGTAACGCATACGTCATTTTGCGAATGGCAACACTTTGAGATTTGAAATGAAATTTCGGTTTGCAATTTTCGCTACTGCAAATTTTTAAACTTCTAAGCATTGTATATTTTTAATTTTTAGACCTTCGTACAGGGAAAAAAATGTGCTTTTAAATGCAATTTGTTTGAAAGCTATATCTCAATTTGTTTTTGAGATATTAATTTTTTTGTAGTTTTTAATACAAATTTTGTAATCGTGGCAACTGAAGCACTTCATTTATATTGAAAGTAAAGGGAAAACAGTCATGGTTTATTATTTTTATTGATTATATTCTTGATGATGCCATTTTCACATTACAAATAAAAGTAACTTTTTTATCATTTGTGAACAGAAAATGACGTCAGAAATAAAAAAAAAAAACACGCATTCTTCTTCATAAATCAATTACATTTCAATATTTTTACATTACGCTGATACCGAGTTTGAGACGCTAGGCAAACTGATTCAGTGAATAAAAATGATGTCATATTTAAAACAAAACGATCTTCTTCTTTTTTTTTTTTTTTTTTTGTAAAACTAAATATTTGACCAATACTATGACAACTAAAGGCAAATTTCTGAATATTTTTTTCACGGGTACTGAGATTAGAACTTAAAGTTTGTGCGAATTTTCACATGAAAAGTTGTATCGGACAAACGTGACTTTAAGTTTGGAAATACTTTCATTAATAATCTATTGAGCGTTTAAATACTTTCAAATTGTGAATTTGAGTGGTGCGTATATAAATTATGAGAATGTGAAAATAACGTACAGTTTAGATTTTATTGGGGAAATTTTTATGATGCGACAAAGCTAAATCCTTTTTACTGATTTTTCATCCCGTAAAAACAAACATAAGAGCCTCAATCGATAACTTCATCATAATTACTCATCTTGATTACGTATTCTAATACAGTTTAATTTTTTAATAATTTAAGCAGTTGAAGTTTGTGGAAATAATATTTTGGTAATTTTAGGTTAAAAATATTATTTCTTTTAAGAGTTAGACAACCAATGTAAGATGGATTTTTTATTGTAATTATTTTTGTAGGTTTATTATAATTTCGATCTGACAGTTCCTTTCTAACATTTTAGTTCGTCGAATTTCGACAGGTTCCAACTCGTCTATATTATAAAGGACAAACATATCTGTGCGTAACGCATACGTCATTTTGCGAACGGCAACACTTTGAAATTTGAAATAAAATTTTGGTTTTGCAATTTTCTCTACTGCAAATTTTTAAACTTCTAAACATCGCACATTTTAAATTTTTAACCCGTCGTATAAGGTAAAAAAATGCTCTTTTAAATGCAATTTGTTTGAAAGTTGTATCTCAATTTATTTTTGAGATATTAATTTTTTTGTAGTTTTTAATACCATTTTTCTTATCATGGCAACAAAAGTACCCCATTTCTATTGAAAGTAAACGGAAAATAGTCGAAAGTAGGAGATACTGTATCTCTTTGTTGCCATTTTCGCATAAAACCTGAAAAAAAAATTGAAATTAAAATATGGGCTATGTCAAGAATATTATCTGTTATTCCGTGATAATAACGTCACATGCATACTTTTCTATAGACGAAGTTTAAGACCGTATTGTGAAAGTTGATTGCTTTAGCGGATGCAAATGACGTCATTTTAAAAAAAGCGTGTATTTTAATTTTTAAACCTGAATTATGTTTTGTAGAAGTGCGTCATTTTCACAGCCCAGCTGCTTTGAAATTCTTCAGAGGTGAAAATGGTTAACTTTTGAAAATAATGTAATCGAAATCACACACTGATAAAACGCAATGTTTTACAAAAATTTAGAGTGTCTTTATAAAAGAGAGGTGAAATGCAAATAATAGCGATTTATATTACAGAAATTGATGATTCTCGCCTGGATGGATTTGCTTCGCCGAGTTAGACAAGCAAACAAATAACACGAGGTTTAAAATATTATCCTGTTCCTGAAGTTATTGTCCAAAATTCTGTCGAATAATAAAACTTTAATGCTATTCTTTAGGACATTCTACTATAATTTTATCAAAATAACATAATTTGCTTAATTTAATTTTTTCCTAATTTTACATAATCTATATATTTAAAACACAACTGTGTTTTTTAGTCATCTGCCCTGATCTCTCTGCTGAAACAATTTTACTAATATTTTTAAAAACTAAAAGCTCTTCATTTGTAGATGTGATCGTACTACCTGTTTTTTTTTTTTTTTTAAATATACCCACTTTTATATTTTAATTTTAAAAGAATTTTATGAAATTTCTTCAAAATGGTGAAAATTAGATAGCTTTCATTATTGCAGTCAAGAGAGAAACAATGAGGTATTTTTTCACTCCAGTTGGGTTTATTGTATTTATTGTATGTATGTCTGTAAAATATTTATATATACCTTTAACTGTTGAATGCAGGCGTTATTTATGTGTGAATGTGTGTTTTAATGTATATTGTAGTATGTGTGTTTATTATTATATTTCGTAGATCGATGTAATAGTAAAATCTATTCATCGTTGTCCGGTCATCCAAGGCTGTTGTAAATAAATGGCTGGTGACTTCCCCAACATGGTTTATTAGTGAGAAATTGCAGACTTAGGCATCGGCCGGAGTAGCTCAGTGGTTAGAGCGACTGCCTGGAATGCAGTGGTCCCGGGTTCGATTCCTGGCTCTGGCTAATTTTTCACTCCAGTTGGGTTTATTGTATTTATTGTATGTATGTCTGTAAAATATTTATATATACCTTTAACTGTTGAATGCAGGCGTTATTTATGTGTGAATGTGTGTTTTAATGTATATTGTAGTATGTGTGTTTATTATTAGGTATTTTTATCTTTGTTCATGCTATTTTCTGATAAAAATGCAAAATTGTTCATAAAAATTATTGTATAGGGTATTGTGGCGCAAAATCCCATTAGGAGCAGAATATTATAATAGGGGCATAATAACGGAAAATGACATACTGCTTTTGAAAACAAGTATTTTTCCTCATAAAATTTCTATATTGTTTTTCCTTCTGCATGTGTACTGATAATAAGTTTCAAACACTAAGCGAAATGCTTATTTAAGTAATAATGAAGTCATATTTAAAGAAAACTATCATTTTCTTAGATAAAACTAAGCATTTTAATACAAATGCGTCTAAAAAACATAAATTACGGAAATTTTTACTTTCCGGAATTGAGATTAGAATCTCAAGTAAAGAGTGCGTTTGTTTACATAAAAGATGTTGCTGACAATCATGACTTCAAGTTTTGAGTTAAAATGATTTTTAAATGATCAAACAAAATACAAATAAAGAAACAATAATGGATATGACAAGTGCGCATGCAAATTTTGAGAAGGTGAAAATTGCTGTTTTTTATTCCGCAATAAGAAGCATAAGAGCCTCAATGGATAACCACATCCTAATAACTGATCTTTATTATATTTTACTGATTAAGTATCTATATTATAAAGAACAAGCGTATCTGTGCGTTACGCTGATGTCATTTTGCGATTGGCGACACTTCACGACCAAATTTCGGTCTTGAAATTTTCACAACAGCAATTTTTTTAATCTTCTGACCATCGTACATTTTCAATTTTCGTCCCATAGAGAAAAAATTTACTTTCAAATGCAATTTGTTTAAAAACTGTATCCTAATTGACTGATGTATTATATTTTCTAAAATAATTTGTAAGCACGATTTTTTTTTAAATTTTATCTTATCACGTGCCGGTTTCAATACATAATAGTAATAAACATTTTGCACATAAAGCAACAAACAGTTTTCAGCATTTGTTTCTGACTATTTTTGCATAACGAAATTAATACTTCCATTATAAACAAATAAAAGAATAATAGTAAAAAAAAAAAAACACCAATCTAACATATTTGTGAAAGACAAATTAACGAAATTAACACTTCTTTTACAAACAAATAAAAGAATAATATTGAAAAAACACAAATCTAACATATTTGTAATCGTACAATTTAAATTTTTAGATCACTAAATAGGATTTTTTTTTCAAATGGAATTTGTTTGCAAAGTTCATCTCAGTTTACTGATTGTCCATGGTTTTAAAAACAATTTTAAAGCATGAAATATTTTTTAATTTATCTATATCGCGCGGAGCTCGATTAGGAAAGATTAATCCGTTTGCCCTTAAAACAAAATAAAGAGTTCTTCATTTTCTTACGGCTAATATCCATTAAAAAGAAACTTAAATAAAATAATATAAATAAAACACAAATTTAACAGACATAAGCTCTGAAATTATCGGAATATAAAAGGATGCCATAAGTCGCAAAATATCTGGCCAAATAACACTTAGCATGCGGCTGATAAGAAAATATCGCTTTTGATAAATTTCAAAAATTTATTTGATTGTATAATTCGCATTTTCCATTTGAAAAATGCTTTTTTTATGTAAGTGGGCAATCTAAAAAAATGATTGCATATAAAAAAATTTTTAGTTTAAAAAAAAAAAAAAAAAAAATGTTTTCACCTATATTCGTTAACCCGGAAGCCCGGGTACGATCCCCTAGTAACTGTAAAGACTAGATTTTCAAAGGGCTACCACAGGCGATTATTTTTATCTTCAATTCACACCAATATTTAACTAATATAAATTTTGAAGTATATTTCTCTTGCAAATGTTGTCAAATTGTGTTAAGGATTTCTGTTCTGAGAAAGTGGTGCCAGTTAGAATTAAAAAATAGCCTCCTGTGCCAGCCCTGCAAAGAGGGAATTAATAACGATATACGTAAAAATGGCTTATATGACATGAAAAAAATGATGATACATAAAAACGGCATGCCATTTAAAAATGACCATTTGCTTAACATTTTTTAACATTTTCCACAATAGTCTAAAAGTGCTTATGAATTCGGTTTGTCTCTCCATCCGAACTCTAACTCGTATAAATATACTAGTCCGATTGCCAAGAAATTGATTTACGTTATTGGAGTTTACTATGGCATGGTTGGTATTGAAAATTAAGTATGTAGAATTTACGGTTGATTTACAGGGACATTCAAAAGAAATCCGTTACATTACGGTCTATGGGAAAAAATCGTTTGCAGTGTATTTTAATCATATTACACTATTTTAAACATATTGAAATTGATGTATATCACTGAAATGTACTACAAGGTTCTTACTATAGAGCATGGTGAGCATGGGATTTATTGTTTATTTACAGGGGCACACAAAAGAATTTGGCTACAGAAGAAAATGAACAATAATTGAACTATTGAAGACTACGAACAACAATTGCTAGAAGAACGTTTACAGTTGTTGTATGCGTTCTTAAATTTAATTACTTTTTAAATATTATTTGGTGTGTATAAATTGTATAAATCATATACAGGGCTACACAAAAATTTCCAACAACATCCGCTTATTGGTGGAAATTGCTGTATGAAAATTTTCAACTATACTATGCGTTTAACTGAACTAATTTTTAGGATACTATGCAGCATACATACATATCTATAAAGCATCAGGGATGCACAAAAAAATCAATCACACATTTTCCCGACTGTTCATGGTAATAGCAGAAATTGGGTTTCCAAATGCATTATGACGTTTTCCAAACTGTTCATTTAGTTAGACATCGTTTTTCACCTTAGTAAACTGCAGTTTTGTTATAGTATTCTGAATGTGTTGGAAAGTGTTTCATAATCTATGCCGTACATATGATTTTTAGTTCTTGCTTTTCAATAAACTATTTAAATTGCTGAAAATCCGATTCTTAATTTTTAGGAAATGCACCATAAATATCGCTTATAACGAAAAACCGAGTCAACTGAAATTTTACAATTTGAAAATGGCGATATTCTGGAAAAAAAAAAATATATATATATATATATATATATATAAATTTAAACTGATAAGAAGGAATTTAAAACTTGCAACTCCAAATCATTTAAAAGAAAATGTTAGGAATAAAAAAAAAAAAAAAAAAAAAAAGCAATTTAACAAATTGCAACGACCATTTGGATAATGATTTTTTCGAAGACTAAAATTTAGGACATAAAAAATCGCACGGAGTTGATCCTACATTACGTACGCCATGAATTAAACATTAATAGTGTTATGACACGTACAAATTGCAAGCGACAGAAATCGCCTGCGACTCGTCATATTTCTTAAAACTTACGTAACATCCACCTGAAACTTACGTATTATCCAAGCATTTCATTGGCTGATCGGGAAAAGGCTTTTCCATCGTCAGATTTCCAAGAAATCTGACAACCAATTTTAAATGAAATTTCATTCTTAAACTTCTAAACATCCCACAATATTACTTTTTACACCATCGTACAGAGAAAAAAATGTACTTTTAAATGCAATTTGTTTGAAAGCTGTATCTCAATTTGTTTCTGAGTTATTATTATTTTTTTTGTAGTTTTTATTACTTTTTTGTCAGAGTGGCAACAGAAGTATCCATCTCTATTGAAAGTAAAGGGAAATACAGATTACTGTATAGACCAATCAGAAAACGAATAAAATGCGGATTAAACCAATAAAAAGCTTCAGATATGCTTTTGATTTCCTACCCTGACGAGGACAATAACCATTTTTCCAAATGGTTTAAAAAAAAAAAAAAAAAAAAAAAAAAAAAAAAATCCTTTCCGCGTATTTATTAATCATTGGATCATTACAAATCCATTTTAAGCAAATAATTGGAAAATTGATACTTTTATCTTTTTTTTTTTTTTTTTTTCAAAATGTCTTTAATTTCTCTAATCAACACATTAATTTGCTCTGATAAAGAAGACATTACAATCTGTCTGTTTGTATTCCAAAATTATTCCTCCCAGAATATGGAACGCAAGGCTATGAAATTAAATAATTTAACCGAAAGGATCCGAGATGTCATATAAGCTCTGGAAATTTAAAAATGTGAATCAGTTTCCTAGATAAAATTTTTTTTCTTGGTAACTTTAACAAAATTTCTCTAAAGATGAGAACTAAATGACACCATTTTTGTGGATAAAATTGGAAAAAGAGAAATGAAACGTTTGTTATATTTTCCCAGACGACATTTTCTCATTAAAATTGAAAATAGAAATCATTTTCAATTTAAATAGATAGCGAAAAAAAAAATGGATTAAATTAAATGTTCCAAGAAAATTCGATGAAATAATAGTGAAAAAATATCTTCACATAGTGAAGCTTCGTGAGTCAATTTATTTTACAGAACCAAAAATCACCTGTCGACATATTGACACTTAGAAATCATTACATGGATTTTTTTTTTTTTTTTTTTTTTTTTTTTACATAACTTTACATAGCTTTACATTCAACCAAGAAGGAAGATTTAAGCTCCTTGCATAATTGCACAAGCCTGCGATGGTTGTGTTTTTTTAACTTTTAATAATTGATTTTAATGTATATTTTAGCGCTGAATCCGAAAATGACCTTTATTTCTAACCATCACGTCAGAATTTTTCGCAAATTGTAAATTTCAAAATTAAAAAATAGTGAAAATCTGATACTATAAAATAGACGTAAAACTTTTTTATTCGATTTAATTTTATTTAATTCAAAAATTTATTAAATTTTTTCGCTTATACTGGTGATTCTTACATCTAAACAGCTCGGGGGTCCAATGAAGTGGGGGGAGAGGGTTCAATTTGATCTTCAAACTTTTTAACTTTGAAATTTCCGATTTGCGAAAGATCTTGAAGATCGCTTTTGAATTCAGTGGTAAAAAATACATAAAAATCACTTATCGAAAGTTACAAAACATAACAATCATATCTATTTTATAGTATCAGATTTTCACTATTTTTTGACTTTTTAGCTTTGAAATTTCCGATCTACAAAATATCCTTATGCGATGGTAAAAAATGAAGGTCATTTTCGGATTCTTCACTACAAAATACATAAGGATCAATTATGAAAAGCTAAAAAACCTGACACAACCCAAATTTTAATGGTTAGTGTTATCGCCTTCTATCTACAAGAATTGAATTTAAACAAAACATCTACCATTTTCAATTCATTATTTTTGTAAGATTCGTTTAAAACGTTTAACGCGTTTCTCACGGGCGTTAAAAGTAAAATAGTTTTTTAGATAAAAATAACATTTTTTTTTGTGTATATCATTTATTTCAATTAAAAAAATGAAAAATGTGAAAAAAGGTAATTTCATGGTTAGGGGCTGTGCATATGTAACGTTATCAACATTTTCCTAATTTTGGACCCCTCCCCCCTTACGATATCATACGTTATCGTTCGTCGACCCCACCCCAACTCCTCATGATATCGTTATCGACGTCTAAATATTATTTTTATTTTTACATTATTTTTCCTTCTTTTTACACTTTTGCAGTGATATACAGATATATATGTATTTTCATAAAAATATACACACTTTTTGATGTGAAGAAAAAGTTACAGGAAAAAGAAAAGTTTGGTTAGATAAAAAAAGATAACGATACCAATAGACACCACCCTCTCTCCCTACCGATATCTTTCGATATCAAGTATCAGATCCCTCTCCCCCTAAAGTGATAACGTTATATATGCACAGCCCCTTATCGTGGGAAACAAGACAAGTGCATTTTTATAATGACTTTTGTAAATCATCATCAGCTGTTTTATTCTCTACTTTTATTCTACACCTTTTTTGAAGCGCGCTCGAAACACTTCTGCGGTATTCAAACTAAAAGGAATTTCTATAGCTATTAAGCCTACAGATTTTAATGAGCATTTGAAAAGACTTTTCAAAGTTCAGTCATTATATGCATTGCTCATATTTTGCACTCCCGCCTGAAAAATATAAATATTGAAGTTCATAGCAATAAATAAACAGGGCCTCATTTAAGACAATATAGTTCAAAATGATGAGTAATGTTGAAAATTACCGAAGGAAGAAAATAAATTTTAGGAATACGGATAGTTTCGGTCCTGGCCGAATATTAGGTTGCATTTTCGCAGAAAACGAATGTTTGTCGAAACTAAGATTTCGTGCCGGAAACGAAACAGAAACAGAACATTCTGTAGAACTCTAGTTTTTTTCCTTTTGAAGTACGAGACCCTAAAAACTAAAATATTGTTTTACGAGTTTGTCAAAGTGACGTCATTTCGTTTCATCACCTCCAGAATCGAATCTTAAAAGAACAATGAGGTTATTTGGCCAAAATGAGATGCGATTCCCCATAGTTTTGTCACATTTAGGGTATATTTGGAATTTTATCAAATAAATATATATATTATTAGGCAGTAAAAGATTGTATACTGTGCTTTTAATTAGAAACTAACTTGTTTTGTAGAGAAGATGAAACATTATCTGTAACCTGAGCAAAATATGTATGATCGTCGCATTTAGATCATTTTGTCTTATTTACAGTAGTTAAAGACTAAATGAGATGTCCAAATTAACTAAATGTGACAATGAATTTTATGCATGCAAATTCATATTAAAATATTCATTTAATTGCTATCAATTTTTAAACACTTAAAAAGAGTTGTAATACTAAAAAATAAAAGTTGAATCACTTAATATTGAACTATACTTAATATACTAACAGCCTAATTTAATAATAACTTAAATATTAAAAAAGAACTTTGTGATGCATAATATTGAATATATTATAACTAGCATTCGTCAGGTCGAAATGTCGGAGCATGGAGACGCGTAAACTTAAAAGATATTATTTAAAAAAATGTTTTATTTTCTAGATTACTGTTTAATAGTATAAAAATAAGTTGGAAAAAACAATCGTCGATACTTCATTTTAAAGTGTTTAATTCAGTCGTCAGTTGCCTCGGGTAATGTACAATTGCTATTCTGTCAGCAAGTGCTCCCATACTTCTAATTTGGTAAAGCCTGTCCTTAGCGAAAATTGCTTCTATTAGAACTTCCTCTAAATGGCAAACTACAGTAAAAGTGACATAAATTGTTTTATGTGACATCACCTTTAGGTGAATGTCCATAGCAGTTTTTAACAAAGTTAAACTCTGGGATTTGTGTATGGTGGTAAGGAATGCAACAGTTAAAGGTAACTAACTTCGTGAGAATTAGGCCTTTTCTTCTTTCCAATATTTACAAATAGGTTTGATAAAAAAAAAATTCTTCCAGTTAGAAATGGCCCATGATACTCAACAAAATGAACTATTATAGCCTGTGGCAAGCCTCAAGGTTGAAATCGTGGGCCGTAGGCAATATCTTTTATCGTACTTAGTGCACCGTTTACCAATCCTCATTCCGTCCAGATATTGGTATGTAGCATAATGCATAACCCTGCATCCAGCTGCTGAGAAAAGTCCAGCCTGAAGTCCAGACGCGTGATCGTCTTCATCTTCACTCCATCTTCCTATTTAGTCATTGTGATCTGCTAAAATTCTTGTCATTGGCCCCCGCTTTGATTTAAGAAGTACTTATTGATTATATTCTTTAATTTGCTTGGTTTTGAGAAAAAGACATATGGCATCTTCAAATCTTCCAAGTTAGCCGAAAGCAGTATATCTTTGCGCGCATACGCATGTCTCATATTTACATTCACCATTTCAAAAATATTGCAATGCGCAATATGTAATTAATACATATATTTCTAAACTTGAAATCAAGTTTGTCAACTACGACTTTGCATTCGCGCTCTTGACTTGTGATTCTAATCTCCGTATCGGCGAGTAAAATATTTACTTTTATCAGAGAAAATGATCGTTTTCATTTAAATATGATGTCATTTTGTCTCACTGAATCATTTCACCAAGCGTCTCAAACTCAGTGAATGAAAAAGAATTGAATTATAACAGCTTTTTGTGGAAAACATGAGTATTTTTTTAAGCGTGACGTCATTTTCTATTCAGTTTTTTCAGAAAGTTTATTTTGAATTTTGTGAGAAAATGGCATCAATAAAGATAAGCAAACCTTGTTATTTTCCCTTTCTTTACAACAATGGAAGTAATCGAATTGCTACCATTTTGAAACAAATTCATAGAAAATTTTTTAAATTTTAAATTTAAGTATAAAAATGGGAGTATTTAAAAAAATAGCTAGTGAGGGCAAATCTACAAAAAAACAGATTTCATTAAAAAAAAAAAAAAAAAGAATTATTAAAATTGGTTCAAAAAAAAGCTCAAGGTAGATGACTAAAAAAAGGAAAGCCTTATCTTTCAAATATATAGAATTAAACTCGCAATGTTATCTCTATGGGAAAATTTTGAGCCGACATTTCAGTCTGTTAGGATTGAAGAATATTTATGATTTTGAATACGCGCCGAGATTTTGGCACTACCGACGTCCAGCTCATTTTTTGTGTAGATGCGACAAATATTTTGGTCGCTATCTTGTTAACAAAAGTTTAATTTTTGCAGGGAAGCCGGAGCTGTGCTCCGACAACGAGATTTTGGCACTACCCATGTCCAGCTCATTTTTTATGAATATGCGATAAATATTTTGGTCTCTATCGTGTTAACAAAAGTGTAATATTAGCAGGAAAGCCGGAGCTGCGCTCCGACAATTAAATAATGAATATTTCAACATTCATATTTTTAACACCTTTAAATTTGTCTATGCTCAAAACAAAAAAAACAAGAAGTAACTAATGAATGACCAATACAAACATACATTTCACCAAAGCAATATTATTACTATATATTTTAAGCAAATATTTTGTGTTTTAATTTGCCATTAACCAAGATTGGGATTTTTTTCGGTCAAAACTAATTTAAATCAAGACAATGGTCAAACCTGGATTTAGTTGCCTTAAACAAGTCAAAATCGATTTTTACCACTCAAAAGTGATCGAAATTCTATATTAAGTAACTTTAGACTACATAAATTGCTAATACTGCATATATATGTGGATATTAATGTCATTTTATATCACATATATATTTATTAATAATTAGTATTATTATTAATAATCTATTCGATGTTGAATTTATTTGGTCAGGCAAATCACATATTATTGAATAAGTTGCATTTTTACCTTCACCGTTGGTCAAATTACTCAGCATTAGTTATTAAAAAATAATCATCAATCTCAAAATCGGGACAAATATTGTTCTCCTTAGAAGGAAAAACATCATTAATAGTTGATTCATTTGCATGAAAACCATCCGTAAAAATCGATGTATTGACAGGAAACATGTCAATACATAAGTAATCGCTAATACACTATGACGCAAAAGTTTAGACAATGAAGAAATTCTTACATACTTTGAAAAATATTTATTCAATTTTCAAATCACTGCTTGAAATTAATGTGCTGTACATATAAACAATATTTATAATAAAGAAAAGTGGAATTGTGCATATTGCAATAAATTAAATGGTAACAAAAATAAACTGCTGTCTCAAAAGTTTAGACACAAATTAAATAAAATCGAAATAAACAATTTTTAAAACCTGGTTGCGCATCCATGCTTATGTATTACGTCATATACACGAGATTGCATGGAAGAAACTAAATCTTGCATAGTTTGTGGATCGATATTGTACCATGCATTCTCAATAGATGTCTTAAGTTCCTTTCCAGAAGAGTATTGTCTAGCGTTGCTATAAACTTTGCGACACATGATGCTCCAAATGTTTTCTATAGGGTTAAGATCTGGGCTACATGCTGGCCAGTCGAGAACTCTTATATTATGGGAATTAAACCAAGATTTTGAATGTTTTGCAGTGTGAATTGAAGCATTGTCTTGCTGAAATTCCCACTGAGGACCCCCTAGAAGCTCAGCAAATGGCAGTAGGTTTTCTTCTAATGTCTGTGTATAATGCTGTGAAGTTTGACAACCACTGGTGAAGGTCAGAGATACTTGTCCATTATAGCAAAAGGCTGACCAAACCATCACCGAGCCCCCTCCTTGTCTGCGACTAAAAAAACGTCGAGGTTCCTTCCGCAAGTCATGCCAATACGATAAACAACCATCTGGACCATCCAGATTCCACTTTTTTTCATCGCTAAATATGACTGACTGCCATTTCTCTCCATATGACATATGCTTTCGAGCCCACATAAGTCTTTGTAACTTATGATGTGGTTTCAGAGCTGGTTTCTTGTGCATTTTGCTATAAACGATTGTTCCTTTTTCCAAAATTCGTCTACGAATCGTATCCTTTGATACAGAGAGTCCCGATGAGCTTTGAACTCCACGTACGCTCATTTGTTGAGTACTCGCTAGTCTTTGTATCAGGCGATCCTCTCGTACATTTGTCACACGTGGCCTCCCAGACCGACATTTTGCTTTATATTCGGAACCACTCGATAAAACTCGATAAATAGATTTTTTTGACCTATTAATAATAGCAGAAATTTCAGAAACGCTCTTCCCTTCACCTTTCAACTGCCAAATCCTTGAAACCTCATTCACTTGAATTTCTTTAGCTCTCGGCATGTCGACTATGAAGCGCAATCGTTTGCAGAACTTAAGTACTCCAAATTTGTGACATCATCGATTCTAAATTTGCATATGCCAGCGAATATTCAAAGAAATTTAGAATAGTGTCTAAACTTTTGCGACAAGCACATTTGAATTTTTATGAAAAAAATTAGTATTATAGCAAATAAAACGACTGTCTTTTGTACATAGCATTTTAAATCAGTTTTTGAATATATTTACAGGTTTTTGTAATTCTGACGTCATAATTCTACATTTTAAAGCTGAATGACGTCATTGTCTAAACTTTTGCGTCATAGTGTAGCTCAACTCTCATCAGTCAAGACATTGGTGGATAAGTCTGGTGTACAAGTCTTTAATTCATTTAATTCTTCTTTCTGGATTTGTATTTTTTTTTTTTTTTTATAGCGCTGAAGGGAATTAAGATAGAAAGCGGATTCTGGAACAGCACGCCAATTGAACAGGAAAATGCTATTTTTAAAAAAAAATCCATTTTAAATTTAAATGTTTTCAATCTGCTTCAATAAAATTATTCAACCTTCAATAATTTTATGTCAAGCTTCAATAAAATTATTGAATATATTATAATATTGAATGCATAATATTAATATATTATAATTAAATAATGAATACTCTAACATTCATACTTTAAACACTTTTAACTTTGTACATGAAAAAAAAAAAAAAAAAAAAAAAAAAAACAAGTAGTAACTAATGAATGACTAGGACAACATAAATAATTATTTATTAAAGGAGTATTATTACTGTCCATGGTAGTTCAGAGCTATATGTCAAACATGTAAAGGCAGCATGTCAAACATGTAAATTGTGGGTGCAGAAATTCAACGTTGAGGTAGTAGAGGGCGCTGTTAAGTTCGGTGGATGAAAGCGCTTCGCGTGCTTGAATGGTCATCGTCATTCTCTCACGGATTTCGAGCAACATGCATCGTTACACCAATGCGGAACTTACCGACATGCATTTAATGCAAGCAAGTAAATGGTTCACACCCAGCGCACGTCCAACAGCTTTCGAGCTTGTCGGAGAACTATCCTCTACTGTGCGTAATATTGCTTCTTCCACTGCAGGAATTCTGCGATATCTTACAGTGCCCTTTTCAAGCCTGAAGCATAAAACGATCCACTCGCCCACAACTCCTAATGAAGACGCTCAAATGTTCGGGGATCCGGAAGAATCCTACCCGGGAATCGTTTAATCTAATCTTTTGAGCAGCCAATCCATTTCCTTGCGCAATCCCATACATGAAATGCATGTCGGTAAGCTCTGCATTGGTGTAATAATCCATGTTGCTCGAAATCCGTGCGGGAAATCACGATTCAAGACTACGAAGAGCAATCACCCGCCGCATTCAACAGCGCCCTCTACTGCGTCAACACTGCATTTCCGCACCCACATTCCTATACGAAATCTGCTTATTTAGGTTCCCTTTACCTGCCTTTACATTTTTTGACATATAGTTCTGAACCACCCTGTATACTTTAGGCAAATACTTTGTGTTTCAGTTTGCCTTTAATCAGGGTTGCGATTTTGACCGGTCAATTTAAATCGGGACAATGGTCAAAACTGGATTTAACTGTCTAAAAGGAGTCAGTATTATTTTTACCACTCGAAAGTGGTATACTCTATTAAATAACTTAAGACTACATACATTTCTCAAACTGCATATTTATGCGAATAGTAATGTCATTTTATTAATTTATAACCATTTAAAAGTAATTAATATTATTATTTTAATAATTATTAAACATAGATGTCATTTTTTTGTCTTATGTAAAAATGTTTCAAACAAATATATATTTCAGATATCTTATTTTTCTGAAAGTGTGGCTAATGCAACATTTGGCTGGAAGTAAATAAATACTAGAAAATATTGATTTAGAATTTCTAGATTTCAAAATGCACCTGATGAACGATTGCGCAAACTTTTCATCATTAGGAAGATTAATTTTCAAAGTTTAATTGAATACAGAATCATAAATTTTAATATGAAATCATCTCACCTTAATACAGCAACGCTTGTTACTTTTAATTTATTTGAGTTTTAAATAAAATAATTAAAAAAATAGTTTGTTTAATTTAATACCCTGATTTAATACTTTTCTCTTTTTACACAAAATTAGATATGTAGTCAAACTATTAAAAATATTTCCATACTTATGATAACTGAAATTTTTATGCTGTTAAATTACAAGGTAATGAAATTTAAGTACGGTACTGCATAAAATAAATATTATCACTTCCAAACACATTAACATTGCATTGTATTGAACATTGTATTGTAACATTGTATTGAACATTCTTAACCGCTTTGCTCACATGAGCCATATATGAGGCTCCTAATTTAAATGAGAAAACGCACTGTTATAGAAAAGACTTTCGATTAAATTCGGTTTTGATTGATGACTTTTATATGGCAGCCTTCATTTATGACATAAATCAATTTTTTTATTGCAATCTTTAATATCCATAAAAAGTGGGGAAGGATTGTACTTTGTGCCAATATATTAAGAAAAAGAAGAAACAACGTATAAAGGCACAAATAAAATGTGTTTAAAAGCATACAGCTGTTTCAAAACCTCTAAGGTTTCCTCATCAGTGCTTAAAATAAAAGTTAAAACTAAGACATTGTGTAAACAGAGGGGGGGGGGGGAGAGGTGGACAGAGAGTCAGAAAAGCGTACCTTTCAGCTCTACTAGACATTTCACCGTTGGCAGTAGAACTGAAAGGTACGCTTTTCTGACTCTCTGTCCACCTCTCCCCCCCCCCCCTCTGTTTACACAATGTCTTAGTTTTAACTTTTATTTTAAGCACTGATGAGGAAACCTTAGAGGTTTTGAAACAGCTGTATGCTTTTAAACACATTTTATTTGTGCCTTTATACGTTGTTTCTTCTTTTTCTTAATCTTTAATATCATTTTAATTACGGAAATTCAAAGAATGGTTTGAGAAAAAAAATCGTGAGGCAGAGGCTAGAAATCCTTCCAAATGTTGTACTAAATTTATCATTTAACAGAATAAATTTTAATTTCGTTTATCAGTAAAATTTGTTTTGATCAGGACGGTTAGAACAATTTTTTTCGATGTTTAAAAGTACCCATGGTTAAAACCAATACAACCCTGACTTTAACTCATTTTCGCTTTTCATCTTCAGTGTATTCTAAATATTTTCTTTTTGATTTCTGGAATGTAAGGATTTAGATAATTTTGAGGCTTAAGATTCATATCTCCTGTTCCAGCTGTACCTTTATTTCCAGATTGCTTTATTGACTAATGTCGAGTTTTCGCTAAATTGTGTTTCTGTAAAGCTGTTTTTGTTTTTTTAAGTTTTATTTGTTCGTTCTCTTTCAGCTATTTAAGTCCGTTTTCGCTCTTTCACTTCATTGCCCTCCTTTATGTTTTTTAAATATATGTTTCAGTTCTTAATCAGAATGATTAACAACGGAAATTAAGCATTAATTAAACTTTATTAATGCTTATAATTTCAGAAATTATCTTAAGTATTCTGTTTGTTACAAGGTTGGTAAAAAACCCGGGTTTTTTTTCAAAAAACCCAAAAAAACCCGTTTTTTTTGGTTTAAACCGGATTTTTTAAAATATGTTTTCCTATTACATATACATACATATTTATTGATAAAAATAAACAGTGTTGGATATATAAGTAATATAATTTCATTAAAAATAATTTAAATTAAATAATTACAGTAATTATGTAGAAAATAAGTGTTGAAATAATTTAAACATGTTTAGTAAAAGCGATGTCTTATGTTCCATGAATAAAGTGCTCTACACAGTGAAACACTGATACCTTGAAAATCTTAATAAACAATCTTTTGATTACTATAGTACTATAAATAAATATATGGTGTAGTTTCGTAAATACAATATACTTTCCCATGGCTATTCAAAATAATTTCTTTGAAATATTTGCAATCTGAGATATCTGATTTTTCTGTTAGAATACTACATGAACAATTATTATCTTTTATTGAAAGTAAAACTTTTTATAAGGAATTTTTGGGATGATTTGAATTTAGCAGTAGAGTCTTTACGCGTTTCAAGAAGTATTGTATATTGTTATTTGACACTTCTCAGAAACTGCCAGGTTTTAAAAAAAGGCGACAGTAAAATAAACAGGAATACCTATTTACCAGCTTTTTAGACTTACTGAAAACATTGATCTTAAAATGGAAAGTAGATTTATAAAAGTTGGCATCTACTAAAACATTTAAATAGCCATCAGACTTAATACACAGGCTTTTTTTCTAAGCTATGTTATAATACATATTACTTTTGAATGTCTAAACTAAAAATTAATAATATACCTTTTCTAGCATTTTTATGAGACTTTTTTTCTATTATGTCTCAAGTAAACCTTATCTCGATTTTCTCCCTTTTTTTTTTTTGGTCAGATCTAAATAGTGGATTCGATTAGGCAATAGACTAATTAAATATATCTTATTGCATATTTTAGTTTAAAGTGAACAGGTGCTTCGCTAGCACCCAATTTTTTAATATACTCTTATTCAACTTTATATTTTGATTTTCTTTTTATTCTTAAGGCTGTTCTCAAATCAGAAACTTTATGACATAAATTTGAATTTATTTTTGTTCGGAAATGCATGAAACTAGCAGATGCTGTTGTTCAGATACTATGTAATGGAGCTGTGTTGTCCGTATTTTTGCCAACGCAGTATCTTTCAGAAAATATTGTCAAAGTGGGTGTTTTGAACCGAATTTCCGCATGAAAGAAGAATAACCACTCAAGGAAGATTATAAACATCTTTGACACACGATTAAAGTTGCCTATAACTCAATATGTAATTTACTTATCAGAAATCGAAAACAAAGTTCGATTCCAAATTGCTTCCATAGTCAAGCCTTCCAATTTTATACCTTTCCGTTAAAAAATTAATTTGTAAATGCGTCAAAGCGTTTTGCGCTTATTTAGTTAAGCAGTTGAGAACAGTCTCAAAAGATAATGTCCCCAATCAAGAAAATTTTCTTTTACAGCTTGACTGAAATCTTAAAGGTCATTTTATGTTATTAATTGTAAATAATCTGTTTTCTCAAAGGAAAATATTTTATTCAAAATATTGGATATTTTTAGTCTATTTTATCTTTGCTAAATTCACGTTTCAAATTTTCTCTTTAGAGCTTCAGATATGTTCATCAACACATGCAATTTGCATTCTACATGCATACAAATTAACCTAGACTCACTATGTCTCACGGTAACTGCTGGGATAAGACTGTTAAAAGCAGTGTTGTAGTCATAAAAAATGCAGGGAGTATACGCTATGGGCAGAGGGTATACGCTAGAATCCTAAACGTTCATTGTTAGGGTATATGCTATAGCTTTATTTGAGAAACAGAGGGTATACGGAGCTTCTTAAAAGAATTCAGAAGGTATACGTCGTATACCTGCGCATACCCTCCACTATATCCCTGGTTAAAAGTAGAAATTATTTATATCCAATAATTTGAAACACTTTTAAATTACAAAAATGAGAAAATATTATATTAGATTTTTTCTAAAAAACCAGTTGGTTAACCAATTGATTTAAACCATGCCAACCCACCTGGTAACAGAATAAAATCATAATGCAAAACCCCAATCCCAATGTAGGAATACAAGAAAAACGAAGGCTTATTAAACCCAATAGCCATGATACAACAAAGAAAACTCACAGCCAATCATTTAGTAGTGATGTGGTCGTAAAAAAAGCAGAGGGCATCCGCTCTAAGCAGAGGGTATACGCTCAAGGCAAAGGGTATACCCTACAGTGTATATACTATAGATTTTTTGAGAAACAGAGGGTATACGGTGTTCCTTAAAAAATCCAGAAGGTATACGGCGTATACCCCCGTATACCCTCCACTACATCCCTGTTCATTAGCATACAGAACAAAGAGTAACCAATGGAGAGAATTACTTATGATTATGTCATCATTGAGGCATAATGTAATCCTTAGTAAATCTTAACTAATCAAGCAATCTAAATAGTAAAAGTGTATTTTTAGCTCAAATCTGCCATTTTGGCTATTTAAAAAAATAAAAGGCTTGAAAAAGACGAAGAAAGAAATCCAACTACTCCCCCCCCCCCCTCCAGCTAATTTTAGAAAAATTAGTCTGCTATGTAGATTTAAAGATTATAAGAAAAGTTGGTACTTTTCGGTTAGCCGGGCGCCAGTGTTATATGTACATATATATGTATATATACAGTCGAACCCCGTTATAGCGAACCCGGTATATAACGAACTCCCGGATGTAACGAACGAAAATTTTGGTCCCGTCGTTTTCCTATTTTATTTAATGCTAATTTATCCTTTTATAGCGAACCACCGAAATCTTAAGAATCGGCTATAACGAACATTTTTGTCCAGTCGACCATGCTTTTTTTTTTTTTTTTTTAACTTTTTCAAAGTTGTGAGAACAGGACTTCGACTCCAATTTCATAAGAAAGTGTCTGCCAGCTAGTAAAACATGGGGCAAATCAGCGATAAGTCTTTTTTTTTTTTTTTAATGGAGAAACAACTGCATTCTTTCGCTTTTACGAAAGCCACTCTGCAGGTGTCATCCCGCCCACCCGTCAGTCATTTTCCCTTATTCCTGATCACAGCTGTTTTCTCAGTTTGTGATATGCAATTGTTTGAAACAAGTGATGATGAAGTTATTACATGTGAAGATCCGACTGATGAAGAGATTGTGGAAGAATTGTGTGTAAAATGAATCATTCTGAAATCGAAGATTCTGCATCTGATGGTGATGAAGAGGGCCACATAAACGACGAAATCCCCACAATCTCAGATGCTACAGCAGCGATGCGTGTAATTAATAAGTTTTTGCCTACACAAACACAAACAGTGGAAGAAAGAGTGTTGGAGTCATTTGATGCACTAGACAAAGAAATTCATAATATGTTTTTGAAATCGGCATCACGTCAGTAGAAAATTACCGATTATTTCTCTATCAAAACAGTGAGCCACAATTAAAGGTAAAATTAATTTATTCATGTTTGTCTTCGTTGTTAGTTAATTTAATTAGTATTGTGTTAGTTTAATGTAATCGAATTTAGTCAATTTAATTCTTTAATGGCTATATATTTAATAGATTTTACCTTTTTTTAATACATCATTATTGAATATACACATAGCAACTAATGAGTTACACATTTTGTGAACTCTAACATTTTTCTTGACGGTTCGGATATTGCGAACCACCGGATATAGCGAACAAAACTTTCGGTCCCTTGAAGTTCGTTATAACGGGGTTCGACTGTACATGTATGTATATATACATATATATTTACATATATATACATATACACATATTGTATATATACACACACACATATATATATATATATGTAAATATATATGTATATATACATATATATGTACATATAACACTGGCGCCCGGCTAACCGAAAAGTACCGAAAAGTTTGATTGACTAAAAATGTTTGTCACTTTACAAGCTTATTAATTCATCATTTTTCTAAAGTTTTGCTTGTAGCTTCTGTATAACTTGGATTTTGCATTTTCCAGAAATGTGTAAAATAAATGAAAACATTACGGATAAAGAGAAAAAAAACCAGATGAAAAAAAACCAGCATGTTTTTTTTTTTTTTAAAACCATTTGGTTTAAACCAGCGTGGTTTAAACAAAAAAACCCTGGTTTGTTCTGATGAATTTTCGCTTTTTAGCTAGATTCTGATTTTTGATGAAGCTGTTTTCAACAAGCAACTTTCAAAAGCTTAAGATGGATAAGCTTCACGAACAGATATTTGTGAAGGTGATTCTGTTTGCACTTCAGACGGTTCTTGAAAGGAATCTGACCTGTTTTGCCCGTTTACTATTTAAAATATGCATTCGTTAGATTAATTTTTAACACAATTATTGAACTGATAAATAAATCATAACAGTTGTAAATTTCTAAGTGGGTCAAAAAAAGGGGGCCCAGAATTCTTGGACACCGTCGGATTTTTCACCCACTTCGAAATTTACAACTCGTATGATTTATTTACCAATTGAATAATTGTGTTAAAAAATAATCTTGAATATCAAAATTACCCATGCAGCGTTTACTGAAGTTCCAAAAATAACCTTCTCTAAATTTATTCTGTTGAACTGATTCAGATATTAAACCAGATTCTGTGATCGCTGAAGGTTAGTTCGGTGAATTAATCCTCCAGATTCGTCCGGGATGGCTCAGTTAGTACAGCATTGGCGGCTTCAGCCAAGACATCCCTGGTTCGAATCCTGGCATGGACTTTTTTCAACCACTTGGAAATTTACAACTGTTATGCATTCATTGTTTGCAAAAATTCAAAATCTTCATCATTTATATTATCATTTATATTGAACGTTAAATTTATTTGGACAGACGCATCACGAGTTATTGGAGAAGTTGTATTACTACCATCACGGTGCTCAAACTGAAAACTTGTGCTGCCAGAGCAGTCAGCAAAAGCTGTTAAGTACTCATTAGCCGTCATTATTTAATCATCGTTAACGTCAAAATCAGTATAAATATTGTCCTTCTTATCAGGAAAAGCATCATTAATAGTGATTCGTTAACATTAAAATCATCCGTAAAAATCGATTTATTGGCAGGAAACATGTCAATACATAAATCATTGCTAATAACAAACTCTCATCAGCAAATCATTGCTGGATATGTCTGATCTAGAAGTATTTACTTAATTAATTCATCTTCCGGGATTTGTAATTTTTTTTTTTGTAGAGTTGATAGACTATAAGATAAGAAAGATGCACAGCACACCGATTAAATGGGAAAATGTTATTTTTTTAAAATCCATTTTTAATTTAAATGTTTTCAATATGCACAAGAATTTTAAGATCTTCAATCATTTAAAAGTATTTAAAAATCCAGTGATCATATTCCTAAATTCTTTGTTTAAATATACGCCCTATTATAACGTCATATTTTTAATTAAAAATTTTAAACACATGTAAAGTTCTATTTTTATCATTTAAAACACGTATTTAAGTATCCAGTCCTACGCACCCCTTTCCAAAATAACAACAATAACTACAACAAAATAACCACCAGTGCCTGATTATGTGGAAATTCCTAGTTCATTAATTCAACAAAGCTTGATTAATCAGTAGTTCTGCTTTATACATAATTTTAATACGATATATGAAATTACCACAAGAATTTACCAAATCTTCTAAAAGCCTCATCTCATTTAAAGGATACAAATCGTCTCTAATAGATATCTGAAAAGAAAAAAGAAGTCACCAAAATACGTAAAATATTCTAGATCGACTCTAATTAGAAAACAAGTCGCCTTTTCCCGTTTTTACTTCAGGTAGATGAAACAGCCATTCGAGCCTCTGACATTGGTAAAGCTATTTGATCTTCAAAGTTAAAAAAGCAAAATAATTATCCTCATTTCGGAAATATTCGCCGCATATAGGGCGTTATGGGGGCGCTTGATGATGAACTATGTGTATTATAAGGGGAAATTCATTTAAAGAAAACCTTTTAAAGGCAGTAAAACGCTTCGCTTTTTGTTCCCGAAGCTCGCATGTTTCATTATATAGCATTTATAAACGATACTTACGTCAGGATTTTAGGTACAATAATATTGTCTCATTTGTGGGTCGTCACATTTAGAAACATTGACCTTATACATTTGACAGATATCGTTTTGGATAAAAAATTATTTAATCTGCAAAATGCAATTTTCACCATTTCTATTTAACCTACATTGTAAATATGATTTCTTACTTGAAATTTAGTATTGAATAAAATTAATGTTATAAACTTTTTCTAAATCTATCTATATTATAAAGGACAAACATATCTGTCCGTAACGCATACGTCATTTTGCGAATGGCAACACTTTAAAATTTGAAATAAAATTTTGGTTTTGTAATTTTCCCTACTGCAAATTTTTAAACTTCCAAACATCGCACATTTAAAATTTTTACACCGTCGTATAAGGAAAAAAATGCTCTTTTAAATGCAATTTGTTTGAAAGCTGTATCTCAGTTTATTTTTGAGATATTAATTTTTTTGTTGTTTTTAATACCATTTTTCTAATCGTGGCAACAAAAGTACACCTTTCTATTGAAAGTAAATGGAAAATCACGGAAAATAGTCAAAAATAGGAGATACTGTATCTTTTTATTGCCATTTTCTCATAAAACCTGAAAAAAAATTTTAAATTAAAATATGGGTTATGTCAAGAATATTGTCTGTTATTCCGTGATAATGACGTCATATGACTACTTTTCTATAGACGAAGTTTAAGACTGTATTGTAAAAGTAGATTGCTTTAGCGGATGCAAACGACGTCATTTTATAAAAAAAGTGTGTATTTTAATTCTTAAACCTGAATTATGTTTTGCAGAAGTGCGTCATTTTCACAGCCCAGCTGCTTTGAAATTCTTCACAGGTGAAAATGCTTCACTTTTGAGAATAATGTAATCGAAATCACACACTGATAAAACGCAATGTTTTACAAAAATTTAGAGTGTCTTTATAAAAGAGAGGTGCCATGCAAATAATAGCGATTTATATTAAACAAATTGATGATTCTCGCCTGGATGGATTAGTTTAGCCGAGTTAGGCAAGCAAACAAACAATTCGTGGTTTAAAATAGTATCATGTTCTTGAAGTTTTTGTCCAAAATTATCTCGAATAATAAAATGCTATTCTTTAGGATATTCTACTATAATTTTATCAAAATAGTAACATAATTTGCTTAATTTAATTTTTCCTAATTTTATATAATCTATATATTTAAAATACAAGTGTGTTTTTTCGTCATCTGCCCTGATCTTTCTGCTGAACAAATTTTACTAATATTTTATTTATTTTTTATTTTTTAACTAAAAGCTCTTCATTTGAAGATGTTGATCTCACTATCAGTTTTTTTTTTTTTTTTTTTTTTTTTTTAATATCCTCACTTTTATATTTTTATTTTAAAAGCATTTTATGAAATTTCTTCAAAATGCTGAAAATTAGATAGCTTTCATTACTGCAGACAAGAGAGAAACAATGAGGTTTATTCATCTTTATTCATACTATTTTCTGATAAAAATGCAAAATTGTTGATAAAAATTGTGGTATAGGGTTTAGTGGCGCAAAATCCCATTAGAGCAGAATATTATATTAGGAGCATGTTTTTCCTTCTGCATGTGTACTGATACTAAGTTTCAGCCACTAGGTGAAATGCTTATTTAAGTGAAAATGAAGTGATATTTAAAAGAAAACGATCATTTTCTTAGATAAAACTAAACATTTTAACACAATTGCGTCTAAAAATCATAAATTACGGACATTTTTACTGTCCGGAATTGAGGTTAGAATCTCAAGTAAAGAGTGCGTCTATTCACATAAAAGATATTGCTGACAATCGTGACTTCAAGTTTTGAGTTAAAATGATCAAACAAAATACAATTTTTTTAAAAATAGTGAATATGGATATGAGAAGTGCTCATGCAAATTTTGAAAAGGTGAAAATTGTGTGTTTTTCATTTCGGAATACGAAGCATAAGAGCCTCAATTGATAACCACATCCTAATAACTGATCTTTATTATATTTTACTGATTAAGTATGTATATTATAAAGAACAAGCGTATCTGTGCGTAACGCTGACGTCATTTTGCAAATGGCAACACTTCACGATAAAATTTCGGTCTTGAAATTTTTGCTACTGCAGCTTTTCAATCTTCTGACCATCGTACATTTTCAATTTTCGTCGCATAGGGAAAAAATTACTTTTAAATGCAATTTGTTTAAAAACTGTATCTTAATTGACTGATGTATTGCATTTTGTAAAATAAAATATTTTCTAAAATTCTTAAGCATGATTTTCCAAGTTTATCTTATGACGTGCCGGTTTCAATACATAATAATAATAATAAACATTTTGCACATTTTTCAGCATTTGTTTCTAACTATTTTTGCATAACGAAATTAATACTTCCTTTATAAACAAATAAAAGAATAATATTAAAAAACCCACCAATCGACCATATTTGTGAAAGACAAATTAACGAAATTAATACTTCTTTTATAAACAAATCAAAGAATAATGTTGTAAAAACACAAATCTAACATATTTGTAATCGTACAATTTAAATTTTTAGATCACCAAATAGGATTTTTTTTTCAAATGGAATTTGTTTGCAAAGTTCATCTCAGTTTACTGATTGTCTATGGTTTAAAAAAAAAATTTAATGCATGAAATATTTTTAAATTTATCTATATCGCGCGGAGCTCTATTACGAAAGATTAATCCGTTTGCCCTTAAAACAAAATAAAGAGTTCCTCATTTACTTACGGATAATATCTATTAAAAAAACTCCTCTATGAATAAATAAATAAAATAATGTAAATAAAACACAAATTTAACAGACATGTATAAGCTCTGAAATTATCAGAATATAAAAGGATGCCGTAAGTAGCAAAATCTTGGTCAAATAACTCTTAGCATGCGGCTAATAAGAAAATATTGTTTTTGATAAATTTCTAAAATTTATTTGATTGTATAATTAGTATTTTCCATATGAAAAATGCTTTTTTAATGTAAGTGGGCAATTTAAAAAAATTATTGCATATAAAAAATTATTAGTTTTCGATTAAAAAAATTGTTTTCACTTATATTTTTTAACCCGGGAAGCCCGGGTGCGATCCCCTAGTAATAATAAAGAAAGAAGTTTGTGTGTGAGTGAGTGTGTCGACGGTGTTCTGAAGAGACCACTGCACGTAGAGCTACAAAATTTGGGGAAAAGGTACGTCTATATATGAAGTTTTGCACCTCGAAGCCCGATTTTCGATTTTTTGACTAGATTTTTTTAATTTAATTTTTTATGCGAGTTTTAGCGCTTTTTTTATGTTTCGCGGCGATTTTTCCATATAAGTGAGAAGAATATGGTTTCTTTCTTTTAACCCAATATAGTAAATTTTGTTCTCCTTTCAAAAAAGTTTATTCGGAATTCGTGCAGCGATTTTTGAAGTTTTAGCGAATCTTTTATGCAATTATTGAACAGTATTTAATGCATTTCCATACCTATAAGGCGGTTACCGTAGAGGGACATAGTTCTGTCACCAAATGCAGCCAAGTTTGTCGCCAACTTGGTGGTATATAGAAAAATTTGGCGACCAAAATGAGTCGCCAAAAGTGACGCCAACTTGGCGATATTTCTAATATTTTGTCAAATTCCCACAGACTTCCATTGTAAACTAATATGGATTACACTAGATTAATTTTAACACAATTTTTCTAATTGGTAAACAAATCATATTTTCAATTTTGTATCATAATATGGATTACTTTCTTACAGAAAATCAACAAATTGAGATATTTTAATGCAACAAAAACTAATATTAACTTAAGGGATTACATTAATTCGATTTTTCCATATTATGAAAAAGAATGCGGTTTCTTTCTTTTAACCCAATATAGTAAATTTTGTTCTCTTTTAAAAAAAGTTTATTGGGAATTCGTGCAGCGATTTTTGAATTTTTAGCGAATTTTTTATGCGATTATTGAACAGCATGTAATGCATGTCCATACCTATAAGGGGGGGGTTACCGTAGGGGGGCATCCAGTTCTGTCGCCAAATAACGCCAAGTTTGTCGCCAACTTGGCGATATATCTCCAAATTTGGCGACCAAAATGAGTCGCTAAAAGTGACGCCAACTTGGCGATATCTCTAATATTTCACCAAATTCCGATAGACTTCCACTGTAAAACAATAGGGTTTACTTGCTTACAGGAAATCAACAAATTGAGATATTTTAATGCAACAAAAACTAATATTAACTTAAGGGATTATATTAATTATATTTAAGGGAGTCCAAGTAAATTAATTACGAATAAAAGTAACATGATCTAATGCTTAGCATGATTTCCAAAAACTAAATTTTAAGAGGGCCCGCAGGTCAAAGGAATTAAATTTGAAACTTTTATCCAATTATAGTAAATTTGGACTTTCGTGATTTTTTAAGTTTATGGGATTTTTAATGCGATTTTTACGTTTCTTCGCGATCTGCTGCAATTTTTTGACATTCCATATTTGACCTAAAGTACATTCTGCCCTCATTTCAATAAAGTTTATTCGGATTTCGTATAGCAATTTTCGAATTTTTCGGGAATTTTGTATGTGATTTTCAGTGTATTTTAGCGATTTGTTACTATTTTTCCACATTAGTGAAAGGAAATCTTCGAATCTTTCTTTGCAATCTTCGAACACGATATATATATATATATTTTCTCTTTTCAAAATTTGAGAAGCGATTTAAAAATTTTTCGCGATATCTTATTGTGATTTTCAGAGCTTTTTCGTAATTCCTGCTGTTTTTTGACGTACCCGGGCAACGCCGGTGAAGTTCGCTAGTCTATAATAATAAAGAAAGAAGTTTGTGTGTGAGTATGTGAGTGTGTCGACGGTGTTCTGACGAGATCGCTGCACGTAGAGCTACAAAATTTGGGGAAAAGGTACGTCTATATATGAAGTTTTGCTCCTCGAAGCCCGATTTGTTCTTTTTTTATTAAATATTTTTAAATTAATTTTTTATGCGATTTTTAGCGCTTTTTTAATTTTCGAGGCAATTTTTCCACATTAGTGAAAAGAATACGGCTTCTTTCTTTTAACCCAATATAGTAAATTTAGTTCTCTTTTCAAAAAAGTTTATTCGAAATTCGTACAGCGATTTTTGAATTTTTAGCGAATTTTTTATGCGATTAGTGAACAGCATTTAATGCATCTCCATATCTATAAGGGGTTTACCGTAAGGGGGGGGGGGGGCACAGTTCTGTCGCAAATGACGCCAAGTTTGTCGCCAACTTGGCGATATCTCTAATATTTCGCCAAAATCCCATAGACTTCCATTGTAAACCAATAGGGATTACTTGCTTACAGGAAATCAACAAATTGAGATATTTTAATGCAACAAAAACTAACTTAAGGGATTATATTAATTATATTTAAGGGAATCCAAGTAAATTAAATTATGAATAAAAGTCTCATGATACAATGCTTATCATGCTTTCCCAAACATAAATTTTAAGAGAGCCCGCAGGTCAAAGGAATTAGACTTGAAACTTTTATCCAATTATAGTAAATTTTGACTTTCGTGATTTTTGAACTTTTTGTGATTGGTAATTCGATTTTTACGTTTCTTCGCGATCTGCTGCAGTTTTTTGACATTCCATTTTTTGACCTATAGTACTAAAGTAATTTCTGCCCTCATTTCAATAAAGTTTATTCGAATATCGTATAGCAATTTTCGAATTTTTCGGAAATTTTGTATGCGATTTTTAGTGTATTTTAGCGATTTCCTACCATTTTTCCACATTAGTGAAAGGAATCAACTTTCAATCTTCGAACACAATATATAACTCTTTTTCTATTTTCGAAATTTGTGCAGCAATTTAAAATTTTTTCGCGATATCTTATTGTGATTTTCAGAGCTTTTTCGCAATTCGTGCTGTTTTTTGACGTACCCGGGCAGCGCCGGGCAAGTTAGCTAGTTCAACAATAATATTGTTGTTTTTTTCCTCATGAAATCGAAAGACCTCCTGGAATGTAAATGCAGCTCATCGGATAGCCAGCAACTAGTTTATTATATTAAAATCTGACTGTCTATTTGTATTTCTCATTTCCTCTTTCTAGAATACGGGATGTCGAGTGATGAAATTCACACCAGTTATCCGGACGGATCTGAAGTTTTCATATAAATTCTCAAGAGTTAAAAATTTAAATTAGCTTTTTGAGATATAAATTTTTTTGTACTTTTTAATGACATTTCTGTAATGGATTCACCTAAATTGCTTCTTTTTGTGTGAAAATAATAAGAGAGATAGTAATACTGTACTTCGCTTCAGTAGGCAATAATAACAAATAATAAAAATAATAAGGCAATAATAAAAATAATAAGGTAGGCAATAGTAAAAAAAAAAACATTAGATCAGCGAACTTAATACAATTTTGTCCGAAATCCTGTCAAAATGTAATTGAATGTTCAGTGGTGGCCAAAATTGTGGACATTTTTTTGAAATTTTCATGTTTTATAACTTTGTGTGCTTGACGAATACAATAAATTTCACTTTAACACAAATGTTTAGATATCAAAATCAAGGAAATTTAATGTAGAATTTAATAAAAGAAGCATAATTAAAATATCTGCATTACAAGAAAAAAAATACGCTTGCAAAAAGTAAGATCTATCTTAGATTTCATTATATTTTAAAGTTACACATTAAATATTTGGTAGGATAACCAACCCTTGTTTTTATTACAGCTTCACAGCGTCTTTTCATTGAGAGAGACAGTTTCGATGTATGTTTTTGCATTCAGAATGCTATCAATCACTTGAATGCGGCGCACACCATCTGCAGACATACATAATCATGACATTTGTTGGGTTCTTTGTAGTTGCTTCAATGCAATCAGGATGCAGCTCTTCCCATACTCTACGTATCAAACATTTTTGCTCATCACTACCAAAGAGCGTTATTTTACTCTCATCGATCCAGATCATTTGCTTCCATTGATTTTCTGACCAATTAATGTATTATTTTGCCCATTGAACTCGTATCTTGTGTTGCTGAGGATTTAAAAATGGCTTTTCACTCGGAATTGTACCTTTCATTCTAAAACCTGCTAATCTTCCCCTTATTGTTCTTGAACTAACTGGAATACCCATTGCATTCATTTCACATGAAACAGCATCTGATGAAATTTTTCTATCTTTGAGGACTATCTTTTTTATCTTTCTATCGTCAGAAGCACTTATGCATTTTTTTCGACCTGATCTTGCCACTGATTTAGTTTCTTCACAACGTAAGCACAACTATCATACGCCACATAAAGTGACTGATCCACCAATCTGTCTTTCAATTTCAGCATAAGAGAGACCATTTTCTCTCAATATGACAATTCTGATTCTTTTGTAGGTGTCCAATCAGCTCTTGTTGTCGATGACATTGTTTTAAATTATTTACATTAAGAAAAAAATAGAAATATTTAAAAAAAAAAAAAACACAACATTATTCTAGTATTTAGTTACACTAGTATTCACCCTTCTGCAAAATTCATTCCGGCAAAATACCGCTTTTACAAATCAAAATATACTACAGTTTAGTTACTGACATTTGACTGGTTCTCAGAACATAGTCATTGTGATTGGCTAGGAAGTTTTTATTACAATACACTTCAGCATTCATGACTAATTGTGTTTGTATTTTAGACTAAAGTAACTTTTTTTGTAATGCAGATATTTGGATTCTATTTTTTTTTTTTTTTATTAAATTCTACATTAAATTTCCTTGATTTTGATATATAAACATTTGTATTTAAGTGAAAATTAATGTATCCTATAAGCACACGAATTTATAAAACATAAAAATTTCAAAAAATGTACACAATTTTAGCCACCACTGTTATAACATTATTATTTTTTTAAAGGCATTTTAGTAAAATTTCATCAAAACCAGGTAATTTACAAAATGCATTTTTCGTAATTTCTATTTTATTTATCTGATTAAATATGATATTTGTCTCATAATAAGAAATCGAATAAAATTAATACTCTCTCTCTATATTTTTTATAAATGTATAATAAAATTATATCCCCCCCCCCCCCCACTTTCCTCTCACCCCGAAAAATTGAAATATCTCACGCGATGCAAATGCAACACATCGGGTTGCTACGCCAGCTAGTAATTAATATATCTTCTTATTTTCGATTCATCTTTATAGGAATATTTTAAAAGCAATTCGCATAAACATTTTCCATAGTAAAATATAATGCGACTCTTGACATGGAATTTTCCTAAAACTGCACTCTAAAATTATTGATAAATTGTGGATCTTTTCTGGAATAATAACTTAATTGGACAAAGCTAAATATAATGTTTATGATGTTCAATGATTTCCACATAAGACACTAATGCAAATTGCATAATTATTATGAAACGTTTTAGTTGCTTAAGTGCTTCGATTGCAACTCTCGCTTCTTCTTCTGTCATAACTAATTAAAAAAGCAGTAATGTGTAAAATTAGGAGAAAATTTGAGCTACTCACACTAGAAAAAAAATTAAGCGTATATGCAGGGACTCTTATTTTATTATTAAGTATTAAAAGAAAAACAAGGCATCGCATAGTCAGAAATCAAGTAAAGAGACAAATGCAATTTTAAATACGGGAAACATAATATATAGGTAGATTGGGTGAAGATGCCGTAGTCTTTGACTTAGTCGTTTTAAAATTCGTCTGTTGTTTTTATTTGTTATTCATTGATTTCTTATTAAAGTTTGCATTCTTATGTATGATTTAAAAACGTATTTCATTTTACAGATATTATAGAAAACATCGAAAATTTCGTTTTTGTAAACACTTGCATTTCGGTATCTTACCCCAAGGTATGGGTAAGATGGTCAACTATCTAGGGGTAAGATGGCTTCTGTAATTGCAATGTAAACAATAATTTTTGTGAATCAGTATAAAACATAATGGGACGAATTAAAGTCACGTTTAATATTTTACACATACTAAAGTTGTTAACTTACTTAATATTAGGAAATTACAAAAATATGAATGCAACAAGCGTTGGCAATTTAATAAAAGAACAAGTGAAGATTTTGAAAAGAAAAGGTTATGTCCTACTTACATTTAAAAGAATTATGGGTCTTAAGCATGCCTATTTTTTAACATTATAACAAGTTTAAATAGGCACATTTTTTTTTTTTGAAAGAAAACAATTATGGCCATCCCCCCCCCCCCCATTCTGACCAAAAATTCAGAGTTCTAAATTTTACGGATGCTCTTTTATCTTCAAATATACTTAATTTATAATGACTGTTTCATAATAATAGAAGCCATCAATACATCAGAAGAAAATGATCCATTCCAAAGGTATAAGTTAGATTAAAATAAAAAAAAAACTATTTAATACTTTGAGCAGAAAGAAGAGGCTACACCTGTAATTTTCAGGACACTAATACAATCACATAGCTGCCAATTTATACGGTTTTGTTACCTCTAAATTTTAATAAAAATTTTTGCCATATTTAATTTTGCATTATATATCTGACAATTGTTAGATTTCGGTGATTGAATTAGGCAAAGTTTGCTAGTAAATTTTAGTGGTAAGAAAAAATCTTAGAAATTTGTAGCTATGCAGTAGCATAATACTGAAAAAGAAAAAAAAAAAAACTGCAGCAAAATTTACATTCAACAAACAAAAAAATATCAAGGGCTTTTTTAAAATAAACAACTTCATTCCCCGTTTTTCTTAAAAGTAACGGAAATGTACATCAAAGAAATGTTACTAGTACCATAAAAATGAATGAATTAAGTGAAAATTTATATTTCATCTCCTTAGTTGGTGACGATTTGTGTCAATCCGGTTTATCCTAATTTTTTGCTTATCTGAGGTGAGCTTGGTCCATATTAACTCGTATAATTGGGACTCTACTGTATATTCCTTATTTTTTTATTTATATTTTCTTTTTCTTAGTGTTTAAAATATTTCGTTGTTGTAGTTTCACAACCCGTTGGTCTATTTTGGCGAGTGGTTTGGTGCATAATTAACACCATTGTTTATAACTCTAAAACAGCCGTAAATATAATGAATATTTGACGATTTATTAATTGAAGCCGACTAATGGAAAAATGCCTTAGAAATAATTTATGAATTTTATAATTAAGTTCTAAAAGTATTAAAACATTGTATTGCTATCCAAAACACACTCGTGTACATAATTTTTATAATTATATCATATCAGGTAGTGGGTGAGAAATTGATTAAAAAATTCCATCTTTACATACAAAAATCAATACTAGAAAACAGGAATTCTACTTTTTCAGAATTTAGTGTCGCCCCCGATGACAAAAAAATATATGCATATAAATATAGATACAATTATTCCCGATTATCCGAGTTAATCGAACTTATACCTTTGGAATGGATCATTTTCTTCTGATGGATATTTCAAATTAATTTTAGTTCCTAATAGCTCCATGTTTTATCAGAAATCCTTCATTTATATTTCGTCAAAATAGCGCGTATTTTAATTACTTTTTTTTTCAGTTTTTACGGGAAAATGGCATCAAAAAGATATAATTGCTATTTTTCTTTCACTTTCTACAGAAATAGAGTACTTCCGTTGCCAATATTAAGCAAATGGCTCCAAAAACTACAAAATAATTAATATTTCAAAAATAAATGGAGATGCAGTTTTCAAACAAATTTCATTAAAAAGTACTTTTTCCGAATACGACGGTATAAAAATCGAAAATGTGCGATGCTTAGAAGTTTAAAAAATTTCTATAGAGTATTTAATCGTACTGCTTTGTTTTACGGCTGGCTTCTGTAAGGTAACGTTATTTTTTGGAGGCGACACAAAATAAGCTGGGAGAAAGAAATAGCATACCGTACCGGGGGCTAAAAAGATTCATTCAGAAATTCATAAAGCATTCTCAAACTGTTTCTCTTCAATCCTAATACAAAAGTGACCTCTTCTAATAATTGTCTGTAAATATTTTGGAGCTCTTCGCCTCTTATATTATGGCAAGCATCAATTTCTATTTGTTTGCCATCCGTATTATCATCTGTGTTTCCCCTTTCTTGATATATCTCAAGAATTATCTTGTTTTGTCATTCCCAGTGGTCAATGTTCAATTAAATACGATTCAATTTTGAGATTTTCTGTAATGATCTTGAAAATTTCTAATTAACCAATTTTGTTCAGAGGAATCGTATAAAATATTAAAAGGTACAATTTTTACGAATTATTTGGATGGACTATTTTATTAACATATTCTTATTCCTTGCCTTATTTTGAAAACTTTTGCAATTTTAACTGCGATCTTAAAGTTAATCCTAAATGCATAGTGTAACTTAGGAGTTGCGTGATCCTTTTTTGCCATTTGACGCTTTCTATTGGTCTTTTGATGAAGTAAATTATGTGTTGCTTAAGTGTGATAACATGCAATTTATGTCATGAAGTCTGTTTTTGTTATGAGTTTTTATCACTGGAAGGTTATAACGTCTTTTATTGATATTGCTGGCAATGTGCTCGACTGGCGTTTTTTCTCTATCTTTATGAGGTAGTCATTGCTAATTCTGCCAACTATTAAAAGCTTTATAAAAATTATTATATCGTTAGATAGTTGTTTTTGTGAATTGTAAACACTTTAAAGTAAGTATATAATTTAAAATTATAATTTTTTGAGCAATTTTCGTTATGTAACTTAGGAGTGACATTATGTCATTATGTCCAACAGAAACATAAATAATTTTTTTCACTTATTTTTCCAGTGAATTATTAACAAAAGTAGACTCGAATATAATTTTTTCCGAAAAAAAAAAAAATCATGCATTAAAGGTCTAAAGTGCGTTGCAAACTTTTTGGAACACCCTGTATAGTAGTACACTTACCCCCCCCCTTTTTTTTATATAATACGTCATTTGGAATATAAGGAATATAATAGTATCTAAACAACCCTGTAACACTTTCTGGAGATCATGGATCTGTTTTCTGTGATAGTAAATTAGTTAGACAAAACATAATAAAGGCTATAGGATATTTAATGCAAACCGCTTAAATATAAATACAAATTGGGTAATTATGATTTAATATTCGACTTGTTTAAGTGTTTCATAGCAGTTCTTTCTCTGTGATAACTAAACGCATTAAGGAAGTAATTGCGCGTAATACCAGACGGAAACGTGTTTTATTCTGTTTGCTTTAGGAAAAATATCTTGCTTGTAATATTATTATATTTGATTACTTAATATTAGCAAAGAAATCAGGCGTTAGAGATACGCTTCTTCTCAAGTAGTGCGAAAATAAATGGAAAATAATTCATTCATTGCAACGTTATATATATATTTTTTTTCATTTCATTACCCGAAAAGAAGAACGTAGTATCCAAGTGCAACAAAATAAAAAATCAAGAGAAGAAAGAAGAATCAAACAAGGTACAATAGTCATGTCAGTCTTTACTGAATTGCTATCGTATAACGTACCATAAAATATGTATGCAAATGTTTGCACAGATCAGATTGAGAAAGTGACGAAGGTAGATAAGTGACACGAATTTGGTAATATTTTATGGTTAACTTATTAGCCCCCGGTATGCTATATATTTCTCCCAGCTTATTTTGTGTCATCTCCAAAAAATAACGTTACATTGTATAAGTCAGCCGTAAAACAAAGCAGATGAATCAGTGTTCGATTAAATACTCTACAGATTTTTTTTTTTTTTATTTCTAAGCATCGCTCATTTTCAATTTTTAGACCGTCGTATTGGGAGAAAAATGTACTTTTAAATGCAATCTGTTTGAAAATTGCATCTCAGTTTATTTTTTAATAAAAGTAGAGCGCCGATTATCCGAACAAGTAGGGACCGACCCTAGTTCGGATAAATGGACAGACAATTTAAGGGATATTCCTGGCTATACTAAACACTTCACTCTTTATCCAGGCTTAGAACCGCCAGCATCAGTTGTTGCTGTCGTGTTTACAAATTGTTTTTTATTTATTTATTTTTGTCTTTTCAATTTTTTTCGGTTTACTTTTTCATTTAAAATTTTCTTTATCTCTTTTTATCATTTTCTGAACTCCAGAAATTATAATTTAAGCAAAAAAAAAAAAAAAAACTTTCGATTGATGCTTGCTTTAAAGAAGACATTTTTAATGCTGCCATAACTCGGAATTCTTCTTAAATACGTTAGTTGAATAGAATCAGCATTCTTCTGCCGTTCGAGCCATTTCATAGCCGTTTCCAAACATTTAAAGGTTTCGTTATGTGATGGACCTGGGTCATTTTCAGAGTATTTGTTTTCATTTTCTTCAATTTCTTTTTCATCTTGAATCTAATCCACAATCTCATCAGCATTTAAAATCTGATATCCAGGGTCATGTATACGTCACTATTTAACCACTCGTTAATTTCATTTTCTTCATAGCTTAGGATACTGCCAATCCCTTTTACTGTCTCACATTCCCCATTTTCTGATCTACTATCAGTTTTTTCTTTATTTAAAATTTTATTCCAAGCCTTTTTTAATGTTGAGGATTTTTCTAGACCCTAGGGATCAGCAGCCATTTTTCAAAAATCTTTCAAATCAATTTTTATGGTATCTTGGGAATCAGGCTCTTCTGATAAAAGGAGCATTCTTAAAGTTTGCTTTCTATAAAGTCATTTGAATGTCTCTATCGCACTTTTATCCATGGGTTGGATTACAGATGTGACATTAGGTGTCAAGAACTTTACCCGAAAAATGAAAAAAATAGAATGTCTGGATAATTTAAAGTTCGGTTTAAAACTTTTTTTGAGAGAAATAGGCTGTTCGGATAATTGAAGTTCGGTTAATTGGAGTTCGGATAATCGGCGCTCTACTGTATTTTGAAAAAATATAAGCGAATGATTTCTGTTAAAACATGGAGCTATTATAAACTATATTTAATTTTAAGTATATCTATATTAATGTTACAAACAAATGAAGGCCTATGAATCATTAGATAGTAGGGATTTTTTTTTTTTTTTTTTTTTTTTTTTTTTTTTTTTATATAGAGTTTCTTTAATGACGGCATCTTTTTGCTTCATTTGTGTATGACTGAAGACTGATGACTTCCATTATTATGAAACAGACATTCTAAATGATGTGTTAGGTGAAAATGAAAGAGCAGCCATAAAAAGTTAGAACTCTGATTTTCTAGTCAGAATGGAAAAAAATAAATGGCCATATTTTTTATTATTATTATTATGGCCATTTTTTCCCCATTCTGACCAGAAAATCAGAGTTCTAACTTTCTACGACTGCTTTTTTCATATTCACCTAACACTTCATTTATAATGACTGTTTCATAATAATGGAAGCCATCAGTACACCAGAAGAAAAAAAAACTCGGTTAAAGCGGAGACTCGGTTAAGCCGAACTCGGATAATCTTGACTTTAATGTATATTTCATTTTTAAAATGATCTTTATAATATTTTTGTTGGTGTTTAGAGGGGGTGTCATAACTCCCGTGACCTCCCCCTTGGATCCGCCATTTCTTTGACACTTAGTAATACACTAAGCTAGGGCTCTGCTACGGTGGCACCTTGTAAAATTCTGTGTAATAGTCTGCAAATAATAGGATCAGGATCATTTAGTGAAAAAGAAAGTGAACATATTGAGCCATGACATATTCCTATGCAGTAGTTCTTCAATGAACCCCGAAAGAAGATGTGAAGATTAGTGAAAATGTCGTCAATAATCTCTTCCCAAAATATCAGGATTTCGTCTCTATATACTTGCATTTCGTTAATGTAAATAGCGTGATAACGAGTGTTTTAAACATTTTTAATAGTTTTAATAGAACTCAAGGAGGGGGAGGGTCGGAAGGGGCAGTTCCTTTCCGGAACCTCAAAGCGTGTCTCTCCCAGGAAGTTTTCAGATTTGGTGCTTATTAATGGCCTGAAAAAGCAATTCGTGCCCGAAACTCCAAAATGTCTCCCCCCCCCCCCCACTTCTCTCCGGGGAAAGAAAACTGAATTCAGTACTTATTTTCCACATCAAGAAATATAAAAATCGGCTTGAAGTCCAAACTGAGTTTTATTCGGAAAGAGTTTTTTTCAGCATCGAGTCCGCCCTCCATTTAATTTCGATTCTAGTTTAACCTATTCCCTGTTGCAATAACTTTTTAATAAAATATTTGCTTCACACTAAGTTTTAATTATTAAAAAGTCCTTCTATTGATAAAACTACAGCGAAAAAATTAGCCTTAATAATTTCAGAATTTTAAATCGAAGCAAAAACTTCGATTTAAAAGAATTATTAAAAAATTGGATGTTTTCAGATATCGATAAAACAGCAAAGCAAAAGCATGACTTACATGAAATCTTTATAATACGTATAAAAATTCGTGGAAATTAAAATTTCAACTAATTATAAATCATTTAAAAGCACTTAGCATGTGCAGGCACGCTGCAGTTTTTTGGCAAAAATGTGGTTCCAATTGAACTCAGACGACAGGTCTTCTTGAGAAGAATTGGACTGATATAGACGTAGTTGTTGGTAAACAGTTCATTGTTATTGCATTCTTCTTACTAACGTTAGAGATACGAAACGAGAAGATGTAGCAAGGCTGACCTGGGTTTTCAGACACAGAAAACTATCGTCTTGAGCACTGTTATCTTAATTGTGTTATCTTCACAATATCAAGATTGATTTCTTATTACCCGACTGAAAAGAAGGGTTATGTGTTTCACGCGTATCTGTGTATGAGGATTTTTTTATATCCTCGAAACATCCCAACGGCTGGATGGATTTTTATGAATGAGGTCTCTATCGATTCGTCTTAATCTTCCGATAGTTATAGGATAGGTTTTGTTTTTATAAATTCAAAATGGCGGCCGTAAAATACAAAATGACGATAGAGACGAAAAAAAAATTCACGCACCCTATTGAGTGACATATCATTGGATAGGTCTTTCAAAATGAAGACGATGCTTCATTGACCATTTTGTAGTCAGAAGCTCCGTTTAAATATTACACAACCTGGAATTTGTGTACTTTGGATCGCTACCTTTACTGTAACTCTAACCTTCATAATAGACATCTATAGGCCTCATCAAAAGAGTGTTTGCAGATAGGAACTAATAATTAAACACAACTTAAAAGTCATCAATACAAGTAAATAAAAAAAAAGGTAAGTAATATAAAAAATAGTTTCACATTGATGAGAAATAATTAATTATTTGGCTTGTATTCAGTCGTGTTTTTTGATTTTTTTAAATTTAATTACTTGTTTTGAAATTGTTTTTGGATGGGGCAGAAGGTGGAGCAATCACATTTTGGGACTTCGCTTTTCCTATCTCCGCTATCTCCAAGCAAAACACAAGTATTTAAAAGCTTTCTGTCACTCAGTTGATGAAACATATTTCAAAATTTGACAGTTTAGAAATTCTACCCAAGCCGACGAAATACATTCAGCAGCAAAGAAGTTGTTTTTAGACTTTTCTGGCTGCCCCCTCCCCTCAACCACCCTTATTTTTTAAGTAGCTCAGAAAAATTATTTACTATTCTACCCCAGCAATCTAACACAAACTATTGAATATATATACAAGGATAAACAAGTTCACCCGTCACGATAAAAAAAACTTAGTATCGGCAAAGTTTACAGGAGATACAAAATAAAAGTTACGATTATCTGCATACGCATGCATTCGTTATTTTATTTTAATTTTTCAATTCAAACCTCTTACAAAATATAACAAAAACGAAAAATCATGCGTTCAGCATAGAGTATGAAACACTTTACAAGACATTCAGAATACTTCAATAACAAAACTTCACAGATTACTAAGGTGAAGGATGACGTATAAATGAACAATTTGGAAAACGCATAACACATTTGAAAACCCGATTTCTGCTATTACCATAAATAGTTGTAAAAATATATAGATATATTTTTTTTGCATCCCTGTATATGATCTACACATATATGTATGCATTCTACATAGTATACTAAAAGTTAGTTCTGTTAAACGCATAGCACAGTTGAAATTTTCCATTCAGCAATTTCCGCCAATAAACAGATGTTTAGGAGAAGTTTTGTGCTACACTATGTATGATCTATAGATTTATACACACCAAATAATATTTTAAAAATAGTTACGTTTAAAAACGCATACCACAACTGAAAACGCACTTCCAGCAATTATTGTTCATATGCTTCAATACTTGAATTATTGCTCTTTTTCTTTTGTGTGTCCCTGTAAATAAACGATATGTTCTATGCACACCCTATTCTATAGTAAAAATCTTGTAGTACAACCTCAGTGAAGTATATCAATTTCAGTATGTTTAAATACTGAATTATCATTAAAACACACGGCAAACGGTATTTCCCCATAGAACCGTAATGCAACGGAATTCTTTTGAGTGGTCCTGTAAATGAACTGAAAATGCTACACACTTCATTTTCAATACCGAATATTCCATAGTGAACTACAATAACATATATCATGGTAACCGTACTATATTTACGCAAGTTAGTGCACGGACAGAGTAAGACAGACAGGCGAACTGATAAACCGAATTGAGAAGCACTTTTCAACTATGTGTTAAAAAAGAAAGAAAAGCTGGAGAACAGGAATTCTGCTTTTTCAGAATTTAGTGTCGCCCAGGCATTTCCATTACTTCATTTTCTTCTGATAAACTGAAAAAAAATTATGGCCATTCCCCCCCCCCCCCCCCATTCTGACCAGAAAATCAGAGTTCTAACTTTTTACGGCTGCTCTTTCATCTTCACCTAACACTTCATTTATAATGGCTGTTTCGTAATAATAGCAGCCACCAGTCCATCAGAAGAAAGTAACTCGGTTAAGCGGAACTCCACTGCAGTACAAAACATATTTCAATTTTAAAACTTAAAGCACACGTTTTATTTTATGTAAAATGACGTCATTCGCATCCACTTAAGAATTCCACATTTACGATCTACTCTTAAACATCTACAGTAAAGCATGCATAGCACATCACTATCGCGAAATAATGCACAAATGCAGCAAAAAGATGCCGCCATTCAAAAAAATCGACAAAAAAAAGGCTATCTAATGATTCGTAGATACTTAAAATTAAATATAGTTTATGATAGCTCCATTGCTTTAACAGAAATCATTCGTTTATATATTTTTTTTCAAAATAGCACTATTTTAATTGCATTTTCTTTCTGTTGTTATGAGAAAATGGTAACAAAAATATATAATTACTATTTTAGAACTAGTTTTCCTTTACTTTCTAGAGAAATGGAATTCTTCCGTTGCCAATATTAAGCAAATGGCTCTAAAAACTACAAAAAAATTAATATTTCAAAAATAAATGGAGATACAGTTTTCAAACAAAATGCATTTAAAAGAAATTTTTTTTCCCAATACGACGGTATAAAAATTGAAAATGTGCGATGCTTAGAAGTTTAAAAAATTGCTATGGAGTATTTAATCGTACTGCTTTATTTTACGGCTGGCTTCTCTAAGGTGACGTTATTTTTGGTGACTACATAAAATAAGCTGGGAGAAAGAAATAGCATACCGTACAGGGGGCTAAGGTTCGTTAGGTACATGCAATTCTTCAAGATGTCCGTGAGATATAAAAGTTTGAGAACCACTTTCGCTATTATGCAGTTTCATTGTTTTTAGCCACCGATATGTTATTTCTTTCTCCCAGCAATTAAAATGTCGTCTCCAAAAAATAACGTTCCGTTGTATGAGCCAGCCGTAAAGCAAAGCATGTGTATCATTATATTATTAAATACTGTACTGAAAATATTTAAACTTCTAAACATCGCACATTTTTAATTTTTATGCCGTAGTGTTGGGAAAAAAGTACCTTTAAATGCAGTTTGTTTGAAAACTGCATCTTAATTTATTTTTGAGATATGAATTTTTTTATAGTTTTTAGCGAAATTTGTTCAATTTTGGCAACTCAAGTACTCCATTACTGTAGAAAGTAAAGAAAAAATAGTTGGAAAATAGTAATTATATCTTTTTGTTGCCATTCACCGATAACTACTGAAAAAAACAAAAACAAAAAAAAAAAGTAATTTAAATACGTGCTATTTTGAAAAAATATAAAGCAATGATTTCTGATAAAACATGAGCTATTATAAGCTTTATTTAATTTGATTATCTATATTACAAACAAATGATTTTGGATTTGTGTTTCATTCAGTGATAGTGACGTCATACGAATACTTTATTGTAGATGTTGTTTAAGACTAGATCGTAAATGAGGAATTCTTCAGAGGATGCGAATGTTGTCATTTTCTATATAAAAAAAACGTGTGTTGTAAGTCTTAAAACTGAAATATGTTTTATATTACCTATATTTATATATATTTTTTAATCGGGGGCGACACTAAATTCTGAATAAGCAGAATTCCTGCTTTCTAGTCTTTTATCTTTCTATTCTGTATTATTTTCTTTCTTTTTTATTTCTTTTACCATGCGCTTTCAGTGCATGTAAATTTTGGACCTACGAGTGTATCATTCTTTCTGCATACATCATTTTGTTTTTTGTTGATTGTTTTAACTGCATGTGATGTTTCTGTTACATGCACGTGCGTATACTGTCGAAAGTGACCAAAAGAAAAAATCAAGACTCCCTTATCATATAACTCTCATAATATCCTATATAATATCATAATATCATATATAATATCATATTATCATACATAACATCATAATATCATATATAATATCATATAACTATCATATCCCTTATCATGTTATATGATAAGGGAGGTCTTGGGAAAAATATTGCAATATTGCGATTTTATTCAAATATGCCCCAAGAAAAGGTCTGAGGATTAACCTATCGGTGCTTCATTTTAAATGACCCATGGCTAAGAAACGAAAATGAAGAAAGGTATTTCAATTTCTTTTAAATCTAATGCCACAGAATCAAAATTATTGGGAAAAAAATAATAATATAAAAAAATAATAATAATTGAAAGCTATGATACTAAAAATAGAAAAATGATAATTTTTTTTATCATAGATTTAAAAACAGCCTTTAATACGCTTTTTGATTCTTTAATAATAACCTTAAATATTAACCAATAAAACCTAGTGCTTTTTAAATAGAGGGCTCTAAAAAAGATTTTAATTCCTTCATATTTCGATAGATTTTCTAATGTAAGTTATTTTTAATCAATGAGACTTGCAGTACTTCTTTTTAAATTTCTTTTCAAATGATTGTTTTATTCGTAAATCCGCTAATGTTTCTTAATGAGACTCTTTTTAACAATTAAATATTTTATTGATTTAATATTATGAGGTATTTTGTATTAATTTAACACTCAGGATTAAATTAGCTTGAGTTTAATTAGTTTTTGAGGTTGAGAGTTGCCAGGTTAAATTTGCATATTGATAAATTTATATATAGTTTTGTAGAAATCAGTTTCGTAGCAATTAAAAAATTATGGGTTAATCTAAAGCAGTCATTTTCATATAAATGAACTGTTAGGATACTCAATGATTCATGAAATACTTATGAAACTAATTTTTAATACGGTAACGGACATTTCAGTATTTATTTCAATTATTTTAAGTGAAAGATTTAAGATACTAAATTGTATAGAGAGTCACGATTATCCAATTTTACGACGACGGTGCTTCAGGAGAGCAGAGCTCCAATGATATATAATATATATTTACAAAAAATACACAGTCTTGAAATAACACTGTTTGTAGTCATATTTAAAGTTTCATTTCCAAGAGCTAAATTTCCTGAAGCTACTTTGAATTACAGATATGAAAGAATTACAACTGCTGGTTGAGGTTTTTAAATACATACTAATAAAAGAAAGTTTCGCTCCGTGTGTGTGTCTGTCTGTTGGTGATGAGTAGCAATATCTACTGCACCTAGAAGTCTGAACATTTGGATTATGATAGCTCAAGGCAAGTCCTGATGCACTTGAGGCTCAGATTTTTATTTTTTTTAAATAATTATTTGAGATTGTAGCGACTCCATCTTGAACGGTCAGTAAAAACGAATATCTCCAGGGAAACGATCGAAGTAGCCTTTTGCTCGGCACGTAAGGTCTCGCTTTCTGACCGTGGGTTCTCCAGTTGGATCCTTATCACCGCACATCTCCTGCATTGGTGACCTTGGACAAACGAACACACACTTCATCCCCACTCGAGACCAACAGATGGCAGCACTGAAAACACCTCCAGCAAGCAAAAGCCTGCGAAACGTTCACAGCACGCAACCAGCAAGCAAAGCCTGTGGAACACTCACAGCAAGCAAAAGCCTGTGAAACGCTCACAGCACGCAACCTATGACAACTCTCATAGCACAAATCCTGTCACGCCGCGCAACTTCGGGGGCATACATGCGCTCGGCAGCACGGCAGCATCACCCTGGCAACCGCCACCGCAACACGAGTGCACATCGCTCGTCCAACGTCAACGAGACGTTCTTCTCACTGGGGGTGGAGTACTGTAGCGATTCCATCTTCAACGGTCAGTAAAAACGAGTATCTAGCAGGAAGCGATCGAGCTAGCCTTTTGCTCGGCACGTAAGATCTCGCTTTCTGACCGTGGGTTCACCGGTTCAATCCTTATCGCCGCGCATCTCCTGCAAGATATTAATCAATAATTCATAAAAAGCTATCAAATATTGAATAAGAGAAAAAAAACAGTCTGTGGAACGGCTCCTTTTTCTTAAAAAATGTCTTCATTTAAATATTGAAGGCTCAGTCTTATGATCTACCGTGCTTTTCTATGCCCTTGGCAGAAATTAACCTTCCTAAACTGTGAGTGTTGGGTAGTACACCGTATGTGTCATAACGACATGCAGTTTACACAACAGGCATTTCAGATCACGCGCGCAATGTTTATGTATTACTAGCTAAAATAACCCAGCGTTGCCCGGAATTTTAAGAATGTTTATTTTGAGAAACCAATTTCAAAATTTAACAACCAACATAAAAACAGTCGAAGTGTTGTATACATGAATCAAATGAACCCCCAATATGAAAATGTATAAATTTATATAACAGACGCAAAATAATACAGGGATAAATGAACTTATTTCCATTCCTCATTGGATCAATAATGTTAAAATACGCCAATATTTCCATAATCGAGTTTTTATCATGCTTCAATACTTTTTTTCACACTTATAGGACGTTATATATTCACCATGTCCTTTATATTTCCAGTATGACGTAATATTTCATTTTTTTTAATTCGTCAAATTAATTAAATTATTATAATTTTTCACATGGAAATCATAAAACAGAAAAATTAGGAAGTAACATTCACTTTTGTTTTCAATTCGTCAAACTATTTATTTTATTTTCATTTTTCACGTGGAAATCTTGCAATTGAAAAGTAATTGAATATTAATGATGTGAATTATCACATTTCTACAAAGCGTAAACCAACTGAGTGAAAAATGTCCAAGCCGGGAATCGAACCCGGGTCCCTGGAATAGATCTCCAGTGCTCTACCACTAAACCACAAGGACGATGTCCAGCTTGGCATTTCTCACTTATATAAGTCGGTAAGGCTGCTACTGCAGCACAAGATGGAGAAGTCTTCATGAGCATACATTCTAGCTGCGTAACATGAGACGCAAATAAACCCAGCATCGGTGAATATACAATTTTAATTAATTTTTCAACTACATTACTGTAGTTGTGTACTACTACTATAAGATATAAGATATACGATACTACTATAAGATATAAGAAAATCTACGATTTGCGAGAATAATCAAAATTATTTAATAGGTAAACGGTGCATTATCTATAAATTACCAGATTCTTTGAAAAATTATTTAATTTTTACAAAAACTCAAATGTAGTCTATTCTTTCGGCTTCACCATAGTCCACATGAGCCTACATCAGGCATTATATCTACTCCTCCCCCCCTTCTATCCTCTAAATATTTGCCACTGCAAAACAGGCACACTGCATCTTTCTCATCTGGTATACAACCTGATAAAAAACCCATATCAAATGATATGTCGGTGTGGAATGATTGTTCGTCTTCATTAGACTTGTAGTAAAACAGTTCTCTAGCTGATATTCCATATTACCTGACACACCATCTTGAAAAACATAACCTCTTCACTCATCAACAAGTTAGCATTCAGCTAAACTGACTAACACAGCAATAAATATAACTGTTCAACTTTATACTGAACTTGGTTAACATCACTGACATTGACATTTTATAATTAATACGAATTTTATAAAATTTACCTGCAGAAAATTGCAAAAATTGAGAATAAGATTTTATTTCCTCGCGTTGCTCCAACAACAGGTATGCAAACAGAACTGAGCACAATGCCTCATGGGAATACTAGGAAGTCGTTTGGCAGTTTTACACTTGACTGCAGTACCGTATGCACCAGATATTGAAATATTCCATATTGTCCGACCATTCCGTAACACCCGAACTTCCTCTATTGCTATGTATCTTCAATAATCCAGTTGTTCCATGTTACTAAAAGAATCAGTTTTACTACATTTCTACTTAAAATAAAGAGAAAACATTCTTCAAAATGCAATTTTAGCAAAGCAAAAGAAGACGTTAAATCAGGGGTCGACAATCTATGAATCCTCGGGTCAACAATTGACCCACTTGAGTTCTGAAAAAGTATCTCTCTATTCTAAAAAAAAGTAACTAACGTTGTCACCGCCGCCGCCGGTTTTGAATTTTTTGTGACCGGCGGTCTTTCTTCATTAATATTAAGAAAACTATCTCTCTATTCTAAAAAAAAAAGTAACTACCGCTGTCACCGCCGCCGCCGGTTTTGAATTTTATGTGACCGGAGGTCTTTCTTCGTTAATATTAAGAAAAATAATGCATACAAAAATATGAAAATAGGTGGTATTATACAGAAATGTTTGATAAACACGCTGATGCAGGCAGTTTTCAAATCTAAGAATTATTTTAAGAGATATTTAATGCTAAAGTTGGACAAAATCGTTCCACTAAAAAAGTTTTATAGGAGCAAAAACTGTTCATGGGAATTTAATCATTTTTAGATCATTTTATACGTTTGAAGTTCCCGGTGTGCAGACAGTATTTCTTTTTGTAATTTGACTAATTTTTTGAGGTTTTATTTCTATATAAATTTAAATTTTCAGCATTTCTAGAGATATTTTTTACAGATTTTAGAAAGCGATATTAATTTAAACTGTTGCCAACTGTATAAACAGCGGAAACAATAATGTTTGCTTCAAGAAAAAAAATATATATTTATACGTGTAAATAAATTAAAAATTTATTTACACGTGACTATTATAAACAGAAAAAAAAAAAAAACATTTGGAATTAGAATTAAATAATTATGTACAAAAAGCAGGAACTTATTAAAAATTACGTCATAAAAACTATAATTGCGCGTGAATTTTAAGAGAGAAAGGAATTTGTAAAATAATAAATTTATTAACATGCGTTAGAAGTCTTAAATAGGAGAAATTACGTCATATTTGCGTCATATTACAGTTATTACATAAAATGAACACAAAATAATATTGCAAAACGGTTTAAATTTAGAAATTGCCATAGGCATTTATTTGATATTTTGAGAGGATACTTTTGAACTATTTTTGTTAGGAAAGCGCAAATAATATTTCATTTCTAACACAAGTATTTTCACGTGAATATTAAAAACAGAAAGAATAGTTTGGTCAAAATTAAGTTAGATTAAAAACGATTAATTTAAAATGCCTTATTTAAAAGAACTTTCTTTTCGCTTTGTTAAAAAATACCGAGAGACAAAGATTCTGTTTACTTAATTCCTTTTATATTAGCTTATTTTGAAATGTTTAACTTATTTTACTTAATCAAAGACGAAAACAGCGATTGACATATGTATTTTTGGTACTACTTAGTTATCCCGTCGACCAAAAATCTATCATTTGCCAAACTATAAGATTAAATGCCAATAAGGGTTGATCGTAAATGTCACATTAACTTGACTTTAAGCAAGTTAAACTTGTTTACGTCATCAAGTTATTTTTATTTCGACGTTTGATTTGTATTTTTAATAATGTTGCACTAATTTATCTGTTCTTTCGTTATTTAAAACAAAAATTATGTCAATTTGTATAATTTGGCGAGTGGTTTGGCGATTTATATAATTTGGCGAAATTGGTCCGGGATAATCAAGTAGTACCGCAGCGGATTTGGCCTTAAAATTCCCCAATCAAAGAGAAATGAATAGAAATCCGTTTATAGGGAGATCGCCACTGTTTTTTAAATTATAATTCAATCTTCCGAAATCTTTTTAAAGCCGATCAAATTAGCGTACTTTTAGAGTCTGCGGTGTCTGAACGGGGGTTGACGAGTGTAGCTCGTAGGGGGCAGAGCCCCCTAGTTGTATTAAAAAAACATGAAAATCGGTGGTATTATAGAGAAATGTTTGATAAACACGCTGATGCAGACAGTTTTCAAATCGAAGAATTATTTTAAGAGATATTTAATGCTTAAGTTGGACAAAATCGTTCCATTAAAAAAGTTTTATAGGAGAAAAAACTACACATAGGGATTTAATCATTTTTAGATCATTTTATTCGTTAGAAGTTCCCGGTGTGCAGACTGCATTTATTTTTTGAATTTGACTCATTTTTTGAGATTTTATTTCCATTTTAAATTCAAATTTTCAGCATTTCGAGAGATATTTTTTACATATTTTAGAAAATGGTATTAATTTAAACTGTTGCCAACTGTATAAACAGGACAAACAATAATGTTTGCTTCAAATAAAAAAATTATTCACACGTGACTATTATAAACAGAAAAATACCTTCTCATTAAAATTAAATAATTAGGTATAAAAAGCAGGAACTTGAAAATTATATCATAAAAACCATACTTGCACGTGAATTTTAAAAGAGAAAGGATATTGTAAAATAATAAATTCATTAACATTCGTAGAAGTTTTAAATAGGAGAAATTACGTCACATTACACTTATTACGTAAAATGAACAAAAAATAATATTGAAAAACAGTTTAAATTTAAAAATTGCGCGAGACATTTATCTGATATTTTGAGATGATCTTTTCAACTATTTCCGCGCAAATAATATTGCATAAGTATTTTCACGTGAATATTAAAAAGAGAAAGAAAAGTTTGGTGAAAATTACGTCAGATTAAAAACGATACATTTAAAATTTCTTATTTAAAAGAACTTTTTTTTCGTTTTGTTAAAAAATACCGGGAGAGAAAGACTCTGTTTACTTAATTCCTTTAATATTAGGCTATTTTGAAATGTTTAACTGATTTTATTTAATCAGAGGCGAAAACAGACATTGTACCTTTTAACAGCAGCTGGTTTGACCTTAAAATTTCGCAATCAAAGAGAAATGAATAGAAACCCGTTTATAAGTAGATCGCCACTGTTTTTTAAACTATAAATCAATCTTCCGAAATCCTTTTAAAGCAGATCAAAGTAGCGTGCTTTTAGAGTTTGCGGTGTCTGAACGGGGTTTGGGGAGCGTAGCTCGTAGGGGGCAAAACCCCATAGTAATACATGAAAAGAAATTATAAAACATAAATAATGAAACGGACTCTTTAAGAATACATAAAGATGTAATCAGAAAATAAATAATAACAATAAGTTAGTCATATAAATGTAAATGTTATTTTATTTTGTTTGTTTATTTTTATTTATTTATATTAAAAAAAAAATAAATACCAGTTGAGAACATAATTATTAAACTTCATAAGTTGACTGCTACACTCCGTTTGACTCTCACCCTGTCTTTCAAGATTGGTATTATGCATTAGTTAAGTTCAAACTCCTGCTATGCAGTACATGTCCTTTCCTTTTACTAGATCGATCGTATCTGTGAATTTAGAAACAAAAAAATGATTTCCGAGGTTTTGAATACGCTCTTCTTTAAAAGTGGCTGAAGATACGTGAAAAGCTTCTAAAATTACTGGTAACTACCAGATTACAGTAAACTTATTTGTAAATGTTTCTGAAATCTTTTACAATATTGTTATTTTTTCCGATCGAAAACAACGGTATAGTCCAGGCAATAGAGACCGTATAGGGGCTCTACCTAGCAAAATTCATGGTAGTTCTGGAAAAAGGCTTACTATATGTTTTTTGGGTCGCTGAATCCGAATTTTTAACTTCCCACCAAAATTTCCCCCGGTAACCCCCCCAAATTTTGGTAAAATGCCCCCCAAAAAAGGTTTTTATTAAAAAATCAATTTTTTTATCGTTTTAGGGAAAAACTATCTACAAATTCAGAAAGTAGACAAAATTTGCAACAAATTAGATAGATGACATTATGACTTAGGATGAAGAGGAAGGGGGGATCTGCCTCGGAACATGCGCGCGGTGCTGCGTGAACTAAGTTGCACAATTCCACTTAACCACTCACACGTTTACATTCGCCCTTCCATCTCCCCTCCGAACTTTCTCTATAAGGTTTTTGGGTCGCTGAATCCGAAGTTTTAACTGCCCCCCAAATTCCCCCCCCCCCCCGAAAACCCCCAAAATAGTTGTTTTTAACTTAAATTTCTTATTGTTTTAGGGGAAAAGCGTTACGAAATTCAGAAACTAGACAAAATTTGCAACAAATAGGATATATGATATTATGACGTAGGATGAACGGGGAGGGGCAGGGTTGCCTCTGAACATGCACTCCGGCGCTACGTGCACTAAGTTATGAAGTCCAGGCAATAGGGGATTTTACCTGGAAAAATCAATACTAGTTCTGGATTTCGACTCATTTTATGTTTTTTGGGTCGCTGAATCCGAATTTGTAACGTCCCACCAAAATGTCACACCTGCAACCCCCAAAAAATTGATTTTTTGAAAAAATTTGGTTTTTGAGAAAAGCGCGCGGGGAATGTTCCGAAGCAGCCCCCTCTCTCCCCGTTTATCCTACGTCATAATGTCATATATCCTATTTGTTGCAAATTTTGTTTAGTTTCTGAATTTCGTAATGCTTTTCCCCTAAAACAATAAGAAATTTAAGTTAATAATAACTATTTTGGGGTTTTTCGGGGTGGGGGGGGGGAATTTTAGGGGTAAGTTAAAAATTCGGATTCAGAGACCCAAAAAACTTAAAGTAAACCTTATAAGGAAAGTTCGGAGGGGAGATGGGAGGGCGAATGTAAGCGTGTGAGTGGTTAAGTGGAATTGCGCAACTTAGTCCACGCAGCACCGCGCGCATGTTCCGAGGCAGATCCCCCCTTCCCCTTCATCCTAAGTCATAATGTAGTGTATCTAATTTGTTGCAAATTTTGTCTACTTTCTGAATTTCTAGATACTCTTTCAATATAACAATAAAAAAATTGATTTTTTTAATAAAAACCTTTTTTTTTTGGGGGGGGGGGGCTGCCGGGGGAAATTTTGGTGGGAAGTTACAAATTCGGATTCAGAGACTCAAAAAACATAAAGTAAGCCATTTTCCAGAACTACCATTAATTTTGCTAGGTAAAATTCCCTATTGCCTGGACTAGTAATCTTGCTTAAATTTTTTTTAAAAATTCTTTTTTCCTCATTTTAAAAACAGAGAATAAAAATCTCTAAGCTTACGATTCACTTAATGTTGAAAATACACTTCGTCTACTAAACGACCGAAACTGCACATATGGATTCAAAATTTCAGAAATGCAATGCAATAAAATGCAATATTCCCAAGACATGACACCGAACATAAGTCTTATGTTTAAAGGCTTGATCGGAAAAGTGGAAAAAATTTATTTAAAAAAAAAATTACTAAAAAATACCACAAATTTTAATATCTCTAAATAAGAAAAAAAACGGGCCTTATTGATACAAATTGTTTAAGTTTTGTAATAATTTTCTCCATAAAAAATGCGATTCTTACATTATGCGTATTAAAATCATGAAGCAATGAGAGTTCGTTTGGATGCTGAAATTTCATAGTTAGGCTGTGTTGAATGCTGCGTAACAATTACAACACTTTATATGCAATAAAGAAACGCTAAACAGCCGTAAAAAAGGTAGAAAACTGTTCCAAAATAAAGTAACCGTAAAAGTAACCAAAGTAACCATAAAGAGGACTGAATGGATTCCTAACATTTCAAACAAAAAAGTCGTAAACGAGAAGAACATCAATAGAAAAAACCCTTCGACAAATTGTGAAACTGTTTCTTGGATGCTATGTCTTTCATAATGAAACAGTGCAAGAACCGTACGATAGACAACAAAAAAATAAGATTTCAGAAATGTATAGCATCGATGAAGCGGAACACTGACAATCAGTATCAAAAGAAAAAAAAATTCAAAAATTTTACAGTCGAATTAGGCCATAATCGATATAACAATCAAATTCGGTCCAGTTATATTCTTAGTGGACAGCTATTACCGAAAAAATGTAAAATCTCCTGTTCGTGATGAAATGGCGTGGGATTTGTTGAAGTGGTAAAACAGCGCTCCCTTCTATTTATGAACATTTCAAAATCAACCATCAAACATATCAGTAAAACATCTTGGAGAGTGTCTTGCTTTCCTAGGCCGAAAAAAAAAATCTAACAGACTAAACCGAGGTATAAAATAAGTAGGAAACTGATCCAGAAAACGCAAAGTGACCGTAAGGAGGACTGGATGCATTTCTAACATTTCGAAGAAAAAAGTCACAAACGAGAACATCATCAATCGGGAGAATATTCGAAAAAGTTAGAAACAATTTCTTCGATGTAAACCTTACAAAATGAAACAGTGCAAGAAACTTACGGTGGCCAAAAAAAAAAAAAAAAAAAAAAAAATAATAATAATAATAATAATAATAATAATAAGCCTACAGAAATGCCATCGATGAAGCGGTTCACTGACGTCACTGGTCTTTTTTTTTAACGTTGCTTTTGCTAGAGTGTCTTTCTCTCGGGACGTGGTTTGGGACCTTCGAAGCTTGCTTCCGCAAGAGAGTCGGACTAGAGTAGAATAATAAAGGGCTGCGAACGAAGAGAGGCCCCTCGCCGCGGCGGTTGCAAAAAGATTTTTCAAAAAATCTCATAATCGGATTGGACCATAATCGATATAACAGTCGAATTCGGTCAAATGATATTCCTAGTGCACAGCAATTATAGAAACATAGACGGAAAATTCTCCACTTCGTTACGATTTGGAGTGGAATTTGTTAAAATGTTAAAACAGCGCTCCCTTCTGTTGATGAAGATGTCAAAATCAACCATCAAACGTAATAATAAAATATCTTCGAGAGTGTTTTTCTTTCCTGCTCCCAAGAACACTTAGAAAATGAAAAATGAAGTCTCCAACAAGATTTTCCTTAAGCACATAGAAAAAGAATAGCACAGGAATGGTGCAAGTCACATCTGCCAGATTTCTTGACCCCTATACTCTCTATATGTTGACAAGATGGGTTATACAGCATCATCCTCTTACAGAGAAGAGTTTGTTCTCAGCCTCACAGAATTTTGAAGTACCTGAAAAAGGAGGGAATGCGAGAACAAAAGGAATAAGGAAAAAGTAGGGCTCTTCGGGAGGAACGGGAGAACATACTGGGGGATGAGTTGTTTACCATTGCTGAAATATTTTTAAAAAGCATTTCGCATCTACATAAAAAAAGGAGGCCATTGCTGAAATATTTTTAAAAAGAATTTCGCATCTACATAAAAGCAAAAGAGGGCCATTTCGGAAACATGAAGCTTTTCCGTAAGTCACAGATCTATATATTTTTTAATTAGCAAACTGATTTTGATTTCTGTGGTTATTAAAAATTATATATAAGCTAAAAGGAAAGCTAAGGAAATAACTATTTATCTAAGTTATTTCTTTTTTTTGTAGATGCATTGCATAAGTTACATTTTATATGCATGAAAATAGAATAAATTGGTTAAATATCTTCAATAAGAAGCCGACATACAAAAGTTTTCCATTTACAATATTAGTCTTTTATGTCTGAGTGTCATCGGTAAAGGATTGTCTCTGACACAACTTAACAATTTGGTCAAGCATCTTCTGTAAGTGATGCGATATTTAAAGACTTTGATTTTGCTGTGTTAATCTTTTTCATTAAGTTATATAACAAAAATAACGTCCTTAACAAAATATAAAACAATGACTTAAAAAAATCAAGACATTTAGTCAATTGCTCAATAGACATAACAAATGAAATAATGCAAAACATATGCTGAATTTTTGAAAATAATAATAATAATAATAATTAGAAAAAGTAAGTTAATTAAACAATTCACCATCTGAGAGAAATTTAAAATTAGAACATTGATGGTATGGCTATGTATTACAATTCTATTTAAGTGCATCCCACCCAAGTCCCCCAACGTGTCTCCTATGGATTACTGTGCATTTGGACTTTTAAAACAAGCTCTTTATAAGCGGCATCCCCAAAACATTGGATAGACTCTGAAAGATTGTTATCGAGGAATGGAATAACATCAATCTCGATATTTTAAGAAAAGCTCTTTTATCTTGGAAATCTAGATGCAATATGATAGTTGATCAAAAGTGCTATTAGACTGAACATATTAGAAAATAAAATTCTTATCTTTGTTTATATATTTCTTTTTCCAAAATCGTTACAAAAATATAGTAATAACCTCTGTATATAAGGTATTCTTACCGTTGTTCAATAACAATTTTGAAACCGTTGGTTTTAGAGTTACGATTCCAGATGAAAAAAAGCTCCAAATGTTGTTCTAAAATATATTAAAAGTCACATACAAAATTTAAAAAACATTTATAAATTTAACCACATAACAATTTTTTATAAAACATTAGTTTTTGTAAAAGTTACGAAATTTAAACTTTTATACGGTATATAGATCATATAAGTTATATTTAAAAGATCTTTCTTCATGCTTTAAAAAATGAAAATAAAAATGCATTTTTTTAAGAAATTTTTTTTTGCAGATTTATGATACTTCGAATTTTATGAATTTTTGGTGTTTTCTGGTACTAAACGCACATTTTTGTTCTATTTTTAGAGCTAAATACGCTGAAAATTAATAAAATTCAAAGTATCATCATTCGCTAAGTTTTTATGGTACAAAAATTGAATTTTAATAATTTATTTTTTGAAGAATAGAAAAAGTGTTTCTAATTGTTTCTTTTAAGACGTAAATAAACTTAAATTTCGTAATTTTTACAAAAATAACTGTTTTGCCTTAAAATGGATTTTCATATGATGAAGAACAATATTTTTGCAATCGGAATAATCTCTAAAACTAATGTTTTAAAAATCAGCTATCGTAAAGCGATAAGAGTGGACAAACTGTATATAAAATTGCCTACATAGAACACGATTTTAAAGAAGCAGAATATGATTAAAAAAAAATTATATAAATCCTTATTAGTTTAATCTAAATTATTTTTTCTGTTTGATCAGTTAAATATCCAGTTTAAATAAAAAGTGATACAGTTTGGATATTCTCTTGGAAGGAATCTTGGGAAATTATTAGTTAAGTGTACAAAGTCATTTTTTATGCAGGGAAAAAAAAAGACAGGGTGGCAAATAGTACTTAACGTCTAAAAAATGGTTAATTTAAATTATTTTTGCTGTTTGATCAGTTAAATTTCCAGTTTAAATAAAAAGTGCTAGAGTTAGGATATTCTCTTGGAAGGAATCTTGGAAAATGATCAGCTAAATGTACAAAGTCATTTTTTATACAGTTTGGCAGATAGTACTTAACGTCTAAATCACGGGGTAAAAATAACTCCAAATGGCAAAATAACTTTAACATGAAGCTTTATCAAAGCTTCATGAAGGGCGCCCCTTCAAAGGTACAGAGTGATAAAAAAGGGAGAGAGTAAAAAGTAACAAAAAAGCAACATGAATGTGTTTAAAATAAGAGGTTTATTTCCGGTGTTTCCTTCAGGTTTTGCATTTTATACTATCTCCATAAAAGAAACTCTTGAAAAGCGAACACCTCTATTTAGCGGACGTGTTTTAGATCTCCAACACCTATGTATATATTTGTACACTTTTACCCCTGAGCAGTGGACAAATTACGTACTCCCAAAAGAATCCTGTTTCGGGTCGGCTAACCCAATTTGACCCGACTCGTCGTTCGAGTTGGGTTGGGTTGATGCTAAATTTTTTATTGCGAATAGAATTCGGTTTGGGTTGACTTAAAATGTTTCGAATTGCGTTGTGGACTCTTTCGAATAGGTTTCGGATTAACCCAAATTTTCAAAAGAAAGTGCTGAATATTTTTCAAAGGAAAAACTATATACCATTTCAATATTAATCAGTCTATATATGTTCATTTTCATACAAAAAAGATAATATTGATATTATAGGTTTAATTGTAGTCTATACTTTTACGTAATTGTATTCGAATATGGATTAATTTTCTCCCACGCCAGGTTCCGGTTTGAATACTTTGGGTTCTTGTCGGGTTCATATTTTAACAGAAATTTCTAGTTCAGATTGGATACAACCTACACCGTGTTACTCCAAAGATCTCCTTTATTCGGAGGTTTTACTGTTTTTCATTTCTATTAGGAAAATTCGGTGTGATATATTTTAGGATTATATCTTTTACTACAAAAACCTCAAAACTGTTGCTTTTCGAGATACTCGATCCCAGTTATAACTCAAAAGCTTAAGCATGCCAGACACTTGTAACTCTGAAAGTATTTCTAAGTTTACCATCTCAAAAGCCATCATAATTATTATTCATAACAATTATAATTGCTTTGTACGTGCAGATTTCATTACGTCAATTCGAACATCTTAACGGAAATGTGCCAGAATCAATACCATGGTCTAAATATTTTTTTTCTCCAAAGTGAAAGTGTTTCTGTTGTATTTTTTTTACATAGATTTCGAGATAAATACACAAAAAAACTTTTTAAACACAGTTTCTACACAAATTGAGAATTTCTGACTGTTTAGTAAATTAACAAGAAAGAAATATCATGCGTCAAATCTAGATTTGAAACACTTTCCAACTCATTCAAGAACATTTTAACAAAATTTCACCGTTTAATAAAGGTAAAAGATGATGTCTATGTAAACAATTTGCGAAACGTATAATTTATTTGAAAACACAATTTTAGCAATTACCATCTATTGCCGGAAAAATATCCTTTTTTTGTCTTTTTTGTGCAATCCTGTATATGATCTATAGATTGGCATGCATACTACACATATGCTAAAATTGCCTGGCCTGGTATAGATATTTGTATATACACTACATGGTATGAAAAAATTTAGTTCACTATAGGAAACGCATAACACAGTTGAAAATTCCCCTTTAGCAATTTCCGTCAATAAGCTGAAATCACTCCAATTTTTTGTGCAGCCCAGTATATGAGCTATAGAATTTATGCACACCAAATAATATGCAAAAAATTAGTTTAAAGACGGATACCACAATGAAAAACTTATTTCTAGCAGTTATTGCTTAAAAACAGTACAGTATAACCGAATTCTTTTGTGTTTCTGTACATGAACGGTAAATGGCATGTATACCCATTCTATAGTAAGCCTCATGTAGTGTAACTCAGTGATGTATATCCAATATGTCTGATATAATTTAACATCAATAAAACGCACTGCAAACAATTTTTCCCCATAGACCATAACGTAACGGATTTTTATGAGTATCTCTGTAAAAGAACTATAAATGCTAATCCGAGTATATTTACCCGAGTTAGAGCATGGGCAGACAGACAGTTAGACAAACCGAATTCTTAAACATTTTGATTTATGTTGGAAAGTGTTAAAAATTTATTAATGAAATTATAAGAATTTCTAATAGGTCATTATAAATTTAGTCATAAATGCATCAGAATGTCTAAATCAGTTATAAATTTAGTTATAAAGACATAAGAATATCTAATCCGTCAGTTATAAATTTAGCTATAAAGACATTAGAATTTCCAATAAGCCAATAAATAATTCAGCCATAAAGACAACAGATACCACTAACCATCATAGCAAACTATTGCTGGTTGCTGTAGAAAGCTGCCGCAATCAGCGCACGAGACAAGAATGTTCTAAAAAGATAGTAGTCCAGGCAATAGGGAATATTACCTAGCAAAACTAATGGTAGTTCTGGAAATCGGTTTACTTTATGTTTTTTGGGTCGCTGAATCCGAAATTGTAACTTCCCACCAAAATTTTCCCAGGAAACACCCCAAATTTTGATAAAAAGCACCCCCCTCCCCGAAAAAAAAGTATTTATTAAAAAAATCAATTTTTTTTATTGTTTTAGGGGAAAAGTATCTAGAAATTCAGAAAGTAGACAAAATTTGCAGCAAATTAGATATATGACATTATGACTTAGGGTGAAGGGGAAGAGGGGATCTGCCTCGGAACATGCGCGCGGTGCTGCGTGGACTAAGTTGCGCAAAATTCCACTTAACCACTCACACGTTTACATTCGCCCTCCCATCTCCTCTCCGAACTTTCCTTATAAGGTTTACTTTAAGTTTATTGGGTCGCTGAATCCGAATTTTTAACTTACCCCTAAAATTTCCCCCCCCCCCGAAAACCCCCCAAAATAGTTGTTATTAACTTAAATTTCTTATTGTTTTAGGGGAAAAGCATTACGAAATTCAGAAACTAGACAAAATTTGCAACAAATAGGATACATGACATTATGACGTAGGATAAACGGGGAGAGAGGGGGCTGCCTCGGAACATTCCCCGCGCGCTTTTCTCAAAAACCAATTTTTTTTTCAAAAAATCAATTTTTTGGGGGGGTTGCCGAGTGAAATTTTGGTGGGAAGATACAAATTCGGATTCAGCGACGCAAAAAACATAAAGTGAGTCGAAATCCAGAACTAGTATTAATTTTTCCAGGTAAAATTCCCTATTGCCTGGACTTCATAACTTAGTGCACGTAGCGCATGTTTAGAGGCAGCCCTCCCCCTCCCCGTTCATCCTACGTCATAATGTCATATATCCTATTTGTTGCAAATTTTGTCTAGTTTCTGAATTTCGTAATGCTTTCCTCCTAAAACAATAAGAAATTTAAGTTTAAAACAACTATTTGGGGGATTTTTTTTTTGGGGGGGGGGGGGTTAAAAATTCGAATTCAGCGACCCAAAAAACTTAAAGTGAACCTTATAGAGAAAGTTCGGAGGGGAGATGGGAGGGCAAATGTAAACGTGTGAGTGGTTAAGTGGAATTGCGCAACTTAGTTCACGCAGCACCGCGCGCATGTTCCAAGGCAGATCCCCCCTTCCGCTTCATCCTAAGTCATAATGTCATATATCTAATTTGCTGCAAATTTTGTCTACTTTCTGAATTTCTAGATACTTTTTGATTTTTGAATTGATTTTTTTAATAAACTTTTTTTTTTGGGGGGGGGGGGGATTTTACCAAAATTTTGGGGGGTGGGTTGCCGGGGGAAATTTTGGTGGGTAGTTAAAAATTCGGATTCAGCTACCCAAAAAACATATAGTAAGCCTTTTTCCAGAACTACCATGAATTTTGCTAGGTAGAGCTCCTATACGGTCTCTATTGCCTGGACTATAGGAGGAATGCATCTTTCTTCGAAATGAACAAAAAAAGCATTATAGTGATAGTGATTTTTTACTTTGTAGCAGCTATGGCAAACGTAGAAAGTAATTAAAATGTAAGATGCAACTAATTGGTAAAAGATTTTTCAAAAAAGTTTTCTCACTCTAGTATATCATCTGTGTGACTTTTTCTAGATGTCTCTCTATCCTTGCTTTGAGGAATGGGATAGAGGAGAAGATTCTATATCTTTGAACTCAACGCGTCTCAAAATACTAGAAACACAAAAAAAATGGCGCAGAAAAATAAATAAAGGAAAATTCAATTTTTTAGATGATGCTTGGAAAAACGTGCACATTCGCATATTGATATCGAATCTCCAATTCTTGAGGGTGAAAGTTCTCTTGTGTGTACTGAAGAGTGTAAAACAAGTAAACAAACAAAAAATCAGAAAATAATACAGAAAGCAAAACTTTACTATGGTAATATTTTAAACTTCAATGAGCGAAAATTTCAAACTTCAATGAACGGGGGGGGGGATCCATTCTTGGCATCTGATGGCTATTCTTTCATTATGGCATTAAGATGGCTAATAAAATACATGTAGAAAAATCATTCTCTAAAGAAACATCCATAAAATTTGAAGGCGTGATTTTAACTCTTTTAAATGGGCCGTTTCTAAAAGATCTTAAAGAAAAAAATCTTCTATTCAAAACTCAAAGGCCTGGAGGCTACAATAAGTGACACAGAACCATTAATAATAATGGTTAAGTCGCAACCAATATTGTTATCTTTGGTACCGTAGAAAAAAGAACAATAAGTATTCATTCGCCCCTTTGTTTATGCAATTTATTCAACAAGACAATATGTATTTACTTATTTTCGTCAGATGCATAATAAATTAATAAAATTTAACGTCGATTTTCAGCTAGGCAGAGAAAAAACCTAACAAACAAGCAAGAATGATGATTATAGCATCCGAACTCTTCCTTCTGTAATATTAAAGTTTTTCGACTTTTTCCTAAAGAATTTTTACCTCGTTTCGTTCGGGAAAAATTTGTAGAGAACGAAGAACGAGTCGGCACGTCGCCAGCGGAGTTCTGCTCTCGCCATTTAAATCGACCGGATCAATACAGCCTCCCCCTCTTCCCTTATTTTTATCGACCAGACGGTGACTGGCGCCCTCTGTCGTCGATATTTGCCATCCATTTTCCCGGAGAGAGCGTCCTTTTGGCAGCGAGTGATTGAGTAACACCGGTCCACCTTGCCGGTACCTGTCCGATTGAATCCAGGGAAAACTGAGAGAGATTGTCCTTGTGTCGTATTCATGTGAAATTCGTCGCGCAAGAGACGAGGATTTTGCCCGGACCGGCTTGGGAGGTAAGTGTTTTTTGTATCTGTGTGTTTTAGATAACAAGCGAGCGGAAAAATCAGGTGCTATTTGCATGCAGCCCTATTTCTCTTTGGGGAAGGCAACCATTTGCAAAAAAATAAAATAAAATAATAATGACATTAATAATATTAATAATAACAATTACTAGAACTGCCCATCGATCAAGTATTGTTTATTGTTGTTTCTGCCTTGAGCGCCGGCAGAACGAAATCCAACGAGAGCAAGATTTCAAAACATAAAAGCATAATAGAAATTAACAATTAAGAAATTTTCATCTTATTATGCACATCTGTTTTTCACCGGATTGGCGATGGGAGCTCGGCACCCTGAACGCATGCTTCAAATCTGTTTTTTTTCTTTTACATTCATATGTTAAAAAACTATCATATTCGGCGGATTCAGATCGGGAAATGGCAGAGCCTCCCTGACGTAAAATTCTTAGTGCCTTTTTCTTTTAGTGTGATGAATAAATTAAGAGATGAATACATTTTACAATTTTTTTTCTCAAATTTATCAGAGATAAATAATCATACTTCTAAATACAGGAACAGGCAATGACCCTCCCCTACATCGCCTTGATGCGCTCATGGCTCCTGTTTTCTGTCGTCATTTCCATCCGGTTTGGCATTTGGTCCAATAATATCTACTTATGTTCAATGTACTTAAGACCACGGAGGGAGTTTTCGATGAAAAATCATATGCATATCACAAAGTGCATAAACAAAATAAAAGACACCCAAAATAGAATTTAGAACTATCTTAGATTCTAAGAACATCTATGGCCTATGGCTAAATCGTTCAGATCTAAAGTGACCGTACTTAGCTAGGATAATGTGTAAGAGAGATGGAGAATAATGATTAAGAAATTGAAAAGAATCTGCAAGGGTGATTAATCTAAACATAATTTTTAGCACCAATATTTATCTTTTAAGTGTGAAACTGATTTTGCATGTGCTTCAAAAACTTCAGAGTAGCTAAAAAATGTTATGTTTTGTTTGAACAGAGAAAGCAAAATATTTTATTCCATTTTTCAAAGTTTTTCCTTACGCTTGAACTGTATTGCCGTTCATATTAAGGTTACCAAAGACTTATCTCTCTAAGATGTGTAATAATGGGTACTTGCAGTTCTACTAAAATTTTCAACTTGAATTTTTCGTTATTTAATAGCAGAAATATTTCTAATATGAAATAGTGGTATCATACTTCATGGAAATTCTAAAGAATGTACACACATTGATGAGTTATTGAACTGAATAATGTATGTATTTATATTTATCCCTTTGCCTCTTTTCTTTTCTTCTCTGCATATGTTTATTTGTTTATATGAGGGTACGAAACAAAGATAGATGGATAGATAGATATTTCTCTCTCTCTCTCTTTGTATGTGTTTGCGTGTATCCGTGTATGCTCGTAAAAAAAAGAGCTAGATAGATAGATATTTCTCTCTTTCTGTGTGTATGTGTGTGTTTGAGTATGTGCGTAAGAAAAAGAGCTAGATAGACAGCCAGATATCTCCCTCTTTCTCTATGTGTGTGTTTGCATATATGCGCGTAAGAAAAAAGTGCCAGATAGATAGACAGATATTTCTCTCTCTCTCTGTGTGAGTTTGCGTCTATGCACCTAAGAAAAAGAATTAGCTAGATAGATAGACAAAGAGAGAGAGGAGAGGGACTCTGATTTTTCGAAACGAAATACCAGATCACAATCGAAGTTTTACAGCTGAGCTTCTAAATAGATCTTTTGAAGATAAAGTCAAAAATTTCATTCATCTTCAATGATAATTTTTTTTTTCTAGTTAAGGAATTTTCCCAATCTGTTATTAAAAAGAAACTTAGATTAAAAAAAAAGTATGGTGGTTTTACTTTTATGAAATTTATGACTTGTGGTACATTTTATCTATCCGTTTTCTAAATATCAAGAATATTAATTGACTCTTGCATCTAGGGATAAAGCATACTTGCTTTAGCTACGTTTGGTTTATAATATTTCATTTTATTTTGAAATATGCTAAACCTATCGTAGCAAATACAATTGCGAAATAAATAAAATGTTTTTAGTTAAAATCTTTCAAAAAAAGTGTGACCAGATTTCAATCTGCATTGCAAAATACCTTCTAAAATACGGAACATCTGAACTTTCTAGCTATAGTAGTCGGAAACATTATTATCTATTGGATGGCTAAATCAATTCAATATAGGATTTAAACCTGCATCCGGGCACTATACCCAAATGATTGGATGTTCAGATCAGTGTGGACTGTTTGATGATTGAGGAAGGAATAATCTCAGAAGGTGCCAGCTTGATGTTATTAAATTTCTATTACTGATTAGATACGATTAATTCACTTGATTCCCTAGTATCAAAGTGATATTCGACGAAAATTTGCAAGAAATATTACCCAGCATTGGGATATTTACATTTTGTCAATATTGCAACAATATTCACAAAAGTTTTTCGCCATTTCTCAGTCCATATTTCAAACATAAAGCCAATATTTCAAACATAAAGCCAATATTTCAAACATAAAGCCAATATTTGAAATATTGGCGTTCCATTGCCAATTTTTCCAACATGAAGTCCATATTTCCAATGTTAAGTTAATATTTAATTGTCTGATTAAGCAAAAAGTTAGTTTCTTATCAACTAAGAAAACCAAATGAATAACATTTTTAAGACAATGTTAAAAACAATCATTAAAATTAACTCATAACTTATTGTGAAAAGATAAAAATCTGTTAATGTTTTTAAACCGCAGGGGGAGGGGAGGGGTAATAAGGAACAAACGGGGATTTTTTTTTCTTCTTTTTTTAAACAGGTTTTGCCAAAAATACATTACATCTCGCAACTTTAACAAAGTTTTATCAAAATTTTAAAGCCAATTTTTACTGTTTAACTTTTTTTTAATCAATTTCTTCCGTTGATTCACAAAAATCCGTTGTTCCCAAAAAGAAGCAAAAAAGATGAAGTGCTGTATCAAATATCTGTTGATTAGTGCTAAGATAGCGTACACAATATTGCACGTACTACTATATTTGGATACAACCCCCTCATCTTTTTGCTTCATTTTGGGAACAACGAATTTCGAGCTTATTCTATCGACGATAATTTTCAGAATTTTCAAGCTATGATTTTGAGACTTTTACAAAAGTTGCTATATATACTTAGCTAATACATTATGCACATTATATTTTGATTGCATTTGCGCATGCGCACTGAAACATATTTTAGTAAACTTGCTCATTTTTTATCCAATTTTTATTATATTTTAATTTTGATTTCAGAGTATTGTGTACAATATTGTTTGTCACATTTTCTGCAAAGAACTTTTTTTTTATATTAAGAACTCTGCAAATTATAAGCAAAAAAACTTGGCGAAATTTGGGGCTGTTTTTATAAAAACCTTAATTTCTCTACGAGTATACATGCTATCCTCATAAAAATGAACACAGTATATTATAGTAAGCCACTTATTAATAATCTTGAGTTTGAACGCTTTTGCTACATTTGTTTTTACAGGGTTATCCAAAAGATATTCGTTCTTTTTCAATTTGTTGACGGTCCCATATGAGGTTTCGGGAAAAAATCTTCGCGGAAATATATGACCTATACTATACTTTTTACACACCAGTAGTTTCAGGTTAATTCCTTGTGTATTGTTCTAGATATTTAACAAAACGTCTAAAATCGATAGTGACCGGTTACCTTTGGCAATATAGTGTATTCGTTCGTAGTTAACCCATTAACCGCCAAAACTATAAGGTTGAAACTTTCAACTTTTCAGCTGAACGTTGTTTGCCACCACAAACTATGAAAGATTATTTTCGCTTTATATGATCTTAAAATTTTATATTTTTAAGTAATGCCAATTTTTTAATTAAAAAAAAGTGGTGGGTATGTAAATAACTTAAAAATATGTGTATTTATTTTGACCATTGCGCGAACGCAACACCAGCAGGTAATGGATTAAATTATATTTACGCAGATTAATGAACATTTGTCTTTTTTTTTAAGTGCGTAAAAAACCCGAAGTGATTAGCATTATACATCACTGAAAATTAAAATTGTTCAATAGAGCCCGTTTTTGTGCCATAGCGGCATTTCCCTGCCGAAAATTTCTTTTCCTGTAAAAGTACTTTTACCTTCGAAAGCATATCCCTGAACAAAAGCCTCCTGCCTTCTTTATTCACACATCTTTCAGCTGCGTCGCCTCGCACTGTGGATTAAACGGAGATATTTTTTAACTGCCAATACTGGTACCATTATATTTAGTTTGACAATCTAATTGGTTCCTGTATCTTGCTCATATTGTTTCTATTATGCTGTTACTGTTATTATTATTGATTGTAGACAGACTATTTTTTTTTTCTTTTCAACATATAATTATTTTTTTTCCTTTGATTCTATATCACAATTCTTTGCAGTTGACAATTTATATATGTTGACATTTTGTAATTTTCCAAACTTTATAAATATTTAAAAAATATTTCAATAGTTAATATTCATTAAATTCAATCATTTCAAAATTTGGCAAACAATAGAAAAGAGAGCCGCCAACTGAGTTCAAGGGTTTTACCTGGCTGTAAGCCCTGTGGGCAGTTTGGATTGAAGGGCCGGACCGATTAATAATTAATGGTTTTGTGTGAAATCTCCCCCCCCCCCCACCGCCAGAACACCATATATCCCCCCGAAACACCATAATACCCCCCCCCCCCCCCCGCCAAAGCTTCAAAATTCATGGGGAAACTATTTAAATCCAACCTTGCTTATGAATCAGTCACTCAGTTGGTTGTTCTTCTCATTTCAGTCGCACAGTGGTCTGGATTGCATTTGTTGCCGGGGGAAAAATACATTTTGCTTTGTTTGCACGTAAAACATCTTTTTGGGTATTTACGACTCAATCTGATGAGAATGAGAGCACAAGATAACATTAACTTGTCAAAAAAATTAAATGATATCAAATTACCTGATTTTGACTGAGTCATGTTAAAAAGTAGACAAAGTTTACTTTGTATATCCTTCAAATTAATTCATATTTATTATTCAGATAGCAATGAAACACGCTTCGAAACTTGAAATTGAACACTTTTTCTTAAAATATTAATTGCGGAAAAAAGAAACACAGTGAGCAACAATAAACTACTAAGTGAAGGACACGTGTGATATTATTAATCAAAATTTGTTTGTATACATTACTATTTTAGAAAAAAAAATAAATAAAATACATAAATTTTATTTATTTATGTATTAAAAAGTAAATAAAGATTGTTATTTAATTTAATAAAACTAAATAATAAATTTAATTTATTAAAATCATATAATAAATTAAATAAAGCATTATTATATCATTTAATTAATTATTTAATTCATTAAATAACAAAGAAACAAATAATTTTAATAAATAATTTATTCAATTAATTAATAAAGCAAAATAAATTAAATTAAAGTAAAATAAAATAAATTATCCATTTTCTATATAATTTATTAAATAATAAATTGAATTTATTATTCAATTTTAATAAATTAAATGATACATTTTATTTATTTATTTAATACATAAATAAACATTATTTATGTATTTTATTTATTTATAAAAGTTGTTTACGATTGTTTAAAAAATAATTTATTAAATAATTTATAAAATAATATTAAATAATGTTTACAAAAATATAATAATTTATTTATTATAATTAATTAATCATTTACAATAAATCAATTAATAAACAAATTAATATATAATAAATTAAATAACAAAGTAGAAAAAAGTAATTAGAAAATTTGATTTCTTTGTTCTAAATATCCAAATTGAAGCACTGATCAATGAGTCGATTAAAGGTAGGGTTCAAAATAATGTCATTTATAACGAAGCTAGAATGATGAGCAAACATAAAGATCTTAGTGGGGCAGGTACATTTATATCGACTCTTCCCACATCCAAAATAAATAAATACAATAGCCATAATAATCGACTAAAAATTCAATTCATATTGAAATTTAATCATAAAAAAAAAAAAAAAAGAAAAAAAAGAAAAAAGAATGCGCTTCTGAAAATTTTCATTCGAGCAAAAGCTGTGGAAAGCAGAATTTCGGCTGTTTTATTTTATGCGGTATAACGAATGTTCATTTTTAATTCAAAACTTTTGCTTTTTAGACTGCAGACGAAAATTGTTAGACAGATTTTCATGAAATTTTAATACCATATATTATATATGAATATACCTGGATTCTTCTGAAATTTTGATCCCTCAGTTATTAATCTTAAAATTTGTTTACGATTTTAAAAAGTTTCCAAATGTCCATCTTTTATCAAACCCGTATTAATAATAAATATTAATATTGAAAAAATATAGCTTTTGTTTCGACATTTTAATTTCAACACGATTTGTCTGAGTATTATAAAGAAATAAAATAAAGTACCTGAGTTATGTGAGTTTTATCGTGCACGCAGTGCATCAATCCGTGGAAAAATATGCAACTATTTATAATTTTAAAATAATAAAACTTAAATATATTTAACTTTTAACAAAACTGAAAAGAATATGGTTGTTTACCTGTTTTATTTATCTATTTTTGTGTTTTATTTAATATTATTTTCTAATAATTAATAAAATAAAATACCTGAGTTATGTGAGTTTTATCCTGCACACAGTGCATTAATGCTCGGAAAAATATACGATTATTTATACTTTTAAACTAATAATATTTTAATATATTTAACTTCTAACAAAGTTAAAAGAAATATGGTTGTTTACCTGTTTTATTTATTTATTTTTGTATTGTTTTTGTATTTTATTTTATATTATTTTATAATAATTAATAAATAATAAATAAAAAAAAATACCAACATTTGGCTCTTTAGAAGAACATGACTCCTTAAAAGGACAAGGGACCATCGAATTTATTTATTATTTATTTATTATTTCACTTTAAATATTATTTTAAGGCACACTATATGCATTATGGCATATATTTATCACACATGAAATTGAAAAAAAAAATTGGGGAGAAAAAGAAGAAATTTCCTTCAATATTTTAAGTGTTATGAAGAACTTTTCGAAATTCCCCATGCGCATTGCATTTCAATTAAAATACCAAACATTTTTTTATAGCTGTTTCTCATTATATATGTCATAAAAGTGTGCATCGTTTTTTTTTTATTATTTTATTTTATTTTTAACTAAATATAATTGGAAAAGTTAAAGTCAATTGCAGAAATAGGATGCAAAAAGGCTGAAAATTTCATACAATTTAGAAAATATTTCTTTTTCTTACCTTCATATTCAAATATATAGAATTCGATGCACAATTTTATTTAGATATATAAAACAAACTTGCATAAAAAATATTGGGGATTTTAATTGATATGGAATGTACATGGGGTATTTTGGAAAGTTCTATATAACGCTTTAAAATATTCAAGAAAATTCCTTAATTTACTCCCCATTTTTTTTTTATTTGTGTGATAAATATATACCATAATGTATAATATATATGCAATAAATAAATATAATGTATGGCATATATGTAATGTATAAGTATATGCTATATATAGAGTGCCCTTGAATAATAGTTAAAGTGAAAATTTAAAAATTAAAAAATGAATTTGAAGGTTCATTGTCCCCTAAATTGAACTGATTTTTTTTTTTTTTTTTTAATGTTCATTCAAACTTTAGTATTGTTAATGAGCATTAAAAACACTCGACGACGAGTTCCATTTCGACTCATAACATGCTTTCCCTGCCATATATTTCTTTTTTACCTTTAAATGAACTTTCTCTGTCGCAAGAGCATCCTTGACAAAAAAAAAAGAACATCCCGCATTTTTCTTGAAATAGTTGAGCCGAGTCGAATGGAAGGGCGAATCAGAAAGGTGTCCAAAATAAGGGATAATGTTACAAAATACGAAAATTACAGTACGCGCAATAAAATGTCTATTAAATGTTAGGTAATGCATTTTTTTTCTTTTTTTTTTTTACATTCTAATAAAAAAATTCTCAGAAGTATTTTCAAAACATGTTATATTCATAATAACACAAAAATAAAGCAATTAAAAGACTTAAACTTTCAGATTGTCATTTTTCTGGCATGTCACACTGTGATGCGTGCAAAGTAAAAGGCTTTCTGCTATACTGTACAAATATCTTTTTCTAGTTTTTTTTAATTTCTAATCATTGATTATATCATATATTATATAACACATATATGAGGAAGGTAAGAAGTTCTGTAGTTTACAAATACTTTTCCATAATTAAAATATGATTGTCACTGAAAATGAATGTCATTTTCCTGGTCTGCTCATTTTAGTTCTTTATGAGATATAAAGATGGCATTGCAGAGTAATTCTTCTTGTTCTTGACATAGTTCAAGTCAAAAGTAGTAAAATCATTGCTACCAGTAAGATCTTTTAGATATCTCTTTGAAAATAATGTGTTTAAAGGCTTTGTGAAAATTGAGAATACTTTTATTATGTCATTTTCCTGGCTACAATAATTTAGAAATAAAACAGAACATTACGCTGAATTTGAGGTACGATAGAGGAAGTGTGTTCCTTTAAACGAAATTAAACTGTTAGATCTAAAAAAAAAAAAAAAAAAAAAAAAAAACCAAGAATGTATAAAATGTTTTAGAATGAAATTGCCATTATCCTGGCATACATATGCCAAGAAAGTGACATATAATTTTAATTACACAAAATTGAACTTAAACACTTCAAACTTTAACAATTTTACATGTAAATTCCTTTATTAAGCTGCTCAAAAAGCATTTTTAAAAGAATCAGAAGCTTTGAAACGATTTAAATTTTCAAACAAATTTGTTTTCAAAATCTCGCATTTCGTGATAGTCTCCCATTAAAAAGATGGAATGATAAGACAAGCTAAGGAGCTTAATTGAGATGACTATTTTATTTGTCAGATGGGCTTTCACGCTTTACTACTATTAAGCAAACAGTGCACGTGAAACATATTTAAAAAGTCGAATTTTCGTGTTAAGTGAAAGCTGCTTTAATTCTGAACATTCAGATTTACGTTTTTGCGCTTTTGTTTTTTAAAATATCAAACAACTAGAACTAAAATCATGTGTCCAGCATAATTTAGGTAACACTTCCCAACACATTCAGAATACAGTAACAAAACTTCACAGTTAATTAATGTGAAATATAATGTATAAATAAACTATTTAAAAAATTTATAACGCATTGGAAACCCAATTTCTGCTATTACAATCAATAGTTGGAAAAATATCCGCTATTTTTATGCAGACCTGTATATGATCTATGGATTTGTATGTATACTACATAGTATGCTAAAAGTTAGTTAATTGAAATGAATAGCACAGTCGAAAATGCCATTCAGCATTTTCCGTGAATAAACAGAGATGTATTTTGTGCAGCCCTCTATATGATCTATAGAATTTATCTACACCTCGTAGTATTTTAAAAAACATTTCATTTTAAAAACACGTACCACAACTGAAAATGCACTTTAGAAAATTATTGTTCATAGGCTCTTCAACAGTTCCGTTTCTTCTGGAGTCAAATTCTTTTGTGTGTCCCTGTAAATGAACAATATATTCTATGCACACGCTATTCTACAGTAAGCGCTGGGTAGTTCACCTCATTATATACCCTATTAAAATCCATGCGCGAATCTATGTAACCTCAAAAACTCGGAAACCACACTGCGCAAGGCTACGAAATTTGGCACACGGGTTACTGGTAGGGTACCCACGAGCGATTGGGCAAAAATTTGACAATTTTAAATGTATTTTTTTTTTTATGTTTTTGACGAATTTTTGCCTTTTTTTACGTTCAACCCGTAATCGCGCGAGTTCTAACCAGTTTACTGCAGAGTGAGAAGATAATTAGAGGTTATTTAATTGCACTTAATTATTAACTTTTTAAAAAATAAAGAAATTTTTTTTATCACAAACATCAACAAAACATTTTATTCTATTTACTCCATTATTCCAAAGATATTGTTTCATCGTCTGCTGCCATAGCAACATGATAAAATACATTTCATTAAAGAAAATGCACAGTAGTAGAAAAATATTTTTCTAAATCGAATAGTTATTGAACATGAACTCCCGTGTGTAGAACGGATTAAACGACTAGTATATATAATAATTTACGTATGTTTAAAATACTGTAATGTTATTAAAATACACTGCAAACGATCTTTCTCCATAGACCGTAATGTAACGGAATTATTTTGAGTGTCTCTGTAAATGAACCGTAAATGCTATACACTTCATCTGCAATACAAAACATGTCATAGTGATACTCAATAACATCTATCAATTTCATGACAATCGGATTATATTTACACGAGTTAGAGTACAGAGAGACGGACAGACAGACAGGCAGATAAACTGAATTCATAAAAACTTTTCAACTTTGTTGGAAATAGTTAATAAAAAAGAAAAACCTTTCTTCTTAAAGCATACATTATAAAATACTTCCAAACACGTTCAAAATAATCTAATAAAAGTTCAGCCGTTTAATACTGTGAAAGATTATGTCTAAGTAACCCAATTTCAGAAATTAGCATCTAGAGACGGAAAACTATGCTAATTATTTTATAAAGCCCTGTATATAATCTACAGATTTGCATATATACTACATAGTATGTTAAAATTAAATTATCCGGAAAACATCTAACACAGTTGAAAATCCCCCTTGAATAATTTCTGGCAATAAAAAAATGCAAATTGCAGCGCTGCGTATGATCTATAGGATTTATGCACGCCAAGTAATATGAACAAAATTAGTTTTATTTAAAACCGGACATCATAATTGAAAACCGATTTTCAACAGTTATTTTTCATAGACAGTATAGTAACTGAATTCTTTTGTGTATCTCTGCAAAAATGAACAATAAAAGCTATGTACACCATACTTTAAAGTAAGAATCTTCCAGTTCACAGCAGAGCTGTATATTAGTTTCAATATACACTGCTCAAAAAAAAAAAAAAAAAAAAAATTAGGGGAACAAGCAAAAAAGTGAAGTGAAAAGTGCAAGACAGCCATGTATGGGCATAAAATGGATAGTACACGTGTATCAATGCGCAATACAGAAAAAAATACACAAAAAAATTTGCAAGGGAGTTTTTATTCTTTAAAAAGTTGGGAAGAACGTAAAAAGAGGGTTTAGGGTAACAATTTCGTTTCATGTAAATGATAAAAATATATATTGTTTAAAAATGATGCAAGATTTTTAATATGGTGTGTGGTCTCTTTCGAACAGCTAAGACTGCTGTGCACGTGTTTTCCATGGATGCGATTAGGTTATTGATAAGACTTTGGGGAATACAGTTCCACTGCTCACGAATCTCCAAGTCCCGGACAGTAAAAGGAGGCCTTGGTCTCGCAGCAATGCGTCGTCTGAGTATGTCCCAAACATGCTCGATCGGATTTAGGTCAGGAGAACATGCTGGTTATTCCGTAAGCTGTATTATTTTAGCTTCAAGCATGTTTTTCACAAGACGAACTGTATGAGGTCTGGTATTATCATGCATGGAAAAAAAGAAATCACTGATTGCTGCAACATAAAATACGACATGAGATCTCAGTATCTCGTCTGTATAACTTCGGACCGTCAAAGTGCCATTCCGGATGATATGCAGGCCCGTACGTCCACCTATGCTGATTCCAGCCAATAGCATCAACCCACCTCGTCTGTAATTGATCGTTCATGAACGAATGTGGGTTTTAGGTAGATTTCGTAAGAAATACTACCTATTGCAGTCGTTATCATGGTGCAACTTTTGAAAAATTCCTTCATAACTTTTCATTATAGCACCCCGGGAACCCAAAGCCACCCTCACCTAAAAAGTTTATATATATGTATATATATATATATGTACTAAATTTTGTCCGCACGATAAAAGTCGCATTTATGCACGGATCGTCTTCAAACTCGCCAACAATTTTGAGATGGCTTATATCTCGGCGAGGATTGAAAATGGGCAAAATCGGCCCAAGGGAATGGAAATGGGGAGGGTTAAAATTTTTGAATATCGTCTTAACAAGATTCTGATACAACCAGCTCTTACACAACAAAGACAGGAAAAAGTAAATATTTTTCGTTATAGCAGTCGCCAACAATAAAAAATAAATAAATAAAATTCCCACCACAACAATTGCTTTTCTATTGCAAGATTTTCACGTGAAAAAGTAAATTCAATAAATAGTTTGATGAATTGAAAACAAATTTAATATTACGTCATAAGTTTTCTAGAGCAAGATTTCAGCATGAAAACTCAAAATGAAATAATTAGTTTGACGAAAAAAAAAAAAAAAATATTGTGTCATATTGGAAATATAATGGACCTCAGCAGGTGAATATGTAACGTCATGTGAGTTTGAAGAAACGTATTAAAACATGATAAAAACCCGACTATGGAAATATTAACATATAATAAGACTTTGAGGTTCTCTGAAATTGTTTTAGCCATTTTTAAATCTATTCCATATACATGCGTGTGTATATTCGTGTATATTAGAATTTTCCCAAAATGTTTAGCTCCCTAGAGCTCATTCTTAGTGAAGGAACTGTTTTCTACTACGCTTTAAATTATGGATGTTTTATTTTACGTTACTTATCGATGTAAATATTTGCGTAATTTTGTTAAAACCATGTGCTCCCCTAATTGTTTTGAGCAGTGTATTTGTAATAATGTAACATCATTAAAATACATTGCAAACGATTTTTCCTCCATAGATCATTATGTAACAAAATTCTTTCGCGCGTCCCTCTAAACGAACTATCTAAATGTAACACAAACTTCATTTTCAAAATCGGAAATTCTATAGTAAACCGCGATAACTTATATCAATTACATGGTAATCCGTGTATATTTACGTGAGTTAAGCACGGACAGACAGACGGAAAGACGGCCAAATTAACCGAAGTCATAAATACTTTCCAACTATGTTAGAAAGTATTTAAAAATGTGCGCATTTGCGTAATTTTCCTATAACTCAAAAATTTTAAACATTTACTCAAATATGCAAGTGCAAAGCATTCTGGTATTCTTTCGGAGTCTTACTCAAGAAAAACATGTCTTGAAATAGAAAATTTATTTACAAAATGTTTCTTATTCCCACGTTGTACTTACTAGATTGTATTTTTTAACACTTTCCAACACTGTCTGCCGTGTCGGTCCGTGCTCTAGCTCGCGTAGATATACTTGGATTCCCATGCAATTGGTATATGTTATTTAGATTTACCATGGCGTGTTTGGTATTGAATCTAAAGTGTGCCGCGTTTAAAGTTCATTTACAGGGACAGTCAAAAGAATTATGCTACATTACGGCCAACAGAGAATAAAGTTTGCGGTGTATTTGAATCATATTACACCATTTCAAATATATTGAAATTTATATACACTATATGGCCATTTATGACCGGACACTTTCAATTTTAGACATTTTGTCGAATGTTTAGAAATTACTTGTCAAATTCTTCTGGAATTTCAGGATTATAAAGGATGTGTTTGGCTTCAAATTTATCAACGTAGATTTGATAAGGAGGACAATTAGCAAGCCAACAAAAAATCTAAGAAAAATAATAATATTTGGGATCGCACTGTACATAAAAATGTACGAAATGCTCCATCGCTGCAGAATACGAATATATTTATACTATACAACATGTTTTCTGATTTTTGTAAGAATAGCGCATATATTCATGGATATATAGAAATTTTTTTTAAGTTAAACCAATTCATGAATGTTTTTAGCTTATATTCTGCAGTGTTTTCAATAAAATTTAACGCAAGTTTCAGAAAAATTGGCAGAATGTTGTAGAAACAATATAGTGCAATTGAAATATATATGTACTAGCAAACCCCGCGGCTTTGCTCGCATAACATTTGAAATATGCCAAGTGATATTTATATGTCTAATTTTTATTAAAAAAAATTATACTTTTAGGAATAATTCAAAAATTACCATTTAAAACATAGTTTGACTAAACTTCATTATTACACTGCATTAGGAAAAAATTAGATTTAAATTAATAAAAAGAAAAAAAACTAAATAAATGATAATTTAGAAAATATTTTGAAACTTTTATGCTCAATTAATACGCTTATTTCAGTATTCATTTGAAGTTTTGAATTTTTTACAAACCATCTTCTTACGTCTTAAAATTAACCAACATGTCAAATGCCAAGTCTTACCACCTCTGTCAACATAAAGGGCTATGTTGAAATAGGAACTGTCACCATTAATTTGTCAACATTAATTTTAAATCGGTTTGTTATTTCCTAATATTCCACAGAAACGTAATTTAGAAAGCTTTTAAAGGACTTTTTTAGAACGTTTGTTGTTCCTGTGAACCCCAGGTGGTAGAATCATCCGCATAAAATATAGCCTGTGTAGAATCGGAGACTGTTACCATTGATTCGCAATTATTATTTTTATAATTGGTTTATATTCCCTGATATTGCATAGAAATCGAAATTTAGAACTTTTTTAGAACGCTTTTGAAACCTACCCTTCAATTCACCTCTTTTTAATTCGAATTTATTTTCGACAGTTCTTCGCATTTATATTTTATAAGTAACTACCATGCCATATTTAAAGTTTCTAGGCTCTTCAGTGTCGCAGAAAGCGCAGTTTAGAAAGTTTTTTGCTCCTGCAACCCTCTGGTGGTAGTGGCATATACATAAAATATAGCTTATGTTTGAGCAGGTTCTATCACCAACAATTTGACACCATTATTTTTAAATCGATTTGGTATTCGATAAGATTGTATAAAAATTGTAATTTAGAACGCTTTTAAAACGCCTTTCGCTCACTTCATCCTTTTAAATTTAGAATTTCCTTTCGACTGTTCGTAGAAAGCAGTTGCATCTTGTAAGTAAATACCATGCTGTATTTCAAAATGTTAGACCCCTCAGTTGTGCAGGAAAAAAAAAAAAAAAAAAAAAAAAAACGCAAATTAGAACATGTTTTGCTCTAGCACCCCCGGATGGTGGTGACAGCAACATAAAATATAGCCTATGTTGGAGCAGGGACTGTCACCATCAATTTGCAACCATTACTTTTGAAATAGGTTTGGTATTTCCTGAGATTGAGTAGAAATCGCAATTTAGAACGCTTTTACAAAGTTTTAGAACGCTTTTCACGCATTTTCACCCCCTTTCATTAAAAAAAAGTTTCCAATTTTTTTTTCAAAACTGTTCTTAAAGATCATTTACATCTAATAAATATGTACCTTGCCTAATTTCAAGTTGTTAGTCCCTACCGATTACAAAAATCGAAATTTAGAACGTTTTTTGCTCTTGCAACCTTAAGGTCTAGTGACAGCGACATAAAATAGCGTCTATGTTAGAGCAGAGGCTGTCAACATCAATTTGCCTACCATTACTTTTGAAATCAGTTTGATTCTTCCTTAGATTGCTCACAAATCAGTATTTAGAACATTTTTAGAACGCTTTTTATACGATAGATCATTTATATGTAATAAATATATACCATGCAAAATTTCATGAATCTAGGTCCTTCCATAATTCAAAAATCGCATTTTTAGAACGTTTTTAGTACCTGCATCTCCTCTGGGGTAGTGGAAACAGACATAAAATATAGCCTATCTCGGAGCAAGAGCTGTCACAATCATTTTACACCGTTATATCTGAAATCGGTTCAGTATTTCCTGAAGTTGCATAGAAATCGCAATTTAGAATGTTTTTCAACACTTTTCGCACATTTTCACCCTTTTTAAATTTCGATTTTTTTTTTAAGGAAATGTTCTTAGAGATCATTGATATCTTAAAAGTAACTACCAATCCAAATTTCATGATTCTAGGCCCTTCCATAACACAAACCGTAATTTAGAATGTTTTTTTTTTTTTTTTTGCCTCCTGCAATACAAACATAAAACAGAGCCATGTTAGAGCAAGGTCTATCACCATCAGTTTGCAACCATTACCTTTGAAGTCGATTTGATAATTCCCAAAATTGAGTAAAAATCACTATTTAGAATATTTTTTAGAACCCTCTTCGCGCATTATCACCCCTTTTAAATTTCGAATATTTTAAGAACAGTTCTTGGGAATCCTTTATATCTAATAAGTAACTAATATGTCAAATTTCATATTTCTAGGCCCTTCAGTAACGCAAAAATTGCATTTTTAGAAAGTTTTTTGCTCCTTCACCCCCTTTGGGGTTGTGGCACCGATATGAAATATAACCTATCTTGGAGCAAGTGTTGTCACCATCATTTTGACACCATTATTTTTTTAAATCGTTTTGATTTTTCCTGAGATTGTGCAGAAACCACCATTTAGAACGTTTTTTAGAACGCTTTTTGTGCATTTTCACTTTTTTTAAGAACTGTTCTTAGAAGTCATTTATATCTAATAAGTAACTACCATTCCAAATTTCATTATTCTAGGCCCTTCAGTAACGCAAAAACCGTAATTTAGAACGTTTTTTGTTCCTGCACCCCCCCCCCTCTTTGGGGTAGTGGCGCCGACATAAAATTTAGCCTATCTTGGAGCAAGGGTTATCACCATCATTTTGACACCATTATTTTTTAAATCGGTTTGGTAATTCCTGAGATTGCGTAGAAACCACCATTTCGAACGTTTCTAGAACACTTTTTGTGCATTTTCACTCCTTTTAAATTTCGAGTTGTTGAGAAAATGTTCTTAGATATCATTTATATTTTATAAGTAACTACCATTCCAAATTTCATGATTCTAGGCCCTTTCATAACACAAAAATTGCATTTTTAGACGGGTTTTTTTCCTGCACCCCCTTTGGGGTAGTGGCACCGACATAAAATATAGCCTATCCTGGAGCAAGGGTTGTCACCATCATTTTGACACCATTATATTTTAAATCGGTTTGGTATTTCCTGAGATTGTGTAGAAACCACCATTTCGAACGTTTTTAGAACGCTTTTGTGCATTTTCACCCTTTTTAAATTTCGAATTGTTTAGAAAATGTTCTTAGATATCATTTATATCTTATAAGTAACTACCATTCCAAATTTCATGATTTTAGGCCCTTCCATAACACAAAAATTGCATTTTTGGAACGTTTTTTGCTCCTGCACCCCCTTTGGAGTAGTGGCACTGTCATGAAATATAGCCTATGTTCTAAGTTGGGCTAACACCATCATTTTGATACCTTAACTTTTGAAATCGGTTCGGTAGCTCCAGTGATTACCTCTAACATACAGACAATTTTTACTTCTTTATAATATTAGTATAGATCAAATATATTATAAAATATGAGCAGATGTATGAAATAATTTTTATCTGTGCATGCGCGAACAATAACACAAATTTTTTTTTAACGTAATTTAATAGTTAACTCTTTGAAGCAAATCATAAAAAAATCCAGTCTAATATAGTCAAAATTAAGAAAGATATCGTCGATAGAGTGATCTGATTTTTAGTTTCTCTCTAAAAGCAGCTGAATGATACTTTCTCAATGTTGGCCTGTGTCTAATATTTTCAGCTGCATCATTTAGATTCATCGATATTTCATTTTAACCGTGTTCTGGGAAATATTTCACACATTCATCAGAATGATCATGATACCGGGTGTCCCAAAAAGGACTGACTGATTTTAAAATTCAATAACTTCCAAACGGTGACAGATATTAAAAAAATTCTTGCAGGAGAGTTATGCATAAAGCCAACATTTTTTTACAGTGATTTTCGAGTTTAGTTCGAATTACAAACAGTAGATGGCGCTGCGATCAATAGAGGTTAAATTCAGGATCAATTTTTGGTACTTCGTGGCCCGGATAATACATTTTCTGCATGGAACAACAGAAAGGACCAAAAATCGAGCCTGTATTTAGCGACACTTGCTTACAGCGCCATCTATTGTTTGTAATTCGAACTAAAATCGAAAATCACTGTAATAAAACTTTTGACTTTATGCATAACCCTCCTGCAAGAATTTTTTTAATATCTGTCACCGTTTGGAAGTTATTGAATTTTAAAATCAGTCAGTCCTTTTTGGGACACCCGGTATCTCATTGCAATAAACCCTTTCCTAATTTATTAAATATTAATTTAGGGTTAAAAAGAAGAAAAAAATGAGAGAATTATCTAGAACACTTAAACTAAATGTTTATGAAGATTTAGTAGTAAATAGTCAACGGTATAAGACTTGCTATTGGAAAATCAAAAAATAGTGTACGATATTGACTGTTACTTCATTGATTAATAATACACCGCTCAAAAAAATTAGGGGAGCAAGCAAAAAAGTGAAGAGAACAGTGCGAGACAGCTATGCACGGGCATAAAATTGAGAGTAACATATGTATCAATGCGCAACACAGAAAAAAAGACGCAAAGAAATTTGCAAGAGAGCTTTAATTCTTTCAAACGATGGATAGAACATGAAAAAATGGTTTAGAACAACAATTTGGTTACGTGTAAATAACAAAAAAAGAACTGTTTAGGAATCATGCTAGAAATTTAATATAGCGTGTGGTCCCTTCGAATAGATAAAACTGTCGCATACCTGATTTGCATGGATTCGATAACATTATCGATAAGTTGTTGGGGAGTACTGTCCCATTCCTCAACAAATAGCAATGTCCAACTCCCGAATAATAAAAAGAGGCCTCAATCTGGCTGCAATGCGTCGTTCGAGAGTGTTTCAAACATGCTCGATTGGTTATTCCATATGCTGTATTGTTTCAACTTTAAGCATGTTCTCCAGAAGACGAGCTGTATGCGGTCTGGCATTATCATGCATGGAAGAAAGGAATCACCAACAGATTCAATGTAGAATACGACATGAGGTCTCAGTATACCGTCTGTATAACTTCGGGCCGTCAAAGTGCTATTCCGAATGATATGCAAGCCCGTACATCCACCTATGCTGATTCCAGCCGATAGCATAAACCCACCTTGTCTGTAATGTGACCTTTCACGAACGAATGTGGGATTGTTTTGAGTGCTCCTTTCTCACCATGCCAAAACACATTGGATGTCACATTCAGACTTAATTGGGACTCGTCTGTAGACAGAATTTGACTCCAACAACGTTGCCTCCAAACTCGATGTTCAGTTGCCCACCTTCTCTGGGCCGCACAGTTGCTTGAGTTCAACGGAATACAGACCATTGGCTTAGAGACCAGCCTGATGAAGCCTATTTTGGACTGTTTGGCTGGACATCCTACGTCCTGTGGCTAAGAACAGCTGTGTTTGCAGCTGAGTAGCATTCCCCGTTGCGTCTCAACGAGCTGCTAACAGGATATATCGGTCATCAGTTACTGTGGTAGCACATGGCTGACCTTGCCCTTGTCGATGTCTACCATTCCATGTGTCTTGGAATCGATTCCACAATCTTGCATTGACACTTCTTGCGACTCCAACAGAGTTTTCTACACTTCGTTGTATTTCCCCAGATTCAACTGTTCTGGTAATACGCCAAGCCATGGATTCCGGTAAATCGCATTGCTTTGACATTTGCAAGTCACCTTTTCTCAAAACACAAGCTGGACAATTGAATTTTACAACTGAGACAGTGAAACAGATTTTTCTGCAAAATCCCGATTTCTGCACTTATCTCCTTTTTTCTAATTTTTGACGTCATAAACTTTGATTTGCATGTGAAGTTTTCATCATCTGTTTTCTACTACGCTTTAAATTATGGATGTTTTATATTACGTTACTTATCGGTGTAAATATTTGCGTAATTTTGTTAAAACCATCTGCTCCCCTAATTGTTTTGAGCAGTGTACTTACATAGCCAGTAAAAGCATAAATAATTTTCCTATTTTTTAATGTAGTTTCAGAGAAAGGTGGGACTATTTTAAACAGTAGTTGTGATAGTCTTATAGATTCAGTTAAAGAAATGTTTCTAATGCATTTTTATAATTATTAATATTATAATAATCATAAAATGCAAATAATAAGACAGCAAAATAATGGCTGCTTGAGTAATCTGTTCGGTCACAGCACGTTTCTGAGTAAAAGTAAGCGATTAAACCAACTGGCTAGCACTTCATATCAATTGATTAAAAATCAGTATCAAACATAGAATAATTAAGTTTGGAAAAAATAAAAAATATATATGGTATTGAGGACGGGCCATTTATCGAAAATGAGTACAAAATTTATGTTTCCAAATTTCACTACAAATTAAAACCTGCTTACAACCAACCTGGAGCTAGAGGCTTGGAGTATGCCCTCCTTTTTCTTCTTAACAAAATTTCCGGTACCAGTAATATTTTCCGTCAGTTTAGTGTTAAAGCAAAAAGACAAATATTTACACTTTCTTTTCTTATTTGTGGCGGATCTTTCAAGTTACATGATGAAATAGTATTGTTAAAGTCCCAAGTACTCCGTCATATTAGCTCCATACACAGTCTCATATAAACCCTACTCACTGTCTCACATTAGATCCCTGGGCTTGTTGGTTTATAACTCAGACTACGTTAATCATATTCCAAAGTTTAAATGCAAAGAAGTCTCGCCATTCCTTACAGAATAAATTCTTACAATAGTCATGCAAAGAATCGATCAAATTCATGTTAATCCTATGGGAGCATTCTTTATAGATTTTTCGTGCGCATTTTAATATTTAAAATTTTTTTTTTAAGGATACCTGAAGTTTATATACGTTTTGTGTATTTGCACATTTTTCGATTTTAGCTATACGGTTATTTTACACGCGGATACTTTCAATTTTTGAACCGGTTAGAACCGGTTACGAAATTGAAACTACCTTCATATAAAAAACTGTAACCAAAATAGAAAACAATGGATATCAACCTCAAAGATTCCAATGCAAAAAAAAAAAAAAAAAAAAAAAAAAAATCAATCATAAAAAAAATATTAAAATGCGAGCAAAAAATCTGTAAATAACGCTTCTATAGAATTAACATTTAGCTATAGCGTTTATTTCTGTGACTAATATAGACCCTTAAGTGTTTTAGAAGAAAAGTTTTGAAGTCTGAGAAAAAAGTTTTTCTCATCTAAAAAATAAAGTTCTGTAATGCATATTTAAAAAATATTTTTCCTTAAATTTTGAGTGTATTCCTAATGGTTATAAATAAACCGATATATTGCTTACAAAATAATCACAAAGCGAATTTCATTACTATAAAATTTGATATTTTTAGGGTTCCGTACTTAAAAAGTAAAAAGATCATTCCTGTGTCAATCTGTCCGTCTGTCACAGCCATTTTACTCGGGAACTATGGAACGTGGAAAGCTCAAATTGCATGAAGTATTCAAGGCTATTGACCCACATATTTATAGATTATTAACCATTCACAGATATATTTACAAAAAATGTAGAGAGGCTATTTAAGTTACTTGAAAAAAAAAATCATCTCTTTGTATATCGGGTGTGGTATCGTGTCAAAGCTCTTGTAATTCCGAACTCAAAAATACATTTCTTTTAATTTTAGGTATTACATTTTGAGACCTATAGTTAAAAATGTAATGAAAAAATATGTTACCCCACCTTTATTTCCAAATCTACTGAAACTAAAATTATGAAAAAAATTATGGGTTGTAGAAGTTAATTTAAACTTTATAGTAAAACTATAGCGTATCTCCTAGGTCACATAGTTTATGAGAAAATCGAATTTTTCCGTTACACACAAAATTCGATTTGCAGGCGTTCAGCAAAGGAGTAGAGGAGCGCTGGGGGTACCTATCGTCACAGAAGTATAGAAGGATTGTTGATAACGATTTTAGAAAAAAATTGTCGGTAATTAGCCAAGATATTAACCCTTAATGTTCTCACCGCCGCGAACTGATATATCTGTTTACTACGCTGTATATTTCACTGCAATGGAAGCATTATTTAAATTTATAAAATTTTACAGATAGAATCCGGTTTTTAGAAAAATAAGTTATGATTAATACTCGCAAGGCTTGTATGCCAATACGTAATAAAGTTTTTTACATCATGTTGGAAAAAACGTCTTTTTTTAGCATTTTTAAAAATTAAGGAGAAAGCAACAGTACAATTTTGCACATTTATTCGGAGGTCAGGGGTTAAAGACACGGACGGTTTGGACATACATAAAGGCACGGACGGCGTACTCTATGCTCCATCGTCTTTTATAGCCTAGATAACAACTTTTAATGATATATTTGTTCAATGCAATGCCCAGTTACAAATTCATATATTTATTGTACTGAAGTCTGTGTGCGCGAGTGATACTAGCACTTGACTGGTTATTTTCTGTATGTCTCAGATTAGCCCCATTTTTTTTTTTTTTTTTTAGGGGGGGGGGGGGTGTCTCATATTTGCCATGATTGACCCTATAAAAAATTCTTTAGGCATATTTTCTAAGAATTGTAACATTTGTGAACGCTGAAAAGTAAAAAAAAAAAATTCTTGCAACGACTGTAATGAAATCCTGGGAATTATATCAAACTAGTATTTTTTAAACAAAACATAGCATAGAAACGTAATTTTCTTAGAAATATTTTAGAGAGAGAGGGCTTTAATTTAATATATAAGAGAGAGAGTGCTTTCATTAACTTTCATAATAATTTAAAAGAAATCACGTTATGGACTGAAATTAAACTCGAAATTAAATATTTTAATTCTTATTAAGAAAACGGCATACCTTAATTTTTTTTTTAATGCAATTGTTAATTTTTCATTAACAATTGCATTAAAAAAAATTAAGGTATGCCGTTTCCTTAATTAGCATTAAAATATTTATTTCGAGTTTAATTTCAGTCCATAACGTGATTTCTTTTACCTGTAAAAGAACTTTCTCCTTCATAGGAGCATCCTTGACAAAAAGCCTCCCGCATCCTTCCTATATAACGCGGAGTTGAGCCAAATGGAAAAACGGATCAAAATGATGTCACAAATAAGGAAGATGGAATGATAAGACAAGATAAAAGATCTAAATACTATTGAATTTAGTTTTTTTTTTTTTTTTAATTATTATTTACGCTTTCGTATTTTGACGTAGAGCTCAGCAGGATTTAAGAAGAAAAAAATTATCTATTATATTAAAATCTGATTGTCTGTTTCTATTTCACAACTCCTCTTCATAGTATATGGAACGCACTGCGATGAAATAATCGTCACTTATCTGCATGTATCCGAGCATGTCATACAAGCTTTCAGAATTTAAAAATTTTAATTAATTTCCGAGATATTAATTTTTTGTAACTATTAAGGGCACATGGAATATAAATTGGTTCAAATTTTCAAATTTTGAATTGAGTTATTGATAAAACAGAAAAAGAAGTTGATCATGAAATGTTAAATCAATATGATTAGGATGCTGGGAGGTTGTAAAATAATATATTTATGCATTGTAGGTGTGTATACAGTTTTTTGCCTTTTCGAAAAAAATGGTTTTTTGATGCTTCGGTACACTTTCTTAAATTCTGTTTTAGGTAAAGAGTTGAAACTTTCCAAAATTGTGTAACTATTTGAGAATAATAAGAAGCGATTTTCATTTTGGCTTAATAGAAATAAAATTAAAAATAGTTTACTCAAAAAAAATTTTAAAGGATTTTCAAAGTTTTTTAGTAAAATATTTTTAATTTTATTTCTTTTAAAACAAAATGAAAATCGCTTTATATTATTCTCAAATAGTTACACAATTTTGGAAAGTTTCAACTCTTTACCTAAAATATAATTTTAGAAAAGTGTACCGAAACCTCAAAAAACCACTTTTTTCGAAAAGGCAAAACAACAAAAAACTATATACACACAATCAATGCTTACATACAGTATTTTAAAATCCTCCAGTATCCTAATCATATGGATTTGACATTTCATTCTCAACTTTTTTTTTCTGTTTTATCAATTTACAACTCAATTCAAAACTCGAAAATTTGAACCAATTTTTGTTCCATGTGCCCTTAACTAAGTTTCTCTAAAGATTGACTAAATTACTCCATTTTTTAGGGAAAATTGGGGGGGGGGGGGGAGATAAATAATGGGATATAGACTGCTATCCGAAATGGTGAACAAAAATCTTTATTTTTGTTTTGTTTGAATAAATCAGTTTAATGCTCTTTAATTATGCATTCTCTTTTTAAAAAAATATAATGTAAAAATAGTCATATGACCTACTTCACATTTACTTAAACTATTATAAAAAGTTGAAAACTTTTAATATTGCTGATCGGAATGAAATAATAGTTTCTGAATTTGTTTAAAATGTAATTGAACGAATTGTGATTAAACATTAAGCTTTGAGGATGGATTCTAATAAGAAATATAATTAAAAATAAGGTTATAAATCTTCTATAATTTCACACTGTAAAAAAAATCTGTCAAATTGACAGGAAAAACCGTCAATTTTTGCTTCAGTAAAAAACCGTTTAATTTACAGGAAAAAGCTGTAATTTTTCATTAAAACAGCTTTCTTCTGTAAAAAATACAGATTTGTTCTGCAAAAATTACAAAATTTAGTTTCTTTTACAGAAAAAAAAACGTTTTTCTTCAAATCAGTTTTTTTCTGTAAAAAGTACAATTCTTTTCTGTAAAAATTACAGATTTTTTTTACAGTGTACAATTAAATTAGATTCCCCCACAAACACACACACACATAATGTATATATATATACATATAGATATAAACTTTTTGTACAATTAAACCATTTAAAACACATGAAAATTCACCAAAAGTGATGCAATAACCAGTTATAGACAAAAGATACAAAATTCCAGCTAAATAATGTTGAACTATTAAAAGACGTATGAAAAAACAAATGAAAGATCAATTGGATGGATGCAGAAGAAAGCTTATAGTGTATTTCACTTCTTCAGGGGTACATAAAATACAAATATAAGCAATACACAGTCGATTTCTGTAAAAGAATCAAGCTATCAGCTGAAAAATTGATTCTTTTATGTGCCCAATCGACTGTAAACCAAGAAGTATAAAAACAATATAAAATAAGAATGACATAGATTGAAAGAACTGAGAAAATTATTTGAAAATACTTGTAAAAATAATTAAAGTTACCCGCTAGAAAATAATTGAAGGAGCCTTAAAAAAATCATACACCAGCAGCAAAGATATATATATACGGTTTAAGGTGATCAACACCGTTAGAATATTGAAAAAGTATAATAGTTAACAGTTAAAAGTTAATAACGTTAAAACACATATTTCTAAATTTAAACAAAAAAATTAAATAAATAAGTAGTAAAATATTATAAATGTAAAAATTATTCAAAATGATGTATAATTATGTATACAAATTAATTAATAATCTAATATTAAATTGTTTAGATAATAATAATAAAACTATATATAAACGTCTATTTTAGTGTTGACATCTAGTGAGAGTTTTTGAAAAATAAATATTTGGAGACCTGGTAGCATAAACTATTTTAGCGCTGCCATCTTTTAGCAATTTTAATCATAAAAAATATAATCTTACGAAGTATTTATAAATATATAAATATAAATAAATAAAAAAACAATTGAATTACAACCCTCAAAGTAAATTAGATAATAATATTAAAACAATATTCTTATGTATATATATATAAGTGATGACAACTTGTGATAGTTATTTAAAGCTGATGTATTTATTTGACAAGCTAAGTTTCTTAAAAATAATTTTTAAGTGCTGCCATTTGTAATCAATTAATTAAAAAAATATTAATAATCTTATATGTATTATATAAATATAAAAATAGCCAATGATTTACGACCCCAGTATTATATAGTAAAAAAAAAAAAATAAATAAATAAATACAGTAAGATAAAATGCCCTAAATAGCACCATTATTGCAGCAAGCATACAATAATTAATGCAAACTTATCCCCCCTAAATTACCAGTATGTAGGAGTCATATTATAACACTTATAGTCAGACACAGGAAGAATATAATAATAAAAAAAAAGGTGACATAGCATTTAGTATTTGCGGCAACGCACACAAAGTTAAACGCTAATTGTATTCAAAAACGAAAATTGCAAAATAGCATAGGTCTATATTTAATGTTTAATTATGTATGTAAAATGGATTTAACAAGAAATGATGAAAAAGCGTTTTTCATTGCTTGTTGTTCAACATTTTTTAAAATTTATTAATTTAAATTTATTAGAACAAAGATTATTAATTCTGTGAGCAAAGTTAAGTAAAATGTTGATATAAACAGATTTATGAAGACATGAGTTATAATTCGTGAATAAATTAACATTAAATGGGAAATTTATTCGTTTATCATATATGTCACAAAGTATTTTATGATTATCACAAAGAATTAATTTAAGATCTAGGAAATTTATTTCATTATTTATCATATCATTATTACTATTTATTCATTTATTTGACTGAATAACAAACATACAACTTGTGTGCTTGACATAAAGCCCGCTTATAAGTCGGAGACAAGATAGCACAAGGAAATATTACAACACAAGAGAAAAACACCCTGGGAGTTCCACACAAAGTGTGTGTGCAATGGAACCAGCGGGAATCGAACCCACAAACTCTTACGCACAAGCGATTAGCTGACTGGTGCTTTGACCACTCAGCCGCAGAGCCCCTCCATTATTACTATATTTTAAACTTTTATGATATTTTAGAGGTAATAAATAATTTGATTGACTATTATAATAAAAAACAATTATGTCATCTATATAACGGAATAATTTTCAATCAACAATAGATGATTTACGTTCAAAATAACAAAGATAGAGCTCGGCAAGAATTGAAGATACAATTCCCCCCTACGGTAACCCACATCTTTGTTGATATATAGTGTCATTAAAAATAATATAATTATGATGAAGAATAAATCTAGTTAATGTTTTAAAGTAAGATAAAAAAAATTAAAGAAAACATTAGTCGATAAATTTAGAGAATTTTCTGTATTCTTTGAATAATAAATTGATAATTTTAAACATATCTGTGATATCAATGTTATTAAATAAATCATTAAAGTCATAGGTTTTCAAAAATTTTATGTTATTTAAATTTTTTATATTATTTACAAGTTGAAAACTATTTTTTGTGCTACATAAATTATCATTTTGTTTTCTATTATGAAGCAGTTTAGTGTGTATTGTTAAATGAAAGTTACCAGCATTGTTGTTATATGTATTACATCCAATGGTTACTGTCCAAAATGTTTATGGATTTTTATGTAATTTATGTATAACAACAACATACGAATAATTCTAGTTGTAATTTTTAATTTTTAGTAATTTGTGATATTTAATTATATGTCGATTATTAATGATAGCATCAAGATTTTTTTTTTTTTTTTTTTTTTAATTGAACTAATATTTATGGCATTAGAAATTATCTGTAAATAATAATATTTGCAAATGAAAGCCTAATTGTTAGGTGATTTATCAACATATGTTATAATAAATTTGTTTTGTAAATCTTTTATTTCACTATTTAACTGTTTAATATTAAAATTATAACTGTCTAAAGATCTGTAAAGTTCAAGATTTTATTTGCTTAAAACATTTAATTTCCATTCATTGAAAAATGCAAGAGGTTTATTATAGTCAACCGAAATTTTATATATAAACAGTCCAAGATCTAAATTAAATTGTTTTAAAATTGAATTAATTGTATAACACGATGGAATGCGAAATTTAGTCCCTTGTGACATGAAATTGCGTAAACAAACATTATCTATAATATTAATGTCCCCTTTAATAATGTGACCATGGAATGTGTTAACATATGTACTATAACTAGGATTATTACATAAGCATGGTGGGTTATCATATATATATATATATATATATATATATATCTTGAAATGCAAATGCAACACATCGGATTACTACGCCATCTAGTATAATATCATATTTCATTCTTAAGGTAGTAATAAGAGTAAATTTTTGAAAGAATCGATGTTTAGTTTAAATATTTATTTATTTTCCGAATTTATAGATTATTATTATTAATTGCATTCGATTAGTTGAAAAGTATTTGTTAGACTTATATTCATTATGATATTTACATAAATCTGAAAAATAACTTTATATGTGATATATATATACATTAATTTGAAAATGAACTCTTTCATTTAATGATAATTTTTCAAAGTTTGATAGCTAGTAAAACAGCTAAAGGATTCTTTTCTTAATATCGCATTAAAAAAAATTAATCAGTTGCATCTAGGTACTTTAATATATTTTATGCGACAATCTGGTCTCAAAAAAGAAAAAAAAAATCTTAGTTTTACATGATTTTTAATGTTGAAAATTAGTTTTTTTGTATAATATTTCATAATTTTTAAAAATTTTGAAAGCTAGCCAAACTCTTAAAATTCTTCTTTTGTTAATATAGCGCACAAAATAAATTTTTCTTTATGTTCTAGACAGTTGTACATTTGTTTCTCCAACATTTTACGAAATACGCAACATCGTTAAAGAGTAAGGAGAGCTTAGTTATGGCAATATTTACGCAATTTGCAAATAGACGTTGAAAATGAGCTCTTTTATTTATCAACTTATATGTTTTTTTTATATTTATTTTTTCATTTTTAGCAAAACTTTTAAATATTTACTTTGTTGATAACCTGTAAAAAATAAATTTTACTTTTGCTCTAGATTCTCGGAAATTTTACACAATGTTTTGGCCTTGGAGGGAAAAAAGTATATTTAATTATTTCAACTTAATTTTTTTTGTAAAACTTGAAAAAGAGTTATTTAATTTAATAACTCTCAACTTTTAAAATTTTTGACAGCTGGGAAATACACAAATATTTTTTTCTTAATTTTGTGTAAAAATGTTTTGTTTTAGATATAGCTGGTTTTTTTAAATAATAAATTGGTATTGGGAAAGGGAAAAAAAAAGTCTGGAGACAAAAAACAAACAAAAAAAAAAAAAAAACGTAGTTTTTGTAACTTTATATGCTTGAGTATATAAATAAAGTAATGCCCTGTTTTGTTTAATATTTTTATTTTCTGTAATTAAAAAAAAATATATAAATAACTTTTAAAAAAATGTGAAATGTTGCTTCTTAAACAACCAGCTCTACAAATTCGTAAAATTGTTTTCATAGTTTTGAAGGTTACTTTGTTAAGATATCAAAAACTATAATTAAATCAGAATTAATATAGTTTCATGAGAATCTTGTGCTAGAATTTTTTTCATACCAAAAATTCTCACAAACTTCTTCTATGTTCTTTTATTTTCTCTATCTTTTTTAAACAGAATAAATTATATGTAACATTTTGATTTAATTTCGTTATTCGCCTAACAATAATGTTCATTCGACATAAACTTCCTTAATTCAAGGGCGAGATTCATAAAATTTCTATGGTAATATACTTTGTTTAGTTTTATTGTTGCTATATAAATTGCAAGTAAATTCCATTGTTCTTCTAGAGCTTCGACATGGATTCTGGCGCTTTTTTGTGGATAATTGCTTTTTTCTTTATCCTGCAAAATGGGGTAAGTCCTTTCTGTCATTTTCAATTTTTATATTTAGTAGAAAAGTGTCGAAGAGGAAAATAAAAGCTTTTGTTGTCTTTATCAACGTTGCATTTTAGATAATTAAATTTCTGGATGACTTTAGTTATTAAAACATAAATGGCGGCGACAAATTTAATTAATTAAAGTGGCACAGGCAAACAATACACATGCATATGTGCACACAAACGTTGGCGTATTTTGGTTGGAGCGAATGGAGGGCGCTTGCAGCATTCAGTACTACTCTTGTGGGTGCCCATGTGTAGGGGATGGGGTATATAAGCATATAAAAATAAAGATTGCACAATTCTGTCTTTTCTGGCAAAACTTCTGGCAAAACTTTTATTTTTTATTTGAAAAGTTTTTCTCAAATTTCATGTATTTTAAAGTACAAACATCTATCATTAAGTTGTTCTGTTATAATAATTAAAAAAATATATAAAAAATAGGAAATATTTTCAATATTATTTATTGCCAAAATTATTTTAACTTTTAAGAGAGGGGATATATGATGTGTAGTATGAAAAAAAAAAGATTGCCCATCCCTGTCAACGAAACTTTCATTTTTTATTTCACTACTTTTTCACAAATTTAATAAATTTATTTTAGAGTGCAGATATATATCATTAGGTTTTTCTATTAAAGCGATTGAAAAATTAACAAAATATGAAATATTTCCTTCCTTACATATTGTCAAAATTATTTTAACTTTAAGTGAGGGAAGTATATGAGGTGTAGTGGATAAAATAAGGATTTCACAATTCTTTCAGTGAAACTTTCATTTTTTGTTTCACTACTTTTTCACAAATTTCATAAATTTATTTTAGAGGGCAGGTATATATCATTAAGCTCTGTTAAAATGATTAAAAAAATTAAAAAAATATGAAACATTTCCTACCTTACTTTTTGTCAAAATCATTTTAACTTTGAGGGAGGGAAGTATATGAGGTGTAGTATATAAAATAAAGAACTCACAATTCCTTCAGCGAAACTTTCGTTATTTATTTCCTATTTATTCTTAAATTTCATAAATTTATTTTAGAGTGCAGGCATATATCATTAAGTTGTTCAGTTAAAATGATTAAAAAAATTAGCAAAATATGAAATACTGCCTTACTTGTTGTCAAAATGATTTTAAATTTTATGGGAGGGAAGTATATGAGGTGTAGTATATAAAATAAAGATTGCACAATTCTTCCAACAAAACTTTCATTTTTTATTTCAATGCTTTTTCACAAATTTCATAAATTTATTTTAGAGTGCAGGCATATATCATTAAGTTCTGTTAAAATGATAAAAAAATTTAACAAAATATGAAATATTTCCTATCCTTTTAATTATGAAAATTATTTATGCTCGCTCATGTCATCCCGCTTGTCAGAAAATGGCTGCTTTTTATACTTTTGTAAATCGCGCGTTACATCTTTGCTCTGATTCCCGCTCACTAAATTCAGAAATTCAATATCTCAAAGCCATTACTATTGACAGAGGATACAATTCTTCCATTATCGATACTACTTTATTTAAATTACAGCATCAATATATCTAGATATATTGATACAGATATATAGATATATTGATATAGATATATTGATACAGATAGATAGATAGATAGGCATACAGGGCTAGCCTAAATGATTCATCGGGTTTCAAAAGACTGTTTATTGAAAAGTATACGACGTAAAAAGACGGATGATACAAGAAAATATACATACACTCACCAAGTTTCTGATGCATACTACAAATGTTCAATGTATGCACCCCAACGGTAATACAATTCCATCCATACGTTCACTAGCATGTTTCTGTTAATGTCCGTCACAGCAGCAGGGATGCATTCCTGCACGCGAGCCACGAGGTGGGTTTTTAAACTTGGTGAGTGCAAGTATCTTGTCATGTATCACCCGCCTTTGTAGGTCATGTAATTCTCAATACCCAGTGTTAGCACTGAGACAAGAAACATGTGCGGGTGCACTGGGACTTAGACAAACCATATAATAACTAGTCGGATGTACCAATCTTAAATTTTTGCTTCATTTTATTAATGAGAATAAAAATGAATTAATCTCGAACATAATATTTAAAATAATCAATGCTATCGTTATTCTATTAGTTAGCTGTTAGCGAATCCACGGGTTAGCTAGATATGAAGTGAACATCGCTGCATGAACAGCCAACGTACAACAGAACTTCTAATTTTCAACTGGGACCTGGTATCTACAGTCAAAAAGATATGTATGAAGTTTCTTTCAAATCTATGTATAACTTCATACACTTTTCGATGATACAATAATGAAAATGGCACAAAAATCGCTATTGCAGTGTCCCCTTCCGGCGGAATATCCTCAAATTGAACTGTGATCTGCTGGCCATAAGTAAAAACATAGATATGAGATTTGGTTCAATTTCATGCATAACTTCACACCCTATTCGGTGATACAATAATGAAATTTGCACAAAGATCGCTATTGCAGCGACCCCTTATTGTGGAATTGCACCAAATTCAAGTGGGAGCTGCTGGCATAGTCAAAAACCTACACATGAAATTTAGTTCAATTCTATGCTTAACTTCATATACTTTTCGATGATAGAATGAGGACACGCATACACACGGATATACACACGGAAAGACAGACATTTTGTAAAAACGTGTTTTACGGGATCTCTGACCCCTAAAACGTGTAAATCCGTCGAAAATCGGAAGTCGAAAAGAATTTCGATTACAATACTTTCTTCTATTATACATAGGAATAAAGTAAAAATCTATAAAACATTTAACGAATTCGGAACATCTTATAAAAAATATTAAGAACCTGAATATTAAGCTACCTGAAATGAAAATTATAATGACGGTTTATATTCGCCCTACCTTATAATCATATGTGCTTTCAATGATATTTATACTTGAAGAGCGGAGTTTTCCCTTTCCCCTTACAACCCTAAACACTATTAAACTTCTCCCTAAAAAAAAGGACTTTCCTCAATTTGGTAACTCAGCTTCCAGTACATTGAAAACGTTTTCCTACCTCAGGCACTCCGGGAAAGTGGTGAGTGGGTGGACAATAACAACAACGAAGCAGAAAACGAAGTTGAAAGGTCCGGAACATGCGAGGGCGCATAGGAACGATCGATATACCACAGGAGCCCCGCAGGCAGCAAAATATCTTCTGGCAGCTGCAGAACGCTGTTCCTCCGAGAAAAGTTATCGCGCGAAGTTATAAAAGAGACATTTCCGAAACTGGAACACAGGAGAGACACCACCAAAAACACGTGATCGATTCCTTTTGCCGAATGTGAAAGTTAGTGGCAATGTTAACCCCTCCAATAAGTCACAAAAATGTTCATCGCTCGGAAATAATGGATGCTGGTGGACGCCCATATGCTGTTTTTCCAGAAAACAATCCATCAGATTTTTTTCCTGTTTCGAAATGAAGTCGGAGAAACATTTTTCATTCTTTTGAAAACAACTGCGGCGAAATATTGAAAATATTATTCGGTCTAAATGGGTTTATTAGTTATCCGAAAAACGAATACTTTCTTTCCTGATTTCACGGCCGAAAATAAGGGGGGGGGGGGCAGAGGAGCCACGTGCCCCGGGCGCCAGAACGAAGGAGTGCCAAATGGAGGATTATACCTTTGGAATGGATCATTTTCTTTTGATGGACTGATGGCTTCCACTATTATGAAACGGTCACTACAAATGAAGTGTTAGGTGAAGATGAAAGAACAGCCGTAAAAAGTTAGAACTCTGATTTTCTGGTCAAAATGGGGAAAAAAATGGCCATAATTTTTTTTTAATTATTACCCCCCCCCCCCCTCTTTCCATTTCGACCAGAAAATCAGAGTTCTAAAAAAAATTATGGCTGTTTTTAATCCAATTCTGACCAGAGAATCAGAGTTCTAACTTTTTACGGCTGCTCTTTCATCTTCACCTAACACTTCATTTATAATGGCTGTTTCATAATAATGGAAGTGATCTGTCCATCAGAAGAAAATAACTCGGTTAAGCGGGATTCGGATAATCGGTGCTCTACTGTATATTTCCTTTTAAAAGTGATCTTTAGAATATTTTTGTTGGTGTTCAGAGGGGAGTCATGAGCCCCGTGACCTCCCCTTGGATCCGCCATTGTAGATTACGTATTTCAGTATTACACATTTTATGGTTACATATTTTAAAATTTAAAATAAGTCGGGTATTAGGAAATTAGAAAAATTCTCTTTGTAAATATACTTTTTGGAAGGCGGGCGCCAAAATCCATGTTTGCCCCGGGTACAAAAAAGGCTAATTTCGGCCCTGCCTGATATGAATATAAAATGATACTCTGAAAAAGACTTCTAGATATATTTCTATGTTTAGCTATGTTTTAAAGTTGCGCATTCAAAAGTATTTTATGGGGACAGTTTACCTCATTATTGATCAAAAAATTTATTTTTATTTTTGAATATTAAATGAAATCTTGTTTAACCTCTTTTTTTTTTTTTTTTTTTTTTTTTACCCGTAAGACAAATATATAGCGAGATATCTTAAATTTTTTTAATACGCCCAGCGCAATTAACCACTCAAATTAAAACTTTAAATGGCCTTCCCTCCATGTTCATATTTTCTTCACTTTCATGTTTTAAAAATGCTAAAGCTTTTTAGGTGCGTTCGTAATTATATAAATACGTAGCACCTATAGTCGTCGTTCAGTCCGTCCGTCTGTCCGTCCGTCTGTCCGCATGTAACAGAGCAAAAACTACCCAACCGAATGGTCTGAAATTTCAAATATATAATTGTTGCAAAATTTTGTCGAGCCATTTCAAATTTTATGAAAATCGGATGTATAGTTTAATTACAGGGACAGTCAAAAGTTTTTCTTTACATTACGGCCAATGGGAAAAATTATTGCAAGTGCATTTTAATGATATTACAGCCTTCCGAATGATCTGAAATTTTAAAAATATAACTGTTGCAAAATTTTGTCGAGCCCTTTCAAATTTTAGGAAAATCGGATGTATAGTTTAATTACAGGGACAGTCAAAAGTTTTTCCTTACATTACGGCCAATGGGAAAAATTATTGCAAGTGCATTTTAATGATATTAGAGCCTTCCGAATGATCTGAAATTTTAAAGATATAACTGTTGCAAAATTTTGTCGAGCCCTTTCAAATTTTAGGAAAATCGGATGTATAGTTTAATTACAGGGACAGTCAAAAGTTTTTCTTTACATTACGGCCAATGGGAAAAATTATTGCAAGTGCATTTTAATGATATGAGAGCCTTCCGAATGATCTGAAATTTTAAAGATATAACTGTTTCAAAATTTTGTCGAGCCCTTTCAAATTTTAGAAAAATCGGATGCATAGTTTAATTACAGGGACAGTCAAAAGTTTTTTTTTACATTACGGCCAATGGGAAAAATTATTGCAAGTGGATTTTAATGATATTAGAGCCTTCCGAATGATCTGAAATTTTAAAGATATAACTGTTGCAAAATTTTGTCGAGCACTTTCAAATTTTAGGAAAATCGGATGCATAGTTTAATTACAGGGACAGTCAAAAGTTTTTCTTTACATTACGGCCAATGGGAAAAATTATTGCAAGTGCATTTTAATGATATTACAGCCTTCCGAATGGTCTGAAATTTTAAAGATATAACTGTTGCAAAATTTTGTCGAGCCCTTTCAAATTTTAGGAAAATCGGATGTATAGTTTAATTACAGGGACAGTCAAAAGTGTTCCGTTACATTACGGGGAATGGGAAAAAAATATTGCAAGTGCATTTTAATGATGTATCAGACTATGCGCTTTATGAAGTGCAAAAAATTATACATTCAGTACAATATGGGGTGCAAAAAATAATTATAAAACTAGTTATAGTACGAACGCACCTCATTTGCCACGTTTGACGAGCAATTTCCAACTTGTTTTGTGTTTGAGATAGAGATTTAAAACTTTTTGTACATGTCCTTTATTAGGTGCGTTCGTAATTATATAAATACGTAGCACCTATAGTCGTCGTTCAGCCCGTCTGTCTGTCCGTCTGTCCGTCTGTCCGCATATAACAGAGCAAAAACTACCCGACCGAATAGTCTGAAATTTTAAATATATAATTTTTGCAAAGTTCTGTCGAGTCATTTCAAATCTTATGAAAATCGGATGTATAGTTTAATTACAGGGACAGTCAAAAGTTTTCCGTTACATTACGAGCAATAGGAATACATTATTGCAAGTGCATTTTAATGATGTTACAGCCTTCCGAATGGTCTGAAATTTTAAATATATAATTGTTGCAAAATTTTGTCGAGTAATTTCAAATTTTATCAAAATAGGATGTATAGTTTAGTGACAGGGACAGTCAAAAGTTTTCCGTTACATGACGAGCAATAGGAATAAGTTATTGCAAGTGCATTTTAATGATGTTACAGCCTTCCGAATGGTCTGAAATTTTAAATATATAATTGTTGCAAAATTTTGTCGAGTAATTTCAAATTTTATCAAAATAGGATGTATAGTTTAGTGACAGTGACAGTCAAAAGTTTTCCGTTACATGACGGCCAATGGGGAAAAAAAAATATTTGAAGTGCATTTTAAGGATGTTACAGCCTTTCGAAACAGAATAAAATGGATGTGCACTTATTGACGTGCACTAAAATATACATTCAGTAAAATATGCGGTCAAAAAAAAATTTATAAAACTAGTTATAGTACGAACGAACCTCATTTGCCACGTTTAACGAGCAATTTCCAACTTGTTATATATGTGATGAATCTGCGCATGGAAATGGCTTTCAATTCATTATTTTAAAAAAATAAAAGTATATGAAGATATGTTATATTTCACCGTTTTACGTTATATATATCCGTTAAAAAATTATATTAAATGTAATATTAAGTGTATCTAAAAATCGATGCTCAGTCTTGTGTAATACACATTTGAAAATCTTTTTTTTTTAAAGTGCAAAAATACCAATATTTAAAAAAAGTAATAGGGATTTTAAAAAAATTCAAATTTTCTTAAACTTTTAATTAAATATGCACTTACATTTTTTTTCTTCAAAATGTACTTTTATTTGAACTTGAAATGCAGTGAGTTCACCATTTGAACCATATTTAAAAAAAAAAAAATGTTCAAAAAGGTAATATGTCCCCTTATGATTAGTAATATAAAGTAATATGTCCCCTTCCAATAGTAGATGCGTTTTTGCGAGATTCAATTTGTAAACGAACATCTGTCCAGATATCTAGTCAAGAAGAGTTTATAGAGACGCTAGAAGATTTTTGACGACTCCTGTGATCCTCCAATTGTGGGTATTTTTACAAGTGTTATTTTTGAAGAAAAAAAAACCTTCTGACACCTTACCTCTTTTCCAACTTGCAACCGTAAAATGGGAGGATTTTCTAAACTGTCATTTAAAAGATTTTTTTTTAAGAAGGAATCCCAATACCATTTTATAACCAAATTATCGAACAGAGGTGCAAAAGGTGCCATTCAACTGCGAGTATATAAATGCATATTTTGATAAATAAATTTTTGATTTTATCGTGCTATAAATACGCGAAATATTGATTATAATAAGAACAAAGTTTTAAAATAGATTTAAAATATCAACTTTGCAAAAATTACATATTAAATTTGGGGCGTCCTTGAAGTCATGGATTCCATGTCCAAGGCTCAATTAGCCCATGTTTTGATCAGACTCTGATAAGACTAAATTGTTAAAACATATAGCGATGTTTCAGACGGAATTTATTCTTTTTGTGCTGAAATTAATTTAGATCATAATTAAAAAAATTTTTAATATGAGTTTAGTAATAATTTTCATAAATTAAAGATATGTTTTTGTATAAAACATGTGCTTGGAATACGCTTGGATCTATTAATTGTATCTCATACGCTCAAACTTTAAATATACGAGGGTCACACTGAAATGCTTGAAATATTTCTAAATGGTACCAGTTAAATTGACCAACTCTTAAGAATGCTCAAAATGGTTCCCTCCAAGATCAATGTATTTTTGTAGTCGAATTTTCCAAACATTAAATACCTCAAGCCATCCATTTCTTGGAATAGATGAAAAATATGTTTTTATCAATCTCATCTTCGGAAGGAAAACGATGTAATTTTTTTAGCTTAAAAAATAGCCAAGTCACATAGCAAGATTATGATAATAGGGTGGATTTTATAGCCCTTTGATGTTTTCAGTTGAAGAAATTCGACTGTATTTCTTGCTCGATGAGTAGATGCATTGCCATAATGAAATATGAATCTCCTAACCTAGATTCACATGTAATCCTAGGATCGCATGTGTGTCTAGCTCCTAACATTCACCTCTCGAAGAAGTTCTGGAAAGCACTTAGAGTAGTGTACCAGTTAACTGTAACTATCTTCTGTCCCTCTAGCTTTATGGCTTTGACAGTAGTCTGATAAGCACTGTTAGGGGCTGTGCACATATAACGTTATCATTTTAAGGTGTGTGTGGGGTGGGGGGGGGTGGGGGGGGTCTGACACATGATATCGTAAGATATCTCTAGGGCATTGGGGGGGGGGGGGGGGTTGTCTTTTGATACCGTTATCATTTTTGATCCAACCAAAATTTTCTCTTTTTATTTGTAACCTTGTCATTATATCAAAATAGTATGGTCTATTTTTACTTTCTTCTATCTTTACAAGAAGAAAGTATTGAATTCATGAAAATTTTCGAATTCCGGTTTTCGACAGATTTACACTCTTTAGGGGTCAGAGAACCACAAAAATAAGTTTTTACAAAATGCCTCTCTGTTAGTATGTCTGTGTGTATGTGACACAAATTTTCTGAGCGCTATATCTCAAGAACTAATGAACAGGATTTAATAAATCCTTAGTCTCTGATATAAACTAGTGCTGATTACTTTTTGGTGTAAATCACCCAACAAGTGGCGCTGCTATGCTGAATTTTTCACGATTTCTGCAACAGCTATATCTCAAGAACTAAAGCACGGAATTTTCACTAAGCTTCAGATTCCGTTAGTCCTTGCTGTAATTTGGCGCTGATTACTTTTTAGTGTAAATCGCCCAACAGCTGGCACTGCTATGCGGCGTTATTTATGATTCTCTCTATCTATATCTATCAATATCTCTATCAATAGCTCTATCTGAAGAACTAATGCCCGAATTTTCACCAAACTTCAGATTCAGTTAGATATAAATTAGCGCTGTTTAGTTTTTAGTACAAATCGCCCAATAAGTGGCGCTGCTAGACTGCATTTTGCATGATTTCCGCAAAAACTGTATTTCAAGGACTAATGCATGACTTTCAAACTTCAGATCCAGTTAGTCCCTGATATAAATTGGTCCTGATTAGTTTTTGGAGTAAATCGGCCAACAGGTAGCGCTGCTATGTATATTTTATTTACGATTTCCGAAATAGTTCTACCTAAAAAACTAATGCACGGATCTTCACCAAACTTCAGATTCTGCTACAACTTGGCATAAGTTGTTTGGTGATTAGATTTTGGTGTAAATCACCTAATCGGTGGCAATAACAAGCTTTATTTTTCAGGAAATATTAACATGTATGAGATAGAAGAAAGTTTTGGGATTGCCACATCCGACTAGCTTTAGTATGTTATCTTATTTTTATGAAAATACAAAGATATTATTAAAATCATTAAATGACTATAAAACTATCTATTTCCAAAATATGGAAATCACCAACGTTTAGCATTCCTATTCTGTCATATGTGTATGCATATATAATACGCTGTTCGAGAAACCATATGCGAGGTATGTTTGAAATGATACTTGTGTTTAGTAGTAAATAAAAGAGAAAGCATGTTGTTCACCTCTTTTGTTGATAAGAAGTTATGTCTGCCCCTATCCCCGTGCGGGAACATGAGCAAGAATATATTATTACTATTGAATGCATTATGTAAAAAACAGATATTATTAAATACTTTTAAATAGGAACTATTTCTTCTAAATGTTAATTGATATAAAGTTATTTCATACCGGGTGTCCTAAAAAGGACTGACTGATTTTAAAATTTAATAACTTGCAAACGGTGACAGATACTTAAAAAATTCCTGCAGGAGGGCTATGCATAAGGTAAAAAGTTTTTTTCAGTGATTTTCGATTTTAGTTCGAATTACAAACAATAGATGGCGCTGTAAGCAATAGGCGCTAAATACAGGTTCCATTTTTTGGCCTTTCTCTTCTTCCATGTGGAAAAAAAGGGGTTAAAATGTATTGAGTTCGTCTAGAAGTACCAAAAATCGAGCCTTAAATTAATTCTATTGATCACAGCGCCATCTATTGTTTGTAATTCGAACTAAAATCGAAAATCACTGTAAAAATACTTTTGACCTCATGCACAACCCTCCTGCAAGAATTTTTTAAATATCTGTCAAACCGTTTGCAAGTTATTGAATTTTAAAATCAGTCAGTCTTTTTTAGGACACCCGGTATATAAAGTGATGTTATATTGACTTCTCTTGAATCAATAAAGTATGCGAATAATAAATGTAACCATATTTATATATCACTCCACACAAAAGAAAAAAAAAATCAAGAAGTTTTTAGACATTAATAACGATATAATTAACGGGGGGATTCAAGGGATGATAACATATGATATCGTAAGGGAAGAGGGGGTCCGAAATTATCAAAAATTTGATAGCGTTATATATGCACAGCCCCTTACATCACTTCTTTCATTGCTCGTTGTCTTTGCATCATTGTTGGTTAGGGGTCGTCTTCAAAGATCCATTATTTTACTTTTTTAACATATTATAACTTGAAACGTCAAAATATATATATATATATATATATATATGCTGTCGTGTGGAAAAAAAAAGTAAACACTCTGTACTATCTCTGCAACTAATTATAATAGAAGAAAATTACTGGTACTAAACGATTGGAAATAAAGTCTACTTTTAAATTATGTATATAAAATTTTCTTAGGGGTTATCTAGAAAACAAAACCAGACCAAACTTTCTTTTTTCAAATGGCAACGCCCAATTTTGACAATATATTTTTAATTTTCGGTTCAAACTATGTCTAGAAACGAAATTACAAGTCATTTGGATGATTAATTTTTGAATTATAAATATTCAAAATTTAGAGCTTATCTAATGTTAAAATACATTTTCATATTTTTATTAATATTTTCTGATATTTTCTATCTATATTATAAAGGACAAACATATCTGTGCGTAACGCATACGTCATTCTGCGAATGGCAACACTTTCAAATTTGAGATAAATTTGCGTTTTGCAATTTTCGCTACTGAAAATTTTTAAACTTCTACACAACGCCCATTTTCAATTTTTATACCGACGTATAAGTAAAAAAATGTACTTTTAAATGCAATTTGTTTGAAAGCTGTATCTCAATTTATTTTTGAGATATTAAATTTTTTATAGTTTTTAGTACCAATTTTGTAATTGTGGCAACAGAAGTACTCCATTTCTATTAAAAGTAAAGGGAAAATAGTAGATTACTGTATTTTTTGTTGCCATTTACACATAAAAATTGAAATTAAAAAAACATGCTATATCAAAACTACCGTTTGTAATCCGGTGAATTTTGGTTTTATTTCGTTTCTATTCATCAATTAAATGTTTCTTAGTTTATAGCAAAAATATTTTACAAACGGTGTAACACTTTCTCTTTACGAAAACGTATTTTAAATAATTTGTGTGTCTTTCCTTCACAATTTACTTATTACGTATCAGAAACTGAAAGAATGTAATTTTATTTATCCGTGTGTAATAATATTTTTCGAATTTTGTAAAAAATATTTCTGATCATGATTTCTGATAAAACATGGACCTATTATAAACAAAAATAAGTGAAGGCATGTGTAACGTTAAATATCCGATTTCTTTTGCCAATCATTTTGAATGACGATATTGCTTTTTGTTGTGTTTGTGCATTATTCTGCGATAATGACGTTATTTTAATACTTTTCTACAGATGTAGGACTGACTACAAAATTTAAAAATTCTAGAAGCTCTATATAAATGTTGTTTAAGACTGGATCATAAAAGTGGAATGCATGGTGGAATACAGTGGAATGGTTAAAAAAATAGTGACATATATTAAAGAACTTGATGATTATCGCCTGGATGAATTCGCTTCGTCGAGTTATACAATGAGGATCTTGGCAATAATTTGAGGTTTAAAATAATATCAGGTTCCCTACGTTTTTGTCCAAAATTCTCTTGACTAATAAAATTTTACTGCTATTCTTTAAGACATTCTACTATAATTTTATTAAAATAATAAAACTTTCTTAATTTATTTTTTTATAATTTTATATAATCTATATATTTAAAACATAAGGCTGTTTTTTAATCATCTGCCCTGAGATTTCTACTGAATCAATTTTGCTAATATTTTTTTTTTAATTGGAAGCTGTTCATTTGTATATGTGCCCGCACTAGCCGTTTTTTTAATATCCCCATTTTAATATTTTAATTTTTAAAATATTTTATGAAATTTCTTCGAAATGATCGTAATTAGATAGCTTTCATTATTGCAGAATTGAGAGAATAATGAGATTTATTTACATTTATTCATGCCATTTTTTGATAAAATTAAAAAAAAAAAAAATTCTATGATTTAAATTTCGTCGTATAGGGTTATGTGGCGCAAAATCCCATTAGGAACATATTGCATCAAAATATTTTGAATGGAAAATGACGTATTGCTTTTGAAAACACGCAGTTTTCTTTATAAAGTTTCCATATTTTTTTCTTCTACATGAGCGCTGATACCAATTAGTGATACCAATGTGAGACACTAGGCAAAAGGCTTAAGTACGTGAAAATGACGTCATATTTAAAAGAAAACGATCAATCTCTTAGATAATACTAAACATTTGAACACAAATGCGTCTAAAAAACACAAATTAACGCAATTTTTGTTCTTCGGTATTGAGGTTAGTATCTGAAGTTAAGAGTGCGACTGTTCACATGCAAATAACTTGTCGACAATTATGACTTCAAGTTTTGAGTTAAAATGAATTTAAAATGATCAAATTAAAATGCCATTTTTTTTAAACATGGTGAATAAGGATATGAGAAGTACATATGTAAATCATGAAATGGTGAAAATGATGTCGGGTTTAGATTTTACAGGAAATAAAATCTGATTGTATCAAACTTGAATAAATTTTGTCGTTTTGATTCCAGAAAACGAAGCATGAGAGACTTAATTGACAACTTCATCATAATAACTGTTTTCTATTATATTTTACTGATTACATATGCGATTAAACTTTAATTTTAATAATTGGCATCACAACTGAGTTTTATAGAAATAGTATTTCGGTAATTTTAGGTTAAAATAATATTTGTTTGAGAGTTAGACTAACCAATTTAAGATTCATTTTCTATTGTAACTAATTTTGTAGGTTTATTATAAATCAATGAAACAGTTCCTTCTTAAACATTTTCCTCCGTCGAAGTTCGACGGGTTCCACCTTGTAATTACAATGTGATAATTTTTTGTGTGGTAATACTAAAATATCCAAACATAAATGCATTGAATTTGTAGTGTTAAAAAATTTATAGTATGAATTACGAATGATGAAATTAATATTCGAAAAAAATATGAATTGCAACCTACAATTTTTTGATAGATTTACATTTATTATGTCTTGCTTTATGCGAATTCTCAATTTCAAATTTTTTCTCTAAGTAGTTTTCCAATCATGATTAAAAAACGTCAAAATGATGGTTTAAGGGGCCGTCTATGATGTGCAGAAAAGCATAATTTGAAAAATATATATGTTACTCTTTTTATTAAAATATTTGGTTGAGAATAGTCGAAACATATTAAGCGAGTTGAAATGGTCATATCGGCAAGAAATAATGCATTAATGGAAATGGCATTGTCATTCTCTAGCATTGCAGCAATCGAGTACCGAACTTCAATTTGGATACAGCCCCTAAAATAGGCTCATTTAAAAATAATTAATTTCTCATAATCTAATCGTACGAATTTCATGAAAATTTGTTTTTAGGCTAATTGAAGGATGCAGATTTTATTTATGGTGTCAAACTTGGGTATTGTATTGAAAAAAAAAAAACATATTTTGTGTTCGTTTTGATATGTAGATACCCCCCCCCCCCACCTAATCAATTTTTATATACAACTTTTATAAGTAAACTTTATTTCCAATCGTTTGGTACCAGTAACTTTCTTCTGCAATAATTTGTTGAAAAGTTAGTAGAAGGTGTTTACTTTTTTTTTTTTTTTTTCCGACTGCACGTCTCATTACTAGTTATGATTTTAGAAATAATGCGGTGCCCAGCATCATTAACTAATTTTAGTTTCTTTATTGAATCTAATATTCTCCGCTTTTTGGTGTTCTGTTAACCCTTAAATGCCTGATGGTGTTGCTTTTCGGCAACATACCCAATTTAGGCTCTAAAATACTATTAGAATAATATTAAAGCTATAATGCCTAATGTTGCCAATAAAATACATTCTGAAAATATTATTAAATCGATTTTCAACATGTAGATGGCAACACTTGTGTTGTTTAAGCATAAATATAGATTTATTTTTTCAATTGTTGCTACTTGTTCTTTTTGTTTTGTTTGGAAGCTTGCGAAATACCCTATTTTGACCTGCAGTGAGCAAGTAAAATTTATTTCTTATTATAGTTCCTAAAATTCCTGTGTATTTAATATTATAGAATTTTATCAAGGGAAATTATTTTTTCCAATTAAACACAAGTATTGCCGATTAGTAACAAACTGTTTTTTAGCCGTAAACTATACTTAAAACAAAATATGATTTTTTAAAGTATTTTTCCCATGATTTATTTAAAAAATGAAAGCCGAAAAAGATTATTACAATGATTTTTGTAACTAATGTTTTCACATAAAGTTTATAGTTTATGTGAAACTAATGTTTTCACATAAACTAATGTTTTCACATACAGTTCTACCTGAATAATTTTATGTATAGCTGCAAATTCATGGTCAAGTTCCTTCTATAACATTTGGCAGGTACCGCGATTATAATCTACAGTATAACTTCGAAAATCCGGCATCATCGGGACCGAGACTATGCCGGATTATTGAAAATTCCGGAATTTTGAAGGAATGTCAAAAGTAGTCACTAAGAATATCAAAAGTAATACTATATTCTTAATGGTACCTTTAGCCACAATTTAATTCATTATTAAGTGATAGTTATGTAAGAAAAAAAATAAAATTAAACATAAAATAATCTTTCATTAATTGATATTTTCTATCTTATAGAAAAAAAAATCTAATTAAGAATGAAATTATTTCTTCTGGTGTAATTTCGGAAACATCGATGTCCATTTTATTTGATTTAATTATTTTGGCCATTCTTTATCAAGTTTTTCATGTATTTTATACAAATGGAGAATCTTTATTTCGGAAACACAGTCTTGTTTTCTAAAGCAAATATTAATTCTCCAGTCAAATTTATGCATTTTTCTAATGACACGTTTTCTTACACCTGTTGTTCAGTCTCGTATTCGGAGCTGTCACTAGTGTTATCGACGGTTCTATTTAGCACAGCGTCAGAAGAGAGACTAAAGAAACAAAGAACTTGTGTACGAATCTCCGCGCCGCTACTGTGCAACAGTGCAGCTCTCAGAAAATAATCGCCTCTGAGAAATGAAGAAAATGTAAAAAAAATTATTTTTCTAGCATTTTTACTTTCGATCTTGAAGTTGTTAACAATTTACCGTCTGCGGACATAAGAGTTCAAATGTAAATATCCGACCAATATATTTTTTTCGCTTATCATCTGCCTCTGTCCAAAAAATTTTGTATAAATGCACTGTGGTATTTTGCACTGTGGTATTTCTGCACTGTGGTATTTCTGCACTGTGGTATTTCTGCCGTCGAGTACCAAGATAGATCAGTCTCACTATAAACCTGACATTCTAAACATTCGGTCACTCCAGACATTCAATTTAAATAAGGTGAACTTTCTAAATCTTTTTTTTTTTTTTTTTTTTTTTTTTTTTTTTTTTTTTTACATTTTTTGCCAATTAACTTGGGTTACTCGCTTCCCTAATTATCCCGAGTTATCTCGGGTTCGCATATATTACTTTTAATTATTATCCCGGTGTGGCATAATTTGTTATTATGATTTGTTTTATCACGATTTTACTCGGTCTGAAGCTTGAAAAGAAAGAAAATATTCTTATATAATGTAATAAATTATATATAATATTTGATTGTCAGTTTTTAAAGTTTTGTGGTGTGAAATTTAAATGATGAAATGCAATGATGTGATTGCAAAAAAAGTGATGATTTTTTGCAATTTCTTTAAAAAAAAAAATGGTTAAGGGAAGCGGTTAAATCTTTGAAAGTCGGTGGTATATTATATGTGTCACTTTATTTTAATAAAATTTCTACCAGAATTTTTAAATAATATTTTGCTTTTAATTATCAGCTTTAATGATTATTTGATTTTAATGATTAGATTTATTGTTAGCTAATTACACAATTATGTTTATTTTCTTTTTTTTTCTGGGCTAGTTTTATAGATATTCACAGAAGATGGGGTGGAGACGTTCATCATTTTTGTGCACAAATACTTAACGTATTACTTACTTTTATAAATTTCAATCGTATAAATTTAATGTTTTTTTTTGTTGTTTTTTTTGTTGTTGTTTTTTGTTTTTTTTTTACAATTGTGTGCACAGCCCTTGCATTTTCTGTTTTAAGATGTTAAAGCGAATAAAGTGGCTACATGTATTGCTCATGTTATTATAAGCATATTCAAAATTGAAAAAAATAATAAAATACTCTATAAATGTTTTGATTACGATCGAGAGTGTTTCGTGACATATACTTTTTTAGCTCTAGCTAGCGGATTGAGTTGTTAATATTATTAATTCAGTTTTGCCCCTACCCAACAGTGTGTAATTAGGATTCCTCACACCATGATTGAAGATTCCTGATATTACCATGTTGGTTTTTGAGTCACTAAAAGCAGTGACGCAGCTAGGATCTTCATCAGGGAGAAGTTTTGAACAATTGTTGCTGATAAATGAATAATTTTATTGTGTTACATGTCTATAAGGTAGTGTTTGTAAATACGTGACACATAAAACTCGACGCAAAGAAAAGCGCAAACAACCGTAATAAATTTAGCATTTACATTTTTAAAAGTACCATAATTGACCATCTCCTTCAATCTTCAGGGGAAAAAAAGAAGAGTAGGAGAAAGAGTAGTACCAGTAACAGTTACATAAGTAATATTCTGCTATTGTTACTAACGTTTTCTTCCATTAACTTTGCGTTGAAATAGAAGCTTCTGGTTTGAAGCCTCGAAACACTTGAATGGCAAAAATTTTAGTCTTCTTATGACATTCTTTCCTTTTATTTTTATCATCCTTTTTATATCTTAACACAAGGGATTTTTATGCATTTTATCCGTTTTTAAATGCTTTGGGGTTTTTTTTACCCCACCCCATCCCTTCGCCGACTCAGAGCTAAAAGGCCAAAGAAGTTCCAATATTATAATTTCTTTATTTGAAAATAAAGAAAATTGATATGCAATCAGTTCCGATTTTTTTTTTCTTGGGTAACGAATAGAACACATGAATCAATAAAAGTAAAATGTAAATAAAATAAAATTGCGTAAAAAAGCTTTACGATTCCATCGACACTAGCGGTTCACAATTCCCCCTTAAATTAAAAAAAAGGGCACTGTATCTCTTCAAATTCTGAAGAGTCTTGTAGGATAAGTGAGTCATGTACTTCGCTGTCTCTATGAGCAAGTTAAGTACTTCGAGTACCCACTCGGATATTAAAGAGCTTGCAGGATTTGGGGTGCGATACCATCTAAGCATCGATAAAGAACAAAAAAAAAAAAAAAAAGAACTTCTATGAAAAGAACTTTGATAAAAATGAACGGTATCCAATTATTATTAAAGCATTAATTAGTGTGCGTTTATTAAAAAAATATATATATATTTTTTTTTTTAAAGAAAATAACAATTTAGAAAACCAAGTTTCATGACCTTCCTCTTTTTTTTTTTTTTTTTGCTTATAATGAATGATAGCGAATTAAGATTAAATACAAATGCTTTAAAAGATGTTTGATTCAATTTCTTATTATTTTTCACAAAAGAAAACCTAGTTATACTATACTTTATTATACAAACTGAATTTTTCCAACTGAGTGAAAAAAATGCCAGTACCGGGATTTGAACCCAGAACCTTTCACTTAAATTATCAATGCCTGTCGAGATACACTGGCCTCCAAAAGTTAAGGAACAAGGACTGGATGCTTTCGATTGTACACGGTTTGTGGAATATCTACCAAAATTATTGGCGAATTATTCTTGAACTTCTGGAATGTAAACATCATATTTTATTTCATATTTCTCGGTGAACATTTAGTAGGGAGGACAATTAGGTGGCTAATAATAAACATAATAATAAAATAATATTTGCAATCACCTATCTAACAGAAAATGCTGAAAATGCTTACACAAATGCACACAAACGTTGAACAGGACTCAATTAGTCATTCAACACAGATTGTACCAGATGTTCAATCAGCAATCACGCAAACCCGAGATATTCCGACATGGTTGTTTCTGAGCTCTGAGCTGCTGTTCCATGACACCCCAGATGTGCTCTATCGGATTAAGATCTGTTGAGTTAGGTCACCAGGACTTTAACTGGAACTCAGCATTATGTTCCTGGAACCACTCCAGCACAATTTGAGACCTGTGACATGGAGCGTTGTCTTGCTTGAAGACTCCATTTCTATTTGGGAAGACAGATATCATGTAAAAGTGCAACTGGTCCGCAGTGATGTCCAGATAGTCCGCAGCCTTCATGGTCAGTTCTACCTCAAGCACAGGCCCCAGAGTCGCTCGTGAGAACGTTCTCCAAAGCATACTATCGCCACTACAGGCCTCTGTATGACCTGCTGTATAAAAGGGAGTAACAGCTCTCCTGGAAGGCAGCGTACCATGACACATCCATCGACATGTTGAAGAGTGAATCGTGGTTCTTCCGACCAGGCAGCTCTCTTCCAATGATCCATGGCCGAGTGATGATGTTCCCGGGCCTAGTGTAGAAGTCGTTGGCGATGATGCTTGGTTAACAGAGGCACATGAGTGGGACGTTTGTTGCGCAGTCTCATATTCAATAGTGTCATCTGAACTGTGTCATCTGAACCCAAAACAATTCTACTAGGACCTGTATTGTATTGGGATGTCAGTTGAGCTAGTCACTGGTGTGTATTTTGCTTTACCAAGCGGGAGAGTCTCCGACATTATTTTTCTTTGATAACGCGTGGATGTCCAATGCCATGGTGTCTACTGGTGGTTTTACCGCCATTCATCCACTCTGCATAAGTATTAACAGCGATATGTCACGAACAACCTACGAGTCGTCAGCTCCGGAGATACTCGTTTTGAGCCATTGGGCCATTGAATTCTGCACTGTATCGAATCGCTTAGATCAGCAGCCTTTCTCATCACAGGCAAAAAAGTAAGCACAAAAATTATTCCTCAGACTCCCTAGTAGCAGTTAAATACCATTCCCACCTGATTACGTGCCCTCCCGTCGTCCAGGCGAGTTCATTGCAAAATGTGGATAAGGTGAGGTCATAATGTTTTAGCTCGTCGGTGTATATCTCTAAAACTTACGGTTCAGATATTGGCTTTAGACAATAATAAGAAAGGACACCCTATATATCTATTTGCATCTTTCGACATAAAAAATTATGTCTATCAAAAATAGTAGTTAAATAAATGTTATAAATAATTATTCTTTTTTTAACTACTGTTTAATTATTCATAAAAAATTCCTTACAAATCCCTTTTCACTAAGATTTCTTACAATAAGGTTTATTTAAATTTTTAATTTAAATTTAGTAGATGTAAAATATAAAATTTTAAGTATATAATTATAGTAATTGAAATTTAAATTATTCAATGTAGAGTCCATAAAAAATATAGTGAAGAAAACATTCAAAATTTATTTCTGGCATTTAGCTAATCATTGCTTTAAAATTGTTTAATTTAGCTTTAAAAAAAATTATTAAAAATTCTTCCTTTAAACAGTTTTGGGGATAAAAAATTTACTCTAATACAAGCATGCAACTACGCATGAATAAAAGAAAAAAAATCAATGTTGATATTTATATTCTTTAGTTTCAAAGTATTATCTAGGTACTTTCAAAGAAAGTAAATATAAATAAAAGATAAGAAATTTTTTTGACGAATCATTTTTAATGTATAAAAAGTAGTTACTTAGACAAAATAAAATTTCTTTTTTCCCCCTCTCTGAAAGTATTTTGTTAAACCGGAAGAATACAAAGGAACAGTTTTTTCATCTTTAAAAATTAAAAATTCCTTTACAAAACAGTAGTTTTCATGCTTTTTGGTGACTATTAAAAAAAAGGGTAGGGGGTTGTAATCCGTTTAAAACATTTAAAAAATGGAAAATTCTTAAAAAAAAAATTTTTTTTTCGTTTTCAACGCCATTGCGCTGCGTTACTCATCCCTAAATTAAAAAAAAAAAAATTTTTTTTCGTTTTCAACGCCATTGCGCTGTGTTACTCATCCCTAAATTAAAAAAAAAAAAAAAAAAAAAAAAAAAAACCCTCTCCCATGTTTACAGGTTTTTTGTTTAAAAATGGTCATTTTGTTATTGTGGAAAAATTAGTGAATTATTTTAAAGCTATCTATTTCACATTATAAGTGAAGCTACATGAGACATATTTATCTGATGTATCAGAATTTGTCTTTATACTTCCCTTTCTTTCTTTTTCTTCATTTGCAATTAATTAAACTTTAAAATTAAAATGATAACAATAATAATATGTTTCATGGGAAAATTAAGGTCTTGCCAATATCCGTGTTCAGTTTAAGGATTTAAATTCTTTTTATTTCACATTCATCGTAATCAAGCAGCAGTATTCACAAATCAGAGTAGAAACTACGAAGCATTTTGTTATTCTTCGACCTTACTGATGGTCAGATTAATTTTTTTAACTGTCTTTGTCCTTTAAAATTTGTCTAATCAAATGTCAATTTTCATTTGTAATTAATTATCTATTTGCTTCTTTCAAAACCCTACAAAATTTACCATAAAGCAAAAAGAACTTCTATATGCATATATACTATATGTATTAACTAACGAGCTTTTTGCATCATTGGTTTTAAATGAAACCAGCCAGAGGAATCTTGAGTATGGTACACGTCATGCAACATCGAGAAAAATCGAGTCGAAAAGACGCATTTATTAGTAAAAATCCGTAAAAATGTGGTTTTTAAAAAGTTTAAAATAAACATTTTTTATGCAAAAACTTACATATTTCTACCTCGTTCCTTAAGTGACAAAACAACTTCAAATATACTTTAATTGATTAACTATGAGAGTTGCGAAGAAATTTGATTTTGAATTGTTTTAACGATGTTCATGCTGAATATTTTTTACCTGCAGAATAACTTTTTCCTTCATAAGATAACTATAGTGGAGAAAATCGTAGGTCCGTAAATTTTAGCCATAAATTCTGGATAAAAACTTTGAAACATACCCTTTCTTTAAATCGTCCGTCGAAAAAAATGTTTATTGCTGTGAAAAACATGATGAATAACATACGGTGAGGTAAGGTAGCCCCCTGCATTTTAGAGAAGTAATCCTTACATCATGAAAATTCGGAAAAGAGTGAACGTTTTACACTGCTATCAATGTCTAAATGTTTCGAGTCATGGTCCCAAGAGATAACTACGTTAAGAAGAAATACATTTTGAATTTTGAAACAAAGGATGCCAAGCATCAACCAAAATTTGTACTTTAATTTTTTACTAATCCAGCTGACAATCTTTAATTTATGCGTCTGGATTATTTGCAGCCAGATGGACCAAAAGGCGAATTTTAATATCCTTTCTGTTATGATAAAAACAGTACGGTACTAAGTGAGAAATTTCTAAGGCGGAGTCAGATCAGAAGGCAAGGCAGAAAATTATTTTCCTTTATCATTGAAAAACCACAGAAGCAATGAAAATGACTTTGAAAGAACAAATCTAAATAAAATATCTGCCCGTATAGAATGAGCTTTTTATCTAGGATAAAATGATATAAAAGTTAATGAATTTTGAGCAGAAGCATTTTCTTTTAAAGAAATAACTTGAAAGCATTATTAAAAGAGAAGGGTCTAATTAAATTTGATTTATTAAATTTAAAAAGATACCATCAGAATAACTAATGACAAGAAGCTTGCATAAACTCTGCCTAGCTGGGTATATATAACATAGGATCAAATTTGTAGGCTAAATGAGTATATATATATATATATATATATATATATATATATATATATATATGTATACTATATACATATATATATATATATATATGTATACTATATACATTTGTATTTTTGTCAATTTGTTAATGTCATTTTATTCATTCTGTTTTTGTTGGTTTTTGGTAATGTTTATTTAATGGTTATATATATATATATATATATATATATATATATTAGGGTGGTTTTTATATGGTCGATTTAATTTTTTTTTTCTTATGTCTTACCATCAAAATTTGTTCCAATACAGTAAAAAACAAAGGAGAAAAAGTTTGAATGAAAAAGAAATATATTTAGAGGTAGCTCAAACTTGCCGAAGTTTGGCGATTATACTAAAAAACATGATGATATCGGCAAAAAGAAACTAAGCCAAAATGATAGTTTTTATTATGATAGTAAATTAATTTTACATTTGTATAACACAATATTAAGCACATAAAAAGTTGAAAGTATCAGTAATTAGTTTAATTTGTTAAGTCCATTTTTCTGCAGTGAGGATACGCTTTTCGGGGCTCCTCCACAACTTTCGTCAATAGCTCAAACTGAGGTTCATTTCTTGCAAGGATTCCAATGTACTCTTTGATCAAAGCAATACCTCTCATAGAATGATCATTTACCACTTTAATAGATTGCACAATTTCTGATGCAATCATATAATCAGAATTAGTGCTCCAATGTGTTGGGTCTATTTGAAAGAATTCTTGCGGTAAATTCATTTCTTTGAACTTCAAAGGTTCTTTAGTAACAAAATCTTCAAACTTCTTTTTATGAAAAATTTTAAGGGAAATAGTTATCCTCTTATTAGGATACTTTGTACCTTTTTTTATTTTGAAGGAATTCAACCCTCTTTCTTTTTTGTTCAAATAGGCTATTGAAAAAGGACAATCCAGAAAGATCTACTGATATATACCACAGATGCTTTGAAAATTTCTCTGATGCAGACTTTGCAATTTCTGCATGTATTCTTGGGTACTCTAATAAAATATTCATCAATTGAAAGTCATTATAGGGTAAGGTTTCTGTTATTGAAGCAGAAATCCAAGCTTTAATACACTCTGACTATAAAAACACAAACATCACGAAGACCTCTTTCTTCCTTTTAGGTAAGCTTGAATTGGAACTTAAAAATGAATATTTTCAAAGAATATATTACCTTAGACATCCTACGAGCATGATGCATTGCCCCTAGAAGCACCTGAAATGAATTCCCCTGACAGGTATTCCCCCAAGGAAAATAACAAGTTCGACAAATTCTTGGTAATCATCAAGCCACATGTTGATGATTCTTGTGTAGTGGCAAACTCCAAAATTTTATCTTTTACATCTTGTACAAGAGCTTGAATATTATCATCTTTCAAGCCTGTTTCAAATTTCTCTCTATCTAGAAAACTCCAGTACTCTTGGAAACATTTGAATAAAGGTAGGACTTGATTATGATGTTCCCAAAGAAATATGAAATACTTTTCCAATGATAAGTTCCATAATATGACGGCAGGCAAAATAAAAAAGTTTCGTTCAAAGTTTTTCTTCTAAAAGGACACAAGCACCTTTCTCTTTTCCAGTATTTGCTGATGTGGTGTCAAAGCTCATTCTAATCTCTTTATCTGCAATATCCCATTCATTTAAAGCTTCATAAATTGCATAGGCTTGTACTTCGCATATTGCAGATGGAAGTTTAGCAACGGAGAGTATCTGAGAAACTCCTTTTCCAGAAATTATAACTGGTAGTCTATCTATTTTCTCATTACCGGTTAACTATGGTAAAAGTTTTCCATCCCAATGGTCAATGAGGGGAACATTTCTTTGTAGCTGTTCTATAATTTCTGTGATTGTTTATTTCTACTAACAATTCTTTTTCTACGAATTGCACTTCTGTTCAGACTGACTTCTTTAATATCACATCCTAAACTCTTTGCTGTTTCTGCAACTACAAATACTGCTTTTCTGTCTGATAATTTTGTCCTGTCTAGAGTTGTTGCTAATTCTGGAGTTATATCCATACGCCCTCTCTTAGCTTTAGATGTCCCAGGATCTGATGTTGCATCCTCATGCAGTTCAATTCTGTGATCGCGTTCTTCAGTTTCATTTCCATCTTCTCCATTTGAGCTATCTGTAAAAGACTCAAGTACTGCTATTGCCATTTCTACTGCCAAAGTTTAAAACTCACAGTAAAATAGTACAATTTAAAAATCAAAATTTCTTAAACTTATTAGCTTATAAGACAAAAGATTTAGACTGATTAATCAAATTTTAAAAATATTCATCTATAAACAAATAAAGCACAAACCAAAACCAAAAGTAAGATGACAGCACTTGCAGTTAAGTCTAAAATAATAATGTAGCTGTAACTAATTTAACTCAATAAAAGTTTAAAACTCACAATAAAATAGACCAATTTAAAATTTATTTAACACGTAATTGCTTATCTAATAAGGAAAAATAATTAGAAAATAATAAACATAAATAATTCTTAGTTAAATCTCTGTTGCTAGTACTGCCATCTATGAGAGGTGAGAGACATTTCTATTCTTCATATCAATGAAATTATCAGTAGATAATTATTTAATAATTGCATTTACAAATGCTTTTATGGATTTTATAGTATAGATAATTGACATTTTAATACATTGAAATAATTTATCAGTAGTAGGATTATAATTTTTTTTTCCAGTAAAAGGAGAAAAAACAGCAAAATGACCCCGATTTATGAAACTTATAATTCTTTGAGCTACCTCTAAATATTATTTTTTAGTGATTAAATTCTACAAGAATTATTTTTAGATATAATGGAATACATTTAGAGGGTAAGAGCAATAAATTTTAAAACTTCGAAAATAAGGACCACTCTAATATATATATATATAATAATAATAAGTATATATATATATATATATATATATATATATATATATATATATATATATATATATATATACAATAGCTGTAGAAATCGCGGCACGCAAAAAAGGGCTATGTATTTATCAGTCTATGTGGGCGTAGGGGCCATAGAAAGGGAGGGGTTCATTGTCTCACTGTATATTTTGGAATTTAATCAACTATTTTTTTTACTCTGTTAAATTAAAAAATATATTAAAATATATTTTTCCCAGTAGACCCAGTAGTCCGGGGCACATTTTAAAATGATTTTAATTTATTGAGTTGAAATTTTGAATGTTTTGTGATGGTTAACCATATCATTTGCAAACAAAATAACATGATAAAACTTCTCATATTTTTTTTTAAATTTAAAATTTAAAATTTATTAAAAATGTGGGGTAATTTAAAATCGTTATAACTCGAAGTATTATTCATAGAATTTCAATTTTTTTAAATTTAGATAAACAGAAATATATAAGTTTTAATTTTGATTCAGCATTATAAAAATGTTAATTACATTTTTTAAGAAGTAATTAAAGTAAAACTTAAAAAAAAAAAATGTAACTTAAAAAAAAAAAATCATATTTCCACAAGAAAATATTTTTTTTCGAAGTTGTTGAAACAAAATTAAAGTAAAACAATTGAAAAAGACATGTTCCAAGTTTGAACCATTTATCTTTAACGGGTCTTGGTTTATAACGATTTAAACACAAGAAAGGGTGAAAAAACCCATTATTAAGAAAAACGCATTTTCACAAAAAGCCGTTTCCATGACAACCATTGCTTGAAAGCTAGATTTTGAAAACAAATCAAAACGAAAAAATTAATATTTCCTGTTCTAATTAAGATAGAAAAATGATTTAAACTTCATTTTAAGCAGAATAAAACCAGAGAAATTTTTAATGCAATAAAATATTTATGGGATATTTGAAGATTTTTATGTCCCGTGCTCCCTTAAAATAATTAAATACTAAATTGGAACGAGACTAATGGTTTTTCGTCAGGGAAGTAGTGACCCTCTGAACCCACTAAAGAAGACAATTTTTATTTCTATTTTTATTTTACGTTCCTGCGATTTAAAATTATTTTATGGTCAGGGATGGATGATAGTGAAAAGAAAACAAAAAGAGAAGAAAAGGGGTTCATTTCTCCATTTTCAGAAGAAAAAAAAATTAGAGAACAGGAATTCTGCTTTTTCAGAATTTAGTGTCACCCCGACATATCCATTGCTTCATTTTCTTCTGGTGGACTGGTGGTTTCTATTATTATGAAACAACCATTATAAATGAAGCGTTTAGGTGAAACTGAAAGAGCAGACGTAAAAAGTTAAAACTCTGACTTTCTGGACAGAATGGGGGAGGGGGGGAGGGGAAATAATAGAAAAATAAGAAATAAGAAGAAAAATAATAGAATAATAATAGAAACCATCAGTCCATCAGAAGAAAATAACTCGGTTAAGCGGGACTCGGATAATCGGGACTCTACTGTAGTACAAAACATATTTCAGCTTTAAGACTTAAAACGCACGCCTTTATTTTATATAAAATGACGTCATTTGCATCTGGAGGAATAATTCCTCATTTACGATCTATAGTCTTAAACAACATCTACAATAAAGTATGCATAGGACGTCACTATCGCTAAATAATACACAAATCCTAAAAAAGAGATATCGTCATTCGAAGAAACTCGACCAAAAAAAAATCGGCTATCTAATGATTCACATGCCTTCATTTGTTTGTTATATTAATATAAATATACATACTTAAAATTAAATTTAGTTTATAATAGCTCCATGTTTTAGGAGAAATCATTCATTCATTTTTTTTTTTTTTCAAAATAGCACCTATTTTAAGAACATTTTTTTTCTTTAGTTTTTATGGGAAAATGGCAAAAAAAAAAAAAGATATAATTGCTATTTTTCCTTTACTTTCTATAGAAATAGAGTACTTAAGTTGCCAAAATCAAACAAATGATGCTAAAAACTACAAAAAATTTAATATCTCAAAAATAAATGGAGATGCCGTTTTCAAACAAATTGCATTAAAAAGTACTTTTTTCCCCAATACGATGATATAAAAATTGAAAATATGCGATGCTTAGAAGTTAAAAAAATTGCAGTAGAGAATTTAACAGTACAATGATACATCTGCTTTGTTTTACGGCTGGCTTACGGATAATCGGGACTTTGCTGTAGTGCAAAACATATTTCAATTTTAAGACTTAAAGCACACGCTTTTATGTAAAATGACATCATTTGCATTAATATAGATACTTAAAATTAAATTTAGTTTATAATAGCTCCATGTTTTATCATAAATCATTCATTTATATTTTTCTCAAAAGAGCACGTATTTTAATTACATTTTTTCAGTGTTTATGGGAAAATGGCAACAAGTAGATATATTTGATATTTTCAATTATTTTTTCTTTACGTTCTACAGAAATGGAGTACTTGAGTTGCCAAAATGAAACAAATGTTGCTGAAAACTACAAATAATAATAATAATAATAATAATAATAATAATAATAATATTTAAAAAATAAATGGAGATGTAGTTTTCAAGCAAATTCCATTAAAAAAGTACTTTTTTTCACAATACGACGGTATAAACATTGAAAATGTGCGATGCTTAGAAGTTTTAAAAAATGCTGTAGAGTATTTAATCGCACAATGAAACATCGGCTTTTGTTTTACGGCTGGCTTATACAAGGTAACGTTATTTATTGGAGACGAAACAAAATAAGCTGGGAGAAAGAAATAGCATACCGGGGCTAAAAAAAAAAAAAAAGTAAGTAGAAGTTTACCGTTGGTTTTTCGATATTTCTTAGTTTCATTACATTGTTATTGCTTCATTGCTTTTTCATGTTTAAAAAAATCAAAGAATTCGGAGATTAAATAAAGCAAAAGTTACAATTAACAAATTGTGGTATTGAAGAATATGTTTCTTTGATAACATTGGACAAAATCAGGCCCTGATAACCTGTAGTCAGTTTCTCAGTTAGTCTAATGCAGAACGTGTACAATATCTCATGAAACCTTGAATATTTTTAATATATTGACTTTAATAGCTACGGATTAACCGGATTAACCTAGAGAGGCCAAAAAAAAGTTTTTGTATGTGACCTTTAAAGTATTTTTAATGTCTTTCAATCAAATTTTAAACAGCGAAAGCTTTTAAAAAATAATCAGATTTATTAATTTTCCTTAATTTTCTAAATTAATGTTTTATAAACCAGTAATTCAGAATTCAAGGCCAGTTTGTGAAAAAGTTCGCCTGAAGTTGTGGTCATAACAAAATAGAACAACTTAATTATTTCATAAAGCCCAGTAGTTTAGTGGTCAGCGCGTTGTCCTACAAAGGCTACAGGTCCACAGTTCAGGTCCGGAGTGCGGATTGGGCAAAGTTCACTTTTGATTTTTTGACTTCAATTTTCAACGTTTCAATCTTTCGAATCCTATGAAATGAGTACCAAACTTGCTTGGAAACTGAACACTGAGGCTCAACCCTAATCGGGACTATGCTGTATAGAATATCAGGGCCCACGGTCAAGAAAAGAGGGCTGAGCACTGTAGGCCAATATTGTTAATGGATTGTAGCACACATATTTACGTTTTTAAATTAATTAATTGTAATTAGAAACGAGAAATCGTTATGAAGATATTACTAGCATAAATTTTTACCAAAAATGAATTTTCATTGTCTAATACAAATTAAAGCTCTTAAGAAAAGTAAGAATAGATATTTTTGTACAAATAAAACCTTTTAAATACTTTCTAAAAATGACAGACCTACTAGAATATATCCTTTTATTGCAAAATATTTTGCATATGAAATTTAACATATGCGCTGACTACAAAACTTCAAGGTTTCATTTAATCATACTAACAGCTCAAAAAATCGCAATATTTGGATTTTTTTAGTTGTATCACTTTACAAATAAATATGGGTAAACGCGCACACAATAAGCCATAGTATAGAATAGAAGAATTTTGCAAAAAGATACGTTTTAAAGAAATTATAATATTATTAGCCTTATACATTTTACTTTTTTACACTTTCCAACAAAGTTGAAAAGTGTTTTTGCTTTCGGTTTGTCTGGTCGTCTGTCCAAGCTCTAATTCCCGTAAATGTACTCGGATTTTCATGAAATTCATAAAGGTTATTTAGGGTCACCAAAGCATGTTTAGAATTGTATATGAAGTATGTAGGATTAACAGTTCATTTACAGGGGCACTCAAAAGTATTCCATTGCATTATGGTATATGGGGGAAAATCATTTGCAGAGTATTTTAATGACATTACGCTATTTCAAATGTATTTAAACTAATATAAATCACAGAATTTCACTACGATCACTTTAGAACAGGGCATTCATAGCATTGTTTATTCATTTACAGGCACACGCAAAATAAATCGGTTACAGTACTTACTGTTTTTGAGTAATAATTGCTGGAGTGTACGGTTTAAAATTCGGTATGCGCTTTTAAATTTAATTAACTTTTTTGCGTCTAGCTCTTTTTATATAAATTCTATACCTCAAATACAGGGCTGCACAAAAGTATTCACGTACCGTTCTCCTTATTAGAGGAAATTGCTGAAAGTAAATTTTCAACTGAAGTATATGTATCTCTTAAGTAAACTAAATTTTGGCATGCATGTAGTTAATAGATTCAGATCTAAATATCATATACACGGCTTCTGAAAAAATTTGGATAATTTTCCGATTGTGGATGGGAACAGCTAAAATTAGGTTTTGAAATGTATTATGCGTTTCCATATGGTTGAATTAGATGTAATATTTAAAACATTTAAACGGTGCAGTTTTGTTACATTATTCTGAATGTGTTGGAAAATGTTTCATAATCTATGCTTGACGCATGATTTTTTCTTTCTTGTTATTTTTTTAAAATAGAATAAAATAAATGTATTTTTCATTAGTGTAGTTTATGCATTACTCTCTTTTACTCAAAGAGAATGGCATAACACATTTATATTCAGTGCAAGAAAATGTGCTTTGAGAATCTATCTTGAATATAGAATATTCAAGTGCATTACATTTTGTACTCAAAATAAAGATATTAAAATATGCACATATGCAAGCACATAGCTATCATTTTAGAAAAAGCTTTTTTTTTCTGTTAGAAAACATTGTGAGCTCTTTCTGAAGAAATGCGCATTTTGTTGAAAGGTGTATTTTAATGGCATTCTTTTCTTCTCGCTTCTCAAACCGTTCAATATTCTCAATGTGATTGTTTCGAAAGCTCCACTAATATTGAATTTATTCGCATATTTCTAACAAACCCAGCGATGGAGCAAACCATGTTTGTATCGATACAAGAAGCCCGGGTTTTGTTGGCAAAACTCTTATCATATAGCACTCAATGTATGCAAGATATGACTGATACAAGATTTATGCGACTGATGTATGCAAGCACTGTGCTATAGGGAAATTTTTATAAAACCTTCGCTTTTCGGAATGATAAACGAAATTTGCAAATGAATTCATAGATCTGTATTCAAAAATGAGTTTTATTCAAGAAATATTCCTGAATCATGTCACACTGCTTTGAATTCGTGCTTTAAAAGTCACGAAAACAGCGTAATACAATAAGAAAAAATCCCTGCCGGCTTGGCCTACAGGCACAGGTAGATTTCAAAGTTAAATACTAAAAAAAAAAAAAAAAAAAAAAAAAAAAAAAAAAAAAAAAAAAAAAAAAAAACTAAGTCAATATAAACACAGTTTACCGAACCCGGCATGGCCCGTAACGAGTAGACACTAGGACCGACCCGGCCCGAGCTTTCAGAAATAATATTGGACCGGCCCGAGTGCCGTGAATGAAAATGGGTTACTTTGCTAACTATTACTTTAATAGTTGCTAGGCAACTATTAAAGTAAAAAAGGAAAAGTAATCTATATATTTAACACACAGGACAGATTTTTAGACATATGCCCTGAACTTTCTACTGAACCAATTTTACGAATTAGTTTTAATGAAAGCTGTTCATCTGTAGATGTGCCCGCAGTAGCTATTTTTTCTAAATAAGCGGCGATCCATAAATGGTGACAAATTTTTTTCAATATTTTTGACCCCCTTCCCCCCTTTGTCACAAAGTGTCACACTTCACCTTACCCCTCCCCCTCCTCTTGTCACATGTCACGCTATATTACATAAACATATACTTGCATTTCAGAAACAAAGCACTGCATTATAGATCATATTTAAAATTTTACTTTTTAAATTTTAACTATGTGCTTTAATGACATTTGTGAGCATAACTATAAAAATGATTTGTGTACTTATTTTGTATGAAATAAGAATAAGTTGACGGCAAAAAACATAATTAATATACAATAGTAATAAAATATTAATATGAAAGAGCAATTGAAAACAGTAGTATTTTGGAATTTGAAACTGAATTTAATATATTTGGCTTTAAATCTTATCCTTACTTTACGAATACAAAATACTTTAATTTTAAAATAACTTCAAAACTTAATCTGCTGATTTTCAATGCTTTTATTTAAACCAAAATGTGTGATGTCACATTTCTTCTTACTCCCTCCCACCCCCTTGTCACAAACTGTCACAATTTCACGAACCCCCCTCCCCCCCTCCAAGCGTGACATCATTTGTGAAAGGTCCCTAATACCATTTTTAACACTTTCCAACAAAGTTGAAAAGTGTTTATACATTCGGTTTGTCTGTCAATCTGGCCGTTTGTCCACGCTCTAACTCCCGTAATATACTCGGATTTTCATGAAATTGATAAAAGTTATTTAGGGTCAACAAAGTATGTTTGGTATTGTGTATGAAGTATGTAGGATTAATCGTTCATTTACCGGGGCATTCAAAAGTATTCCATTACATTATGGTATATGGGGAAAAAATCGTTTGCAGAGTCTTTTAATGACATTACGCTATTTCGAATGTATTGAAACTAATATAAATCACTGAATATAAATCACTACGATCACGTTAGAACAGGGCATTCATAGCATTGTTTATTCATTTACAGGGACACACAAACGAAATCGGTTACAGTACAGTAATGTCTTTCAGTAATAATTGCTGGAGTGTACGGTTTAAAATTCGGTATGCGTTTTTAAATTTAATTAATTTTTTGCATTTTACTCGTTATATATATACTCGTTATTATATACTCGCTATACCTCAAATACAGGCTGCACAAAAGTATTCACGTACCTTTCTCCTTATTAAAGGGAATTGCTGAAGGTAAATTTTCAACTGAAGTAATTATCTCTTAATTATCTCTTAAGACTTAAGTGAACTAAATTTTGGCATGCATGTAGTTAATAGATTCAAATCTAAATATCATATACAGCACTGTTGAAAAAATTCGGATATTTTTCCGATTGTGGATGGGAACAGCTAAAATTAGGTTTTAAAATGTGTTATGCGTTTCCATATAGTTGAATTAGACGTAATATTTAAAACTTTTAAACGGTGCAGTTTTGTTACATTATTCTGAATATGTTGGAAAGTGTTTCATAATCTATGCTTGACGCATGGTTTTTTTCTTTCTTGTTATATTTTTTATTTAATTTGAAAAGTTCTGCTTGAATTTTCGCCAAAATGGTGGCACGGATTACTACCACTGTTGCAGAGAAAAGAAAAAAGAAAAAGAAAGAATGGGATTTATTTATACTTATTGATGCCATTTTCTTATTATAATCAAAATAACTTTTTTTAAAGTTTGAACAGAAAATGACGTCACTCTTTAAAAGACACTCATTTACCCTCATAGAGCTATGTTACATTTCAATATTTTTTTTATTCCACTGATACTGACAAGGGAACCATTTTTGGTGCTGCTCGCACCTACCATTGAGACCTGTGGTGCATTTTAAATCCCTATATTATGAAGTTTGAGAATTGATAAATTTTTTCGGTTAAAATATTTCTTGATTTTACAGCAGCATAACTTTCTGGAAATGCAATTTTCGAGACCACTTATCGGACTATTAACATTGAAGTTTTTTAAAGAAAACCATTTTAAAACAAAATTTAGTTAATAATAAGTATAAAATATTGAAAAAAGTTTAAAAATTCCTTCAAAAAACCACAAATTTGATTTCGAAAAATTGCAACATTATATTCACATTTTTGGCGGGGTTTTTTTTTTTTTTTCGAAAGGATAACTTTTCGGCAACCCTAGCCAAATATCATAGATGTTTATCTTGTGTGAAGTGCGGTTTGAACTTCAGTAGAAATTGTAATGTCGGACCTAATTAGACACAGTAATTTTTCTAAATTTTGTAAAAATATTAATTTACTTTATGATTACTTTTACCAAAGGGCCATTTAATAGAGCAACATTTCATTTTAAACATTCGAAACTTTATTCCATTCGATTTCAAAAGAAAATAGTTCGCTTGTTTTGTGTTTCACTAGAAAAATAGTATTCAATGATCTTGAAAACTTTTATAGAAATATATTTATTATTTATATATTTAATCGTCTGCATAGAAAAAAAAAAAAAAGAAAAACGTAATTCTTGTTTCTTATGCTATCAATTATCAAACATCGCAATCTGATATAATTCTAATTTGTACTGTACATTTACTCCCCGGATAAAGCGGAGGGGAGGGGGGGGGGATGTAGCGCCGTATTTGGCGACTTAACTCACTTTTGACGTAAAATAAACAAATAAAAATGTAATAATAAAAAATTGAAAGTATAAAAAAGTATATAAAATAGGATTTTAACAGAGAAATTGTATCAGTTCTTTAACTTTTATGTATGGAGCTACAAAATACACCAGGTCCCGATGCTAATTGCGAGCAGCACCAAAAGTGGTCCCCTTGTGAATTTGAGACAATTGACGTAATGCTTCAGTAAGTGCATATTTAAAAGAAAACAATCCTTTCATTTGATAAAACTAAGTATTTTGCCACGAATGTACCGGGTGTCCTAAAAAGGACTGACTGATTTTAAAATTCAATAACTTGCAAACGGTGACAGATATTTAAAAATTTCTTGCAGGAGGTTTATGCATAAGGTCAAAAGTTTTATTACGGTGATTTTCGATTTTAGTTCGAATTACAAACAATAGATGGCGCTGTAAGCAATAGTCGCTAAATACAGGCTCGATTTTTGGTCCTTTCTCTTGTCTCATGCGGAAAAAGGAGATGGAAATGTATTATCCGGGCCACGAAGTACCAAAAATCGAGCCTGAATTGAGCGTCTATTGATCGCAGCGCCATCTATTGTTTGTAATTCGAACTAAAATTGAAAATCACTGTAAAAAAAAACTTTTGACCTTATACATCATCCTCCTGCAAGAATTTTTTAAATATCTGTCACCGTTTACAAGTTATTGAATTTTAAAATCAGTCAGTCCTTTTTAGGACACCCGGTATCTAAAAGACATCAAATTATAAAGGACAAACATGTCTGTGCGCAACACTGATGTCATTTGACGGTGGTAACAGCAGACGATTAAATTTTACTTTTATTAACTTTTACTACATTTTTTTTTAATGCCTAAATACCGCACATTTTTAGGTACGTTCGTAATTATATAAATACGTAGCACCTATAGTTGTCGTTCAGTCCGTCTGTCCGCACATAACAGAGCAAAAACTATCCAACCGAATGATCTGAAATTTTAAATATATAATTGTTGCAAAATTTTGTCGAGTCATTTCATATTTTATGAAAATCGTATATATAGTTTAATTACAGGGACAGTCAAAAGTTTTCCGTTACATTACGGCCAATGGGAATAAATTATTGCAAGTGCGTTTTAATGATGTTACAGCCTTCTGAATGGTCTGAAATTTTAAATATATAATTGTTGGAAAATTTTGTCGAGTCATTTCAAATTTTATGAAAATCGGATGTTTAGGTTAACTATAGGGACAGTCAAAAGTTTTCCGTTACACTACGGCCAATGAGAATAAATTATTACAAGTGCATTTTAATGATGTTACAACCTTCCGAATGGTGTGAAATTTTAAATATATAATTGTTAGAAAATTTTGTCGAGTCATTTCAAATTTTATGAAAATCGGATGTATAGTTTAATTACAGGGACAGTCAAAAATTTTTCGTTACATTACGGCCAATGCGAAAAAATTATTGCAAGTGCATTTTAATGATTTTACAGCCTTTCGAACAGAATGAAATTGATATGCACTTATGAAGTGCACTAAAATATACATTCAGTACAATATGCGGTGCAAAAAATATTTATAGAACTAGTTATAGTACGAACGCACCTCTTTTGCCACGTTTGACGAGCAATTTCCAACTTGTCAATTTTTACGCCGTCGAATAGGGGGGAAATATACTTTCAAATGCGATTTGTCCTAAAATTACATCGAAATTTGTTTGAAAACTGTATCGAAATTTACTCAATTTTTATTGTTTTTAAAATAATTTTTAAGCATGAACTTTTTCAAACCCACCTCTATCGCCTGATGATGATTACAAAAGAAAAATACATTTGCCTTTAAATTAATATAAATAGTTAGCATTTGTTTCCCGCTTATTTCATGACGATATTAAAACAGACATCAATCCATAAATAAAACAATGAAGTACAAATTAAATGCAAATTTAAGACACGTAATCAAATTTAGGCTTAAATCACTGAAATGAACAGAATCAAAAAGGCAATCACTTTTTGGCGATTTCTTCAGCTGTTAACTCTTGACACTCGGTCAATGAGGAAATATCGCTTTAAATACATTTCAAAACTTTATTTGATCACATTATTACTATTTTTCATATAAATATGATTTTTAGTATTGTTAGTGGGCATTTAAAAAAATAAATAAAATGCAAAAAAAATCTATTAGAATTACCAACTAAAAAAAGTACATCCCTGCTAGGCTTTCTCGCCGCAGTCTTTGAGATTATTTGTTGGAGCCTTTCTCATTAATTTTTGATTAACTGCAATTTCTTTTTATCAAACAACTTGTTTTACCAAATTTAAGTATATTACGCCAAAAAGGCTTGCTGAATCTCTCAAAAAATACATCATCCAACGCTGTGTCTTATGCACACATTATAAGAAATCTTAATCTTATAATATCTTATACATGTGCAGAGAAAAGAGATTGTTAGCACCATAAATAATACATATGATAGTTTTCACCTTATAATCTGAGCAATTTCATCTCAGCTCAAGCAGGACACGTCAATTCACCATCATAGATTAAAAAAAAAAAAAAAAAAAAAAAAAAAAAAAAAAAAAAAAAAATACAGTAGTTACAACTAATACACAAAATTTCCCAGAAGGATACCCCCCCCCCCCCCCCCACAAAAAAATAAATAAAATAAAATAAATATCTTGTTACAGCACTTTCAAGGTCATGATAAAATTGACAGTTTTCAGACAAACAGAAAAACGCTTCATTTTGGAAGGCACACAGTACCAAAAACATTTAACGTATCCAGTTAATTTATTTTTACAAATGATTATTAAACTGGATTTCACTTTAGCATAGTTTTAAAAAATATAGTGATCGTTTTAATTAAAAAAAGTTGTTTCTAAGTGCAAAATATATAATTATTACTGATTTTAAGATTTTTTTTCAGGATGAAAAAAAAATTACGCTAAATACTGATGGGAATCCAAAGACCTTTAATGGGAGTTTCACAGTAAATTTTAAGCCCAAGATGCATGCAACTTTTGCAATTCAATTTTAAATTATGCAAACTTTTGTAAAATCGTTACTTTTGAAATGAAATTTCTCAAAAACACCATTTTTAAAAAATCTAATAATATGCTCAATTGATACCTTATTAGTTTCTAATAAATAATTTACAAGCAAATCATGTGTTTTTGCTTAGAAATTGTTATACGATTTTTTACGAAATAACACGTTGTGTATAATTTTCAAAAGACCAGAAAGTCAAGTTTTTTCTTATTTCACTGAATTTATATGATTAATTTTTATTAAAAAGATACAATTCACATAATAATAATAATAATAATATGCCCATAATAATTATGGCAGCTAAATCTAAGCTAATCTTAAAAAATTCCTATTTATAAAATGTGATTAATTCAAACTCCTATTTTTTTTTAATCTGATTTTTTTTTTCATTTTTACTCCTCCTGGTGCTCAATAAATAGATTGCTATTAAACAGTGTGTTTTTGCTTGGTAGAAAATATTATAAAACATTTTTTCACATGTCTATTAAAATATTTTTGACATTCTATGATGATTATGTTTTAATACATGTATGTTCTACTGAAAATTTTGTTTAATAATTTCATTGAGTTTAAAAATTCAAGTTATTGATCCTGACTTATTACAATATATTTTACCAGTAATACTTAAAATTTTAATAATTTTCTTAAATAAGAAAAAAAAATCACATGAATATTTTTTTCTTTTTTATTAAACTTCTTTTGAACAATTATTATCTTACAATCTACCATTTACTAATGTTGTATAAAAATATAGAACATTTTAGTGTTCTGTAACCCAGGAAGCCCGGATTTATCACTCCCCTTTATTTAAATCAACTGTATGGCACACAGTTAATAGTGCCGCTCTCGTTTCTATGCCTATCACAAGTTTTCTGGTATTTTTTTAATCCTTTTCCTTTTATTATACACACACAGACACACACACACACACACACACACACACATATATATATATATATATATATCACAGTTTTTGTTGGTGGTCGGTAATGTTTATTTAATGCTTATATATATATAACCATTAATTAAACATTACCAACCATCATCAAAAACCGCAATGTTGTGAATGAAATGACAATAAAAATGGATACCACAAACCTATAATATACAACTGTATGTATAAAATAAAGTGCCTTGTACTTAATTACAAGAATTAATATGGAAGAAAAAAAAGAAGAATATGGATACCGAAAAAAAAAATAATTGAAAAACTTATATATTGAATTACGTTTTCAAGAGTACAGAATTCAATGATATAAGCAAATCGGTTGTTTTCTGTGAGAAAAAAGCTAAAAGCTGAAATTTTTTTCTCTCCTGTACTCAAACAACCAATATGACCAAGAGAATAGTTTCAAGATGAAAACAGAAGAATATCAAATGGCATGAAATGGAAAAAACAATACAACCTTTTAAATATTTAATTTATAGCATAAAAAATAGAAATATTACACACCATACCGAATAAAATCCCAGTTGTTTTCAAAATATCTTACTAGCACATGGTATCCAAAAGCACGATAAGATTAAGGTGAATTAAACAGTTAACACAGAAATTAAAACCTATGGATTCAGTTAATTCATTTTGAAATACCGTGATAAATTCAATTAATATAATATAAATAGAAAATAATTACATTATTTAAAATACCTAAAAACACTTTTAAATTGTTTAATTTCTATTTTACAATATTGCCAATATTCAGCGTACAATACCACCTGGTGTAAAAAATTAAATTATTATTCTAATAGAAGCATTAAAAGACAAAATTTTGGTGCTGCCATCTATTATGTTATTTTAAAACTATTATTATTATTCAAATATCACAAAATGAACCTAATAAAAGCTAATGAATTTAAAATATATCAACTGCATTACCACACAAATCCTAATATATAAATAATACCATACTATATATCCTTATTAAAAAAAATTAAATGTAATAAAATGCTTTCAATATATTCTATTATCTTACCCATTTAATCTACACTGAGAAATTAAATAATTTTATAACATTGATAATATATAGAATATAGCTGTATGCTATAACATAAAATAAATTATATATAATAAAAATATAAAAAACTTTAATAATTACTATTAATTATAAAAAATAATAAATTAATATAAAGAACAGGAAAAAAATGGATGTTTATAGAAGATTGTCAGATTCTAAAATTCCCAATTGCCTAAAGATCACTAATATAGTGTGTGGATTATCTCCATATTACCCATAAAAAAGCTAAAAATTATGATTGTGACAATCAAGCACATTAAACCGATAATTAATCATGGAATATAAAGTTGAAAATAAAACAATATTAAAAAGTATAGAGGAATAATAATAAAAACTAATTACCCAATTTTAATACATACAGTATAACATTAGTTATATCAAATAAACTTATATACATATTAATCACTATAAAGATGGTATACTATTATTAATTAATATGATATTGTCCTGAGTAGACTAAAATTTAAAAACAAGTTAATTTTGAATTTGATTAAATATTAAATAACTAAATTTAATATGAATTGAAACAAAAAATGTCACCAATCTATACTCCTATTATAAAGAGGAAAAAATTGTTTATTTGTCGGAGGTAAGCTCTGGAACTACCGAACCGATTCCAAAAGTAATGGTATCAAAATGATGGTGTTAGTCCAACTTAGAACATAGGCTATATCTTATGTCGGTGCCACTACCCCAAAGGGGGTGTAGGAGCAAAAAACGTTCTAAAAATGCGATTTTAGCGTTACTGAAGGGCCTAGAAATATGAAATTTTGAATATTAGTTACTTATAAGATACTAGCAAACTCCGCGGCTTTGCTCGCGTAATAGTTGAAATATGCCAAGTGATATTTGTGTGTTTAATTTTTATTAAAAGAAATTATACTTTTAGGAATATTTCAAAAATTACTATTTAAAACACAGTTTGACTAATCTTCATTATTACACTGCATTAGGCAGAAATGAGACTTAAATTAATAAAAAGAAATAAAACTAAATAAATGATAATTTAAAAATATTTTGAAACATTTATGCTCAATTAATACGTTCATTTCAGTATTCATTTGAAGTTTTGAATTTTTTAGAAACCATCTTCTTATATATACGATGTCAAATTCTAAGTCCTAACACCTCTCTCAACATAAAGGGCTATGTTGAAATAGCAACTGTCACCATTAATTTGCAACATTAATTTTGAAATCGGTTTGTTATTTCCTAATATTCCACAGAAACGTAATTTAGAAAGCTTTTAAAGGCCTTTTTTAGAACGTTTGTTGATCCTGTGAACCCCAGATGGTAGAATCATCGGCATAAAATATGGCCTGTGTAGGATCAGAGACTGTTACCACTGATTCGCAACTATTACTTTTATAAGCGGTTTATATTCCCCGAAATTGCATAGTAATCGTAATTTAGGACTTTTTTAGAATGCTTTTGGCACCTCCCCTTCGCTTCACCCATTTTTAATTCGAATTTATTTTTGACAGTCCTTCGAGGGCATTTATATTTTATAAGTAACTACCATTCCATATTTAAAGTTTCTAGCCTTTTCAGTATCACAGAAATCGCAATTTAGAAAGTTTTTAGCTCCTGCAACCTTCTGGTGGTAGTGGCACAGACATAAAATATAGCTATGTTTGAGCCATGCTCTATCACCAACAATTTGTCATCCTTATTTTTTTAATCGGTTTGGTATTTGATAAGATTGCATAAAAATTGTAATTGATAACGCTTTTCGCTCACTTCATCTTTTTAAATTTGGAATTTTCTTTCGACTGTTCTTAGAAAGCAGTTGCATCTTGTAAGTAAATACCATGCCATACTTCAAAGTGTTAGACCCCTCAGTTGTGCAAAAAACGCAAATTATAACATGTTTTGCTTTTGCGACCCTCAGATGGTAGTGATAGTAACATAAAATATAACCTATGTTATAACAGGGACTGTCACCATTGATTTGCAACCATTATATTTGAAATAGCTTTGGTATTTCCTGAGATTGAGTAGAAATTACAATTTAGAACGCTTTTCGCGCATTTTTATCCCTTTTTAAATTTCCAATTTTTTCGAAACTGTTCTTCAAGATCATTTATATCTAATAAATATGTACCTTGCCTAATTTTAAATTGCTAGCCCCTACCGATCATATAAATCGAAATTTAGAACGCTTTTTTGCTCCTGCAAAGTCTAGGTAATAGTGATACTGACATAAAATAGCAGTTATGTTAGAGCAGAGACTGTCAGTATCAATTTCCTACCATTACTTTTGAAATCAGTTTGATTCTTCCTGAGATATTGCTGACAAATCGGCATTTAGAACGTTTTTAGAACGCTTTTCGCGCATTTTGCTTCTGCATCTCTTCTGGGGTAGTGAAAATAGATATAAAATACAGCCTATCTTGGAGCAAGATCTGTCACCATCATTTTTACACCATTATATTTGAAATCGGTTCAGTACTTCCTGAGATTGCATAGAAATCGCAATTTAGAACGTTTTTAGAAGGCTTTTCGCGTATTTTCACCCCTTTCAAATTTCGAATTGTTTAATAACTGTTCTTAGAAATCCTTTATATCTAATAAGTATCTAATATTTCAAATTTTATATTTCTAGACCCTTTAGTAACACATAAATCGCAATTTTAGAACGTTTTTTGCTCCTGCACCCAATTTGGTGTAGTGGTACCGACATAAAATATAGCCTATCTTGGAGCAAGCGTTGTCACCATCATTTTGACACCAATATTTTTTAAATCGGTTTGGTATTTCCTGAGATTATGTAGAAACTACCATTTAGAACGTTTTTTAGAACGCTTTTTGTGCATTTTCACCCCTTTTAAATTTCGAATTGTTTAAGAACTGTTCTTAGACATCATTTATATCTTATAAGTAACTAATATTCAAAATTTCATATTTCTAAATCTTTCAGTAACGCAAAAATCGCATTTTTAGAACGTTTTTTGCTCCTGCACCCCCTTTGGGTTAGCGGCACCGACATGAAATATAGCCTATGTTCTAAGTTGGACTAACACCATCATTTTGATACCATTACTTTTGAAATTGATTCGGTAGCTCCAGAGCTTACCTCCTACAAATAAACAATTTTTACCTCTTTATAATATTAGTATAGATAAATGATGTCTAAGAACAGTTCTTAAACAATTCGAAAATTAAAAGGGGTGAAAACGCACAAAAAGCGTTCTAAAAACGTTCTAAATGGTAGTTTCTACACAATCTCAGAAAATACCAAACCAATTTAAAAAATATTGGTGTCATAATGATGGTGACAACGCTTGCTCCAAGATAGGCTATGTTTTATGTTGGTGTCACTACCCCAAAGGGGGTGCAGGAGCAAAAAACGTTCTAAAAATGCGATTTTAGCGTTACTGAAGGGCCTAGAAATATGAAATTTTGAATATTAGTTACTTATAAGATATAAATGATGTCTAAGAACAGTTCTTAAACAATTCGAAAATTAAAAGGGGTGAAAACGCACAAAAAGCGTTCTAAAAAACGTTATAAATGGTAGTTTCTACACAATCTCAGAAAATACCAAACCAATTTAAAAAATATTGGTGTCATAATGATGGTGACAACGCTTGCTCCAAGATAGGCTATATTTTATGTCGGTGTCACTACCCCAAAGGGGGTGCAGGAGCAAAAAACGTTCTAAAAATGCGATTTTAGCGTTACTGAAGGGCCTAGAAATATGAAATTTTGAATATTAGTTACTTATAAGATATAAATGAAGTCTAAGAACAGTTCTTAAACAATTCGAAATTTAAAAGGGGTGAAAACGCACAAAAAGCGTTCTAAAAAACGTTCTAAATGGTAGTTTCTATACAATCTCAGGAAATACCAAACCGATTTAAAAAATATTGGTGTCAAAATGATGGTGACAACGCTTGCTCCAAGATAGGCTATGCTTTATGTCGGTGTCACTACCCCAAAGGGGGTGCAGGAGCAAAATACTTTCTAAAAATGCGATTTATGTGTTACTGAAGGGCCTAGAAATATGAAATTTGAAATATTAGCTACTTATTAGATATAAAGGATTTCTAGCAACAGTTCTGAAACAATTCGAAATTTGAAAGGGGTGAAAATGCGCGAAAATCGTTCTAAAAAACGTTCTAAATGGTGGTTTCAACACAATCTCAGGAAATACCAAACCGATTTAAAAAATAATGGTGTCAAAATAAGGGTGTCAAAATGACGGTGACAACCCTTGCTCCTACATAGGCTATGTTTTATGTCGGTGCCACTACCCGAAAGTGGGTGCAAAAGCAAAAAACGCTCCAAAAATGCGATTTTTGCGTTACCAAAGGGCCTAGAATATGAAATTTGAAATATTAGCTACTTTTTAGATATAAAGGATTTCTAAGAATAGTTCTGAAACAATTCGAAATTTAAAAGGGGTGAAAATGCGCGAAAAGCGTTCTAAAAAACGTTCTAATGGTGGTTTCTACACAATCTCAGGAAATACCAAAACGATCTAAAAAATAATGGCGTCAAAATGATGGTGACAACCCTTGCTCCAACATAGGCGATGTTTTATGTCGGTGCCACTACCCCAAAGGGGGTGCAGGAGAAAACCGTTCTAAATTGCGGCTTTTGCGTTATGGAAGGGCCTAGAATCGTGAAATTTGGAATGGTAGTTAGTTATAAGATATCAATGATCTCTAAGGACATTTCCTAAAAAAATCGAAATTTAAAAGGGGGTCAAAATGCTCAAAAAGCGTTGTAAAAATCTTTCTGAATTGCGATTTCTATGTAATCTCAGGAAGTACTGAACCGACTTGAAATATAATGGTGTAAAATGATGGTGACAGATCTTGCTCCAAGATAGGCTATATTTTATATCTGTTTCCACTACCCCAGAGGAGATGCAGGAGCAAAATGCGCGAAAAGCGTTCTAAAAACGCTCTAAATGCCGATTTGTCGGCAATATCTCAGGAAGAATTAATCTGATTTCAAACGTAATGGTAGGAAATTGATGCTGACAGCCTCTGCTCTAACATAGACGCTATTTTATGTCGGTATCACTATCACCAAGACGTTGCAGGAGAAAAAAAGCGTTCTAAATTTCGACTTTTGTGATCGGTATGGGCTAGCAACTTAAAATTAGGCAAGGTACATATTTATTAGATATAAATGATCTCTAAGAACAGTTTCGAAGAAAATGGAAATTTAAAAAGGAGTGAAAATGCGCGAAAAGCGTCCTAAAAACGTTCTAAATTGCGATTTCTACTCAATCTAAGGAAATACAAAAGCTATTTCAAAAGTAATGGTTGCAAATCAATGGTGGCAGTCCGTGCTATAACATAGGTTACATTTTATGTTGCTGTCACTACCATCTGAGGATTGCAAATGCAAAACATGTTATAATTTGCGTTTTTTGCACAACTGAGGTGTCTAACACTTTAAAATATGGCATGGTATTTACTTACAAGATGCAACTGCTTTCTAAAAACAGTCGAAAGAAAATCCAAATTTAAAAAAATGAAGTGAGTGAAAAGCGTTATAAATTACAATTTTTAAGCAAAATTAAGATTTACCAAACCGATAAAAAAAAATAATGATGACAAATTTTGATGATAGAACCTCCTCAAACATAAGCTATATTTTATGTCTGTTCCACTACCACCAGAGGGTTGCAGGAGCTAAAAACTTTCTAAATTGCGATTTCTGTGATACTGAAAAGGCTAGAAACTTTAAATATGACATGGTAGTTACTTATATAATATAAATGCCCTCGAAGGAATGTCGAAAATAAATTCGAATTAAAAAGGGGTGAAGCGAAGGGGAGGTGCAAAAAACATTCTAAAAAAGTTCTAAATTACGATTCTATGGAATTTCAGGGAATATAAACCGATTATAAATGTAATAGTTGCGAATCAATGGTAACAGTCTCTGATCCTACACAGGCTATATTTTATGCCTATGATTCTACCACTTGGGGTTCTAAAAAACAAACGTTCTAAAAAAGGGCTTTAAAAGCTTTTTAAATTACGTTTCTGTGGAATATTAGGAAATAACAAACCGATTTCAAAATTAATGTTGGCAAATTAATGTTGACATTTCCTGTTTCAACATAGCCCTTTATATTGAGAGAGGTGGTACGACTTGGAATTTGACATGATGGTTAATTTTAAGATGTAAGAAGATGGTTTCTAAAAAATTCAAAACTTCAAATGAATACTGAAATGAGCGTATTAATTGAGCATAAAAGTTTCAAAATATTTTCTAAATTATCATTTATTTAGTTTTATTTCATTTTATTAATTTAAGTCTCATTTCTGCCATTGCAGTGTAATAATGATGTTTAATCAAGCTGTGTTTTAAATAGCAATTTTTGAATTAGTCCTAAAAGTAATAAGTACCTTTTAATAGAAAAAACTTTTAATAAAATAAAATATTACCTTTTCATAAAATAAAAATTTAGTTAGTACGTTTAATAAAAATTAGACATATAAATATCACTTGGCATGTATTAAATATTACGCGAGCAAAGCCGCGGGGTGTGCTAGTTACATATAAAACATCAAATCAACATCCATATAAAATACGTATTGGAAATGTAGTTATAATACAAAAGACCCATCATTTATTTTTTAAATTAACCATTGCGTATTATCCAGACAACACCACCCTCCTCCGTACTCTAACATCTACCCACCCAACCATCCTATAGTAATTGTTTATTATTATTTTGCAATTTTTAATTTTTTATATAAATATTTTTTTTATTTTATAAATTTTTTTTGTAATTTTGTTTACGCATGTGTTAATTTGTTTTTTTAAAGATCATGTAAGTACTAATTGTATATTAATGAATATATGAATTTTTTTGGAAACCATGATTTAATGCATCATAAATTAGTTTTTTAATATTATTGTTAATTAGATGAGAAGAACATAAACATTTTATTCTATATAAATTATTAAGTATTATATTTCGATATACAGAATGATGAAGACAAGATTTAAAATTTGTAAATGTATTAACTTTGAATTTAAATTCTTTACGTTTATCATATAAATCTGTTATTGTTTTGTTGTCTTTTATTGTAATTTTAAGATCTAAGAAGTTAATTGTATTGTTAGATAAGAGGTTTTCCGTTAATTCCAAATTAGTGGGATAATCAACTGGAAATTGAGAAATTTTAGATTGATCAGTGGCAATTAAAATTATGTCATCAATATAACGATATAAATGTAGAATATTATTAGTAAAAGTACGTTCATAGTGATATAAGTATAAGTCTGATAATAAACTGGATGTACAACCACCTTGTGGTGTACCGACGTGCTGTAAATATAATGTGTTATCTTGCGAGATATAGATAATGATGTTTGTTAAAGATTTAAAATAAGCGATATCTATATTAGATGGTAATTCCAGTTTTTTATAATACTTTTTAAATAATGCATTTATAATATTATGTAAATCTAATAAGTCTGTATTATTAAAAAGATCTTTGAAGTCATATGTCGTTAAAAATTATATACACAATGAAGATTTTTAAAATTATTTACCAGTTGATAGCTATTTTTTATACAATGTGTATTATCATTGTTTGTAGTAAGTATATATAATTGATTAAGAATTTTTAATAGAAGTTTATTGGCTTTATTATTATATGTATTGCAACCAATAGCTACAGTCCTAAATTTAATTGGAGTTTTATGAAATTTGGGAATAAGAACTAAATAAGTATAATTAAAGTTAGTAGATAGAATATTTAATAGTTTATAATAACTTTGAATTTTACGATTATTTACAATTACATTTTCATTAATTTTTTTAAAAGATTTATTAGAAGAAATACAGGTTGTAAGAAGTTGATGATAATAAGATTTACACATGATTGCATAATTATTAGGAGATTTGTCTACATATGTAATAACATAGTTTTTTTGTAATTTAGTAATTTGTTGGAAAAAATGCTTTGTGTTAATAGAAACCAAATCAGAAATATTATTTTTTAAAGCCATAGTTAATTTTTCAATTACTAATATTTCCCATTGATTAAAATATTCCATAGGTTTATTGTAATAGATTGAAATATATATATATATATATATATGGGGCATTCTCACAATCTTTTGACTCTCATGTCCCTGAATAATAATTTTTATTTTAATACACCTTTTTGTGTTTTTTTTTATTTCATATACTGGGGAACGTCCCACTGCATGATTGCACAACAATATTAACGAGATAAATAAGTTTTGGACGATGTTGGGGGTCCGAACACCTGGAAAACTCCTATACCGTCCCGTGTCCCCGATGCTGATTTTTAAATTTGGGGCTGTCTGGATAAAATTGTTTCAATAAAAATAATTCGATGTAATTTTTTTCTGAAACTGGAACTATTGTTTTATATGAATATGTCGCTAAAAATTAACCTGCACACAGTTTTAGGGTTGTAATTATTTTTTAAACTCTGTCCCTGAGTTTTAGATTCCTTACCATCCCTCTTCTAAAATTATGCAGAAAATCATTTCAAATGCAGCCACAGAAATTTTTTCAAGTTTTTTCTCATGCAGAAGTATGCTAGAGAAATAATGTCTAAAATTCTTTGGCAGGAAATTTACTGTAGAATTTAAATCAGCATTTAAATATCAATTTCAAGCATCGTGGTTTTATTGGTAGTCTCACCATCCCCAAGGTTTATTCCTGCACTTTTCGAAGTGAATTAAAAAAAAATTATTTAATCCAACGTTAACAACTGTTTCTAAAAACCAATGAATATTGTGGCTATCACTTAGTCTTAACATGATTTTGCTAAAAATAGGTGGTAATTTTCCTTACCGTTCCATCCTTACCGTCCTTTTTTTACCATTTCGCCCCTTTTTTTCAATACCGTTTCCTTTTTTTTTACCTTACCGTCCCTTCTTTAACACCCCTTTAAGACAATGTTATACAAAAATTCTGTATTAAAAGTACTACATTGTTATTATTTCTTATTAGAATGTCCTGTGAGTACCATGCAAATTCATTATAAGTAAAAATTTAAAAGAAAATAAAAAGTTATAGGGGCAAAATAGTAAGGAAAATTAAACTCGCAAGTTTAACTTAAACCTCAGTTAAATAAAAAAATGTTCGCTGCTGAGCATTTTTTCTTTATTTTGAATCATTAACCCCTTGGGGACGAGCGACACGTATACGTGCCGCATGAAGCTCTCAGAATCCTTGTTTTTCCTCACCTGTAAAATTTTACTGTAAAATTTGCCTTATTTAATCAGCGCATTTTCTCGATTCAAGAAGACACAAATTTCTGTTTTTAAAAAACGGTGACAATAGATTAAAAATTTCGTAAAAGGCTCCCGTCCCGAAGGGGTTAAGGCATTCGTCTATCAGATTAAAATGCTATTTTAGCAAGTTTAATTTTGTCAGATTTTTTTTTCCCAAAAGTCAAAAGATTGTGAGAATGCCCATATGCCGAGTGATCCAAAAGTCAGGACGAACTTTAAAAATGAATAATTCGAAAACGAATCAAGATACAAAGATACGATTTGCACCAAACGGATGGAAAAGAAACCGGGTTTTGTGTGGCAACAAAAAAAATAGTCCTGTTGGTGACCAACAGATGGCGCTATAGTGCTTTATTGCTCCAAAAGATGATTTACAAATGAAAAAATGTTGACAACTTACATGTCAGCTAATTACAGTTAATTAGTACTACAGTAAATCTTCAAAACATCTGTCCAAAGCACAGTGTGAAGCCAGTCGTGGTGCTCTTCCATCTTATTGAAAACCAAATTCGCAAAATCTCGGCGAGAGTCGAAGTCAGGAGGTTTCAGTTCTTTGTTATGTTGCAACTTGTCGGGATACCGTTGTAAAGTTATTCGCAGTGCTCTCCAGACACTTCCACGACACTCCTGTCTGCCTCGAAACTTCTCGAGCACTGTATTCCCCATGTGCAGCAACCGCCGACATGGATTGCACCATCTGCTCCACTGTCGTGGCTACAGCAGTGACTGTTGAGGGACATCCACTTCTTTGACGTGACGCCAAAAAACCTGTAGCTTCAAATCTCTTAATCATTTTGTTCAATGCATAAGACATTATTGGTCCTTATGCTGGCAATTTATTGCTGGCAAAATTATATGCTGGCAATGCCGCAATGGCACTTTCCGAATTCTTATAATACAGTTTAACTAAGAGGGCTTTCTCAACTATGGACAGCATTTCGATGCATACAAGCTTCGACTACCATTACCTGCTGCAGCTGCTCCTTTTTATATAGTTTGTAGCTTTGCATAATCCTACATAGAAATCCGACTGCGCCATCTGTTGGTTGCCAACAGAGCTATTTTTTTCCACACAAAACCAGGTTTCTTTTCCAACCGTTTAGTGCAAATCGTATCTTTGTATCTTGATTCGTTTTCGAATTATTCATTTTTAAACTTCGTCCTGACTTTTGAATCACCCGGTATATATTTATTTATTTACCATTCTGATGATCATATATTTTAAGAATGATTTTAACAGACAGGGCACTGATTCGGATTTAACACTATGTAAAGTTAAAAAAAAAAATTGCTTTTAAAATAACTTTACGACTCGGACTCCAAATGTCCCTATTTAAAAAAAAATAAACCGCATTGTACCCAGTGGATAACGTCACTTTCTTTCTATGCCTCTCACAAGTTTTCGGTTATTCTCGAATGGAGCAACTGTGGAAGATGAGACTCGAATGTTGATGATTCTTGCACTATTTTGTATTCTTCGTCAATTTAGAGTTTTATCGATCATTTTTAAACTTTGAGACTTTTTTTTTTAGATTTATTTTCTTTTACTCTTCTTTTATCTTTAAAAAACAAATATTGAAATTTTTAAAAGTGTTGCTTTTTAAACAGAAAATAAAGATTTTCAGAACAAAACAAACAATCAAGAATAATATATATACTGTTCATTTTCGAAAGCCGCGCCTAGCACTCTGGGATGATTCTACTTTCCAAAGGGGTATTTCGCTGAGAGGGGCATTTTCCGAAGTTCTCGTCTGCTTTGTCACTAAATTAGCGCTTACTTGTTTGTTATTTTTTACTTCCGATCAAAGTTTAAACTTGTATTATCTCGTTTAAATTCAAATTAAAACTTCTATATTCAGTATTCAAATGGCTAATTTGAATAGAAATAAATCTTTCAGGAGTGGTAGAAAGAAAATTATGTATAATGTCATTCAATTTTGGGATCAAGAAGCAGAAAAAGGAGAATTAATTGTTCGGATAGCTCATTCTACAAAACGAGCCAGTCAAATTGCCTGTTTTCTAGTAGTACTACAGTAGAGTCTCGATTACCCGAGTTAATATGGACTGAGCTCACCTCGGATAAGCAAAAAAAACTCGGATAAAATGGATTTACACAAATCGTTACCAACTAAGGAGATGAAATATAATTTTTCACTTAATTCATTCATTTTTATGGTACTAGTAACAATTCGTTGATGTACATTTCCGTTACTTTTAAGAACAAGTTGGAAATTGCTCGTCAAACGTGGCAAATGGGGTGCATTCGTAATATAACTAGTTCTATAAATATTTTTTGCAACGCATATTGCACTGAATGTATATTTTAGTACACTTCATAAGTCCATTCGGTTCGAAAGGCTGTAACATCATTAAAATGCACTTTACAATATTTTTCCCCCATAGGTTGTAATGTAACGGAAAACTTTTGACTTTCCCCTATAATTAAACTATACATCCGATTTTCATAAAATTTGAAATAACTCAACAAAATTTTGCAACAATTATATATTTAAAATTTCAGGCCATTCGAAGGCTGGAACATCATTAAAATGCACTTACAATAATTTTTTCCCATTGGCCGTAATGTAACGGAAATTTTTTACTGTCCTTATAATTAAACTATGCATCCGATTTTCCTAAAATTTGAAATGACTCGACAAAATTTTGCAACAATTATATATTTAAAATTTCAGACCATTCGGTTGGGTAGTTTTTACTCTGTTATATGCGAACAGACGGCTATAGGTGCTAGGTATTTATATAATTACGAAAGCACCTAAAAACGGCGAATGTGTTTATTTGAAAAAGCGCTAAGATTTCTAAGATTTTTTCTTACCACTAAAACTTGCCAGTAAATTTTGCCTAATTCAATCGCCGAAATTTAACAATTGTCAACGATTCAATATGGCAAAAATTTGTATTCAGTTTCAGAGCTAACAAAACCGTACGAATTGGTAGCTATGTGTTTTTAATAGTGATATAAAGATTGTATGTGTAGCCTCTTCTTTTTGCTCAAAGTATTAAATAGTTTCTTTCAATCGAACTTATACCTTTGGAATGGATCTTTTTCTTCTGATGACTGGTGGCTTCCATCATTATGAAACAGCCATTATAAATGAAGTGTTAGGTGAAGATGAAAGAGCAGCCGTAAAAACTTAGAACTCTGATTTTCTGGTCAGAATGGGGGGAAAAAATGGCCATAATTTTTTGTTACTCCTTCATCTTCACCTAACACTTCATTTATAATGGCTGTTTCATAATATTGGAAGCCATCAATCAATCAGAAGAAAATAGCTCGGTTAAAGCGGAAACTCGGTTAAGCGGGACTCGGATAATCGGGACTCTACTGTATTAAAATATTCGCCGAAAAGCAGGAGAGGAGCGTAATCCTGTTTTTTGTTCACCTAAAAAAAGAGTTAAAAAGAATGTCTTTAAAAAAACAGGTATAGATGAATTTCAGCAGAGGAGGATAACATTTAAAGGTATATTTTTAACAAATAAGCTTTTTTAATATAATTAAAAAAATAATAATAGTTTTTTTTTCGCAAACAGCAGAAATGTTGTATAACTTTTTAAAATTTTTAAGTGTTTTCGTTTTTTATACATATTAACTACAAAAACATTTTTATATAAATCGATATTATTTCCCCAAAAGCGCGTTCTTAAAAAATGCAGCTAAATAAACTCGGATTACCCCCATTTTGATAAAATCAAATCAGACCTGACGCATGCGCAGTAGCGCGAAGGTTTTGTATCCAAAAACAAACAGTACAAGGTGTGAATCTAAATTGTTTTTACAAAATCAGAGGGGGATAGTGAGCATCAAGAGGATGAAAAATTACCATAGAACATAGGGTCACAAACCACGTTTAGTGGGAGAAAATTGCAAAAATAGTTATGAAGGGTGCGACGTCGAGTGGAACAAAGAGGTCTTAACTTTCAGAAAATTGAAGTATGTTATAATAAAACTTTTAATAGGCATGCCCATCTTTGTTGTAAATGTGAAATCATAAAAAAAAAAGTGGTAGAAATTTCCATTATTATCCCCAGAAGTATGCACTTGACGCTCCACATTTTGGACTGTGATTGATTACTAGTGTATGCGGCATCATCAGTTGCTTGAACACCCTGTTCTTCATGAACTTTTCATGATGTTTTCACAATTCATATAAAACAAGGTACGTATCATTAGATTTACATTGCATTATTGATGTTTTTCTCAAAATTATTACCATTAAACCGAGTTCAGTTATGATGAAATACCCTGTATTTGTGACTAAATAAGTGGTTTGCGACACTAATGTTCCATAGTAATTATTGCTCGTCTGGATAGGTACTATCACCCCTCTTCTTTTTGTAAAAACAATTTAGACTCATCTCGAATATATTAATTTTTTTTAAGCAAAAGCTCTGTTCTAACGCATTCTGTAATGCGTGGTGACCATTCCGATATTACACTCTGTTTTCCAAAGCAGATATTCTGTTTTCTTATCCAAATATTTTGTTAATACTTATCCAAAAAGAAGGTTCCAAAAAAAGATTTAATACTTATCCATCTCTCCCTTCTGTGTTGATTTTCAAAGCTGTTCGCTCTCAAATCAAATTGGCTAATTTGTGACACATTCAAGTTATTATTATTTCTAACTGTGCTAAACTTGGAGGTTTCTTATTCAGAAACTACATTGTAAAAAAAATAATAATAAATATACAGATGTAATGTTACAGAAAACTGTATACTTACTAAAATTTTATCTATACATTGTACAAAAAAAGATGTAAATCTACAAAACTAGTTTTTGTAAAACTACAGACATCTGCAGCTTTACAAAAGAATCTTACTAAAATTACAGTAATTTTAGTAAAATTTTATCTGTAATCCAGGTTGCAGTCACATAAAAGTTCTAGGCATCCCAGTTTCCTAAAAAATTCCTTGTAACCTTACAGATTTTTTGATTTACAATGCAAAAGTGTATCTGTTACATTAATTTTGGTTGTTGCCGCTACATAAAATGTTCTAGGCATCCCAGTTTCCTTAAAAATTCCTTGTAACCTTACAGATTTTTTGATTTACAATGCAAAAGTGTATCTGTTACATGAATTTTGGTTGTTGCCGCTACATAAAATGTTCTAGGCATCCCAGTTTCCTAAAAAATTCCTTGTAACCGTACAGATTTTTTGATTTACAATGCAAAAGTGTATCTGTTACACGAATTTCGGTTGTTGCCGTTACATAAAATGTTCTAGACATCCCAGTTTCCTAAAAAATTCCTTGTAACCGTACAGATTTTTAGATTTACAATGCAAAAGTGTATCTATTACATGAATTTTGGTTGTTGCCGCTACATAAAATGTTCTAGGCATCCCAGTTTCCTAAAAAATTCCTTGTAACCGTACAGATTTTTTGATTTACAATGCAAAAGTGTATCTGTTACATGAATTTTGGTTGTTGCCGCTACATAAAATGTTCTAGGAATCCCAGTCTTCTAAGAAAATTTTTAGTAACTTTACAGTTTTTTTTTTTTTTTTTTTTTTTTTTTTTTTTACAGTGTCAGAAATCGAATAGATTTTTGTATTTTCCTATAAAGGGAAAGGATTGTTTAGAAAATCTATTAAAGTTGCCAATTTTTGTGTCAGTTCAGTAAATAATGGCATAATAATCGGTTGTAAGTCAAAAGTTTAAATAAAGGGTACTATAGGTTTCGTTTATCGAAAAAAGAAAAACACCACTCTCGAGTATAAATCACCTTCAATTCTCAATCATGCCTTCGTACTTCATAATTTTATGCATAAAAGTGACTCGGATTTTTTCAAATTGTTAAGCAGGGTTTTTTTTTTTTTTTTTTTTAAGAACCGTTTTAATTGAATACTCATCCCCTTCTGAAAATCTATAGAGAGGTACTCAAAAGATTACTTTGGGACATTATTTATGGCAAGCCATCACAAATTACATTAGTGATAATTTACATACAAATATCACATGATGTAGAGGCCTCCCTAACCTAAGTGGAGGGAGGGATGCTGAACCAATGAACTAATATAGTCCTGTTTTGGGGATTTGAAGTTTACCTAGTTTCTAAAACATTGAAAAGATTTTGTGTACCACTTTCTTGTAGTGAAATTAAAAATAATGTTTTTTAATCACATCTTAATTTGTGTTAAAAAAAAATGAAACATTCATGCAAAAGAAAATATCATTTTGAAGCATTTTAAGGTCAGTATTCAAAGATTATTTTGGTGATACTAATCATTTCCAAAGTGATTTTACTTGCTACCTTCAAATTCTATAGCTGCATCTTAACTATTTTAGCATGAAAAAAAAAAGCCAAACATTAGAGCGTAAGAAAATATTATTTTCAAATATTACACAAAAATTATGATTAATAAGTTTCTTTTATTTTCCAAAGGCTTTTTTTGCATTTTAAAATAATTTTTAAGTGAAATATATCCGGATCTTGCTTATCATAGAGCGTAAAAAAATAATATAAAAAGAGAGAGAGAGAGAGAAACCTTTATTATAACATTTTTATGCACTTTCATGCTCTTTTCCTTCTTCAAGTACAATATGATGATACAGGTTTTCTCTAAAATTGCTGGACATTGAAAAATATAATTTTGTTCACTCACGGGGCTCTTTTATCTTTTTAATAGTCTATTTTACAGTGAGTATAGTTTTCAACGTTCCTCGAAATCATAGAAGATCCTAGAAAATGGTACCTTTATTTTATCATTATTGAGCTCTATCGATGCTGTTGAATAGCTTCAATATCCTCATATGTTGCCGTCCTTTTTGGCACTTTCCTTTTCTTGGTCCCGCGAAATTGGGAGTGACATATCACACACGATGGTGACAAGAATGACAAAAAAGTACTATAGTAGTGGTGCGGATAAAAGCTAATAAAATAGCGGTATGGAAATAGTGGAAGTATTCACACAGCTAGGATGGAGCTGAATGACTCTCTGAAACTATTCCATAGAAGTTTCTTATGATTTTCAGCAGAGCTAAAAATAGAAAGCGAATCTAAGGGGGGGAAAAATTGGTGAAATGAAAGGTAATGTTAGTTTAAGGGGGTCCGGGACACGGAAATCTTAAAATTTTCTTAAAATTTTTTATTGCATTAAAAATTTCTCTGTTTTTTCTCCTTAAAATGAAGTTTAAATCATGTTTCTATCTTAATTGAAACAGAAAATATTCATTTTAAAGTTTTGGTTTGTTTTCAAAATCTAGCTTTCAAGCAATGGTTGTCATGAAAATGACTTTTTGCGAAAATGCGTTTTTCTTCATGATGGGTTTTTTCATCATTTCTCGTTTTTAAATTGTTATAAATCAAGAACCATTAAAGATAAATAGTTCAAATATGGGACATGTATTTTTCAATTGTTTTACTTTCATTTTGATTCAGTAAATTTGAAGAAAATATTTACTTTTGAAAATATGATTTTTTTTTAAAAAAGGTTACGTCATATTTTTTTCAATTTTTATTTAAATATTTTGAATTTTTATTTAAATTAATATTTTTAAAATGCTGAATCTAAATTAAAACTTATATATTTCTGTTTATTTAAATGCAAAAAAATTGAAATTCTACAAATAATATTTCGAGTTATAACGATTTTGAACTACCCCACTTTTTTAATAAAATTTTAATTAAAAATTTTTTAAAAAAATTTTTGAGAAGTTTTATCATGTGATTTTATTTACAAATGATATGTTTAACAATCACAAAAAATTTCGAAATTTTAACTCAATAAATAAAAATTATTTGAAAATGTGCCCCGTACCCCCTTAAAAGGGTGCATAGTGTTTTTAACAGGGTTGACAACCTCATAACCAGAACTTCGAAATAACACATTTCAAATAATATTTAACTGAATTGCCAGTTAATAGCAACAGTAAATAATTTCTAACAGGATACCTTATTTTCAAGACAAGAGTTACAGTTTTTATTTTATTTAATATTTTTTCCATCCTACTTTAAAAAATATATATATATTGTATTTATTATACACAGAGCAACAACTTCTACAATTTGTTGAAGAAGAAAAAAGTTTTATTGTATTTCTGGAGATATTAAGTAATGTAAAGTGAACAAATTTACCTCGTGGTTTGGGGTAACTTTGTCCATCCTTATGTTTTAGCAGAATTGAATTTTTTGACAAAAATTACTTCCTGTGATAAAATTTTAGAAAAATTTGGCCAATAAGGGAAAAAGTAACTTAAAAAAGAAAGAAAAAATCAGCCTATATTTATATTTGTAATACACAGTTAGAAAAATATATAATTGTTCAGCATTTTTTTCGTTTGAAGTTTTAGAATACGCTAAAATAGTAGCATATAAATAAATATAAATTGCATAATTTTATAACTATTAATATAAGATAACCACTAATTTTTAAGTAACTTATTTAAAGAACCTTCTATAGTATTGAATCAATGAGGTCATTATTAAAACCCTTTATGTGTGTGGCAGTATTTTTGCATATATGTTTAACGAAACATAAAATGTTAGCTATGAAAAACATTGGCATGAGGATTTATATTTGTTTATATATTTATTTATCTAATATGTATGTTTATATATTTATTTACATTATATTTGTTTATACATTTATTTATATGTTTACATATGATTTATTAAAACAGCAGAAATATTTTAAACGGTGCAGAAATTAAATAAAAAGAATTATTTTACTGACTTTACAGGTTTTTCTCTCTCCGATCGCGGAATACCGTGTGTTAACGTGGGAAATATTGGAAAATTTAATTAGGTGATTACTCATTACCTGATATAATTATCGAAAAAAAAATTTCACCACCAGAAAGAAAGGCATAAATTGCTGACGTAATGCATTTTTAAAAATTGTCGCCTTCAATTTTAAATATTTAAAGAAAACCGATAAACTATATAATTTCCACTTCTGGAAAATTTTCAGTTGTATCATCTTTTACAAATAATTAAAATTTAAGTAGACAATTTTTAAAAACGAATAACGTCGACAATTTACGTTTACTTTCTGATAGTAAAAACAGTCTTTCTATAGTTATATTGGACAATGAATAATCACCTAATTAAATTTTTGCCGTATGCAAACAAGGGATTTTGTGATCGGGAAGGAAATTTGAAGTGGTTCCTAAAAGGCAGAAATTTATCAACAATAACTAAAATTATCTATGAGGTTTCAGAAAAAGAATAAACTTTACCCAATTTTTTTAGCTTTTATACAAATTTGTACGGTGTTTCTATGTTTAATTGCAGCCTAACTATTTAATAATAAGTCGACTTCACTTGCTAATTTAATCCCGATACATACATCGAGAACACAAGCATCGAATATATCTGATATACAATTCCTTGATCCTGTATCAAGATGTGTTTTAAACATAACCAGAGACTAGGTGCTGTTTATTGAAAGTTTAAAAGTTATTTCAAATTTTAATATGTAGGCTTAGAATATTTTTGAAGTGTATAAAATCTAAAAGAGATTTTTTTTTTAACCTTATCGTGGTCTTATTTTTACTTTATTACATTTTAGTTGAAATTACAAATAATACTTCAAAGAAATAAATAGCTTTTACATAGAAAAAAATCTATATTAATATAAAGAGAGAACTCCAGCCGGATTCGTCAACGTATAACTGAAACGATTAAACTCAGATCACGAAATTGGGATAGTAGATTGCTGTTGTGACCTAAGCAAGCAATAACAAAAGGATTTTTGAAAATTCATCCCTTAAGGGGATTAAATGAAAGATCGAGAATTTGAGCTCATTTCGCCATATCTCAGCAGCAGTTTTAGGTAGGAGAGTAAAATTCAGCATAACAAATCTACTAAAAAAATAGTTAAACCTGTATTATAGCGATTTTACAAATTCAACCATTAAGGCAGAGGTTTCCAAACTGTGCTCCGCGCTCCGCCTGAACTTTTCAGGGGCTTCGCCGCGATTTAGGAAAATAATGAAAATTTGACGAAACCAACACATTTAAAGTAAAAGTTTTTTCTTTTTTTTCAAAAATGGGAACAGATTCTTTTGTTACAAAAATATTTATGCATTGATGATAACTATCTTCAACAATCTGAACTCTTTTAATTAACTAAGTTTTATTTTCTCTAAAATATCCGGTGCAAATATTAATTTACGCTCTATTATTACGTTTTCCGATCAAAAAAGGCGATAAATGGAGAAACAAATGCATATTTACTGTAAGAAAACCAGAAATTTTATTCTGAAGGAAAATTTGGAATTTGAATTTCCCAACTCCTCCTCTTAGTGTAACGTGGGGTGAAGTGTTATCCAATGACTACACGTTTCATGCTCAATTATGTTATAATTCCGAAAGAAATCAGTCTAATTTGAAAGATAATTCGCCTGATTTTTTTTTTCAGTACGAAAGGCAAAGAAATGCATGCATGCTTCAAAAGAAAATATCCCAACACTTATTAAAACAAATATGAAATATCCCGGATATAAGTGCAGAATTCACGGGTGCGATATAGGCAATAAGATATACTTCTACAACTAATTTAAATTTTTCCTGTTTAATCACTGTGATTAAATAGGAGAAAAATAATGTTCTATAATTATTGATAGAAGTTTGCCATGTTAGACCTCGTCGCCCCGTTAAGTCGGCGCTTACCTGGTATTTTAACCAGTCGCTTGAGTTTGTGAAGATCATATAATTGCAAAGACTCTTACTTAATAAACCTCGTAAAATTGATATTGTCATTAATTTTCTTTATGAAAAACTTGTTAATTTAGTGTCAATATTTTCTTGTCAAATAGATCATATTTAAAAAATTAACTCTATAACAGGTGACGTAAAAGAACACTTAGCAGCATCTTCAGATGTACAAAATTTGCATTACAAATGAATCTACTGACGTCACTGGATTAGCAGTTTTGTTAGTGTTTTTCAGTTACGTATACTAATATCCCGTTCATACCAGGGACTTAAGTGTCTTAACTGACTTGAAACGGGCACACGGAACTTAATTTGACCTTTTTTATTATTGCGGTGTTTGAGAACATTAACTTAATTAAAATTAAGTGCCTTACTAACGCCATTCTGAAGAGGTTTCACAAAGCTATCTGCATCTTATTTTTTGTAGATCACTATTAACCAACGCACTAATTGACGAAATAATTTTTGATTAATACATAGGAACATGAATGCACTGATGATGCGAAAGCAATTATGGGTCACAATGCCATTCCAAAAATTAAAGAGATGATAAAGCACCGTAGCACCATCTATTGCGGTCTTTATAGATACATGCTATCCCCGGGAAAATGTCTCCTGAACTTTTGAAAAGGTTAAATGCTGTCATTAAAATGATAAACTAAAAGCAAACTTTTTAAGCTTATGTATGAAGTTATTGGATGCGGCATTTGCCCCTTCTACTAGATACCTAACTAAGATTGTATTGTCCATGAAGAGCGTTTACACGATTGTTGCAGCTGCAGAGATGATATTAGAAGAACCATAACTCTAAACTGGCAAATCTTCTAACTATTGAAGATTGTGCATTCTAATTGCATATTTCCCGATAAGTTTAGCTAAATGAAATAAATGTATATATCATTGCAATTAAAATCTGCTACAATTTCCGATTCATTTACCAAACTTTTCTTTTAAGATGAAACGTGTATTGGCCAGATTCTGAGTCAAACAATGACATCGATTATGTCCCTCTTGTTAAAAGGGAATGCAAACAACACCAGATAAAAAAAGTATATAAATAAATAAATATTCAGGGCCTCCTACAGCTTTGAAAATCTCTTTCAAACAACATTTTTCAACAGCTGAATAGAAAAGGCTTTGGACGACTCTAAATGTGTTCAGCATTATAAAAAAATATCCAGCTAAAACTCAGTAAAACACTAAGTTCCTCGTTGGTTAGACATTTCATAGCAAGTATCACTAAATATACCAACAACAACCGGTTATTTGGTGGTACAAAATCAAAATATTTCGATTTCAACCAGAAATTTTTCATAAAATAAGTAGATATAAATCAAACAGAAATAAGTTAAATAAAAGAATTAAATAGTTTTAAATAAAAATTATTAATCTGAAATATTTTTATAAAACGTGAATAAAATTCCTGGTATATGTAGTAGTGTTAAAGATCTTATTATAAAACCAAATCGAAATACAGAACTCTTTTAAATGCAGAATCAAACATTCGCCAGCAATTACTATCAAATGGGCCTGAATTAAGATTTTTGTGCAAAACAATCCAATCGCATTAAGCGTTTATGCGTTATTGTTCGTCACTCTAATAATGCAAAATTTATTGTAAAGCAAATGTCACGATTTTTTTAGTTTTGACGGATTTTTAATAGTAGATTTGTAAACATTTGACAATTCCATCTGTATTGATGATAATTGAAAATAAATTCAGTATTACAGTAACAGTTTAAAAATATAATTTTATTTCTGGGACAATACATAATTGTTTAGATTACTATTCATTTCCTCTTCCTGTGCTCAGTAGCAATGCGCCTAAAAAAGTTGCCTTATAACATAGGGTACGGTAGGCTTCAGGGGCTCCGCGATAGAAATTCATTTTAAAAAGGGCTCCGCCAGTCAAAATGTTTGGGAACCACTGCACTAAGGGAATTAAATGGGGGAACAGGCATTTCAGGTCATTTCGTCATAACTCTGCTGCAGTTTTAGATAGGAGCATAAAATAGAGCTAAATCAGCCTGATAAAAAAAAAGAAAAAAAAAGTTAAACACGTATTTCAGCGATTTTAGAGCTATTTTAGCAATTTCGTCTCCAACATTACCTATGAATCCGATTATGGAAGATTAGACGAATAAGACAACTATTTCTGATTTTTTATGAGATATTTTGGGTATGACATTTTTCCAAGAAAAAGCCTTTTTCATTTCATTATATATATAGATGCCATACGAAAGAGAGTTTTGCTAAATGTTATGCGCACAGAAAAAAAAAAAAAAAAAAGTATATTTAGTATATTTCATTTATAAAGCCGACTTTTTTTTCTGTGATTGTGTCAATGTAACTTTATTTTATCCTGATTGTCTTTTAACGATTTATGTGCGGAAATGTACAGCGCTCCGTTATTGTGATCGCCTTATTATTGTATTTTTATTTATTTTACCTGTAACGCCCTCATGGTTAATATTGGCAAAAACAGGTGGTTCTGCTAGTCTCTTATAAAAGCTTAACGAATAGCTTTGTTTAATTTTTATTTGCATTTTTCTAAAATTAAAGAGCAATAAACTTTTATTTGTTTTTAATGTTGAAAATTTTTTATGATTATTATCATATCCAAAATCATGTCAAATTTTAGCTAAAGAAAAAAAAATTCCTTTCTTTTATTACTTTTTAAGCTTCTCCTGAGTGAATGTACAAAAATCTGAGATTTTCACAATAAAAAAAAGAAGAAAAAATTATCATACTATTAAAAAAAATTAAAGAATTCGGCCATAAAAGGAAAAATGTTACTTAAATAATAACATTTTTACTTTAATGATTGTTGTTCTTTATGTGAACAATAAAAGGTCTTAAAGAGAACAAGAAAAATAAATCATAATTTTCTACTAATTTGCACGCACTACGTTTTAAGCACTAAAAGAGCAATTCATTTTACCTTTTCTAAGATAAAATTAAGCACTTCAAAAACCACTTGATATCATAGAATAAGCTGTTTCTTTTTTTTTTCTTTACACCCTCCATGAATAAAAATGGAGAAAACTACATCCGTACCCCCTTCTCCTCTCAAGAAAATGCAAGTTCAAGCAATTTTTCGAGAGCGGCAACAATAATGTTATTCCTTTTTCGAAAACTCTTCCACCTAATCGAAATATTATGACTAATCAAGTCAGAAAAAGAGAGTCTCTGGATAATTTTTTTTTATGGCAAACTCTCAAAAATAAAATAATCGTCTGCGTTGCAAAGTATTGAGCGGCAGTAATTATGAAGAATGAACGACCGGCTTAAACTAACTGCGACCATTCTTTGGGGTCGTTCATTTTTATATCGATGTTTTATTTCTCGCTCCCTCCTTCATCGTTTCTGCCCTCCGGGGAACTAGGGATGTAAGCGATGGAAAAAGAAGAGTTAAAATATTTTTCCTTTTTCCTTTGCCTTTTTTTTTTTTTTTTTTTGAAATATGCTTCCATAAAGATGTGCAGAAGGTCTGTTCGCCCTTTTGAATTTTTATTCCCTGGCTTTGAAACTGGGTTATTGGAAGGTTGTATTTGAAGGATACACGTACAGCCTCGGGTATGAACGTGGCAAAATCTGCATAGCAATTGTGGAATAGCAATAATGTAGCGCTTGTTTTATTAATAAACCAAATTTGAATTAAAGGAAAGAGGTACTTAATTTTCGAACTACGATTTTCTTATTTTCGCCAGCTTCTTGCTTTAGTATTGTTACAAAATATCACAAGTTTTGCTTCTTTGCATAGTTACTGTCAAGCTTTACTGTCATTCATGGTTAATGATTAAAATATACACTGAAGTGCCATTGGACTGAATTAGAATTACCTAACTAGTAAGGAATTGTTTCTCCTCTTTCCTTTATAACGACTGCTGCATGATGAGGCATGAATTTATTATTTCTAGAAAAGTGTTTCTAAGGTATGGCATGTAAAACATTTGCTAGAAATTTCCATAAATCAGTTAAAGACACTGGTGTAGAAAAACATACTTACACTCCGTTACTAGAATATCTTAACTGTGTTGAATGGAATTTAAGTCTGGGCTTCTCGATGACCGTTTTAACAAGCAGATTTTAGTGGGGTTCTCCTTGGTCCAAGGTGCACTGTAAAAAAATTATGTAACTTTACTCCCTACAATCGGAGGCAACATGCTGCTTCCAATTTTATGGAGTCATTTAACTGATATAATAGTGTAATTTAAACTGATATAATTGGTGTAATATTACACATTAGTGTAACGTAACGCTAGTTATAGCGGTTAAATTACTCAATAAAATAGAGGCAGCAAGGCTGCCACCAATTGTACAGAGTAATGTTACATAAATTTTTTAAAGGGTGGTTGACAGCGGGACCTTGACAGAAGCAATTTTTCCCTTTGTAACATCATTTTTATCCGATTTCCATAAAAAGTTAAAACCTACCATTCATATTACAAATCTACGCCTTAAGAGGCTACAGAGAGCTTTGTACAAGAATCAGAGGTCCTAAAAAAAGAAAATCAAAAAGAGAAACAACTCCGGCGCTCGCTTTGCCGCTATAACTTTCTATACTTCCAACATGGCATACTAGACTCATGGTTACATGAGCCTTACGCCATATTCTTAGCCTACCATCAGCATGACAATGCCGGAATCTAGACTCATCACTCCATGCTACTCGTTTCTAACCATCAATGACCCAGTCAGCGTATTCTCTGGTCCATGAAAGAGTGATGATACTGAGTGTGGTAGCATGCATTGACAAATGATACTTCAATGCGTCTTGTGCTCCTTTGGTGGTTCATTTTGTGGAACGAGCACTGAACAACCTGTATACTGGTTATCTGTACAGCGGGGTGCAAAATGATAAAAAAGACACACGCACACAAAAAGAAATCGATCCGCATTTGTTACGAAAATATACAAATGTTTTTCTCGAAATTAAATACGTGATATTTCAATTAATATTAAAGCAACAGTTTACAAAAATTGTATATATATATATATATATATATATATATTTAAATTTATTTTGAAATATGCATTTTGTTAAATTTATGCTGGAAAAAACGATAAGAACGTGGTAATATCCCCATTTTCAAACATTTTTTCGAACTGAACAAATGCGAAAACATCGAGCAAAAATCACAAGCCATGGTTTTATATTTTAAAACCATGGCTTGTGATTTTTGCTCGATGTTTTCGCATTTGTTCAGTTCGAAAAAATGTTTGAAAATGGGGATATAAAAAATGCTTTCTGAATTTGACAGATGCCAAATCCTAGCCTATAATAATATAGGATGGTCCCTTAAAACAATTTCTAACAAAATTAAACATTCACAGTTTGTCATTTTAAATTTCCTACAGAATCCGACTACTTACGGTAGCGCAAGATCTGCAAGGAGGCCAACAATTCTTTTGAAAGGATCCGAACGTTTTATTTTTCGCACAATCGCAAGTAAAAGTATGACTGTAAAGGAAATTGCAAGCCTTATAAAAACACCTGTCTCAGTATGAACTATAAGAATAGTAATTAAAATGCCAAAAATCTTTAAATGTGTAAATGCAGGTAATTGTCCGTATTTAACACCTGCAATATAAAAAAGTCTATATTATTTTTCCAGAGGAACAAACCGAGACAACAAACGATTTTGTCTGAAACTGTTTTTATAGATGAAAATAAGTTTAATTTTGACGATCCGAACAGAATTAATTTATTGGCATAGATCTTCAAAGGGAAAATGACGTATTTTTCACGCATCAACAAGGTGGATGCTCACTTATGGTTTTGACTACTTTTTACTCATCCAGTAAGCTGAGGAATGCTTTTCTAAAAAAAACCAACACAATAGATATACGCATAATCACTTGTTAGAACGTTATTTCTTGAGCTGAGTAAAAGAACTTACGGTTTTAATTGTAGTTCACAACAAGATAATGTATCAACCGAAAACAAGTTTAATTTCGATGATCTGGATGATATTCATTCATATTGGCATTGCCTTCGAAAGGAAACAGGCGTATTTCCCACGCGTCAACTAGGTGGAGGCTCCCTAATAGTTTGAGCACCATTTTCCTCCGGACGTAATCTTAGAATTGCTTTTTTAGAAGTAAGATAAAATAGACGTACCTATATTCGCATGTTATAACGACATTTGTCGAACCAGGGTGAAAACAAATGCCAGCCTTAACCATATTTTTTCAATAATACAATGCCTCAATTCACCCTGGAAAAGCACTTAAAAGAAGTTTGAAAATAATAAGGTCACTTACACTCGATTGGCCAGTCAACAGGCCTGACCTAAATCCCATGGAGAACGTTGGTGTATTATAGTGCGCAATATCTACAGACAAACGGGCCAAATGGCCCAGTATAGCTCGAAAGCGGAATCGAAATCTGTCGTTTGTGAGGCATGGTATGTTTTGTCACCTTGACAAACTCGAAAATTTGTAAACTTCATGCCAGAACGCTGAATTGAAATTATTAAACACAAAGGAAGCATATATACGTAATATTTCTAAAATTTAGAAAACTTTACCCCATTTTCATCATTTTTCTCATTCTATATCCGGCGGATATGTTCTTCATTATATTGTAATAATATAAACTGTTTAGTTGTTTTTAACACTTTCCAACAAAGTTGAAAAGTGTTTATGATTTCGGTTTGTCTGTCCGTCTGTCCGCGTTCTAACTCTCACAAAAATACTGAGATTGCCCTGAAATTTTTGGATGTTATTAAGGTTCACAATAGCACGATTCCCATTTCAAATGAAGTTTATAGCATGTTTAGTTCATTTACAGGGACAGTCAAAAGTATTCCGTTACATTACGGCCAATGGGAAAAAAATCGTTTCAAATGATTTTTAATGATGTTACACGCATCCAAACATAACAAAACTCATGCATTTATGAAGTGCACTAAAATATGCATTTTGTTAAATATACGGTGCAAAGAATAGTTATTATTCATTTATAGTGCCACACAAAATAATTCTGTTTCATAATGATGTAGGCGTGAAGGGAATTGTTTGCGGTGTATTTTAATTATGTTAAACTATTTAATATATAATGAAATGGATATACGTCACTGAGGTTTACTATAAATTATTTCATGCATGATAAGAAGTGCATAGCATTTACAGGGACACACAAAATATTTCAGGTACTATATTTTGTCCGAAGTACTGTACATAAGCGATGATTGCTGGACATGCATTTTTAATTATGATATGCACTTTTAATGTTTCACTATATTTATTCATACTATACGGTGTGTATAAATGCTATTGTTCATATACAAGGTTACACAAAAGAATTCGTAAGGGTTATTGAGTATGACCGTAAATTGCTTAAAGCTGGTTTTTAAGGAGTTATGCATTTTTACGCTGAACTGCATTTAGTTTACTAAGAAATATTTGTAGAATATATATAAAATGATATACAGGGCCACGCAAATAATTGAATACATAACCGTCTATGGATGATAATATCTGGAAATGTGATTTCAGTAGTTTTAAGAATGTTTTAGTTTAAATTAAATTTCAGCTAAATGGTGGCTTGTAATAACGGTACTATTGCGGCTATGAACGGTAACTGCTGAAATCAATTTTCAAAAGGTTTTATGCGTTTTTGTAAATGTTTACTTAGTTATCTTATTTACCTTATTTCCTTAAATAATGAAGTTTTGTTAAAGCATCTAGGAACTCTTGGAAAGTGTTTCATAATCTATGCTTAAAACATGATTTTTCTTTTTTTTTATATGTTTATGATGACTAAATTGTAGAATTTAAGCTTATACAAACCGTAGAAACCTTATTATCCAAGAATATTTCAGATTACTTTCAAAGACGTTGTAAAATTTTGCTAGTCAAGACCGAGTGTATAAACAGAACCGCTGTGGACCTCAACAAACTTAACCACTCACGTGGCTAAAGTTGATGACTAGTGAAATTATTGGCTAACAGAAACCAATAGGTTCATACAACCTTAAATTACCTTTCACATAATCTCTCTTTACGACCTGCTTAAACCAAAATGTTATTTTTTTCCCATCTTGATCTAAGAGCATTTCTTGTTTCCCTGATATAAGCATTACTCACTTTGCGAAACTTAGGAAAGTGGGCTAAAATTTAACACTTGGATTAGTAAAAATGAAGAAGCTGCGACAAAACTTCGCAATATTCTTAAAGTTTGCGTAAAAGAGCGAGAAAATTTTGTGAAAAGTTAGGATTTAAACCTTTCCTTCGATCGTAAGATAATTGATCGCCATTGCTACTGCCACATCCATCAAATTCACTGTCAGTGAGACCTCTATTCAAATAGTGAGATTAAACATTCTCTTGTATTGGAATTCGTATAAAAGGACGGAAAAAGTTTGTCAATATCTGAGAACGGAAAAATAAAAATTTTAAAACTTTAATGCCTCTAAAATAAAACGAAACGTATAAGTCACGGAATAAATTTCACGTTTCCATGATAATAAAAATTGTCTCAAAAGTTTTCATTTTTTTTTATGACTTCCATAAAACGAATGCTTAAAATTCCAACTTTGACAACTAGTTTTGAAGATTCTTTTCTTTTACAGTAAAAAGCGAAATGCAGTTCAATTTCTCGAAATGTAAATAAGAACACCTGCAAGTTTCACGCTTTTATTTATAAATAATAATAATAATAACTTTGCGAATATGTCAGAAAGTACTGAGATTAGATTTGAGAATAGCCTTAATAGCTCCGAAGACACTCGCAAGCGAATGTTAAACCAATGGAGGTGTTCTTTTCAAATTTGTCATTTGCATTTCAATTAATTTATTTTTATTTTTATTTTTTACATTAGATAGCCAAGGTCGGTCTGTAACCGGATCCTTTTTTACTTTTTAGATTTTGGCAGCAGATTTTTTATGAGGTCATTTTCAGTTTTGGAACCGGTTCTGAAAGAGAAAGTGCCCTCACGGGGGAAAAAAAACTGAATGAAACCGCAACAATTTTTTTTAAGTAAAAAGATAGACTAGCAGACCTTAAATACTACATGCAAAAAGAATAATTTAAAAATATGGAACCCCAAACTAGAAATTTGCGGACAGGGATCTGTTTAGAAAGAAAATGGTTCCTGTAAAGGACCCTTCACAAAAATTTTCACCTCAAAACAGGACTCTTCACAAAACTTTTCACCTTCAAACAGGACCCTTCACAAAACTCTTTGTCTTAAAAATAGACCTTTTACAAAACTTTTTATCTCCAAACTGCAACTTTTACAAATCTAATGATATAATAGTAAAATCCGAATCAGTTTTACATATATAAAGCAAATATATGTAATTTACATGCATATATCTTCTGAAAAATGTATAAACAAGAATCTGAATATAACTATTATTTCAAATTCACATAATTATGACTAGATTTTTCACAAATATAAAATTTTGTTCACAATTTCACAAAAATAGGACCTTGTGAGAAAAATCTGGACTTACCCTTGGCAAAAGAAAGTCTCCATAGGTTTAAACTTAGGTTGAGAATTTTTGCGCTTATTAGTCTAGTCTTTTTAAGGAAGAAAAAGCATAAAAAAAGAAAGAATTATAGTACGCAACAAGACTAGCACATTATTTATGATAGAAAAAATATTTATGAAGGATCTAGAAATTACTTGTTCACTCAAATATACAGGGTGTCTCATTCGAAAGCGATTTTCATCATAATTTTGTATTAATGAAGATATTTTAACGAAATTTTCAACTTTTTATTGTTGTTGTTTGTTTGCGTTAAGTGAAGAGCCATCATGAAAAGTGCTGAAAGTGGCATAATCCTTCTAAATAACACTGAATTAGAAATTACCTCAAAATGTAGATGACAGTATGTACGGCGTCGACTGGACTAGTCTGTTCCTTCAGCGCTTTTCGAATGTTATTACATTTAATACTAAGCAAAATAAGCATGTTTCACATATCATTACAATATCCTCATTATATTCAAATTGAAAATTTGAATCAGACTCAAAGCCAAACCTCTTTAAAGGGTAACTCTGGGATAGACATAGATTAAGGACCAAGATGGGACATTTACGACAAAATCTGTAATGGCAACAGTACTAGCGTCACTACCGACAAGGGGGAAGAATTAACAAGCCTCCAAAATTTACGTATGTTCAAGAAATATGTTTACGCTCTATGCTTTGAATATCTATTCTTTCCTAAAATGAAGCAGGTTAACAGGTGTCAGAGGATATTCTATTCATGCTTGCTTGCTTTATTTAGCTGCTTCTTTTTTTTTTCTTTTACCGTACTTGTATTGTTCATCTTTACCTTACAAAATGACAATTAGAGTAATAATATAAAAGAAAAACCCTTCAAAATTCTGTTAATAACGTAAATATGTAAGTTTATGAGATTAAATTGTAAAAAACCAAATTCAGGTATTGTGTTAATTTATTCATATCGAATAAAACTTTATTGAATGTCATGTCAGTACCTCTATTTATTTTTAACTGTTAGATTTATATAATTCTAAAAATTTGTCTAAAGAAATTTTTCCCCATCTGTAATTTTATTATTATTTCTTACATGTTAATATTATAAATATTTTTGAATTGGTTGTACGTTATTTACATTAAAAACAATATTTTTATTTTATCTGTAAGAAAGTGAAAATGCGTAAATTTTAAAAGATTATTGTAACGATTGTTTAATATGTTAAACTTCATAAATTAATAAAACATCGCCTATAAAAATTTCCCTACCAAATGGGAATATTTATGAAATTTTCTGGGATTTGTAGAGTGCAGTACTTCGTATATTTTTATATTACACCATTACTTTATGTAGCTTTAAATCCAATTATATCATATTTACTTCATATATAGCATTCAAGACGAAATTTTTACCCTGTTTTTCGTTGCACTTATATCGTTCACTCATCATGTAAAAAAAAAAGCATATATTCGTGCATGAACATAGAATAGATATTAGATATATAAAATAGAATATCTATTCTATGTTCATGTATCGGTGTAAGATTCTATTGAAAACGTAAACATGAAACATTAAAAAAAGAAAGATCACAATAAGGTAGATGCTCAATGATAAAAATTTTACAAGGATGGGGAGTTTCTTCCCCATTGTCACTAAAGGCGCTACGATCGCAATCGCATTACCATTACGCTCTATGGAAATGTCCCATCTTGGATGTTAATCTATGAGGATAGATGGCCATAGTTTTTAAAGATTGACATAAAAATTGTTAGAATGCAAATACAAAAAATATTTATGTATATTTAAAACTCTTATACATATACTCATCCTATTTGGGGCAAAAAATAATTAAACATTGAGAAAAAAAAGTAGGAAACAAAATTGAAATTAAAATAACAGATGGCCATCTCTCCTTTAAGCCGAGAAGAGATGGCCATCCAATACAAGAAAGAAAAAGTGAAGTTAAAGTAGCAAAAAATAACACATTTTTTACAGTTAATCATGAAAAACATATAGCAATTTGTAAAGATGCAATTATATTACATAAAATGAGTGAATAAAATTCGAATAAACAAAATTTGAATCATGTTTTCAGTCCTTCACTTTTCGTAAAATTTTGCCTCAAATTTGGCTAATGTTTTGTTAGTACACGTTTCATGGAACCACTTCAGGCACCTTATGCATTGTATCCAGTCATCCTTCTTGGTTGTGGTATTATATTCTTCTCCACAACCAACACAGTGATCCTCATCCAATTCTATTCCATTGAAATCTGTAGAATCTGATAATTTCAAATGTATTTGATCTTCTTCGCTGTTAGAAGTGTCTTTTTTTTTTTTTTTTCTCGTGGTTTATTTTAGACTTTTCATGAATTTAAGTTTATTTATCAACTTTATCTGTATCTGCGATGAAAGTTTCCAACTTTTTTCAATATTTTTAATATTTTCTGAAAAAACAAACAAACATTGTTAGGTCTTATTATATTCTTACTAGAAAGGTAGCCCGTCAGTAATGACGGAAAATAAGATAGGAAGATATGTACAACACATGTGCAAGAATATGAGTTTTTCTCGGTTGTTCCTCAGTGATAGATGAAAATAACTCATTTTAAAAAAGAAACACATTTATGAAAAACTACGTATGTAATGAATGCATTAAAAATGCAATTTAAGGATATATTAAAATTTGGTCACAAAACTTCAAGATATACGATGTTTTTTGTAAAACTCTTTTATTATTTAAAAGCTGACCCCAATCTTCAGTAACTTCGACATAAATTTTTAACTGCCCTTCCTCTTTACATATTCAAGGTACTTACATATAGTTGCCCATGACAAAAAAAACCGGTTATTTTAAATATAGTTAGTCCAACTGTACAAAATGCTTGTCCTTGTGATTGTTTAATCCATGAGACAGTAATTAATATCTTACAAAGCTCGGTTCTGAGAAGCTGATTCCTTATAACTTCTTGAATAATCTTTGCTTATCGAATTTTTATATTTTTCCCACAAGTTACCTGTATTTGTCGGATTACAAAACATACAAATAAATACAAATGTCTGACACATTTGTGATGGCATTGCTGTTATAGTAGCTTCTTTTCAGGGGCCTCGCTAAGGGGGGGGGGACAGGTGGGGGAGCTTCCCCCCAAAACGATCGTGAATGCTGTTGTACTTGGAAAATTTACAAACTTAGTTGGTGAATTTGTGTAAAACTTTAATAAAAACTATAATACATTTTCTATTTTTGACAGACTTTGCAAAAATTATAAGTCTAATTGGGAATATTATTAAACTTTTTACGAATGAGAATTATATTACATTTTCTAATTGTGGTAACTTGGCAAACTTATAAAACTAATTGGCAAAAACTGAAATTTGACTTGGCAGTTTAAGGTCCTATCCCCCACCAATAAAAAGTCTTCGCGATGGCCCTGCTTCTTCTAAGCATTGATCCCATTCATTATCTTCAGCAAGAAGACAACGCGCACGTACAGCTTCTTGAAATGTATTGTACAGATCTCCATAAAAAATCGGGTAGTTACGAGCTCAGATAGTACAGCATCGTCTAGTTATTAGTATTTTATTAGTAGCATCGGAATGAAGATGTAAAAACATACATTTTCGTATATTACACTTTAAATTCTGACCCATAGATTTTGGAAAATATCTCAAATGCGCGGAGTTTAAATTATATTGCGGTGAGCTTGGTTATGGTAGGCTAATGGTTTTAAATGGGAATTTTGCCAAATTATCCAACTATCGCCAAGTTGGCTTCATATATGACAACTTATTTTTGTTGCCAAATTTGGCGATATTTCGCCAAGTTGGTCAAGATTTGGCGCTATTGAGGTAACCCTGCTTTAGTATTTTTCAACAATTACTCATAACGATGAGGCGGTCCAACCGGAATTGTGAGGGACACACAGAGACTTGGATTTTATACAGATTATTGAAATATTTATATTAGTTAAAATTTAAACAATTATACCAATTTATATAATTATAAACATAAAATTTATATAATTACATTTAGTCAAAATCCTCAATCCGTATAATTTTGAAATATTGATTAAAAGTGATCTCTTTTCGATTTGATGTGGCCATCTAGCCTGAAATTGAAGGATAGATGGCAATCCTATTTAAAGTCCCACTGCGCCATTGTACGTCTTTGTTTTAGACTTAAAAGCAAAGACTGGATTATATTCTAGCCTTAAAAGTCCGTATAGTAAATAAAAATACGGCTTTAGTCTTAATAATAAGATAAAGTCTAGATTCTTAAATCATTTGAAAATATTCATATTTTTTCTATATAAAATCGTCGCTTTTGCTCTTGTTGCAAGACTGCAAGACACCCTTTATCATTTCAAATTAAACAGCTACGAAATGTTCTAGTTATCCGATTTTATTTTATTTATTTATTTATTTTTATTAGCCCCAGGTATGCTATTCCTTTCTCCCAGCAAATAAAATGTCGTCTCCAAAAAACAACGTTCCGTTGTATAAGCCAGCCGTAAAACAAAGCAGATGTATCATTATACTGTTAAATTCTCTACTGCAATTTTTTTAACTTTTAAGCATCGCACATTTTCAATTTTTATATCATCGTATTGGGGAAAAAAGTACTTTTTAATGCAATTTGTTTGAAAACCGCATCTCCACTTATTTTTGAGATATTAATTTTTTTGTAGTTTTTAGCATCATTTGTTTGATTTTGGCAACTTAAGTACTCTATTTCTATAGAAAGTAAAGAAAAAAAGCAATTATATCTTCTTTTTTTTGCCATTTTCCCATAAAAACTAAAGAAAAAAAAATGTTCTTAAAATAGGTGCTATTTTGAAAAAAAAAAAAAATGAATGAATGATTTCTCCTAAAACATGGAGCTATTATAAACTAAATTTAATTTTAAGTATGTATATTTATATTAATATAACAAACAAATGAAGGCATATGAATCATTAGATAGCCGATTTTTTTTGCCGAGTTTCTTCGAATGACGATATCTCTTTTTTAGAATTTGTGTATTATTTAGCGATAGTGACGTCCTATGCATACTTTATTGTAGATGTTGTTTAAGATTATAGATCGTAAATGAGGAATTATTCCTCCAGATGCAAATGACGTCATTTTATATAAAATAAAGGCGTGTGTTTTAAGTCTTAAAGCTGAAATATGTTTTGTACTACAGTAGAGTCCCGATTATCCGAGTCCCGCTTAACCGAGTTATTTTCTTCTGATGGACTGATGGTTTCCATTATCATGAAACAGCTACTATAAATGAAGTATTAGGTGAAGAGAGAACTCTGATTTTCTGGTCAGAATGGGGGGGGGGGGGGGATGTCCATAATTTTTTTTTACACTTCATTTATAATAGCACTTTCATAATAATGGAAGCCACCAGTCCATTAGAAGAAAAGGATTCATTCCAAAGATATACGTTCAATTGAAAAAAAAAAACTATGAACAAATTAATGAATTAAGTAAAAATTTATATTTCATCTCCTTAATTGATGACGATTTGTCTAAATCCGGTTTATACCAGTTTTTTTACTTATCCGAGGTGAGCTTGGTCCGTATTAACTCAGATAATCGGGACTCTACTGTACCTATATTTGTATACATATATATATATATATATTTCGTCGGGGGCGACACTAAATTCTAAAAAAGCAGAATTCCTGTTTTCTAATAGTTTTTATTTTTATTTTATTTTTATTTATTATTATTTTTTTTTTTACCCAGTGCTACTGAAGATTAAATACATTGTAGCTGCATATGAAACCTCTTCCATTAGAATCAGTAAATAGATAATAATAATAATAATAATAATAATAATATTAATAATATTAATAATAATTATAAAAGCAGCATCTAACATCATTTCTTCAATTCCTATTTTTGCTAATTTGAACCTTTGGCAAAATTAGGATTTTGAGAATTTCGACTTTTGAGTTGTTACCTTCCCTATTTTAATTTTCAACAATGACACAATTTCAAAGTAATAAATTCCGCTATTTTAAAATATTTCTACATTAGTTATTTTAACAAATTCCTTCTTTGGATTATTATTATTAAAACAGATTATTTGGAGTAGAAATTAAAATTGAAAAAAAAAAAAACTCTAAATGTCATTCGCCATAATTTTGAATATTATTAAGGCAGGCATTGAAGTTAAAGCGTGAGTTTGTCATCAATTTTTCACAACTACCTGATCTGGATGGTGACAGTTTTTGCGATAAATGCAACAGCGATGATCATTAGCGAATCTTATCAAATTTTAAATGATCGGCAACGAGATAATTACTTTCTTTAATGTGAAAAGAAACTACTCATTTTCCACTTAAAGATTTGTCGCGATTGCTGGTTAATTTCCATAAACCATTCGTTCTAAATTGATAGGTTTTAACTTAAAATCCAAAGTGTCATAAGCTATACAGTGTGTCCCAAAAGTCCTTGACACATTTTAAAATTCAGTATAAAATCAAGTAGTTGTCGTACAGGAGTGCGGTTTGGACTAAAATGCTTCTCACGATGAAAAGTTTTCTTCAAGCGAATGAAAATAATTGTTTCCAAACTTTGATCATAGAAGGTTTCACTTGTCCACAAGTTTGGTTTTAAATATGCGTTTTTACTGATTTTCATATTAGTTTTGACGCTGTGACACGACGACAGAAATGACGACTCCCAGCGATAAAGCTCATTGCATAGGTTGGTACTTCGAATCTGAAAATTAGAAAAAACGCATGTTTGAAACCCAATATGCGGGTTTGAAACCAAATATACGCGCAAGTGGCTCTATCTATGATCGAAGTTTAGAACTAATTTTTTTATTCACTTTAAGAAAATATTTCATCGGGAGAAGCATTTTAGTCCCAAACCTCACTCCTGGGCGACAAAGACTTGATTTTATATTGAATTTTAAAATGTGTCAGGGATTCTTGGTACATCGTGCATTTTATTTAATAATACCGTGTGGTGACCAGCAGTGGTCAAGAACACGTACGTAGCTGCTTTTATTTAATACTCATATGCCCTATATACGTTAGATGTTATTTTTGTTAGATTAATAAAAGAAAGTTTTTGTTTGTGTATGTGTGTCTGTTTGCTCGTTGGCGATGGTTAGAAAAGTCTCTTGAACGCAGAGGCCTGCAAATTTGGTTCTGGATAGACAAAGACAGGTCAGAATGCATCCGAGGCTCAAATTTTGGATATTTTTATTAGCTTTTTTCCCTCACTTCTTTAAGCAATCCAAATTCAATCTTGTTTTTTTATATATTAAATTTTATCCTCTTTTCAATAATGTTTATTTAGAGATCTTATAGCAATATTTTTCAGTCTCCATTTCACCGATAAGAAGGAGTTTGTTCTTTATCAACCAATTTCTATTTGACATCTCATCCACCCAATCTTTTATTTTATAGCAGACTGACTTGTAAAGCAGACTTTCGGAAATCGATAGAAAAATACAAATGTATGAACTAGTTTTTTAAAATGAAATATTATAGAAAGTAAAGCCATAATTTTTTTAAAAAATCTGAAACATAGAAAAGAAAGACATGAAAAGTTGCAGGGTTAATTTCCTATGTAACGCCCTTTATCATCAAAAATTGTTACCATGATGATACAGGTTACATTGAAGTCGGAAGCTTTTTTTCATTAGGCACAAGAAAAGATTTGTTTTGGGATTTTATGCTTACTAATGATCTAGAAGTGCAAATTCGCCTTGGGCGCAAAAATACCCCCCCTCCCCGGATAAAAATGTCTTAATTCAACACTGATTTTAGGTATATTTAATGTTATTAACCCGGACCCGGGAAACGGCGAATTTATAAAATTAAATGAGGGAAACATAATAAATTACAAATTATCCGTAATGAAAATGTATCCATATTAATTCTTAAAGTAGGTTGTAGAATTTATACAAGTAGTTTAACAAATAACAATATAAAAACAAACGAATCGTAAAAGTCAGTTTCTTAACTTTACTTCGAAAAAGAAAAGAAATAATCGAATTGAATAAAAAGAAGAATACATTTTTAAGTAACAGCATAGAGGTGTCGAGTACTTCAAAATCTTACTTAATCTCCAACAATCTGAAATAACACAGATTAAAAAGATTCTTGAATATTTATTTTTAACAAAAAGAGAAGTCATATTTGCATTGATATTATAGATTATTTGGAGTAGAAATTAAAGATTTTTTTTTTCAATTCACCATATTTTGAATCTTATTAGCAGGCAAGGAAGATATATTGTGAATTCATGAATAATTTTTCAAAAATGTGTAATTAGGATGGTGACAGTTTTTGCGATAAATGCGAAAGTGATGATCATTAGCGAATTCTATCAACTATTAAATGATCAGCAAAAAGATAATTTACTTTCTTTAATGTGAAAAAAATCACTCATTTACCTCTTAAAGATTTCTTGATTGCTGATTGATTTTTTTCAAATCATTCGCACTAAATCGATAGGTTTTAATTAATGTAAAACTTCAAGTGTGATAGATGTATATTTTATTCAGTACGCATATTTTATTTTAACATTCTTATGTGTTATATCGTGATTGATATGTTTTGAATATTAAATACGTGACATTTTTCACATTGATAACAAAGCGTAATCTTACACTTAGTTAGCAATGTGAAAAATTTTACGTATTTAATATTCAATAATTTCGAGCGTAATTTTACTGCTGAAAATTAATTGGAAAATTAATTATACTGATATGTTTTTGTTTAAAATGCATATTTTTTTATTTGATATGCATAAGCATACGTGTAATATGTGATGATATATATTTTTTAAATCGATATGCTGATTTTTATTTAATATGCTTATATATTACATACATTTACTTAAAATTGAAAATGTACTTTTTCCTTTAACATACAATAAAATGCTACAGCATTTATAAAATATATAGGGGTCTCCTCTTACTTTAACCAGTAGCTAATTCCTAAACCGTTAGTTTTAGAGGTATAGTTCCAATTTCAAAAGTTCTTTTTCACCACATATCAAAAGTTATTTGTGACGAAATAGTTATTATTTTTTTTTAAGTTAGGAAATTTAAATTTTTATGTGGTTTCTGGTTCTTATAAGTTATAGTTGGAAAACCTTTTTCCATGTTACAGCAATTAAAACAGAAAAAATCATACTCCTACGATCGAAACTTACCGAGTTGTGCTACATCGAATTGTATCACTACATGTAAGTTTCATAGCTCTATCAGAAAACAATAAGCGTGAAAGTAAAATAGTTTTTTTTTTTTTTTTTTTTTTTTTTAAACCACTCTTTCATAAACTTTGAATGTTCATCTTGAAAATCACGCTTAACCCATTAAGGACGAGTCCTTTTACATTTCTTTTAATTCTTCGACACCGGTTTTCTCCACATTGGAATTTAGATTTATATAATCTCTCAAAATTTGAGATTAGATAATGTGAAAATTTCCAAACTAAAATACTGGTATTCAAATTTAAAAGTTTTGTTCGCCTTACATGGAAAGTTTTTTTTGCCAACCGGCTTTAATGAGTTAATGTTTTGACTGTAATTCATTCCAAAAATTTCTGCTATAATACATTAATTCGGTGTTGAAATCGAACTCGATTATGAAAAATTCGCTGTTATGATTGGTAGAAAGCGTAAGCTAGTGAATTTATTAAGAAATATACATAGTTTTTTTCTCTGTTTCATTTTTAAGATAGGGAAACAGGAAAGAAAAAACTGAACATTATTTAAACTATCTTTCTAGGATTTCTAAATTAATTTCCCAACATATAATCGTAAATTAATTAATATTAATGCATTAATTGATAAAAAGTTTTTTTATATTAATTTATTCATCATTTTTTTTTTATAGTTTTTGATCAACCTTTTAGCCTTTAAAATGTTTCATTGTTGCAGTTTCACAGTCATTTGTCCTATTTTGACGAGCGTTTATTGGCATGCATCATAAAATCCGTTTTCGTTTCAACTCATATATAATTGAATGCCTTACAGAGAATAGTTGACGATTTATTACCTATGGCATGCTAACTGAAAAATACCTTTAAATTATTGTATTAATTTATAACTAAGTTAAAAATATTAAAATGTTAAATTGCTATTGGAAACACATCTGTGACCGTAATTTTTACAATTCTAGCATATCAGGTAGTGGATTAAAAATGGATTGGAAAATTCAATCTTTACATATAAAAATCAGGCTGAGTGTAATAAAAGAATGTAAAAATCGAAAAACCGGAAGGCTACTCATCTCTACTAATTTTTAGGTGCGTTTATAATTATATAAATATGTAGCACCTATAGTCGCCGTCTGGTCCGTCCGTCCGTCTGTCTGTCCGTCTGACCAAATATAACAGCGCAAAAACTACCCAACCGAATGGTTTGAAATTTAATATATAGAATGGTTGCAGAATTTTCGAGTCATTTCGAATTTTATGAAAATCGGATCAAAACTTTAAAGGATATTAATAAATGTTTACTTTATTCTATTACGTCCTATCATGCGTAATTAACTCATTGATATCCCATGATAGGTAATGATTCTAGGTTGCCATGGTGATTACGTCCTATTTAAGATGGAATCATATTATTTCCGTATTACTGAATTCAATATATATAATCGTAGTAAATTTTGTATGCATGCATTTTAGCATAAGGGTGCAACAGCTATTGCACCAATATTTGAATATTTATAAAACTAGTTATAGTACATACGCACTTCATTTGCCACGTTTGACTTACAATTTCTGACTTGTTAACTCTTAACAACGATATAATTTAAAATAAGACAACTTAAAAAGATTTTCTAAATACTTATTTTAAACAAAAAAGTCCCCGTTTCATTATTATTATATATTAATTGAGCAGAAATTTAATGTTACAAATATTTTTATATTTCATTCACTATAATTCTACTATATGTTACTAAGACGGGCGTCGAAGATAAAATGTGTATTCAAAAATAATTTTTTAAACTAGATAGTTAGGATGATGACATTTTTTTGCGATAAATGTGAAAAGCAATGATCATTAGTCTATTCTACCGAGTTTTAAATGACTCCCAAAGGGATAATTTAATTTCTTTAATGTGGAAAAACTCAATTTTACTTATCTTTAAGTTTCCTTATGATTGCTGTTTGATTTAAGTAAATCATTTATGCTAAATATTCGATTTTAATTAATTTTAAATCCATTATGATAGATATATTTTTTTATTTGATATGCATATTACAAGTCTTCAACAAATGCACAATTGAAGTTTTGCCAACGTATATTTTTATCAAATAAATATTTAATGAAATGCAACTTTAACTTTATGATTAGTTTCTGGAATAAGAACCAAATAAATGAAATGAAACACCTGAACAACCTATGAGTTGTTAGTGAATATACGTATCAGCAAGCTTGTTGTTGTTATATAGGAAAAGGTGCAAGACAAAATTGCGGCAAACGTATAAATAAACTTTACTTTGTTGGGAAAACATTTGTTTTAACAAAGATTATACTATTTTGTTCTAGAAACTCTAGTAACTTACGTAAAATTTGGTGTATCGCCAAGAAATTTCAGCACGTTGTTGAGGTACACTAGTTTATATCGCTCACCCGCAAGAAAAGTGACACACCTCGACAAAATTTCACAGGAAAGTGAAAAGAGGATTCGCATGCTTTTACTGTAACATGAAATCACTGCATTTAGCTCTGCATGCAGCAGTACAAACTTTCAAAAAACCGTAAAATCTAGATGAGTGTTGGAAGGTTGAGTAATTTTACCTCCTCACATAATTTGCCCCACTTCTGTGGTCAGGAATAGATTTATAGCGTAATAAAGTGATTTTCCGTATAACTACACTTATGAAAGTTACCCTGTAAACGCGAAATGAATTTGTCAGTTTCATGCGGGTGGTCTATTTGATCTATTTGAATAGGATTATATTTTACATATATTTGATTATATTTATTACATACATTTAATTATATTTGGATTATATTCTATATGATCTATTTGGATTAGGAGGGGTGCAAATCCATATTCCGGATGCAGATATATCCCCAATTTCCGAGCATAAGCAATTCAATCTACCAATCAGTCAACCAATCACTTTACGTACTTAAAATAACCGTCGTTTCATAGATAGTATTTTTAAGGGGACAGGTAAAACATTTTAATATATCATCGTCTATTGCGCGCCAAAATTAGCGATATTGACACTAATGCGACCTCTCGAAGAAGGATGGTATATTATTTATACCACTTAATTTTATTCAAGATTTTGTACCAGAATTTTTTAATAGAATTTCACTTTTATAACTTTGGTGGGAAAAAAGTTGCAAAATTATATTTCCATATTTTCAAATAAAATTTTTCAAAAATTCTGGTGTGAATTCAACTAGATTATTTTAACACAATTATTCTAATTGGTAAACAATTCATATTAGATGCAAATTTCCAACTGGGCGAAAAATGTCCGGACCAGGATTTGAACCCGGGATCTCCTGGCTGAAGCCGCCAGTGCTCTGCCATCTGAGCTATCCCAGACGATTCTGGTCGAACTTTTTCACCCAGCTAACCTTGAAGATTACAGCAAGGTTAGCTGGGTGAAAAAGTTCGACCAGAATCGTCCGGGATAGCTCAGATGGCAGCGCACTGGCGGCTTCAGCCAGGAGATCCCGGGTTCAAATCCTGGTCCGGACATTTTTCGCCCAGTTGGAAATTTACATCTAATGTGAATTCAACATTCTTTCTTTCTAACCGATGACCAGACCCCTACCTGCCGGGAAGCCCCAGCTGAACGGGTTTGATTCCTGGTATCGGGGCGGGTGACCGCCTAATCGCCATGTAGCGGCAATAAACCTAACGAGCGCCTAGAACGTATCGGCAGTGCCGTTTGCTTAGATGTGAACGGTGTTATGTCGGTTGCTTAGCATTTATACCCTGTTGTTTGGAATCTGCACATCGCTACTCATGTTGATCTCGTAATTTGGAACCTTGGTCAGGTAACGAGACCTTCACCTGTCAAGGCACCTCCAGAGGTATAATTCACAGGTAACTTGGATGACTTTGCACCCACGACGGATTTTACATGCACCAGGTGCCATTAGCGTACATGGCGGATTATAGCCAGCAGTAGGCTTCTATCCCGCGGCCTTAGCTGCGGATTTGATGCTCTGCCAACTAGGCCACCGCTGTCCGAACTACTTCTGATTGACCTGGAGTTTTAAAGCCGAATTGTTAGTACAGACTTGTCGAAAGAAAATGGATTTGGAGGGGGGCGGGGGGTAGCAAAAAAGAAAAAAATGGTACGCCGCAGATAGACAAGTTGCACCGAAAGTTAATTTTGGGCCGAAATGCTAGGCAAACATAACGATGCAGGTGGATGAGTCTCCGCCTATCTACCGTACCCCACCGCGTAGAAACTGGCTCCGTAGACATCCCACTGGAGAGGGTCCGGTAGCTTGTACAGGCTATACGCTATACTCTATGTGCAACTACGAATATTAAAGAGGCGGCAGTCAAAAAAAGAAAAAAAACCCTGAAAGGGAAGGGGGTTAGCTTGTACACGTTATTATGCTTAAAACTTACGTATAGCTATTTACTTAACTAGGGAATTCAACATTCAACATTACAGAAACACAAATACTTATCATTGAAAGGGTTAAAGTGAATGAGGATAAAAATAAAAAGTTGCCACAAAACACTCTGCTGTGTCAAACAATTCTCACTGAAAACAAGTTGGAAATTGCACGTCAAACGTGGCAAATGAGATGCGTTCGTACTATAACTAATTTTATAAATATTTTTTGCACTGCATATTGTACTGAATGTATATTTTAGTGCATTTCATAAGTGCATATCCATTTTATGCTGTTCGAAAGGCTGTAACATCATTAAAAGTCACTTGGAATATTTTTTTCCCATTGACCGCTATGTAATGGGAAACTTTTGACTGTCCCTGTAATTAAACTATATTTAATCAAACCAACCGATTTTCATAAAATTTGAAATGACTCAACAAACTTTTGCAACAATTATATATTTAAAATTTCAGACTATTCGGCTGGGTAGTTTTTGCTCTGTTATATGCGGACGGACAGACAGGCGGACTGAACGACGACTATAGATGCTACGTATTTATATAATTACGAACGCACCTTAAAAGCCAACTGGCTTAATGTAAGTAAATGTCTATGCAATTAAATAAGAAACAATGACTTGAAATTGTTTTATAACACTTTACAATATAGTTGAAAAGTGTTTATAAATTCGGTTTGTCTGTCTGTCTGTCATATCCGTCTATCCGTGCTCGCGTAAATATAGTCAGATTGCCATGAAATTGATATATGTTATTCGGGGTTTACTATGGCATGTTCGGTATTGAAAATGAAATGTGTAGCATTTACGGCTCATTTAAAGGGAATCTCAAAAGAAGTAATTTACATTACGGCCTATGGGGAAAAATCGTTTCCGGTGTATTTTAATGATATTAGACTATTTTAAACATATCGAAATATATATATACCACTGAGGTGTACTACAAAGCGCTTAATGTAGAATCTGTTGTGCATAGAATTTATCGCTCATTTACAGGGACACACAAAAGTATTTGGCCACATTCATGCCTATGAAGAATAATTGCTTGAAATGCGTTTCCAGCTATGGTCCGCGTTTTAAAATTCAACTATTTTTTGCATATTACTTGGTGGGTATAAATTCTATACATCCAATACAGGGCTGCGCAAAAGATCTCAAGTACATTTCTACTTATGGGCAGAAATTGCTGAATGGGAATTTTCAACTGTGCTATGCGTTTAATTGATCTATCTTTTAGTATAATATGTAGTACTATACCGAGTGAGCCAAAATTTCCTTAAAACTTTAAAAACTCATAAAAAAGGAAGAAATTATGATAAAGGAATGCGGTTTGCAAGAAAAGGCTCACAAGGTAGTCGGATTTTTTTTTATTAGCAAAAAAAATTAGTTAAAAAAATCACGTGTAGAGGGCGCTGACGAACCGAAACACAATGAACACATACTACAACACAACCTGGTTGTGTCGTAGAATGTTTTGGAGGTCATGTTGAACATTTGTTATTGGAAGAACAAATAAATGGAGCGTATTGTTGTCTTGTTTATTGCGTTTTGGGTCGTCAACGCCCTCTATATGTGATTTTTTAACTAATTTTCTTTCTTTCTTTTTTTTTTCCGCTGCAAAAAAAAAACAAACCTACTAACTACCTTGTGAGCCCTATTCTTGCAAACCGCACTCCTTTACCATATTTTTTTTCCTTTTTTTATGAGTTTTTAAAGTTGTAACGAACTTTTAACTCACCCGGTATAAATCTATACGCCATATATAGACAACCAAAAAATTCAGATATTTTCGAACTGCTGATGATATTTGCAAAAATTAGATTTTCAAATGCGTTATGCATTTTCTAAAAATTTTATTTTGACGTCTTACCACCTTATTAAAGTGTAAAGTTTTGTTCGTATTCCGAATGTGCTAAAAAGTATTTCATAATCTATGCTGGAAGCATGATTTTTCGTTTTTGTATTTTCTTAAAAATTACTTCTGGCTTTTTATTTTTCTAATAGTAAAGTAATTAATCACAAAAAAATATTGTTTCGAGAAAACGAGAACGAACAATGCTGGTCTTTCTTTTGCGAGAAAATGTGTTATACCATGAAATTTATCTACAGGGTGTCCGGTCTCAACGGTGTTCAATGGTTAATTCCTAAACCGTTAGTCATAGCCATATAGTTCCACTTACAAAAATGTTTTAAATTAGGTAAAGAAATATTTTAAAAGCGATTTGGATCAATAAAAACATTTCTTAAAAAATTACGAAATTTAAATTTTTATACGGTCCCCCGGTCCTATAAGTTATATTTAGTAAAATTTTCCTATGACACTGACAAGTAAGACAAAAAAAGTCTTATTCATATAACACTAAAATTAAGCGAGTTACGAAACTTTAAAAATGCATGACTTATGCCACTTTTCTGCTCTGAAAACTAATGAGTTCGGCTTGGCTTTGAGGGGTCACATACCAAGTGCTTAAAGCATTCGAAGATCTTATTTCCTGAGTATCTGCGCCTTGAAAAAAATCGCACAAGTATTACGATTAATTTAACATTTATTAAGTTTCAGATTGGCTAAAATAACATATGTTTTATTTTGTAAGGATTTGAGACTGTTTCTTTTATGGTTACATTTAGCAAAAATTGTTATTTTTATAAGTTTTTATGTTACTTCAACGATCGTATGTATGTTTTTCCAGTTCAAAATTTGTACTCGAACTTTAACTCACTTTCAAATATCCGATCGAGATTACATTTACATACTGGCGCAAATCCGATAACAATCTAATATTATTATGATTTTCGGTGGTTACCATTTATACTTATTTTACAGGATAACACAACAAATTTCGGATAGATTGCCGCCAAGAAGTTTAAGAAAACATTTTTAAATTAGATAACATAAGACTGCGATGGTTGTGTTTTTTAACTTTTATGTATTTTTTAGCATTGAATCCGAAAATTACCTTAATTTTTAACCATCATGTCCAGATATTTCGTAAATCATAAATTGTCAAATTTAAAGAATAACAAAAATCGGATACTATGGAGTAGAGGATATGGTTGTGTTTTTAACTTTTGATAATTGATTTTTACGTACTTTTTAGCACGGAATGTGAAAACGACCTTCATTTTTAACCATCACGTTAGAATTTTTTTGCAAATCGTAAATGTGTAAGTTAAAATATAGCGAAAATCTCATACTATAAAACATATGTAAAACTTTTTTTATTTTATTTTATTTTATTTTATTTTATTTTATCTTATTCAATAATTTATTCGATATTTTTGCTTATCCTGGGATTCTTACAGCTAAACAGCTGAGTGGTCTGATGAGATGAGGGAGGAGATTCAATTTTAACTTTGAACTTTTTAACTTTGAAATTTGCAATTTGTGAAAATCCTGATGTGATGATTAAAAATGAAGGTCAATTTCAGATTCAGCGGTACAGAATACACAAGAATCAATTATCAAAAGCTAAAAAACATGACATAACCCAACTTTTGCAGGCTAGTGTAATCTAATAATATTTTAAAATACGTATCATTCTTAGCATCATTTTATTTAACAAAAATTCTGTTTTTTCTTTCTTCTTAAATGTTTATTACAAATTGTATATTTTGCATTAATATGTCGGAATGATTAAAGATTTCAAATTTGAAATGTTAATTTTACTCTCAGTCATTTTTTAATATATCTGACTAAATTATATTTCGACTAAATTTGTGAATGACCCATGATTTGCAGATGATCCATGATTTGCAGCAAAAAATATGCTGCAACTTTAAACAGCTTGGTCAATTTTAATCGTAGAATAACGGGACTTTTTTTCCATTACTTGTCAGTGTAAAAGGAAAATTTTATTAAATATAACTTATAATACCGGGGGACCGTATAAAAATTTAAATTTCGTAATTTTTTAAGAAATGTTTTTATTGACGCAAATCGCTTTTAAAATATTTCTTTACCTAATTTAAAACATTTTTGTAATTGGGAACTATATGTCTATGACTAACGGTTTAATAATTAGCCATTGGACACCATTGAGACCGGACACCCTGTATAACGATAAACTGTGTCTAATGATAATTTCTGCTGTTCAGACAGACTTTTTTATATGAGAACTAATGCAAAGCAAACTTTTCGATAAAGATAATTCGTTTTTTTGTAAAACTGTTTATAACGATAACTTTGCATTTGTTGGCTAGGTTGCTGCGTATCTGAAAGCTTTAAATGTTACAGAACATTAAAACCCAATTATATTGAAAACTGGTTAATTAAAATATTTTTTGCTAGTTCTACTTTTGTTATAAACAGCTTTCACTGACGTTGTATCTAACCGCGAGAAATATTCTTGAAGCTTGTAAATTTTAACACGTAGATAGTAAAAGTCAAGTTTGCGCAGTGGCGATGTGTGCGGTAAGTACAGTGATGGGTAGAGTAGGTGGGGGTAAAGATACGCACTTTCCATACATTTTTATTTTTAACGCACACATTGGTCTAAACTTATGTAATGAGTGATTAAAATATTAGATTAGAACCTTAGGCAAGTGTCAGCATCAACCAACATTCTGTCAAATTATAATTCTGCGAGAAATTGCAATTTTTAAAAAACATTGCTCTGCGTATCTTTGCCCCATTGGTTGGGGTAAAAGTACGCAGCCATGGGGCAAAGATACGCAGTGCGTATTTTTGCCTAATTACTGTGGGTTTTTGCCCCATTTCCAATAAAACGAATGAGTTATGCAAAAGCATTAGCAAATTTCACTAGTATTTATAGTTAAACTGAAAATTGTAAGTTAAACCATTACAAAAAAAAAAAAAAAAGAAAAGAAAACAGCTGTCTGTGAGATCGCAAATAGCAGTTAATCTCTAATTACTGTGACAAAAATTGTTGCATAAATACTGTGAGCGGTCCCAAAGACCCCTTGATCGTAGAATGAATAAAAGGGTTGACTGACTCATAAGATACTGATTTTGCGCTAAACTTTATGTAAAGGCCTATTATAATAAAAATTATCCTTATTTAGAAGTCTTTAGCTGTACTACTAAGTTTCCAAACGAATCAAAATGAAATTAACATCAATAGTTAAATTGAAAATTACAAGCTAAGATATGAAAACTGAATATAGCAGCGGTCTGTGAGACCGTTAACAGGAGTTAAGGGTTAAGACTTAAAACAAAATCGTTTTGTGAAACAAGAATATTGATTTTTAAAAGTAGGTAGGTAGATACCTACGTTTTATATTGGAAAAAACTTAACTAGAAAAGGAAAAGGTAGTTAACTAGCTTATAGTTAAGTAGCTATTATATTTTATACAATATAAAAAATAAAACTTTCCACAATGTAATTGTGGAAAGCTTTGCATCTAGCTAAAACGATAGGACAAAGCCGCAAATCTTAAACTCGTGCGTATCTTTGCCCCAAGACGGATGCGTACTTTTACCTCATTCTGCAGTATTTTACTTAACCAGCTACTGACAAGTTTAAGCAAATGCGATCGAGGTAAACTATACGGCATTTAGAAGCTATAGAGCTTCGTTCTCCACTGAATTTTTGGATTTGTAAAAATGCGAAGCAGTGACCCGGAGCCGAACAATTTTTGATGCTCCAGCTCCAGCTCCGCTCCTAGAGAATATACTGAGGCTCCAGCTCCGGCTCCGGCTCCAACTCGGCTCCGACTTCACGCTTTTGAGTTGCAGATTTTAATTTACACGTTTAATTTTTTGCTCACAAATACTTTCTACCTCATTAAAGATCTGACAAAATGCATTTTTCTTCTCATCAAACTTCAACTATCCTTGTTCAGAAAGTATGACATCTTTTAGCTTTTGCTTTTAAAATAGAAAGTTTGGTGGAATTTTAAACACAAAAATCTTAAATTTCTTCTACACTTTTCAAACAGCCAAAATTGTACAACTACACATGTAAACAACAGGCGGCCATATTTGTTTTCGAATAGTGTTGTCACTTAGTTCAAGTAGAAAGTAGAAGTAAAGTAGTGTTACCATGTTTTGAGAAGGTTTCCTTCTCTAATAATAATAATAAAAACCTAAAAAAGGATATAATTAAAATACTGAATAATGATGTACAGTAGAAGATCTTTATAACGCAAACCTAAAAACGCAAGGTTGTGTGTTATATAGAATTTTGCATTATATGGATCACATTTCACACATCATTAAATTTACCTTATAAACACGACCATATAAATCTGAAACATACCAAAATACATTAGAGTATCTTTATACTGCACTTCTTGTCACCAGGAATTATCCAAATTATAAATTTTTGTATTATATGATCATTTTATATTGTTTATTTTATAAACATGGTCCAACTATACCTGGACCCAATCATTCATTATATTACTCATTTCCAAAAATATAATATTTATTGTAATAATAGCAATTGTTTTTCATTAAAAAGTTTTGAATTAAGGAGATAAAGTTGAATTAATGTATCAAATGTAGTTTTCTAGAGAGTAGCAATTTTTACGATGTGGTATTTCAGGTGCTTCTTACCTGCAAAATTCATTGTTTACATCTGAGAAGTTGTGCGTTATATGGAGAATTGCATTATATAGAATCGCGCTATAAAGATCTTCTACTGTAATTAAAATATTTTGAGCCTAGAAATTTAAAAGACTGAAAAAAAAAAAGATTGAAAAGAATATTAAAAACTAAAGGAGCCCTGGATCTGGGGAAAATTTAGAGCTCCAGCTCCGGCTCCAGCTCCAGGGAAAACACAGCTCCGGAGCGCTCCGGCTCCGGGCTCCAGCTCCAGCTCCGGGTCCCTGATGCGAAGTATTGTGAGCTTAATAATAGAGTGAAATTTTAAAAATATTAGATCAAAATTCGAAAATTTAAACTTACCTCATTTTCTTGGCACGGAGTGCTGTTTTTTTCACAAGGTTTGAACACACAACTACTACACTTGAGACCAAACTACCATCTAGCGGTCATGATTGTAGAAATGTTTCTTCATATTAAATCAGTCAGTGCGTATCTTTACCCCCACCTACTCTATGACCTGAATAATGTTGTCTTAGAAGTGGCATTTATTGATGTTTAGTATTTTTGTAACTGAAATTACTTACGTTTTGCTAATAACTAATTATTTAATAAGCGATTTAACAACAGTATTTGCATCAATTACTTTTGCCATCTAATTGGGAATTTTCAATTTTCTTTTTTATTAACCCTTTGAATGTCTGAGGGGGGGGGGGGGTCTCCCTCCGACAAATGCTCTCCTGCATTTGTTTATAAATGCTTATAAAACTCTTTTGTTTACCAGATGTGGCGGTTAATAATTCTTTATTTTTTTCAGGAGGTGGCCCTGGAAAAAAAGGTTAATTCACAGTCTAATTTCTTGTGTCTTTTTGCAGCTATGACAATACCTTTCAAAATGCCAGTGATGTTTAAGCTTTCTCAAGTTAGCGTCTTATTTTTCTCGGATTGTAAACATATTAAGTTTCCAGCCAGAGGAAGAACATGTGCGGCACATACTGTTTTCCTAGCTCAATAAAAAGAAAACATTGTATACTTGTGGAAACTTATGGTGATAATGTCCTAACGGAAGATCAGAGGATGACCCAGGACAACCACCGATATCGACCGCAAAACTGAATCGCTTTGGAAGGGAGGCAATCTGTGCATTTGGTGGGATCAGAAGGGTGTCGTGTGCCATGAGCTTCTATAGTCTGGAAAAACAGTTAATACCGTTCCTTACCCTCAACGAATGATCAATTTCAACCATGCATTGATCCAAAAGCGACCACAATGTGCTACAAGACACGGAAAAGGGATTTTGCCGCACGACACCCCCCTCCTCACACACAACGAAAACGGCTATAGACACCATTTTTATACTTGGCGGGTAAATCTTGCTCACCCGGCGTACTTACCAAACTTGGCCAACTACCACCTCTTTTCATCATTGTCACACGCACTCTTCATGAAACATTTCAACAATTACGGGGATGTTGAAAAATGACTTGATGACTGGATCATCTCAAAAGGTGCACGGTTTTTATAGGAGGGCATCCACACCTTGCCATAGAAATGGGGTAAATGTGTAGCCAGCGATAGCACATACTTTGAATAAACCATTTTTACCTTTCTCCCAAATTATACGCTTTTTTGTAATGAAAAAATTAAGAATTGTTAATCGCCACACCTAGTAAATACTTTTCGACGAATTGGTACAAAAGTACCTTTAACATATCTTTATCTTAACTAGTTCTTATAACATAATTCTGATTAAAATATTTTTGTCTACAGCCAATTATTTTGTTTACTGCAAACGGAATTTTACATCACAGCCACTTAGAGGGGTAATTTTGAAATTATTTATTTCAGGTTTTCTATTTGAAACTATACTATACGTTGCACGATGGGATAAACAATAAATTGAAATTCCTAACTTTAAAAAAGGGAAAAAAGAGAAGTTCGGAAAAAGATTTGCGATACTTTTCTTTTTTCTTTTTTTTAAAGTTAGGATTTTTTGTAGCAGTAAAGTTTTTATGTTTTCAGCACATCCATTGAAAACTAGTTAGTTTCATCTCTGATTATTATTATACGTAAATACTAATAATACTAAATCTAAAGACATGTATTAATAAGATCCCCGGGACACTTATCAATGCTTACCTTTTGAGTACCATTATTTACTAATAATAATCATTCCCTTATTTGATCGCATCAGAATGAAAAAATTACTACATCCTAAAAAAGGCCTTAACATCATTAGTTCAGGCATCGTATTTAGTATATGACTTTCGCCGTTGTCAATATCCTTCTTTCAATTTTCCCGTAAAAAATACTTCTGTGGCATCGATCATGTGTTTCCTTCAAGAGTGCCGCGAAGGAATGACATCCAAGTTCAATTATTTTCTACGAATGATGGATTGACACTCGGCATTTACCAATAAAAGCGAACGGAATTCAATGCACATCATTTTAAGAAATCAAAATGTTTACCAAGAGTTCCAGTGGCATTTTGAACAGCAAACATAAGCAAACATATATTATTCAAATTCAAACATTATTAAATTGCTCACCAATTATTTCTTTAATTTCTTTTAAATACTTTGATTGCCTATCATTCACTAAAGAAATAATTTAGTTGTAAGGATGGAGATTCAGTATCTGCATAAATTGAAAAGCCTGTAAATGGTGCATATAAATGCCACTTTTTCTAACCGAACTCTACCTTTAAGGTATCGAATGAGCTCGGACAGAAAAAAAAAACGTTGTAAGAAGAAGTTTAAATATCCAAATGTAATATTGGGTGCGGTAGTTTAAGTGAAGAGGCTAGTGATGTTTTAGTGCTCATGGTATCCTGAAGATTGATAATCCAGTTTTCAAATAACAAAGCAGCTATCCTATTTTTGGCCTTTTTCTAGGGAGCATTTTAAGCTCAGAAAATTGAGCACCTTTTCTGCCCAGAAAAGACTGAAAATAACATGATTAAAGTTCCATAAGTTCACAGGACTTAATTTAGTGTTAAAGTAATATAGTTGATATAGTACGTTTTCTAGAGAGTTTTTTAAGCTCAGAAAATTGAGCACCGTTTCTGCCCGGGGAAGACTGAAAATAAAATAACATGATTAAAGTTCCATAATTTCATAGGACTTACTAGTGTTACAGTGAAATATATTCTTCAACGTCTAAACCCGTAACTAGAAACGTGGAAAAATAAAATAGAACAGGGGGCATGCGGTCTTAGAAACAGCATTTATTTATAGATCCAATTAAACTTCCTTATTCAGATATTAGTACGAAACTGTACAGATGTGTACTTTAGGCATCCAATCAATGAAAAAAAAAAAGAAGTTTTCAATTTTCAAAGAAATTTTTGCACAGAAGACATCTTTGAAACATTTTCTGGAGAAGAAACTCATTTAAAACACCGAAACAACTGCAAGTTGCTTTATTTTTATTTTTTGTTACGCATGTTTTTCAATACCTTGGGTTTTATACGTAACGTGTTCATCATGGTACAAAATATTTTTTCAACATCTTTTATATGTACATGTCTGCTTCAATTGCAATAACAACAGAGAAAGTTATTCACATAAATTTGGATAAAATATTTTCCGCTCAAAATCCAAACATTTTTCTGGTGAAGGGATTCGTTTATGAAATCCTGAAACAGCTGCAAGTTGCTTTATTTTTTATCTATTTATTTATTTATTTTCGCTATGCATCTTTTCCAATACCGTGGGTTTTATACGTCACGTATTCATTGTAGCATGAAAAGGTTTTTCCAACCTAACTTATATGTGCTTGCCTGCCTCAATTAGAATAGCAATAGCAACTGAGAACTGTTATTCAAGCTCATGAATTTTAATCACTTTTGGCTCCAAGTATTTCCCCGTTCTTTTCAGGCATTTTCACCCTCGTTCTACTTCTTAATTGACGATGGACGTACAGCCTATTGTTCTTTGGACGTGTGTGGGGGAGCTGCATTCTTTTGTGGGGTGCTCATTCCACACTATGAAAAGAATTTTGAGGTGGTGAGGGGGAGTATAGTTGATGAAATGAGGAAGAGGAAACGGAGGATCATGTCAACGAAATAAAAAGACCAAAAAGGAATTTCTTAGACGTCATCAAAAGCTCAGTCTTCATATTCAATTTATAAAACCCGAAAATGGCATTTTTAATGATTAAAATAATTGCTGCATTGATTAAAATATTCTTGGCGCACATTTAGAAAAGAAAGAACATAATAATAAAAGATAAAAATGAGAACAGTTTCAAAGCGTTTAAGTTAAAATATCCAGAGTTATGCGTCCAAGAATGAATCAAAGATAAAACAGTGACAAGTAAAATTTAATACGATAAATTAAATTCATCTTCAAATCTTTAATTTTAATTTTTCCTTTTCTTTCCTTTTTTTAACACATTCCAACATAGTTGAAAAATATCTATAAGCATTCGGTTTGCCTGTCTGTCTGCCCGTCTGTCTATCTCTCCGTGTTCTAACACGCTTAAATATACTCGGATATCCATGTCATTGATATACGTTATTGAAGTTTACCATGGCATGTTCTGCATTGAAAATGAAGGCTATAGCATTTATATTTTGTTTACAGGAGCACTTAAAAGAATACCTTTACAGTATGGTTTATGGCGTATTCATTTCTAGTGTGTTTTAATGATGCTGTACTACTTCAAACATATCGAAAATTCTATACATCACTGAAGTGTACAACAAGATGCTTACTATTGAGTATGGTATATGCAGTACTTATAGTTTACAGAGGAACTCCAAGAAATTCTATTATATTATGGTCTATGGATAAAAATCATTTGTGGTGTATTTTATTCATGTGGTATATTTTATATATGGTGTAAGGGGGAAAACTGTTTGCAGAGTACTTTAATTATTTTACTCTATCTCAAATGTAATTTGATGCTTAAATTGGCCCTCCGTGAGGAACGAGTTTTACTTGCCTGGTGTAAGGAGAAAAACTGTTTGCAGAGTACTTTAATTATGTTATACTGTCTCAAATATGAAAAAATTGATACAGTAGAGTCCCGCTTAACCGAGTTTCCACTTTAACCGAGTTACTTTCTTCTGATGAAAAAAAAAAGCCACTTTTTTTTTTTTTTTAAATCTATTTAATACTTTGAGCAGAAAGAAGAGTCTATATTTGCAATTTTCATGATACTAATAGAATCACATAACCACCAATTTGTACGGTTTTGCTACCTCTAAAATTTAATAAAAATTTTTGCTATATTTAATCATTAACAATTTTTAGATTTCGACGATTGAATTAGGCAAAATTTACTGGTAAGATTTAGTGGTAAGGAAAAATCTTAGAAATTAACGGCTGTGCAGTAGCGTAATGCTGTAGCCTACCCCCCCCCCCCCCCCCCAAAAAAAAAAAAAAAGAATGAAGCGAAATTCATATTCAACAAACAAAAAACTAAAAACTCAAGGGTTTTTTCAAATAAACAATTTCATTCCCCGTTTTTCTTATAAAAATAACGGAAATGTACATCAAAGAAATGTTGCTAGTACCATAAAAATTAATGAATTAGATGAAAATTTATATTTCCTCTCCTTAGTTGGTGCCGATTTGTGTAAATCCGGTTTATCAGAGTTTTTTGCTTATCTGAAGTGAGCTTGGTCTATATTAACTCGGATAATCGGGACTCTACTGCAGTGCATTTTAAGAAGTCGAAATCAATTCCACTGCAGTAATTAAGGGAGAAGGTGGTAACATGGAACCCTTTTCAAATGGAGGCAAACGCGAAACATTTAAAAGGTGTTAATACATAAGTGACTTTATTACCGATTTTTTAGTACTTATAAGGATCAAACCTTGAAAATGTATTTGTAATTTAATATAAAAAACAGTAGAAAAGTAATTATTTTAAAGCTCCCCCCCCCCCCCCCAAAAAAAGCGAGTTTTCAAAAAATTGGGGTCGGGGATGAACAACCACTGAAAATTCTACAATTTGGCTTACTCATACAATAACATTTATCTCATCCTTTTTAAAATGACTTAGATCTAAGCAACTAATTACGAACAATGCTAACAATTTGTGCTTAATTTAAATGAATAGATTAGATCGTTTCTTTAGATTTAAATGAACATAATTTAAACTAGAAAATCTTCAGATAAGAGGCCTTAACGTCAGCTCTACAAGTCATTCTTTATTAACCCCACTAATATTTAATATAATCTGCATAATATTTTATATTCTACAATCCGATTTTTTTTTTAAGTTGAATGTAAATTTATAATCATGTAAGATTTATCGAAACTTCTGGAATTATTTAGAAGTTTGACATTAAACACAGTTTTATGATATGATTTGATAAACTACTTATTCTTTTTCTTTCTTTCCGGAAGAAGAATATATTTCTTCAGGAGAGGCTCAGTTCTCTCCCGTTGTCACTTTAATTTTATGTTCTCAATTTCCAGTAATTTGCCATTTCATTACTCGAACATACGTATGAATGCATTTACTTTTGCAGCTTGAATAGATTAACTATCTCCTAGTACACGAAATTTTATATTATCCTCAAAATAATACATACTTTTCAACCACAAAACATGATCATAAGTTGCAAAAACTGAATAAAATTTCTTGTAATAAATATACTTATACAAATGCAAAAAGCTCTTATGACACTTATGTTCAATTTACATATCCAACCTTTTTATAATTTTCGTTTGGAAAATAATTTTGGTCATCTTTCTTTAGTAGTTAAAATAAATCCTCGTCTATTTCAATAGAAAAAGCATATTAAAAACTAGAAAACAGGATTTCTTCTTTTTCAGAATTTAGTGCCGCCGCCGATGGAAAAAAATGTATGTATATATAAATAGTACAAAACATATTTCAATTTTAAGACTTAAAACACACATTTTATTTTAAGTAAAATGACGTCATTCGCATCCGCTTAAGAATTCCACATTTACGATCCACTCTTTAAACATCTACAGTAAAGCATGCATAGGATGTCACTATCGCAAAATAATACATAAATGCAGCAAAAAGATGCCGTCATTAAAGAAACTCGACCAAAAAAAACCAGCTATCTAATGATTCATAGGCCTTCATTTGTTTGTAACATTAATATAGATATCTTAAAATTAAATATAGTTTATAATAGTTCCATGTTTTAACAGAAATTATTCGTTTATATTTTTTCAAAATAGCACGTATTTTAATTGCATTTTCTTTCTGTTGTTATGAGAAAATGGCAACAAAAAGATATATAATTCTATTTTTCAACTATTTTCCCTTTACTTTCTACATAAATGGAGTACTTGAGTTGCCAAAATTAAACAAATGGTGCTAAAAACTACAATAAAATTAATATTTCAAAAGTCAATGGAGATACAGTTTTCAAACAAATTGCATTTAAAAGTACTTTTTTTCCCAGTACGACGGTATAAAAATTGAAAATGTGCGATGCTTAGAAATTTTAAAAAATGCTATAGAGTATTTAATTGTACAATGATATCTGCTTTGTTTATTGCTGGCTTCTGTAAGGTAACGTTATTTATTAAACACAAAAAAAGCTGGGAGAAAGAAATAGCATACCGTACCGGGGGGTAATTAAACTCTTTCGAAAATTAGGTATTTTGTTAAGAAAATATTGCGTCAAAATAATCCGATTTACTTGAATTTTCTTTTCTTTCTTATGCTTTGAAATACAATCTTTAGCTATCGATTTAAGGAAAGAGAGAGAAAAAAATGAAATGCATTGGAAATTTTATTTAAAAAAATGAGAAATTAAAATGTTTTATATTTTTCCAATGGATGCATAAAATTTCCCAATAATTTATACAATTAATTTGGAAATTCTAATAAAAGTAATGGTAAATTTTCAATAGCGATCGGGATAATTTAAGATCTTCCTTTAAGAAATTTGGCATTCATAATTTAAAATTCATTATACAAATGTGCCATTTTCTTTTCGGTTGAGTGATAAAATTTTAAAATCGTCTGAATTTACATACAAAAATATTATAATGGGAAATGAAATGTTCTATATTTCTCGAACGAATAATCCAAACTAAAAAAAAAAAAAAGTAGTACACCTAATTCTGCGTATCTCGCCAACTTATCTACCAAATATCAAGCTAATTGTATCCTTTATGTAGTCGTTATCGCGGAACATATACACTACAAAAACATAGACAAACGCACACACGAATACATACACAAACGCACGAACACATACACAAATACACACACGAACGCACAGACACTTTTTTTTTTTTTTTTTTTGTCTTTACAGTAAGTCTTCAATTGACGTTTCGGCAACTAAGGCAGGCAAACACAAGGCAGTGCAACTAAGACAGGCGACAAAAGCAGCATAAAGTGCGTCCTAGGATTTAAAAAATAAAGGTTGAAGCAAAGAAGAAACATGTAGCAAGCCTGTTTTTTTTTTTCCCCTAAGACACGCGAAATGTTGGTTGAGTCGCTCAGTGTGCAGCCTGTCTAGGACTGTTAAGTCGACTAACGTCTGAGGTTTGAGCACTCTAAAAGACTGTTTCGAAAACTCTCTTAGATTAGAGCTGTGGAACCAAAATACAAAATTGACCGAATCTTAGACAAATCACAATATAATAGAAAGAACGATATGCTAAATCTTCTGGCTCATATTACAATGCAGTCATGGTTCATATTTCCATCTTCTTCCCCACGCTTATGTCTTTAAACTGATGTCTTTGTTAAAAGAATTATTTTCCCTCAGTTGCTTTTAAATCATTAAAACTTTGCTAGATGCGATAAAATAAAAAGATCCCATGGTTTTATCAATTCAGTCTAATATTTGGAAGAGGTAGAGAAAAAATGTTCCGCTCTTGTTAAGTTATATAAAACATCAGAATTTAAAGAAAAATATGAAAAGCGATAAGATAATAAGCTTTGTTTATTTGATGCTTAGCGTAATATAAATAGAATTTATCGCACGAATAACGTTTTGCAACCAATCTGACATTTTATTTAATAACGATTGCATATTTTTTATTGCCATTATTATGCTAAACAGTGTGGATTTATTTGATTGTGGATTTATTTAAAACAATGATTCTGAAAATTTTTATAACAATTTGTGTTTCTCTTGAATATTATTACTGGAGGATAATGCAAAACTATAGCTGTATAAATTAGAACAGAAGTTTGTGCTTAATATATAAAATACATAAACAGACGTATAGAAATATATGGATTATTATTTTTACACTATTTTTGGACAGATTTTTATTTGCTGTTGAAACAAAAAATATGTTTTGATGCATTTATTTTGAATGCATGATATATATATGTGTCATTTTCAAAATCTGTCCATGTTTTGGAATAACAAAATCAAAATTTTAGAAATAACCAGAAAGTTTTAATTTCTTGTAAATAATTACCTTACCTCATAAACATTAATATACAATACAAGTATCAACAGAGACCAAATTACTAATTTAACATTTAATTAACTGATTTTTAAATTTTAATGAACTTCGTAGTGCCATAAGTGAGGACGGTAATGTCATCTATGGTAATGACAAATTAAGCAAAACATTTTTTATTTTTCCACAGGCACAAATGGCAGCCATTATATCTTCTAGCCCATGCAATGATTTTCTAATTCTTTTATAGTAAAAGCAGATTAAGAAATAATAGTTCGTTTAATTATCAATTAGAAGTGGGTACGGTAATGATGTACAAAAACAAATACTCACCAAAACATTCAAAGTCTTTGCTTATTTTATTGAAACTATAAAACTATTTACTCTATTCACATAAACCTGATAACAAGTTGACATTAAGTATTATTTTTGCCTTGATAAAAAGGCATGTGCTTCCCTCTAAAAAATTCCATATAAACTTTTTGTCAGAAGCATGGTAATGACACGCTTTCTTAGGACACGATTTAAAAAAATTATTAAGAACTATAGATAAATTTAATTTATGAAAATAAATATATTTTTTTAATTAGTAGCACCTTAATAAATAAAAATGTATTTAAAAAATATATAACCATCTGTTTTAAATAGAACTTGGTCAAATCTTTACCTGATAAATGCTTGTTCGGACAAGCTATGGTAATGACATTTTAACTACAAATGAATGTATTTCTTATATTTAAATGTTTTGTAAGTAATAATATATCTGTAAATTATCATTTAAAAAAACGTGTTAGTTAAAAGGCAATAATTAAAATTATGATATTTAACTATTTTTCTGTGCAAATGTGAAAGGGTAGTAAAACACGACACTTTTTGAAAATCACTCATATATACTATATATAGATAAGGTTAGTTCGGGTAACTGGACCCACGAGGTAATTGGACCATAGGTTATTTTATAAAAAACTGTTGATGTTTTTTTTTTAGTTTTAGCTATTGTGAACAATGCACCTTAATCTCTACTTCCTAAAAAATGTGTGTCAACTCAATCATAGCTCTCACTTTGTTGTGATAGGTTATCAAAAATTTACGTTTCTTTCTTTAAAAACAACGTCAATATGGTTGAACTTCCTTGTCTTTTTATTAAAATACTGTAAGTACTTTTATTAAACAAACTTTTTTTTTAAAGATTAGGCATATAACTACATTAATATTATTAGGTATCTATACATATTTACTTCATGCTTCAAATGTAAGCCCGGTGTCCCAATTACCCCATAATTTTTTTCAAGAATGGGGTAACTGGGATATGTATCCGGGGTAACTGGACCATACTGGATCCAGTTACCCCAAAAGTTTTGAGTTTCTCTTACTACGGGAAATAAATTTCTCCATTGTTTTTTGCGCACAATAAAGAAAATTATAGAATACCTTATTAAAATTACATAATAAAATTTAAAGAAAAGCATATTGGGTGGTATCAAGCCAAATTTCTTGACACCTTTAGAGGCGATGATGCCATTATGGCATCACATAATTTTAATCCCTAATTGCCACATTGGCACCGGAATTTTATAATGAAAATTTCACCTTTATTAAGTACGCGAAAATATACTTTTACTTGTTTACATCTAGATTCCCTTGTAAATACTGGTGTCATTAAATTATTTCAACATTTTACGAATGCAAGAGTACCTTGCCCCTGAAAGCGAGATAGCCAAACCTTGAAATTGTACGATACACAGGGGCCGCATTCTATAGGGAAACTTTTATTGTTCCTACTACTATTTTGAAAATAATATCTTCATCGCACCTTTCTTTAGAATATGTTAAATAAAATGATCATGAAGGTAAAGGGTTCTGGTAGGAACAATAAAATTTTCCCTATATAATGCGACCCCTGGATACAGATAAAGTACGTATGTACTTACGCAGCTGTTTGTTCATAGATTTAGCTTGCTATTTTTTTCCTTAAAATAACCATGTGACTTTTATACTTATTACCTATACTAAAGTACAGAAAAACTTACTTAATTTTTATGTTTTTGGTATAAATAAATCTAATATTTTTATTTTTAGAGCTTTTTTTGACACATTGACAGTAAAGGTTTCCCTTACAACGCTCTTTAGCTGATATATAATTTACATGATCTGCCAGGTTAAAAAAAATTTTAAGTTGTTTACACTTTTTCAAACAGGACCTGATATCCCGTATGAAAAAAAATAAACGCATGTGGAACATACACCCTCCTGGTCCACTTACCCCATTTTTATGGGGCAATTGGACCCATGAGGAAAGAAAGATGAAATATGCATATTGTTATATTTTTAAATATTAAAATGTAATTTTGAGCATTTCTGTCTGATTGAGGGAACCTAACTGAACACATTTACAGAAGTTCAGAGTTTAATTCAAATGAACATTAGCTTTTTGAAGCTGAATTGTCAGAAGCTCCAAAGCCACATTATAAAATCATGGCCCAGTTGCCCCAACTAGCCTTATATTATTTATTGCGTAATCTTGTTTTGACGTTTTTGTGTGGACTACTTAGATAATAGTTAAATCGCTGAAAAAAATAAAGATTCTGGCTATTTTTTTTTCCTACAATAAGACTTAAAATTCAATTTTAAGAACACAAAAAAAAAGTATTTGAATGCGAAGTAAATAAATAAGTAAACAATTTTATATATTAAGGAAAAAAATCTGCCTTACTTTTAGATTTTATTTTCGCGCCAGAACAATTAGTATTAATAAATACTTTTAATTTTTAAATCACCTGTAGGCTGAATACACCATACTTTGCTCCATACATTATTTAGACATACTTCCATGCATTTTTCCTCCCTTTTGTTCTTACATATATACATATATCATACTTAAATCCAGTCGTACATATACTACATCCATCTATAACATTATACATGTTTCTTACATACATCACTGTAAAAAAATGACGAGTGTTTAGTTTATTAAGGGTGTGAGTACGTCCTCTTGTTATGTGCCAAAATTGTGGGAAGGGCGATAGCGCGCCTCTTGTTTTATGTTAAAATTGCGGAGAGGGTGATAGCGCCCCTATTTGTTGTCTCAGTTTGGTGTGCATTTAAGCTGGTTGCACTAGCGAAGCGTACGATTTCTGTGTATATCGTCGGCTTACAAGTAATTTTTTTTATATATATATACCCAAACACATTCGCATTTTTGGCATATATGGATAAATATCATGAAATGTGAGATTTTGAAAAAAAAAAAAAAAAATTGAAATTGAAATCGTTTCAAAGCTTCTGATTCTTTTAAAAATGTTTTTTGAGCAACTGAATAAAGGAATTTACACGTAAAATAATTAAAGTTTGAAGAGCTTAAATTCATTTTTACGTAATTATAATTATATGTCATTTTCTTGGCATATGTATGCCAAGATAATGACAATTTCATTCTAAAACAGTTTTTACATTCTTGATTTTTTTTTATTTTTAGATCTAACATTTTAATTTCGTTTAAAGGAACATGTTTCTTCTATAGTACCTCAAATTTAGTGTAACGTTCAATTTTATTTGTAAATTATTGAAGCCAGGAAAATGACATAATAAAAGTCTACTCAATTTTTACAAAGCCTTTAAACACATTATTTTCAAAGAAATATCTAAAAATTCTTGCTCATAGCAATCATTTTACTACTTCTGACTTGAACTATGTCAAGAATAAGAAGAATTACCCTGCAGCATCATCTTTATACCTCATAAAGAACTAAAATGAGCAGGCCAGGAAAATGACATTCATTTTCAGTGACAATCATATTTTAATTACGCAAAATTGTTTCTAAAATACAGAACTTGTTACCTTCCTCATATATGTGTTATATAAGGTATAATTAATAATTAGAAATTAAAAAAACTAGAAAAAGCTATTTGTACAGTATAGCAGAAAGCCTTTTACTTTGCACGCATCACAGTGTGACATGCCAGGAAAATGACAATCTGAAAGTTTAAATCTTTTAATTGCTTTATTTTTGTGTTATTATGAATATAATATCTCTTGAAAATACTTCTAAGAATATTTTTTATTAGAATGTGAAAAATAAAATTGCATTATCTAACACTTAATAGACATTTTATTGTGCGGGCTGAAATTTTCGAATTTTGTGATATTGTCCCATATCCACACAAAATTTGTTCCGCGCTCAAACGGTTAATATACAAAAGTATAATATAACAACAACAACAAAAAAAAGTTTATTTTACTGCCACTGATTTTTGGAAACTTTCCAAGTAGTTTTTATAGCGTACTAATTAGCTTTCTGAAATCGAAATATCCGTATTTATGATGCTATTCATTCGCAATGAAACCTATTTAGCTGTGTAATTGAATTTATACATTCAAATGTAACAAAATATTATTAATTTTAATAATTTATCGTTTGCCCGAAAACATGTTTGTTGCACCCGAAAATGTTTGCTTGGGAATAGATAGTATCCGAAAACCCTATATTCAGCTTTGACAAAACTGATTAATACACGGTAAAAAAAACTCGGAGACGTTTCCAAAAATCATTGGCAGCAAATAAACTTTGATTTATTTTCAATACTCTTTTGAATCTGTGAAATCTGTTAGTTTCTGAAGTTTCTAAGGATTAAGAATTCTACTAGAAACTAAGGGATAAAGGATTGAAATCGTGAATAACTTGAAATAGGTTATTGTGTATTTTCGTTTGTTGTTATATCATATTTTCCTAAATTAAGAATTCCTTTTTCTTATTGTACATAATAACTTTCAATACATACAACAAATGTTATTATTTTTTGTTTTATAATAAATGAAAAAGTCATGACATCGAGGAATAGTTCATAATGTCGATTTACCTATGTTAGCATATTGTAAACATAGCATTACATTGAATTGTTATTAATTTCGTTTTCAATTTTATACAATTCTGTTTGTTTAAACTATGATTGGTTCTTTAACCCTTCACAGCACGACGTGCCATATCTGGCACATACTTAAAAAGACTGTATTTCTTATTATGTGCCCTGAATTTGGTTAATATGATCTCTATCCCTGATCAAGAACAGTCCAAAAAATGGAATGACACTTATTTTGTCCATGTCAGATAGCTGCATTTGACAAAAAATTAGAATTTGTTCTTCGGAAACAAGAAAAATTTCGATCAAGCTATTAAGGTAAAATTTACTTTCATTTTTTTTTTTTTTTTTTTTTTTTTACTGAATACTTAAAAATATTAATATAAAAAAAGTTGCAGAGTGTTAAGCAGATAAAATTAATTAATTTAAGCTCATTTAGTTGTAAAATATAGCAATACAATATTTTAAAACCCTAATTGTGTGCAAGGTAGAGGGTAAGCTTACATGTGTGCAAGCTGAACGGTTAAGCTAGCTTTTAATATTGCATTGCTATATTTTAAAACCCTACTTGTGTGCATAGGGTGCACGCCATAAAATATCAATTTTTAGCTGAAAATTTGAAATTTAATTTTTTTTACTCTTTTTCCCATTATTAGACCGATATGTAGATTCCAAATAATATTTTTTATAAAAATAGAAAAAATTGTGCAGTGAAGGGTTAAGCTACCTTTCTGTCCGGTCCGCCACATGTCTGTCAGGAGCCTTTCAGAATCTATAAATACATGTTATGCTCTCTGTTTTCGTAAATCGCTCCACATTACATTACTCTATTAGAGGTAAGGAGATGCCTCCAGGCACTCAGTTCCAGTTTTTCGTCCCAGTTTCGTTCAGTTGTTGTAAATACGTAACTCAATACACTTATAATCGATCCAGCCTCGCTTTGATATTTTGTCTTTTTATTATCAACATAAAACTAATAAAATTATTTGTTTTGTACAAAAGTTGTTAGAGTTTAATTTGTATTTAATATTAGGGTATATAGAAAAGAATTAGTAATAAATATCCCTCTACAACACAATAATCTTTAGAAAAATACTGTTTTTCCATAATTGGCATCTTTAACCCCTTGAGTGGCAATGGAATATATTAAATCCCACCTAATTTGGATGCAGACTCGTACCAGAAACTTTTAATTAAATTTTACTTTTTAAACTTTTATGGGGGGGGGGGGGGGGGGGTTGTAAAAAAAACTGCTTTTCCTTGTTTTAAAGTAGTTATTTTTTTAAATTCCGGTGTGAATTCAACATTATACAATCGCAATTTCTTGCCCCTGAAAGGGTTAATTATAAATGAGACATTTGCTTAATAATAATTTAAAAAAAAATCATGTAATGTATTCAAATGTTTCCATGTTTTCAAAAAGTAATTTTTTTTTCTCAAATTGTGAAAAATAACTAATCTTTTACAAGAATTTTTTTTTATTTTAAGGTATGCCATGTAATAAAAGTTTCGTCAGTGAAATTTCATAAAACAATGTGCTATAAGCAGATGAAAAAACTCTTCAATAAATGCATTATATATGTTTAAAAAGACGACTGTTTTCTCCATTCGCTTTTAAATCATTAAAACTTTACTTGATACGATCAAATGAATGATAAGATGATAAAATCTACTAGGTCTTAGTATTCGGATGGGAATAATAAAAGATTTCCGCTTCTGCTAAATTAAACAAAACCCAATTTATTCGAAAATATGAAAAGCGATCAGATAATAAGCTTTGTTTATTTCAGGCTTGGCGTGTTAGAAATAGAATTTAATGCATGAATAACTAATTGTCTTGATTGTCTTGCAAACGAAAATCTGACATTTTATTTAATCTGTGTTGCATAATTTGTTATTGCCATTATTATGCTAATTATTGCTATTGTTTCGTTATGTTTGAAATAACTCTCCCCTTTTCCGAATTTAATACATATAATATGTATACAATTCTGAATATATTTAATAAGGATATGTTTTTGTTTTTTAAATGTTATTATTCGATGATAATGTAAAACAATATATCAATATTTTTAAAATCTATTTGTATGTATGTCTGCAATGTATTTTTCATCTGCTCGTCCAAAAATATGAGAAATTGTGAACTGGACGAACATCAGTAATTCATAAGTATCCGAAGATTTGAAATTAGGCATCGAAATTTTGAAATTTAATATAATTTCCAGACTACTAGTTTATTTTTAATTTTTTATTAAATTTCTATGATAACCTCAAATGGTAACAGTTAGTTATTCCAGTGTTCTAGAAAAAAAAGGCAAAAAAGAAAGAAATGGCAATTATTATGTTTTTTGAGGTCATTATTTGGATGGGTATTTGATGGCATTTCTTCATTAAAATTTAAAAATAAAAATGTTGTAATATTTAAATGATTGTCTTAAGACAGTTCCCAAAGGGTCTAGGTGTGCAATGCTGTGCGCGTGAAAATGGCATTGTTTAACCCATTTGAGACCATGGGTGCATATGTGCACCCTCAAAAAGTGCTTAAAACACTTGTTTGATACCAGTAAAAAAGAAAAGTAAAATTGAATTTATTTAATTACGACATTTTCGTGATTTATAAAGTTAAGTCAAATAATTAACAAAAAGTGGTGCCAAACGAACAAAATTCGTGTAAAAGATGCCGGTCCTAAACGGGTTAACAATGAAAATATGCGTTTTATTTCATAAAATGTTTTCTATAATTGCGTCAAAGTGATGTCATTCTACCAACTCTGAAACTTGGAGCCAAATCATAAAGAGCTTTTTCATTGAGAAGAGTAAAATGTTTTGTTATCATTACATCAAAAAGTCATAATTAAAATTTTCATTTGACCTAACATTGTAAATGTGATTTCACATTTATTAAAAGAAATTTAATGAAACTAAAATCAGAAAGAACAATTTTTTTTTCAACATCTGAAAGTAATAATGACTATTGAGTAATCTTTCACAATTCTAATTCAAGTAAAGTTTTAAAATGCATTATTTATTTTTGTAAACGTTTATATCGTTTGGCATTTAATAGATAAATAGTATCATATATAGAAATGAATCAGCAATAGATTCTCTTTTACAATGTGACAATGGTACAATAATGCTTTCCTTTCATAACCGTGGTATTTTTATTATAAATGCTGCAAAGTTTTACATGTGTTTGAAATCCATAAGCATCCCTGTCGCTTAAAAAATTATTAATAAAAGATTTTTTCTATATAGTGTTGAGATGAAAATATTTCCACGTTTTTAGAAACTGGTAACATATCTTTTCTCAAACTGGCAAAACCTACCATCAAGCACTTTAGCACAAATTATTTGTCATTTAAAGGTATGCGATGCAATAAAGGTTTTTGTCGGTGAAATTTGAGAAAATAATGCGCTGAAAGAAGACTGAAGCATTCAATAATTGCATTACATCTTTTTTTTTTTTTTTTTTTTTTTTTTTTTTTTTTTTAAGTCACTGTTTTCTGCAGCTGCTTTTAAATCATTAAACGTCTGCTAAATACTATAGAATGAAAGACCACATAATTAAATCAACTCAGTTTAATGTTTGGGAGAGATGGAGAAAAGATGTCCAACCTCGACTAGTTAAATAACATATAATTCATAGAAAAATATAAAAAGCGATAAGATAATAAGCTTTACTTATTGCATGCTTAGCGTAATGAAAATAGAATTTAATGCTCGAATAATTTCTTTTCAGTCGAAAATCTGATATTTTCTACACTCTCGGTTGCGTACTTGTTTGTTTCCATTATTATGCTAATTGTGTTCATTACCTCAGTATGTTGGAAACGACTCTTTAATTTTGTACATTAAAAACTAAAATGTTGAATATTTTAATAGTAATATGTGTTTCTCTTTAATATTAATCTTTGAGGCCTGTAGCTCTATAAATAAGAGCATAATAAGTATTTATATTTTTATAGACTTACATATCTGTATATATGTATACATATATACAGATATGTAAGTCTATAAAAATATAAATGGAGAGGTATAAGAATGGTTACGTTATTACATTATTTTTATGTTACATTATATTACGTTATTTTTTTTTTTTACGTTATTAACAGATTTTTATTTGCTATTAAAAAAATATAGCTTTATTTATTTTAGTTTGAACTAAAGGGAAAAGGAGAAGAGATAGCTAGCCACCATTTCTTAAATTGTAAAAATATTTAAGCATTTCAGCACAAATTACTTTTTACTTGAAGGTATTCAATGCAATAGAGGGTTTCCTCAGTGAAATATAAAAGAAATTGCTCTCGAAAAGGTTAAAAAAATAATTGTGTTAAGTCTTTATTTTTTTTTTAAGTCACTATTTTTCTAAGTTATTTTTAAACCATCAAAACTTTTACTTTTTTACGATAAAAGGAAAGATCACTTGATTAGGTCATAATGAAGGGAACGAATATTTTTTCAAACTGGATTATATTATATTCTGTGCTACTCCAGCCTTGAATATAATATCACTTGATTAAATTTACTCTGTCTATAGTATTTGAAAGACAAAGAAAATATTCCCATCTTCTTAGTTAATCGAAATACGAGTGCAATTCTTTAAAAATATATATAAGAAGCGATCAGATAATAAGCTTTGTTTGTCTCATTCTTAGTTGTATAAAATATAGAATTTTGTGCTCGAATAGCTGTTTCGCAGTCAAAAATCTGATATTTTCTACAATCTCTGTTCTATTTTTTTTCTTGTCGTTACTATGATAATTATTATTATTGTCTCCCTTTATTTGAAACAACTCTCTCATTTTCTAAGTTCAAAAAAAGAATTCTGAAATTTTTTAAATAATAATTTATGATTCCTTTAAATATTATTATCGGAGCATAAGATAAAACTACGTCACTATAAATTAGAGAAGAATTTTGGTTTGCATATTAGAGATATAAAAGAATAAAGACACAAAATCCAAATAAATAATGATAAGCTTATTTTTTAATTATTAGTATATACACTGTAAAAAAACGGATTAAAATGCGGAGGTTGTACTGGCAATTGAGACGCCAGTACTATTTCCCTTTTTTAACGGAAAATTTCCTTCGTAAATTCCAGAAAAATGGAAAATTTTTCTGTAATTTACGAGGAAATTTTCATTTAAAATACGGAAATAGTACTGGCGTCTCGATTGCCAGTACAATTTCCGTATTTTAGTCCTTTTTTTTTTTTTTTTTTTTTTTTTATATATATATATAGTGTACTTAAACTACTTTTAACTATATCATTTTTTATAACAACTTATATTTCATGAAGTTTTAGCAAAAGATATCTGCATCAAATTTTACAGCTTAGACTTATTGATATTTATCAATTTTTAATATTTTCGAACATAGTTGAGAAGTGCTTATAACTTCGGTTTGTCTGGCCGTCTGACAGGGCTCTAACTCGTGTAAATATACCTGAATGGCCATATAATTAATATATGATATTAAGGTTTACTATGATATGTTTCCCATTCATAATTATGTAGTATTTATAGCCCATTTACGGAGATAATCACATAATTCCGTTATATTGTGGTATATGGGGGAAAAATTGCTCGCAGTATATTTTAATGATGTTACACTATTTCAAATACATTGAAATTGGTATATATCACCGAGATGCGCTATAAGATGCTTATTGTACAATGTGGAGTTAATAACCTAAGAAATCGCCTAAGGTTTCGCTACTTACAACAACCTTTTTTATTATTATTATTTTAGTAGTTTAAGCACGTAGTTCGGTTACATACCTGTTAAACTTGTGTTTTATTTATATTTATTTATTTATTTGTCACGTTTTAACTTTGTTATGTAATATCAGCCGGAAACAAATACTAAACTATTTATAATGGTTTAAATGCAAATGGGTTAATCTTTCATAATTGAATTACATGGGATAGAAATAGATTTTTTTTTTAAATCACCCTTTAAATTATTTTTTAAAAAACATAAAAAATTCACTTAATTAAGATACTGTTTCGAAACAGATTTAATTTGAAATAACATTTTTTTTTCTTATTCAACAATGTAAAAATCGAAATTGTGCGATGTTTAGAAGTTAACAAAATCACAGTACAGTAGAGTTCCGATTATCCGAGTCCCGATTAACCGAGTTTCCGTTTAAACCGAGTTATTTTCATCTGATGGACTGGTGGCTTCCATTATTACGAAACAGTCATTATAAATTAAGTGTTAGGTGAAGATGAAAGAGCAGCCGTAAAAAGTTAGAATTCTGATTTTCAGGTCAGAATGGGTAAAAAAATGGCCATAGTTTAAAAAATAAAATAAAATAAATATGGCTATTATTTTTACATTTTTTTTTTCAGCGAGCATCAACTTCTATTGTAATATAACAAAAGTATCTCATAAATCATAATTGACCTATTTTATGCAAAAGAAATGCGCATGGGACTTTTTAAAATATGACAATTATTCTTTATTTTAAAAATTTAAAAACTGAATAACTTAAAAACCTTTTTTATTATTTTAACACCAAATTTTGAATATAACTATTTGAGCTTGCTATTGACAGGTCTGGTAATTTTCAAATAAATATACTAAAAAATGAATTATTTGGTTTTTAATATCCACTGTTCCCTTAAGAGAATTCAAACTCTGAGATAAACCTACACAAAATTCTATTGCTAAAATTTCTTTAAAATTTGTGTACAATTGATCTAAAGCTTGTAAAACTTCCTCAAATGCTTTGCCTTATTAATACTGGATAAACATCATCAATTCAAATATTTGTGCTGTATTTTTAATTCTAATCTTTCCTGAACAATAACTTTTCTCAGAGAGCATTTGAATTATCTGAAGATGATTTTGTCAAGTACTTTTATTAACCCCTTGAAGGGCACCGGTATATTACATATATACCACCTAATTTTAATTCCCAAATGCCACATTGGCACCAGCATTTTAAAACTAAATTTTGGTTTATACATATACTCGAAGAAACGCTTTTAGTTACTTACATATAAATTTTCTTGTAAATCCTGGTGTCAATCAATCATTTTACCATTTTAGCAGCAAAAGTACTTTGCCCCTCAAAGGGTTTTAAGAGAATTCAAACTCTGGGATAAACCTACAAGAAATTCTATTTCGCTACACTAAATCTCAAGACATTACAAAGGTCTTAATTTAAATAAGAAAGGAGTATCAAGAAAACTATATGCTTGTATTCCTAAATTTTTGATAAAATATACAATGTTTTGAAGATAAACTAAAGGTCTTTTCAACGTACTGCAGTGAGCCGCTGCGCAGCGATTTCAAAACACTGCTTTAAATTATTAAAACTTCGCTACTTACGATAAAATGAAAGATCACATGGTTAAATATACTGGGTCTAGTATTTGGCAGGAGGACAGAAAAGATATTTTCTCTCTGCTTAGTTAAACGAAATAAAACTCTTAGAAAATATGAAAAGCTAATCAGATAATAAGCTTTGTTTATTTCATGCTTAGCTTAATATAAAATAGAATTTAACGCACGAATAACTGCTTTGCAAAGGAAAATTTAATAGTTTATACATCTCAGTTGCATAATTATTTATTGCCATTATTATGATAATTATTGTTATTGTCTCGGTAACTCTGAAACAACTCTTTCACATTCCAGACTAAAAACAACAATTATGAATACTTTTAACAGTAATTAGGAGATCCAACCAGAGCATTTCCAAGACACAGAATATGAGAATAAACATTTTATTATTATTATTATTATTCTTATTCTGGAAAACTCTAATAAATTTCTTACATTATACAGGGTAATTACGGAAGAGGTGGACCACATTTTTTCTTTCTCACTCTAAAAGCCATACATTTACATATATTTTACTTTTCACTGTATATATGTATAGTGTTTCTTTGAAAAGTCCTGATACAGAAGTTCATATCTTTAAAAGGCTTTCTTTTATATATATATTTTTAATTTTCACTATGTGATCCATCTCATCCAAAGTAGTTCGGGTGAGATGGACAACATAGTAAAAATTATAAAATTGAAATTATAAAATATTGAAATAATTGCATATATATTAATTTTATAAAAGATTATTTCATTACATGAAAATTAAATAAACTTACTTACAATTAAATTATAGAACATCGAGTTTAGATGAATCATTATTTGATCTGTTAATATATACCAAGGAAAATTAAATTTGTTTCTTGAAATCTTAATATCTTAACAGATTTACACATTATTTATGAAAATGTTTTATATGCTATGAGTTAAGATAATTTTCGTTGCATCCCACGCATTCGTTTTTGTTCCAATCTTCTAAATAGTCACGTTCGTCATCACACATTTCTTGAATGCCTATAGCAATGTCAGAGACGAACCTTTTCTAATATAGGTAGTCGCGTTTTCCGAAAACAAAACTAGTATGGTATGGTTATCACAAAACTTTCTTCTATATAAATCACGTCAATTAAATCATTTAAATAGTACAAGAAATTACATCAATTTAGCACCAATTCATATCAAAGTATATATCTGAATTTGAAGTTTGTGGAAAGTTCGTGCATTAGTTCTTGAGATAGAGCTATAGCGGAAATTCTGAAAAATGTAGCATAGCAGCGCCACCTGTTCAGCGATTTGCACCAAAAAAATAAACAGCACTAATTGATATCAAGGTACACCTGAATCTGAAGTTTAATGAAAACTCGTGCATTAGTTATCGAGATAGAGCTGTGGTGGAAATTCTGAAAAATGCAGCATAGCAGCGCCACCTGTTGAGTGATTTGCACCAAAATGTATAAAACGTCAATTCATGTCAAGGATTAACTGAATCTGAAGTTTGATGAAAATTCGCGCATCAGTTCTGGAGACTGAGCTATTGTGGAAATCGTGAAAAATGCTGCTTAGCAGCGCCACCTGTTGAACGACTTACACAAAAAATTAAACAGCACTAATCCATATCCAGGTATATCTGAATCTGAAGTTTGTTGAAAATCCAGGCATTAGTTCTTGAGATAAAGCTATTGCGGAAATTACAAACAATGCAGCATAGCAGTGCCACCTGTTGAGCGATTTACACCAAAATATATAGAACATCAATTCATGCCAAGGACTAACTGAATCTGAAGTTTGATGAAAATCCGTGCATTAGTTCTGGAGATTGAGTTATTGTAGAAATCGTGAAAAATATTGCATAGCAGCGCCACCTCTAGAGCTATTTATACCAAACACTAATCAGCACCAATTTATATCGGGGACTAACTGAATATAACTTTTTATTAAATTCTGTGCATTAGTTCTTGAGATAGAGCGCCCACGAAATTTGTGTCACATACAGACAGACAGACTCATAGATTCAGAGACAGACATTTTGAAAAAAACATGTTTTTCGGAATCTCTGACTTCTAAAACGTGTAAATCCATCGAAAACCGAAAGTCGAAAATTTCCACTAATCCAATACTTTCTAGATTTTTAGCTGAAAAAATATTAGGTTTTTTTTGAGAAGCAAAAAGTTGCACGCCCTACAAAATAGCTTTAAGTGACTAAGTTGCGCTATCTGTGGAATGCCGCATTCACGAAATCTTTTACTGGTCCATCCCGATCTCTCCCGCAATTACATTATATATTTTTAGATTGTCCACTAACAAAACCAAAAAACATTTTTATAAGAAAAATATCAAGAATGTGTTCAAATAATGTTGTGAAATTTAGAAAGCGATACTTTTGTATTAATCGCGTCAGGAATGAATCAGCCGAAACAATCACCAAATATTTCGCTACTTACAGCTGGCTTTTTTATTCTGACAATTTCAGTGGTTTAAGCATGTAGTTCGATTATATGCCTGCTAAATTTGTGTTTTATTTATGTTATTTTATTTATTTATAAATGAAGGTTTAATTTCCTTATTGGAAATTAGCCGGAAACAGTTGAACTATTTATATTGTTTTAAATGTAAACAGATTAATTTTCCGTAATCGGTTTGAACACAGTAGGAAATATTAAGAAAAATTCATGCTAAACAATTATCTTATAAAACATAAAAAATCAGTAAATTCAGACACATTTTTCAAATAAATTGTATTTGAAAGAGCATCCCTCCCCTCAATTCAACGATGTAAAAATTAAAATATAATAAGTTAACAAATTCCAATATAAGCAAAATTTATTGGTCAGATGTTGCCACCGTCAATATGACGTCAGAGTTACGTACGGACATGTTTTTGCTGTAAAATATATGTTTGTGTTTCTCTTTAACATTATGACTCGGGGAGAATGTAAAATTGTGTCTCTTTAAATAAGAACAAAATATTATGCAGCATGCAGGTGTATAAAAACATAAACAGAGATATAGAACTCATATTCAAAATATTAGAATAATTGAGAAAAAGTAATAAGAAAAAATTACTTTTCATTTATTTATTTTTGATACTAAGTAAATGCAATTAAATTTCTTATAAATTAAATCTGAAATGTTTAGATAAGATTTTAACATTTACAAAATATAAAATACAATTCAATAAATTAGGTATACAGCTTTCCAAAACACATCAAAATATTAGAATAAAATTTAGATTGGTTCAAAATATTGGAATATTTCATTTTACGCAGCAATATTACCTTATGAATATGAAGTAAATGGTAGTTAATATTTTGTAACATCTCCTTTAACTTTCATAACAGCGTAAATCGATCTTGCATACAGTATATAAGGTGTTTACAAACATTTCTATCAATATTAGCCCAAATAGGCTTTATACGTGTCACTAACTCAGTTTTATTTGAAGGAGGATTTTCTTGGAGTTTTTTCTTCATTGTACACCATAAGTTTTTGATGGAATTAAGGTCTGGTGAGTTTGGTGTCCAAGGAAATACCTTAATGTTGCGTTGGCGGAACCAATACTCAGTTGACACCGAGGTGTACGGTGAAGTTAAATCTTGTTGAAAGATGAAATCATCTTCAAATAAATATTCTGATGATGGAACCATGTAATACTCCAAAATTTCTTGATATATCTGAGAGTTAACCTTTTCGTAGACGATGCATAACTTTCCAGGTCCTTCTGCAGTCATGCAACCCCAAACCATGACACTAGCAGCAAATTTTACGGAACGTTTAAGGCATTCGTTATCAAATGCTTCTTGCTTCATCAAATGCTTTCCTCCAAACTCGAATATCTTGATTACCATATGAAACACAAAATATACTTTCATCACTAAATAATATATTTTTCCAATCTTCTTCGCGCGCAGTCAGGAGAGGTTTTGTTTTCGATACACGAGATTTAAAACTTAAATTTATGGAGGCGCCTTAATGTTGTCGATGTAGAAACTTCAACTCCTTCTTCTTTCCATTTTCGGTGCAAGAATAGCACAATTTTAAAATAGTTTTTCTTAACTATACGCTTCAGTTTCCTGTCATCTCTAACAAATATTTTTGGTTTTGGCCACCATTTCGGCGATTATTTTGAAAATTTCCATTTTTTTAATATTGTGTTAGTATTTTACTAATGCTTGATTGCAAACAATGTATATAATTCTCTATATAACATTGTTTTTTACCGTGCCGATACAAATCAACCATACGAAGTTTAACAGATTCAGGAATATCACTCACACGACCCATTTTAAGACAAAAAAAAAAAAAAAAAACTGCAAAAGGAATACTGATTTTAAATAAAAAATCTTCTGAATTTAACCAATGGCGCCACCAGTTATGAATTGGTGATAATTAAAGGAGAATTAATGTGAAATATTCTAATATTTTGAACCACTTGAATAAATATTCTAATATTTTGACTTCAAAATATTTTTTTCCAATTAATCTTTTCAAAAATGATATTAATTTTAAGATAATAAATAAGTTTAATCAACAATTAGTTCTTAATAAAAAATATCGTTTGCATATTTGCATTAAAAGACATTAAATTACCAAACGATATTTTCAATTTGTAAAAAAAGTAATTATTCTAATATTTTGAATATGAACTGTAGATGTCATTGTATTATTTTTAAAACTTTATTTTTCTGCTATGAAAAAAAATATACATATAAAATGTGTTTCCATAAAAGTAGTACAGAAATAAAACGAAAAAGTCTAGAAAACAGAAATTCTGCTTTTTCAGAATTTAGTGCCGCCCCCGATGAAAAAGTATATATTTATAAATATAGGTAGTACAAAACATATTTCAGTTTTAAGTCTTAAAACACAAGCTTTAATTTTATATAAAATGACTAATGACATCCGCTAAAGAATTCCTCATTTACGATCCAGTCTTATACAGCATCTACAGTAAAATATGCATAGGACGTGACTATCGCTGAATAATACACACACACACACACAAAAAAAAAAAAAAAAGAGAGAGAGAGCGAGAGAGATAGAGAGAGATGTCGTCATTCAAAAAACTGGAAAAAAAAAATCGGCTATCTCATAATTCATATGCTTTCATTTGTTTGAAAATTAAATATAGTTTACTATAGCTCCATGTTTTATCAGAAATCATTCATTTATATTTTTTCAAAACAGCACGTATTTTAATTACATTTTTTTTCTCAGTTGTTATGGGAAAAGGGCAACAAAAAATATAATTACTATTTTTCAAATACTTTTCCTTTACTTTCCTTTACTTTTCAGAAATGGAGTACTTGTGTTCCCAACATTAAACAAATGGCGCTAAAAACTACAAAATAAAATAATATCTCAAAAATAAATTGCAATGCAGTTTTTAAACAAATTGCATAAAAAGTACTTTTTTCCCCAATACGACGGTATAAAAATTGAAAATGCGCCATGGTTAGAAGTTTAAAAAATTGCAGTAGAGTATTTAACTGTACAGTGATATATCTACTTTGTTCTATGGCTGGCTTATACAACGGAATGTTATTATTTACAGACGACAAGTTAATTGCTGGCCGAAAGAAATAGCATATCGGGGGCTAAAAAATGAAATATGTAGCGAAAAGAAAAGAGTGCAAACAAACATATTTACTGCGAAGACTTCCGATAGCATGAAGATCTTTGTAGAGAAAAAAACTTGGTCTCGCTTTTTTTTTTTTTTTTTTTTTTGGAATAAAGTAACCTAGAATATATCTATATTTAAAAGCAGAGTTTATAAGTGATCATCTCTTAAACCGCTGATGATAGAAAATACTTCCAAATTCAAAAAGTAATAGATATCGAGTACAACTACTAAGGTATTAACTAATATGGTATTTGATTTACAAGGGATGTATAGATATTAAAACACCACATTCATTTTCTTATACTTTTCCTGAGTCTTATATATATTTTTAAAAAATAACTCTGCTCTTACATGTAAAATAAGTAGTAAAAATTCCATTCCTTTATGAGAATTTTTGAATCTCTCTTTTTTTAAATTTTAGGAAAAGTGCTATTTGTTTTTGATAGCTCCGACATTTCATAAAATTCAAAATATGATATCTTGCGGAGTTTTGGTCGTAGACGAGTTGAATTTTTATTTCTTTGCTTGTCGCAGTATAGTTACATTTTTTTCTAACTATAGCTTATAGGACCCAGAGAAAACATAAACTAGAAAACAGGAATTCTGAATTTTCAGAATTTAGTGTCACTCCGATGAAAAAAAAAAATATATGCATGTATATAAATATAGATAGTTCAGTTTTAAGACTCCAAACACGCGCTTTTAATTTATATATATTGACGTCATCCGCATCCGCTAAAGAATTCCTCATTTACGATCTAGTCTTGAACAACATATACAGTAAAATATGCATAGGACATGACTAGCGCTGAATAATACACAAATCCAAAAAAAAAAAAAAAAAAAAAAGAGATTTCGTCATTCAAGAAACTGGAGAAAAAAAATCGTCTATCTCATGATTCATATACCTTCATTTGTTTGTAATATTAATATAGATACTTAAAATTAAATTTAGCTTATAATAACTCCATGTTTTATCAGAAATCATTCATTTATATTTTTTCAAAATAGCACATATTTTAATTATTTTTTAAAAAAAATTTTATGAGAAAATGGCAACAAAAATATATAATTGTTATTTTTCAACTATTTTCTTTTTACTTTCTGCAGAAATGGAGTACTTTTGTACCAAAAATGAGTTATGAATTAAGAGGAGGAGACATATAGTGTATTGTCGACCAGTTGCGAAGGAAGTAACTGAGAAGCAAGGGCGTAGGAACCCGGGGGCGCTGGGGGAGCTGTGGCTGCCCCTGGAATATTTCAGACGGGATCAGCTCCCCCAAGAGAAATTCTCGCACACATCTGTTCATGATACATTGCTGAATTAAAAAATAAAGTGTACTTTTTCTAGGAAATTCACACAATAAACAACAAAGAGAAGAGAGAGAGGGGGTGGTGAGAACACTTGTTTGTGCCTTCACCCCTTTTCTCATTGTTTACAACCCTCCCGATTTCCAGGAAAAAAAGGGGGTCTTATATAGGTCTACTATAAATTACCTGCACCGATAACATATTTATAAAGAGGCCTTTAAAATGGATTTGGAAGAGATTTATAAAGAATTTGTAAGCAAAACAACAGAAATCACTTTAATTTTTGGTAAATGGAAGTGGGAAAAGCCTTAAATTTAAATATTGCATTCAGGATCACTCATAAACTAAGTTTCTAAGTATCAAGTATATCTATTAAAAATTATTTTAATTGGATTAAAGAGTTAGTGATCTTTTGATATGCTTCTATTTTATACTTATGTTTGTGAAACGTGCAACAGTATGAAGGAACCCTCCAAAATGAACGAAATGATCCGCGCCACTTGCTTTCCGCAATATGCTTCGGCTCCCCCTGTTTGTACAAAGTTCCTACGCCAATGCTGAGAAGGTGTCACAATATGGCGGGTGATTTATTTTATTTTATTTTTTTTTTTGCATCGGATGGATAAACAATTTCTGATAACCGACGAAGCAAACTTCCACCAGTAAATTTTGAATGGAAAATTTTTCCTTATTTTAGCGGGCTTTTACATAAATAAATTTCTCTCACAAATATGATTGAAATTTCTATTTGTTTTTTCTGGTGTCAATCTGAACATGTATTATAGTCATTTTCATTGACACTGACAGAAGGTTCTGTAGGTTTTCACAATATGGCGCAAAAGCAGGGCCTGACTACCGCCAAAGTAAACTTCCACCAGTAAAAATGAATATCTGTTTTTGCCATTATTTTTGACTGAAATTTTACGTTAAAAAGGCGTTTAAATAAGGAAACAATTTCAATTTCAATTTAATGGTGGAAGTTTGACCTGGTGGTAATTAATTAATCCCTGCGAAAGCGGTTACAGTTGAAGATTCACTATTTTAAGGATACGTCAGTTCCTCTTTGTTAATAGTTCCATGATTTGCAGAAAGAAAAAGTAGTCAAATAGTGCTAAAAACTACAAAAAAATTAATATCTCAAAATTAAATGGATGTGCAGTTTTCAAACAAATTGTAGTTAAAAGTGCTTTTTTTTCAGTACGACGGTATAAAAATTGAAAATGTGCGATGCTTAGAAGTATAAAAAATTGCAGTAGAGATTATTCCGTAGAATGATACATCTGCTTTGTTTTACGGCTGGCGTCTACGACGTAACGTTATTTTTTGGAGATGACACGTTAATAGGTGGGGGAAAGAAACAGCATACCGGGGGCTAAAAGTTACATTTCATCCACTATGAGAAAAATCTGTTGTTTTAACAGCTATTCTGCTATTCTTTAATCAGAATACGCCCATTTCACACAAAATACAGTTTTTCTTTTTTACAAAGCTGAAATATTGTTTTTGTCTTCAATGGCAAACAATAAAAAAAAAAAAAAAATTAAAAAAAAAAACTAGGAAACATGAATTTTGCTTTTTCAGAATTTAGTGTTGCCCCCTATGAAAAAAAAAAACACATGTATATATAAATAGTACAAAACATATTTCAATTTTATGACTTAAAGCACACATTTATATTTTATGTAAAATGACGTCATTCACATCCGCTTAAGAATTCCACATTTACGATCCACTCTTAAGCATCTACAGGAAAGCATGCATAGGATGTCACTATCGCAAAATAATACACAAATGCATCAAAAACATGCCGTCATTAAAGAAACTCGACAAAAAAAAACCGGCTATGGAATGATTCATATTCATTCCTTTGTTTGTAACATTAATATAGACGATTTCAGTCGTGACGTTAGTCATGACGTTTTGATTAGAAACTGACACCAAACAGCCGGTTACTATGGTGTATTTTCTATTTTGTTTGTGTGTTGCAGCTATATCTTATATCTATATACCTCATCTAAGTGTTTTAATACTTGATATGTACTGGTAATATTTTCCACGATTTATATTTAAAAAGAAATGACGCATAGCAACCGTTTGTTTGGAGTCGGTTTCCAACCAAAACGTCATGACTGACGTCCCACTGAACGTGTCTATAGATATTTAAAATTAAATATAGTTTATAATAGCTCCATGTTTTAACAGAAATCTTTCGTTTATATTTTTTCAAAACAGCACGCATTTTAATTACATTTTCTTTCGGTTGTTATGAGAAAATGGCAACAAAAAGACATAATTGCTATTTTTCAACTATTTTCCCTTTACTTTCTACATTAATGGAGTACTTGAGTTGCCAAAATTAAACAAATGGTGCTGAAAACTACAAAAAAAAATTAATATTTGAAAAATAAATGGAGATACAGTTTTCATACAAATAGCATTTAAAAGTACTTTTTTTTTTTGCAATACGACAGTATAAAAATTAAAAATGTGCGATGCTTAGAATTTTTTAAAAATGCTATAGAGCATTTAATCGTACTGCTTTGTTTTACGGCTAGCTTCTGTAAGGTAACGTTATTTTTTGAAGATGACACAAAATAAGCTGGGAGAAAAAAAATAGCATACCGTACCGGGGGCTTTTAAAAAAAAAGTAATTTAACAAATTACAACGACCATTTGGAAAATGATTTTTTTCAAAGACTAAAATTTAAAACATAAAAAATCGCACGGAGTTGATCATACATTACGTACGCCATGGATTACATTTTTCGGTACTGTAAATTTTTAAACTTCTACGGAGCTGGTCATTCATTACGTACGCCATGGATTAAACCTTAATATTCCTGTACCAATTTTAAATGAAATTTCATTCTTAAACTTCTAAACATCCCACAATATTACTTTTTACACCGTCATTTAGAGAAAAAAATGTACTTTTAAATGCAATTTGTTTGAAAGCTGTATCTCAATTTGTTTCTGAGCTATTATTATTTTTTTTTTTTTTTGTAGTTTTTATTACTTTTTTGTCATAGTGGCAACAGAAATATCCATCTCTGTTGAAAGTAAAAGGAAAATATAGATTACGGTATAGGTCAATCAGAAAACGAATAAAATGCGGATTCAACCAATAAAACGCTTCAGATGTGTTTTTGATTTCCTACCCTGAGAAAAGACAATAACCATTTTTCCAAATGGTTAAAAAACAGAAATACTTTAAAGGGAAAGGAAAGTGATCTGGTATAAAGAACTCTGTTTTAATTCATCCAAATAAACCAGAAATTCTGTAAAGGGAAAGAAAGGGGATATTCGTCAAAAGAACCCTATTGCAGTTAAATATGATTCATCGTAACATAATGCAGAAAAGTCTTTTTCACACGAAGAAACTCCGTTATTATAGGGTATATTGTAAGCTAAAAAAGGGAAAATATTATATTTTTGAGATGCTTGTGTCCGGGACCCCTTTCAAGGATTTGTTGCACATATTTTAATCTGACAGTCATGCGTTAACATTACCTTGTGTAAAAGCATTTTTTCTCGTTTTTAGAGGCCAAATGTCGATCATTTATTACCCGACTGAAAAGAAGGGTTATGTGTTTCACGCGTATCTGTGTATGTGGATTTCTTTATACCCTCGAAACATCCCAACGACTGGATGGATTTTAATGAATGAGGCCTCTATCGATTCGTCTTAACGGCCCGATGGTTATAGGCTAGGTTTTATTTTTATAAATTCAAAATGGCGGCCGTAAAATACAAAATGGCGGTAGAGACGAAAAAAAAAGTTTACGCACCCTATTGAATGGCATGTCATTGGGTAGGTCTTTCAAAATGAAGACGATGTTTCATCGACTATTTTACAGTCAGAAGCTCCGTTAAAATATTATACAACCTGGAAGTTGTGTATATATTGTGGATCTCTAGCTTTACTGCAACTCTAACCATCATAGACATCTATAGACCTCATCAAACCAGTGTTTATAGATAGGAACTAACAGTTAAACACAAATTAAAAATCATCAATACAAGTAAATAAAAAAAATAGGTAAATAATATAAACAGGTAATATAAAAAAATATTTTAAGTCAATTCCTACTTAGGTCAATAAGAGAATTTATTTTTCACCCATTCTTCTTTCCTTTTGAGTGGCGCTTAAAATGCCTTGATCAAGAAGAGGGTCTCTCGATCTTAAAATACCTTGGTCAAGAAGGGGGCTCTCTCGATTATTGAAATTTAATTAATTTAATTTAATTAATGAATTAATATTTGAAAAAAACTGGATTAACATCAAGTGTCATCCACTAAAAGTTAAAAAAAATTATTTGAGCTTGATTGGATGAATAAATAATAAGTATTTTATTAACGATTGAAAATTTGAACAAGATATATATAGCGAGAGTGTGAGCTAATAGTAGGAATTGAAAAGAATATTGTTTCACATTGATGAGAAATAATTAATTAGTTCGCTTTTTACGCTGTCGGGTTTTTTGATTTTTTAAATTTAATTGTTTATTTTGATAAAATGTTTAAAACAGAAAATCAATTTTTTCATTCATACGTAGTATCTCCAAAATACCCGTATGGCGAAATGTTTTGGTTTATAGCTTTCTCTTGGCTCTTATTTTTATAGCAGTACTTGTAGCGAGGCTCTTCTTGGCTCGTTGCTTATCGGAAGCGCAATGGAAGGCACTTAACGAAAGTATCTGGCGAGTCATAAATATTATGAAAACTAGAAAACAGGAATTCTGCTTTTTCAGAATTTAGTGTCGCCACCAATGACAAAAAAAAAATATGTATATAAATATAGATACAGTAGAGTCCCGATTATCCGAGTTGATCGAACTTATACTCTTTGTTGCTTATTAACTTACTTATTAACTTTGGAATGGATCATTTTCTTCTGATGGACTGATGGCTTCCATTATTATGAAACAGTCATTATAAATGAAGTGTTAGGTGAAGATGAAAGAGCAGTCGTAAAAAGTTAGAACTCTGATTTTCTGGTCAGAATGGAAAAAAAATTATGACCATTTTTTTTCTTTCCATTCTGACCAGAAAATCAGAGTTCTAACTTTTTACGACTGCTCTTTCATCTTCACCTAACACTTCATTTATAATGACTGTTTCATAATAATAGACGCCATCAGTCCATCAGAAGAAAATAACTCGGTGAAAGTGGAAACTCAGTTAAGCAGGACTCGGATAATCGGGACTCTAACTGTATATTTAATTTAAAAAATGATCTTTAGAATATTTTTGTTGGTGTTCAAAGGGGAGTCATGACACCGTGACATCCCCCATAGAACTGCCATCGTAAATTACGTAGTTCAGTATTACATATTGGGAGTACAAATTAATTCGGTCCGTTTTTTTTTTTTCGTTAAAAAAACATTTTATTTATTATCAAAATGAAAAAAACATGTTATTCAAAGTATTGTCCATCGGCAGCCACAACCTTTGCCCACCTTTCTGGCAATTTTCGGATTCCATCTCTGAAAAATGAGTCCTCTCTGGACGCAAACCATGAATCGAGCCATTCTTGAATTTCTTCGGAAGAAGTGAAGCGGTGTCCAGCCAAATCGTGATGCATCCGTCGGAACAACCAATAATCAGAAGGAGCAATGTCTGGCAAATACGGCGGGTGGGGTAGGACCTCCCATTTCAACGTTTCCAAGTAATTTTTAACGACAATTGCCACATGGGGCCGAGCATTTCTGGCCGTTTTTCACGCAATGCTCGGCTCAAACGCATTAATTGCAGTCGGTAGCGTTGGCCAGTAACTGTTTCGCCAGGTTTTAGCAGCTCATAGTACACTATCCCAGTCTGATCCCACCAAACGCACAGCATTACCTTCAGACCATGAATATTCGACTTTGGCGTTGATGTTGACGTCGATGGCAATGATTCACCAGGCCGAGCATAGTATTTTCTCTTCTTGGGGTTATCGTAGTGTATCCACTTTTCGTCTCCGGTAACAACTCGATGCAAAAAACCTTTCCTTTGTTGTCGTTCGAGCAGCAGTCCACTGATGAAAAATCGCTTTTCAACGTCGCGCGGTTTCAACTCGTATGGGACCCAATTTCCTTGCTTTTGAACCATTCCCATGTTTTTTAAGCGCACGGAAATTGCTTGCTGAGTGACTCCCAACGATCCTGCAAGCTCTTGTTGCGTTTGGCACGGATCTTGATCGAGCAATTCCTCCAATTCGGCGTCTTCGAACTTTTTCGGCTGGCCCGGGCGCTCCTTGTCTTCGACACTAAAATCACCATTTTTGAAGCGTCGAAACCACTCTCTACATGATTTATCAGATGGCGCAGATTCACCATATACTTCCACAAGCGATCGATGCGCTTCAGCGGCACTTTTCTTCCAATTAAAAAAGAAAATCACAACTTCCCGCAAATGTTCTTTATTTAGCACAAAACTCGACATATTGAATGCTCAGAAAACCAATTTTGTTGTATAAAACTCGAAGCTTCGTTGACTGAATATGGTTGACAAAGGTCAAACCTTTCTAACAATGCCAAAAACATCTATCATTATTCAGTAAACAAATCAGCCAGAGCCATCTATTGAAAACGGACCGAATTAATTTGTACTCCCAATATTTTAAGATTACATATTTTACATTTTAAAATAAGTCGGCTATTAGAAAATTAGTAAAATTCCCTTTGTAAATATACTTTGTGGAAGAGGGGGGGGGGGGGGGGCGCCAAAATCCATGCTTGCCCCGGGTGCAAAAAAGGCTAGTTTCGGCCCTGGTATACGCTCTATAACTTCTGGATTATTTTTAAGATCCTCCATATATCCTCTGTTTATCAAGTAAAGTTATAGCATATATTATCTAACATATACACCCTGTTTATGGCGTAAACGCATCTGATTGTTTTACGGCTATGTAAACAGCGACTTCAAATTTTTAACCCTAACAAAAAGGTTACCTCTGTTATGGCATAGTAAGGCTTAAAAATCACTGTGGGTCTGAGGAATCTTTTCGTATGGGATAAAATATCGTCGCATGGTGTTTTCAACCTACATTTTCATGGACCGACCATGCGATATCATCATAAATACTACATTCGTGAAAGAAATTTAAAAGATACTTGTTCTCCTACGGAATCGTTGGAGGGTTGTAAAATTTTCTCCGTGGCTTTCTCTCTACGACTTGATTTTAAAATCTAACTTGCTAACATGGCTCCTAGATAATTTAAAGTACACAACAGTAAATTTCTTGAAAATCTAACATTCTTTGCAAAACTAAGTTGTGAAAACTCGAAGTTATGGGAATATGGTTCTTGTAAGTTGCTTGATTTCCTAAAATTTATATTTGCATTCACGCAGAGCTAATCTGCATTCTGCTTCCTAGGTCAAGAAACAAGACGTTGGATGAGAAAGAAGTTAATACATAGGAGTTGAAAAAATATTAAAAAGACTAAAGTAAAATTCTACCTACTTTTTTTTTAATAAAAAGTTTAAACAGCTAACCTTTAACTGCAACGGTAAAGAAAACTGTGACATTTTTGTTAGGAAATGGGAGGATCCCCCTGGCGCTCCCCAATTTTTTTGAACATATGATCACTAAAAGAAAATCAGAACTAAAATTTGTTTTCTACGAGAGGGGATAGAATTCAAAAGTCTTCCACTAAGAGCAAAACACCCCTCCCTTTAACGAAAAATCGTTTTTCTCTCACTATTTAATTATTTTGTCACTTGAAAAGGATAAACTTTTCTTATATTTTTCAAAATCACAGAGAAAAAGAATATTTAGCTAATTAAATATGAAAAGACAAATAGGTGCAATTTCCCTTTAATGCACCCCCCTCCCTTTTGTGAACTCATGATTCTTTCCCCAGAGCTTTCGCTCCACGGCCTGATTGTAAAATCCTGTCAACATGGCTGCCGTGCAATTTAAAGAACACCACTTTTCTCAACATCTAACGTTATTTGCAAAATTGAGTAGAGAAAACTCTAAGTTTTGAAAATATGAATTTGTGGTCTTCTAACTAGCGAGATTTAGAGTAATTTATGCCGCACATCCACATAGAGTTAGTTGGCTAGTCTGCTTCCCAGGTCAAGAAACAAGGCATTTGACGAGCAGTTTCCAAACAAAGCTGTTCGCTTGGACGCGATCCAAATGGTTGTAGAATTGAACAAGCGCCCCTGTTTGCAGGGGCTATGGGGGGGGGGTTAGAGCGGCTGGCATAAGAGATGCTCTTCTCGAAAGAAAACATTGATTAGGTGAGTGTGGCAACGGTTGCTAAGGTGGCACGCGACTAGCCAAAATTTCTGCCTGCTGCCAGAAAGTTGAGCGAATGAGCTATACTCATCACGTTTCATCTGTACGAGAATGTGATTACACATAACAATCATTGTTTATGTGTAACTATAGATGTGCTTGCTTCTTTTGAACTCTCATAGCTGACCTGAAAGAAAGGTCTTTATGTATACCTTGTCAGAAAATTATGCAAGTAGTATTGAGATTGCTTGACATAGCCTAGGAAGTTATTTAAAGCAATTCAAGGAACTGTTTAAAAGATATAGTATTCAGAATATAGGTAAAATATATCATACTTATTCGTAAAGCGACACAACCCAAAAAACGTGATTTTTCAAATATTAATATGAGTGAAGTTTAAATACCTTTAAAGATGTCCTGTTACATTAGTTTTAACATTTTTCGCTTACGAACTATAGAATATTAACTGTCTTCATTTCTTTGGATAATTAAATAAACTACTTTAGATATAAAGAGTTTGGATCTTTCCCAATCCCTTTTACGTATATATATATTTGCTTGAAAATATTTTTCGCTTTTTCGCCTGAAAAACATACTTTGAAAAATAAAAGTTTCACTCAACCAGTAAGCGTACCCTATATAAGATTAGAATTATGAAATCTTTTAATTGTTACATTGAAAAACATTTCAAGCACATCCTCTAGCTAGAATATTCTGTACTATTTCATTACAATTTTTTTTATTTCCTGTCAAAATGTGTCTTTAGATTCTCAGTTATTGTTTAACCAGTGAAGTGAGAATAGTTATCTAGCTGATCTGTAACAACAGCATAAAGGGGTACAGCAAATGGTCCAAAAACGGGCTAGCACTTTCATTTTGGTACCTACCATTTTCCTGCTTACTAAAAAAAAAAAAGTGTCCTGAAGATAATACGAAGGTTCAAAACGCTGATAACCAGTCTTAGTTTTCCGAAAAAAAGTGAACATGACTGTTTTCATAGGGTTGGTCCAAATACGGGCTACTTAACTATTTATCTCGTAATAAATTTTTTAAAAAAAATGTTCAAAAACCTATTAAAGTACTGTCTTGAAACTTTATGCAAAAAAAAAAAAAAAAAAAAAAAAAAAAAAAAAAAGCATTTTCTTCATTTTTTAATTGCAAAAGTCCCGGAAGTATACCTCTTTTTCCATCCTTCTTCCCCACTAAGATCATCTTCAAAGAGTCCATTACAGAAAATGCATGTTGCATTGTCGGTCGTTACTAGGTTTATCCCCAGAGGAAAAAAAAAAAAAACTCGTCATCGTCACTGTCGTCGGTATGGTAGTCCGCTTTTACACCATACGGTACTTAAAGCTGATGGTGTCAGCAACTGTTACAAAACAAACAAATCGATCGAAAAAGGTGCTCTACTTGAAGCTCAGGACGTCTATTTTGAGATGAGATGGAAGACACTTGCTTTACTGAAGAACCAAAGAAGGAAGAAATTAAATTTCACATACCTTGAAAAGTTTTGTGTTCCTGAAAAATATATTTTCTGGTAAAAATATTTCGTACTAATAAACGGTGATCAAGGACTAAGGCCAGCTCCAACTGCTCAGCATTCTACCCCCCCCCCCCTCCCCATTTCTGTCCTTCCGTTCGGTGACTTTCACACCATCGGGCACAATCCCCTTCCTCAACTTTCAGAAAGTAGCCCTTATTTAGACCCTAGTTCGTTTTTGCGCAATTTCCTCTACTCATCCTAAGACCCCCGTTTAAAATTTCTCATTTCTGTGTTTTCTATTTTTATATCTATTTCTTCTGCCAAAATATTCTTTTAAATTTACAAAATTCGTTAAAAAAAAAAAAGAAAGAAGAAGAAGAAAAGAACAGGGGAGTAGGGGATAAAAGAAAGTGAAGAAAATAACAGGAAGAGAAAAGAAAGAAAAACAAAGAAAGCATTTTTAATTGTCTGAGCGAAGCGAAGGCTAATACACAGCGAAATATTACTGTCCGGACACATTACAACTACGATGGATATTAACGCCATGTCCTACTAAAAAAAAAAGCCTAATAAAAACCTTTCGTCAAGCATAACTCAAAAATTATTTGTCGGATTTCGTTTCTGATTGCACCAGAAGGTACCTATGAGGGCCACCTACTGAATACACCTACTATGAAAAATAGGTTCCAAACCGTTTAAAAATTATATTAAAAAAACTGATAAAAAAGCACAATTTATCTGCATACGTCACAGAAATTTCGTGTGCGTCACTTTCACCGATTGATGTTTTCGTAGACAACTGGTTTGAACACATGGAGAAATTTAAAAAAATACACACACAGTAATATTGAATAGATCAGTTTCAACAGCGTGATCACAAACCTTGCAACAATCCGTGGCAATCAGTTTTGGTGGGCAAACAAATAATAATACAGTACTCCGTACCACGGTGACCGTTTTTAGCCTGTTGTATAAAATCTGTACAACAGGCTAAATCCGGCTAAAAACTCGGGATAAGAGATAGTTGTCAGTCTATCGACTGGAAATTAACAGATTTTTTTAATACTCGTATAACGAAATTTAGAAAATATTGTGGATGATTAAAAGAAAAGGCATGAGTGTTCATTTGTCTTTTAGGTAATCTTTCTCTAGATGTCTGTCTGTCTATCCTACAGCATGCAATTTTCTTGTAAAGGATGATACTATTATGCAGTAAAACCTCCATAACGGACACACCCGATTAGTGGACACCTCTATTTAGCGGGCATTTTTTCGATTACCAACCCTTAAATAATTGTACATTTTTTACTCTCAGTAGCGGACACCTCCAAAAAGAGGACAAATTCAGCATTCTCGAGGTGTCCGCTATTCAGAGGTTTTACAGTATATATTATTGATTGTTATTTTACAGGGCCGCACAAAAGAATAAGAATATATGAAACGAATATAAACTAAATTCGGTATTGGTAGATCGCTGATGGTAATGTAATTTTAGGATGTTGTTACAGTCATCCGCAGCATGTTTTTAGAGTTTCGTTCATCTAAACAAACACTACCTATCTCACTCCTTTGTCTGTCTGTCTGTCTGTCCGTCTGTCACAGAGCCCGTTCTCAGAAACTATACATGTCGGAGACTTGAAAATTTGCATACTTATAGCTGAACACCACACATCAAACGGCAAATAATAAAATTTCGAAAAAGTCTAATATTTAACCCTCTGGGCTCTAACTTGTGTATTTTAAGCAATTTTTCTAACTCAGCCCCTAATTAAGTTGGAGACATGAAATTTTGCATACTTATAGCTGAACACCCCACATCAAACAACAAATAATAAAATTTTGAAAAAGGTCTAATATTTAACCCTCTGGGCTCTAACTTATGTATTTTAAGCAATTTTTCTAACTCAACCCCTAATTAGGTTGGAGACTTGAAAGTTTCCATACTTATAGCTGAACACTTGCGATAACACGATAAATCATAAAATTTTGAAAAAGTCACATTTAACCCTCCAGTCTCTAACTTCTGTATTTTAAGCAATTTTTCTAACTCAGCCCCAAATTAAGTTGGAGACATGAAATTTTGTATACTTATAGCTGAACACCTCACATCAAACGACAAATAATAAAATTTTGAAAAAGTCTAATATTTAACCCTCTGGGCTTTAACTTGTGTATTTTAAGCAATTTTTCTAACTCAGCCCCTAATTAAGTTGGAGACATGAAATTTTGCATATTTATAGCTGAACACCTCACATCAAACGACAAATAATAAAAATTTGAAAAAATCTATTATTTAACCCTCTGGGCTCTAACTTGTGTATTTTAAGCAATTTTTCTAACTCAGCCCCTAATTAAGTTGGAGAAATGAAAATTTGCATACTTATAGCTGAACACTTGCGATAACAAGATAAATCATAAAATTTTGAAAAAGTTATATTTAACCCCTCAGTCTCTAATTTTTGTATTTTAAGCAATTTTTCTAACTCAGTCCCTAATTAAGTTGGAGACATGAAATTTTGCATATTTATAGCTGAACACCTCACATCAAACGACAAATAATAAAATTTTGAAAAAGTCTAATATTTAACCCTCTGGGCTCTAACTTGTGTATTTTAAGCAATTTTTCTAACTCAGCCCCTAATTAAGTTGGAGACATGAAATTTTGCATATTTATAGTTGAACACCTCACATCAAACGACAAATAATAAAATTTTCAAAAAGGTTTAATATTTAGCCCTCTGGGCTCTAACTTGTGTATCTTAAACAATTTTTCTAACTCAGCCCCTAATTAAGCTGGAGACATGAAATTTTGCATACTTATAGCTGGACACCTCACATCAAACGACAAATAATAAAATTTTGAAAAAGTCTAATATTTAACCTCTAATATTTTGTCTCACGCAATTTTTAAATTTAAACTGTTTTGCAATATTATTTTTTGTTCATTTTGCATAATAAGTGTAATGTGACGTAATTTCTTCTATGTAAGACTTCTAACGCAAGTTAATGAATTTATTTTACAATATCCTTTCTCTTTTAAAATTCACGCGTAAATATAGTTTTCATGGCGTAATTTCCAATAAATGCCTGCTTTTTATACCTAATTATTTAATTCTAATTTGAAAGTTTTTTCTGTTTATAATAGTAACGTGTAAATAATTTTTTTATTTGAAGCAAACATTATTGTTTGCGCTGTTTATACAGTTGGCAACAGTTTAAATTAATACCATTTTCTAAAATATGTAAAAAATATCTGCCGAAATGCTCAATATTTGAATTTAAAATAGAAATAAAACCTCAAAAAATGAGTCAAATTAACAAAATTAATGTAATCTGCACACCGGGATCTTCTATTGAATAAAATGATCTAAAAATGATTAAACTCCCATGTATAGTTTTTGCTCCTATAAAACTTTTTTAATGGAACGATTTTGTCCAACTTTAACATTAAATATCTCTTAAAATAATTCTTCGATTTGAAAACTGATGCATCAACGTGTTGATCAAACATTTATCTATAATGCCACCGATTTTCATATTTTTGTATACAATAGTTTTCTTAATATTAACGAAGAAAGACCCCCGGTCACAAAAAATTCAAAACCGGCGGCAGCGGCGGTGACAGCGTTAGTTACTTTTTTTAGAATAGAGAGATATATAAAAATGAAAACTTGTCTATCTGTCTGATTGTAATTCTATAAAAATCCACAATTTGGAAGCCAAAATTGTGAAAAGATACGTACATGTGTATTAAGACATGGTCGAGGCAACTAAAGTAATCCGGAATCGAAATAATTTAAAGTTAATGTTTAATTAATAGAAAACCACAGATTTAACAGCAATTTCTTATCAAATTTAAACTTTTTTCGTTAAAGCAGTTGCCAACAATTAAAATACACAATAAAATTATTACTACAACAATTAATTTTCTACTGCACGATTTCCACGTTAAAAATGAAAATGAAATAAATAGTTTGCCGAATTTAAAAAAAGGTGAATATTACATCATAACTTTTCTTTTGCAAGATATTCACGTGAAAGATGAAAATCAAATAAATAGTTTGACGAATTTAAATGAAAGTGAATATAACTTCATAACTTTTCTATTCTAAGGTTTCCACGTGAAAAAGGAAAATATTACGTCATATTGGAAATATAAAGGACGTGGTGGATATAGTGTAACGTCGTATGAGTGTGAAAAAAGTATTGAAGCATGATAAAGCCCGATTATTGAAATATTGGCGTATTTAAACTTTATTGCTCCAATTATAAATTGAAATAAGTTCATTTATAGCTGTATTCTTTTGCGTCTGTTATATACATTTATACATTTTTATATAGCGTTTTCATATGATTCATTCATACAACATTTCGACTGCTTTTTTTAATGTTTGTTATGCGTTGTATGTTAAATTTTGAACTTGATTTTTCAGAACAAACATCCTTCAAATTCTGGGCAACGTCGGGCACTTTAGTTTGTAACAGATAAATGGCTTTTGTATCTGTACATCTAATGCTAATATTATAAAGCGTTATAATATTATAAAGTTTATAATATTATTAATGCTTGTACGTTTGTGAGGTGTTATCTCTGGAATTACATAGTCAACTTTGAAAAAATGTTGGTGGCCATCTCTGCTCCGAAAAAAAGACTGTATTTTATGTCAGTGCTAGAACCTACATCGCTGCAGGAGCAAAAAAGTTCTAAAATTGCGATTTCTGCGATATTGATTGGGTTAGAACCTTTAAATTTGGTGCGGTAGTTACTTTTAAGACGTAAATACTCCTAATGAACGCTCTCAATTTGACGGATAAACGTAAAAATTTCTAGAATGGTTCTAAACGATGATTTATATGGAATACTGAAATTTTGGGGATACTGTTGGGGTTAGAAACTAGAACTTTGGCATGGTAGTAATTTATAAGATGTAAATGCTCGTTGTAGAACGAATTCTAAAAAATCGAAAGACTAAACAAAGCGGAAAAAGATCTAAAGATGATCTAAGTAACGAAGTATATGGAATTGTTAGGAATATAAACATGAAAATTGACATGGCTGTATTTATCATGACGTAAATTCTCGCAATAGAACAATTTCTAAAAATGTCGCTGTATAAAACAGTGCAGAAACAAAAAACTTTCGAAATTTTTTATTTCTGTGTTACTGCTGAGCTCAAAATCTTGATATTTTGCTTCGGGTTAGTTTTAAAATATACAATTGTCTCTATGAATGGTTTCTAAAAAAATTTAAATTTAAAAAGATGAAATGAACGGAAAGCGATCTCAATTACCATTAATTTTGAATTATTAGTTATAGCAACTTTAAATATTTCATAATGCTGCATTTCCTCCGCAAAACATGCAATTTAAATGCAACAAAACTGATAGATACCCACCTATCATTAAATATTGTGTGCTAGCATTAAATTGTGTAAATATTGTATAAAGACCTGTATGAAACAGTGAGTAGGTTGCCCGAAAGTATTTGTTAAAGTGTTCCTTCTCTAGGCTTTTCTCTCTCTCGCCAAGGCCACTAACAGAGGGAAGTGCCGTTTTAAATGTGATATGAATTTTTTATCTGATTCATTTTTCTACACATTTTATAATAAGGTCATTTTCTCAATTATCATTAGTAGATGTTTTATATATTAACTTATTCTGGTGAAATTTCATAATCGGGTTCATATTGGCGTATGTTAGCTTGCATGATTTGCTGAATAAATATGTATGGATTTTTAAATTACTTCAAATGACACTTTCACAGCTCAAAAGTTATGCAGACGATATATTCAGATCTTGTGTCATACTTTATGTTGCAATCACTGCCGATTTCTTTTATTTAATACATGCTAAATACAGATCAACTTATGCAGAATATGGTTGAAAACAAAACAGTACAGCGTATTTAGTGGCCAACATATACTCATCATTTAAATCCGATCGAGCATATCTAAAACACACTCTAAAGAAGCATTGCATGCCACTGTTGATGTATGACTTTGTTACTATATCAGATTTTGAGGAGGGAATTCCTTAAATGTTATCTACAACCTCATTGCATCCGTGGAAAACAGATATTGTACAATATTAACTATTCCGTGGGAGCACACACCATATAAAGTATAGTCCATTCTTTTTAAACATCATATATTTGACATTTTAAGTTTCTCAAATTGGTGCGGAGCGTCTGATTATGCTCTTGACATCATTTTATACAGTTAAAATTCCGATATAAGATAATTTAGTGCTTCATTTTCTATTTTACTTTTAATATATTGCGTATTTTCAATTTTATATCCATGCATGGCTGTCTTGCATGAATTGATTTCCCATTTCTTTAAACAGTGTATACGAATTTATATATAAGATTTTGCAATTCTACGATTCGTTTATTTTCATCATTTCAATTTATCGCAGTTATGGACAATTAAATATAACATCTCATTTTCTTTGCTTCCACATGTTATTATTAAATATATGTTCTCAGCAATATCGCTCAGACTAATCCCTCTGAGGGAAGTCCTAGTTTGAAATTGCATTGGTTATCTAATAATCGCAAAACGTTCACAACTGTTTTACAAAACATAATCCGAGCACTTCGCTAAAATCTAATACATAAGTGGTCCTAAAAGATTTTAATCTCCACATCGTGGTAAGAATATATTAAATTAAAATATAAAAAGTGAGTTAAAACCTTTAATTAAATCGATAATTTGATTTATTTTTAATTTGTGTGTATAACTTTTATTTTTAGCCTCTATATCATTACTACAAAAAAAAAAAATGACAAAAAGGGGTTAATAACAAATATTCAGATAAAAACCCTAAAAAAACAAAAAAACAAATTGTGTCCCTTTGTGAATTGGAAAACACCGCTGTATACAAATAAACAAATAAAAATATCACGGCTGCTATCACAAATGACAATAAAAATCTTTCAGCTAAAGGATATATCGATATGAATGTTTCAGCATGTTCACTCTACGTTTTAATGATTTTTTTTAATCAAGAGATTAATTTATAATCATATTATATTTTTTTAATTATTGACAATTTTTATGCAGCATCTGGATTTTGGATTGCACTTTTTGAATATCTGGATTTTGGATTGCATTTATTTTTTCTCTATTGGTGATGACATTTCTAATACAAAAATCGTTCGAAACTCATTTCTGAAGCTTAGTCCGTTGTACTTGCGTCCTATAATATTTATGACACACAATTTTATTACAATTTTGTCTTATAAATGAATAATTTTGAATATTATTATAAAAGGCCTTGGATTTGTTTTGTCCCTGGATATATCTGAAGCTATAAAAGAGCTGAGAAACAAAATAAAATTTTAGGTAGAAAAAATCAATTATTATTTTCTCCTCTCAAGGTAAGCATCATTGTAAACAAGATAGATTTTTTTCCCTCAGTGAATAATCTACGCTTAAAAAATGCGCTGTAAAAGGTTAAAATTGATGAACTAAAAATTATAATTTGAGTAAACATTTTTTTAAACTTTGTTTATTATTTCCTGTTGAGATTGTGTTTAACATGTTATACGCAAACAACTTGACTAATTTTATTTAGTCCCGAAGCTTTTCCACGTACCTTTTTTTTCAATTCCTATTATTAGTTCACACTCTCTCCGTCTATACATATCTTGTTCAAATTTTCAATCGTTAATAAAATACTTATTATTTATCCTATCAAGTTGAAATAAGTTTTTTTAACTTGTACTGGATGACAATTGATGTTAATACAGATTTTTCAAATATTAATTCATTAATTAAATTTTAATCAATTAATTTTAGTTTTATATGGGGGACAAAATGGCGGCCATTGGTTATTGAACAGCATTTAATGCATCTTCATATTTATAAGGGGGGTTACCATAGGGAGGACCCTGTTCTGTCGCCAAATACCGCCAAGTTTGTCACCAACTTGGCGATATATCGCCAAAGTTGGCGACCAAAATGAGTCGAAAAATGTGACGCCAACTTGACGATATCTCCAATCTTTCGCCAAATTCCCAAAGACTTCCATTGTAAACCAATAGGGTTTACTGGCTTATAGAAAATCAACAAATTGAGATATTTTAATGCAACAAAAACTAATATTAACTTAAGGGATTATGTTAAATTTTTCTTTGATGACCTAAGTAGGAATTGACTTTAAAAATAAAATTTTTATATTACTTGTTTATGTTTGTTTTTTCTTTTCTTTCTTTTTTTTTTTTTTTTGGAGGCACTTTCATTTTCTACACTAGTTTCAAAAGTAAAAGTATCAGCAGGGGAGAAAAAAACTGCAACGAAAATCGAAAAAATACGGTAGTACGTGGTTAGACATCGACCTCAGATTTCCTATGAAAATAATAATAATAATAAATTTAAAACACTAAAATGTAAAAGAGATATTTATAAAGAACGCTACCATTGGCTTAACATTAGCTTAAAAGTGTCGGAATAGACACGAGAATCTCACGTGCTTCCTTCAGGAAATTTTGAAGAGGTCCGAAATAGGTTGAGAAAACATGGGGACCCAAATTTTATATTGAATTAATTCCATTCCAAAATGCTAATTTCTTTTCAAATTAATAACTCATTTGTATATTTCTTTTTAAAAAGCGTTTCGTAAAAATACATTTCATAACAAATTAATTTTTTATCGAATAGATCAGTTTTAACCACATGATCACACTTCCACAGTTTGTCCAACCTTACCAAAGTCGTCATTTTATCAGGCAGTAATTATTGTCCACCCAATCAAGATCGAGAAAATGCAATAATATAATACTTGTAGTAATTTGAATAATGCGGTGGATTTCCGGGTATGCCAAATTTAGGAAACTCGTCTCGAATGAAAGGGGGCCCCAAAATGACACTGTGCTTCCCATAGCTTCAGAGGTTAATCGGGCCCTGAATACATGGTTAAGCATCAAAACTTACAAACTCAAAAGAAAATTTATGTGTATGACATTTGAAAAGTTTATAGCTAAATTGTCACCAACCATCAAGAGTGAATGTCTTATTTCGAGTAGCATATATCTAGGCGCAGCAGGTTCTTCATAAAATCTTCTTCGATACTATTGGTTGCAAAGCTTTTTAACGTACGACAGAATTAATGAGTGCCACTTTTCCTTCTATTGAGATTTTATTACATGCAACATTTTACTTTATGAAAAGGGTTATTTTAACTATTGTATTTGAAGTCACGGTTCCGTAAATTTTTGCTTTCGATAAGCCTTTCGATTCTCAGACGACCATGTCGAAGATGTGGTCATCAGAGATCTGCACGGGGCGTGGGCGGGCCTTACTTTTTCTGAAGACTCGGGCCGGGCCTAGTCACTACACTTTTCGGGCCGAGTCGGGCTCGGGCCTTACGTTCCTTTCTGAAGGATCGGGCCGGACATAACTCATTTTTTCCGTACCTAGCCGGGACTGGTTTCATTCTTCCTAGTCTTCACAGGCCAAAATTTTCAGTCCCGGTTTTGACACGCTCCGTATGAAAATCATTATCTCGCCGTGGCCTGGTTTGTTCAAAGATCAATAAAATTTCGCCGGGACAAAAAAATTTTGCAAAAAGTGCATTTATTTTTAAATCGCCATTATTCTATAATTAAACATTAAAAATTATTCTTTTTAAAGAATAGTAAATTTTGACTTATTAAAATATAGTAAAACGTGTGAAAAAGAACCTGCCTGTGACGGAATCCTATCTTAAACTGAAAAATGTGTTAATCCCATGCAAAATGAATATACTAATACGCGAGAAAGAATATATAATACATTTGCACCTGCTAAGAAGGTAACTTATCTGTAACGCATTTTTTTTTCATTCCTATGCAATTCCGTCTTAGAAGATTTTACAGTATAGCATTTTTCAGATTCATAAGTCTCCAATACATTGAATATGGATTAATTAATGATAACTTAAACATTTACATACAACAAGTACAGATTCGTTTTAAAAATAAATATCGCAGCCTACATTACTTCTATAAAATTGAAGATTATAAAAATGAAAAAAAAGGGCTAAGGTAAGTATTTTTGGTCAGAATTTCTCGTACGAGACATTTTATTAACCAAATCGACGTCAAAATCAGTGTTTTGTAGAAATTCTCCCGGGCGCGCTCGGGCCCAGATTTTAACTTTTTTTCCGGGCCGAGCCGAACTTTAAATATTTATACCGTGTCGAGCCGAATTTTTCTTCTATGGGTCGGGCTGGGCCCAGATCCGGGACTGGAAATTTCGGCCCTTGCAGAGCTATAGTGGTCATATTACTTTCGAAATCGAGATCGTCCCTTAATAACACATGTCACTGACTCATAATCTAATCTTTCTAGTACCACAACGGTGACAATTTTTAAGTTTTGTATTAGAAATTTATTTCTATAGTAATTAGCTTTTGTTTAAAAGATGTGTAAGTGTTTGTTTTAATTTATTAATTTTTTCTAGGTTAAAACATGAATGAAAAACTGAACGGGATAAAAAAAAAAAATACCTCTAATGGTAGAAGGCTTGTTGAAATAAACTTAAGCGAAATTAACAGACTTCACTTTAAGTGGCTGTTAATTAGTAACGAAATAGTAAGCCGCCCACAGCAAATCTAACAAATTAAACCATGAAAAATGGTAAAGAATAACAAAGTTTGGTGTGAGATTAGAAATTCAAATCAATTCACTATAGAAGACAAATGGTTATGGACACATTGGCCTGGAAACCAATGTAATCAATATTTTGTTATAAAAAAAATCTCCATTTTCTCTTTATCATGTTTATTATTATTATTATTATTATTAAATTTTTATTAGGTACCTAAAAATGTTTTTGAAAGAAAATCAATAGGTTATGAACTTTATGCTAAAAGAAAAAACTTTTTCTTTCTTTATCAGTTTTAGTTTTTAAACAATAAAGAAACATCATGCGTTATGCATAGATTATGAAACACTTTCCAACACTTCCTGCATGCTTTAACAAAACTTCATTATTTAGGGAAATACGGTAAATAAGATAACTAAGTAAACATTTTAGAAAACGCATAAACATTTTAAAAATTGATTTCGGCAACTACGTCCATAGCCAATAGTACCTTTATTACACGCCACTATTTAGCTAAAATTTAATTTAAACTAAAACACTCTTAAAACTACTGAAATCGCATTTCCAGATATTATCATCGACAGACGGTTATGTATCCAATTCTATGCGTGACCCTGTATATCACTTTATCTATATTCTACAAACATTTCTTAGTAAAATAAATGTAGTTCAACGTAAAAATGCATAACTCCTTTAAAATACCGCCTTTAAGATATTTGCGCTCATACTCATTCACCCTTACGAATTCTTTTGTGTAGCCCTGTATACGAATAAAGTATATTACTACATCCATTACTTTATCTTGTTCCAAAAGTATTATTGGTTACACGAAATAAAAATATTTTTAAAAGGATGATTTCTTTTGCCTTTGGATCTTTTCAGCTTTCTTGGAGTTGTGAAAGGGGTAGAATTTTTAAATTCGGAAATATTTCTATTCTAAGAGCAGTATATTTGTACATTTCCTAATTCTACAAAATACTAAGAAAAATATTTAAAATAAAAGATTTGAGTAGGGTTAATATTACACAAAATCCCTATAAATTCAAATTTAATTCATCTTTGTAAATCCTTCTATTCTTCTAAAGTCTTTCTAAAATTTATTAAATAATTATGTAAATCTTCTAATGTAGTTTAAACATTCCATGAAAAAGGCTTTAGAAAATAAAAGTTTCGTGAATTCATAATTCAGTACATAAACGGTTAAATCCTTAACCCTCTCATGCATGATAACCTCATATGCGTTGTATTAACCCCTTCGGGACGGGAGCCTTTTACGAAAATTTTAATCTTTTCTCACCGTTTTTTAAAAACAGAAATTTGGGTCTTCTTGAATCGAGAAAATGCGCTGATTAAAAAAGGCAAATTTTACAGTAAAATTTTACTGGTGAGGAAAAACATGGATTCTGAGCGCTTCATGCGGCACGTATACGTGTCGCTCGTCCACAAGGGGTTAAAGAACGACCCTTAGCATTTTATTCTTCCTCAGCAGCCCTATGCATTTTATTTTTGTTACTTTATCATTAATAAACACTGTATGAAGTTCAATAATGGTTGTGAAATACAATAACAGATGGCAAAACAGTTTTCTTTTCAAATATTCAAATAGAAAATCAGACTTTCACCAGTGTTGAAAACCTTTGCTGAAGATTTTTCACTAGATAAAAACTCATATCGCCTTAGATTTAATTAATCTCCACCACCACCCCCCCCCCTACAAAAAATTAGTATAAATAAAAAACGAACTCAGTAGCACAATCTATAATATGATATAATATATGGCGAACGCGGCCATCGCTCTAAAATAAATGCGAATCATCAATATATTCACCTGTACAACCTGAATAACTTCCTTTCCCTTGCACAGAACTTGCTTATGTAAGGTGCTAAAAATATAATTTTTTTTTTTTCATTTACAAAAAAAAAAAAAAAAAAAAAAAAAAAAAAAAGTAAAAAAAAAAAAAAATGCAAAAATTTCGTTATATTTATACCTAGAAGTGGAATTTAATTTCTTCCGTAGTAAAAATTTCTAAAAAAAAATAGCAAACCAGACACAAATTTAACCTCTAAATTTAGATAAAAAATCCTCAAGTTAACAACAAATTAAGCAACAATTAATTTTTTTTGGTTACGTGAGAGAGAAAAGTTTCTCAAAACATGCCTGCTCTTATTTCTAAACTAGAACATGACCAAAATGTTTCTTTACTTTCTATTCTGTCTTTAACTATCGGAAAGTTAAATTATAACAACAAGTATTTAATAACTATAGATAATGATTTTTAATGCTTATGAACTTAAGATTCGCTTTGTAATTTTGTAATAAATGAATTTCTTTTTTCTTAATAATCCATTTTATATCTTCTAATATTGAAAAGCAAAAATATATTCGTTAGTAACGCTGACAACATATCATAGGTGACAACGCACTAAACATTCAATTTCGTCTTTTAGCAATTTTTTTTAACTTCTAATCATCGCACAATTTCAATTTTAACAATATTGAATAGATAAATATCGAATATCGATACATATATGGGGCATTCTCACAATCTTTTAACTTTCATGTCCTTGAATAATAATTTTTTATTTAATACACTTTTTTGTGTTTTTTTATTTCATATACTTGGGAACATCCCATTGCATGATTGCACAACAATATTAACGAGATAAATGAGTTTTGGACGATGTTGGGGGTCCAAACACATGAAAAACTCATCTACCGTCCCTTGTCCCTGATGCTGATTTTGAAGTTTGGAGCTGTCTGGATAAAATTGTTTCATTAAAAATAATTCAATTTAATTTTTTTCTGAAACTGCAACTATTGTTTTATATAAATATGTAGCTAAAAATTAACCTGCACACATTTTTAGGGTTGATATTATTTTTTGAACTCTGATCCTGGGTTTTAGATTTTTTACCATCCCTCTTCTAAAATTATACAGAAAATCACTTCAGATGCAGTGACAGAATTTTTTTTAAGTTTTTGCTCATGCAGAAGTATTCTAAAGAAAGAATATCTAAAATTCTTTGACAGGAAATTTACTTCAGAATATAAATCAGCATTTAAATATCCATTTCAAGCACCGGTGCTTTATTGGTAGTCTTACCGTCCCCAAGGTTTATTCCTACACTTTTCGAGTTAAATTTAAAATAAAATTTAATTTAATCCAATGTTAACAACTGTTTCGAAAAATCAATGAACATTGTGGCTATCACTTAGTCTTAACATGATTTTCCTAAAAATAGGTGGTAATTTTCCTTACAGTTCCATCCTTAACGTCTCTTTTTTTACCATTTCGTCCCCTTTTTTACCATTTCGTCACTTTTCTTACCTTGCCGTCCCTTCTTTAACACCCCTTTAAGACAATGTTATACAAAAATTCTATATTAAAAGTACTACATTTATATTATTTCTTATTTGAATGTCCTGTGGGTACTATGCAAATTCATTATAAGTAAAAATTTAGAAGAAAATAAAAAGTTATAGGGGTAAAATGGTAAGGAAAATTAAACTCGCAAGTTTAACCTAAACCTCAGTTAAATAAAAAATTTTCGCTGCTGACCGTTTTTTCTTTATTTTGAATCATTAAGGCATTCGTCTATCAGATTAAAATGTTATTTTAGCAAGTTTAATTTCGCCAGATTTTTTTCCCCAAAAGTCAAAAGATTGTGAGAATGCCCCATATGCTTTCAAATGCACTTTTTTTTTTTAAACTCTATCCCAATTTATTGATTTTTTATGGTCTTTAAAATAATTTTCAAGCATGAATTTTTTAAACTCGTATATGGAAAAGTAATCCATTTATCCTTAAAACAATATAAATAATTCCCCATTCGTTTGTTTCCGTGTAATATTCCATAACTAAAACGACAAATGAAATTAAAACTCCAAAAATAAATAAATAAAACACGAATTTAACAGATATGTATTAGAACTACGCACTTAAATACTGAAATAATCAGAATTTAAAAGATTTCTATAAATAGTGCATTTTTCGGGATTTAGCGCTGGTATTTAGCTAATACAAAAATACCAAAAAATAGCTTTGGTTAGCGAGCAATCTAATAAAATATATTAAGTGTAAAAAATCTGTTAGAGTTTTGCAGTTAATAGCAATAGTCACCTACGTTCGTATATTCTGCAGTTTATGGGGCATCTTTAACTCAGGTAAACCGGGCTGGATCTCCTGGCCTAGTTAAGGGAACAGTTTGCCTCAAAATTGATCAATAAATCAATTTCTGTTTTTAAATGTTAAATGAAAGCCTGTTGAATTGTGAATATTTTGATAACTCATTTTTACCCATTAGGCAATTATTTCGCAAGATATTGTAAATTTTGTTAATACACCCAATGCAATTACCCACATAAATTAAAACTTTAAATAAGTGTATTTTCTCCATGTTCATATTTTCTTTACTTTCATGTTGTTTTAAAAATGCTAAGATTTTTTTTTTCTTGTATTTGAGATAGCGATTAAATTTTTTTATATATATATGATCTTTATTATATATGGGATGTATCTGCGCATGGAATTTGCCTTCGGGTTTTGTGTTGTTGTTGTTTTTTTAATAACTAGGGGGCTGGGCCCCCTACGAGTTACGCTCACCAACCCCCGTTTAGACACCGCAGTTTCTAAAAGCACGCTAATTTGATCGGCTTTAAAAAGATTTTGAAAGATTGAATTTTAATTTAAAAAACAGTGGCGATCTCCCTAAAAACGGGTTTCTATTCATTTCTCTTTACTTGGGGAATTTTAAGGAAATATCAGCTGCTGTTAAAAGATACAATGGCTGTTTTCCTCTTTGATTAAATAAAACCAGTTAAACATTTCAAAATAAGCTAATATAAAATGAATTAAGTAAACAGAGTCTTTGTCTCACGGTATTTTTTAACAAAGCGAAAAGAAAGTTCTTTTAAATAAGACATTTTAAGCGGTCTCTCATGTCAAGCATACAAGTCGTATGTTTGTTGTTCAATAAATAAATAATTAAATAAATAAAAGACATTTTAAATGTATCGTTTTTAATCTGACGTAATTTTCACCAAACTTTTCTTTCTCTTTTTAATATTCACGTGAAAATACTTTTGTTAGAAATGAAATATTATTTGCGCTGTCCCAACAAAACTAGTTGAAAAGATCAAATAAATGTCTCGCGCTATTTTTAAATTTAAACTGCTTTGCAGTATTATTTTTTGTTCATTTTGCGTAATAAGTGTAATGTGACGTAATTTTTCCTATTTAAGACTTCTAACGAATGTTAATGAATTTATTATTTTACAATATCCTTCCTCTGTTAAAATTGACGTGTAAATATAGTTTTTATGGAGTAAATATAGTTTTACGGAGTTTTGCTCCTATAAAACTTTTTTAATGGAACGACTTTGTCCAACTTTAGCATTAAATATCTCTTTAAATAATTTTTCGATTTGAAAACTGTCTGCATCAGCGTGTTTATCAAACATTTCTTTATAATACCGCCGATTTTCATATTTTTATATGCAATATTTTTCTTAACGGAGAAAGACCTCCGGTCACAAAAAATTCAAAACCGGCGGCGGCGGTGACAGCGTAAGTTACTTTTTTTTTAGAATAGAGAGAAAATACATGAGGCTGTGTTAGAGTTCATCGTTTTACACTATATATATCAGCAAAAAAATTATATTAAATGTAATATTAGATGTAGCTAAAAATCCATGCGCAGTCTTGTGTAATAGACATTTATAAATCTAAAACAAGGAAGAAAAATCATGCGTTAAGCATAGATTATGAAGCACTTTCCAACACTTCTTGAAGACTTTAACAAAACTTCGTTATTTAAGGAAATAAGATATATAAGATAACTAAGTAAACATTTTAGAAAACGTATAAAACGTTTGAAAAACTGATTTCAGCAGTTACCGTAGCCAAATATGTATTCCAATTCTTTTGAACAGTCCTGTATTTGATCTGTAGGTTGATATATATACTATATAATGGGAAATTTTACTTTAGCAAAAAAAACGCATAACAAAATGAAATTGATTGAAATTTCTCTTTCAGCAATTTATAGTAATAGATGGAAACATACTTGAATACTTTTGTAGAACCCTGTAGTTAACATAGTTCTAGTACCTTTATTACACGCCACTGTTTAGCTAAAATTTAATTTAAGCTAAAACACTCTTAAAACTACTGAAATCATATTTCCAGAAATTATCATTAATAGACGGTCATGTATCCAATTCTTTGCGTGAGCCTGTCTATCACTTTATCTATATTCTACAAACATTTGTTAGTAAACTAAATGCAGTTCAGCGTAAAAATGCATAACTCATTTAAAAACCACATTTAAGCAATTTGCGCTCATATCCAGTAATCATTAAGAATTCTTTTGTGAAGCCCTGTATATGAATTAGAGCATTTATACACATCATATAGTATGATTAAATATAGTGAAACATAAAAGTGCATATCATTAATTAAAAATGCATTTCCAGCAGTCATCGCTAAAGTACAGTACTTCGGATACAATATAGAATCTGAAATCTTTAGTGTGTCCCTGTAAATGCTTTACACTACGTACTTCTTTCCGTACATGAAATAAGTTATAGTAAACCTTAGCAACGTATAACAATTTCATTACACATGAAATAATTTAACATAATTAAAATACGCCGTAAACAATTCCCTCCACCCCTATATCATTATGTAACGGAATTCTTTTGTATGTCCCTGTAAATGAATAACAACTATTCTTTACACCGCATATTCTGCAGAATGCATATTTTAATGCACTTCATTAATGCATATCAATTTTATTATTTTTGAAAGCATATAAGACCATTAAAAATCATTTTAAACGATTTTTCCCATAGGCCGTAATGTAACGGTAAACTTTTGACTGTCCCTGTAAATGAACTAAACATACTACAAACTTCATTTGAAATAGGGAGCGTGTTATGGTAAACGTCAATAACATCCAAAAATTTCAGGCCAATTCGAGTATATTTACGGGAATTAGAGTACGGACAGACGGACAGACAAACCGAAGTCATATAAACACTTTTCAATTTTGTTGGAAAATGAAACAACAAAAATCTCAATATTTAAAAAAGTAGTAGGGATTTTAAAAAATTAAAATTTTTGTTAACTTTTTAAAAATTTTAATTAAATATGCAGTTTTTTTTTTTTTTTTTTTTTTTTTTTGAAAATGTTCTTTTAGAACTTTGAAATGCAGTGAGTTCACCATCTAAACCATATATTTTTTAAATAAACAAAATTGTTGAAAAGGTAAACTGTCTCCTTAAAGTGAAAAGTATATTTTTCATCCATTTAAAAATAGTTCTCGCGTGAAAGGGTTCAAAAGAAATAATCGAAAACATAAAACCGACGAAAAACATTCGTCTGTCTTTCAACCTTTCCTGAAATAATTGTTGAAAACCTATGGAGATACGCGAATAGAAAAATAAATCTTGTCTTCAGAAAAAATTAGATGAAGTCTTCTCAGCTCATTTTTATTTTCTGTGATTGGAAAACAAAAGACTGCTAGCAACTGCAGTAATCCAGCCCATGTTAAAAGAATTTTATGTGGTGGAGCTAACTGGTATAATTTCTCTGACTCGAAGAAAACGTGTCGATCCTTCAAATGAACCTAAGTTCCAGAGTTTCCTGGAAGATATTAGAGCTCTGATTAAGAAAAAAAATACTAATAAAAGAATCTGCTGAAGAGTCATTTCGATAATAGCTTTCAGCATTAACTTTCTTGGATTAAATGGATGATAGTTCTGGTGACAAGTCCATGTTCTTCTTCTTCTTTTCTTTTCTCCATTCAATGGATTGGAAAACACACGATACAAAATACGTGAAGAACACGGAAAATATGCTTGGACGAGAAAAAGAGGTCTTTTATTCCTTTATTAGTCATGGCATATAGTTGCTAGTAATGAATTTTTTATTTAAGGAAAACACTGAAATTATTATTTTCTTTATGACTGGAGATTGATGTGTTCACTTTTTAAAGTATTGATATTTGATAATATTGACATAAAAAGGTTTTTTTTTTCTCCTAAATGATAAATCAGTCGTAATCCACTTCTTAGTCTTTATCCTCTTGTTACGAGTTCCAAGCCGACTAGTCACAATAGTTTGCTTGGCAGAGCGTCGGACTTACGATCGATAAAGCTTTTGGGTTCGAGGGTCAATGGAAGCCACATATCGCCATGTACGCTAATGGCATCTGGTGCACACTAAATCCAACATGGACGCAAACTCCACTGGGCGTCAATTAAAATTCGCTGTGGTACCTTACCAGACGAGGGTCCCGTTGTCTGCTTTTCACAACCCTCTTCCACGGAAAGTGACGTGGCATGTTCTGGACACGATAAAAACAACAACACGAAATCCAGTCTGTGGTAATGGTCAAATTGAAGGGTAATAAAGAAAGAATAGGCTATAGTATCTAAGTTTTACCATGTATTAATAAACCTTCTCGAATGGAATCAATGAAAATAAGAAAAGTCCTGCATTCTAAATGCTCCCTCATTTTTTCTTTATGTAACCCAAATCAAACTAAAGGATGGTATCACAATCGCAAAAAATCAATATAATCAAATATATAGAAAACTATATGCAAGAGAACGACAAATTCACCTTAATACTTTAAATTAAAACATGAATACATAAAATGATTCTCAGTTTTTATTACTAAAATAGGTGCTAAAAACAATTAAAAGGTTTTAAACATTAAAACCAAAATTCAGATGTTAAAAACTTCCCGAGCGCTTTCGACCAAGCCCTGGTCATCATCAATGGGGTGAAAAATGAGAAGAAGACCTGCAGAATGCACACCGATTTAAATAACGCAGGGCGATTCCAAAACTAGAAAAAGAGGGGGTGGGGGAGAGGGGAGGAAGTCTGATGAAAACAAACAGCGACATTGATCATTCCAATCCAAATACTCCATTGACTCCAAATAGACTAAACCAAATGCTCGGTATATGACATGATAATGTATCATTACAAGTGTTCCTACCTCTGGCTAAAATTTCTATAGATTCTCTCAAAATGCATGTGTTAAATTGATTTATTTGTGCGATGATCCTTGCTTTATTAAAAGGATGTCAATATCAGCCTCTAGATTTAACCTAGCTGCTGGGCAACATATAACAATGATATGTTCCCGCACCATGTTGGTTAAATCAAAGTAAAATTGCGTAATTTGTTATTTCTGTTTGTATAAATATTTTTTATAAAATATAATTATGAGTGTAAAATTATAATGTTTATATATTTAAGTAAAATAGGAGTGTAAGTTCATACAAAAATTATTAAGTTGATTTTAAATATTAAATATATATTTTTAAAAAATTGTTGTATTGTAAAATGAATGTATAATGTTGAATAGAGTTCGGATCTCAGATAACAACAATAGCCAGACGCCATGTGTCGTTTTATGACAAGCCAATGGAAAGTGGTGTATAATTAGAAATCGTAAAATAATAAAAACGTTGGAATAAATTTATGGCCTTAATAAAAGTGTTGGGATAAATTTATGGCTTTTCAGACCATCCAAACTTTAAGGCATATAATAATATTAAAGTATATGTAAGGGGCCATTTGCAGACTGTTAGCTAATAGGCCTATCGAAGGATAATGCAAAATCTTCTCACATCCAATAAGAGTGGACTAGACAAATAGTTCCACCCACTGCAGAAGTTGGTGTGCCAGAAGAATAAGGTTTGAAAAAGAGAGTCTAAAAAAAGATGTCGAGGACGCAGGAGCTCTCCTGAAAGCCCGTGCAATGAATCCAGAAAGCCCTAGTAATGCCCAGGCGAGATGGACATATCGGAGTCAGCCTAAGCAAGCCTAATTGAGGATGTCTTCCTGATGTACATATCGGAGTGAGCCTAAGCAAGCCTAATTGAGGATGTCTTCCTGATGTTAAAATAAAGTGGATTGTTCTACAGAGGTCCGTAGCTATGCATCCTGCCATCCCGATATCGCCGCTCTGATACGAAGCGAATTCCTGATGACATAAGGATATGATCCTTAGCAACGCGACAACTCTGAATTTGATGAATAAAGGCCACCATCCCGTATATGAAAAAAAGGTACTACCTTAAACTTTTTCTTTTACCACTTAAAATCATATGAAAAATTATAAATATCCTTTTCTGATATTTTATGGTAGAGAGTAATCTGAGATCCGACAAAACCAATATTTAAATATATTTAAGGTAATTTAAAAAGAAAAATGTATAATAATAAGAGTAATGAAAACATTGTCTTTTTTTTTAAAGATTAAATATACATAAAATAATGAGAAGCAAACAAAAGTGTTGCTTTCTTTTTTTTGAATTAATATTATGTGTTTTCTGTATATAGTTGTGTTCAATGTAAATAAAATATTTAATCAAGTTTTAAAAAGTTTCTGTAATTATTTAATTGATAATGTTTAAGGTGTGTCAATTTATTTTTACAGCTTAAATTTTAGTTTAATTCATAAGTGGAAGAGTTCGTCTAAATAATTCACAACGCAAACTCTTAATTTTATTCGTAATTATTTAAATTTAATAATTACATTTTGACGCGAATTATAATTTAATTTTATTAATGCTTCGCGTTGCTCTTCTACTAGAATTATGTAATTACGATCACTTATGTTATTTGAATTTATCTAAGGTGTATAAAATTATATACCAATTTACTATGAGGTTGCTTGGATAATTTGGACCAATTAACAATTTTGGATGTAAATTAAATAGAAAATAAACAGGTGTAATTATCTGTCCAGCATCCCCCCCTTCATAGTAAAATGGTGCTATGACTCAGGAACGTTCATCTGAGGTCATTAGAAATAATAATAATAATAATAATAATAATAATAATAATAATAAAGGAAAATAAATTTAAGTATTATTTTAAGGTCACAATTTTAAAGATATTGTAGGTACGTAAATTTAATTGATTAAAATTTTATTAAAATTAATTTTATTATTGTAACAATAATGACACACATATAATAATTTAAATAAATAAAATGAATAATATATGTTAGCAATTAAAGAAAAAAAAAGAGAAATAAAAAAAAATAATTCTGGGATTTATAATAGGTAAATTTAGGAATTGCAAAAAAAAATTTTTTTTTTTTCCTCTCTTTTCTCTTTTGGTTGGATCTCAGTTACCATTGAAAAATAATGGCATTCACATCACGGATGACACATTTGTAAAAATAAAATGTTTTTTTTATATACTGTATAAATAATAAGAATAAGAATAATGAGTAAAATTTTATAATATGACTGGTATAAAAATGATTGAAATGTCAATAGATCATGATTTTTGAAATTGTATCACCTTGATACAAAAGAAAATTTATGAGTCGTACTACGAAGTAGTAGTACAATATTTCCATAAAAAAAAAATAAATAAATAAATAAATAAGATTGTTGTTTCTGTAGAAAAAGACAGACATTTTTCTGTTAAATGAAATTATGTTGTTTTTTATATATACGTGTATTATAAACATTTTAGGGGTATTTATGTGTGCAAAAGAATAATCTACAAAACAACTTCATCTCCTAAGAAATTTTTTTTTAAATCTTAGTGCTGTTGTTTTTATGTATTTATGCAATTTAGAATATTTTCATACATATGTTGTAATATAGAGAAAATAGTATGAGATGCAAAATATTATTTTAAGAGGTATAGGATCTATTTTGAATTGATATTTTGAAAAAGTATACATTGATTACTAATATTTGTTAAAAATGACTCAGACGCTGGATATAGATACACGTATTAAGTTAGTGTCACCATTTGACAATAAAAAGAACAAAAACATTATATTTTTCTTAGAGGAATTTGATAATATTTTGAATTCGAAAGATATACAGGAAGAAACTAAATTATTAATTTTAAAGGCTAAAATTACTGGGGACGCAAAACATATTTTAAGTAAACAGATTGAAAAATATAACGAGACCAATTATAATTTATTTAAAAATAATTTGGTGGAGTTATTTGGTACAAAACTAAGCTTCCTTAATGCTCAGAGCAATTTCCTAAATTTAAAACAGGCCGCAAGTCAAACGATAGAGGATTTCATTTTGGAGTTTAAAAAGGGTGTAAAATCTTATATCGAAAGTGCAGGCGAAAATGTGGATAATAAGGAAGAGAATTTTATCGAAATCTTAAAAATGTCGAATTTTTTAAATTCAATTAGACAGGATATTGCACTAGATGTTCGTAAAAATGCACCCAGGTCCTTCAAGGAGGCATGCGAGTTAGCAAAACTTATGGAAAGTGCGTATAATGAATCAAAGTTTGAGAAAATTAACGCAATAAATAAAGAAAACAAAGATCTTTATGAGAACATTATAGAATCAAGTAAGCAAAACAAAGAGCTAATCGAGAAATTAAAAGGGGAGATTGAAAAACTAAAAAAATCAAAGAAAAAAAAACATGCAATTAGAGATGATAGTGTTCCGCGGAATAAGAAACCCTTTAATAAACACAATGATTATCAGGGTCCCCATTTCAATAACAATTTTCATTATAATGATTATGAACGATATTATAATGATTACTACAATTCCTTTAATTACCCGACGCATTATGGGATGTATGATTATTCACAACCTAACTGGAATTCGGGAAATAGGGATTTTGGATATATTTCTGAGAATTATGATCAAAATGGTTATCAATTTGAAAAGCGCAAAAAGAAAAAAAAATGGGCAAAGAAAACAGCGAAATCGGATCAAGATTCGGGATTTTCAGAGACGGAAATCGATAAAATAAATAAAACAATCGCAAATATTACAAATGCAGACAAAGATAGTCTGCAATTACCATATCACTAAGTATACAGGGCGTCGAAATACAAGCTTTACTGGATACTGGAGCTGCTGTTTCCCTTTTATCACCTTCTTTATTCAAAAAAATTAAAGATACAAACGTCAAAATCAAATATGTGGGCAATCAGATCCAAATTAAAACTTTAACGAATTCAAAGATTTTTTTCAAACAATGTGTAAAATTAACTTTTCGATTAAAAGGTATATTCACAACAGGCACATTTTATGTCACTAATGATGATTTTGATAGGCAGTACCAAATGTTATTAGGGTACGATTATCTCAAAGAAAATCATATGATTTTGGATTTATGCAATAAAACATTAAAATTTAAAAATCAACAAATTAACTTAAACGTTGCAAGTGAAGTAAATAATTATGAAGTGAATAACATTACGCCATGTAATTCAGGGGAACATTCAAATAAAATTATGTTTGTCATTACTAAAAATAGAATTTTTCTCCAACCTGAAGAATCGAAAATTGTAAAATTAAAATGCGCAGAGGATATAAATATGTCAGATGTGATTATTTTTGACCCCATTCAAGAAAATAGTAAATTTTCATGCGAGACTTCGTTACACGAAGTTCAAAAAAATAATAACATAAATATTATAATAAAGAATAAACTGTTAGAAAAGTTAATTATTCAGAAAGGAACTAAAATGGGGGAAATTATAAAGAACTTTGAGTGCAAGCAAGATGACTCAACTGATAATATAGAGAAAGGGACATTTTATGAAATAAATAATTTAAATATAGAAGATGTAAGAAAATTGCGAGAAGCAGAAATTAAAGAGACGGATTTCGATTTAAGCCATTTATCAGAGGAAGTACAACAAAAATTTCGAAAAATTTTAAGGGGCAATGTTCATGTATTTTCAAAAAGTTATCAAACATTGGGGCAATCAGCGTTTGTCGCACCAAGTTTTCAATTGAATCATGAATTCCCGGTACAAGCTAAGCCATATAAATTGCCTCAGGCAGTAAGACAGTATGCGAAAAGGGAAATTGAACAATTGTTACAGGCTAAAATTATAGAGAAGACTGACTCCGAGTATGCTTTTCCAGTTATTTTCGTTAGAAAGAAAAATCCGAGTAATAACCCGAATGCAGAACCCAAGTTTAGAATGGCAACGGACCTAAGACTATTAAACCAAATTTTACAACCTTATACTTATCCGATGCCGGACGTAAAAGACTTATTACAAAAAATAAGCGGTAAAAAATACTATACTGTGCTAGACTTACATAGTGCTTTTTTCCAAATAAATTTAAAACCAGAAGATTGCAAAAAATTAGCTTTTATTACGGAATTTGGAAAACATATGCCGCTTCGTTTAGCTTTTGGCACACGAAATTCTAGCGCAATTTTTGCAGAAGTAATCGATAAAATTCTGGGACATTTTGACAAAATCAAAGTATCATACTACATTGATGATGTGTTGATATCTGCAAACACAATAGCAGAGATGACGAAAACCTTAGAAGAAGTTCTACAGGTATTAATAAATCACAACATGACAATCGAACCTTCAAAAATGCAAATTTGCAAAGCAGAAATAGAATTCCTAGGATTTAGGGTGAATCAAATGGGATATTCTCCATCACAAAAGAATATTGAAAAAGTGAAAAATTTAGTCAGACCAAAATCGAAAAAGGGGGTCAGATCTTTATTGGGCTTAGCGAATTATTTTCGGACGCTAATACCCAACTATTCAGACAAAGTTAACCCTTTAATAGAGCTGACTAAAGATAAAGTTAAATTCAAGTGGAGTCCAGAAGCAGAAAAAGCTTTTCTGATAATTCAGGAAGAAATTGTACAAAAACCAACACTCAGACTCCCCGATTTTAACAAGGAATTTTTCTTATTCACGGATGGGAGCAAAGTTGCAATTTCAGGTGTTCTAGCTCAAGAAAAGGATGGTTATTTGCTACCTGTTGAATTTTTCGGGAGAAAACTTAGAGAACCGGAAAAAAATTATCCGAGTATTAAATTTGAGTTATTAGCAGTGCATGAAGCAATTATGCATTTTAAATATATGCTTTCAGGTAGAAGATTTACTGTGTTAACTGATTCGAAAGCACTAACTCAGCATTTACATTTACAAGATAAATCGGAAATTATAAACAGATGGGTAGCAGATTTACAAGACTTTAATTTCGACTTCGAATTCGTCGAAGGAATTAACAATCCAGCAGACTATTTGAGCAGGAATTTAGATAATCTTACAACAGACAGAGAACTCCAAAATAATTTGTTTGCAAGTAACATAGCACTTACAGACGAAAATATTAAATCGGAGCAATACGCAGACGAAAAATTAAAAATTATAATAAATAAAATCGAAAAAGACAAAAATAATAGAAGCACGAAGAGATTTGCTTTAAATCAAAATAAATTATTAATTTTGAAACCTGGTTCAGATAAAAAGGAGCTTTTAATTACCCCGGATTCATTAAAAATTGCAGCCATAGAAGAAGCTCATAAAGCGCATTTCGGATTTCAAAAAACTTATGATAATGTGAAAACAAGGCTTTTTTGGCACGGAATGTACAAAGACATTAAACAGTATTGTGCAAATTGTGTGCAGTGCCTCGCATCTAAACAACACACGACAATAAAAGTCCTTGTTAAAAAAATGGTGAAAGATCACGAAGTCGGTACAGTCCTGCATGCTGACGTCATTGGACCTTTAAACCTCACGTTAAGGAAAAACAGATACATTTTAATTATAATTGATTCGACATCGAGATTCCTGGAAGCTGTTCCCCTACGAAACGTAGAGTCACAGACTATATTAAATGTACTAAATAAATATTTTGCAAATTATGGGATGTGTAAAGAAATTATCTTTGATAACGCAAAATATTTACGAAGCGAAATTATGAAAGAATATTTGGAATCTTTAAACATACAAAGGAAATTTGTGAGTGTATACCGTGCGCAAGGAAATGGACTTTGTGAAGTTACCAATAAAATATTAAAAACATCAATTGTAGCTATGTCGAAACGCACTACGGAATGGGACATAAGACTGGATTTTTTTAAACTAGCGTATAATTCCTCGAAACACCGCGCTACGGGATATAGTCCCTCACTGCTATTTTTCGCAAGGGAAATAAAAAATCCCTTCACAGCCCATATTCCTTCTGAGGAAATATATACCCACTCTTATGTTAAAAGCAGAATACAGCATATGAAGGAAATCAAAATTCAATCCCTTGCAAACCAGGAGAAAATAATGCAAGAATATATAGATGAAGAGGCATACGAAAAAGTAAAGGATTTAAATTTGGGTCAAACAGTATATTTAAAATGTATTGGAAAACCAGGCGCATTAGAGCCAAAATTTCAAGGACCCTACGAAGTTACTAAAAAGTTTAGAAACTTTAATTATTTATTACAATATGTTCCAGATAAATCAATAGAGCCGATCAAATGACATATGGATCAGCTGTACACTCCGAAATATGCAACAGGTCATACAGAGGCGGAAATTACGAATTTACAGGGGTCTCAGAAAAAAATTAAGGGTGATAAAAATTACAAAAATAAATGTGGCATTTGTATGAGAAAATCCCACTTAACTGAAAATTGTTGGTTTGTATCGAACAAAAATACGAGTCAAAAGGGGGACAAAGTTACTAAAAAGTATTATAAAAAAAATAATAAATATTCTGAGAATGTAGACCCATATTTAAAGTATCAAACAGATTATTATGATAAAAATATGTCGTTATATGGTTATACACCATATACAAACTTATACGGGGATGTTATACAAGATCATTACCCTTTCCCCCCTCCCCAATATTATCCATGGGATATGAATTGGTATTAAAAATAAATCAAAATACATAATTAATCGAATTTCAAAATTTCAAAATTTTCAAAATTTAAAAATAAATTTTTCTCTTTTAGGTAAAAAAATTGAAACAAAATTAATAACTTGCCTTTTTAAAATTCAAAATAATAATAAGAAAGGATAGGAACATGGGAACGCCAATTTGTCTCAGGGTTACAATATTGAGCAAATGTGCAGGGCGCACCCGAAAACATACTTATAAAATTATGTAATGTGCTTCACAAAACTTCACTGGAGCAGTGAAATATTTATCTCCAGGCAAAAGTTATATATATATTTTTTTTCTTTTCGAATATGAATTAGAAAATATAAAATCTTAACAAAGCCAAATAACATTAAAACTTAATTAATTTAATAGTGAATAATGTTGGAGTAATTTTCAAAAAAAAAAAAAAAAAGAGAATTTTTTCTGTCTTATATAAGGGTAGCCTTTGCTAATAGCCTTACAATTTAGATGACAGAATTTCAGAATTACTCTTTAAAATGAGTAGGTGTAAGCTATTAGGTTCAGGGTAGTTAGAACAGCTTTATAACATACTCATATATATTTTTTTTTCTTCTTATATAAATATATGGTTGACAAGGAATAAATTATTAGTGCACTCTATATTAGGATAGCGGTCAACTATAAGCCTAAATATAATAAAATATACAAAAAGTGCTAAGATTTATTCCGGTAGTTCAATTACAACTTATATGCGAAAGTCTAGAATTTAGACAGCAGGGATAAGTTTTATGAACAAAAGTGTTATAAAAAAAAAAAAATAAATAAAAAAAAAGGATTTTGGTGTAGCACATTGGTTTTTAAAAAAACATATATATGTATAACAATGGACAAGGCAAGTTATTTCAATATGATTGCACACAAAATTATAGTAAAAAAATTACACAAATAAATAATTGAAGTAAAATTAAAATTTTCTCACCAAAGGCTTTCTGTATAGGGTGCAATTTTGGCCTACGGCTGGGTATGCACCAACACCAACAAAATTTTTTGTAGAAAATTTATCAATGATCAGGGTATACACTATGACGCAAAAGTTTAGACAATGAAGAAATTCGTACATACTTTGAAAAATATTTATTCAATTTTCAAATCACTGCTTGAAATTAATGTGCTGTACATATAAACAATATTTATAACAAAGAAAAGTGGAATTGTGCATATTGCAATAAATTAAATGGTAACAAAAATAAACTGCTGTCTCAAAAGTTTAGACACAAATTAAATAAAATCGAAATAAACAATTTTTAAAACCTGGTTGCGCATCCATGCTTATGTATTACGTCATATACACGAGATTGCATGGAAGAAACTAAATCTTGCATAGTTTGTGGATCGATATCGTACCATGCATTCTCAATAGATGTCTTAAGTTCCTTTTCAGAAGAGTATTGTCTAGCGTTGCTATAAACTTTGCGACACATGATGCTCCAAAGGTTTTCTATAGCGTTAAGATCTGGGCTACATGCTGGCCAGTCGAGAACTCTTATATTATGGGAATTAAACCAAGATTTTGAATGTTTTGCAGTGTGAATTGAAGCATTGTCTTTCTGAAATTCCCACTGAGGACCCCCTAGAAGCTCAGCAAATGGCAGTAGGTTTTCTTCTAATGTCTGTGTATAATGCTGTGAAGTTTGACGACCACTGGTGAAGGTCAGAGATACTTGTCCATTATAGCAAAAGGCTGCCCAAACCATCACCGAGCCCCCTCCTTGTCTGCGACTAAAAAAACGTCGAGGTTCCTTCCGCAAGTCATGCCAATACGTTAAACAACCATCTGGACCATCCAGATTCCACTTTTTTTCATCGCTAAATATGACTGACTGCCATTTCTCTCCATATGACATATGCTTTCGAGCCCACATAAGTCTTTGTAACTTATGATATGGTTTCAGAGCTGGTTTCTTCTGCATTTTGCTATAAACGATTGTTCCTTTTTCCAAAATTCGTCTACGAATCGTATCCTTTGATACAGAGAGTCCCGATGAGCTTTGAACTCCACGTACGCTCATTTGTTGAGTACTCGCTAGTCTTTGTATCAGGCGATCCTCTCGTACATTTGTCACACGTGGCCTCCCAGACCGACATTTTGCTTTATATTCGGAACCACTCGATAAAACTCGATAAATAGATTTTTTTGACCTATTAATAATAGCAGAAATTTCAGAAACGCTCTTCCCTTCACTTTTCAACTGCCAAATCCTTGAAACCTCATTCACTTGAATTTCTTTAGCTCTCGGCATGTCGACTATGAAGCGCAATCGTTTGCAGAACTTAAGTACTCCAAATTTGTGACATCATCGATTCTAAATTTGCATATGCCAGCGAATATTCAAAGAAATTTAGAATAGTGTCTAAACTTTTGCGACAAGCACATTTGAATTTTTATGAAAAAAATTAGTATTATAGCAAATAAAACGACTGTCTTTTGTACATAGCATTTTAAATCAGTTTTTGAATATATTTACAGGTTTTTGTAATTCTGACGTCATAATTCTACATTTTAAAGCTGAATGACGTCATTGTCTAAACTTTTGCGTCATAGTGTATAGTCATTACTTGGTCATTAACTTCAGGATTCTTGGCTGAAAAAGGAATCGAAGAAAAAATTAAGTATGGTATAATTACTAGATGTTATGCTCAGAAACAATAAAATTAGTAATATTATATTGTAAAAAGCAGCATTTTGAGTTTTATTTAGGAAAACTTTTGATTTTTAGGTTTTACACATTTATGGAGTGTCTAGCTCAGTGTATAGTTCCTAAATTTAATAAAAAAAATAATAAATAAAAATATAAGTTGGTGTTGTTTTCAAAATAAATAACAAAAGGTATAGCAATTAGCATTTATAGTTAAAATTTATGGAATTTTCAGCAAAATTAACATTAGACAAACATAATTTATATTATATTTAACTTGATAAGCTAATTTACTTTTATTAACGGTATTCAATTAGAATTAAAGTAGGCTTAAATTCAAGTTAAATTAATTAATAACATTGTTGTAGTGTAAAATTTTATGTAAGACTATTATATTTTTATTGTATATATAAAAATATGCAAATTTAATAATTAATAAAATGTATTAGCAAAATTATTTAATATAAATATTAAATGACATCTTGCTGAAATCAGCTAGAAATTAGATTTTGTTTTTTTTTTTAAATAAAATATTTTATAAATTTATGTTATTTTAGAATTTAAGCATTTTTTTTTTCTCTTTACTTTCTCTTAGAATTAAATGCAATTATAAATTTAACACACATAAATATACATAGTATTGATAAATTTGAGTGTGTGAGTTCATAAATTTTTTTTATATATAATTTGGCCAATTTAACATAAGAAAACAAAATACATAAATAAATATATTTATATATATTGGCCTTATTTTTTATTAAAATAGGTAGTATGGCTTAATAAATTTATTTACTTAATTTTTTTTATAGTACGTACAGTAATTATTTTAAAAACTTGATCTATAAAAAAATTGGATGTGGTTGTTTGTGAGTATACAAAGATTTTTTCTGCTGGCAGAAGTTCTTTGGTCCGGCCGGGTACTCATAGATGGCTGCATACGATTTTACGTAGTAATTATCATTTGCTTTTGTTTTTTTTTTAAATTATACAAGTGTATTAAGTACATTTTTTTTATAATTAAATAATAATTATTAATGTTTGATTAATAATAATAATTTATTATCTTTTATTTTTAAACATATCATTAAATTTTAGACAGTAGAATTCACATCCGGAATGTTAATGATAAATAAATTTTTGAATAAATAAATTTTTATTTCATTCAGTAAATAAATAAATATAAAAAATTAACAATCTTTTAAGATAGAATTGTTGGCTAAATAAATAATAATTAAAGACAAAAAAAATTGTTCTCTTCTTCGTCAATGGTATTTTCTGACAACACTATTTAATAGTATTAAATGAAGGTGCATTTTTAAGGTCAGCGTTATGCATGTTTTGCATTTTGAGAGGCCGTAGAAGTCATATTTCCGTGTTGTTTACATTTTAATAGTAAACAATATCATGAATCAAAATTTGTGTTTGTTAGAAAGGTCTAAAAATATACAATGTAATCAGTTAAAGAAAATTATATGCATTTTTTCTTAAATCCTGAAAGGCAATTTGGTTTAGATTTGAACCTGACAGCATAAAAAGCCACGTTCGCTTCAGTTGCAGTATGAGGCAGGAGAATTCAAATGCTAGAATCGCCATTTTCCCCTACAAATTAATAAAAAAAGCAGAAGGTTTACATTAGATATGATACAAATACATACACTGTTTATGCATAGATTATGTTTAAAATTACATACAGGCATGCACAGTTAGTTAAGAAGAAAGTATATCAAGAAATTATACTAATTAATAAGGTAATTACAAGCATGAAATGGTTTTAAATACATACTTTTGGAAGTCGTAAAATTTTGTCACAGCACAAATCACCTCGCAGAAAGAGATTAGTAGCTTGACCAACCCCTCGTTTCGGGAGGATCGGGGACGGTCAAAAACTGGTTTTATTCTCTTCTCCTTCTTCTTTTTTGATTCTCTCGGGTAAAGTTGGAGAGCATTACGTAATGATATATTAAAGGAGATGAGATAGCTTGTATATTTTGACATATCATACATGTTAGAAGTAACAAATAAATAAATAAAATAATGTAACCAGTTTGTATACAGTATTTTTCTGATTATAATTTGAATACATCAGATTAATTATGTGAAAAATAACATGTCATACGACAAGCATTGTATTTACTTTTATTCAGTATAAAATGTGTTTTAAATGAAACACTGTGTCATAAGGTTATATGTGATGAAATAATATGTCAAATGTGTATGCCATTATTTTTCTTGTAATTAGGTTTATTTCGGCATATTAGTTTCATACAAAATTATAGCTTTGAATGTATTTTGGGCACTTAAACTGTAAAGTTACAAAATTATTAAACATGTGTGTGGTAAAGAAAAAAGGCTTCGAGAAAGATGTCAGATTTTAAGTACAGATGTCTTCTATAAATGTGAATGTCAACAGACAACTATGCTATCATGTGTTGAACATTCTGTTATGAAAAATAGAAGAACTTCTTATAAAATATACCAGAACCATTGATAATTGAACATTACAGACTCGGCTCAAAACTGGGTAGATACACAGTCATATGGACACGTACATTCTTTTATGCTTTACAAAAAAAAATAAAACCAGCAATCAGTTTTTATTTTTTTTTTCTGACCACCGGGAGAGATGCTGGGCAACATATAGCAATGATATGTTCCCGCACCATGTTGGTTAAATTAAAGTAAAATTGCGTAATTTGTTATTTCTGTTTGTATAAATATTTTTTATAAAATATAATTATGAGTGTAAAATTATAATGTTTATATATTTAAGTAAAATAGGAGTGTAAGTTCATACAAAAATTATTAAGTTGATTTTAAATATTAAATATATATTTTAAAAAAATTGTTGTATTGTAAAATTAATGTATAATGTTGAATAGAGTTCGGATCTCAGATAACAACAATAGCCAGACGCCATGGTGTCGTTTTATGACAAGCTAATGGAAAGTGGTGTATAATTAGAAATCGTAAAATAATAAAACGTTTGAATAAATTTATGGCCTTAATAAAAGTGTTGAGATAAATTTATGGCTTTTCAGACCACCCAAACTTTAAGGCATATAATAATATTAAAGTATATGTAAGGGGCCATTTGCAGACTGTTAGCTAATAGGCCTATCGAAGGATAATGCAAAATCTTCTCACATCCAATAAGAGTGGACTAGACAAACAGTTCCACCCACTGCAGAAGTTGGTGTGCCAGAAGAATAAGGTTTGAAAAAGAGAGTCTAAAAAAAGATGTCGAGGACGCAGGAGCTCTCCTGAAAGCCCGTGCAATGAATCCAGAAAGCCCTAGTAATGCCCAGGCGAGATGGACATATCGGAGTCAGCCTAAGCAAGCCTAATTGAGGATGTCTTCCTGATGTACATATCGGAGTGAGCCTAAGCAAGCCTAATTGAGGATGTCTTCCTGATGTTAAAATAAAGTGGATTGTTCTACAGAGGTCCGTAGCTATGCATCCTGCCATCCCGATATCGCCGCTCTGATACGAAGCGAATTCCTGATGACATAAGGATATGATCCTTAGCAACGCGACAACTCTGAATTTGATGAATAAAGGCCACCATCCCGTATATGAAAAAAAGGTACTACCTTAAACTTTTTCTTTTACCACTTAAAATCATATGAAAAATTATAAATATCCTTTTCTGATATTTTATGGTAGAGAGTAATCTGAGATCCGACAAAACCAATATTTAAATATATTTAAGGTAATTTAAAAAGAAAAATGTATAATAATAAGAGTAATGAAAACATTGTCTTTTTTTTTAAAGATTAAATATACATAAAATAATGAGAAGCAAACAAAAGTGTTGCTTTCTTTTTTTTTGAATTAATATTATGTGTTTTCTGTATATAGTTGTGTTCAATGTAAATAAAATATTTAATCAAGTTTTAAAAAGTTTCTGTAATTATTTAATTGATAATGTTTAAGGTGTGTCAATTTATTTTTACAGCTTAAATTTTAGTTTAATTCATAAGTGGAAGAGTTCGTCTAAATAATTCATAACGCAAACTCTTAATTTTATTCGTAATTATTTAAATTTAATAATTACATTTTGACGCGAATTATAATTTAATTTTATTAATGCTTCGCGTTGCTCTTCTACTAGAATTATGTAATTACGATCACTTATGTTATTTGAATTTATCTAAGGTATATAAAATTATATACCAATTTACTATGAGGTTGCTTGGATGATTTGGACCAATTAACAATAAGCTGTAGATTGTTTCCCCTTTCCTATATCAGCCATATGTTCTTTCAAACTTTCCTGTAGTCTTCTGGTTGTCATTCCAACGTATGCAAAAGTTCTATTATTATTTTTATATCTGAATGGGATTATATAAATTCCTGCTTTGTCATGTGAATTTATTGGATCGACTTTTCTGTGAACTAGATTTTGTAATTTAGCTGGAGGTTTAGCTATCAGTGCAATATCATATTTTCTTAACGCATATCTAAATCTCTCATAAAGTTGCGGAACGTAATCAATACTGCAAAATTTTGAAAAATGTGTACTCTTTTTTATACAATTCCTGTTTTTAAAGTCATTAATTACTTTATTAATAAATTTTCTCGGGTAACCGTTTTCATCTGCGATTGTTTTGATCTTGGTTAATTCCTCCTCTATATAGGCATCAGTACATACTTTGAATGCTCTTTTTACGTAAAATCTGTAGGCTGCTTTTTTATAGTTAGCTGGAAATGTACTATTATAAGATATTGTGTTGTTGTATCGACATGGTTTTCTATATATTTTCCTATCTATATTATGTGTTAATTTATTCTTGATGAGTTCGACATCTAGGAAAGGTAAAGATTCATTTTTTCTATTTCTAAACTAAACTGTATTCTATTGTCAAAACTATTAGCGTGCTTTAAGAAAATCTCCAGGTTCGAAATGCCATGATTCCACACTATGAGTATGTCGTCGACATAACGAATCCATAATTCAGGTTTTAACTCGGCGGTGGATAAAATCTGTTCTTCTAATGACCTTAGTTTCAGTTCAGCTAATAAACCGGAGATGGGTGATCCCATAGGGACCCCATCCGTTTGTTTATAATAATTTCCGTTGAAAACAAAGTTTTTGCTATTGATAATTAAATTCAAAGCTGATACAAGTGTGGTTTTAATATTTTCATCCTGTAATGGGTTGCTGTTGATTTGGTTTTCAATGACATTCCTAATTTCTTGTACATTTTTTGATGTATATAAAGATTTAATGTCGAAACTTGCAAGTATTGTATTATCTCCAATCTTGATATCTGCGATCCTTTTGATTAAATCTGTAGTGGAATTGATTGCATGTTCTGTAGGGGGTAACATTGATTTGAGTAGAGGTATAAATACTTTTTCTATTGGATAAGTTAGAACGGAGCATTTGGATACAATAGGTCTGAGGGGGAGGTCTGGTTTGTGATCTTTCAAACGCCCAACTAATCTGGGTGTGATTGAGGTTTTATTGACCGTAAGTTTTACTTTCATATCACTAGGCCAAGTTCCATGATTAATTAATTTTTTTGCCTTTCTGTCAACCACTGAGTTTGGATCCTTTTTTAGTTTTAAACAGTTCATTTCAGCAATATATTGTTCCATTTTGTCAATATAATCAGAAGTAGGTAGAACTGCTAGTTTATTTGATTTATCTGTTTGTATAATCATGAGTTCCTGGTTATTTTGGATCTGCTTTATTATATTTAGACTTTTATTGAGTATCCTGTTAGGCGTTTTCATGTATTTCTGTACATTATTGAACAATAAGCTTCTAACTTCATCTTTTCTATTAGCAGGTAATATATTAACAATCCTTTCACAGTCTGTGACTACTTTTTTAATATCTACTACCCTTTGAAACATCTGCTTTGGTCCCATCGTTAAGAAATTATGCAGTTTACTATCTATGTTATTATTGGTAAGATTAACATATTCCACTGGTTTACGTTGCAGTCCCTCATAAGATTTCTTGTTTTTTAGTCTATTGAACTTTCCATAAATTATCCTTCCTTTATATTTCCTTGAATATCCCGGTAAATATTTAACAAACGTAAAAAATCATCAAAAACTACATAATCTAAAGCCTGCATCAACTCATAGTATAAGTTCATAACTGTCCTTGTTAAATAATCAAATAATTTAAACTTGTATCTAATATATGCCTTTAAACTTATGCTTTATGCTTCCCCCCCCCCCCCCCCCCATTGATGATGACCAGGGCTTGGTCAAAAGCGCTTGGGAAGTTTTTAACATCTGAATTTTGGTTTTAATGTTTAAAACCTTTTAATTGTTTTTAGCACCTATTTTAGTAATAAAAACTGAGAATAATTTTATGTATTCATGTTTTAACTCAATATAATCGTTTTCTGAAGAAAAAAAAGCCGCTAAAATACATTGCTCAAACAAATTAGGGGAGCAAGCAAAAAGTGAAGAGAACAGAGCAAGACAGCTATGTATGGGCATAAAATGGATAGTACACTTGTATCAATGCGCAATACAGAAACAAAGACGCAAAAAAATTGTAAGGGAGCTTTTATTCTTTGAAAATATGAAAAGAACATGAAAAGAGGGTTTAGGGCAACAATTTGGTTTCATCTAAATTATAAAAAAAAAGTATCATTTAGAAATGATGCAAGGTTTTTAATATGGCGTGTGGTCTCCTTGAACAGATAAGACTGCTGCACACCTGTTTCCCATGGATGCGATGAGGTTATCGATAAGACATCGGGGAATACTGTTCCACTGCTCAAGAATTGCAATCTTCAAGTCCCGGAAAGTAAAAGGAGGCCTCGGTCTCGCAGCAATTTATCGTCTGAGTATGTCTCAAACATGTTCGATCGGAATTAGGTCAAGAGAGCATGCTGGTCATTCCATACACTGTATTGTTTTAGCTTCAAGCATGTTTTCCACAAGACGAACTGTATGAAGTCTGGTATTATCATGTATGGAAAAAAAGAAATCACTATTTTCTGCAACATAAAATACGAGATGAGGTCTCAGTATCTCGTCTGTATAACTTCGGACCGTCAAAGTGCCATTCCGAATTATATGCAGGCACGTACGTCCACCTATGTTGATTCCAGCCAATAGCATTAATCCACCTCGTCTGTAATGTGATCTTTCACGAACGAATGTGGGATTATTTTCAGTGCCTCTTCCTCTCCATGCCAAAACACATCAGATGTCACATCCAGACTAAATCGGGACTCGTCTGTAAAAAGAATTTGACTCCAACAACGTTGCCTCCAAACTCGATGTTCAGTTCCCCACCTTCTTTGGGCCGCACAGCGGCTTGAGGTCAACGGAATACAGACCATTGGCCTACGTGCATAGAGACCACCCTGATGAAGCCTATTTAGGACTGTTTGGCTGGACACCCTTCGTCCTGTGGCCAAGAACAACTGTGTTTGCAGCTGAGTAGCATTGCCCGTTCTGTCACGACGAGCTGTTAACAGGATATATCTGTCATCAGTTTCTGTGGTAGCACATGGCCGACCATGCCCTTGTCGATGCCTACCATTCCAAGTGTCTTGGAATCGATTCCACAGCCTTTCATGGACACATCTTGCGGCTTCAACAGTGTCCACTACACTTCGTTGTGTTTCCCCAAATTCAACTGTCCCGACAACACGCCAAGCCAAGGATTGTGGTAAATCATGTTGTTGTGACATTTTCAAGCCACCTTTTCTCAAAACACAAGCTGAGCAATTGAATTTTACAACTGAGGCAGTGAAACAGACGTTTCTGCAAAATCCCGATTTCTGCACTTATCTCCTTTTTCTTGTTTTTGACACCATAAACTTTAATTTACCTTTGAAGTTTTCTTTATCTGTTTCCTACAACACTTTAAATTATGGATATTTTATTTTACGTTACTTATCGGTGTAAATATTTGCGTAATTTCGTTAAAACCATGTGCTCCCCTGAATTGTTTTGAGCAGTGTACATACACCGATTAAGATTGCTGTTCCACTGTCTTTCAGTCTTTTCCTGAACGTAATTGTTGAAAATTTATGTTGACATACAAATTTCAGGGTGGAAATATCAAGTTTTTCAAAGAAAAAGAAAAATCTTCATCTCGTTTTTGTTTTAAGTCTTAAAAAACAAAACAAAAGATTGATGGCAATTGCAATAATTCAACCTATGGGTTAAAAGAATTTTACGTGGTAGAGATAACTCTTGATGTTCCTCTGACTTGAGAGAAAATAAAAGACTAGAGAACAGGAATTCAGCCTTTTCAGAATTTAGTGTCGCCTCCGATGAAAAAAAAAAATATATATATATATGTATATAAATATAAATACAGTAGAATCCCGATTATCCGTGTTAATCGAACTGATACCTTTGGAATGAATCATTTTCTTAGTAAATGATCATGTAGTAATCAGTAAAGGAAAATAGCAATTATATCTTTTTGTTGCCAAGTTTCCAGTTTTCAAACAAATTGCATTAAAAGTACTTTTTTCTGCAATACGACGGTATAAAAATTGAAAATGTCCGATGCTTAGAAGTTTAAAAAATCGCTATAGAGTATTTAATCGTACAATGACAAATATGCTTTGTTTTATGGCTGGCTTATACAACGTAATGTTATTTTTTGGAAACGACACAAAATAAGCTGGGAGAAAGAAATAGCATACCGGGGGCTAATAAAAGAATCTGCTGACGAGTCATTTCGATAATAGCTTTTAGCATTAACTTTCTTGGATTAAATGGGTGATAGTTCTCGTGACAAGTGCATGTTCCTCTTCTTCTTTTCTTTTCTGCACTGGAAAACACAAGATACAAAATACGTGAAGAACACAAAAAATATGCTTGGAAAAGAAAAAAATGCCTTTTATTCCTTTATTAGCCATGGCATATAGGTGTTAGTAATGAATTTTTAGGTGCGTTCGTAATCATATAAATACGTAGCACCTATTGTAACGATGTTATCTGGTTCCCTGGTAGCACTAAACAAATGATGATTTAACATTGAATATTAACTTTATTTAACAGTTTATACTTCAAAATAAAATCTCTTCAACCATTAAAAAACACATCGTCACTCTTAAACAAAAGGCACAACTTTTCAGCTCTCTCTAAAAATACATTACTTTAAAAACACAATCAATAAAACCACCATGTCCACACTCGTTCCCCGGCCACACAAAAAACGTCTTTTTTTCATTACACAAATCAGCTCGGGTACTATCTGCCAAACTTTTCTCAAACTGCATCTCCATCTCACAAGCTAAAAGCTCTCTTCATTTCACTTGACCTCTCACCTAACATCTTCAGCTCTCTTTCCGCATATCGAAAAAGTTTCTCTCCGATACGAGAGCACGGCTGATCAGTCTCCGAAACTCAGGCGGCGATCCATGGACAAGATCTGACTCTAGGCTGCGATTCGTGGACAAGATCTGACTCTAAGCTGCGATTCAGGGACAACCGCTGGACATAACCAGTTTCGCAACTTACGAAACAAAATAGACTGCGGGGTTTTTCGGTCGTCACACTATAGTCGTCGTTCGGTCCGTCCGTCTGTCTATCCGTCTGTCCGTCTGTTTTCCCGTCTATCTGTCCGTCCGCATATAACAGAGCAAAAACTACCCAACCGCATGGTCTGGAATTTTAAATATATAATTGTTGCAAAATTTTGTCGAATCGTTTCAATTTTTATGAAAATCGTATGTATAGTTTAATGACAGGGACAGTCAAAAATGTTCCGTTACATGACGGCCAATGGGAAAAAATTATTTCAAGTGCCTTTTAATGATGTTACAGCCTTTCGAACATAACGAAATGGATATGCACTTATGAAGTGCACTAAAACATACAAAAAGTGCAATATGTGGTTCAAAAAATATTTATAAAACTAGTTATAGTACGAACGCACCTCATTTGCCACGTTTGACGAGCAATTTCCAACTTGTTTATTTAATGAAAACACTGAAATTATTATTTTCTTTATAAATGGACATTGATGTGTGCACTTTTAAAAGTATTAATTTTTTGGTAATATCGACTTAAAGGGGTTTTTTTTTTGTCTCCTAAATGATAAATCAGTCGTAATCCACTTCTTAGTCTTTATCCTCTTGTTATGGGTTCCAGGCTGACCAGCCATGATAGTTTGCTTGGCAGAGCGTCAGACTTGCGATCGAAAGCTTCTGGGTTCGAAGGTCGATGGAAACCCCATATCGCCATGTACGCTAATGGCATCTGGTGCACACTAAATCCGACGTGGATGCAAACTCCTCTGGATGTCAATTAAAATTCTCTCTAGTACCTTACCAGACGAGGGTTCCGTTGTTTGCTTTTCACAACCCTCTTCCATGGAAAGTGACATGGCATGTTCTGGACACGATAACAACACCAAAAACACGAGATCCAGTCCGTGGTAATGATCAAATTGAGGGGGTGATAAAGAAAGAAAAGTGGGGCCATGTAATGATAAATAATAGAGTCCTACATTCTAAATTCTCTCTCATTTTTCTTTATGTGACCCAAATCAAACAGGATGATATCACGATCACAAAAACTCAGTATAAACGTTTCTCTCTATTCTAAAAAAGTAACCACCACCGCCGCCGATTTTGAATTTTTTTCTGACCGGAGGTTTTTCTTCGTTAATGTTAAGAAAAATTTTGCATATAAAAATATAAAAATCGGTGGTATAATAGAGAAATGTTTGATAAACACGCTGATGCAGACAGTTTTCAAATCGAAGAATTATTTTAAGAGATATTTAATGCTAAAGTTGGACAAAATCATTCCATTAAAAAAGTTTTATAGGAGCAAAAACTATACATGGTAATTTAATCACTTTTAGATCATTTTATACGTTTGAACTTCCCGGTGTGTATACTGTATTTATTTTTTTAATTTGACTCATTTTTTGAGGTTTTATTTCTATTTTAAATTTAAATTTTCAGCATTTCGAGAGATATTTTTTACATATTTTAGAAAATGGTATTAATTTAAACTGTTGCCAACTGTATAAACAGCGCAAACAATAATGTTTGCTTCAAATTAAAAATTTATTTACACGTGACTATTATAAACAGAAAAAGAACTTTCAAATTAGAATTAAATAATTACGTATAAAAAGCTGGAACTTATTAAAAATTACGTCATAAAAACTATATTTACACGTGAATTTTAAAAGATAAAGGGTATTGTAAAATAATAAATTCATTAACATGCGTTAGAAGTCTTAAATAGGAGAAATTACGTCACATTTACGTCACATTACAGTTATTACATAAAATGAACAAAAAATAATATCGCAAAATAGTTTAAATTTAGGAATTGTGCGAGACATTTATTTTATTTATTTATTTATTGAACAACAAACATATGACTTGTGTGCTGGACATGAGAGCCCGCTTATAAGTCAGAGACAAGATAGCACTAGGGAATATTACAACACAAGAGAAATACATTCTTGGAGTTCCACACAAAGAGTGTTTGCAATGGAACCAGGGGGATTCGAAGCCACTATCTCCTACGCTCGCAAGAGATTAGCAGCGTGGTGCTTTGACCACTCGGCCACGTAGACCCCGTGATTTATTTGATATTTTGAGATGATCTTTTCAATTATTTTTCTTAGAACAGCGTAAATAATATTTCATTTCTAACAAAAGTATTTTCACGTGAATATTAGAAACAGAACGAATAGTTTGGACAAATACTTAATTCATTTTATATTAGCTTATTTTGAAATGTTTAACTGATTTTATGTAATCAAAGACGAAAACAGCCATTGTATCTTTTAACAACAGCTGATTTGGTTTTAAAATTCCCCAGATAAAAGAGAAATGAATAGAAACCCATGTATAGGGCGATCGCCCCTGTTTTTAAATTATAATTCAATTTTCCGAAATCTTTTTAAAGCAGATTTAATTAGCGTACTTTTAGAGTCTGCGGTGTCTGAACGGAGGTTGGCGATCGTAGGTCGTAGGGGCGGAGCCCCCTAGTTCTGACAAAAAAAAGAGCTGCTAAAATATATAAACCAATAAAGGTTGTTGTTCAACTGTCTTTCAGTCTTTTCATGAAATTAATTGTTGAAAACTTATGTAGATATACAAATTTCAGGATGGAAATATCAAGTTTACAAAGAAAAAGAAAATTCTTTTTATCCCATTTTCGTTTTTAGCCTTTAAAAAAAATAAAAGATTGCTGGCAATTGCAGTAATCCAACCCCTGGTAAAACGAATTTTATGTGGTGGAGCTAACTGGTATAATTTCTCTGACTCGAAGAAAACATGTCGATCCTTAAAATGAACATAAGTTTCAGAGTTTCCTGGAAGATATTAGAGCTCTCATTAAGAAAAAAAAAATACTAATAAAAGAATCTGCTGAAGAGTCATCTCGATAATAGCTTTCAGCATTAATTTTCTTGGATTAAATGGATGATCTGTTCTGGTGACAAGTCCACGTTCCTCTTCTTCTTTTCTTTTCTCCATTCAATGGATTAGAAAACACAAACTACAAAATACGTGAAGAACACGGAAAATATGCTTGGAGAAGAAAAAGAGGTCTTTTATTCCTTTATTAGCCATGGCATATCGTTGTTAGTAATGAATATTTTATTTAAGGAAAACACTGAAATTATTATTTTCTTTATAAATGGACATTGATATGTGCACTTTTAAAAGTATTAATTTTTGATAATATCGACTTCAACGAGAATTTTTGTCTCCTAAATGATAAATCAGTCGTAATCCACTTCTTAGTCTTTATCCTCTTGTTATGAGTTCCAAGCCGACTACTCACAATAGTTTGCTTGGCAGAGCGTCGGACTTACGATCGAAAGCTTTTGGGTTCGAAGGTCGATGGAAGCCACATATCGCCATGTACGCTAATGGCATCTGGTACACACTAAATCCGATGTAGATACAAACTACACTGGGCGTCAATTAAAATGGACCTTATGCAGATGACGTCAAACGCCAGAGCTGGCGGTATGTTGATCTGTTATTCTAGCTACTGCACCACCAGAATACGAGTATGCGCAAGCGCAAACATCGCTAGTAGACGACTTTAGCCTTGATCCAGGTTGAATGCATACATTTTAACTGAAAATTTGCAAACTTAGGCAGTTTTCTCGCATACAAAACAACAATTTGAATTTATATTACAATATATTAAGTATATGCTGCTACAACAAAGAATTTTTTCCGGTATTTTTAACAAACAAGCATTAATAACTAACACTCCATAGACTGCTATGCTGAACACCGCCAGTAGGCGAATTTTAGCCTCGACCTCAGGTCACGTGCATGAGGTCCATTCTCTGTGGTACCCACTGAGCTCCATGTATAACAGGAGTTCTTAGTCAGCAGTCAGAATCTTGCAAGGCAAATGAAGCATGCAAGGCAAAGGTACAAAATAGTCCGCGTTATCAATGCTAGATATCAGTGTTCTAATTTACTATTATCCTAATGTAGGCTTCTCTAATTAAGTTATACGCATCAAATAAATAAATGATTCTGTAATCATGTAAGGGAATATGATAAACAACTTTTTTTGTCATGAATGCGAACTAAAATTGACCTCATTGTATCCTTCCGCGCTGACCGATGGAAATCATGTTGGGAAATAGGAAGACAGATCTCCTGTTATACAGGGTGATTCCTAAATATCGAAACAATAGGCTATCTCCTTAAATATTGCCCCTAGACACATACTTCCAATTGAAAAGTTTCATGAAAAAAGGTGCCAAATTTAATGACATAAGTTGTAACTCCATGGGGTGTCTATTTGAGTAAATACAAAAACTAATTTTTTTATACAGCACCCGTTGGGTGAAATTTCCAATTAGGAAATTTTCTCTTATCCCTCCCTGAATTAAACAAACAAAAAAAAAATCTTCTCGGTATCTGCAAAACTCGCAGAGTTATTAAAATTCAAAATTCGCGACCTACACCATTTTCCCATGCCTCTGAGCGACGAATTATTGACTCATTTTGAATGCAAGATAGGGATCATCCACAAATTGTACGTTGTTAAAAGTCGATTTAAGACAGTACTTCTCCTTTGGACATAAAATAGCAGCGTATAGACTTTTAAGTTAAACCTTTCAAATTATGCTGGAGGCCTTTATTAGAGGTCTGCAGGGGTCGAAATATCCAAACCCAGTCTCGAGCCGATCCATAGAAAAAAAAGTTTGTCCCGGCCTGGAAAAATGTTTAAAACTTAGCCCGAGTCTGGTCCGGCCTGATTGAGTTTCTAGAAAACATAGTTTTTTACGTCGATATGATTAAAAATTGTTTTGTATGAAAGAGTTCTAACCAAAAATAGCTTTATAGTTTTATAATAGCTTATAGATATTCTTTTTATATGTTTATAATCTTCATTTTTAAAGAAGCGTCAAAGGCTGTGATATTTATTTTTTTTTAATGAATCTCTATTTGTATCTAAATACTTTCACTTACCATTTAATATCTTTAATCCATAATCCATGTATTGGAGACTTTCAAAAATGATATACAGTAAAACCTTCTAAGACGGAATCACACAGACAAGAAAAAAATGCCTGATAGACAATTTCCCAACTTAGGAGGTGCAAATGTATTCTGTTCTTTTCTCAAGTATTATTACATTCATTTTGCATGGATCAAAAAATTATTCCATTTTAGACAGGATTCCGTAATAGGCAAGTTCTTTTTCATTAATTTTACTGTATTTAGAAAAAAAATTTAATCATTATTATTGCGTTTAAATCTTCTTTAAAAACGATTTTTAAAGTTTAATTGTAAATGGTAATATGTTTTAATTGTAATGGCGATTTAAAAATATATGCATTTTTTGTAAAATTTTTGAGTTGAGCCAAACTTTACTGATTTTTGCACGGATTAGGTGAGTCAGATAGAATTATTTTAATACGGGTTGAGTCGAGACCGGTACTGAAAATTTCGCCCCGTGCAGACCTAGGAAGAAAGGAAGCCAGTCGCGGTTCGGTATGAAAAATACATTAGGTCGAGACTAGTCCGGCCCCAGAATACAGACATTTTTTAACCGCTCACCGGGACGATATAAAACCTGAAGTTGTGAGGGTTAAAATTATGAAAACACTATTAATCGGTATATTATAAAAAAAAAAACATTGTTTTAAATAGTACAGAAAGAAGGTGGGAAGGGCAAAATTTAAACTGAATCGAAAGTTTAAGCTACAGGAAATATTTACATACTCACCTGCATTTTTTTAAAAAGCATTTAAACATTTTATTAGGAGCCATAATTTGTTTAAAACGTTAAATGCGTTTTCAATTATTAATTTAAATTGTTAAACATAATTAATTTAAATTTATTAATTTAAATGCGTATTTAAAATTAAAATAAATTTAACTTAAATTATTAATTTACATTTTTAAGTCAAGAATTGTTAAAAAAGGGGGGGGGGGGAGGGTGCAAACTCGGACCATGACCTTTTTGATTATTTTACATTAATTTTGTGTCGACAAATATGAAAATATATTTATTTTTGAAAATATGATTATTTAAAAAATAAGTTATATCATTTTTTTGAGTTTTTTATATTATTAATATTAATACTTAAAACAATCATGAAACAAAATTTAAATTATATTTTCCTCTTTAATTAAATGAAAAAAAGTTTTAATTCGACGATAATATTTCGAGTTATAACGATTTTAAATTATCCCAATTAAAAAAATAATAATAATTTAATAAATTTTAAACTTTCTGAGATATTTTAGGATGTGATTTTATTTGCAAATTATATGGTTAATCATCACAAAAAACAGAAAAATCTAATTCTAACTCAATAAATATATTTTTTACATGCATCCGGGAACTTTTAAAGTAACATTGTTTTATGACTAACACTCATTTCAATTTGTGTCTAATCCCTTAAAACCTCACGAATTATTTAAACAGGCATAACTCCATGAGTTTTGCAGATATGAAGATGGAACTTTTTGTGTTTAATTCAGGAATGGATAAGGAAAAAATTCCTAATTGGAAATTTTACCCTACGGGGGCCGTATAAAAATTTAATTTTCGTATTTTCTCAAATAGACCTCCCATGGAGTTGTAACTTATCTCATCAAATTTTCCACCTTTTTTTTATGAAACTTTGCAATTCGAAGTATGTGTCTAGGGGCATTAATTAAGTAGATAGCCTATTGTTTCGATATTTATGCATCACCCTGTATATGGAGCTCAGTGGTGGTACCTTGCCAGCCGAGGATCCCGTTATCTGCTTTTCATAACCCTCTTCCACGGAAAGTGACATGGCACTTTCTGGACATGATAACAACAACAGTACGAGATCCAGTCTGTGGTAATGTTCAAATTGAGGGGGGTAATAAAGAAAGAATAGGCGATAGTAACTAAGTGGTGCCATGTAATGAAAAATAATAAAGCATCTCGAATGGAATCAATGAAAATACAAAAAGTCCTACATATGCTCCCTCATTTTTGCTTTATGTAACCCAAATCAAACTAAAGGATGATATCGCAATAACAAAAACTCAGTATAATCATTTTCTGAAAAAAAAAAAAAAAAAAAAAAAAAAAAGAGCCGCTAAAATACATAAACCGATTAAGATTGTTGTTCAACTGTCTTTGAGTATTTTTCTGAAAGTAATTGTTGAAAACTCATGTAGATTGTCACAAATTTTAGGACGGAAATAAAAAGTTTTCAAAGAAAAAGAAAAATCTTTTCACCCCGTTTTTGTTTTCAGTCTTTCAAAAAAATAAAACATTGATGGCAATTGCAGTAATTCAACCTATGTTAAAATAATTTTATGGGGTGGAGCTAACTCTTGTTGTTCCTCTGACTTGAGAGAAAAAAACAAAAAGAAAACGTGTCTATCGTTTAAATGAACCCAGGTTCCAGAGTTTCTCCCGGAAGATATTAGAGCTCTGATTAAGGAAAAAATACTAATAAAAGAAATCTCCTGAAGAGTCATTTCGATAATAGCTTTCAGCATTAACTTTCTCTTTCTTATATTATAAGGATGCTAGTTCTAGTTAACATGTCCATCTTCTTCTTTTCTCTTTTTACTTTTTTATTTTCTGTTCAATGGATTGGAAAACACAAGAAGCAAAATACGTGACGAACAAAGAAATCATGATTAAAGAGAACATGGATTTTTTTGTTTAATGGTTGTGTTATGTTGCTGTTAATAATTATTTTTTTAAAGAAAACATTGAAATGATTATTTTAGTTATAAATGGACATTGATGCATATATTTTTGTAATTTTACATGAACTTTTTACAAACGTTAAAAAGGTTTTTTCTATGTCTTAGCCTAGCTTTCTAATTACTCCTTATCCTCTTGTTATGAATTCCTGATATAGAAATAGTGAACTTATAAGAGACTAGCAAGGCGCGTGGAAATACTATAATACACTTGTTGAAAACATTGTTAAACTATGTACGTTTGTGTGCTCAGTAACATGAAATGAAAATTACATTCCTACTACTATTGAAATAGATGTTCTTCATTCCAACCCATTTCCATGCTGGAAAATTCTCCGATCGGGAACCTTGACTATTTTGAAAACGCTCTTTTTTCATACAAGTCCTTCTATCATGAAATACATGTCAGCCTTGTCAACACAGCATTCGAAGATTGTTGCATCTCTGCAGAAGTATAACGTCCGATTGATGACGTGTGCAAAGTACGGCTCATTTATACACTCACCAGCATGCGTTTCCTTGTGACAAAGAACTTGGCTTTTTAATATGATTAGTTTTATGCAAATTAGTTACTTTTTCCTTATTCTCTCATTCCTGAAAGATGTGACTATATTTTCTGTTATACTCTACCCAAGGCCGTAGACAAAAAAACATTTTGTCGGGGGATTTGATCATGATTTGTTCATTATCTCATTATCTCATTTTGGATTTTTTTTTTAACCGAGTTATTTTCTTCGGATGGACTGGTGGCTTCCATTATTATGAAACAGCCATTATAAATGAAGTGTTAGGCAAAGATGAAAAAGCAGTCGTAAAAAGTTAGAACACTGATTTTCTGGTCAGAATGAGGGGAAAAAATGGCCATAATTTTTTTAAATCAGAGTTCTAACTTTTTACGGCTGCTCTTTCATCTTCACGTAACACTTCATTTATAATGGCTGTTTCATAATAATAGAAGCCATCAGTCCATCAGAAGAAAATAACTCGGTTAAAATTATCTTTGTAAATATACTTCGCGGAAGAGGGGGTGGGGGGGCGCCAAAATTCATATTTGCCCCGTGTTCAAAAAAGACTAGTTTCGGCCCTGCTACATACAGGGCCATCCAGAAAAGGGATGAAGCTGATGCATTAAATTGCGCCTCGCACTGATAGTGGCCCTTAACGAAACTTAAATACTTTCTTTATTATCCTTTAAAATAGTTATAGGAGTACAAAAAGTTTAGTTCCAGAGATCGCATGCGTATAGGATCAGAAAGATTACCATAGGCGAGCTCAGCTTATGGTTTTGAGCTTTAATGAAATTTCGAGATGCGAATCACTTACCTACGCGCCAGTCAAAAGGCAGCACCGGAAAATAAGATGGAAAAGATGACTCCACAGCTGACCCAGAAAGAGTCCAAAGAGACGTGAAAGTGAGTGTTTGACCCCTGTGAATTATTTATTAATCAAGTTTAAAATACAAAGACAGTTTTTGTTACAATAATAACAGTACTCCTAAAATTATGATAACTAACCAACTATGTTTCACAAGTAACAGTAGTAAGCACATTACCCTTACTAGTAAATGGCTTTTACAAAACTTTAAGTCCTAACAAAAGGGCCACGAATGCTGCTTCGTGAACTAATATGCAAGTCAGTAAAAGAAAAAAACAATAATATGATTAAATTTAAAAAATCAAAAAACCCGACTGCGTAAAATACAAACTAATTAATTATTTCTCATCAGTGTGAAACTATTTTTTATATTACTTACCTATTTTTTTTATTTATTTACTTGTATTGATGACTTTTAAGTTGTGTTTAATTGTTAGTTCTTAACTATAAACACTGTTTTGATGAAGCCTATAGATGTCTATGAAGGTTAGAAGTGCAGTAAAGCTAGAGATCCTACCTACACAACTTCCGGGTTGTGTAATATTTAAACGGAGCTTCTGACTGTAAAATAGTCAATGAAACATCGTCTTCATTTTGAAAAACCTATCCAATGATATGCCACTCAATAGGTGCGTAAAATTTTTTTTTCGTCCCTACAGCCATTTTGTATTTTGCGGCCGCCATTTTGAATTTATAAAAACAAAACTAAACCTATAACCATCGGACGGTTAAGACGAATCGATAGAGACCTCATTTTCATTAAAATCCATTTAGCCGTTGGGATGTTTCGAGGGTATAAAGAAATCTACATACACAGATACGCGTGAAACACATAACCCTTCTTGGCAGTCGGGTAAAAACGAAAAGGATCTTTAACACACTCAAGTAATGTAAATTTGAAGTGCCTTTTCACACTCAAACACTATAAACATCCACATGTTACACCTCAACGAGAATGCAAATATAATGTTGAGCAAAACTATTTTAAGTTTGGCAGATAAAAAAAATTCTGTATAGTGTAAGTAATAAAAGGATGAAGAAAAACTATATAGATTCTCAATTCCCAATGGTATATATGTGTGTCTCTATCTGTGTGTGTGTCAGCGAGGTTGTTTCGTTTATGTATTTTGAGTTGAGCAATGAGCTTCACTTCATTTCTAAGGTGCGTTTTTTATAGCCATTGTTGTAAATCTTATACGCTTAAAACTATATTCACATCCGTTAGCGTCAAATTCTCGCCAATCTTGACGATGTTTGGCGAAGTATTGCGACAAAAATTCGCCATAAATGACACCAACTTGCCTATAGCTGGCTAATTTGTCGAAATTCTCATTCAAATTCTGTATCAACGGGAAATTGGGAATGAATCTTTGATAATCGAGTTACTTTCATTTTAGCTTCATATTTTTGAGTAAAATTAGCTAAAATATTAAAATCAAAAAATAAAGAAGCTACCTTCTCCTCGCGGTACAAGCCGGAAGGAGTTTTTCAGCTTAAACCGGAATACTTTCCACTTACCCATCATTCTTTCTTTCATCGTATTCGTTAATGATCTTTTCAGATTTCTTGCTAATTGTCTCGGGTAAAAGTTTATCAACTTCGATTTTCTTGAGTAGCAAGACATAATTCTATATTTTTAAATAAGACCAAAAAAAGAAAATAAATAAATAAATATACAAATAAAAAAAACAGGATTTTATTTAAATTAAAATACACTAAAAAGTAAAAAATATTTTTTTCTCAGCCAGTATATATAATAAGATATGTCATATAATAGTCATATGTGATGTCATATCCAGAAATACTTTCCTTCATTTGACTGATAAAATACCTGTTTTATTTTTTAGTGCACTTTAAATTAAATTAAATATTGTTTTATTATTATTATTATTATTATTATTTTCTATATATTTATTAAACTTATTCTTTTACGTTGAGCCAAGGACATGTCTTCTGCTATATAACCCAATGATAAAAATTACAACAGCAAACGAAAAATCCTTATGCATCATATCACTTTCGAATGATGTTTGACCAAACTATTAAGTTGTTTCACAGGTATTCCTCCTGTTATGAAACTTAAGTAAAGTAGACTAATGTAGTAAATGGAAAAAAATTATACAGGGTGTCCGCTCTCAACGGTGCCCAATGACTAATTCCTAAACCGTTAGTCATAGACATATAGTTCCAATTACAAAAATGTTTTAAATCAGGTAAAGAAGTATTTTTAAAGCGATTTGTGTCAATAAAAACATTTCTTAAAAAATTACGAAATTAAAACTTTTATACGATCCCCCGGTCTTATAAGTTCAATTTAGTCAAATTTTCCTTTTAGTAATACAAAAAATGTCTAGTTATTCTACGATTTAAATTGACCAAGTAATAGCTGTTTAAAGTTGGATCATATTTTTTGCTGCAAATTGGGAGTCATTCACAAATGTAGTCGAAATATAATTTAGTCAGATATATTTTTAAAAAAAATGGTTGAGAGTAAAATTAGCATTGCAATATAAATTTGAAATCTTTAATCATTGTGACATATTAATGCAAAATATACAATTTGTATTAAACATTTAAGAAGAAAGAAAAAACAGAATTTTTGTTAAATAAAATGATGCTAAATTAACAGCCTCAATTCTTTACAAAATGATACGTATTTAAAAATATTACTAGATTGCACTAGCCTGCAAAATTTGGGTTAGGTCATGTTTTTTAGCTTTTGATAATTGATTCTTATGTATTCTGTACCGCTGAATCCGAAATTGACCTTCATTTTTAACCATCACATATGGATTTTTCGCAAATTGCAAACTTCAAAATTAAAAAGTTCAAAGTTAAAATATAACCTCCTCCCCCATCTCATCGGACCACTCAACTGTTTAGCTGTAAGAATCTCGGGATAAGCAAAATTATTGAATAAATTATTGAATAAAATAAAATAAAGTAAAGTAAAATAAAATAAAATAAAATAAAATAAAATAAAAAAAGTTTTACATATGTTTTATAGTATGAGATTTTCGCTATATTTTAACTTACACATTTACGATTTGCAAAAAAATTCTAACGTGATGGTTAAAAATGAAGGTCATTTTCAGATTTAGTGCCAGAAAGTACGTAAAAATCAATTATCAAAAGTTAAAAACCACAGCCATCTCCTCTACTTTACAGTATCCGATTTTTGTTATTCTTTAACTTTGACAATTTATGGTTTGCGAAATATCCTGACATGATGGTTAAAAATTAAGGTAGTTTTCGGATTCAGTGAAAAAATACATAAAAGTTAAAAAACCCAACAATCGCAGTCTTGTATTATCGAATCTAAAACATTTTCTTAAACTTCTTGGCAATAATCTATCTGAAATGTTTTGTGTTATCCTGTAAAATTAAGTATAAATGGTAACCATCGAAAATCATAATAGTAGTATTAGATTGTTATCGGATTTGCGCCAGTATGTAAAATGTAATCTCGATCGTATATTTGAAAGGGGGTTAAAGTTCGAGTACAAATTTTGAACTGGAAAAACATACATACGATCGTTGAAGTAACATAAAAATTTATAAAAATAACAGAACAATCTGTTAACAGAAATCATAAAAGAAACAGTCTCAAATCCTGACAAAATAAAACATATGTTATTTTAGCCAATCTGAAACTTAATAAATGTTAGCTTAATCGTAATGCTTGTACGATTTTTTTCAAAGCGCAGATAGACATGAAATAAGATCTTTGAATACTTTAAGCACTTGGTATGTGACCCCTCAGAGCCAAGCCAAACTCATTTCTTTTCAGAGCAGAAAAGTGGCATAATTCATGCATTTTTAAAGTTCCACAACTCGCTTAATAGTGTTATATGAATGGGACCTGTTTTTTGTCTTACTTGTCGGTGTAATAGGAAAATTTTACTAAATATAAGTTATAGGCCCGGGGGACAGTACAAAAATTTAAATTTCGTAATTTTTTAAGAAATGTTTTTAATTACCCAAATCGCTTTTAAAATATTTTTTTACCTGATTTAAACATTTTTGTATTTAGAACTATATGTCTATGACTAACGGTTTAGGAATTAGCCATTGGACACCGTTATGAGTGGATACACTGTATATCACATTTACAGAAGATTTTTAACCTGTTTATTGTAGTTTTATACTTATGTATTTTATTCAATGCTATGTACTGCCCCGCCACGGCTATTGGTGCCATGGCTTGGATGCATCGTATTGTATTACAATGTCATTAAGTCCAACCGACATATCACAACAGGAAGATGTTGAGGTAGGTTATAGGGCGTATACTTCTCACTGAAAGCTGCTTCTTTAATTTAGGCCGAACAAAGACTAAATGCATCGAGACAAACAGCTCATAAATCGTCGAAAAGTTTAAGGTTGGAGCCTCCTCCATCGACCGGCTCCTAACGATCGGGCTGGGTGAGTGTGTGTTTGCATGATGATATGGATGCATGCTTATGGGCATGGAGAGGAGGAAGCATAACTTCTCTCTTCTCCTTTCCTCTAGAATCTAATCGGAAAAGATCACAACACACATTCACTCGGATAATCTCCTCCTGAGGCTAAAGAACAAGGAAGAACATTACTTCTGTTCTCCTCCCGCGTATCATTCAGCGATGAACCGTAAAGCAAACACTATTTTTTTGAAACAATACAACGTAGCGAAGAATATAAATGTAGTAATCTGTAGTCTGAAGATGATTTATACGAAAGGATTTCTGTGCTTGGCTTCATATTTTTTTGTTTGCTAGACTAATATCAGAAAGGTTTAAGTTAAATCGCCTGATTTGCTTGAAAAAGTGATTGTAGTTGGTTCATATAGTCAGTATATACATAGTTAAAAATTTAACATAAAAGCGTGATTGACTAACTGAATACTTTTCTTAATTTTAGGATGAAAAATCGGTCAAGTAAAACAATCAAATTAATCTTTTTACTATAAATAAATTTAATTTTAAAACATAGAATGACAAGAGTGTCATATTTCTTCTAAACAATGTGCAAACTCTCTTAAATTTTATTTGTAAAATCTAAGTCTAATTTTGAAATGGACTTTTATACACTGGTGTCCAAAATTTAAGTAACATAGTGTAAAAAGCGCATATAAACTAAAAACCGTTTATTTGAAATTAGTGACACTTCCAGAGATCGTAGAGTGTAATTAAAGACACTAGTCTATAAATGTACAAGGAATATGCTCACTTAATAGTTAAATAACATAGGGTAACACAAAAGTAAAATTCTTGACTGCAAAAATAATCAATGTTGCAGGTTTATCAGTATGGAATATGATTACCTCTACGTATAACATGCGCCCAACAATGTCTATTCATACCAAGAATAAGATAATCTATAATGGTTTGGGATGGCTGGACTCACTCATGTAGAAGACTCACTCTTAACGTGGAAACGTTCAGAGGAGAATCAAACAGTGAATGTTGTAAACGCCATCCTACCGTTTCCCACATTGTTAAATAATATTTAAGCTATAGGTGATCATGATGGCCATTCCGTATGAAGCCGTTTTCTGTGTCTGCAAGCAAAACACTCTAGATCAATGGAAGTCCACTAGCCTGCTTTCGACTTTGTAGCATCAAACAGGAAGAGCTATATCACTGCAAACTGTTTATAAACCGATGAATGCAGATCAACTGTACGCAAGGAGATCTACGACTTGCGTTCCACGGATAAACTCGCACAGAAGAAGTAAGAGCTACTCGACATTCTTATATGGCAGAATTTCAAGTAAATGTTGGAAGAAACCGTTTAAACTGGAATCGAGGTCACCTCCACAGAATACAACATCCAACGGTTATTGAGCTCTTAACCGATGCGTAGTCTAAAGACAGATTCCTGACATTTATTCATCTGGAGAACATCATGCCAGCAACATCTGTGAATTTGGCTTAATCTGTTCAATGATCTTAAATTATAAATTGTGTTCCTTTTCGACGAACAGTGTTCATTACATACAATAGATATAACAATAACTTTTTTTTCCTCCTGAGGCAAAAGAACAAGGATGAACATTACCTCTGTTTTCCTCTCGCGTATCATTCAGTGATGAATCTTAAAGCAAACACTATTTTTTTGTAACAATGCAACGTAGCGAAAAATATAAATGTAGTAATCAGCAGTCTGAAAAAGATTCATAGGAAATAATTTCTGGGTCTGTTGCTGAACTAACAATATACATTTTTACAAGCAGAGTTTTATCCGAATGCGTAAAATTGTACCCCGGCCAGCAGTCAAATTCGGAATATCTGGATTAATATGCCAACTAAACTATCCTGGTCAACACTGGCCGTCACCATTCACTCAGACAACTTTTAGGTATTAACATCAGGTCTACGATTTTATGCAACTCAGCAGAGTAAATCTCAGTAAAATAACTCTATTAAATGATGGAGTTCTTTTGCCTGAACAGTCTGCGATTTTACGCAGTTCAATTTTTCAAGTATAACTGTTCCATTGTTTAATGGAGATACTTTACCTGAGGTTCATTTTGTTTAGCTCAGTAAAAGTTCAGATCGGATATTGATGCCTAATGGTTGTATGAGGGAATGTTGTGGTACAGAGTGGTCCGGAATAGCTCAGTTGTCTATCCGGCATTGGCTGATCCGGCTCCAATAACCGTGGAATATCAAGCCGAAAGTCCGTGTTCTACTCCTGGCCTAGGACCTTTTCACTAAGTTGAAAAAAAATCCACTCGTAGAGATTTCTTTATCAATCAGTATGATGGAAACACAAAATAACAAGTACAGATATTTAAGTTAAATCGTGCTCTTAGATCGAAAGAGTGATTGGTATACCCATAGTTGATTTATATGATTAATATACACATAGTTCAAACTTTAACTTCTGAATTGCAAAAGTGTTATCTCAGTAGACCCTCGTTTCATCATTTATGGTGCGAGAAAAGAAAAAAGCGTGACAAGTCTGAAAGTGCGCGAGATAACAGAGTTCATTAAAAATTTTTTTAAGAAAGATTGTAAAGAGTAACTACGAGTAAATATTTCCTATTTGCCTCCAAAACAATAATTTATCAATGAATATGTGAGCGTTTGTTTGTGATCGTAGTATCGTTTTTACATGAGCATAAATTGCATATGACTATGTGAGCATTTGTATGTACTGAAAACCAAATGCTAAACGCAACACGTATATTACCAAAGAAAAGAGCCGAAAACAGTAATTCAATGGTATATTTTAAGATGTGCAAAAACGACTACGCAACAATGCGGTTTTTATTATATTTCACTTGCAATAAATACATAAAATATATTTTTTTTGGCAAAACTTTTCTTATGATTCTATATTCAATTTTTAACTATGCTTTTACTAACTATGCCATAACCATTTATTAGACAGTTCATTTAAAATTCTATAATTATATTATGAAAAACTTACCAATAGTCGCAATTATTTTGTGAAACCTTTAATTTTCAATTTGTTCTGATTATAAGCTGGCATGGGCCAAAATTTTGAGGCCCCCTACCCCAAATTTATCTTTGCATGGTCCAGCCAAAAAGTTCCACCTAGCCCGTTTATTTTTTTCACAGTTCGAGACCCAGGGAAAAGTCAATTAAATCAGGCCGACCAGTGTTAGACCGACTCAACTTCTAAACAAACAAAAAAAAAACGATATTTATTAATCAACAGTATCTACAGTTAAAAATGTTTAATAAAATATTTCATATATTTATGCCAAAAATATAATATATATAATATATTCTTTTAGGTTATATGTTCGCAAGTCATGTGATATGAAATAACATTAATTAATTACTTACAAGGAGAGGGCCAACCTTGTTAATCACAGATTTTGATTATTTTAATATATGTTGTAGGGTAGAAGCCCCTTAGTGTCAGGTTCAACGGATTTTATCCAATGCTGCTTAGTCTCTGGGGGGGGGGGGGGGTCTAATATTAGTACACAACTTAAATACTTACTTTGCAACGACAAGGATAGGTTAGTCGTAGCTCAGTTGGTATGGTGTTTACCGGCTGATTCGCGGGCCCGTGTTTGATACCTCAATGCGCTACATTTGTTTTTTTTTTTGTTTTATAAATTTACTTGTAAGTATAACTTAATAATCTCATTGTCAATTAAAATTTTTAATATTGTACATCAATTATAATTTTAACCTATTTAGTTTTTTACTTTTAACTGAATAGTTGTAATAAAACATCATAAAACTGTTATTTTTTTTAAAAAATCACTTTTAAAATGTATTTCATATATTCTTTATCGATGCAATGATATTGAGCAATTGTGTCAATTCGTGATTTTAAAGAAACATGATTTACGCATTGCTTTAACAAAGGAAGTCAATGCGATAATTCTATTATTCTATTTTTAAAGTAACAAGCATAATTATATTAAAAATTAGCATCAGGATTAAATTACAACCGATTTTTTGCATATAAAAGATTTTTAAATTTGTAATAAGTATGCTTGCGCTTTCAATTATTTTGCTTTTCCCTTTATCTTCTTTCTGTTTTTATTTTTATTTTACTTGAATATTCCTTTTTTTATCATAACTAGATGGCACTACAACAGAATTTGTCACGATTTATCATTCAATAATAGATCCAATTTCTTTTTAAACCTCTGTAATGGATTAGAAATAATAGTTTACAAATAAGAAATGATAAATTTAAGTTTGTTAACATTATAATTAATGTTTGGTGTTAAAATTTTTAATTGAAATTATTAAATTATAATTACAACTATATTTATAAAACAAAAAATGATAAAAACAAATGTAGCGCATTCAGGTATCGATACCGGGCCCTCGGATCAGCCGGCAAACGCCATGCCAACTGAGCTACGACTAACCTATAATTTTGGTTGCGAAGTAAGTATTTAAGTTGTGTATTAATATTAGACCCCCCCGGTTTTTCAAGAACTAAGGGGCATTGGATATAATCCGTTGAACCTGACACTAAGGGGTGTCTACCCCACAAAATATATTAAAATAATCAAAATCTGTGATTAACAAGGTTGGCCCTCTTCTTGTTAGACAAACGAATAAATTTAAATCAAAACTTCTGAGAAAAATGTAGTACAAAATGAAAGAAAAAACAGTTAAAAAAGCTGAAATTTAAATCTCTATAAAGAAAATAAAGTAGAATAAAAAAAAATATTTCTCCGTAATTTAATTTAAAAAAAAAGAAATTCCCAAAGATTCCGTTAAACAATGTTTTTATTACTTTCACAAAGAAGAAAAAATACTGCCAATCCGATACGGCTCGGAAAGAATGAGTTCCGGGCCCAGCCGGCTGGGCGAATGAAAGAAAATCGGTCTGGGTCGTGTCAGGTCTGGCATACACAGATCTTAAATTCTGATTGCATATAAAATAAGTCATACATTTACAATCAAGTAAATAATCTAATTTTGTGTCAATATAGAATTTAAATACGAATACAGTTCGTTAATCAGAGATCATTATAGTGGAACCCAATTTCTTACTGTAATTTGATTGTAGCCATTGGTAAATTGCTCTGCAATTTAAATGCGACCTTTCGTAAGCAGGTCCGCAATTTAATTGAAGCTTTTTGGAAGGAATGTTCAGCAATTTAATTATCGCTTTCCGCCTTCAACTTTAGTTGTTAATTAATTAATTTGGACCGTAGTTTAATTATTCGATCTGTAGCTTAATTCTTCCCGAACAATTTTCGATGGCTAAATATTTATGCTGTATAAAAGCACCTTTATACGGGTTTAGAAACAAACATTTTATAATAAAATAGTGCAAGAAAAAATCTGAGCACTGGCTATAAGCACAGTTCTAACTAATATAAAAAAAGAGAAAAAGTATCACCATGAGCACTGGGCACTTGCACAGTAGAATCGAGGATGGTACAAGATTATGGAAAAGATGCGCTTGTAATACGTTGGTATGGCTGCGTTTTTTAAATGAAGCATATAAAAGTGAAATAAAATAAAATAAAATTACTTTTTAGATCACCCGATGTAAAGCAGTTATTAAACATATAAATATAAAAATCAATACAGAAAAGTAACGAATAAAAAATGTAAAAAATCCAAAATCCTTTTTATGGACTTTTATCAAAATGAAGAAATTAAATACTTTATTAACTTATTCATCGAGAGGATTCCCCTCTGAACCCCCCTTTTAAGATAGTTTCTCAACTTTTAATTTTAACCCTTAACTGCTGTGAAAAAAATTGTTGCATAGATATTGCGGGCGGTCATTGGTACCGCTTGAATGAAGCATGAATAAGAGGCTCGATTAACTCATAGTATATAGACCGGGAGACGGCATCACAGACAATCACCTCATCGAGTTCACGGCTGAAATTCTAGAATTACTTAAAACTCGATTTGCATATTAAAATGAAATTGGTCTGCCAAGTCATATGTTGGTGGAAAAAACCTGAAAACCCGATTTTAGGGAATGACTCGTAGGTTTACCATTGTGTTTTCCTGCGCCCAGTCCTCCATGTTTTCATATCTTTTGGTGGCCATAATTTTTTTTTTATTATTATGGCCATTTTTTTCTCCCATTCTGACCAGAAAATCAGAGTTCTAACTTTTTACGGCTGCTCTTTCATCTTCACCTAGCACTTCATTTATAACGGCTGTTTCATAATAATGGAAGCAATCAGTCCATCAGAAGAAAATAACTCGGTTAAAATTCTCTTCGTAAATATACTTTGCGTAAGAGGGGGGGGGGGTGCAAAATCCATGTTCATAGAAGGCCGTGAAGTGATCGGTGATTTGGCTCATTCTGATTGGCTTTCAACGTCTACAAATGAATTAAACATCGAGAAAATCAAGAAACTTGTGCTCAAAAATCATCGTATGAGTCTTAAAGAGTTGACTCCAGAGAGGAACATATTTTAAGTCCGTTCATAACGTTATAACTAATATTTTGGGCATAGAATGCGTCACCGCACAAAAGGTTTCGAAACAACTTTTTTTTTTTTTTTTTTATCGTTGCGCAAGGGTTTTTGGCCAAAACCGCAACGAAAATCAGTGACCAAGCACCATACTCGACTGATATTGCTCCGTGTGACTTTTCCATGTTCGCGAAGCTAAAATTGCCACTTCGAGAAAAGCGTTTTGAGTCAGTTGAAGACATAACAGAAAATTCACTGAAGGAGCTAAAGCCCATTCCCCAATTTCCCAACCTGCCTACGAAAAATGTATGGACGATTGGGTCCTGCACTGGCATAGTTATATTGAACTCAATAGTGCCTACTCTGAAGCTGACAAAATAATTTTGATGAATAAATCATTTTTTGTGTTTTATTTAACAATGTCGGGCTCTTTTTACACATAATGTAAAGTGGAAAGTTAATATATAAGAAGTTCTGACATTCAAATATCTTTTTACATCTCTTTTTTCAGGTGGAAAGCAATAGTAGCAGTAGCAGCACCAGCAGTAAAGAGGACGACTTTCCTTTCGTTGTAGATGGCGATCCTTTCTTAAGCGTTGACTTAGATGGAGGCAAAAAGAAAGAGTCCCATAACTCGCCTTTCAGAGTACCATCGTTGCAGATTGAAAATGGTAATGAAGCAATTTCTGTTCTTTCCATCGATTTTAGACAGGGCCGTACTATCACACTTTTACGAGGGCAAGTCAGTAAGTAGGTCAAAAAAGCCAATAAAAAAAGAGAAACCAAGGTACATACTTAAAAGGCATGTTTATTTCTCTAATAATCGTTATTTACATTGATACATTTGTCCCATCTCTTTATGAGTTTTCTAATACCTGCTGCATAAAAGTCTTCGGACTGCTTTCTCAGCCATCTGTGTACCTCACATTCAACCTCTGCATCAGTCAGCTGTAGGCTAAACCATGTGAACACCCTGTTGCGGTTGCTAATGTTGTCTATTGTTGTTCGTCTGTCAGCTCTAACCATTTCCTCAACCTTGCGCACTGTTTCTTCAATCGCAATCTCAACAGGACGACCACTTCGTTCTTCGTCAACAACTTTTGAACGCCCCTGCTCATCTTGTACAATTGTTGTTTTATAAATTCGAAACTGACATCTTACAGTTGGACAGTGCTGTCACTTATTGGCATATTTGGAAACAATTTACTACTAATTTCCGACCTCTCATATCGGTTTGTGACTTTTACTAACATTCCCTCGTAATTAGCTTCTCTATACTCGGCACGAAATATCCATCCATTGGACACAAAATTTGCGGTTTAATGTCAATCAGTGGCGTAGGAGTTTAAAAATTATGGGAGGAGCTTTTCAAATAAACTGAACAATTCAAAGGATCAACAAATAAAAAGTACAAAATACACAATATGAACTTTGAAAAGCTCACTGTTTTACTTAAAGATGACAAAAATAATAATAATACAGATGTTACAAGTTAAAAAATATAAATTTTATTTAAAATTTCTTAGTACTTTCAGCCTGCAATTTACGCGGCCATCGACAGAGGATAGTTTTATTATTAATTGCTGTTACATTCATACAAATACGTCACTACGTTTGAAATGGGAGAGTCTGTAATTGTTAGGATAGCTCGAAATAGAAGTAGCAGTGCCTTGGATTGAACTTGTGTAGAGAAAAATATATTTAACTACATAAGTTCAATCCAAGGCACGGTTACTTCTACTTTCAGATACCTTAATAATTATAAACTCTCCCATTTCAAACGAAATGAAGTATTTTCATTAATGTAACAGCAATTAATAATACAAGTATTCTCAGACGACGGCCGCCGGAATTGCAGGCCGAATGTGTTAAAAAATTTTAAATAAAATGTATATTTTTTAACTTGTGACATCTGCATTATTATTTTATTTATTTATTTATTTATTTATTTTTACTATTTATTTATTTATTTATTTATTATCCATTTGGAAAAATGGTTATTGTCCTCGTCAGGGTAGGAAATCAAAAGCATATCTGAAGCTTTTTATTGGTTTAATCCGCATTTTATTCGTTTTCTGATTGGTCTATACAGTAAACTGTACTTTCCCTTTACTTTCAACAGAGATGAATACTTCTGTTGCCACTATGACAAAAAAGTAATAAAAACTATTTTAAAAAAATTAATAACTCAGAAACAAATTGAGATATAGCTTTCAAACAAATTGCATTTAAAAGCACATTTTTTTCTCTATACGACGGTGTAAAAAGTAATATTGTGAGATGTTTAGAAGTTTAAGAATGAAATTTCATTTAAAATTGGTCGTCAGATTTCTACGATGGAAAAGCCTTTTCCGGAACGGCCAATGAAATGCTTGGATAATACGTAAGTTTCAGGAAATCTGACGAGTCGCAGGCGATTTCTGTCGCTTGCAATTTTTACGTGTAATATCACTATTAATGTTTAATTCATGGCGTACGTAATGTATGATGAACTCCGTGCGATTTTTTATGTCTTAAATTTTAGTCTTTGAAAAAAATCATTTTCCAAATGGTCGTTGTAATTTGTTAGATTGCTTTTTTTTTTTTTTTTTTTTTTTTTTTTTTTGCTTTTAAGTAAAACAGTGAACTTTCCAAAGTTCATATTGTGTATTTTGTAATTGCATCAAGGTGGAATATTGCATTTCGCCTTATGATTTTAAATAAAGATATTTATGAGAATAATTAATACTTTCTAACTAACTATGAATTAACTAATTAATCTAACTAACTATACCACAGTCGCGAAATCAATACTTTATAGTCACAATTATAAACCGAGGAAATGTGCGACCTCCTCTCATATAATAAGATGCTTTCACAAAAAAAAAAAAAAAAACCCAAAAAAAAAAAAAAAAACCATTGTTAGAATATTTGTGCATGCAGTGATATTTCGGATTCAATTTCTTCATAATTAAACTCCCTGAAACGACTGTAAAATGTAATCTATATTTATAGTACTCATGCGGGATTATCTGTACACAAGCCCTTATTATCGCATGGGCAAATCGGGACCCAGGGGCCCCCAAATCCATATATATTTATTTATAAAATATTTACTTTTTTTTCCAACTCCAACTCTGAAATTTTTCAAATACAAAATACAAATTTCCTTTTTAAATGATTCTACTAAAATTCTGAAAAACAGATTTCATTTTGAACTCACAGGGCTCAATAATTTCGCAAAGCCACTCATACTTCACCTCAACCACTATTAAATAAGAAATAATATTTTGTTTTTAATAAATTGTATTAGCAATGAAATTAAATCCTATATAAACTTGTGGTTGAAAATAATCAGTTTTAATTGTCATGAGATAATTTTTTTCCGTATTCAAAGTTTTTCTTTTAACTTTGACTTAAATATGAAAAACAAACCCAAAATTACCATCTTTTTAGATTTATTGAAAAAATACTTTCTACTTGTGAAGTAGAATGTATTTTATTTGATATTATGTTGTGTGTAGTAGAACTTAAAAAGATGCAAAAGAAAGTAACTTGATTAACTCATATTATATGTAGTATTTGACACTCATCCATAAATTGAAGTTGTTAAATTTATCTTAAAGTAATGTAACAAGTTGCTAAAGTTATATAAAAGAGTTTTGTTCAGTACTAAAAAAAATTTTTTTTCATTAATTAAGGTACTTAATTTAGAACTGAAGGAGCTAAGAATTTTCTTTTATTTAAAATCCAAGGTGCGAAAATATTTTTTTTGCATATGACTGACCATCAGTTCTATTTGAATAATGTTAACGATTCGAATGGGGCCCCTAATTTATCTTTTCCCAGGGCCCAATTGGTCATGATCGGGAGCCGTCTGTACAGTGTTAATTTCTCGAAGACGAATTATCAAATACAAGGGCTGTCATAGAGGTCTGCACGGGCCGGAATTTCCAGGCCCGGGCCCGGCCCGGCCCGTACGAAGGCTATCTTGGCCCGGCCCGGCCCGGCCCGGCCCGGTGTAAAAATTTGAAGTTCCGCCCGAGCCCGGCCCGGCCCGTTGTAAAAATTGGAAGATCGGCCCGGCCCGGCCCGTACAAAAATCAGTGAAAACGGGCCCGGCCCAATACAATTTCTACAAAAAAAAAAAAAAAAAAAAAATCCGTTTTTTCTCAACATACAATTAAGATTCTTTTAATGAATACTACATACATATTTATGGGAACATTTTACAGTATATTTTACATTACTATGATGTTCGCAAAACAGAAAACGCACAATAGTAAACATTAACGATTACTTACAGTCATCGTGTCTACAGACATTTCAAAATGGAAATAAGGATTCATTAAAAGATTAATGTAGTTCAGAATAAAGGATTAAAAACAAGATAACATTTGAAGCTGTATAATAAGAAGTAGATTTGTGAAAATATTTTTCTTATTTTTAAGACTTTTCTCAAATCCAAAGGAGCTACATTTCGACACATTTATGAAGTCTTTTCTTTTCGGAAACGTGTAAGATTGGCAGGTATTCTTATTCAAAAGCTATGTAAATGTCGTTTTTTTTTTCATAGATAAAAGCAATATATCTTTCTGAAAATACTGTCAAAGTTAGCGTTTTGAATCGAATTTCCGGAAGCGATAGCACAGGAAAGGAGAAAAACGTACAGTCACGTGACAGGAATCGCTGTTATCTCTGTAATTAATTTATTAAATATGGAAAAAGCTATTCGTTTCCAAATGCCTTCAATAGGCAGGCCTGTCAATTTTATGCCTTTATAGTTAAAGTTTTTGTCAGAAACATGTGTCTGAAAGCTTTGCATTGTTGAGCAGTGAATATGAGAACCACCTTAAGGTATATTTCCAAAGATACTGTCAAGAGAAGTGCATTATCACTATTAATATTACAAAACAAAATGACTGTTCTACACATCCTGAGATCGATTAAGACCACTTCCTTCCCGGCACGAGTCTGCTGAAAAAAACTTAAACTCGGAATCAGACATCTTGTAACTGTACGATGCCGATCTCTACGATGGACACGTTACATTTCTGTATTGATGTTGTTAAACTCGCATCGGCTCGTGACGCACATTTATACTTCTCGAGAAAATCATATTCATTGAAAATGGCTCGTATTTTATCTGCTTCGCTTAAATTCTTATATCGGGCCGATAGGCCCGATTAATTTTTTTGCCGGCCCGGCCCGTTTGAAAATTCGCCTTCATTCCGCCGGCCCGGCCGGGTACGGGCCTCGGGCCAAGCCCGGGCCCGTGCAGACCTCTAGGCTGTCATCATCAATTTCCAACCATTAGTTTTGAAATCGGTTGGGTATTTTCTGAGATTGCGTAGAAATCGCAATTTAGAACGTTTTTCGTCCATTTTCACACCTTTTAAACTTCGAATTATTTAGGAAATGTTTTTAGAGATTATTTATATCTTATAAGTAACTACCATGCCTAGTTTCAAGGTTCTAGCCCCTGCAGTATTACAAAAAACGCAATTTAGATCGTTTTTGGCTTCTTTACCCCATTTGGGGTAGCGGCATCGACATGAAATACAGCCTATGTTGGAGCGAGGGCTGTCACCATCGCTTTCACACCATTATTTTTTAAATCGGTTCGGTACTTCTTGAGATTGCGTAGAAATTGCAATTTTAAAAGTTTTTCAGAATGCTTTTTTGCTCATTTTCACCAATTTTAAATTTCGATTTTTTAGGAAATGTTCTTAGAGATTCTTTATAACTTATAAATAACTGCCTTGCCTAATTTCAGGATTCTAGGCCCGTCGGTAACACAAAAATGGCAATTTAGAACGTTTTTTGCTTCTGCAACCCCTAGGTGGTAGTGACACCGACATGAAATAGAGCCTATTTTGGAGCAAGGGCTGTCATAATCAATTTCCAACCATTACTTTTGAAATAGGTTGGGTACTTTCTGAGATTGCGTAGAAATCACCATTTAGAACGTTTTTTAGAACTCTTTTCGCGTAATTTCACCCTTTTAAATTTAGAATTTTTTAAGAAATGTTCTTAGAGATCATTTACATGTTATCAGTAACTACCATTTCAAATTCCATGTATCTGGGCCCTTCATTGACACAAAAATCGCAATTTCGAATGTTTTTTTGCTCGCACCCCCTTTAGGAGTAGTGGCACCGACATAAAATGTACACTATGTTGGAGCAAGGGTTGTCACCATTATTTTTTAAATCGGTTTGGTAATTCCTGAAATTGCGTCAAAATCGCCATTTAGAACGTTTTTTAGAACGCTTTTCGCGCATTTTCACTCCTTTTTAATTTCGATTTTTTTTTAAGAAATGTCCTTAGAGATCATTGGTATCTTATAAGTAACCACCATTCCAAATTTCATATTTCTAGGTCCTTCACTAACACAAAAATTGCATTTTTAGAACGTTTTTTGCTTCTGCACCCCCTTTTGGCCGGTGGCCCGGACATAAGATATAGCCTATGTTCTAAGTTGGACGAACACCATCATTTTGATACCATTACTTTTGGAATCGGTTCGGTAGTTACAGAGCTTACCTCCTACAAATAAACAATTTTTACCTCTTTATAATATTAGTATAGATAGATTAGTATAGATTGAAGACAAAATGATGGCCTTTGCGGCAGCTCACGTTACTTAAAAAATATAGCCTTCATTTGAATGGGAAGGGATTGAGTCATAGGATCCTGATGTCATTTATACTTGCGAAAATACAGGAGGTTTCATACAGAACGTCTTAATTTCATACTAAAAATTTCCTTAATTATAATAAATATAAGGACGTGAGTTTCAAAACTCGCCTTATCCAGAAAATCAAATTTTGGAAATCGCGAAAAACCTCTGACTGCGTCCATTGTTTTTCATCATAAACCATGATTTTGCAGTGCCAGAAACACACGATAAAACTAGTTTTTTGTAGATTGTAGTGTTTTTTCGATGAAGGTTCACCAATAGAATAGATTGATAGAGAAAACTCGATTTTGTAAATTTTGGATAAAGCTAGTTTTGAAACGCACGTCCTCATATTAAGAGGAAATAAGTTACATGTTTATAAAGTTAGTCATAAATTTTGTATACAGTACTTTTAAATATGTATAAAACTAAAAATTCTTTTTAAGAATTAAAAAAAAAAGATACATTAATTTATAAGCATTCAATGCTTATCTGGGAAATCACGCCTAATTTCAAGATTGAAATTCAAGATTTTCCCAAAAAAATTCCACTACATTAATTTGGCGTAGCATCGAACCCGATTATGGATAATTCACCTGCTTTTTTCCACGCTTGATTGAAAGCGTGACCTGGTGAATATATTAAAAATAATGTATTTTTTGCTGTGTTTCTTTTTTTAAGATTTACAACTCTAAAGAAAAAAAAAAGCATTTTTTAAAGTATCCTTTTAGGATTTTTAAATTGATTTTACTGAATTAATACGAAACTATTAATTGATTAAAGCGTCTAATTCCTTTATATATAACACTCTTTATTTTCTTATTTATATTTTTTACTTTATAGTGTTTAAAATATTTCGTTGATGCAACTTCGCAGCCAGCTGGTCTTTTTTGGCGAGCGTAAGTTTGGCGCATCATTAAATGCATTCTTTTTTTTTTTTTTTTTTTTTAACTCATATACAATTGTAAATTGCAAACATGAAGAATATTTGGTGATTTATAATTTGTTGTGAGATAACAGAAAAATGCTTTAAAATCCATATATTAATTAATAATTAACCTGTAAAAATGTTAAAATGTTGTACTGTCATCGGAAACACATCTAAGTACATAATTTTTATAATTCTACCCTATCAGGAAGTGTATTAAAAGTAAAGTACAAAATTTCATCTTTACATACAAAAACCAAGTTGAGATAAACAAGTTGGAAATTGCTCGTCAAACGTGGCAAATGAGGTGCGTTCGTACTATAACTAGTTTTATAATTATTTTTTGCACCCCATATTGTACTGAATGTATATTTTTTTGCACTTCATAAGTGCATAGTCTGTAACATCATTAAAATGCACTTGCATTTTTTTTTTCCCATTCCCCGTAATGCAACGGAAAACTTTTGACTGTCCCTGTCATTAAACTATACATCCGATTTTCATGAAATTTTAAATGGCTAGACAAAATTTTACAGCAATTATATATTTAAAATTTCAGACCATTCGTATTCTGTAACATCATTAAAATGAACTTGCAATATTTTTTTCCCATTGGCCGTAATGTAACGGAAAACCTTTGACTGTCCCTGTAATTAAACTATACATCCGATTTTCATAAAAATGGAAATAGCTCGACAAAATTTTGCACCAATTATATATTTAAAATTTCAGACGATTCGGAAGGCTGTAACACCATTAAAATGAACTTGCAATATTTTTTTCCTATTGGCCGTAATGTAACGGAAAACTTTTGACTGTCCCTGTAATTAAACTATACATCCAATTTTCATAAAATTGGAAATAGCTCGACAAAATTTTGCAACAATTATATATTTAAAATTTCAGATGATTCGGAAGGCTGTAACAACATTAAAATGCACTTGCAATAATTTTTCCCATTGGCCGTAATGTAAAGAAAAACTTTTGACTGTCCCTGTAATTAAACTATACATCCAATTTTCATAAAATTGGAAATAGCTCGACAAAATTTTGCAACAATTATATATTTAAAATTTCAGATGATTCGGAAGGCTGTAACAACATTAAAATGCACTTGCAATAATTTTTCCCATTGGCCGTAATGTAACGGAAAACTTTTGACTGTCCCTGTAATTAAACTATACATCCAATTTTCATAAAATTGGAAATAGCTCGACAAAATTTTGCAACAATTATATATTTAAAATTTCAGATGATTCGGAAGGCTGTAACAACATTAAAATGCACTTGCAATAATTTTTCCCATTGGCCGTAATGTAAAGAAAAACTTTTGACTGTCCCTGTAATTAAACTATACATCCGATTTTTATAAAATTTGAAATGGCTCGACAAAATTTTACACCAATCATACATTTGAAATTTCAGACCATTCTGTTGGGTAGTTTTTGCTCTGTTATATGCGGACGGACGGACAGACGGCCAGACGGCCAGACGGACAGACGGACAGACGGACAGACGGACTGAACGACGACTATAGGTGCTACGTATTTATATAATTACGAACGCACCTAATAAAAGAGTGTATAAAAGTTTAAATTTTCGTTAGTAATGGCACTGCCCTGATTCAAACTGTAAGAATGCATAAACGTACGTATAAAACGGCAAAGGTATCTTAGTTTTATTCTATTCGCTACTGAAACGCGAAATAAGTCTTACACGTTCTGTGTAAAAAGTAGCCGGAATTGTCAAATAAAACACAAAAAATAATTTATTCATCAAAATTTATTTTGTCGCCTTCAAAAGAGGCTCCAGCAAGATCAATACAATTATGCCAACGCAGGACCCAAATTTTCTTACATTTTTTATAGGTAGATTCTCCTTCAGCGAATTTTCTTTTTTGTCCCAATGGACTCAACTCGCCTTCCTCGAAATGATATAATTTTTGCTTTGGGAACAGGAAAAAGTCATACGGGCCATATCAAGCGAGTACAGTGCTTGGTCGATGACATTCGTTGCGTTTTTGCCCAAAAACTCTTGCAAAACGATAGAACAAAATAGCTTTTTCGGAACCAGTCGTGCAGCGACGCGTTTCATATTAAAAATGTTAATCATAACGTTGTCAAGGGACGTAAAAGATATGTTCACCTCTATGACTCATACGGCGATTTTCGAGCACCAGCTCCTTCATTTTATCGATATTTGATTCAGTCGTAGACGTTAAAGGTCATCCAGAGCGGGGCAAATCAACTACCATTTCTCACTTCTCAGCCCTCTTTGAATGTTTTATTCAACTCATATATGTCTGTGTTTTTGACAAGCATGATTCATCACAGATCTTCCGCAATCTTTTCAGTGATTCAGAACATGAAATTTTGTTTGAAACACAAAATTTAAAGCAAACTCTTCTTTCAACTAAATTTTCCATTGTAAAAATCTCAAAGCTCTAAAGCATGTCTGACAAAATCAGCTGCTGTGAATATACTATCTAACAAAAACATAGCTGTGAAAAAAGGGAGCCAAGTTCTGTAAAGACAATGGCAAGAAAAGAAGTGATATCTAAGTGGGTGCCAAGTTCAAATAAAATTCACTCAAACTTACCTACTGAAGTATTATAGCATTTTTTAAATTGTTTAGAAATAAAAATTATTGATAGCATATTAATAATAAATCTAGAACTTGGCAAGTTTTTACCTACGGGTCATTTATTTTTAATAATGGCATTATTATATCAAATCTTGTTATTTCATGATTGGAAGCCTTAATTTGAGTGAGCTCCTTCCCCTTGAAGGGCGGTGGGATAAAATATATCCCACCTAATTTAACTGCAAAATTCCCCATTGACACCAGAATTCAGGACTAAAAAGTTTAATTTTATTAAATACGTGAAAAGAAGCGTTTACCCATTTTGAAATAAATTTGTTTTCAAATTCTGGTGTGATTCAATCATTTCAGCATTTCACTAATAAAAGTTATTTGCCCCTAAAAGGGTTAAAGGGGTGCAGTCTCTAGAGTGATGACCAAGAACAAGCGTAAGTATATCTGTCTCTTTGTCAGGCATCTTAGTCTGTTTGCATTGAGGTTTCTGGAGAGTGGGTGCTAGAGTGATAACCAAAGACGAGCGGGAGTGTATCTGTGTATTTATTGGTTTATCAAATCTTTAACATGAGTCATTTTTTTATAATAATAACTATATTTTTTTTTGTAATGTCATTGAAATTAATATTAACATCACCATTTTATTAAGACATGAAATTGATAGGCATAACATTTATCAAAAACTTGCCAAGTTCTAGATTTATTATTAATATGCTATCAATAATTTTTATTTCTAAACAATTTAAAAAATGCTATAATACTTCAGTAGGTAAGTTTGAGTGAATTTTATTTGAACTTGGCACCCACTTAGATATCACTTCTTTTCTTGCCATTGTCTTTACAGAACTTGGCTCCCTTTTTTCACAGCTATGTTTTTGTTAGATATCATTACTTTTTGTAAAGTTACAGTATATTTAGACACTTTACTTAATGCTTTTTAATGTGTCTACGTGTGACTATTTTATTCACCAAGCAACATTCAATTTTAATTTTAATTTTTTACAACAAAGTATTTGGCTGTCAATTTGCGGCAGAAATCTATATTTTAATACTGCTATATTGAATGCATGTTTTGAAATGAAATGTATTGATTCGAAATTTTTATTGTTTCTGAAACAACAATTCCTATTAAATTTTCCTATTAAATTTTCCAATTAAATATCCTATAGCTGGACCTGCTTTTTTGTACTGAAAGTGGAAAATAAAGTTATGTGCTTATGCCACACTATGTATCATTCATCCATGGGTGCCGGCAAAGAGGCAGTGCAGAGGAAGGACATTGCCCCTCCCTGGATTTTCAAATTTAATTAACTAAATATCCTTTTCTCTGATGATTTTGAAAATAACAAGTGGGTAAGTGCGATCACAGATCGCACAGAGGGTTTCGTTTAATATTCCTTTCAAAATACTTTATCCTTTTGAAAAATCTGTTAGTTCCACATTTCGCAACCAGGGGCGCACTCTATTTTAAACAAACCTTTATCCGAACAAAACTCCGTTTTACATACTATCCGTAGATATATTAGTCAAGGGGATTGAGCCCATAGCACCCGAGTTATGTAGGCGCCCCTAGCGGTAAAAGTGGAACTAAAACATGTAAGGCTATGGCGCATAATATGAACGAATGGTCAAAGGGGTGTCGGCAAAAGTTGGAAAAGTGCTCCCCGAGTGAAGAGGGCGGAGGTTAGAAAAATTGCTTAAAATACACAAGTTAGAGCTCGGAGGAGTAAATAATATAAGACTTTTTGAAATTTTATGATTTGTCGTGTGGTCTGAGGTATTCAGCTATACGTATGCAAAAAGTCATGTCTCCAACTTAATTAGGGGATCCCTTGGAAAGAATTGCTTAAAATGCATATGCGATAGCTCAAAGGGTTAAGCGTAAGACTTTTTCGAGATATTATGAGTTGTCGCCTGGCCTCAGGTGTTCTGCTATAAGTATGCAAAATTTCAAATCTGCAATTTAATGAGGGGCTCAGTTAGAAAGAATTGCTTAAAATACGCATGTGGAAGCCCAAAGGGTTAAATGTACGACTTTTTCAAAATTTTATGATTTGTCGCATGATGGTATTCAGCTATAAGTATGCAAAATTTCACGCCTCCAACCTAAATAGAGTCTCACTTAGAAAGAATTGTTTAAAATACACATGTGGGAGCCCAAAAGGTTAAATGTACGACTTTTTCAAAATTTTATGATTTGCCGTTAGATGTGAGGTGCTCAGCTATAAGTATGTAAAATTTCACGCCTCCAACGTAATTAGGGGTTCACTTAGAAAGAATTGTTTAAAATACACATGTGGGAGCCCAAAGGGTTAAATGTACGACTTTTTAAAATTTTTATGTTTTGTCATTTGATGTGTGTTCAGCTATAAGTATGCAAATTTTCACGCTTCCAACCTAATTACGGGCTCACTTAGAAAATATTGTTTAAAATACACATGTGAGAGCCCAAAGGGTTAAATGTACGACTTTTTCAAAATTTTATGGTCTGTCATTTGATGTGAGGTGTTCAGCTATAAGTATGCAAAATTTCACGCCTCCAACCTAAATAGGGACTCACTTAGAAATAATTGTTTAAAATACACATGTGGGGGGCCCAAAGGGTTAAATGTATGACTTTTTGAAAATTTTATAATTTTTCTTTTGATGTGAGGTGTTCAGCTATAGGTATGCAAAATTTCACGCCTCCAACCTAATTAGAGGCTCACTTTGAAAGAATTGTTTAACATACACATGTGGGAGCGCAAAGGGTTAAATGTACGACTTTTTCAAAATTTTATGCTTTGTCGTTTGATGTGAGGTGTTCAGCTATAAGTATGCAAAATTTCACATTTCCAACCTAATTAGGGGCTCACTTTGAAAGAATTGTTTAAAATACACATGGGAGACCCCCAAATGTTTAAATTTACAACTTTTTCAAAATTTTATGATTTGTCATTTGATGTGAGGTGTTCAGCTATAAGTATACAAAATTCCAAGTCTCCAATATGTATAGTTTCTGAGAACGGGCTCTGTGACGGACAGAATATCTCAATTTGTTGATTTTCTGTAAGCAAGTAAACCCAGATAAACCCCCAGTAAGTAGATAGGTTTACAATGGGAATTTGGCGAAATATTAGAGATATCGCCAAGGTGGCGTCACTTTTGGCGACTAATTTTGGTCGCCAAATTTGGCGATATATCGCCATGTTGGCGAGAAACTTGACGGTATTTGGCGACAGAACAGCGTCCCCTCCTACGGCAAATTAAAATTTCGCCTAATAGACGTAATGTTAAAGTAACAAGTTGGAAATTGCTCGTCAAACGTGGCAAATGAGGTGCGTTCGTACTATAACTAGTTTTATAATTATTTTTTACACTCCATGTTACACTGTATATTTTTTTGCGCTTCATAAGTGCATAGTCTGTAACATCATTAAAATGCACTTACAATAATTTTTTCCCCATTCCCCGTAATGTAACGGAAAACTTTTGACTGTCCCTGTAATTAAACTATACATTCGATTTTCATAAAATTTGAAATGGCTCGACAAAATTTTGCAGCAATTATATATTTAAAATTTCAGACCATTCGGAAGGCTGTAAAATCATTAAAATGCATTTGCAATAATTTTTTCCCATTGGCCATAATGTAACGGAAAACTTTTGGGTGTCCCTGTAATTAAACTATACATCCGATTTTCATAAAATTGGAAATGGCTCAACAAAATTTTGCACCAATTATATATTAAAAATTTCAGACCATTCGGAAGGCTGTAAAATCATTAAAATGCATTTGCTATATTTTTTTCCCATTGGCCGTAATGTAACGGAAAACTTTTGGGTGTCCCTGTAATTAAACTATACATCCGATTTTCATAAAATTGGAAATGGCTCGACAAAATTTTGCAGCAATTATATATTAAAAATTTCAGACCATTCGGAAGGCTGTAAAAGCATTAAAATGCATTTGCTATATTTTTTTCCCATTGGCCGTAATGTAACGGAAAACTTTTGGGTGTCCCTGTAATTAAACTATACATCCGATTTTCATAAAATTGGAAATGGCTCGACAACATTTTGCAGCAATTATATATTAAAAATTTCAGACCATTCGGAAGTCTGTAACATCATTAAAATTCACTTGCAATAATTTTTCCCATTGGCCGTAATGTAAAGAAAAATTTTTGACTGTCCCTGTAATTAAACTATACATCCGATTTTCATAAAATTGGAAATGGCTCGACAAAATTTTGCAGCAATTATATATTAAAAATTTCAGATCATTCGGTCGGGTAGTTTTTGCTCTGTTATATGCGGACGGACAGACAGACGGACGGACAGACGGACGGACAGACGGACGGACAGACGGACGGACAGACAGACGGACTGAACGACGACTATAGGTGCTACGTATTTATATAATTACGAACGCACCTAAAAATGGACACCCTCAAGTGGGTAATTCATCGATTTTCACAATTTTTTTATTTTATTCCTTAGTTTCATAGTGTAAACGAACTTCGCACCAAATTTGAAGTCTGTAGCTGCAGTAGATATACGAGATCTTTTTGATGAGTGAGTCAGTCAGTCAGTCAGTCAGTGATAAAATTATCGATTATCAGACATTTTCAAATGTCATTATCTCGGAAACTAATTATGCGTTATATATAAAATTTTGGATTTTAGGTAATTAGGGTGGCCTTACCACACATTTCGTATAACAAGTACGTAGGTCTCATAGATTTTCAGTAGTAGGGCATCGAAATTTGACGAAAACAGCTCGAAATGGTTCGTGTAAATAACACACGGCTATGTCAGGCGAACTTGGCTGACACACTGCCGTGTGTCTAGATTTCACAAATGACTGTCAAACTCCGCGTCCTAATTCAGTATAGTAATCTCAAATTACAGAAAAAAATTATCGTGATATTTTTTATGCGCGTTTTTTAAATGATAAATTCTGGGTATTTTTTACACACAATGTATTTTAAATTTTTAAGTTTATTGGATCGACCTTACAGTTTGAGATTACCAGACGAAATTTTCAAAGATTTTTAAAGTACTGTACACAGATTTTATGAGGTACAGTCGTGGAAAAAAAAAAAGTAAACACCCCCTACTAACTCCTCAACAAATTATCGTAGAAGAAAGTTACTAGTACCGAACGATTGGAAATAAAGTCTACTTTTAAATGATGTATATAAAATTTGCTTAGGGGGCCACCTACATATTAAAACGAACCATAACTTTGTTTTTTTCAATAGCAGTACCCAATTCTGACAGCATAAATGAACTCTACACCCTTCAATTAGCCTAAAAACGAATTTTTATAAAATTCGTACCATAAGTTTCTGAGAAATTAATTATTTTAAAACGAGCGTATTTTAAGGGCTGTATCCAAATTGAAGTTCCGTACTGGATTGTTAACCGAGAGAGCCGCTTCCTTGATCAAGGCACCTCAAGCGCCACTCAAGGAGTCAACGAAGCGTGTTAGATTACAGTACGGCAGAATAAATTTCAAAATGTCTACTCACTTCCATCATAGACGGCCCCTTAAACCATCATTTTGCCGTTTTTTAAGCATAATTTGAAAACTACTTGGAAGAAAAATGTGAAATTTTTGAATTTCCATTAAGCAGGACTTAATAAATCTAAATCCATCAAAAAAATTGTAGGTTGCAATTCATAATTTTTTCGAATATTAATTTCATAATTCATAATTCATATCATAAAATTATAAAAATTGCAAATTCAGCTTATTTATGTTTGGGTATATTAGTATTATTACCACAAAAAAAATTAGCACATTAGGAGCATAATTTCGGGAGATATAAATAAAAATATGAAAATATAATTTAACATTAGAAGCACTCAATTTTAAATGTTTATAATTCAAAAACTTATCATTCAAATGACTTGAAATTTGGTGTCTAGGCATAGTTTGAACCGAAGATTTGAAATATCTCGTTAAAATTGGGTATTGCCATTGAAAAAATGTTTGGATTCGTTTTAATATGTAGATGACCCCCTAAGAAAAATTTATATACATCATTTAAAAGTATACTTTATTTCCAATCGTTCGGTACCAGTCACTTTCTTCTATGATGATTTGTTGAGGAGTTAGTAGGGGGTGTTTACTTTTTTTTCCACGACTGTACCTAATAAGCATGTTACTTTTTCTATATATGCTTTATATTTCTCTTTTAATCAAATCTATTCTTCCCAAGTAACTGTAGGATAATTAAATACTAAAAGAAAGATAAACTAAAAACTTTTCGTCGCGGGCACTGTTTTCCAACCCCCCTCTCCCTGAACCTCCCGTAGAAGACAAATTTTAACTATCCCGTAGAAGACAAATTTTAATTATGGTTTTCGTTTTGCATTCATGTGTTTAAAATAAAATTTATTTTACGTGATGTTCATAAAAGAAAGAATGAATTGTTTCGATTCTCCATTTTGAATATTGTTGGTAGAAACATATTTTTGAATATTTCATATTTCTTCATTTTTAAATTTTCTTACTCTTTTTTTTTATTGTGATATGTTTAAAAAAATTTATTTCACGTGGCGTTCTGGTAAATAAAAAAAATCTTAAGCCTATTTCATGTTTATACTCTGCGTTCTAGACTGTAGACCACATATTCCAAAATCTTTCCCCTCCAAAGATTTCTTTCTATCAGCGCCATGCCTGTTAGTATTTCAATTTATATCTTACTTTAAAAAAAGATTTAGGGTAAGACTGCTCTCCCCTTGCCTGCGAATGTCTATTGTCAAAAAGGGGCACAAAACCTGGATATTGCTCTGGGAACAAATATCTCTCAGTCAAGCCCTGATTCTCGCACTTACGTAAACTAATGAAGATTCGCCCATTTAATAAAAAATTTACTGGAGTCTTTTCTTCAAAAGAAACACTATATTTTATCTCAAATTACACTACAGAATCACAGTGATAAAGCTAGAAAATGGAATTAGTTTATTATATTCTTTTTTTTTTTACTATGGTGGGCAGAATTATCTGTCAGTTTGGCAAAATTACCGTCACTTTTCTTTGCCTTCGATGGATTTCTTTTATTACAGAAAAAGCCTACAAGTTCGTTTCGAGTCGGAAAAACTCCCATTACACGCTTTTCCCAGGATGCTTTTTCATTTATTGCTGTTCTGCTCATCACAGCAAAATATGTTCGAATCAATTTCGAGCTCTCAGAAAGGAGAGAAAAGATTAATTAAGATTACTTATTGTTTAGTTATACGAGTACTACCCATATTTCATAGCGCAAAATGATTTTCATCTATTCATTACATAACTTTTTTAAAATTCAAAAGCTCTGTATTGTTATTTTTACCGCCAAGTTCAGATGCTTCCATTCTGAATTATAATAAAAGTGGGCTGTCACTGTCAGTAAAAATGATAAGATTTACTAACGATGATTCTGCAAAACAATCAATGTTGATGCCCATGAATTTTAGCTTATGGAAATTCAACCTATGTTATATATTCATGAAATCAATGGGTTTAAGTATTCATAAACTATCTGAAACGCCAGATGTGATCATTGGAACACAGTTAAAAAGTGCACGAAAAGTCAATAAATGGAGCTAAATCAACTACATTTTATTTAGTGTTGTTTTATCTCATTTAATCATATTTAGTATATGGTATTAATTATTAAATATTTGGTTTTATTTACATTAAATTATTTTTGCTTCGTTAACGTTAATTGGTTAATATACTTGTTTAATTTTTACATTTTCTTACTTATTAGGTAGTGAAATGATATTTTCTATGTACTGTTCATTTGCACCATTGTTTTATTTATGCAACAAAAGTTAGTCAATCAGCACTTTGTGATTTAAAGAAAAAAAATATTTTAAAAAATGAAACTACAAAAGAAAAACAGAATGTAAAGAACACCCAATACTTGCAGTTTCCAATCATCTCTACATTTTTCCTCTCAAACCAAGGATAACTTGTAATGGCGCTTACCTCTTCTAACCTACAGTGAGCAAAAAAAATATTTTCTCACCAAGTGAATTTGTTGTATCACACATAAATAAACACAAATGAACTACGAATGAAAAATACAAAAAATATTTACAAAACAAGTAAACTTATTTATTTAACTTCAACACAACTGAACTACGAATGAAAAATACAAAAAATATTTACAAAACAAGTAAACTTATTTATTTAACTTCATATTAGGTAGATTTCGTATGAAATACTACCTATTGGGATCGTTCCTATGTTGGAATTTCTGAAAAATTTTTGCAGATCTACACCGATCATGACCCCTAGAACCCAAAACCACCCTCAGTAAAAAACTTTATATATATCTATCTATCTGTCTATCTATCTATCTATCTATCTATCTATCTATCTATATATATATATATATATATCACTTTCTTCTGGACACGATAACTTTCGTAATTCTGCACCAATCTCTTCCAAACTGATACATAAAATCAATGGGCATAAAATCTCGGTCAAGTTCGTTAATGGGCAAAATCGGACCAAGGGGAGGGAAATAGGGAGGGGTTTTGTGAAAACCGAAAACCCCCCATAACTTCTTAATTTTTGTACATATCAAATCAGTTTAAAGTTTTTATTACTTCTAAAAATAGGGCCAAAAATTTATGTATAACAGATTTTTGATAAAGTTAAAAATGGGCTCAAGGGGCGCAAAAAATAGGGTTTTTGGGAGAAAAAAATTCATAACTTCGTCAATTCTCAAGATATCAAATTCAATTAATTTTATTATAAATCTCCTTAACATTATCTAAAACTTTTATATTCACAAGTTTTTGATAGGAGCAATTCGTACCGCAAAAAAAAATTAAAAACGAAAACAAAAAGGGCGTTTGAAGAAGAAAAAAATCCATAACTTCGTCAATTCTCAAGATATCAAATCCAATTAATTTTATCATGAATCTCCTTAACATTATCTACAACTTTTATACTCACAAGTTTTTGATAGGCCCAATTCGTACCGCAAAAAAAATTAAAAACGAAAACAAAAAGGTGGTTTGAAAAAGAAAAAAATCCATAACTCCGTCAATTCAAAAGATATAAAATCCCCATGAATTTATCATATATCTCTTAATATTGTCTACAACATCTATATAGACAAGTTTTGGATAGGACCAATTCTTAGAGCAAAAACAAATTAAAAATACATAGCGGTTGAAGTAAAAAATGATCTTAGTAAGGGTGTTTTCAAATCCAAACTGCTTATTTTCTGACTCATTTTACAATTCATTTTTGCTCTCAAAGGCTTCCAATTGGTACGTTTTCTTACTCAGAAACTATATAATGTACCGTAATGGTCGATTTTCTGATAGGGGCAGAATATATTTTTTTAAATGCTGTTAAAAAGGGCATTTTGAACCGAATTTACCGAAGCGGATTGTGTTGGAAAAATCATTGTATTAAGGATGCGCTTAAATCCAAACTGCTTATTTTCTGACTGGTTTTTAAATTCATTTTTGCTCTCAAACGCATTTAATTGGTAGATTCGCTTATTCAGAAACTATATAATGTACCGTAATAATCGATTTTTAGATAGAGGCAGAATATATTTCAAAAAATGATGTCAAAGTGGGCATTTTGAACGGAATTTCCCGAAGCGATTGTGTTAGAAACGAAAAATATTGTCCTTCTGAGAAAATAATTGTTTATATATCAAGTTTTAATTAATTGAGCAAAAAATAAAAACACAGGTCGCTTATAAATCTCTTCAAAAATCACGTTAGCAAGTTTCATATTTTTTTTTAATTAAAAATGAATCTGGAATTATGCCAGAAAATTTCGAGTTGTTGAGCATGGAAAAGTATTTTTTTTAATACCGCCCTAACATGATTCTGTTAAAACCAGCTATTACATGAAAATGAAATAAAAACTCGTCAAGAGCGGCCAGATAAAATTGTTAAAGTGGATTTATCTATAATCATGATTTAGTTTTTGTTTGTGAAATTAGTATATTTGACTTCGAAATCTACCTCTGCCTGTAGGCCGGGCCGGCAGGGATTTTTTATATTAAAAAACAAGAAAATATAAAAAGTAACATATAGAGTGTAATCCTCTGGGCCTTGATTCGATCAATTTGTGATACGTTTCCTTGCTGATTTTTAGCCATTTTTACTTAACAGTTTGCTTAAGATCAGCTTTGTTAGAAATTTTCTTTTTCCGTACTTGCATATCCAAAACAATTTGTCAATGGGATTGAGGTCTGGTGATTGTGATGGCGTTTGCAGTCGATTTTTTACATTGTATAGCAACCTTAACCTCGAAACGTTCGCCGTGTGTTTGGAACTATCTTGTCTTTATCATTATCAACACTGTCTTGTTCAAATTAATATGAATCAGCAATTCCCACTTTCAAAGCACTATTAAATAAACTATCTAGCACTATACTAATACATTGTTTAAGATCCATATTGCCTTCAATAAAGGCCATTTCACCACCTCCATTAAAAGACATGCATTCCCAAATCATTACATGACTACAGCCATGTTCTAACAGATCGTTTCAAGTTTTTTATTTGAAGGGACGTATTTGGCTTTCGCCACACAATTTTCTTTCCACCTGAGCCGACTTTTTTTTATCGAAAAAAATAACATTTTTCCAAAAGTTCGGAGGTTTGCCGGCATAAGCTTTGGCAAAAGCAAGTTTTTTCAGCCTATTTGTTTCACTGATAAATTGGTATTTTTCGGGACGCTTTTCCTCGAGTATTTCCATCCTGAAGGATATATCTAATAGTTTGTGGTGAAATTATTATTCCCAAAGTTGAAATGACATTAACAGCCAATTCTCTAGCACTAGAAAGCAGGGCCCGATTATCAATATGGCAAATATATACCAGTAAAAAGGAATAGATATTCTTTCCTTAGTCATGACATTAATTTTGCCATGGATAAGGCGTTTAAATGAGACGAAAATTTGTATTAAAACTCACTGGTGGAAGTTTGACTTGTTGGTAATTAGGCCTTGCTATAAAGGGGTTTTTTGTAGATTCCTTTGTGGTGGTCCTCCTTTTCCTTGCATTTAGCTTTCTTCGACGTCCAGTTCGCAGCTTATTTGTTATTGCACCAGTCTCTCTTTTTTCTTTTTTAGTACATAACAAACACTAAAAAAGTTTAAATTTAACTGTTTATCTATTTCTCAGTAACTTAATCCAGAATCGTGAAGAGTTAGAGACATGAAGACAGAGGCTAAGAATCACCGGGCTCGGCTTGGCTGCCATAAGGGGATGACCCTGACTACGTATAATGGACGATCCCTATCTTCGGAAAATCGTTTACAGGAGCTTGAAGAAGTGTTAGAAAGAATCAACTGGGACGTCCTAGTATTATGTGAAGTAAGAAGAGAAGATTAATCTTGCCAGAGGACATGTACTATACTACACAGGCACAGAAAATGGAAGAACAAGCGGTGTAGGATTTCTGATTCATAAAAGATGGAATCGTAGACTATGATAGTGCATCAGATAGAGTTGCAAGTAATACAGGTATCCAGAAGATACAAGCTACAAATTACCCAAGTTTATGCACCAACAGTAAGCTATTCTGATGAAGAAGTTGAGCATTTTTATGAAGAAGTAGCTTCAATGCATCAAAAGGGAAAATGCTACATAAATTTAATAATAAGAGACTGGAATGCTATAATTGGGGAAAAAAGAAAGGTGCGTTCTAAGTAGGAAATCATGGATATGGGGTGCGTAATGAAAGAGGAAACAGATTGGTTGAGTTTGCAGAATGTGAATGAGTTGTATATCATGGATTCATTTTTCAAGAAAAATCCACAAAGAAAATGGATATGGCGTTGTGCAAATGGCTCAACAAGTGAAATCGGCTACATCTTAACAAACAAAAAGCATCTTATTCAGGATCGCAGCGTTCTCAATAACTTCAATACATGAAGCGATCACAGGTTGGTTAGATGCAAACTGCTGTTAAATACTAAGTGGAAAGAATGAAGCTTTTGCAACACTCAAAGAAATCAATTGATGTAATAGATCTCCAGAAACATAAAGAATAATTCCATTTAGAACTTAAAAACCGTTTCCAAGTACTTCAATCAACTTTAGAAGAAGAGCAAGATGTTACAGTAGTGAACAAGAAACTAACCAAAATTCTACATGATATTGCAAAGAAGATAGCCAGCGATGCACAAGTTAATCAGACAAAGAAAATAACAGAAGAAACCAGAAGATTGGTGAAGAAACACAGAGAATTTAAAATGAAGAAAAACGATCCTAAACCATGAGTTGAATATGCTGAATTATGTAAATCGGTAAGAAAATGTGTTACAGAAAATATCAGAAAATTTAACTGTGATCTTGTCAAGAAAGTTCTAGAAGATAACAAAAGTTTAAAATGATCTAGGCGCAAACTATGTGTTGGAAGAAAAGGTATTTTTGCACTAAAAAGGGCAGAAGGAACAATCACCAAAATCAATAAAGAAATTGTACACATTGTCGAAAAATTCTATAACGATCTATGTAAATGTAAAGATCCAAGGGAAATCAACCCACGTGATCCACAACAAAACTTAACAGAAACCGAAGCTATAATCCCAGTGATGACAGACGAAGGGTTATAAGCCATTAGATTTATGAAAAAAGGTAAATGCCCTGGCGAAGGTGGAATTACAATCGACCTTATCAAAGAAGCAGGCGAAGAATTTGCAAAAATACTATCCTTATTGTTTTCCAAATGTCTTAAGAAGTCAGATGTACCAGAAGATTGGAATAATGCTGTGATGGTGCTACTTTACAAGAAAGGAGAGAAGGAAAACATTAAAAACTACCGTCCGATCAGCGATTTATAAAATTTTCACCAAAGTTTTAACGACAAGACTTGAATCAGCTCTGGACTCAGCTGAAACTAGAGAACAGGCAGGATTCCGAAGTGGATTCAGCACAATGGATCATATCCAAACGGTAAAGGAACTCGTAGAAAAGCATAAGGAATATAATTTACCTCTCTGTCTTCCCTTTATTGATTATGAAAAAGCATTTGATTCGGCCTACACATCAGCAGTAGTAGAATCTCTGGAGGACATTGGTATACACAAAAGAAAGCAACAGCAACCATCCGTTTGGACAAAGGAAAAGCAAAGATCAAGCTTGGAAGAGGAGTAAGACAAGGAGACACCATTTCGCCTAAGCTTGTAACTTCTGTCTTAGAAAATATATTCAAGAAGCTGGATTGGGAAACAAAGGGATTAGAATAAATTGGGAATATTTAAGTCATCTCTGATTCGCTGACGACATTTTAATTTTCAATAACAGTCCTGAAGAATTGGAAAATATGCTAAAAGATTTGCAGAAGTTAGCATTAATATGGGATTAAAAATAAACTTGGAAAAGACTAAAGTAGTATTCAATTCATTTGCATCAAAAAAAAGGAAATCGTCTACAACAACACTGAAATTAAAGAAGTGTAAAGTTATGGGTACCTTGGGCAGGAAATATCATCGGATAATAGTATCATGAATGAAATCAATAGAAGAATAAGAAATGGATGGAGTGCTTTTGGGAAGAACAATATTATTCTGAAGAGTAACATGCCTCTTTGTTTGAAAAGAAAGGTGTTTAACCAATGTATTTTGCCTGTGCTAACTTAAAGAGCACAAACATGGATGCTAACAAAACGGATGGTACAAAGATTACAAACAACACAGAGAAGTATGAAAAGATGTATGCTAGGTATAACTAGAATAGACAGAAAAAGAATAACCTGGATAAGAAGTCAGAAGAAAGTTTTTGACATCATTGAAATAATTAAACGGCTAAAATGGAAATGGGCTGGGCACATTGCAAGAAGACAAGACAATAGATGGAGCACAAACACCCTACAGTGATATCACAGAGATGTAAAACGGCCAAGAAGACGACCTCAAGTAAGATGGAGTGATGAAATTAGAAAAGTAGCCGGTGTTAATTGGATGACTAAAGCACTAGACAGGAAACATTGGAAAAATCTGGGGGAAACCTACATCCAGCAGTGGATTGTAAACGGTTGCTGATGATGATGATGATGATGATACATCAAAGTGAAATCTGGACTTGTTTTACATTGCACAAACTATGTATGTTTGGTTTCTAAAATTAAGACAATTTCTGTATTAAGTTTTATTTTTCTGGTGAATCGTAATAAGTTAGGTACACTTCTAAAGACATACTATGTCGTCACTTACTCTTTGGAAAATCTTGGATTTTTTCTCTCGGTATAAGCTGCATTATTTACAAAACACTGCTGCTCATTAAAATTGAATTAACAAATCTGAATGCTTTATTTTATCTTATGCCTCGTTAGATTGAGAAAAATGTATTCGGTTCGTGCCTCCCGTGTCAGGCGTTCCGTGCCTCTTAAGTCTGGAGAGAGGCGCTCCTTCGAAACCATTGTCCTATACTATTTATTCACTAAATTATCACAAAGACAGGCCAAAACACCATTCAACTGGAAATTTCTATAATGAATGAAGTAAACATAGGGGCAATCTTCATACTGAAATAGAAACAAACTTTGCAATTTTTAATAGCAATGCCCAAATCTGACAAATTATTTCGATTCTAGGGTAAATTTTAGCTTTATATTACCAAGTATCTTACAATTTGAACTTTTGCTTGGAAATTTTGTAGATACGAAAGTTCCGAGCTTCTGGTATATTTTTTTAATATTTTCCTTTATATTTCTCTATCATTTATTTTTTTTATGTTGATTTTCTGTATTGAGGGCTTTTAATATGTTCTTTGAATATCAGTAACTGAGTATTACTTTTGAAAATAAAGTTCAATTTTTGTTCAACCATGCGTCTTTGCACAATGACACCCCTCCCACTCCTAAATTTAATCATATTTGAGAAAAAAATAACCAAATCAAAAGTTATTAATTTTAAAACACGTAGGATTTTTTAGGTTACAGAGTAGAAAGAATTTAATGTTATAAACTCAAATCTTTTTATTTTACTTTAACTGAACATACAATGAAAAATGACACAGTGTGATGGGGGAAAATCCACTGGAATAAATACGGAGTAAGTCTTTACTTATTCAATGTTAATATTTAGGAACTGATTGAGAATTCAATTTTTGGTAAATAATTTAACTTTAAAATTACTTAGTTAAAAAGTGAAAATCACGAAATCAAGTTTCTGGAATGGTTTTCAAGTTTCTATATCAGAGGTGGCTGACATACAGCATGCGTGCCCGAGATAGCATGTAAGAAAATTTCTCTGCAAAGCGAATTTGATAGTCCTTATATAGGTTAAATTGATTTTTCTTTTTGTTAAAAGGTATAAATTTTTGTTTAACGCGTACAGATGTCACAAATTCTGCAATTATTTTTGCACGAATATATTAGAAAATTCTCTTTTTTTTTTCATGCATCGACATTTAACTATTTTGACTTTCTGTGTGAGTTAAAAAAATTTTACTAGATTAAATTGAACACAATTTTTCTAATTGGTAAATAAATCATATTAGATGTAAATTTCCAACTGAGCGAAAAATGTCCGGACCTGGATTCGAACCAGGGATCTTCTGGCTGAAGCCGCACCATAATCATTAAGGTTAGCTGGGTGACAAAAAGTTCCACCAGATTCGCGTGGGATAGCTCAGATGGCAGAGCATTGGCGGCTTCAACCAGAAGATCCCTGATTCGAATCCTGGTCCGAACATTTTTCGCCCAGTTGGAAATTTACATCTAATAAAATTAAAAATTTTTATTCTTTTGAATGAATTTTATAAGGCATCACTGCAATAAAATTACACGTAGACCTTATTTTTCTATGCATATTAATAACAAAATATAAGCCAAATATAGAGCATTCCCCACCAAACGCACAAAAAGAAAAATATCATTAATATTTTTTTTTTCACTTTGGATTGTTTTAAGTTAGATGTTCCATTAATAATAAATTAAAAATTACTGAATTAAAAATTATTTTTCCTTTTAAAATACGATTTTTCTTATGCTTTGTGCACTTCTTTCCTTATGCATGTGACACAATGAATAAATCTCCGAATCAAAATTCCAATAAATTATAGTAACTGATTTCGATTTACAGGAAAAACATTTTCATTTTTGTTCTTATTTATTTAATGCGTTAAAAAAACTGTTTCTAACAAGTAGTGTTTCGTATAAGCAGCCTATGTTACAATATATATATATTTCTTTTATGTAAACGTTTGGCACGTTATAATGTTGATAGATTTAGTTAATGAATTTTTGGCGCAGGTACGTAAAAAGGTTCGCCATTCCCTGGTCTGTGTTATCGATTGTTAGATGCTGACCCTTGTTAGATGCACGTAGCACTGATAATATCCATTGCGATGCATTACCGGCAATATGTCACAACTCCTAGTTATTACAGGAGACCAAGAGACAAGATATCGTTGACAAGTGACCTCAAAGACCTGAATGACCGATAACTCTACAGCAATCGGAAAGATCGATTTAACCTCTCGGGAAAAAAAAAGGAAAATGTCACCGGGATTAAAAAAAAAAAACCTTACATCACTTACCCTATAATTTAGTCTCAATAGCATAGATATACTATATTTATTCTCTTCTTTTCTTTTCAAGGGTACACTTATTCAGGAATTACAGAATTGCAGATAATTACGATCATGGAATTAAGGAGACGTCAGGGGATTCAAGGGGCAGAACCCTCTGAAATAAAAGATACTTATATAAAAACATAGCTTTACAAAAATAAACAGTCCTGAAATATCACTGCGTGTTATCATATACACCTCATAAGCGTTGAAATCTCCTGAAACTATTTAAATATTCCAATAATATAAATAGGAAATGAAACTACTAGTTGAAATCTTCAAATATTAAATAAAATGAGTTGAAAATAAAAAAAGTCACTTTCAGAACTGACGTTGATCTTCAGATTTACTAGTGTAGATTAACTTTTGTAACCATCAGCAATGAACCTTATATATATGAGTTGTAATTTTCCAACTGGGCGGAAAATTACAACTCATATGATTTATTTAATAATTAGAATAATTGTGTTAAAATTAATCAAGTGAATGAACCTGATAGATGGGGATGAAAAGCTACAAATGCAAAGTATTATTTTACTTTAGTCAGTCAGTCAGTAAAACGTAATACAAAAAAGAAAACCACTGGCGTAAGTACGTCATAATTATTATTTTATTTAAAGCTAATATTTAGAAAATGAATGAAAATGCAGTTTTTGGTAAAGAATTTCACTTTAAAATGTAGTTCGGTGAAAATTGAAAATCATGCATTCAAATTTCTGGCATGAATGTTGTTTGTTTATATTATCGATTGTTAAACGATCGTAGCCTTGATAATCTCCATTGTGAGGCAATGTCGCCAAGTGGTTGAATTTCTATACTAGTTATTAGAAAAACCAGGAGACACGATATGATTGACAAGAGACTTTAGCCTACAGCAATCGAAGAAATCGATTTAAGCTCTGGAGAAAAAGAGAAATATCACCAAGATAAATCCCTATATCATTTGCTCTATCAATTGGCCTCAGTATTATAGCTCTTCTGTAAATAGCCTTTCTTTTTTCGGTTTTCCAATCATACACATATTCAGAGATTACTGAATTCAACAGAGTCATGATTATGAAATTTTGGAGATAATGAGGGATTCAGAGAAGCAGATCCCCATCCCCTTGAAATTAAATAAACGGTCAAGTTTGCGTATTACTCGCGCACGAAAGTTTCCGTGCAATAAATACATTAATTAGTAACTGAATTATTACAAAAAAAAAATCGTTGCTAAAAGAATAAGACTTTGTAAAAAACTATATAACGTAGGGTTGGGTATAGCTGTATTACTAGGAAAGTATAAATGATTATACCATGAAAGTTCAGAGAGATATAAAGCCTAAATAGTATCAAATATTACTATTCTGTATAACTCTTTTTTTAATCTTATCCTAATCTGTTTATGAACTTAATTCGGTGCTGTCAATAAAAGTAATGCATATTTAAACTTCATTTGTCATATCATAAAACCAAATTCAGCGTAGTAATAATCTTTTCTTTTTACAGTGTGCCTAAAGCAAAACACTTATTAAAAGTTTAAACTTGGTATTTTGTCAAGCGCGCTTCGAAAGGAGGCCGCAAATTTACAACGCCGCGTTTTTCCAGATAGGTTTTTAATTAACTTTAAAAACACGGGTGGCGTATTGAGAAAGCCGCTCAATGCAAACTAATCGCGAACTCCATAGTAATTATATGATTAATTTTAATTAAATTTGTCTGTTTTTAACAGCTTGACGTTTATTGTCTTTATACTACTACTGCGCATTGCATTACACAAATATATCATTAAAAATTGATATCTAGGCTTTAAACGTCGATGGCGCATAGAGTAAGCGGCCCGTGTCTTTATGTATGTCCAAACTGTCCGTATCTTTAATGGTCAATATCTCGGCTAATTACGGACATTTTTTTTTTTCAAAATCATTTTCAACAATGCTTTTATACTTCTGCTACGATATGTACCTTCGGCGCTCCTCAACACCTTTGCTGAATGCCCGCAAATCGAAATTTGTGTGTATGGGGAAAATACGCTTTTCTCAAAAACTATGTGACCTAGAGTAATCGCTATAATTTTCCTGCAAGGTTTAAGTTAACGTCTACTACCTCTATTTTTTTTTTCATAATTTTAGTTTCAGTAGATTCGGAAATAGATGGGGGGGGGGGCATGTAATTGCACTGGATTTTCAACGATATCTCTGAAAATATAATTCCTAAAATTAAAAGAAATGCATTTTTGAGTTCAGCGTTCCGAAAGCTTTCACGTGATACAATGAAAATATTTTTTTTTTCAAGTAACTTAATTAGCCCCTCTACATTTTTCCTAAATATATTTGTTAAAGGTTAATAATCTATAAATATGTGGGTCAATAGCCTTTATTACTTCAGCCAATTTGAACTTTCCACGTTACGAGTAAAATGGCTGTGACAGACAGATAGACAGACACAGGTGTGATCTTATAATGGTTCCGTATTTACTTTTTAACTACGAAACCCGAAAAACAATAAAATCTATGAAAATGGAACCTGACTGTACCAAAATTCTCTCTTAAAGGGGAAATTTGAATATTCCCTGCGAAATTAATACCATACAAGTATATGTACCTGCTAAGAAGGAAACCTGTAATGGTTTTCGATGCCTAGTGACTTTTTTTTTTTTTTTCAAATGTTTTATTGTATTCACACAATAGCTTGTCTTCATAAAAACAACAGTCCTGAATATGTGCAAAATATATGCATAATAGAAGCTAATGTAATCCTATTTTGAGTTAGAACTCATAGAAGATAAATCTGCTGAAGCTATTTAAAATCCTACTTGTAGTAGCAAAGAAAGGTATTGCTAATTGAATACTTCAAATATTAAAGTAAATGAGTTCAGAATAAAATTAGCAAAACTAATGTTGAGACACTTGATCTGCAGATTTTCTAGTGTAAATTGATTTTAATAACCATGTATAGTAAAACCCGTTAAAACGAAATCTGACTATAACGGAATGTTGCCTCAAATAGAAAATTATTATGATTCCTGTGAGAAAGAATACCATACAATTATCCATTTTGACGAAAGCTTTTGTAAACTAATTTTTTACAGGTTCCTTGTGAAGAATTGTTTTGAATCTATTTTAAATCTATTAGTTGTAGTCTTTATTTAGTCAAAAAGTAGCTAGACCCTAATTTTTTTTTTTTTTTTTACTGCATTGCGTGTTTTTTCCCCAAAAAATCCGGATTGAATACATTCAGTTGGCGTAGGCACCGAACTCGATAATGAAACTAGCCGCACCCCTTGCATTTCTTGTAATTTATTAATAGATTGTCGTCAAACGCGCAGTATAGGTGCGCAATGAGATTATTTTAACCAGTATATATCGTGAATCTCATTTCGATATTTACTTGTAGCTGTACAATCCTTATTTTGACGTAAGTGCATGATTTCACTATCCAAACTTTTAAATACGTTATGCTTAAATACTTTTCATACGCTAATTAGTAAATACATGCAGGATTTCGAAGTGAAAACTAAGTGTAACGTTTGTATAGAGTACTGTGTGTATAGTTACGCCATTTTCCTTAGAGAATACATGTAACTGTGATGTGCGACGTCTGTACCATGCAAAATCGGATACATGCCGCACTGTAATTCCGGTATACATGCCGCAGTTTCTTTTGTATGAGATAATTTTGTGTTATTTATTTTTCCTTTTCTTTTTGCACAGACTAACCAAGTTAGGTATGTTATAAAGCTTACAAAAACCAAAGAAGTAAAAGGGAAAAATAAAAAGTAAGAAGGACAAGAAAGATGCAAGTTAAGTTGATAATAAGGAAAAATTGGATTACGCTTAACGCAGACGTTCTTTGCAAGGAATGTTTAGAAAACTACTCCAAAAAAGAAGAAGTGTAATTGGCTTCGTTGCATCGTGTGTCAAATGTAGTTACATAAAGACTGTACTTTTTCAACACTTTTTGTGTAGATTGCGGTCGAAAAAACAGGTCTATTAACAAATAAATTATGTAAACACAATTTTACTTTTTTTCTTTTCCTTCTCTAGTACATTGATGTTACGTTGTTGCTGAAATAACAATTAAAATTTAATGTGAAAAAATAAGTTGATAATTTTAATAATGAAAGTAGATCAATTATTAATTTGAATCTACTAATACGTTCCATTGCACTGATTTAGTTTTTTTTATTATTACTAGGGGGCTCTGACCCCTACGAGCTACGCTCGTCAACCCCCGTTCAGACACCGCAGACTCTAAAAGTACGCTAATTTGATCGGCTTTACAAAGATTTCGGGAGATTGAATTATAATTTAAAAAACAATGGCGATCTCCCTATAAACGGATTTCTATTCATTTCTCTTTGACTGGGGAATTTTAAGGCCAAATCCGCTGCGGTACTACTTGATTAACCCGTCGACCAATTTCTCCAAATTATATAAATCGCCAAAGCACTCGCCAAATTATACAAATTGACATCATTTTTATTTTAAATAACGAAAGAACAAATAAATGAGTGCAACATTAATAAAAATACAAATAAACCGTCGAAATAAAAATAACTTGATGACGTAGACACGTGTAACTTTCTTAAAGTCAAGTTAATGTGACATTTACGATCAACTATTATTGGCATTTAATCTTATAGTTTGGCGAATAATAGATTTTTGGTCGACGGGATAACTAAGTAGTACCAAAAATACATATGTCAATCGCTGTTTTCGTCTTTGATTAAGTAAAATAAGATAAACATTTCAAAATAAGCTAATATAAAATGAATTAAGTAACCAGAATCTTTGTCTCCCGGTAATTTTTAACAAAGCGAAAAGAAAGTTCTTTTAAATAAGACATTTTAAATTAATCGTTTTTAATCTGACGTAATTTTGACCAAACTATTCTTTCTCTTTTTAATATTCACGTGAAAATACTTGTGTTAGAAATGAAATATTTTTTGCGCTTTCTTAACAAAAATAGTTGAAAAGTATCCTCTTAAAATATCAAATAAATGTCTAGCGCAGTTTCCAAATTTAAACCGTTTTGCAATATTATTTGGTGTTCATTTTATGTAATAACTGTAATTTGACTTAAATATGACGTAATTTCTCCTATTTAAGACTTCTAACGCATGTTAATAAATTTATTATTTTACAAATTCCTTTCTCTCTTAAAATTCACGTGTAATTATAGTTTTTATGACTTAATTTTTAATAAGTTCCTGCTTTTTGTACATAATTATTTAATTCTAATTACAAATGTTTTTTTCTGTTTATAATAGTCACGTGTAAATAAATTTTTAATTTATTACACGTATAAATATTTTTTTTTTTTTTTTTTGAAGCAAACATTATTATTTCCGCTGTTTATACAGTTGGCAACAGTTTAAATTAATATCACTTTCTAAAATCTGTAAAAAATATCTCTAGAAATGCTGAAAATTTGAATTTAAAATAGAAATAAAACCTCAAAAAATTAGCCAAATTAAAAAAAAGAAATACAATCTGCACTCCGGCAAATTCTAACGCATAAAATGATCTAAAAATGATTACACAGCCATGAATAGTTTTTGCTGCTATAAAACTTTTTTAATGGAACGATTTTGTCCAAATTTAGCATTAAATATCTTTTTAAATAATTCTTCGATTTGAAAACTGTCTGCATCAGCGTGTTTATCAAACATTTCACTATAATACCACCGATTTTCATATTTTTGTACGCAATATTTTTCTTAATATTAACGAAGAAAGACCTCCGGTCACAAAAAATTCAAAATCGGCGGCGGTGACAGCGGTAGTTACTTTTTTTTTAGAATAGAGAGATTACATAGTTAATAATAGTCCAGATATGAATATTTTTTTTATTATTATTTATAACTTCATTCTGTTCTTATTACAAGCGCGACATAAGTACCGCACACGTGCGGCGTCTTAGACTGAATGTACGGGTGACGCGCCGCAGAGTAATGTTTTAGAAAAAAAAATTTTAAAATATTAATTATTTGTTTTTATTTTTTTATCGCAGTACACGTGTTGTATATTTAATATTAAATAGCACAGCATGTTTTTATGTCCTCCATGGGACTTTATACACAAATTAAAAAAAATATGCGGCATACATCCCGGAATTACTCTACATGTTAATATTTCAAAACATTGTTACACGTGTTAATCCTTCAGTATTTTCAATACTACCCCCACTTTGATGTTCATCTTAAGTTTTTGCTTCATTTTACTAATCTGAGTAAAAACGAGTTAATCCCGATCATAATATTTAATAAAATCAATATTTTTCGTTATTCTGTTGTACTATCAGCTGCTTTCGATCTTGCAAATCGCTGGCTTAGCAGGATGCGAAGTTCGTCACTGCACGAGCCGTCGAACAACAATACTACTAAAAATCGAGAAAATTACACAAAAATTGCTATTACACCGCCCCCTTCCGTCAGAATATTTCCAAATTCACTTTCGACCATCTTTTTATAGCCGAAAACATATACCGGGTGTTCCAAAAAGGACTAACTGATTTTAAAATTCAATAACTTCCAAACGGTGACAGATATTAAAAAAATTCTTGCAGGAGGGTTTTGCATAAAGTCAAAAGTTTTATTACAGTGATTTTCGATTTTAGTTCGAATTACAAACAATAGATGGCGCTGTAAGCAATAGTCGCTAAATACAGGTTCGATTTTTGGTCCTTTCTGTTGTTCCATGCAGAAAAAGGAGATGGAAATGTATTATCCGGGCCACGAAGTACCAAAAATCGAACCTGAATTTAGCCTCTATTGATCGCAGCGCCATCTATTGTTTGTAATTCGAACTAAAATCGAAAATCACTGTAAAAAAACTTTTGACTTTATGCATAACCCTCCTGCAAGAATTTTTTTAATATCTGTCACCGTTTGGAAGTTATAATTTTAAAATCAGTCAGTCCTTTTTGGGACACCCGGTATATGAAATTTGGTTCAATTCTATTCATAACTTCATACACTTTTCGATGCTACAATAATGAAAATGGCACAAAAATCACTATTACAGCGCCTCCTTCCGACGAAATATTTCAAAGTTCAAAAAGGACCTGCTTGCCATAGACAAAAACATAGTATATGAAATTTGGTTCAATTCAATGCGTAAATCTTCATACACTTTTCGATGCTACAATAATGAAAATGGCACAAAAATCGCTATTACAGCGCCTCCTTCCGACGAAATATTTCAAAGTTCAAAAAGGACCTGCTTGACATGGACAAAAACATAGTATATGAAATTTGGTTCAATTCAATGCGTAAATCTTCATACACTTTTCGGTGATACAATAATGAAAATGGCAGAAAAATCGCTATTACAGCGCCACCTTCCGACGGAATATTTCCAGATTCAAAGTCGCTTGCCAAAACCCAAATTCATATACATGAAATTTGGTTCAGTTCTATGCATAACTTCATACACTTTTCGACGATACAAAGCGGACACACGAACATACGGACGGGCTGAACAGACATTTTGTATAAAGATGTTTTTCGGGATCTCTAACACCTAAAACGTGTAAATCCGTCCAAAATCGGAAGTCGAATTTCGATTACAATGATTTCTTCTTTAGAAAGAAGACAGTAAAACCACTGCTTTGTTTTACGCTTAGTACAAAGCGCTGGCAAGTGAATTTATTAAAAAATATATAATTTTTTCTCTGTTCTTTTTAAAGATAGGACAACAGGAAAAAAAATGAAACATTATTTAAACGATCTTTTTAGGATTTCCATATTGATTTATCAACGTATAATCGTAAATTAGTTAATATTAAACTATTAACTGATAAAAGTGCATTTTAAAAATATTACACTTTTCATTTTTTATAATTTAGTTTCTACTTTTTAATCTTCACAATAATTCGTTGTTGCAATTTCACAGCGGTTTGGCCTATTTTGGATAACGTTTATGGACGCATCATTAAATCCAATGTTTTTTTTTAATTGTACGAGTTATGATAATATTGGGCGATTTATCACCTTGGCGGGTTAATTGAAAAATACAACGAAACTTCCCTGTGCGACCAACTCCCTGAACGACCATTTTTTTCATGGAACGAAATTTATTCCCATAGGCTCAATACTAATTTTACCTCCATTCAGAGACCATCCCAGTTGAACTCCCTCCATGAGTGACCCATTTCTTTGAAGAAAATTAAACAAATTCCGTTTTTTCCTGGTCGCTTGAAGAAGGTTTTATTAGAAAAATAATTTTGGTGAGCGCTTTAGTCATCAAACTGCTAAACTAAATTTAGAAATATTCTTATTATTCCGGTAACTTTTAAGTGCTTAAACCCGTTTGTTACATTTTAGGCAATGAATTTAACTCTGATAACAAATTAAGAATAACGGTCAATAAACTCCCCTGTCCTACTCTTTCAGGAAACTCTTAAAGAAATAGATAAATTAATGAAATCGTCATTATTTGTTCCCGTCCAAAAAAAATTGCATTTATTTACTGAACTTCGAAATAAAAGTTATAAAAGATAAAACCATAAAATCAAAGCAAACGTCAATGTATTCATTTTTTAAACTTTGCAGTAATTAACTTATGTAAAATTAACTTTTGGGTTAATACTTAAATTTTCATATTTTTTCCTAATGTGAAAAATAAATTTTAGTAACATTTATTGTTACCTTTTTTCAACAATTAAAATTTAGATTCAAACATGACCTCCATTAAGAGACCCCCTCACGGAGAGACCAATTTTTATTGGAACGGAACGTGGTTGCTTTAGGGAGGTTTTACTGTACCTTAAAATTAATATATTAATTTATAAAAAAGTTGCAAAATATTAAAATGTTCTATTGTTATCGGAAACGCACCTTTGTACATAATTTGTATAAATATATCATATCAGGAAGTGGGTTAAAAATCGATCACAAAATTCCATCTTTACATACAAAAACCAGGTTGAGTTAAATAGCAAGTAAGAAAAAAATCATACGTCAAGCACAGATTATGACACACTTTCCAACACAATCAGAATAATGTAACAAAACAGCACCGTTTAAAAAATTAAAATATTACGTCTAATTCAACCCTATGAAAACGCATAATGCATTTCAAAATCCAATTTCAGCTGTCCCATCCACAATCGGAAATTATGCGAATTTTTTCAGCAGCCATGTATATAATATATAGATTTAAATCTATTAACTATATGCATGCCAAAATTTAGTTTACTTAAGAGAGACATATACTTCAGTTGAAAATTTACCTTCAGTAATTTCCTCTAATAATGATAACGGTACGTGAATATTTTTGTGCAGCCCTGTATTTGAGGTATAGAATTTATATATAACGTGTAAGACGCAAAAAAATAATTAAATTTAAAAACGCATACCAAATTTCAAACTGTAACACTCCAGCAATTATTACTCAAAGACAGTACTGCACTGTAACCGATTTCTTTTGTGTGTCCCTGTAAATGAATAAAAAATGCTATGAATGCCCTGTTCTAACGGGATCGTAGTGAAATTCAGTAATTTATATCAGTTTCAATACATTTGAAATAGCATAATGTCGTTAAAATACTCTGCAAACGATTTTTCCCCAAATACCATAATGTAATGGAATATTTTGAGTGCCCCTGTAAATGAACGATTAATCCTACATACTTCATATACAATACCAAACATGCTTTGGTGACCCTAAATAACTTTTATCAATTTCATGAAAATCCGAGTATATTTATGGGAGTTAGAGCGTGGACAGACGGCCAGACGGACTGACGCACAGACAAACCGAATGCATAAACACTTTCAACTTTGTTGGAAAGTGTTAAACAAGCAAGAAAAATCATGCATTAAGCATAGAGTATGAAATACTTTCCAACATTTCCTGAATGCTTTAACAAAACGTCGTTATTTAGGGTAATAAGGTATATAAGAGAACTAAGTAAACATTTTAAGAAAACGCATGAAGCATTTGAAAAAACTGATTTCAGAAGTTACCGTCCACAGCCAAATATGTATTCCAATTCTTTTTAACAGTCCTGTATTTGATCTGTAGGTTGATATATATATACTACATAATGGGAAAATTTAATTTAGAAAAAAAAAAAACGCATAACAGGTTGAAATTTCTCTTTCCGCAATTTATACTAATAGATCAAAACATACTTGTATACATTTGTACAGTCTTTTAGTTAACATAGTAATTTTATTACACGCCACTAATTAGCTAAAGTTTAATTCAAAGTAAAACACTCTTAAAACTACTAAAATTACATTTCCAGAAATTATCATTTATAGACGACCATGTATCAATTCTTTGCGTGACCCTGTATATCCTTTCATCTATGTTCTACAATCATTTGCTAGTAAACCAAATGCAGTTCTTTGTAAAAATGCATAACTCATTTAAAAACCACCTTTAAGTAATTTGCAATCATACCCAGTAACCATTACGAATTATTTCGTGTATCCTTGTATATATGAATTACTGCATTTATACACAATTACTATGCATAAATATAGTGAAACATAAAAGCACGTAACATAATTAAAAATGCATTTCTAGCAATCATCGCTACTGTACAGTACTTCGGATAGAATATAGTATCTGAAATCTTTTGTGTGGCCCTGTAAATACTATGCACTGCGTATTATACATTAAATAAGTAAAAGTAAACCTCAAAGACGTATATCAATTTCATTATAGATGAAATAATTTAACATAATTAAAATACGCCGCAAACAATTCCCTCCAACCCTATATCGTTATGTAACGGAACTCTTTTGTGTGGCCCTGTAAATGAATAATAACTATTCTTTGCACCGCATATTTTACAGAATGTATATTTTAGTGCACTTGATAAATGCATAGCAATTTTATTATGCTTGAAAGCATGTAACATCATTAAAAATCATTTTAAACGATTTTTTCCCATAGACCGTAATGTAACGAAAAACTTTTGACTGCCCCTGTAAATGAACTAAACATGCTAGAAACTTTATTTGAAATAGGGATCGTGCTATGGTAGAGGTCACTAACATCCAAAAATTTCAGAACGATCCGAGTATATTTACGAGAGTTAGAGCTCGGACAGACAGACAGACAAACCGAAGACATAAACACTTTTCAACTTTGTTGGAAAGCGTTAAAAAGGTGTAAAGAAATCTAGTTAACTCATCTCTGGTCTTATCTTTAAAGTCGGTTAAAAATGAAATTGGAGACTTGTACTTAGCAAGGCTGCATAATTTTCTCTGAATGCCAGCACCTTTAGTTAATTCTCGTAAAAACTTAAACAAATGATTTCAACAATAATATGTGCAGCTACTGAAAATTCAAATACGTTTTTAGCTCCAAGAAACAACATAATAACATCATCTCTTGAGAATATCTACTAATTATTTGCACCAACCGCAATGTTATTCTAACTATACATCAGTGAATAAAACAGTTTCTGGAAACTCGATTTTCGAATGACATAATGAAATGACATTTCAAATGAGCAATTGTTTACATGTTGCATATATGCGAACGGTAATATAAAGGATTTTAAACAAATAATGAGTTCACATTCACCCGGTTACATTTCATTCAAAAATGCTTAAAGCTCATAGATTTACGTTCGAAATAGGAATTTTATATTATGCTTAGGATATCTGTGCCGTTATTTATTATAAGTTTCTAAATTTTTTAGGAGGATTAGTTGAATGAAACAAAGTAAAATTACTCATATATATAACAATGATAGTGTTACATTTAGATAATGGATTTGGTGGTTTTATTTTAAGGGACATTTTGTAAAAATGTAAATATATTAAAATTAATTTAATTCTCATCTAGAAAGCTTATTATACAATTGTAGATAAAATAAATCTTTTGTAACTGACATTATTTACCTCGTGTTTGCTTATTGCACCATCTGTTTATATTAAAGAGCTATTTTAATTCCAATTGGTTAACTAGTTTTTTTTTTTTTTTTGGTTTTTTTTTTTTTTGGGGGGGGGGTTACGGCGCGCTTCATTTTCAATAATTTATGAGATGTTCAGACTAACAGCAAGTTTGATTAGATCGCTTCTCTCGAATCGAGAAGCTTAAAGTATTGCACATTTAGTGTGCCTCCAAATCGTTTTCTGGTATCTGAGTACAAATTTTCTATAGTTCTCTGAATTTCTTGTTTTTTCTTCTGTTTTATTATTCCAATGCAATATATCGGCAGTGATAGACTATTCTTAGCAAATTTGTCAGTCTATTATATGAAATCATGCATTTATTTGCATGTGGTGTCCTGCCGACTGACAATTAGACATCCACCTATTGCTTTGGTTTCTTAAATTTCTGCCATCGTCTTATACCTATATTCCATATTTGTTAATCAATAGATAATTTTTTATTTCCTATTATAATAGAATTTAATAGGGAATTTATTTAAATTGATGTTTTGTAATCTTTCCTGTGACAATTCTGTGGATTATTATTTGCCATCTCTAAATTTCGAGTTTCGGTGACTTTATTTTTCGCGTATGTTAGTTTTTTAACTTCATATTAGGTGTTCTACATATAAAATCAAACATATGCCATCTTAACATTAGAGATTTTTGTCAGGTTTTGTTAAGAGAACTTGCTAGTTGGCTTTTGATTTACAAAGGAATTATATATTTATATATTAAAACTTTATATATATATATATATTTATTTTAAAAAAATTTGGTTTCATGCATTTAATACAATTATATATCATTAAATATTTCACATATTGTCACCTTACACATGGCTATATTATACTCTTTCACATTAATCCTTATTGAATATTAATTTATAATTTACCTTTTCACTTTTTTAAAACCTTTTTAATTTTAATGAAAACTTTCTTCTATATTTACTCAATTTTCATTTTAAGCTACTACCTATATTCTTCATTCCATTTTTCAACACATTTTAGCTATATTAATTATTGTTTATTACTACATTGTATATCTCTCTTCATTTGTTTTTCTATTTTTTACAATAATTCACAGGCCTGCGATGAAAAAAATACAAGAGAATTGATAGCTGAACTTAATGTATTTTTTTGGTGCTAAATTAAAAAAAAAATAATGAAAAAATTCTATCACGTCACATTTCCTTGAAAAATTCAATTTTACTTGGATTTTTATGAAAATTCCATCAAACTCATTTCTCATGGACCTCATGTTCAAAGTACCAATGTTTCATTTGCGAGTGAGACAGGCGTGATAAGACTCAACGTTGGGTCAAAAAAGAATGGCTGGAAAGACAAAATCATTAAACAGGCCCCAAGAATGTGATTCGTAGCAGCTTAGTTGGGCCAAAAATTGTATTGTTCCAAAATATTTTTATTGTTTCAAATACCTGTGCAAAAAGTTTCCAGGTTTATCCGAAGCCAAGTTGCAAGAGGAAATTTTTGTTGGTCCAGATATCCGCAAGCTTGTGAAGAATAAAGAATTTGAGAGTAGAAGGACAACAAAAGAAAAGAAGCTTCAGTTGCCTTCAAAGATGTCAGTAAATTTCTATGCAATTACGAGTATTCTGACTATAAACCAATTGTAATGAATATGGTGGAAAATTTTCAAGCGTTGGGTTGCTCCATGAGTGTCAAAATACATTGCTTTACTCACATGTGGACTTTACCCTGAAAATTTTGGATCAGTCAACGAAGAACAGGGTGAAAAGTTCCATCAAGACATCAAATATATGGAGCGCAAATATCAAGGAAGACGGGACAAGAATTTTCTAGATGACTACTGTTGGATGGTAACACGAGATAGGCCTGATATTGAACATAAAAGAAGAACGTCAAAAAGAAGTTTCAAAGAAAAAAAGTACGTACTTAAAATATATATCTATATCTATATATATATATATATATATATATATATTTTTTTTTTTTTTTTTTTTTTTTGCTCAGTATGAAATTTATTTGAAACTTTCATGCACACATACGTAATATTTGCTTCTCTTAGTTAATCGTATATTTTATGTACTTTACCTTAATAAAAACTAATTAAAATAGTATGTTGATGTTTTTTTTCTAGAAACTGCACCATAATTTGACGTAAATAGTTTAAACTCAAGAGAACTTTTTGTTTTTTTCTCGACCAGAAGTGGCTCGTGCCGTCTGACAAAAGTGATTTTCATACATATAAAAAATAATCGATTACTGAAAAATGAATTAGCCTCTCCAAGAATCTATTATTTTGCATAGATTTAAATGGATAAAAACTGCTGTTGCCAGATAGTATATGCAAAATTTTTCGAGAGAATTCCTTTTTCAAATAAGATTTTTGCAAATATATCGATATCGGTTTTACAAAAAATTCTGACGTGATGGGAAAAATTGGAGATCATTTTCGAAATCAACACACCAAATAACATTAAAATCAGCGAAAACTTCTCTTGTATTTTTCAAAAACTTCAATTTCGCAGGCCTGTGAATTACTTCATTTGTCAAAAACTTTTTCTTTTACTGATAGATGGCAGCACGAATAATTTGTTTTCTCTTTTAAACGATAGATGGTAGCACTATTTTTATTATTATTCGCGTTTGCTGTGTTATAGAATCGCTATCACTTGTCCGCATGTTGCAAAGACTTTTATCTTTGTCCGCCATTGCCACGTTTTATTTCCTGGTGAATTATGTATATGTATATTACTTTTGTCAGTTTTATTTATTATAGTTGTATTATAATTTATTTTATGGATATCTTGTGTATAATAATTATTTTTTGGATCTCTTTGATTTCTTTCAATTGTTTTGGAATTTCCGATATGTTATAAGGAGCTAAATATTGTCATTTTAGGACTAATGCCGTACAATATTCGACGAAATAACATATATTTACTATGAATTAAGCTTACGTAGCTCTTCTGACGAATCCGTAAGCTATTCATAGTTTCTTAATTTTTGCATTTCTAATTTCTTATTTTCAGCTTTTGATTGCTTCAAATTACGGGGTTTTTTACAGTGCAGTACCGCATTATAAGGACGTAATTCGGGAAGAAAATAAACATACCCCTTATATCCAAAAATGATAAGTGAGAACTTTTTTTTTTCTTTTTTGCTTCACTGAAGCAGTTGCACTTTTTGGACGCCATTCCATACTAGATCGCTTTCTTTCACCTTCTCCATGCCCATTTTTGAACAAATTATACAATTTACATAATTGGGAATGCTATCTGATCACCCTGGCCAGTTCATTGGTGCGGAAATTCTTCATCGAGTAAAACGCACCCATCGGCTAATTTATACATTTACAAATAAAGTTGTGAAAAGAAAAGGAAAAAAAAGAACTTTGCTTGAAAATAAAACTTGATGGGTTTTCTGTTTAGTCTGGAGATGTACAGTCCTGATACAAAAAGAAAAAAAAAAGTTTCACTCCGTGCTATTTTATCACCAAATTGTTGAAGAGAGATATGCAAAGGTTATTGTTTCTGCTTTCCGAGTATGGATGTTTGTTTTAAATAGGAGTTGTTTACATATAAAAAATTGTATTGACTCTGATTTTTCTTATGGCAACACCCACGTTTGACGACTTTTTTTTCAGTTTTTTGGATCAAGGTAGTCAGAAAAAAGTATAGTTTATATACTTTTTCTTAAATCTTCACAGAAAAGGTCAACGTTTTGAGATCAAATTCAATTGACAAGTTTTAATTTATATGCCCCCCCCCACACACACACAAAAAAAAGCCCCCCCCCCTTATTTTTTAAGGCCCAACTAAACGTATTTCGAGCATTTTTTTCGATTTAAAAACATATTTTTAATTATGTAAAATATTAATAAATTCATATTAAAAATATGAATTATGGCCTACACTAATTTTGATATGAAACAAACCACAATCTTTAAAAATTGGGGTGTGTGAGTTTATAGATCATTCCAGTCATCACTTTTCGAAATATGGATCAATTTTACTTTTCGACAGTCTAAACTCCAAATGGGCCGCCTTTTTGTTATCAAAGCATCCACAGAAAGGAAAATCTTAGACAGCAAAAAGAAATTATCATGCGATGTTCTTCCTAAAAAATTAGTTTATTTTATATTTAAAAGTTCTGACGATGTTTCTAATAATAAATTCTATATTCCATGTATTTTTTTCCCTTTTAGGATATTAATTTTATTTTTTCAAATTCATGGACAAACCCCTAACACATTTTTTGTATATATATATAACTCTGTGAATATTTAAGAAAAAGTACAGAAATTATTTTTTTTTTCAAGCTGCCTTTATATAAGGAATTCAAATAAAATGTCAAAAGTAGGTGTTACTATTTGAAAAAGGAAAGTCTGTGTAATTGTTAATATATGTAGGACCACTATTACAAAAAAAAAAAAAAAAAAAATCATATTTTCTGAAAATAAACACAATTTCCAGTCGAGCGCACTCAAAGCCTTCTCAAGACTATCAAACCAGACACGATTTCATTCCCCCACATATGTGACGTAACGACCGGGGCTGGCGCCAATGCCGAGATTTTGAAACTTGTATCTGGTTGTTTAGTATTAAAATGTAACGTATGCACGTGTTGTTTACTTAACTAATAGAACATATTCTTTTGAAGGTAAGTTTTATTTTCATATTAACTACTTATATTTTATTAGTACTAGCTCTATTTTTTGTGTTCAGAATATCTTTTATTTTTAACTTCTTTTAAATAAATTAACTATTAAATCCCAGTATCGTATTGTCAACAATCCCGTGTACGTGTTTCATAACAAAACGATATTATTGTACTTCTGTTTCATTTAAAAAACAGCAGTAATTTAAAGTGGCAAAAATCACTAAATCGTATCGAGACTTATATCATTTCCTGTCTATCGTAATTTGCTAAAAATTGGTGCTTGAATAGTGTGAATCGGTGAATTATCACAAAAGTTATTAATTAATAAAGTTTTCATTGTTTAATTATATTCTTTATAAATATGTAAAAATAGCTTCATTTTAATATGTGCCAGAGCTAGACAGCTCTGTTCGGGCCAACACATTTCTCCTTATAATTTGGAAGCTAAAATTTCAAACTGAATTGGCCGTATAATGTCCTATGCGACATATTTTTCTACCTCAACTATTATATTTTCAAGTGGAAATTTTAATTAGTTCTTTTAATTCAAACAAATTAATAAAAAAAAACTTTAAAATTATTATTACTCAGAAATTTACCACTGAAAACTGATGAAATTTTGTATACAGTAAGTACAGCATAAATATTATTAGTTTAAACTTTACCTTTCTTGCTATTCAATAATTTCGATTAAAACTTCTGACTTTATTTACTCGGAAATACTGGCACTAGATAGCTGAAATTTATGTCAGACTGAGTTTCTTGGATACTAATCATGCTAAAACATTTTCAGCCAAAAGTCTTAATTACAAGCTTCATTATTATGTAATTTATAACTTGTCACACCTTCCTATCTTTTTAATTTGTTTTGTTTTCTCTTATTAGAGTGACTTTTAATGATCGATTTTTATTAGAAAACACTGGTCGTGAGAATAGTATAACTCTGATTATTCTGTAGGCAGAATTGATTGGGCTTTAATTTGATACCAAAATTTATGTATTTTTATAGATATTTTCATACTTAAAAATTTAAATGTACTAGAAACTTTCATCATAATTTCTATGGATGCATAACATTGTTATCTTGTATATTTCTTTTAAAGCCCGATCAATATACATACTAATTTATTGGTGTTTTTTAATCTTAAACTATTAATAAAAATTCATTTTATAATATTTGTTACACAGTGCATGCTTATACATGAGAATTACGGATATGGGAATGATATGTCTGAATCTCTTTATTTTTACAATGGCTGTAAACAATTTATTCCCCCCCCCCCTTCCGAATTCGCAAAAATTTTGTGTGTTTTTATATAACTTTTAACGTTTAATTAAAAATAACAATAAATAAAATTATTGTTACATAATTATAAATTTACTTTTCTGTGTAGTCAGGACCCGACTTTGTTTATCTAGGTCCTCGGAGCAAGCACCATTCTGGAACCCCCCTTTTATCTATCGGTAGAAATTATTCGCGAATAATGCATAAATGGTTAGTGCTAAACTTCATACGTATTGTATGCATGCATAAATTTCGTACCAGGTACTATTTACATTTGTATACAGGGTATCACAAAAAGATGGTCACAGCTTTATGAAAAAATATTAGTAGAATAATAGTAGAAAAAATCATGGATTTGTTGCAAAGGAGTATTTGTTTGCAAACTTTTATTTGTTTTTCTATTTATGTTATAAGGTGTCTAAAAAAAATACCCCCAATTGGTCCATAATAAATGATTTACACTTGACTCGTTATGAGGAAAACGTGTATGAAGAATTTCTTTTGAAAACAATGTAATACTAAGTTGTTATAATAAAATTTAAATCATTAGTTTTCTAATGATATATAGTACAAAGTCCAAAATCTTAATTCTTGAATATCTGAACAAAATAAATATATGTTAGGAATATTTCAATTCCAATGGATGAAAGTGTTTTCTTTCTTTCTTTTGTTCTCATCAGGTTTCAGTACACTTTTTAAAAACTGTATTGCTTGTACCTTGCATAATATCTTAAAATAATACAAAAATTAAGAAAATAATAATTTTCTGTTTCATGACCTTGTTTTGTTTTATTATGAGAGCTTTGTGTTTTTTCAATTTAATCGATTTTATGTGAAAATTACCCACTTCTGCTAAGTAAAGTTTACAGTAAGAAAAATTTATCTGTGTTGTTACCTAATTTCATGCACTCTGTAGTTTTATTAGTATTTATTTATATTAAATTTATTATACTCCTTTGCATGTTTCAAATCACTAAATATTTAATAGGATATTTATTGTATAATTTCAAACCACAATGAATAATAAAAATAGCATACAACTTGAATTTGTTTTCATTTAACAATCATTTTTCATCCACTTTAATTTAATTTTAAATGTGGGTTTTGATTGACAGAATATTGGTATTTATTTATTTATTTTTGAAAATGAAATAATTGAAAGCAAAGTAATTCTCTCTGTGTTTAAAACTACATATATATGTTTATATATATATTATATACATATTTGCAGATTTTGCTTATATATATTTCTTAATGTCTTGTTTTAGAATATATAGAAAATAGATGATTGATATTTTTGTAAATTTCAAAGTAGAATAAATAATGAAAACTATTCACTAAATTAAATTCAATACTTCGATTTTTTTTTTCATTAACCAATCATTTTTCTTTAATGTAACTTTAATTAAGTGCACATTTTGACTGACACAGTGATATTATTTCATAATTTTTGTTTTTGTGTTATCGTTATTATTATTGTTTCGAGTGATCGAAATTGATTAAAAAGCACTTAATTAGCGTCTTTAAACTATACGTTTTTATTTTTTCCCATATGTTGTGATAATAAGTTGGTATATAGAGGAAAGAATTAATATGTTTTAAATAACGCATGTGCTCTTCACGGCTGATCTAAGCCCCGCGTCGTGACGTCACGAAACCTCGTGTTTGGCTTGTAGTCTTGAGGCGGCTTTGGCGCACTCCTCGCATCTCTCTGCAACAATTTAGTAATGAAATAGAATAGTGTGGTACGTTTTTATTATTGTTATTTATTTTTTCCAGGACTGTACAAGCATCATAACTTTGCTAGGTTTTTTTCTTTCAGATTTTATGTGTCAAAAGTGTAAACACAATTGCCATTCAAACTGTATATCAATCGAGTTTCTTTTGAGTTATAACTTATCCTCTGATTCTATATATTGTCTTCTTTTCCTTCTAGACCCGTGTACGACCACCGTGTGCGGACGAGGCCGCGAATGCCAGCTAAGTGCGCTGGGCGAGGCGGTGTGCGTGTGTCGACGCCCCTGCGAGGTGAACAGAGCCCACAGGCGCCCTGTCTGCGGTTCGGACGGTCGTTACTACGGCAGCCACTGCGAACTGCACCGAACAGCCTGCTTGGAAGGAAAGGAGATAGTGGTGGATCGGAGGGATGCCTGCCTGAAGAAAAAAAGTAAGTGATCCTTGAAACGGTGCAGGGGTACCAAACTTTATTGTTGCGAGATCCACTTTACAGTTCCACAGTTTTTTACGACCCATTTAATATGTAGGTACATTAAATGATACAGGCTTTTTTATTATTATTTATTTATCCTTAAAAATAAAGCAAAATTTCGTTTAAAGATAAGTCCGTAAATATGTCAGAAAATTTAGCAAGAAAAAATATTTTTTGAGAACACGCTTAAAGGACGTGACCCCCTCTAATACAAGCAGTGTTGATTTCAGACACTTTTCTCCGGGAGGGATTTCTGTAGCTTAGCTCCGGGGGGGGGGGGGGCAATTACACTTTTAGTCCATTGAAAACACAAAATCTCAAATCTTCCGGGGGGGGGGAAGGGGGAGCATTCCTCCACGGGCCACCCCTGAATTCAACACTGAATACAAGGGCTGGATCGGCCGTTGAGCATATCGTCGGCACCATGTCAAACTATCCAATATGAAAGTAATGTTGCCAGTGGGCTACTTTTTTTAAATTCAGATTTCTTGATTGGTACCACTTTTCTGACATGGCAAAATTGCCCTTGTTTTAGCCTTAATTAATATGTTGTTAAATAAGGCAAATTTTACTATTTCAAAAAAGTGGTGTCAATCAAGAAATCTGAATTAAAAAAAAAAAAACCCACTGGCGACACTGTTTTCATACTGGATAGTGTGACGTGGTACCGACGATATAACCCCATAACTGCTAAGCAGACCGCTCCTCTCTTCCCCGCTTCCCCCAACGAAAAAAGAATCTTTTCTGAACACATTTTTACAATTGATGTAGGCGAGCTTTAAATTGTAAAAATTAAAAAAAAATTGGTTAGATAGTTTTTCTTAGATGTCTCAAAACTTGAAATTCTGCACTTATGGGTTTCTGCAATAAACTATTCAATTAAGAAGTCTGGACGCGTCTTAGCAACTCAATTTACAACCACTTCATTTCTTGAACTTTCTTCTAGATGGCAGCACCATACCTCTTGGCTTTGAAAGGAGCAGGTGGTCTTTCGTGTTTGTACAGCAGAGATAAAACACAATCCCGCTATCTGGAGTGGATCTCTTTGTTCAGGGTTAGCGCCTGACTTGCCATCGATTTTAGTCCTTTCTTTTAACAAGCCTCTTGAATAAATAAAATGCACAAGAAGAGTTCCGTCACTCAAGTGTTTGTAAACCGTTAAATTGAACATCTTTCGAAAAGAAACTGGCTGGGACCTAGTTTTGGAGATTTCTCGCTACAGAAAACTTCCCTGGTTTAGGATTTGAATTATGAAGGAAGGGATGTACTTTTATTTCATTCTGAAGGAATGTTTAAACATTTTTCACCACAGTGGAAAAGTGTATGTTTTCGATTTGTCATTTGTCTGTCTATCCTGTCTCCCTGTCAGCGCTCTAACTCTCGTAAATGTACTTGATTTACACTACATTGGTATATGCTATTCAGGTTTACCACAGCACGTTCGCTATTAAGGTTGAAATATTGTTTGTTTACAGGAACACTCACAAGAATTCCGTAAATTATGGTTAATGGAAAAACTTGTTTGCAGTGAATTTAAATGGTGTTGGCATACTTAAAAATAAATGAAACTGATATATGGTATGTGAATTACTGTGGTGAACTACGATATACATATTCCAAAAGAACATGGAGTGAATAAGCATTTACAGTTCGTTTACAGGGACGTGCAAAAGTATTCCATTACATTGTTGTCTATAGGGAGCAATTGATTGCAGTGAATTTCAATGATGTTACGGTACTTCAAGCATGATGAAATGGATGTACATTATTGAGGTAACAAAATCATGCTTTCTGCAGATTATGGAGTGCAGAGTATGTATCGTTTACACAGACACACAAAATAATATGGTTAAAAGACTGACTATAAGTTATAAATGATGGAATTTTAATCTTAACTAAATTTTGGTGTATTACGTAGTATGTATAAATTTTATAGGTCATATACAAGACTGCACAAAAGAATTTGTAAACGTTGCTGCCTATAGGAGTAAGTTATCTAAGGAGTTTTTATAACCGTGTTAGTAGAATGCATTTTGCAGCTGAACTATATTTTATTACTACACAGGGCTGCACAAAAAAAATTGATGTATTGCTGACTATGGGTGGTATTGGTTTTGTAATTACGTTACGCTTTTTTTAGCTGAATTTAATTTTAGTACATTATGTGGTGGGTAAAATTTGTAATAGTTTACAAATTTGGATAACGTTTATGGATGATATTTCTTGAAAGTACGTTTCTTAACGGCTTTACGTGTTTTTCGGCTTATCCATATTTTACTGTATTATATGATGCTAATATTATAAAATCATATCCATAGCTGTAGCAAATGAAATCGATATATTGTCATTTATAGATTGTAATTCAATTGAAAGCGTTATATGATAAAAGGAAATTTCTTAACAATGTTTTGATAGTAGTTATTAGAAAGTTTCTAATAATCTATATATATGGTGCGTGATTTTTCATTCGTGTTAGTTCATGGTGTGAAGTATCCTTTATAAATTTTCAAGGAACTATCTGAGGAAAACGTTCAACCAAAAGAGTATATACCGGGTGAGCCAAAAGTTCGTTAAAACTTTAAAAACTCATAAAAAGGAAGAAATTAGGATAAAGGAGTGCGGTTTGCAGGAAAGGGCTCACGAGGTAGTCGGAAATTTTTAGCAGCAAAAAAATAATTAGTTAAAAAATCACATGTAGAGGGCGCTGACGATCCAAAACACAATAAACAGGACAACAATACGCTCCATTCATTTGTTTTTCCAATAACAAATGTTCAACATGACCTCTAGAACATTCTACGACGCAAACAGGTTGTGCCGTAGCACCTATTTATTGTGTTTCGGGTCGTCAGCGCCCTCTACATACAATTTTTAACCTTTTTTTTTAAGCTAAAAAAATCCGAATACCTTGTGAGCACTTTCTTGCAAAACGCACTCCTTTATCATGATTTCTTCCTTTTTTATGAGTTTTAAAATTTTAACGAACTTTTGGCTCACCCGGTATATGAAAATTCACATCCGCAAGCAAAACAAAAAGATAAAATCCTAATATGTTTAAGAGATGTCAAATATTTTTAATTTCATCAGTTGGAATGTTTTAAATAAAATCCAAAATTATTTAAATAAGCAAATTAACAATGATATTTTAACCATATTGGGACTTAAAATGGGCTATAGAGGCGCTGATCGCAGCCAACAGTACAGGAAAATTCTCCCTTTAACCCTTTCCCTTTAGGTGTCCTTAAAAAAAGACAACTAATTCTAATTCCAAAACTGACAAACGGCACCAAGAATATTTAATTAAAATTTTCCTTTTATAATGTATGTGAAAATAAGCAAATTCATATTTTCTAATAACCTCATTTATAAATGCTGGTGTCAGTCCATTATTTCATCAGTTTATAAACAAAATTACTCCGCGCCGAAAAGGGAGTAACATTGCACTATAATGCTAAAGTAACATTGAAATCATTCTTTATTGTAAATACGTTTGAAAGCTTTAGAAATATTCAAATTAGGATAAATTATAATTTGTAATATAACTTAGAACACAAATATTACATAAAATCTGAAATTGCGCAAAAAATAATCATTCTGAACAAATTAAAAATACGTGTAATGCAATGTGCTTGCATGGGCATTTCCTGAAGCGAGAAGTTATATCTTTCTCCACAGCCAGATGGAGCGCTTTAATCGCCAAAAGCACAGATTGTTGGCTCATCGTTGGCAGCTTTTGAAAATTGTTAGGAAACATTATGGCTCCGTTCAGGAAGGAAAAGTGCTCCCTCTCACGGTAAAGCAATAAAACGTGCTTTTGAACAAAATGATGGGGAATTCAACAAAGAAAAATAGATTAGATCGAACTTGAAGTAAGCTTCTCCCTTTGCAGGATGTCCAGCAATTTCCCTGTAAAGCCATAAAAGATGAAAAACGCCGCATAATCAAAAGAAAGAGCCGCCTGACCAGAACAAAAAGACCGTAAGTAGAATTATACGTCTATCTGAAACTTAAGGTCCTTCTAATGTGGAGTGTATCTGAACAGCTAACGGTTGGACTTTGGTTGGCCAATTATATGGCAAGGCGAATATTTCTTAATGTGGGACAACAATTAGCCAACTTTGACCTAACCATTTTGTGCTACATCGGAATCTCATATACAAAAATTCCTTCCCAAGTAGCAGAAAATGGTTAGGTCAACGTTGGTCCTAATGGTTCACTGAAATTTAGGTGCCTGGAACAAGAGAGGGCCCAACGCAAAGAAATTATTTCAGCTTTTATACCTACTTATTATTTCAATTTCATGAATGTGGCTCCTCTTTCTGAATAATTTTAACAAACTTATGAGTTTACAACAGTTACACTTTTCAATAAAATATCTGTTTCTCAAGAAGGAATGTTAAAAAAAAATGCGGCATTGAAAAGTTTTCGCCACCTTTAGATTTAAAAAAAAAAAAAAAAAAAGAAGAAGAAGAAGAAGAAGTAAAAAAAGTTGGTATTTTTAGACATTTTTGCATTAGGCAATATAACCTTTTCGGTAATAAATAAATGATTAGATGAAATCTGACGTAGCTGAAAATAAGATTACAATGTTGAAAGGTTACAGTGGTAATTATTGTTTAGAAAAATTAAAGAGAAATTTTATAAACGTAAATGCAATTTTTAATATGAAAATTCATGAAGATCTTAAAAACTGAAAAATCATGTATTTTACCAAAGTAAAGTTTGCTTGTACTCTTTGGTACACATTGAAATAACAAGACAAAATATGTGTTTGTAGATAAAACGCAATTAAAGTGATAATTTTTTCGCAATGACTATACAAATGCCCATATAGTCAAAAATTTTAAAGTAAAATTTCTTAAAACTGGAAGAATTTTAACAACATTTTATATTTTAGTGCCCTAAAATCCACAGAAAACACACAATGAATATTAAGGAACAAAAAATTCGTTAAAATTTAATGAATAGTGTTATTTATCGAAATGAAAAATCTATTTATATAAACAAAGTGTTTGATATAAAAATAAAGTTACATATTATAACCACTCTGTCACGTTGATATGAAAGATATGATATGAAAGAGCATATGTTATACCCGAAACGTTGTCAGGGTGAAATGTATTGACCGGTTGTCGTCCAGATTGCTCGGTTGGTAGAGCTCTGAAAATTTTAGCCACACTGTCCTAAGTTCAATTCCTCCCCTTGAAAAAATTGGATGACTTCTTCAACATTCTGTATGATAGTGTTAAAATAATAAAGTAGGCTGAGAAGTGGTGTGAACCCACGTTCGACCAAAGCAACTTGTGCATTCGCAACACAGTGAATAAGTGCATTATCTATTTAAACACTAAAAAAACATTGAATCGAAAACAAATTTTATTTTCATAAAATTTGGCACAGTGTGTTATATACTTATGCTCTATGAAATATACTCGTATGAAATTATACATTTTTAGCACCACTGTTTCGTGTTGAGGCTCAAAACTTTTCACCTCCTTCGTAAATCATGGTATTTTTTATCTCTATATATTTATATGTTTTGAAGTGCTGTTTTTATGGTTAGTTCCTTCTTAAATTCAAATTTAGCCAGTTTAGAACTTTTGCAGCTATAATTTAAAATATTTCTCTTTATTTTTTCTTCAAGTGCGAACCAAAATTTTTCACCTTTTTGTAATCATGTGATCTTCTTAAAAAGTTTATAGGTATAATGAGGATATATTTATTGATCAAATCGCATGATTTTCCTCGTTTCAATTTTTAAAAATGTTAGCAATGATTTTTGTTTTTAAAAACCGTTGACTAAACATTTTTTTTCCTCTTTTTTTTTTTTTTTTTTTTTTTTTTTTTGTATGCAGCGGAGATAAGATGTTATGTTATAAAAGCATTACATAGCATTCCCCATTTAAAATTTACATAAATTTTAATCTTTATACTTTGTTTATTAAAATAAACAACTTCAAATTCATTTTTAAAATTGACAGTAAAACTTTCTAAGTTTTTAAATATTAAAAATCTAAAATCTTTATTTTTAATTATTTTAATTTGGAATCACGTTTATTAAATTCTAATATTTTTTCTCATTCCTCTGGTAAAATTTCAGCGCAATTGCTTTTATAGTTTACCAGTTAAACAAGAAAATAATTTCTAGACTTTTCTTTATTTATAATTGTTTTCTATTCATGCTTCGCCTGAAAAAAGCAATCTCCTAATTTAAATAATGTTTTTTATCACGGAATGCACCGGAAATTCCAATCCACGTCATCAAGCCACACAAGTCGTAGCGTCTTTCTCTCCCGCCCGTACGATTGTTGCCATTCCACAGTTATAATTCTGACACAAAAACATTTTTCGCCGGCTGCGCGTGGGACCAGCACTTGGAAAAATTCTCTCATTGGCTCGTTTCGCCGAGAGCGTATTCCGATTTCGGCAGGCGTTTCTCAAAAAGAGTTGGGTTTACGAGTTTTGCCTGAAGACACAGGACCGCCTTTCTGATCGGGAGTTTTAAATTCTTTTTCACCGTTCGGCGTAAGCCCCAGTGAGCGCGTCATGGGATGACACATGCTTATTGTAAAGTAAATATCTACTCTAAATAATAATTATGAACTACATCAATAGTTAAACGATTTTATCACTGGAAATTTGGAAGAATAGAAGACAGATTTTCGTTTGCCTTAATAGTCAAGCTTATACCGCCATCCGTTTGATGCTGAAGTATCTTAAACCAAAAAACCATTTAACATCAACCCATCAGTGAAACGTGAATATAAAACTCCATTTTTTTGCATTGATGTTGTTCCCCGGCGTAAATCAAAATACTGCTCCACTTTTCTTATATTTTTGTTCACCTAACCTGAACGATCCCCGTAGTGCTATGATGAATGAATAACTATAATACGTTATGAAAATTAACTTCATCGATTTCTTCATGTAATGATGCTCATCCTTTTATATTGTTATCATCTAATGTTAACTGCATTTTCATATTCTTTCATATATTTACCAGTCTAACGATCATGTTATTAATGGGACTCATCACCATCCAGATGTATAGACTTTCTTTTATAGACTTTTATGGACCATACACAATTCAAGAAGTGTTAATATTTATAAAGACAATTCAGCATATATGAAGAAAACTGCCCAAAATCAATACTTGAAATAATATAGAATAACATCTGTCTTTTTACAATAATTTAATACACTGCTCCAAACAATTAGGGTAGCAGATGGTTTTAACGAAATAACGCAAATATTTACACCGATAAGTAACGTAAAATAAAACATCCATAATTTAAAGTGCTGTAGAAAACAGATAAAGAAAATTTTACATGTAAATTAAAGTTTATGACGTAAAAAACTAGAAAAAGGAGATAAGTGCAGGAATCGGGATTTTGCAGAAACGTCTGTTTCACTGCCTCAATTGTAAAATTCAATTGCTCAGCTTGTGTTTTGAGAAAAGGTGGCTTGAAAATGTCACAACAACATGATTTACCGCAATCCATGTCTTGGCGCGTTATCGGAACAGTTGAATTTGGAGAAACACAACGAAGTGTAGTGGACGCTGTGGGAGTCGCAAAAAGTGTCCATGAAAGGCTGTGGAATCGATTTCAAGACACATGGAATGGTAGTCATAGACAAGTGCAAGGTCGAAAATGTGCTAACACAGAAACTGATGACCGATATATCCTATTAACAGCTCGTCGAGACGGAACAGGCAGTGTTACTCAGCTGCAAACACAGTTGTTATTGGCCACAGGACGAAAGGTGTCCAGCCAAACAGTCCGAAATAGGCTTCATCAGGGTGGTCTCTATGCACGTAAGCCAATGGTCTGTATTCCGTTGACCCCAAGCTGCTGTGCGGCTCAAAGAAGGTGGAGTACTGAACATCGAGTTTGGAGGCAAAGTTGTTGGAGTCAAATTCTATTTACAGACGAGTCCCGATTCAGTCTGCATGTGACATCTGATGTGTTTTGGCATGGAGAGAAAGAGGCACTCAAAATAATCCCACATTCGTTCGTGAAGGATCATATTACAGACGAGGTTGGTTGATACTATTGGCTGGAATCAGCATTGGTGGACGTACGGGCCTGTATATCATTCGGAATGGCACTTTGACGGTCCGAAGTAATACAGACGAGATACTGAGACCTCATGTCGTATTTTACGTTGCAGTAATTAGTGATTTATTTTTTTCCATGCATGATAATGCCAGACATCATACAGTTAGTCTTGTGGAAAACATGCTTGAAGCTAAAACAATACAGCGTATGGAAGGACCAGCATGCTCTCTTGCCTAAATCCGATCGAGCATGTTTGGTACATACTCAGACGACGCATTCCTGCGAGACTGGGGCCTCCTTTTACTGTTCGGGACTTGGAGATTGCATTTCTTGAGCAGTGCAACAGTATTCACCAAAATCTTATCGATAAACTCATCGCATCAATGGAAAACAGGTGTGCAGCAGTCTTAGCTGTTCGAGGAGACCACACACCATATTAAAAATCTTGCATCATTTCTAAACAATACATTTTTTTATCATTTACATGAAATTCAATTGTTGCCCTTGTGAAGGCGCCTACCTTCACATATTAATATTAAGACTTTTCCTCTTTCCCCCCTTTAAAATTACATTTTTTTTAATTCTTAAATTTAATTATCTGTCTGCATTCGGATTCAATCTGTTTTTAGCGCTCTTTTCCCTTCATAAATTAAGCATTCAATTCTCAGTCTCTTTAATATTTTAACCGCAGCGCACTACAGTTAAAAGAAAAGAAATCATTTCCTTTTCTCGCCTAATAACTGGATTCTAATTTTCATCCTTCTGCCTTAGTTTTGATGATATGCAGAAATTAGTCAGACATATTACTTCTACATTTTTAGCCGTTGGTCCAGATGTAAGATATTAGTCATTTCAGTTATTAACCCTGTCTTTATTTTGTTTTGTTTATTAACGGGCGCTTCGGCCGCTTCAATCCCATGAGAACTTTGGCAAACCTATCGAATGTCCTTTTGCGGTTTATGTGCTATAATTACTAAGTAATCATCTGGCGTTAAATAGTTCTTATTAATCTTCTACATTCCCCATTCAATTTCAATTATTGTACTTTGACCACATGTCTTCCTCTCTTTAATCTCGCCATATAGTATATATATTTGGCGAAATTGTGTATGTAAGCTTGCCAACACTCCAGATTTCGAGAAAGTGTTTTTTGAGTCAGACTATCTTCTGAACTCGCATGCTCTGAGCATAAGAATGTAGCGAGACTCTCTCTCCAACGCCCGGCTCCGGCCGAGGGCTCGCCTTGCAAAAAAACTACCCGAACCTGGTGTCCGATTTGGTCAATAAAGAATTAGTTGTAACATTCGGCTTGTCTCTATCTGCAATATGGATTAATTCGTTCTGTTAATATTGTTTCACTTCGTTATCAACTCTTACAGCCATCGGAAAAATTCAACACAAATGTACAAAATCCAAAGCTTCGCTACAGACAATTGGTGCCGTTCAGGCGCAAGCGAGTTCCAGTTGGAGAGAGGAGAATTTTTTTTACGGTATAATAGACTATAATTTATCGATTTCCTAAAAGTATTTGGTGGAAACTTTCGATGCTCATCAATTGACTTGACTTTTCTGCGTCCAGATGTTGTCGTGTACAGGAGTACACAATGCACAAAAAAATGTTAAAATTTATCAACTAACATCAACAATCCTGCAAAATTCTGAACTATGCTCATTGCGGTAAATTTCTGCACTCTCTCTCGCCTGAAATAACCACAGCTACAACAAATAAATTCCGATCAAAATAATGACTCGAGATTCTCTGCAAAGCGTTTCCCAACACAATGTTCACCGAGGTTTTTCTATATCGTCATGCCGTCAGCTTCCGTCACAACTAGCCGATAATCGGCACTTGGTCTTCCGGCAAAAAAAAGAGTTACCGAAAATACGTGAGCGCCTTCGGAATGAGTCATAAATCCTCCATCGCCTGTTTTTGTTTTTCTTCTCCTCTTCTGTTTCTCCTATGCTGATTTGCGCAGCTGGATCAGAGTTTCTAAGATATTCCAGACTATGTCTTGTATCGGCCGAATTTATTTTTTTTAAAAAGAAGAAACAGAACAGTAAAAATGATTTTTTTCTTCTACATTAAAGAAATTTTTTTCTCCTTCCCCAGTAACTCTATGAAGAAAGCGTGTTCATGGATCTACATGTATTCTATTGCATTTCAAGGAACTTAAAAAAAAAATAATAATAATGTTTAAGTTACTTGTTCAAAGAAAGACAGTTAACATGCAGTTTCCTTAGAACAAAAAGTAAAATGATAAAATATAAGTAATGAATATTTAGGTGAACTCCACATTCAACTATACGCAGATATACCTAAACATATTTTTTAAGAAAAGAGTATTCCTGCTGCTGCATAAAAAAACCCACACATATGTTTTGATTTCAGTTATTATTTTCTTACATTATTATGTCTTTACTTATAACATTTCCTTGTTTGCTCAAGGTAAGTTTTATTTTGCTTTAAGTGTTTGAAGAGTTAACTTTTGAAGAGCCATTTTTTCAAATATAGATCATATTGTGTGAGATTACCTTTCTAGACTTTGATAAATATAGATAAAAAAAATCAAATTCATTTTTTTAGATTATATTAAGGGGATGTGTTTGTTTTAAATGTTTGGTTTGTTACAAACACATTTATTGGTGTATAGAGAAAATTCTTTGTTGTGATGAAATTAACTTTTCTGCTGGCTAGATTTTTAACGATGACAATTTTTTTTTAAAGTTAGATACACTTTTCTAGGTTTTAAAAGGTATTGTGTTTTAGCATATAAGTTACATATTTGTTATTTACTCACTACTATTACATGTTATTATTTACTCACTCAAAAAAAAAAAAAAAGGTTGTTAAATTGGCTTTTTCATTCTAGTATGCTTATGGTAAGTGTTGATTTATACTTTTATATTAACTACTGAATAATACAGAGTAGACAGTGCTTGTTTAAAAAAAAAAAATTTCTACTTTTCCTTTTTGTGCAGTGGATATTAAAATGGTATAATAAGTCAGTTAATGTTGATTCAGTTATGAGGATTAATTACCAAAAATAATAAAATAAAAAAAAAATCCTCATGGCTGGATTATATTGCTCTTTTAATATATATCTATATATATATTAGTTTTGATGGCTTCTTACTAAAAATTAAGCATTTATTTTTATTAGTAACATGCTAAGATTTTGTATGTCTAGGGATGCACTGCATATCCAGTTCAGTTTCAAAGTTTTTTTAAAATTTAGATAAAAGATTGTCCAAAATATTTTTTTTTCTTTTCACATTTCCGATTCTTATTTAATTCATTATATATATCTTGCAGTGTCACACAATGTCGCAATCCTGAGATGAGATGCTGTTTTTCTTATCTCTGTTGGCCTAGGGTTGTCGATATGGTTATTCTCGCGTAATTAGGCGCTGGTCGCATTTTTTTTCTTTTCTCCTTTTTGACATTATGCGTTTGCACCAGATATGTGTCACATTGCATCTTATATAAAAATGTTATCTCTTATGATCACAGGCAGTTGTGAAGGCGCCTACCTTCACATATTAATATTAAGACTTTTCCTCTTTCCCCCCTTTAAAATTACATTTTTTTTAATTCTTAAATTTAATTATCTGTCTGCATTCGGATTCAATCTGTTTTTAGCGCTCTTTTCCCTTCATAAATTAAGCATTCAATTCTCAGTCTCTTTAATATTTTAACCGCAGCGCACTACAGTTAAAAGAAAAGAAATCATTTCCTTTTCTCGCCTAATAACTGGATTCTAATTTTCATCCTTCTGCCTTAGTTTTGATGATATGCAGAAATTAGTCAGACATATTACTTCTACATTTTTAGCCGTTGGTCCAGATGTAAGATATTAGTCATTTCAGTTATTAACCCTGTCTTTATTTTGTTTTGTTTATTAACGGGCGCTTCGGCCGCTTCAATCCCATGAGAACTTTGGCAAACCTATCGAATGTCCTTTTGCGGTTTATGTGCTATAATTACTAAGTAATCATCTGGCGTTAAATAGTTCTTATTAATCTTCTACATTCCCCATTCAATTTCAATTATTGTACTTTGACCACATGTCTTCCTCTCTTTAATCTCGCCATATAGTATATATATTTGGCGAAATTGTGTATGTAAGCTTGCCAACACTCCAGATTTCGAGAAAGTGTTTTTTGAGTCAGACTATCTTCTGAACTCGCATGCTCTGAGCATAAGAATGTAGCGAGACTCTCTCTCCAACGCCCGGCTCCGGCCGAGGGCTCGCCTTGCAAAAAAACTACCCGAACCTGGTGTCCGATTTGGTCAATAAAGAATTAGTTGTAACATTCGGCTTGTCTCTATCTGCAATATGGATTAATTCGTTCTGTTAATATTGTTTCACTTCGTTATCAACTCTTACAGCCATCGGAAAAATTCAACACAAATGTACAAAATCCAAAGCTTCGCTACAGCCCTAAACCATCTTTTCATGTTTATTTCATCTTTTCAAAGAATAAAAGCTTCCTTACAATTTTTTTGCGTCTTTTTTTCTGTATTACGCACTGATAGACGTGTACTATCCATTTTATGTCCATACATGGCTGTCTAGCACTGTTCTCTTCACTTCTTTGCTTGCTCCCCTAATTTTTTTGAGCAATGTATTTCATTTTCAATATTAATCCTATGCTCCGGATCCGGATAGATCTTAAAATGTTTTTTAGTTTACAATAAAATACATGAATATGTAATTTGTTATGATCATTTGGCATAAAGTTTTGTTTCTCTTTATTTTTCGTTTTAATGGGGTGAGTAAGGTTCCATTGCATACATTACTATTTATATTTAAAGATTTTCTTTTTCAGATTTAATTTAATTTAGTTGCAACGCGTATCTGTCTACCACTATACTTCCGGCCGTAGTGTGATTCTGGGGGGGTGTGAATTGGATTTATTTCGATTAGATTTGAATGTTTCTTTTCGAATTTTTGCTCTAATTTACATATCCCAGGGTCATATTACGTATATAATATAGAAATCAATTTGGAAATTGAAATTTTGATAAAAAATTGTTTAAAAATCAATTTTTATTGTAAAAACCGTAAAATGATGTTTATACAGAGTGTCCCCGAGTTCATGGGCCAAGCTGTAAGGGAAGATAAAGTACACATAAAGAAGCATTTTGATATAGCAATGTGGTTTCGGAAACGAAAAGTTTCGGCGAAAAACAAGAAATGCGTAGAAAATGAAAACAAGTGTTTTATTGACATAACAATTACAATAAGCGCTCAAATGTGCCACCACCAACATCGATACATACCTGGCAACATCTAGCAAGGGATTGGCGTGCCTTTTCGAAGGTTCCAGTTGTCCCATCTATGAGGCACCAGTTGACTCTTATCAGGACCTCATTACAAAACTTTCAGTCGTTGCACACTTGCACAGTTCGTACAACACTTGGAATCTGCAAAAAGGTGCGCTAATCACTTGCTAGACGCTACTAGTGGCACATTTGAGCACTTACTGTAATTGTTATGTCCATAAAACGCTTATTTTCATTTCCTCCGCATTTCTTGTTTTTCGTTTGCATCATTTCTTTTCTCAACCAAACATTGCTATACCAAAATTGCTTCATTATGCGTACTTTACTTTCCTTTTACAGTTTGACCCATAAATTCGGGGACACCCTGTATATAACTTTTTATCGTGATAAATACTCCTTGCATAGTCATGATTGTTATCATTTCATTCTAAATAATATATTCCGTTTATTAGATATCAGATTCTAAAAAAAATATTCATTTAACCATTTGAGAAGTGTTACTTTACCCTTAAAAAATAAGAGTTACAAATGATAGCTTGATTAGCTGCAAAGAAAAGAAAATATTTCACATTTTTTGTTTCAGATTTCATTTATTTCACATTATCAATGCGAGTTTATTTAATATAAATGATTGCTAGTAAAATAGTCAGCATAGTAGCTGACAATTCTAGTTTAAAGTAAGTATATTTGTAATCTAATAGGAATACGGATATCTGTATCGTATCAAGTTGAAAGATCGATGGTGTTTACACTTGAAGAATGATCAATAAATATTTCGGAGCCAAAATGTATACTATACATTACGTATATTATTATTATATATATTCAATGTGTTTCAGATGTGGAAAAGGTCGGATTCTGGCCGGAAAAAACGACCCCTCCTCGTCGCTACAACGGAGTGACCGCCACCCCTACTTCCGTGCCGGATAGCAGTGGCGATTCTTCCACGCAGAGGGAGTGTTCCCACGAGGAATACGACTTCATGAAGGAGAATCTCCTTCTGTACAACAACGCCCGGCTCATGGATAGCAAGAAATCTGGTGAGTCTATGAGTCTATCGGACCTGTTTACGCATAAGCCTGATTACAAACTTGCGTAGCAATAGCTCACTTGGCTTTTCAAACATTTAGGCTGCAAAAAAAATTGTAAATTTTATTAACCTATCCGGTTCCCAATGCACCCTCCAAGATGCACCTCGGTTTTGACGGCGTAACTAAAAAAAAAGTCAAAAGTTTAGATTCGAATTGAGCTGCGACCTTTGCATGATTTTTCTATGATCTATGTAGTAATGCATTTACTTAGTATTAGGCCATGAAGTTTTAACGGACACCAGCTAGTTTTATTTAAAAAGGTACAAAACCTTTGCTTGGCAGTAGATATACATGGCTACATTTTAGGAATCAATTAATTAAAAGTCTCCCCCATTAAGTAGAGCAGAACATGCATACATCAAGAAATGGAGAAATAAATATGGCCTATCTGATTTGTCTATACCTTTGAATTTACATATGAATTAAAAATATAACAAATTAGAGCATTCAAGGAGAAAACTGCTCATTACAGCATCAAATTTATGTGGTATATATTTTTAAAAGAGGTAGACGAGTGACGGAAAAAAATTGATCAAATGCTGACAAATAAGGATGTCAGTGACGGGAGGCTCAATTCATGCCATCTTGATTTATTGTATTGTGTAAGTGTGCATAAAATACTGAAAATCGTTGCACAGAAGTCTCACAAGAACAAAGTTCCGTCCAGAAGTCACCGAGTTTGGAGTTTTAAACAATTTCCGCGAAAGATCTAATCAGTCTTGTAAAACTAGCGGAATCGGTAAAAAAAAAAAATAATTTTCTTTACTCCTAATCATAATGTAAATGTGCTGCAGAAATTTAATTGTACGTTAATGTGTACCGTGAGTAAAACAAAGGTTGAAAAACATTGTACAGGAGAAATAAGACACTGGTAATTCTGAATGCATCCAATGTGCTAAACATCATAACTGACATCATCCTACATCTGTGTTGAACAGATCGATTTTGATATTGCTCATATACAATATATAGAGATTAATATCTGCAAAGGTATGAATATCTCTTCGCTAAACCATGCTTTTTAGGTTACTCCTCAGCTAAAAGATAGAATGATAATTCTATTTTCTATACACTCCTGTCTTAGCATCCACTAATGTGAGTAGATGATGTTCCGTTGGGATATTTTCATCTAAGACACCTTCTTGTTCAAGATGGGTGTATTTGGAAAGATGTAGTATAATGTAATAAATATCTGCAGTAAGTGAACAAATCCTTGTTCTCTGTGAATGTATTTCCTTAAAAATAATAATAATAGAGACCGATTACAAAGGATTGTGTGAAAACACTGAGAATTATGGAGAATATAAAGGGATCTGTTTAAAAGTTGGTGAGAATTTTCTCTTACCCATTTGAAGGTGTTTTGGATGTTTGTTATTTTAAACTAACAGGAACAGGGCCCATTACTCCTCAAAATATTCCATGGTCAATTTTCACTACCAGCATACGCAAAAGGACTAAATAGATTTTTAAGGTATATATTTCAACTACGTTGTTATTCTTAATGATACTGGATTTTGTGCAGATAAATATCTTTGCTCAACAATAACCACTGTAACATATTCAGCCGTTTGCAATAACCTTTCAGTATCACTAGTTGTAGGTTTTGAGAATCGTCCTCTTCGATATTTAAGACATCTTCAGCCTTTTCGATGACTTCTGGACGGAACTTTGTTCTTTTGAGACTTCTATTCAACGATTTCAAGTATTTTATGCGCACTTACACAATACAATAAATCAAGACAGCATGAATTGAGCCTCACGTCATTGACTTCCTTATTTGTCATTTTTTTTTCGTCTCTCGTTTACTTATTTTTAAAATGTATACCACACAAATTTGATGCTGTAATGAGCAGTTTTTTTTCCTTGAATGCTCTAATTAGTGATATACTTTAAATTCGTATGTAAATTCAAAGGTATAAGCAAATCAGGCAGGCTATATTTATTTCTCCATTTCTTGATGCACGCATGTTCTGTTCTACCTAATGAGGGAACCTTTCAATGAACTGCTCCTTAAAATGTAGCCATGTATATCCTTTGAAAAGCAAAAAATATTTTATTTTTTTAAATAAAACTAGCTAATGTCCGCCCAAACTTGACGGCCTAATAGTGAATAAATGAATTACTACATAAATCATAGAAAAATCATGGGTAGAAATCATGCAAAGAGACCGATGAGACCATGCAGCTCCATGTTAAAGGTAGAGTACATACAACTACCTGAGATTAAATAATTATCATTTGCAATGCTTGTCTTCTGTATTAAAAACACAGTATGAAACAGATCAAAATAGGCAATTTCCAACTCCTTTGACAGGCATAATATTATTCATTATCTTACAGATATAATCAAAAACAAAATCGTCAGAGAACACTATATTCCTCAACAAAGCCTAGGAATAAACAAATCAACATGTCTTTTGGCTTAATATGAAAACGAATCCGGAGTACTAGGCAGGAGCTGCAATGTAACTGAAGTTAGTTCCGAACAGATCACTACGCGTGCTTGGAGAGAATTTTTTTAATTCTGAATTATCGCGAATTGATAAGATATACATTCGCAAAAAAATTAATTTGGCCCATCTGTAAGACTAATATCTTTCATTTAATACTGAAATAAAGTAAATTGGTGCAGAAATTTTCTCTAACGGGCTGTCGAAAGAGTCAGCCTCGTGTTTTAAATATATAGATATGTCAATCAGATTGCAAAACATTCATTTCAATGCTAGTGTTATAACTTTTCATTTATATCCCTAGGAAATGAGTACCTCGTGAGCATCATGTTTTCTCACTACGACCAGAACAACAATGGCCGGCTCGAAGCCGAAGAACTGTGGCAAGCGGCAGAGAGGGACCACCTAGGTCAATTGTCAGCATCCTGCATCCTAGCTGATATGCTGCTTTTCGACGACCCAGATGCCGACGGCACGCTGGATATCAATGAATTCTACACAGCCTTCAGTAAGTTATACAGTAAGTGGACTTTCCCTGCTACGCAAATCCCTCCCTTCTTTTTCTTCCTATTTCCATCATCCCCCTTCGCTTCAGTCGATGTTCACCCCGTCTTCCCGTGTCTAGTGATGTGTGTTTATGCATGCAACTATTTCTGGATTGATTATAAACCCAAAACATCAAATAATAAATCTTTCAAAACATATGCAAAGACTATATTTTCTGAAAATTTGATATATTCAACTTGATAGTTGTACTGATTTAGGGATTACTATACATTTTAGATCATATAGACTTGATGAACTAGATCAAAGCAGCTTGAAACTTTCTTGTTTAATACGCTGTTTAATGTTCCGAAATATTAATTTGCTAGTTTTGAGTATTTTGTTTAAAATTCCTACCTAATATCACCAAACCTCTCTAAAAAAAACAGTGTCTCAACCACATCTTCTCAAAGTGCTAGTTAATAAAACTAATAAATTCTAGGATGATTAATGTTGACAAAGCTCAGTAGCTAGGCGCATATATTCTATGAACATAGAATCAAATTAAAGAATTTCATGATCAAAATTTACTGGATTGTATTTATATTATGAATTCCGTATTAATCTTTCTGATAATTAAACTTTTCAGTTTTTTCTAAAGAGAGCTTCTTTATTCTCAATTAGTTTCTTTATTCTTAATTTTAAAAAATGAATATTTCCTTTACGATAATTCGCGATTCTCTAATTAACACAGATTTCATACCTAATAAAAAATGTCATCAAGCAAATAATAATCAAGACAAAGAAAAGCAAATGTTTACGCATTAGAGGTCTCTCAACAAACTCCAATAAGACTTCCTATTTGAAATTTAAAAGCGAAATTGAAATATACAGGTTTATAAAGTATTTAAGACCTATGAGAATAATTGAAAGTTCTTAAATACTGGTACCTCAGAGATCAAAATGGTTTTACCGATGATGTCTATTTTCATACATCAATTCAAATAATAAGCATGATTATAGTCAGCATGAAAGCAATTATGCTTTTCCTGCTTGTTATATTTTATACCTTCACTTTCTTTCTAATTCTTAACTGCAGGCGTATCAGTGGTATCGCTAGACAAGGCATTAGAAGTAAATCACGTGACAGCTAGAGTAGGTGATAATGTTGAGATTAAATGTGACGTCAGGGGCACACCACCACCTCCCATCGTCTGGCGAAGAAACGATATGGATCTATCTGTTCTCAACGACCAAGAAATCAAGGTGAGATAATTTATTACACTAAACATTGATTATGTTACTAGGCAATTTGGAAAGCAAATTCGTTTTTTTTTTTTCATAAGTATCGCATATCTGCTAGTTTTCTGCGAATTCGTGTGATTAAATAAGACGAAATTTACTATTCGGAAATCGTGAGGGCATACAACAAGCCAGCTTCATTCTAAACCTAAAAGACATTATCATTACTTATTTGGAGAAATGATATTTCAAGGCTTATTTATAAATAAAAAAATTCCATCCTATGCATCTGCTATTTATGGATGTCGTATCAAAAATAGAAAATGAAAAAGAGCATTTTCAGCAGTTTTGTTTTTTTTTATACCAAAAGGTGAAGAAACTGCTCAAGTAAGAAAATTGTATGTGAAATGTATGAGGAAAATGTGGTAACAGAATACCGGTATGCAAACTAGTTTGGAAAATTTCGCTCCGACAGTTCCTATGTAAAGGGCGCTAATCTTTTCCAAGCTTTACATTTGAAGCTAAATTTTTAAATGTACAACCAATAATTATGTGGAACAGTATTTGCTTAGAATAGCTACTGAAAGTTAAATTGTCTAATTTAGATAATAAGTTATTCAGAGTTTCATTAGACTAAATCTATTTTGGTTTTGCTCAATTTAAACTGCACAATAGGTTAGGGAATGAAAAAGCAGACAAGCTCACATTTATGTTCAAATTTATTTCTGGAAGACCAGGTGAAGTTGATGAAGATAAAATAAAGGTATTTATGGAAGGAAACTGCAGAATAAAACACAATAGAAAAATGAATTGGGCCAAAATAGTTTATATCTACTAATAGTTTATATCTACTAACTAAAAGAATATAGTATGCGGGTCTATTTGTCTGTCTGTTGGTGATTGCTAGGAAAATCTACAACGTGGAGAGGTCTGAAAATTTGGATAAGGATATAGTTCAAGACAGTTCTAATGCCCCTGAGGCTCACATTTTTTTTTTCATAATTACCCGATATATTAATTTACAGCTACAACGAACACTCACCAGAGACATCCATTTCTCAAAATAGCGCGCAGCACTCATTGAGAAAGATCGAAAACGCACTTTTTTCCAGCGTCTTTCGAAATCTTATTGGCCAAACCGTCAAAAAAGAAATAAATAAAAATACACGCTTAAATTTCTTACGTTTTACTTTCAAACGGCGCAATCCGGTTAAACAAATACGAATTTTAATCCTTTCAAGAAATTTTTAAAGAAAGTTCGATTTCGTGTAAGCCTGTCCCACTTTTTGAGTAAAAAACTTTGAACGAAAAAAACCACTTAATTTGGCATCCGCTTAATTTCTTCTATATGACGGCGCAATCCGTTTTAAAAAATACGAATATTAACTCTTTCAAAAAAATCTTTTCCATACGATGTTAGGGAGTTTTCGCTACTTTCCAAAAAGTTTGAAAATCTGCATCGGCTCGGGGAATCAAGATACGGAAAATGAAAAATACCAAACCACAAGTACGTTTTTTTTTCTCCCAAACGAAACAATCCGTTTTTAAAAAATACAAATGTGGTGTACTCTGCCAAAGGTAGCTAGGACTGAAGCTAGAGGTTTGTTTGGAAATATTTTCCTTTTAAAATATAATCATAAAAATTCGAGATTCATTTGCAAAAACAAACAGGAGCGTGCGTAGTATACCCGGAGTACGCTGCCCAAGCGATGGCCATCATAAATTAGTTCGTACGTCTTTTGGAAAAACTTTTGTTTAAAAATATATGTTCATCCAAAATAGGATTAAAGATATAAAATCACGCAAATTCAAGGCTTATTTAAGATTATTATCACGGGCCTGGGCGGTTCCACTAGTATATGATTAAATATCATATGTTTATATAATATTCAATTTTTACATTCATGAAGTCCACATTCTTTACCTCATAAGAACTAAACCGTTTGGTCTTTAGAGATTTTAACGTCGGGGTCGATTAAATGAGTACCAGCTTGTATGGGAACTAAACACTGAGGCTCCCCACGTTAGGCTGACCACCTGACCGGGGCTTATGCCGCAAAGAACCTTAGGGCCCATGGTCAAGAAAACAGGGCCGAGAATTGCAGAACAAGATAATTTATACATGGATTATCCGATATATTAATTTACAACCACAACGAACACTCACCAAAGAGATATCCATTTCTCAAAATGGCGAGCAGCACCCATTCAGAAAGAAATGAAACGCACTTTTTTTCACTTGTAGTGCCGCAGGTTTAGTTCCTTTTTTTTTTCTTTCTTAGACTTCAATTTTATATAGACTAAATATTTTTGCTTTACTGCAACTTTAACAAGCGACAACACTGAAGCTAATTTCTAAGTAAAATAAATGTCACTATGATTTGACTTTTCAAAATGCCTCCATGATGGCTTGGCCATAAAAGTAAATACTGTATATTCCGGTGTATAACGGACGGCTCAAACAAACACACATTTACACCGAGAAATACTTAATAAAATGTTTTTTATTGCTGTGTCGCAATTATCTCATTTTATTTATTAAAATATGTTTGGGTACGAAATATGTTTGAACTACGCATTCTATGCCGCCATATACTGTAATTTTCACAATTGTTTAACTTAGATACTTTGCGGTGTTAAATTTGAAGTTTTTTTAGATTATTAAGTTATTTAAATTCATTAAATTTTTCATTGTGTGGATCTAGATTATTTATAATTAAATTTATATTTTAAAAGGACTCGTAATTTTTAGTCCACATTTCTGAGCCTAAAATTACAAGCTCCCTAAAATGTCGATTTTAGATTAATGTTTTCTTCCGTTATCTATGGTGTTATTATTTGTGAAAAAATAATGAGCAAGATTTTATAGCGTAATTTTAGCTTCGAGTCTGGAAAGTTTATGGAATGTTCACTTTAGTAAAAAGAAACGAAGTTACTTTCCAAACATTGCAATAACTAAATCTAGTAAGAATTATCCTTGGGATTTTATTAAAATATTTCTCACCTCAAAAGTTTTGTACAGTCATCCTTTTGATTCTTCCACTTCTAGGTCTCACAGGTATTCGTGGACGGTTCCCTTTATTTGACAAACGTACAACTGGTACATGCCGGTAACTACACTTGCCATGCACAACGTAATAAGGATGTCACACAAACCCATATCCTGCATGTCCAAAGTAAGTTAGTATTGTAAATTGATAATACAATCAGATAAAATTTTATGATTATTATGATTATTAACGACATGTGTTTTATTCCGTAAAATTTCGATAAACCCATATCACATCAGTACAAATTTTCAATATTATAAATTGTTAAAATGTCATTCTATATGAGCACATGAATACGTGGTTTTCTGAAATACTAAATGAAATAATAAAATAAATTTAAAACATTACCATTTGCAATTAATGAAAGATTTCTTCTTTATATAAAAACATAAATATGGTACAATATCATACACACAGAGAATACTTGTAGCGACACCCATAACCAAAGGGTGTTAAGGCTACAGTCTCAGAACTGATTTCAAACTTGGAGAGATTTTTGAGTCATGGGAAAATCTACTTTATGTATTTAAATAACAGCAACTTTGCTATCAAGGAATTTTAATAACTTTCTTTTATTGTAAGGGATCAATTTTTAGCTATAATGCAAGACATGGTATTACTTCTAGCCCATTTCCATTTGATTATCCATAATACCCAGAAAACTTTTCAGTCTTAGCTTGCTCTTGAACATTGCTGGCCAAGCAATCGGAAAAAGTACGCGAGATGACACATTCATCAGAATCACATTCTTTACACGTCTCGTCCTATGAGCAGTTACCCCCTCTTGCATGAACATTGTGGTGGTCAAACAGCCTCTTTGCCTTAACGCCGGGACAACATGTTTCGAGAAATGCATCTTGTAAGGGTAGAGCTTCGGAATTTTGCGTAAAATCATGCGCACGGATGCTCACGGAATGTTCAGTCCTCGTGCTGTTGAGCCGACACTTACAGTAGCATTTGAAAAACTTTCAGATGCTTCATCTGTTGCAACTGCAACTTCCGCCTCAATCGTCGTCTTATTTGTACGTCGCCCCCTTCCCGGTGCAACATCCAGAGAACCAGTTTTTTCAAACTTACGAATCATACTTTTAACTGCATTTACGGACATGGGTCTTCTTCTTAAGTTTTTCATCCGCCGATAATCACGGAGTGCTGCCGAAACATTGCTCTCATTCTGATAAAAAAGTTTCTCGATCAATGCGCGTTCCTTCTTGTTCAGCGGCATGTTCACTGCGGACCAATTATTTCTTCTAACCATACGTATCGTTTTTATTGCGAAATTACATTAGCCACGCATTTGCATGTGGTTTTAACAGCACAGCGCCACCTGGTGGGGAAATTTCAACCTTTGTTTACGAAAATCTCGACGGCATGATCTACATAACATATATTTCAAGTTTCCTTCGGATCCGTTCTGTAGAACCGGAGCTGTGAGCCTCTGAGTACGTCAGTTTAATTTTAACCACCCTGTATAATAAATCAAGAATATGATGGTGTCGTCTGACGTTTCAACAAACAAAAACTCACTCTGTAATATAAATAGAAGGGGCTACCTAAGTTTTCAAGGAAATAGTGCTTAAATTAACTTAAATATTTTTTTTGTTATAGTTCGGTACAGTAATTCAATAGTTTATCACTTATTAAAATTTACTTTTATAACTTCAAGCTTCTAAAAAAGAAGTTTAAAATACTGGTCAAAAATCAAAATTAATAAAGAAAACCACCTTAAGTTCATATACTTTGGAACATATACATTATTTCATATATACTTTGGAACATCCCATTGCATGATTGCATAACAATATTAACGAGATAAATAAGTTTTGGACGATGTTGGGGGTCCAAATATCAGGAAAACTCAACTACCGTCCCGTGTCCCTGATGCTGATTTTTAAGTTTCTAGCTGTCTGTATAAAATTGTTTCAATAAAAGTAATTCGATGTAATTTTTTTCCGAAACTGGGACAATTGTTTTATATAAATATGTAGCAAAAAATTAACCTGCACACATTTTTACGGTTGATATTATTTTTTGAACTCTGTCCTTGGGTTTTTCATTCTTACCGTCCCTCTTGCTTAACTTATACAGAAAATCACTTCAGATGCAGCCACAGAATTTTTTTTCAAGTTTTTTCTCATGCAGAAGTATGCTAGAGAAAGAATGTCTAAAATTCTTTGACAGGAAATTTACTGCAGAATTTAAATCAGCATTTAAATATCAATTTCAAGATCGTGCCTTTATTGGTAGTCTCACCGTCCCCAAGGTTTATTCCTGCACTTTTCGAGGTAAAGTAAAAAAAAAAAAAATTTAATTTAATCCAATGTTAACAACTGTTTCTAAAAATCAATGAACATTGTGGTTATCACTTAGTCTTAAGATGATTTTCCTAACAATAGATGGTAATAATGAAGGGAACGAATGTTTTTTCCAACTGGATTAAATCATATTCAAGGTTGGAGTAGCACAGTTGAAGTTTATTCCAACAGAGCGAAAAATGTCCAGACAGGAATCGAACCTGGATACTTGGCGTACCGTGCCAATGCCTTACCTGTTAGGCTATCCGGACGATAACTGGCTGACATAATTCACTCTTATTTGTTGGACTTGGCTGTGAACTGCAGCGCTAGTTTCATTCATCCGAGCGATAACTATAGCATTTACACGATGAAAGTGCTTTAACACGGAAACTCCTGTATACCATGTAATTAGGTCATAATGAAGGGAACGAATATTTTTTTCAACTGGATTAAATCATATTCAAGGTTGGAGTAGCACAGTTGAAGTTTATTCCAACAGAGCGAAAAATGTCCAGACCAGGAATCGAACTTGGATACTTGGTACCAAGTATCCAGGTTCGATTCCTGGTCTGGACATTTTTCGCTCTGTTGGAATAAACTTCAACTGTGATACTCCAACCTTGAATATGAATAGATGGTAATTTTCCTTACCGTTCCATCCTTACCGTCCCTTTTTTTACCATTTCGTCCTTTTTTTCCTATACCATCCCCCTTTTTTACTTTACCGTCCCTTCTTTAACACCCCTTTAAGACAATGTTATACAAAAATTCTGTATTAAAAGTACTACATTTTTATTATTTCTTATTTGAATGTCCTATGGGTACTATACAAATTCATTATAAATAAAAATTAAAAATTTGGAAGAAAATAAAAAGTTATAGGGGTAAAACGGTAAGGAAAATTAAAATCGCAAGTTTAACTTAAACCTCAGTTAAATAAAAAAATTTTCGCTGCTGACCCTTTTTTCTTTATTTTGAATCATTAAAGCATTCGTCTATCAAATTAAAATGTTATTTTAGCAAGTTTAATTTCGCCAGATTTTTTTCCTCAAAAGTCAAAAGATTGTGAGAATGCCCCATATGTCATATTCAAGATATTGACAGGAAATTTGATGTCTGCATAAAATTGTGTGTTTATTTTGGGTGCTTCGGAGAAAGCCAAGAGGGACTTTTGGTATAAGGAGGAAGAATTACGATGAATGTTTTTAAAAAGTTGAAATCCGGAAAATGCGATAGATTCTCACAAGATATCGATCACCCGCAAGAAAAGTGAAATAAAGTAAATAAAAGAGAAATAAAGTGTGACTAAAGTAAATTTCACAGGAGAGGCAAAAGAAAATTTTCAGGATTTTACTATAACATGTAATTATAGCACTTAACTCTGCATGCAGAAATAAAAACGTGCATAAAAGTATAAAACCCTTAAAAATTAACCCTTAAATGCCTGGTGTTGCTTTTCGGCAACATACCCAATTTAGGCTCTAAAATACTATTAGAACAATATTAAAGCTATAATGCCTAATGTTGCCAATAAAATACATTCTGAAAATATTATTAAATTAATTTTCAACATATAGATGGCAACACTTGTTCTGTTTAAGAATAAAGAAGGCTTTATTTTTTCAATTGTTGCTACTTGTTCTTTTTGTTTTTGTTTGGAAGCTTGCGAAATACCCTATTTTGACCTGCAGTGAGCAAGTAAAATTTATTTCTTATTATAGTTCCTAAAATTCTTGTGTGTTTAATATTATGGAATTTTATCAAGGGAAATTATTTTTTCAATTAAATACCAGTATTGCCGATTAGTAACAAACTGTTTTTTAGCTGTAAACTATACTTAAAACAAAAAATGATTTTTTAAAGTATTTTTCTCGTGATTTATTTAAATAATGAAAGCCGAAAAACATTATTACAATGATTTTTGAAAAATCAGGCATTTAAGAGTTAAGACGTAGGATGAGGTTTGGGGGGGGGGGGGGTGTAATTTTACCTCCCCACACAATCCACCTCTCTTCTGTGACCACAAATTGACATATAGCGTAAAAAAGTGATTTTCCGTATAATCCCACTTATGAAACTTGTTGTTTAGCAAGACACACCTATGACAGACCTATTAGTGGAATAAAACGCAAAATGAATTTTTGCGAGATGTGTCACTTTTCTTGCGGGTGAGTGATATATAATGATGTAACTAGTGTGACACAGTTGAATATGACAAGCAACATCAATCGATCAGCACCGTGAGAGAAAGGTGAAAAAACAAAGAATTCATGTGCCGTAAATGGCGATTTAGGCCGTTCTTTCTCATGCCAAATGAAGCATTTTGTCGTGATTTGGTACAATGGCGCTTGGTAGCGAGAACCTTGATATCACAAGCAACGCTGTCATATTATTGGAAGTATGATGCAAAATCTTATAATTTGGTGTCAATGATACTTTCAAACTCTTCCAAATAGCTTAATAAAGTAAATCAGCGAAATTTAAATTTCACTTTTTTCATAAGTATTACCTGAGGCTATTCGATTTTAATAAAATGTAAATGTCTCTGGATTACTACATAGTGGAGTGCATTGGTTCATGATAAGGTGATGTAAAATGAAAAGAGGCCGGTTTCACAGTATTATGCCTTCAGCTAAATGCAAACCATGCACAGATTACATATCGAATAAAACCTGTAAGAATTACAGGGTTAATAAATGTCTATAATCGTAAATTTGTATTTGTATCGAAGGTTTTTAAACTAATAATCTCTTTGAACTTTTTTTAACCACCAATTTCAGTCCCGAGATCCATTTCATGTAAGATATAAAATTTCTTAGCAATGCATTGACTATAGGTAATTCTAGTTGTTCTGATATAGGTCACATCTTATAGAAATACTGAATAATACCGCATTTTCGATTATCGTTTAGAAAAAGGACATATAAACATATTGCAAAAGAGTTTTTTTTTTTTAATTACAAACGCAGTACTGTATACTAAAAAATTAAATAAAATGTTTTTCTTTCTGTCAGTAAGAGTTGATGAAAAAAGCAAACATTCAGGGTTGGTAGATGACCGCCTATTAAAAATGAATCGGTTTCATAATTTTTAGACTAATGTCAGACGAACGTCTATTTGCACGTTTTTTATTTCAAAATGAAAAAGGAACACCTAAACAGCTAACAGGGGTTTCTTTTTCGTGTTGAAACAAAAAGCGTGCAAATAGACATTCGTCTGACATTAGCCTAAATCTTGGTGTCAGATGAAAAGATTTTTCAACCGCTCAGGACCTTGTACCAGGATAAATTTTACATACATCATCATACATAATCAAAGGTAAAAATAGAACCGAAAATCTTTGTTGGATAATGCTCTTCTTAACTGGACTATGTAACCCTCAAATGAATTGCCGGAGACAATCGATTTGCTTGTGAAGACGAACCAATTATTAAAATAGTAATCAAGACCGGCATATATGTCATTATCTTTTACAAATTTCTATGTTTGATTCATTGGTCAGCTTGTTTGTTCACTTTAGACATAATAACATTTTATTGGATATAAATACAAATACCTATGATAGCGAGTTTAATTTTACATTAATTAGCCTATATTGAACCACTCATAAAAAATGCCATTTTTTTTTAAAGTTATCAATAATAGCGAGTACGAATACATATAAAACAAAAGTTTTGAAATTTTATTTTGTATTTAGTACATTGGCTTCCAATAGTTATAATACAAACAGTTTTGTAAAAACAAATCAGTATGAAAACCTGAAATTGGTACATAAGTGCCGCGTACTATGAGGCATCATATAGAAATAGAACAAGATCAAAAGAAAGTAAAACTTTTGTATTGGGTGACTGCAAAAGTTTGTGCCCGATTTCCGATGCATCGAGTTTCGAAGTGTACCCAAATTGTTTTAAATGGAGAAATGCAGTCGGATTGTCAACATTTTGTCTCTTAGCAATCTCGTCAGTAGTAATCCGTCGATTACTATTCACTAAATCACGGATTCATTATCAATGCCAGAAGGTCGCCAGAGTGAATTTTATTGTTTAGATTGAAATCCCTATTTCGAAATCGACATAACTACTTTTTAACCGTCCTAAGAGCAGGAGCACGATCCAAATAAACGTCTTGAATATTTTTTGTAGCACGTCCAAAAATCACCCCCTTTTTAAACTCGTATAACATAACAGGACGAAATTTTGCATTTTTAATATTAACCTTGCACACAAATTAATTTTAAAAAATTTTTAATGTTATGTTCCCTCACGACACATGTGGATAATTGTCAGTTAATAATATGGCTATAAAAGAAACATCAGCACAGTCAAAATTGCAAGATACTGCCATCTATGAAACAGGACACGAACTTTTGCAATCACACAATAATGTACACAGATCAAAAATAGTCAAAACATAATGCATCATATAGTGAGAACAGATCAGCTTATATAAAATATGGCTACTCTGCACAGCTGTAAGGAAAGGGCATATTTAGAATTAAACACTTCCGTCAACCAATCTACTTACTAAATTTTTGTTTTAGAGGTCGTTGCAAGAATCATCATGCCAGCACAGACCAATCGTATCGCAAACGAATATTAATATTCCAATCAAATCGTAGATGTAGACCAATCAGATCATCTTAATTCTTGTGTACAGTAGAAGTCATAAAGACGGACAAGTATACCACAATATTTTTTTCCCACACTCATGTCAGCTGCCCTTTCGTTACACCAGGTACAGATCATACAACATGCCATCCTATTATTAATAAGGTTGTTCATGGTAGCTTTTGGCAACAAATCTCACTCATCTAAAATGGCTGATTTTATAATCCTGGAAGAGGATTGGCGTCATACCACGACTCTTCTTAGAGGATCCCATGCATGCACAATGGTATTAAGAACGGACAAACTTGCACACAAATCCGTATGACGAATATCATCTCATCGACGAATTTCATCGCATTATGGTTCATAAAACAATTTTAGAACGGCACCACCTCGGAGAAATCTCACATGGAATTCAACGAACTCATCTTCCTATAGCACTGCACTGTCACAATTTTATTATTATTTTTAAAGGTGTTTAATATAGCTGCCCTATTTATAGGGCAGGAGTCCAATATGATTTAAAAAGTTACATATGATATAATATCTTCATTTATAATTGTTGCTATCATGTCGTATATAATCTAGGAAGGGATAAAATATTCTTCCTTTTTTATATTTTATCTTGTAAAATTTTGTTGCCGAATAGCTTTAAATATTTTCCCACTGTATTTCATCCTCAATGTTTTGCTTCTTTCCTCCACAGCTTTACCTGAAGTTCGTGTGGTGCCAAAGCTTCAGTCTCGTGCACCCGGAGAATTAGCAGAGATGGAATGCCGCGCGACGGGAGTACCCCAACCCAGGGTATACTGGCTGAAAAACGACGAAGAACTGCGAATGGGATCTGAAAAATACGCAATAATAGGTCATTTTTTTTTTTTTACCTGTAGGAATATAACTAAAATGAGAACATTTTAAAAATAGGGTTGATTAATTTACATTATAAATGATAAATTTCTATGTTTATTTCGGTTAAGGGAGGACACGACTGGGGCGCCACGTACACTCACATTAATTTTACTCTAACATTTTATACTCATTTATTATATGTAACTAAATTTTATAAAAGTGTTTTTATATACTTTAATTCATGTGTTTGATAAAACTGTGCAAGAACTTCACACAAATTAGAAGTGTCTAAGTTTTTTAGCTCTCCAAAAAATTGTACTTTTCAGCTAAAGACCCCATTAACTCTTAAAGTACTCGAACGATTTTGATTTAAAAAAATTTGGTGGTAGAGTATAAGATCATATGTGGCAGACGGATTAAAAATATTTAATTAGTTTCAAGAAAAAAAAAATTCTGAAAATAGAAAATTTCTGAAAAATTGTCATTGCTCTAAAATAAAAAGTTTTAGTCACAGAAAAAAACTGTCTCCCATAAGTCTTGAGCATTATCCAGTAAATATGGATTCCAAATCTCATCAAAATAGGTCGAGTGCTTTCCGAGAAAACGGATCTTAAAGCTCGCATATTTCCCATACGATTGCACCCAGTCTTATCTTCCCTTAAAGCAGAATTTCATTTCTTAATATACTTTAAAAATCCACTTTCGTCTATTTTTGTGTACGAAAACCTCTTTTCCTATATATGTGTAGGTAAATGATTCCACAATTCTTTACGATGAAATACATACAAGCAGTGATAATACCCTCCTATGTTTAAGATGTCCCTCCTCATCCCCTAGAAGATTTGAGATTTTGTGTTAGGTGATAGTTTTTTAACCCTTTACGGTCACTAGGGTCAAAACAAAATTTGTTAATTCTTTTTTAAACTTCAGATATGTGTAACACAATAATGTGTTTTAATTTTATGTAAAAATTATATTTTACAGTTCTCCATCGTGTGGTATCTTTCAAAACAGTCTCCAATAGGCAGCCCTTATTTTTTCTGTTTGAACATACAGAACAATCTTTACTCTTTACATCTTATATCTTATCTTTTTTAAACAACCTTCAATTTCACGGTTCACTTTTTCGGTAACTTTTTTTTTCTTTGCCGTTTTAGAGTATTATTTAAAAAATATTTTAAGAAGCGAAAATGCCTAATTGCACTTAAACACAATTTGTAAAATATTATTTCGAATTCTACGTATCTACGAAGATTGTCCACTTATGTGCCGATAAGATATGAGTATGGTTCTTTGCTGTGGTAGCTGAGAACAGACATACGACTGGAACGGTAAAAAAGTTTTGGTGGCTGAGAATAGAAATACGACCGCAAAAGGTTAAAGAAATAAATCTCCCTCCCTCCAGAACAGAACTTCAAAATTCCGTTCCAGAGAAAAATGTCTGTGTTCAACATTGAATACAATCATTCATATTCGACTTTATTTTGTGGCTTTCTGGCTAAACATCAAACATAAAAGGTTGTTTTCTCTAGATATAGAGAATATAAGAATACGCTAAAACCTGTGAAAACGGAACCTCTAGAGGCCAGAAAATTTGACAGATTTCCCTCTTACCATGTATAAAATGTATGATATTCCTTCCGATAGGACCATGAACTTTTTCCATTTAAGACAATATTTTGTTATAGACATATTCTGTTTTCACAGCCTTTACTGTAAATTTAAGTTGACATTTACGAAGGATGAATTTTAATTTACTAGGCTTTAAAAAGTCTTTCACGTTTCTCATAAAGAGTTGCATCATGAAATATCACAAGAAATTACTTTGTATTCCTAATGATTTCACTTGAATTTTCAGAAAGACTGATTATGAAAACTATATTTCACACTACTATATTTGCTTTGAACTTTCGTTTCTGACAAGGAAAAAGACTGTATTTCCCTCGATAACATTCCCTTGACTTGAAGCAAGTCTTACTTACACAAAAATCACTTTCATCTGGTGAATCAGTCGGTAACTCATGTCACAAGCACTTCTAAAACAACTTAAAACTGCCTAACATTGTCTGATTTTTTAAATTAAATATTTGAAGCACTAATGGTTCTTCTAAATCCTTACATTATGATTCATGAATTATCTTAGTATTTTTTTAGAGATTTGGAATGCAACTAAACTTTTTGGGACATTCTGTAACGCATGGTGTATGCTGCATCACGATGATGATGGGAATAGTGATGATAAATTATTAAAAAGAATTAATTAAGTAATGCAATGATTAATTAATATAATTAATTCACAGACGTTTAAAACACCGTATCAGATGATGTGGGAAATTACTATGATTCTCTATTGTTTTTAATATTCTCCACGTTATTTTATGACTAGAGCAGGGATGGCGAACCTTTTCACGTCCACGTGCCAAATTTTTCCAAAAATATATTTTTCGGGATCATGACGTGCCAACAATAAAATAATTTAATGGATCAAATAACAATGAATCAAAATTACTTAAAATTTTGTTTTTAGCATTAAAAATGTATGGGTAATATTTGATGTTATAGTTTCGAAATTTATTTTAAAGATGTTATTTCTGCTGTCTCATCTCAAATGCCAAATAATTTATATCAGCTTCGTACTTAATTATTTTCAAGAGAATGCAAGTTGAATTAGACTCATTTGACAACATGTTTTTGCTTTCATTTTTCATATTATTTATTTCCGCAGAAAAAATTGTCAAAATAGCAAGCGCCAGAATCTATAGCTTTTAGTGTCTGGAATTGAATTCCAAGTTTTACCACTGGTATTTTTGCTTATAATGCCTTTTAATCATTCTTTTGCGATAATCTTCAAATTCTCTCTTATTCTTAAAATTTTTTGAGCCAATATTGAGCTAGATTCGGACACATCAAGTTATATTTCAATTTCTTCAACCTGTCTGACAATGACAACCAACGGAACTAATCGAATTCAGGTAACAGAGACAACATCTAGATTAATTAATACATTTTGTGAAATTCTACTATATTTTAATGTAGAACCTGAATTTTTGCCGTGCCAAAAATAATCTACAGAGTGCCACTTATGGCCCGCGTGCCATAGGTTTGCCGTCCCTGGACTAGAGTAAAGGCAAAATATTTCCCAATAAGATGAAAGGTAAGTAAAGGCAAGATATTAACCAATAAGATATTTTTCCTAGTCCCAGACACATAGATGCTTTAAAATATACTTTTTAGAAACGTAAAGTTCAGTCCAATGCTATTTATATATTTTTTAAAAAAAAACAAAAATGTCCAAAATTATTACATATCATATGCTTATTCGTAAAGTGATAATCTAAAAAAAGTATTCTTTTTTTTGTTGTTGTTGTTACATATTATTACGAGTAAATTACAAAAATATATTCCAGTTACATCATAAAAATGCATTTATTCTTATGTTTAAAAATAGCTGAATTGGAATAGTTTTTATAGTTTTTCCCGCCTGGCATGTCAAAGCTCGACAGTGTTTACAAATCATGAAATAAACAGTCGTAATCTGAGATTTACGAAAGGAATGTAAAAAATCTACACTTTTGACCGCAGACTGAACAATATTAGTAATTAATCTCTGACTGCATATTTTCTAGGCGACAATTTGTTTCCATTCTTGAAAATATTTCTTGCCTTTTTTTAAAAACTTCACTCGCTCAGTTGTGTCACTTCATGAATGTATGCAATACGATCTATAATGTCTATCAGTGCGTTCCAAACTTTTATATCTCCCGTACTTCTTGAAGAATTACATCTACATGTATATTTTTTCTTACTTGTGATAATCAGGAATAGAAAAATAGAAACAATAATAGGTACAAGTCGATGCAAATAAACATACTCTTATTTACATTTAATGTAGAAAGTTTTTAATGTAATGGTTGTATTAATTTACATTTGAATATTTGTTGGATTTTCGGTGTTAATTTGCTGAGGTTACAATCATAAGTCATCCTTAACATCTAATCCAAGTATGTTATTATATTTTGGTCAGTCAATCAGATTTTTTTAACCCTTTTCACTGACTCATCGCGTCAATTGTTGACACAAACTCGTCGTGTACTCCTAGAACCTCTTGTAGAACATTCAAGGGGTACACGTACCTCAATTTAGAAAAACATAGTGTATCCTAAAGATTCCTAAAATAAAGAAAATACTTTATTAATTTATAGTTATTTCAATTATTATTAATCGAAAAACGATAAGCGTGTGTATTATTGCAGTAGAATTTTATTTTTTCTCAAAGTATGCATTCATTACATTGGATGCATTTTAAGTACTCTGTTTATAAAATTCTAATTTTTATCTCCCTTAGGTAACAGCACATCACTTGTGGTGGGCAAAATCACTTATAGCGATACGGGTGCCTACATGTGTGTTGCCTCTAATCCAGCCGGTACAACCCGTGACATCAGTTCACTGGTGGTGCAAGACCAACCATCCCGAAGTAAGTTTTTTCGGGCACATTGTTAACATAAGTAAATTAGTTGCAACTATCTTTTTATTAATATAAATAATTGTGGGCAAAATGTAATAAAAATTTTATTATCTAAATCTATTATATGTATGTCTTACATACGCATAGCTAGAGCATTTAAGGATGAGAGTTTTTGTGAGAAAAACAATCAAACGATTTTAAAACTTAAGTCTTTTAAAACTTTTAAAAAGGAAAAAAATTAAATAAAAAGAATAATAAGAATTTTAAAAGAAATTTTGAGGCCTGACAAAGCATATTTACGCTACCCAGATAGCATGAACATTAGCAGCAAATTTGACTTTTTCTGACATTATCTTGCCGTGACAAATTTGAATTGAGAAATTCGCAGCAAATTTCCCGCAAGGTATACCATTCCCTACTTGCATGAGTAGTTTGTTGTGAAACAGATCGCAAGACTGTCTTTAATTCACGAAATTGACGAAAGCAAAAAATCCCTCTGTTGAGAGAATAGGCAACCAGCACATACGAAGAAATTGCAGAACTTTTATTCCGTTGGTACCGCTTTTTCTAAACGCTAAGACTCGTACAAATATTACCTTAACTTGTTGATGGTGATGAAAATGATGCATGCACTTTCTGACGGTATGTTCGCATCAATAGACCTGATCAGGTCTATGGACACCACCGAAGAGGTTAAACTTATAGTGTAACAGTTGTAAAAAGGGAGTGGGGGTAGGGGCGTGGAAAGATTACTACTTCGCAGTCAGTTTGCAGTATTTTTGATAACTTGTTTGCCGTTAATTTGCAATAAATTTGATACAGCATGAACTTAACTTGAACGACAAGTTAGCTGCAAGTTCAAAGTGTGGTGATTTCGGCGTTTGCATTATCTTGCTGCAGTCTTGTTATGAACTTTCAGTCTTGTCATGCTGAGCTTGTTGCAACTTTGCAGGTTTTCAAAGCAAGACTTCTGCAAATTTTCTGCAAATTAAAAATGCTATCTGGGTAATATTTCTTCTTCGTTTTCTTGCGGATATTATAAAATTTGCAAATCATAGTCAATTTATTTCAATAAATTAAAAAATATCATGTAATTAACGTATTATGTACATTTCACTTTTCGTTTGATTTAAATAATTGAATATTGGCAAATGGGAAGAGACCAATAACACCTATAAGAATTTTGTTTTATAAAATGCGTTTCAATTATCATCTTACTCAAAGCCATAACATTGAGCAAATTTCCCCCGTTCTCTCTCATATATATGTCGGTGTGTTATTTATATTTTGAACTATCTCACACTTGTAAACGCAAACTTTAGTCCACTTTTCTTTCATTTTGAATTATATACGTTAGTAAAGTCTTAGCTTAACAATACGTATTGAGCCTTAATATATAATCTTGTAACAACTTATTTTACATTTGCTTAAAATTCGCAAATAAACAAACTAAACTCCTTCATTTTGCTCGTTTCAGTCACATATAAATGTTAAAAAACATAGAAGACAGACTAATTGTAGCTTAAATATTTTTTGAATAATTTAAAAGTCCGGCTATCAACCTTACAACAATGAGAAATAACTGAATTTGTTTAAGCCTGATGATATGTCTAAAATATTAATTAAATCCACTTACAAGTCAATTGAGTCTGAATTTTGCTAAACGGCTAACTCCATGCGTACTTGTAGCGGAAGTCACATAGGTGCAAATTACTATAATGTTTCTCTACCAGTATTTTAGAACAGAAAATGTGACTTATTTTAACGGAGATATCGCACTATACTAATTGAATAAGGCGAAGAAAACTTTTTGTAAATAACGGTGGCCAGAAAGCATAGCAGTTATCATTTATGTGACTTACACTACAAAGACCCATGGAGTTAGTCTAAAAGAAAAAGTACAAAGCGTCTGACACATCGAATGAATCTAGTTAATGTCTGTGTTGTTGTCGTGTCCATGTATAAGGCAGCGAAAAATAAAAAGAATTAGATGACTTCAAAAACCTGGACAAGAGCAGCTGGAAGATCAAGGTATTTGTGGATCGTAGAGAAAGTCGTGTGGTGGCAAACAAAAATTTGAAATATTTAGAGCAGTGGTTGGACAGTCCAAAATATGCAACAAAGTTACTTGGATTCATTACCAAAGTGAAATGTTTAACTTTCAACTGATGTAAGTTCATTTCAAACTCGAGCAATGTTTTCTTTCTCCTTTTTAGGCATTCCTGAGCTATCTCACCGGTTTTTTGCTTTCCATGACTGGGGCGTGTCCATTTACGAACCTGCGAATTGTCGGCTCTATCATCAGGTTCAGTCGACCGATGTAATTCCGGGAACACAGGAATATGTGTGTGGTGACCGTGGAAGAAACTGTACATGGGGAAGGGCGGTTGATGTGGCAGGACGTTATGTCTATGCTTCACAACCAGATAAAGATAGGGTGCTTGTCATATCCAGAGTACAAATGGTCGTCGTTGATGTAAGTATATCATAAACTAAAATTCATGTAAATATACAGCGCCGATTATCCGAATCCGTTAGGATCACGGCCAGCCCATATATACACAAATTTTGAATAAATGGAAAGATGATTTAAGATACTAACTGACTGTGCAGTCTAGTTATTTTCCTTTCAATTTCATCAATTTAATTTATATATTTTGTCAGATCTTTTATTCTAGGGGGACGCGGGTTACACGTACCACTAAACAACTTGTGAATCTAACAAGAAATTAAAAAAATAATAAAATTTGAAACTCCCGCTAAACTAACATCAAAAGTACTCTAGATATTTATGCTATTAAGTTTAATGCATAATTTTCTGACAACAAAGATGCTTACTTTTATTCTGGTCAGAAAACACTCAAATGGTGATTTTCTTTATCAAAGTGAGAGTAATTCTAAATTTTTTTTAGAAAGCAAAGCTCCGTACAAAAGCTAAAGCTAATACAAAAGCATTTTGTATTTCAGTTGACATGGATTTCTTTTGTCGAATATTTATCCAGAAAGGAATGTTTTGTTCAATAAATAGACACAAAGCTCCTGTTTTTTAACAGAAAAAGATTAAAATATACTAAACATTACAAACTGAAAAAAATCTACCCCTTTCCTATTTTGCCAAAACCTATTCTATATAACAGATTGCTGCATGGCATATACATTAGAAATTGTTTTTACAACTGTTTCAGTTGTTGCCTTTTTAAAGATTTTTCAAAAACTTTTCAAAATTGAAGAAAACGCTGCGATTGTTGAATCGAGAAAATCCAGACTTTTCGGTTTGGATAATTGGTTAGTTCGGTAAATCGGCGGTCTACTGTATTTCCATTCTAAGTTACACTAAAATGTAATACTTTTAACTAATACATTCTATGCAGGTTGTTGTGACGGACAAGTATCCGGTGGAGCTCCATTATGTTCCTAATCTGGACCAAGTGTGGGTGGTCTGCTGGCGCGGTCTCCAGGACAAAGGGACAAAAACCATCCAAATTATCAGAGACGCCAGCCAGAAAAAGAAACACCATACCGTCCACCCAGAACCAGTTGATGGACATTTTGATCTTGTAAGCATGAATTTGTATAATTGTCAGTCAAAACAATAGATAAAAGTTAAAGACATGTATTTTAATCCCATCATAAACAGTTTTTTACCAATTCCCTGACGCAATATATATATATATATATATATATATATATATATATATATATATATATATATATATATATATATATATATATATATATATACATATATATATACATATATATATATATATATATATATATATATATATATATATATATATATATATATATACATATATATATATATATATATATATATATATATATATATATATATATATCTAGACACACGGCAGTGTGTCAGCCAAGTTCGCCTGACATAGCCGTGTGTTATTTACACGAACCATTTCGAGCTATTTTCGTCAAATTTCAGTGCTCTACTACTGAAAATCTATGAGACCTACGTACTTCTTATACGAAATGTGTAGTAAGGCCACCCTAATTACCTAAAATCCAAAATTTTATAAATAACGCATAATTAGTTTCCGAGATAATGACATTTGAAAATGTCTGATAATCGATAATTTTACCACTGACTGACTGACTGACTGACTCACTCATCAAAAAGATCTCGTATATCTACTGCAGCTACAGACTTCAAATTTGGTGCGAAGTTTGTTTACACTATAAAACTAAGGAAAAAAAATAAAAAAATTGCGAAAATCGATGAATTACCCACCTTGGGGTGCCCATTTTTACTTTAACATTACGTCTATTAGGTGAAATTTTAATTTGCCGTAGGAGAGGACTCTGTTCTGTCGCCAAATACCGCCAAGTTTCTCGCAACATGGCGATATATCGCCGAATTTGGCGACCAAAATTAGTCGCCAAAAGTGACGCCACCTTAGCGATATCTCTAATATTTCGCCAAATTCCCATAGACTTCTATTGTAAACCTGTCTACTTACTGGGGGTTTATCTGGGTTTACTTGCTTACAGAAAATCAACAAATTGAGATATCCAGACACAGAGAAAATATACATGTATACATTCTCAGAAACTATACATGTTGGATACTTGAAATTTTGCATACTTATAGCTGAACACCACACATCATACGACAAATCATAAAATTTTGAGAAAGTCGTATATTTAACCCTTTGGCTCCCACATGTGTATTTTAAACAGTTCTTTCTAAGTGAGCCCCTAATTAGGTTGGATGCGTGAAATTTTGCATACTTATAGCTGAACACCACACATCATACGAAAAATCATAAAATTTTGAGAAAGTCGTACATTTAACCCTTTGGCTCCCACATGTGTATTTTAAACAGTTCTTTCTAAGTGAGCCCCTAATTAGGTTGGAGGCGTGAAATTTTACAGACTTATAGCTCAACACCTCACATCAAACGACAAATCATAAAATTTTGAAAAAGTCGTACATTTAACCCTTTGGGCTCCCACATGTGTATTTTAAACAGTTCTTTCTAAGTGAGCCCCTAATTAGGTTGGATGCGTGAAATTTTGCATACTTATAGCTGAACACCACACATCATACGAAAAATCCTAAAATTTTGAGAAAGTCGTACATTTAACCCTTTGGCTCCCACATGTGTATTTTAAACAGTTCTTTCTAAGTGAGCCCCTAATTAGGTTGGAGACATGAAATTTTGCATACTTATAGCTGAACACCTCACATCAAATGACAAACCATAACAGTTTGAAAAAGTCGTACATTTAACCCTTTGGGCTCCCACATGTGTATTTTAAACAATTCTTTCTATGTGAGCATCTAACAAGGTTGGAGGTGTGAAATTTTGCATACTTATAGCTCAACACCTCACATCAAATGACAAATCATAAAATTTTGAAAAAGTTGTAAATTTAACCCTTTGGGGTCTCACATGTGTATTTTAAACAATCCTTTCTAAGTGAGCCCCTAATTAGGTTGGAGGCGTAAAATTGTACACACTTATAGCTAAACACCTCACATCAAACGAAAATCTATAAAATTTTGAAAAAGTCGTACATTTAACCCTTTGGGTTCCCACATGTGTATTTTAAACAATTCTTTCTAAGTGAGCCCCTAATTAGGTTGGAGGAGTGAAATTTTGCATACTTATAGCTGAACACCTCACATCAAACGACAAATCATAAAATTTTCAAAAAGTCATACATTTAATCCTTTGGGCTAACACATGTGTATTTTAAACAATATTTCCTAAGTGAGCCCCTAATTATGTTGGAGGCGTGAAAATTTGCATACTTATAGCTGAACACACATCAAATGACAAATCATAAAATTTTGAAAAAGTCGTACATTTAACCCTTTGGGCTTCCACATGCGTATTTTAAGCAATTCTTTCTAATTGAGCCCCTTCGTAAATTGCAGATTTGAAATTTTGCATACTTATAGCAGAACACCTGAGGGCAGGTGACAAATCATAAAATCTTGAAAAAGTCTTACGCTTAACCCTTTGAGCTACCACATATGTATTTTAAGCAATTCTTTCTAAGGGAGCCCCTTATTAAATTGCAGATTTGAAATTTTGCATACTTATAGCAGAACACCTGAGGCCAGGTGACAAATCATAAAATCTTGAAAAAGTCTTACGCTTAACCCTTTGAGCTACCACATATGTATTTTAAGCAATTCTTTATAAGGGAGCCCCTAATTAAGTTGGAGACATGACTTTTTGCATACGTATAGCTGAATACCTCCAGACCACACGACAAATCATAAAATTTTCTAGTTTACTCCTCCGGGCTCTAACTTGTGTATTTTAAGCAATTTTTCTAACCTCCGCCCTTTTCACCCGGAGACTTTTCCAACTTTCACCGACACCCCTTTGACCATTCTTTCATATTATGCACCATAGCCTTACATATTTTAGTTCCACTTTTTACCGCCAGGGGCGCCTACTTATCTCGGGTGCTATGGGCTCAACCCCCTCGACTAGTATATCTACGGATAGTATGTAAAACGGAGTTTCGTTCGGATAGAGGTTTGTTTAGAATAGAGTGCGCCCCTGGTTGCGAAATTTGGAACTAAAAGATTTTTCAAAAGGATAAAGTGTTTTGAAAGGAATATTAAACGAAACCCTCTGTGCGATCTGTGATCACACATACCCACTTGTTGTTTTCAAAATCATCAGAGAAAAGGATATTTAATTAGTTACATTTGAAAATCCAGGGAGAGGCAATGTCCTTCCTCTGCACTGCCTCTTTGCCGGCAGCCATGGATGAATGATACATAGTGTGGCATAAGCACATAATTTTTTTTTTTCACTTTCAGTACAAAAAGACAGGCTATGGGATATTTAATTGGAAAACTTAATAGGAAAATTTAATATAGGAATTTAATAGGAATTGTTGTTTCAGAAACAATAGAAATTTCGAATCAATACATTTCGTTTCAAAACATGCATTCAATGTAGGAGTATTAAAATATAGATTTCAGCCGCAAATTGACAGCCAAATAGTTTGTTGTAGGAAATTTAAATTAAAATTGAATGTTGCTTGGTGAATAAAATAGTCACATGTAAACACATTAAAAAGCATTAAGTAAAGTGTCTAAATATATTGTAACTTTACAAAAAGTAATGATATCTAACAAAAACATAGCTGTGAAAAAAGGGAGCCAAGTTCTGTAAAGACAATGGCAAGAAAAGAAGTGATATCTAAGTGGGTGCCAAGTTCAAATAAAATTCACCCAAACTTACCTACAGAAGTATTATAGCATTTTTTAAATTGTTTAGAAATAAAAATTATTGATAGCATATTAATAATAAATCTAGAACTTGGCAAGTTTTTGATAAATGTTATGCCTATCAATTTCATGTCTTAATAAAATGATGATGTTAATATTAAGAACAATGCCATTATAAAAAAATTAATATAGTTATTATTATAAACAAATGACTCATGTTAAAGATTTGATAAATCAATAAATACACAGATACACTCCCGCTCGTTTTGGTTATCACTCTAGCACCCACCCTCCAGAAACCTCAATGCAAACAGACTAAAAGGCCTGAGAAAGAGACAGATACCCTTACGCTTGTTCTTGGTCATCCCTCTAGAGACTGCACCCCTTTAACCCTTCAGGGGCAAAGAGCTTTTATTCGTGACATGCTGAAATGATTGAATCACACCAGAATTTAAATTTATTTCAAATTGGGTAAAAGCTTCTTTTCACGTATTTAATAAAATTAAACTTTTTAGTCCTGAATTCTAGTGTCAATGTGGCATTTTGCAGTTAAAAGTAGGTGGGATATATTTTATCCCACCACCCTTCAAGGGAAAGGAGCTCACTCAAATGAAGGTTTCCAAACATGAAATAACAAGTTTTGCTATAATAATGTCATTAATAAAAATAAATGACTCGTAGGTAAAAACTTGCCAAGTTCTAGATTTATTATTAATATGCTATCAATAATTTTTATTTCTAAACAATTTAAAAAATGCTATAATACTTCTGTAGGTAAGTTTGGGTGAATTTTATTTGAACTTGGCACCCACTTAGATATCACTTCTTTTCTTGCCATTGTCTTTACAGAACTTGGCTCCCTTTTTTCACAGCTATGTTTTTGTTAGATATATATATATACATATATATATATATATATATATATATATATATATATATATATATATATATATATATATATATATATATATATATATATATATATACATTTATCTAGCCTGCCGCGAAAATGAGTTCGAATTTAAAACTTGCCATTTGGCAACAACCATAGCGACCATTCTCGGTGGTTAATTTACGGTCATATGACCCGACCCATTCAGCAAATCAAAATTCTGAGAGAATATCTTTTTAAAGACAGATCGTTAGATCGACGTATAAATAGCAATACCATTGGTTCATTTTACGACGACGTTTGCATTATGCGAATCAGATTTCTTATCGAGATTGCCTTTTAGACACAGCAGAAAACGTTTTGTCTACATTACGTTGCGTCATACATAGCGTTTCCGTATTATTTTTCAAAGAGTTTTAAATGAATTCAAGCCGTGCTCTGCAATATTATAGGCAAAAAAATACATTTTTATTGGCATTTGCAATGAAATTTTCCATTACTTTTTATATATTAAAAATATCTGTAAATTTCATAGGTTAAACCGATTTATGTTAATATTTATTCTGGTTAGAGTTGATGCAAATAGTAGCAAGCGAAGCGCTCTGGGATCACTTAGCGGCCCCAATGTGAATCGTGTTTTAATTCACGGGGGTTGGCGAGCGTTAACGAGCAAGGGTCTGAGCCCCTTAGTATATATATATATTTGTTTCAGACGAATATTTTATGATAAATAGGTCATACTATTAGCCGATGATTTCAGCTTCATTTTCTCCGGTCGTTACAGACGTCATCTGGAGGAACAGTTTGCCGAAGCTCTTCCTATTTTTTGTAGGCTCTTGGATTTACTGCACCTCACACTCTCACCACAAAAGTCTCAAGCACTAGTATTCACCAAACCACACACATATGATCCTAAACGACCTCCAGTGATGAGGATCAATAATGTCTCCATTCGACACGTACAATCCATAAAACTCCTAAGCATAACCATTGACGCAAATCTTAAATGGATCCCACACATTAACGACCTAAAACTTAAATTGACAGCATATCATAACAATTCATTAAGACTAGCTTCTAAATTGGGAGGGGTAGACAACAAAACACTAAAGATCTGACACCTAACAATAATCGAAAGAATAATACTTTACGGGGCCTGTACCTGAAGGGGGGGGGGGCGATTATCATCCACAGCAAAACCTAAACTAAGCTCAATACAACGCACTTTTCTGCTACAAATATCAAGGGGCTACCGCACAATCTCCACAGATGCACTACATATACTCACAGGTATTCCACCCATCACACTTCAACTAGAATACGAACACGCCAAATCCTCAATCCTGCACCTAAAACGTGACACAGTAATATATTCTCCTTTTCCAGACACAACATTACAATACAAAGTCAGAAGCTGGCAGCTTCATCCAGCTGAGGAGACTTCACACTTCCAAGTAAACACAACACGCAACGGCTACACACCTGCCCTTAGCACCACACTCTTCACTGATGGATCAGGCACAGAGACCAGCGTGGGCGCAGCCTTCTGTGCCACTGAATGCACGGTGGTGGTCCATCAGTGATCTGCAAGGCTAGATGATAATAACTCCGTATTCCAAGCGGAGCTGTTCACAATACTAAACGCATTAGAGTGGTCGGATCTCATCCTAGCAATAGCATTACCATCTACAGCGACTGCCTCTCTGGCCTGCAGATAATACAGGCACACAGGACAAAACATCCTCTAGTACTGCAAATCAAACTAAAACTAAAGAATATGCTACATCGTATCTCGCTAGGTCACGTCTCGGCTCCTAAAGGTATCTTTGGCAATGAACTAGCAGATGACCTAGCGAAGAAGGCCACACAGAAAGAAACAATAGACACACACCTTCCAGTTCCCCAGTCATACGTCAAAAAGGTCCTTAGAGCAAGGATACTGACGCGATGGCAGGAACACTGGGTACCTCAGACAAGGGCAGGCACACATATAAGCTAATTCCTAAAGTTCTCTCACACTATATAACTTAACACACTACACCACCAGCTTCTTAACAGGACATGACCCTTACGTGGCATATCTGGACCGCTTCAAGATAAGATCCACTGCCACTTGCGAATGCGGTGAACTTGGCACTGTAAGTCACCCGTATTATAGTTGTAGTCTCACGCAACGCTGGAACTTGAGGCGTCCAGACATACTTCCAGTCAATTGGCTCCAAAATGTCCTTTCACACACCCTCCTACTCAACAAAATGTCTACATAATATGGAATCACGGAAAAGATGCATTATACTCATTTCTAGATAAAATCAATAACCTTGACAACAAAATTAAATTTACATTAGAAATAGAACAAGATCAAAAACTGGCTTTTTTGGATGTACAACTAATCAGAGATATGGATAAACAGAGTATCGATCGTACAGTTTTTAGAAAAGTTAACAGATCTAATTCCACTATCCCGTTTAGCTGCAGCTCACCTATAAATTACAAGTTAGCACCTTTCAATTTTTATATAAAAAGAGCTTTTGAAGTTTGTTCGAGCCAATTCCTTAATGAAGAAATAGATATAATTAGAAAAATAGCAGCCGAAAATTCTGTTCCATCTCATTTCATTGAAAAAATCATAAACAGACTTAAAAGAAAAAATGAAGAAAGGCAAAATACAGTTCCGAGTAAAAGTTTAAAATTCTGTAAAGTTAATTACATCCCAAGGTTTTTCGAGAGTATGAGGCATTCCCTCCTCAAGTTTGGTATTATATTAATCGCAGTCCCCCCCCCGAAATTAAAGGATTTGTTAAATACGAAAATTGACCCTATCCAAGCCATCAATAGATCGGGAGTATATATTATACCCTTCAAGAAAGATAATAGAGATTTTATGTACATAGGTATGACACTGCGGAAATTTCGTGACAGAATTAAGGAACATGAAGCAGATCTGAGATTGAATAGACCCCACACTGCATTATCAAGATTAGCACAAATTCAACCTATAAAAGTAGATTTCAATAGAGCCAAAATTATTTTCCATACAAGTAACCACCAAGAAGCTATCATAAGAGAATCTCTGGAAATAATATCAAATAAAGAAATAGTTTGTAACGATATATTATCATATGATATCCACGCAGTCTGGAAAGAATTAATAAATAGTTAATAAATCTGTACTTTTCGATAAAAGAATAGCATTTATGCCCCCCCCCCCTTATTTTCCAATCCACCCTTGAAGTGAAATGGTCTGTTCCGGACAAAGCTGGAGACGCGGAGACAGAACAACTGCCAGTTTTTCACTGAGGATGACCGAGTAAGTGTCGGTCGAAAACTTTATGAATTTTTAAATGACTTTAATGTTTTTAAAGGATTTTATCATACTTGACACCTGTAAGCAATATATTTACATTTTGTGTATCTTATATATGTTAATTGAGTATAATACAATTAGTTCAATTGAAGTTTTAAATTAAATTTTTTCTTTTCGAATATTTTCAGGTGAGTGGCCTATTCATTCCGTCCCCGCAGGACTTGGGCCATGGTTGGAAATACGGCTATGTAGTACACACAAATCAGCGAGGTATGTACAAACTGGACTTGCAAGCCATGAAGTATCTCAAGACGGTAGACCTTACACCTTACAATTGTGCACCCAGATCTGCAGATTTCGCTTCATTTGGTAAGTAAATAGAAACTTGACTGTACCTTACTCTCCTAAATGCACATATTTTTAGGTATCTTTGTATTTGTTCAACAGGTTGGCCAACGGCTCAATAAGTGAATATTTTTACCTGGTGACTCGTTCCCTCATTTGCGAATGATCCAACTTTCCAAATCGCCTGATATAATATCCTTGATACGAATCAGCCATATCTTATACATTTTCTAAAGTGTTAAAGATGTAAGGTAAATTATCGCAATCAAGACTTGTTTGCTTACAAAATATCATATAAAATAAACATATTCCTCCAGTAATAACAATTGTTTTCAACAACATTTAGTACTGTAAACTGTTTTAATGTGATGCATGTTTAATAAAGCACTGAACCAAATATACAGTGCATTCAAAAAGTTCCAGGACTTCCACTCATGAAAAAGACACAGATGGCGCTATCTCTGCCAAGTCGATGGGATGACCTATGAACGACCTTCATTCATGCATACTAAGTGGTTGCATTCATTTCTGTGAGATTCCGACTTGGCAGCATTCATTTCCGTAAAGCATGCGTGTGCGTCATTGTCATTGAAAAAAAAAATTAAACATCGAACGACCATCAAATTTTGTCTTAAATTTAAAATAATCGGCCACAAAAACGTACGAAATGATTAAATCTGCGTATGGTGATGATGCTGTGGGTCGCTCGTGAGTATTTGTGTGGTTTTCGAGGTTTCAAGTTGGAAAAGATTCGGCTGAAGACGATGAAAGATCAGGTCGTCCATCTTCAAATCGAAATGAGAAAATGTTCAGCATGGGCAACTGTTGATGACATCAGACCACCCACTGTGACTGGTGCATTCCATAAGGATGTATTACATCGGCTTTTGAAATGATTTCGGCGTGTGATGCTTGATTTGCTGACAATGGAAATTGATGCCTCTTGCACGACAATGCACCAGCTCACAAAGTTCATCCTTGTGCAGAAATGTTTAGCGAGAAGGCAGGTTGTGTGCATCAACCACGCACCGTACTTACCAGATCTGTCCACCCCGGACTAATTTTTATTTACCAAGTTGAAATTGAAGATGTAGGGGCAGCGGTAAGTGCCTATAAATCATATTGAAGCGGCTGTGACATCATAACTCAATAGTGTTGGATTTGAGGCGTTCCAGAAAGCGTTTATAGGCCTCTACACTCGTTCCAAGCGTTAAATAGAATTGGAAGGAAACTACGTAGAAGCTTAATATTAAATGTAAGTATAAACTCTGTGTTATATGATCTGTATACGATCAGTCCTGAAACTTTTTGAATGCACTCTGCATATCGTAATTTAAAAGATTCAATTGTCTGTGGAAAGATATCGATCAGACAAAATATTTAACATGGAGTCAGGTGCAGATCCTAGAGAAAAACTAAAGGAAAATATGCATGGGGTTTTATTTTTTTTTTCAAAAAAACAAGACCTACTTGTGTATACTATAGAGAATTTTTATAATACATTATGCTATTTCTGGTAAACGCGCCACAATCGGAAAATATGTTTCCTCAACCTGGAGACTATCATTAGCAAGGTGAACAGCCAAAGGAATGTATTGCATGAAAAATTATTTATTTAGGGAACAATTTAAATTAACTTGGGAGAAAGAAAAGGTTCTAAAACGTATTTGTTGTTTCATGATAAAACATTAAACGAAAATCAATTTTTTATTTACAAATGTAGTCGACGGTCATATGAATAATGATCATTTCTTAGAAAAAACTGGGTGCTTAAGAAAATTATTGCAGATCAGTTTCAGAAATAGCAATTACAAAATTTCTTAATGTTTCATGGAGTTTAGAAGTCGAAAGTGTAGCTCCAACAATAGTTTACAAAAGAATAATCCTCGAAGGTGGAAAAGGTGCCATTTGATAAAGAAACAAATGAATCCGATAATTTAGAACTAACTTTAATTAAGGTTGGTTTAGAAAATAATATTAGATTAAACCGGAGAAATATATTTGAAAGAAACTAAATTGGGAAGGATTTTATGGACCTGGATCCCGTACACTGACAAAATATAGAAAGAAATTTAAAGAATATGAAATACCGATAATATATAAATAAAAAGTGTTAAGAATACAGCTGAAAAGGGAGTGAAGATATTTGAAAAAATTAATCTTCAGTTGACCAAATATGAATCTTAAAAAATGTATATTTTAAAGCTATTACAAGACTATCACAAAAATATATCCAACACACATCAGGGAGATGTTAAGGAAACCATTCAATCTACTTTTTTGGTCTATTGTTTTTATTATCTTTTATTTAAAAAAAAATGTAGACATTTTAAGTTACATAAATGCTTTATATCTACAGTTTTTAGTTTCATTTTATACTTAAATTTATTTAATAAAAGAATATTGTGCATAAAGTGTAAATCTGGGATTTGAAAAAAATTAAAACGCTCTTAACTTTCAACGTCGATGAGGCACGTGTTCTTGATGTTCAAATGAGTTCTAATTTTGCACACGTAGTTTGCTAATGTATTATAAGAAAGCTAGAGGGCGCTACAATTTGATTTAAAAAATGCAAGTAAGTAAGAGCCAACCTAATATACACAATCTCGATTAATATATATATTTTTTTTTAATAGGAGGGTTGCTGATGTACTTTTTTCTGTCTTTGCCGAATGCTTACTAAACGAAATAAGATAGTGTTTCTAAGTGTAATTCTTACTTCCTTAAAATTATCTTATTTAATTTTCAGGTGGGCTTGTGATCCTGGAATGTTTGGAGCCTGTTACTAACCGACCCACGGGGCAGATAGTTCTTGACTACCTCACAGATACTGTTCTCGTTCACAGTACAAATCTATTCGGCCAGCCGCATGTTTCTCCAGATTCAAGGCGAGTGGTCACTCTCAATGCAGATGATCACAGCGTAGTGATTGTGGCACAAGAAATTACTGAAAACGGTAAGCATTCCTTTTGCTCCGAGAAAACTAAAGCAACTTTATGTTATCTCAGCCTAAGGAGACACTTTCAGTTTTATTGACACTCAGCCAACGAAAAATTCGAAGTCTAAAGTTATCGCATTCAGGAACTCTATGTAAAAATTTTTGGCGAACTGTTTATTTAAGACGATTTTCCGGGAGAAATTACTTCAACACCGAGTGTGATAACGATCAAGAACACTTGCGAGTTTTTATCCGAAGTTCACAAAAATGTTGTTCGTAAAATCAATTTATTCTCCATTCATATAACCCAGTCATTGAGAGACGTTTAACAACAGCATTTCCCAAAATGACCAACACACAATAAAAACACGATAGAAAAGGAAATTTTGAAACTTCATAAAAAGTGGAACTAATGAGCAATAAGGTACATTAATCGACTCAGTAAGAGAAAGAAGGCATTTATGGGATATAAATCCAATTTAGATCCCAATAAAGCCTTGTAAAAAGTTCCGTGAATAATAGCGTAAAGCGCCAACGAAAGAGTGGTAAATATAGTGGTTTCAGTAATTTTTTCATCTAACTTTTGCATCGCCAGTAGTAACTCTTCATTAGGTTTGTAAGCGGAGAAATTGGAATTAAAATCGGCTAACCAAGAAAAGACACACTATAAAGAATGCAGGAGAATATTTAGAAAGAAGCAGTTACCAGTAATGAATGTAGTAGTTGGTCCAGGAGGAAAGCCGCCCCCCCCCCCCCCCCGGGAAGATTTTGAATTTTCTACTGTGTTAATGACTGTGAGAGGAAAATATTACTTTTCGAAATTCCAAAGGCCAATTTTGGGTGCAGAATTTCCCCTAAGATTAAAAAAAAAATCGCATTAGGCTTTTTACCTCTTAATGAAAAAATTTATATGTCAATGTGTATTTACTTGCAGAAAGAGTGTTTCTCTAAGCAAATTTTTATTGTTTTGAATTAGGGTCAAAACCAGGGTTGCTAGTTTGGCCTCCACTTTTATTTCGGAATTTCAAATTCATACCAGAAATTTTGAATGAAGAATCTTTGCTTTATTTAATCACAAAATTTCTGTCATTAAATAAAGCAAAAAATACTAATTTTAATTTCTGGCGTGAATTCGGATTTTCTGAATAAAAATGGAGACCAAATTGGTAACCCTGGTCAAAACCTCATGACACTCTCTTGAATCGACATGATCTCTTGAATGCTGAACAAATGCCTCACTATAGTAAACGCCATTATATAGTCGTTATATAGTTTTTTAACAAATGCCGGTACCTTTACGATACCACATCCTTAGGAAAAATGGTAGAAGAGAAGGTATGGCATTCGTTTAGTAAGAGAAGCAAAGCACACATACAAATCTAATTAACGCAGTAAATAAATCAGAGGATTTATTGGTTGTTGGAGTTATGTACTAATTTATGCAAGCGAAGATATGTAGTGTCGAATTCTTTTTCCAATGGAAAATTGCTTATACTTTCTAGGGGAATATCCGAGATTCTAGCTCTTGAATTCATCATCTGGTGAGCAAAAGTTTAAGTTACCTGCTGTTGGAATTTGGAATACAATCTCACATATATTTCTAACTTGTTAGCCCCCGATATGCTATTTCTTTCTCCCAGCTTATTTTGTGTTGTCTCCAATAAATAACATTACCTTGTATAAGCCAGCCGTAAAACAAAAGCCGATGTTTCAGTGTGCGATTAAAAATACTCTACAATGCAATTTGTTTGAAAACTGCATCTCCATTTATTTTTGAATTTTTTTTTTTTTTTTTTTTTTTTTTTTTTTTTTTTTGTAGTTTTTAGCGACGTTTGTTTCATTTTGGCAACTCAAGTACTCTATTTCTGTAGAAAGTAAAGAAAAAATAGTTGAAAAATAACAATTATATCTTCTTGTTGCCATTTTCCCATAAAAACTGAAATAATGTAATTAAAATACGTGTTATTTTGAGAAAAATGTAAATGAATGATTTCTGATAAAACATGGAGCTATTATAAACTATATTTAATTTTAAGTATCTATATTAATGCAAATGACGTCATTTTACATAAAATAAAAGCATATGCTTTAAGTCTTAAAATTGAAATATGTTTTGCACTACAGTAAAGTCCCGATTATCCGAGTCCCGCTTAACCGAGATATTTTTTTCTGATGGACTAGTAGTTTCTATTATTATGAAGCAGCCATTATATAAATGAAGCGTTGGGTGCAGATGAAAGAGCAGTCGTAAAAAGTTAGAACTCTGATTTTATGGTCAGAATGGGATAATAATTTTTTTAATTATTACTATTTATTAATAAATAATTTTTTTTTCAAAAAAATTATGACCATTTTTTTTCCTATTCTGACCAGAAAATCAGAGTTCTAACTTTTTACGACTGCTCTTTCATCTTCACCTAAACGCTTAATTTATAATGACTGTTTCATAATAATAGAAACCACCTGTCCACCAGAAGAAAATGAAATAATGGAAATGTCGGGCGCGACACTAAATTCTGAAAAAGCAGAATTCCTGTTCTCTAGTTTCTGATTATTCTTTCTGCACGGCTTAATTTTTCTTGACAAGACAAAACTTATCCGAACTTAAATTTCTAGAGCTTACAAATGAATTTATATTAAATAATAAATTCAATAGCACTTTATACTTCAGTTAAAAGGGTGGTTTGCTGACACCTGCATCCTGTATGGATCCTTTTAATCATGAATTGAAGAATTTAGGTGGTAAGAAGGGTATTTTATGTCCCAAGCTATTAGTAGAAGAAACTCTTATGTGAGAGGAGACATTTTGGTCACTTCCCTTGTATTCACTAAAGAAATTAACTTCATAAATATCTCAAAGCATAAAACTTTTCAGATAGTTTTATGAAACCGCATGAAAAGTCATTCTTCAATTTATTACTTTTTTATTTACATTTTGTGAAATAAAATGATAATTCCTTATACCTATAAATCAATTGAAAGCTTTGATTTTTAGAAATAAAATTTGATATAATCATTGAATAAAATCATTGAATAAACAATATTAGACAATTCTGAAATGATAAGTAGATTTTAAAAGTATTTCCTACAGGTTTATATTTCTTTCAGTAATCTCAAACTATAAAGAATGATGCAAATGATCCTACATCAATATAGTTATTTAATTCTCTGTTGCTTAGATTGAATTTTTTTATCATCCACGTTAATAATACTTTTTAACTCTTTCTGCAGCAAATTGTGAATCAAGATATTGCTGCATCTCAATAATTATTTACTTTAACCCCTTAATTCTCGCTCCCGTCAATATCACGGGCTGTGGTGTCGTTCGCTATTTCTCGTGCCCGTCATATTTCCGGGCTGGACATTTATTGCTAGAAAAAACTTCTAAAACCAGAAAAATTTAACGCATTTCTGTGTGAAGTCTTCGAATATTAACGTTTGTGTTTCGTTTTCCATAATTATGGACACTCAGTAACATCTGAGTTCTCCACGCTATATTTTGCCTTCTCTTATTTTTCTTTCCTTTTTATATACTTTTCTTTAAAAAAAAAAAAAAAAAAAAAAAAAAAAAAAAAAACTCTATATACATAGAGACCATAAAAATTGAAAAACTTAAAAAATAAAATGTATGGCCCTGAATTGTCCCTGTTTTGGTTGGATGTTATGGTCTTGCCACCCTAGCTTTTCTTGCCCTTGCTTGGTGAGTGTTTCTCTGAACAGTACTAACTTTAACTTTCTAAATTCCTTATAGTAGTTTTACAACTACAGTTTGACTTTACTTATTTTAAGATTCATGTATTTTTTAAGATTTATTCTTAACTTTCTTTCTTCTTAAGATTTTACTTAAATTTAATTTTATTCCTATTTTTCTTAAATTTCTTATTTTTCTCTTGTTAACTTCTTTTACTCTTATAGTAGCATTGCTACAGTTTAACTTTATCCCAATGGCTCATTAAAACATAAGACATTCTAATTTCCTAGTCTGGGTGTTAAGCTGATAACAGCTAGGAAACCCCTTAATGCTGATTACCTGTTCAGTACCTGTTCAGTTGTGTTTGGTTTTTGGCGCTGATTGTGATGTTGGACTTTGTATTGCATGTTTCGAAATATATCACACTCAAAAAAATATTAATAATCAAAATTTAATGTATATTATATTATTTCAAATTTTATTTGTAAAAATTTATTCGATGATGATAAATAAAGATCTAAGATGTGAAAAATAAAGGTTTTATTCGCATTAATTTGTACAGTGTAAAACAAGCATTAAAACACAGAATACTCGCTTGATGGCTTTTCCAAAAATGTGAATTTGTTCTATAACATCTTTTTTTTTTCGCCTTAAAAAAAAAAAAAAAAAAAAAAAAAAAAACTAATTGCATATTTTACATAGAAACCTTATAATTATTCAATTTCTGTAATAAAAAAATAGGTACTTTTTTAAGGTTTTTCCAAATATTAAGCTACCGTTAAGGGGTTAATAGTAGGTTCAGTAGTTATAATAGTTTTGGGTTTTGGGTAATTGATAAATCGTATTAATCAGCAGTCATAAAATAAATATACTGCAGATGAAATTCGCAGACTTGTATAAGCTAAATTCTGCCAAAAGTTTCGTTTTTTGTTTTCATTCTGGAGATATATGAGAAAATTTATATAATAATAATATGAAATTTAGAAAAGTTTCTTCTTTAAAACTGTTTAAATAAATCGGAAGTTATAGATTTTTTTATAAAATATTTACAAGAATTATTAACAAAATTAATTTACAAAAATTCTGTTATGGAGATCTCGCAATTCTTATAAGAGGGATATAAATTGAATGTGTGATTCTATCTGCAAATGAAAAGGTTTTTGTGGTAGCAGTTTTTTTTCATATAACATTTTTTAATGAGAGAGAATTTACACCTATGTAAAAGACTGAGACGACTGTTTCGCTGTGATTTCTAAATGTGATCAAGCAAAGTATTTTATATGAAAAGTAAAATTTACTTTTATTAGTAGACGGAATAAATAAATTTTATATTAAATTTTCATTAATGATACTCAAAAGTACCATGGCAGAATAAAGGATTAAAATGTTATTAAGAAAATGAACCAAAGAAATGAAAATATGGAAGTACCAAACTGTTAAAATAAAAACTGCCTCCAAAATGTCGAGAGTTGATTATTTTTGACAAATTAAAATGTACGTACATAATTAAATCTGAACACACGTTGTAAAAGATTACGTATTTTTTCTTTCACTTTCTATTTGCTTTTTAAGAAACATAATTTCTTTCTCTTCTTTTTTTTTTTTTTTTTTTTTTTTTTTGGTCTCATAATAACTGATGTCCCTATTTTAATTTATATCTCTCTTGTATAATAGACAATTTCTGTACATTGCGCTTGCACTTTGTTGTATGGCAATTTTTAAACGACCCTTTTTTATGGTCCAAGAGCTGTTAAACATTTTAGGGAAGGCATTTGAGGCACCCTGAAAATTTGTGCAACACTTCTTTTGTAACGCCTGAATACAAAATCGAATGTCTGGCTGAAGGATCGTGGCCCAAAACCTGTGCCAGACAAAAAATGGCACTTGACACGTGTCTGGCACAGTTTTTGTGCCAACTAAAGAGTCTGTCATTTTCAAAATATTTTTTTCTAAGCATAAATATTATTGTGCCTCAATCTCAGCGTGCCTCAGATACCTTTTTTGAGTAGTCAAAAAATGGCACTTGACACGTGTCTGGCACAGTTTTGGGGCCGACTAAAGTGTCTGTCATTTTCAAAATATTTTTTTCTAAGTATAAATATTATTCTCTTTCAATCTCAGCGTGCCTCAAATACTTTTTTGGGGTAGTGTCAAAAAATGGCACTTGACACGTGTCTGGCACAGTTTTTGTGCCGACTAAAGTGTCTGTCATTTTCAAAATATTTTTTTCTAAGTATAAATATTATTCTGTTTCAATCTCAGCGTGCCTCAAATACTTTTTTGTGGTAGTGTCAAAAAATGGCACTTGACACGTGTCTGGCACAGGTTTTGGGCCACGATCCTTCAGCCAGACATTCGATTTTGTATTCAGGCATTACAAAAGAAGTGTTGCACAAATTTTCAGGGTGCCTCAAATACCTTCCCTAAAATGTTCAACAGCTCTCCTACTATTATGAGTATGTTCCTTTAAAAAGTTCTTTAAATGATGAGTATTCTAAAAGGTTGTTTAATGCAATATCACACCTTCCCATAGAAGGTTTTTTTTTTAGAATTAATAACATAATAATGATATTATTTATTCTGCAAAAAATATTCCAAGTTTTGTAATAATCAAACATTTTCCTTAAAAGCTACACAACTTTGTTTATCACACTTTTGCAAAAATCTAAGACATTAGATATTCTTTAATATTCTTCAAATTTTTAATAGGAAAATAAATAAATAATGTAACTTAACCCAGTATAAATCTGAGCCAAATTAAAATGAATAACACCAGAAATCTTCTGCAATAGTCTATAAAATTCCGACAGTTTAAACCAGCCATATACTCAACCTTTTTTTCTGGCGGGCCGCAAACATACATTTGCGGCGTTTGGCGGGCCGCAACACATTGATATAATAATGTAGCAAAAGGGTAATTAAGATATGATAACAAAAGTTCTATGACAAAGCTATATAAAACTTTATTATAATCAGGATTGAACATTTGTCGCGAAAGAAATGTTACCAAAAAATGTAACACAAGTATTTCCAAACAATATTCTTCGTAGTATTTCTATTGCAAATGATGTAGAAATAGGCCGCGAAGACTTATTTGGAAATAGTGCTATAAAACTTTTTGCTGCTAATTTTTCTGAGGCAAACGTTTAACCCAACTAAGCATTATTAGCTATATGATAAGTATAAAACTTAATAATATATTAATGCAGCTTTTTCAAGTCTAAAGTAACAAATCAAGGTATTGTCTTTAATAAATCAGTCGTTTTCTCAATGCAAAAACTTTTTTTTCTGTAAATATAGAAATGTATAGTGCAAATTTAATTAATTTGGAATAATATTTTAGTTTTGAATATTAAGAAACGTATCTAACACATATAGAACTATATGTAAAAAGAACTTTTGACTAGGGAAATGACATTTAAGATGTTTTAACATAATTTTTAAATAGTAATCAAAGTAAATAACAGGACAGATTTTTTTTCCACAAAAACACATGAAAGAAGATCTTAAAATTCTTTTATGCACATCTCAATTTTATAAATAAGAATTAATGACCGTGTATGTCGGTCCACACGTAAAAGGTCGCCGGTCCACATACGGCCCGCGGGAACAGGTTGAGTATGGCTGGTTTAAACTGTAACAAGGGAAGTGAAAATGTGAACCATAATAGGGATGTACGGTCTCAAAGATCGCTTTTATTTATAGATCAAATAAAGCTTCCTTATTTGAATATTAGTATGAAATTGTACAGATGTGTACTTAAAACATTCATCTTATGAGGGGGGGGAAATCCGTTGTCAAAGAAATTGTCGCACAGAAGACATTTTTAAAACATTATGTCTACTTCATAAAAAAAAAAAAAATCTGATTAGGCTTAGTCGACACAGCCCGGTTTCAGAAATTGCACCTCCCTTGATACATGCTAAATTAATTAAAAAATTGTAAATATATTTGTTGAGTTTTTTTTTCTTTTAATTGTGTATGATTAAGATAAGTCTTATTTTTTGCAGGCCTACGCTTCTTGTTCGATGTGAAAACGACCCTTCAAATCAGCGACGTTGCTTTCTTCCCTTCCCGCACTACACATAGCTACGATCTTTATGCCACTTCGTCGTCCAAGGAAGACATCTTATTTGTCGATCTTTCGGACGGACGGGTGGAGATGATTACGGGTGTAGGGCGGCCTGCAGGACGGGCCGCATGGGGCAACCCCAGACGACCCATCGCAGCAGCAGGCGTCTTCGGCAACTACCTGGCCACAACGGCCGATGGCGCCCTCTTTGTGGTCAACGGGAAAACGAGGACAGTCAACTGCGAGATTGGGTCCATAGTCCATCCGAGGATGATGGTATGGGTCAGAGCACCCTGAGCAGGATTCTACTCATTTCTCTCCTTTTCAATTGCTTCGACTCGACTAGTCCATCGTGATTTGTTCTATTTGCTGAAAAACACGTCTTTTTTTATTTTGTAAAATAAAAACTTTATTTTGAAGCATGAACATAGAAGAGAAAGACCTTTATCCGAATAGTGTTAAAATGGAGCATAATCTTGGGCAAAAAATGGCTGTCGACGTAGAACTTTGGGAATAAAGCGCTATCAAATGAACAACATTCAAAGGGTGACGCTTAAAGATAAATCAGATGACTGGTAAAAGCAGACGAACCGACTTAAATCTTGCATAAGAGCCAACTATTTTGAAAATCTCTCGAAACCGGGTTTCGACCTCCAAAGCATATTTCGTAAAAGGTCCTGCTCTTCTAGGTTTATGTTTGAAGAAACGCGGAATTATTTTCCATACTTTGATGGTTGAATGACTAAATCGAAGATTCTAGTCAGCTTATTTCATTCACCTGCATATCATGCTTTCGAACTAAAGCAGACATGGGCAATTTTCCAATGCAGTTAATTTAAACAGCACAAGTAGTAAAAATATATTGGATCTACACAAACAAAACTGAAAATTGAACTAGTCATTGAGACCATCAAATCCACAATAATCCATGCCAAAGGAGCGAAAGACGTACTAAGGTTCAACTTAAGGGTCCATTTAAATATTATAGTGTTTTTAAGAATTTGTGAAAAAAGCAAAAATAGAAAACAAGAAAACAGAGATATTCGACCGCCCTGCTTTGTATCAAACATATTTGATTACTGCTTCACTTTAAGAGCAAATGAAACTGACTTGATGGTTTTACATTTTAAGACATTTTGCGTAGAGCTAAAGGAAAGCTATGTGCATTTCTCAACTTTAAAAGGAATTATACTCGATAAATAGTGTCAATCATTCGTCTTATTTCGTTTCTGAGTCAATCCCTCTTACAAATGTTTGGCTCAGTAACTATGAATGTAATATGTGTCAGAATTAGATTCGGTGTATCGAATTAGATAAGAATTTATAAGCATTACAAGCAAGCGTCAAGTCAAATCAGTCTTGAGCTAGTCGAAGTGAAGCGAATTTATTCCAAAAGAATCTCGTCAAAGTTATCGAACATCCCTCTAATCGTGTGCGTGGTGAGAGTTCCGTTTTCACATATTTTTGTATTCGTTCCACTCTGGGTTGTGGAAATCATTTCTGTCGCACATCTGTTTCGCCGTTGCAGATGATTTTTCAGCGTTTTCGTCCCGCGAGAAAGCGACAATAAAGGCCGCGATCTCGGAAAACGGCTGCCCGTAACGTCCGTTGTTTTAGAAAATGATTGAGATAGCAAACGATGTACTCTAATAAAATTTGAACAACGCTATGGATGGGAGCAATTCCATAGAACTGCGCTTAGTGGAGCTGCTATTAGAAGAGCTTAATGGCAGAAGATACTATGCCACATTTTTCTAAAAAATTGTTTTATTACATAGCTGGAGGTGTTATGAGGTAATATACCATATGGTAAAGACAAAATGCTTTAGAAGATTCTAATTATTCTTGGAGATATGATAGATTTTTTTTTATATTTTCTTATTTAATAATTTAAATAATAATAATATTTTTTTTCTAATATTTACAAAAAAAATATTAATAAGATCTTCTGGGAAAGTTTATTACCACCTGTTAACATTTCAAATATAAGCTAAAAAGAAAATAAATCAATCAAATTTACAAGAAAAGGTTTTCATTTAAATTTTCTCGAAATTTAATTTTTGTTACATAGCATCTTCTTTCATTAAGTTCGTCAATTGTGGAAAACACATTCGATTTGACATAGCAAGGTTTCAAACACCGATAGATTTATCTTAAACGTAACTTACTAAATCCTGCTGTACATAAGCTTTGATTCAGTCAGACTATTGTGTTAATTAAAGCTTAGTGGTGCTATTGAAATATCAGCAAATGATTTCACATAACAAATTCTAGCTTATCATTTTATTTTTTTTAAATAATTTAAACTACATTTCCTTTTTACTTAATTTATTTATTTTTTCTTTTAAGTTACTATTACGGCCTTCAGGAAACAAAGTTTTGATTCTCATATTGGAGAGAATGCAAGTTCTAAATTTGCTTTTCCACTTCCATTTTCTTTTTTGAAAATATGCTCATTCATTAAATATGGAACAAAATATGTTCTAGCGTTTTTTATATAATTAAGTTATTAAGTAAAAAGAGTTAAAAAATATATGGGGAAGAGACAAGACAGACAAATTTCAAATTTACTACTTTTATTTTCTTATTCCCATTTAGTCCTTCGTATTTTTGTACTTTTGACTATTCAGTTGTATTTATATTTGGTAACTCAGCAGTTTATAGGTTTTATGGAATCGGATACAACTGAAATAATAACTCTCGCAACAACAACAAAAAAAAATACCAGATTACCAAATGTGTTCATTAATTTTCAATGTATGCCTTTAAATTTCATCTGAAAATTATTTGATATTATCCATTGAAGTGGAATTCCGTCGACATTTCTTTTTCTATGATGTGATGTTCATTTTCAAAAATCCATCATTTGTATTTTTGGTCTGAATTGCCTCACTCCACATCACTGACCTCAAAAATAAATCCTGGACAAAGCAGCAGATGACTGCCAGTTGACAAGAATATACCAACTTCTTCAAAAATATCAGGTACTAAAGAAATGACCCTCCTCTGAGAAAGCACAACGAAGGTACTCTTCGATAGGTTGCGGGCAGCCGTTAGTCCATTACCCATGTTGTACATTTATTTGCGGTCGCTGATAAGTGAAGATGATTTTTCTACCAATTATTCGTGTATATACAAATGAGCAAATATTTATTATTGTGATAAAATAATTTAGCCTACTTCTGCCGTGTGTACTTAAAAAATAATGTGTTGTTTTTAACTTTTTCGCGTAAAAGTGCTGAAAACAAGTCACCAACGCCCAATATTCCTTTTCATTTTCTTATCCAGTTATAGCGTTTTCAGGTATGCGTTTTTCTTGTCAGTCTGGAAGAGAATAGGGTGAGGTTTTCGCACAGTTCCGTTTATACAAGTAAGAATAGTAAGTTATATGATGGCTGTTTCAATAGATATTGCAACTTTAAGACATATTTCCATTCGTATTTTCGTTTAAGTCATATTTGTGCATTTAACACTTTTATCTCAATTTTTTATTAATTGAGGAAGGAAACAAACATTTATTGGAAGTAATTTTCTAGAAATAATTAAGCATGTTCCCGCCAACCAATTGTTTTTAGCTTATATTTACTTTCCTGTGATTTTTAGTTTTTTACGTTGTTTTGAACTTCCCTAGCAGTTAATTTTTCATTGTTCCAAATTGGAATATAATTTATTGGGTTAATTAAAATCAAATAACATCTCCTTTTACTTGAACAAGCAATCAAGAACTTTCGCAAGCAATGTAAATATTCTTTGCTTTAACTGAATAGTTTTTTTATATTCCATTATAAAATTAATATACTATATATACATGTTATATAACAGTTTAACTTTTGTTTTTTGAATTTTTAAATTAATTCAATAGTTTAAACACATATTTTTCTTTTGGACTACGTTTGAACACACATTCTCTAAATTTAAAATGCTATATTTGTTTCTTTTAGCTTTTTATAATACTTTCAAATTTAAAAGTAAACAAAGCATATTACTGGTTTGGAAAAATACCCCATTGAAACAGCCGTCATCATAAACTGATTAAGGTATATTTTCTCCTAGAGCCTTTCTAGTCAAAAAAACGCTCTAAAAGAAGGAGACAAATGAGCCACCACCAAATTTCGAAAAGAGTACAATTACAGTTTTACAATGCCTTCTTTTGATTTTTTTAACGCTTGCTCAATATTTCACTCATTTAAACTATGTAAATAATCTTTACCTTTCATGTCACATTTTAAAAAAAGGATTATTTTACAAAGCTCGGGTATATTTTTTATTTGTGCTATAAATTTTGCATTTTATTTCTTCTAAAGTGCTTTTAAAAATCTATTACCATACATCTGAGCTCCTACATTCCGTTAAAGCATGCAGTCCTATTTAATAATTTTCATGGATTGTAAGAGTTAGTTGTAAGATCCTAGTAAATTTGGACCAGTGCCATCAGATCATTATGAATTCGTGTAATTACTGGTGGGCTGTTTTTTCCTAACGTACAATGTCTTTGAAATGACATAGGTTCTAGCAATTCATTATTGTATAAATTTAATAAAACTCAGTTGTTCTGAATAAGTCAGATGTTTAAACATGCTTTGATATTTTTGTAATTATTTATAAGCTGTTTTCTAAAGCGACGTCAAACCACGCCGAAATGTACAGACAGAAATTAAAATAACAATACATTTTCACTCAAAGAAAACCTTTATTATCAAATTAATTGAGAATTACGTTATTCATTTTATTTAAATATAGTAAATTCTTTTAGAAATTTCTGATGGGACGTATTTGAAAGATTGCATTTTCAAACCATTTAGCCATTATTTTTAATCAAAGTAATCAATGATTCGAATAGATGTGAAATGTGAAAAAAAAATTATAAAAAGTTTCACAGTATTTTTCAAAAAAGCTCTCAGTTGTATTAAGCCGATTTAAGATTATCACTCTAGGATAAAGTGACGCTAGCGCTAAGCACTATGCTTTTCGAAAAATTAAAGTTCGTTGCAGCTTCTTTATGGTAAAAGTGAGTTGAAACTTAAAATTTGTATTTGTAACATAAAGATTAAAATAAATCATCGACTGAGACACATCTTGTAGTGAAATTAATCTTTCTAATTTAGTGCGCATGATTTAGAGATATAAAGTGATTTTATCTAAGCCAAAAAAGAAACTGTGAATTAGCGTACAGATTCCTGTGGTTGGTAGGTAGGCTGAATGGATGTATTTCGTCGCCATTTGTTTGCTCAATTTTGCTCAGTTCAGAAGACTGTTTCAGTTGTTTCTAAGAACAGAGAATGGAGTGATATGTATATGTATTATTTTCAGAGTTATTCCTATATTGTCTTAAAAAAAACTATTGTGTTGGTTTTTCTCAAAGTTATTTATTAAAAAAATTGTTTTAAACAAAGACTTTTGTTTTACTTTGTGTTTGTCTGTTTTTCCAGATTTGTCATTATTTTTACAGAACAGTCAATCGATGTGAAGTCACAGTGACGTCTGTCACAGCCTTAGTGTGATATAAATGTGACTCATTTATTTAACCACTTTGTGATGTTTAACTGAGTCTTACTTGATAACTCCTACATGAAGTCATGTCCAGTTTTTCCTGGTCAGTTATTAAAAGAGCTACACTAGTCGCACGACAACATTCGGAAACTAATAATTAAAATATACATAAAGCAGAAATAATTGTACAAAAATTACTTTTAAGTGCATAAATATAATATAAAGATATTTAAAATAACAAATTTAAAATATCTCAAAATACATCAGAAAAACCTAGAACGTTTTCGACCATTACAAGGCCGTCTTCAGTAGGATTTAAATGTTGTTATTATTTTCTTTGCGCTTATTCGAGAATTGTCCAGAAGAAAACATTGCAATTTAAATTTAAATGTTGTACATAAGATGAGATGTCAGATAAAGTTATTCAAATTTTCAACAAAACGAGCTTTCATGTATTATGCAGCAAATATCTCCATACACCATGGATACCGTATGACAGTGCATCGTTATAAGCTGTATCTTTATTAGCAATCATTTCAATTGATTCTCTTATGATAGCTTCCTAATAATTATTTGTACGAAAGATAATTTTTGATTTATTAAAACCTAATTTTATAAGTTGAGTTTGAGCTAATCTTGATAATGCAGTATGAGGCCTATTTAAACTGAAATCTGCTTCATGTTCTTTAATTCTATCACGAAATTTTCTCATTGTAATGCCAACATAAATAGACCAGATTATTCAACATTAACTTGCGAATGTCGTCGCGTAATTAATGTAGGCGCTTAAATGACATCTCATCTTGGGAAGTTAAAAGTTGAGAAACAATAATGAGAAATGATTATTATAAAATTTCCAGCCATTCTAATGTTAAAAGCATTAATTATATACTGTTAGAGGGTTTTTTTTTTTTTTTTTGGTTACTGGCGACTTTATAATATTGACGGCACTGAGGCTTCAATGTCACTTGTTTTATACAGTGGCGGTCAAAAGTTTCCGGCCAGCATAAAATTTTTGGTTAATTCGTAAGTATACCCATATGAAGAGGAATATCAAAGTGATACTTATACACTTTATTGACATAACAGTTAAGAACTTATTTATGGAATAAAAATTAAATATTAATAAATTTAATTGACAAAATTAATTGCAAAAGAAAACGCATGTTCTCAAAAGTTTCCGGCTACCTTGGCAAGTTTAGAAAAAAATGGTGTTATAACAGAAAATAACAGTGATCAACAGCATTTACAATTAGTATTTTGTATTCCTACATTTAGCAAAAAGTACTGCGGCGCAACAACGTGACATCGATTCAAAGAACGGTTGTAGATCGTCAATGTTAAGTTTTGTCTACGGTTCTTGCAATTTTTATGAAAATGCTGCTGAATTGGAATATTGATAGTTCCACACACATTTTCAAGTTAGTTTCAAAGATTTTTATTGGATTCAGATTGGATGATTGGGCTGTCCATTTCAAAAGCGGAATTTTTTTGTGCGAAAGCTAATGCTTGACGAGCTTGCATGTATGCTTTTGGTCGTTATCATGATGAAACAAATAGTTGCGACAACAATTTTTCCTCCAATAAGGCAGCAAATGATCTTGCAAGATATCCTTATGCATTGCACTATTCGTCTTGCCGCAGGTTTCAAATAACGGACAGGCACATTTTCCAGAAAATGCTCGCCACAGCATAACGTGTCCTCCGCCATGCTTCATTGTGGGAATAATATATCTCGCATCTTATCTTTTGTTTTTAGGTCATCGGTTGTAATGTCTATTATCACTCCACAAAAGATTGAACGTCGATTCATCAGAAAATAGTACTTTTTTCCAGTTTTCACTTGACCAGTCTTTGTATTCCTTGGCAAACACCAGTCGGGCCCTCTGAATTTTTTTACTTATGAAAGGTTTTTTAACACTGACTGTTCCATAAAGTTCTACGTCACATAAGCGTCTTGACACTGTAGACAGACTTATTTCAGCAATATTTTAACACCGTAAATCGCGTGGGATTGCAGCGGCATTTTCACGCGGGTCATCAACTGCTTTTCTTCTGATAATTCTGTACACAAGAATAGTCGTTTTCCGGGGTCTCCCCGGACCATGGCAAGTTCCGAAGGCCATGACCATCTTTATATTTTTTTTAAATATCGTTTATAGCAAATTTTCCGATCGACAACTTTGCCGCAATCTCACGAGAGAATTGTCCCTTTAGCGACAAACAAATCACTCGTTTAGAAACAATAAATTGTTAAACTTTTCATTTTTGAAATTCAAATGCGTTATTCACGTTGATTAATTAACAAACATGGCCAAAAAAACACTTTAGCGATAGCAAAAACTAATGGATGACGAATGGCCGGAAACTTTTGCACGCGCGAATTTCGAATTCCTTTCCTTTGCATCAAGTATCTTAAGTATCCAATTAAAATGATTACGTGGTCAGAGGTAATTTGCTTATTCCTAACTTTTAGAGCAATTGTGCTTCTTCTTCGCTGACACGTTCTGTCAAACAAATCAAAGAAACTAACTGGCCGGAAACATTTGACCGCCACTGTATGTCACGTAACGACAATAGGATTCTTAAATGAAGACACATTGTGGGTATTGCATGGTTGATATCGCTCATCCGCAAGAAAAGTGACACATCTTGCAAAATTTAATTTTGTGTTTTATTCCATTAATAGTCTGTCATAGGTACGTCTTGCTACATAAACAGTTTCATAAGTATAGTAATACGGAAAGTCACTTTATTACGCTTTATGTCTATTTGTGACCATAGAATTGGGGTGGATTGTGTGGGGAGGTAAAACTACCCAGCCCTCCAAACCTCATCCTACCTCTTCATTCTTAATGGTTTTATGCTTTTATGCACGTTTTTATTCCTGCATGCAGAGCTAAGTGCTATAATTTCATCTTACAGTAAAACCATGCAACCCCCCCCCCCACACACACACACACACACACCTTTTGCCTCTGCTGCGAAATTTACTTTTGTCGAGATGTGTCACTTTTCTTGCAGGTGAGCGATATTATCAGGTGAATAACACTAGGATGGCCATATCGGTCTATTTGACCGGTAACAAATAAAAATACTTCAATATTAAAAAAGTAAACACTCTGCAGCTTTAGTTTTAATGTCTGTTTTACTATTTTATTATTTATATTACCAATTTGCCAGACATCTTTACACATTTTCTCATCCTTGGACAGTTACCTCTATGTACTCTTAAAAGTAAGTCTTTAAAGAATCAATCTGCTTTTCAAAATTTAAAATCTGTATTATAATTAAAATATGTTAATCGGGCTTTTAAAAATATGTTGAAATATCTTATACTAGCAAACACCGCGGCTTTGCTCGCGTAATAGTTGAAATATGCCAAGTGATATTTGCATGACTATTTTTTATTAGAAGAACACTTTTTGGAATAATTCAAAAATTACAAATTAAGCCACAGTTTGACCAAACTTCATTATAAAAGTGCAATAGACAGAAATGAGATTTTAATTAATAAAAAGAACTAAAACTAATTCCAATTAAATGATAATTTAGAAAGTATTTTGAGACTTTTATGCTCATTTCATACGCTCATTTCAGTATTCATTTGAAGTTTTGAATTTCTTAGAAACCATCTTAACACATTTACATCTTAAAATTAACCATCATGTCGAATTCCAAGCTTCTTGTCTAACAGTCTACCACCTCTCTGGTGTTAGTGGCACGAACATAAAATGCCGAAACAGAGTTGAAATAGAATGTCTCGAAAACTGTTGAAACAGAGACTATCCCCATTAAATTGCCAACATTAACCTTGAAATCAGTTGGTATTTCCTAATATTCTATAGAAAAAGGAACTTAGATGTTTTTAAAGGCTTTCTTGTTGTTCCTGCACGGAAAAAAACTGTTTTGTTGAAATTACTAAACTTTGGTTCATAAAGCTCCATCCAAATATTTTGGTTGGAATGGTTAAATTTTGGTTAGATTAACCAAATTATTTTGTTAATTCAACAAATCGTTTGGTTAGTCCACCCAAAATTTGGTCATTCCAAAATATTTGGATGGAGCTATATGAACCAAAATTTAGTAATTTCAACAAAACCGTTTTTTTCCATGTCCCAACCAGGTGGTAGTGACACCGGCATAACATATAGCCCGTATAGGATCAGGGACTATCACTCTTGATTCGCAACCAATAACTTCTATAATCGGTTTATTATTTCCTGAGATTCCATAGAAATCGTAATTTAGAACTCTTTTAGAATGCTTTTCGCTCCTTCCCTTCTCTTCACCCCTTTTTAATTTCGAATTTATTTTCGACTGTTCTTAGAGGACATTTATATTTTATAAGTAACTACCGTGCTATATTTAAAGTTTCTAGCCTCTTCAGTGCCGCAGAAATCGCAATTTAGAAAGTTTTTTGCTCCTGCAAACCTCGACATAAAACATAGCTTATGTTTGAGCAGTTTCTATGACCATCAATTTGCAACCATTATGTTTGAAATCAGTTTCGTATTTCATACGATTGCATAAAAATCGTAATTTAGAACGCTTTTCGCTCACTTCATCCTTTTAAATTTAGTATTTTCTTTCGACAATTCTTAGAAAGCATTTGCATCTTTGAAGTAATTACCATTCCAAATTTAAAACATTAGACACCCTCAGTAACACAAAAAACGCAATTTAGAACATTTTTTGCTCCTGTAACCCCCAGGTGGTAGTGACAACAACGTAAAATATAGGCTATGTTGGAGCGGGGACTGTCACCATCAATTTGAAACCATTACTTCTGAAATCGGTTTATATTTCCTGAGTTTGCATAGAAATCGCTATTTAGAACGTTTTTAGAACGCTTTTCGTTCATTTTCACCTCTTTTAAATTTCAAATTTTTAAGGAACTCTTCTCAGAGAGTATTTACATCTCATAAGTAATTACGATGCCAAATTTCAAGTTGCTAGCCCCTTCAGTATCACAAAAATCACAATTTAGAACTTTTTTAAAATGCAACCGCAAGGTGGAAGTGACGCTGACATGAAATAGATCCTATATTGAAGCAAGGGCTGTCATCATCAATTTCCAACCTTTACTTTTGAAATCGGTTGGGTACTTTCTGAGATTGCGTAGAAATCACAATTTAGAACGTTTTTTTAGAACTCTTTTCGCGCGTTTTCATCTCTTTTAAATTTCGATTTTTTAGGAAATGTTATTAGAGATCATTTGTATCTTATAAATAACTGCCCTGCCTAATTTCAGGATTCAAGGCCCTTCAGTAACACAAAAATCGCAATTTAGAAAGTTTTTGCATCTGGAACTCCTAGGTGGTAGTGACACCGACATGAAATAGAGCCTATGTTGAGCAAGGGCTGTCATCATCAATTTGCAACCATTGCTTTTGAAATAGCTTAAGTACTTTCTGAGATTGCTTAGAAATTGTCATTTAGAACGTTTTTTAGAACACTTTTCGCGCATTTTCATCCCTTTTAAATTTCGAATTTTTTAAGAAATGTTCTTAGAGGTCATTTATATCTTATAAGAAACTACCATTCCAAATTCCATGTATCTGGGTCCTTCAGTAACACAAAAATCGCAATTTCGAACGTTTTTTTGCTCCTGCACCCCCTTTAGGGGTAGTGGCACCAATATAAAATGTAGCCTATGTTGGAGCAAGGGTAGTCACCATCATTTTGACACTATTATTTTTGAAATCGGTTTGGTACTTCCTGAAATTGCGTAAAAATCGCCATTTAGAACGTTTTTCAGAACGCTTTTCGAACATTTTCACCCCTTTTTAATTTCGATTTTTTAAAGAAATGTCCTCAGAGATCCTTAGTATCTTATAAATAACTACCATTCCAAATTTCATGTTTCTAGGCCCTTCAGTAACACAAAAATTGCATTTTTAGAACGTTTTTTGCTCCTGCACACCCTTTTGGCTAGTGGCACGGACATAAGATATAGCCTATGTTCTAAGTTGGACTAACACCATCATTTTGATATTATTACTTTTGGAATCGGTTCTGTAGTTCCAGAGCTTACCTCCTACAAATAAACAATTTTTACCTCTTTATAATATTAGTATAGAAGTATAGATAAAGGAATAGTAGACTTAACATTCCAGAAAATATGTCCTGTAGTGCGTACGCAATACAACATACTATACAAAAACGTTTTAGCTCGAGCTAGAGCATCTTCAGTTTTGATTTTCAAATGCTTTGCTTTTCTTATTTATCTCATTTAAGATTGACATGTTTTTTAAGATTTCTTTTTTTAAAAGACTGACCAACATATCTTAATGATAATAAAGATTTTAAATGTTGAAAAGCAGATTGATTTTTTTTTTTTTTAAGACTTATTAACTGTCCAAGGAAGCGAACATATATAATGATGTCTGACAAAATATATAATATATAAAATATATAAAAATATATAAAATATAAATAAATAATATAATATAATAAAATTTTCAATTCGAACTAGAAAATTCTTCAGGAAAAATTTTAAATGTATGCCACATAAAACAGTGCTAAACAGTTCAAGAATTTAACATAAAAATTAGTTAAATAAATAAGTTAAACACTTTTAAGTGAGATTTCTGGTGTAAAATATTTTTATAAAACTTAATTTAAATGTATGCCAAATGGAAATAAGTTAAATAAATAATTAAACAGTTTTAAGTAAAAATTCTGGTGTAAAATATTTTTATAAAACTTAATTTAAATATATGCTACAGAAATAAGTTAAATAAATAAGTTAAACAGTTTCAAGAAAAAGTTCTGGTGTAATGTATTTTTATAAAACGTGAGTAAAATTTCCAGCCGTTCTAATGTTAAATGGTTGGTTGTATTTATGCCGGCCAATTATCAACACGTGGGATATAGGCCCTAAGGGGGAGTGCCTTCCGTGGAGGTCTTTCTAAGGGAACCTAACCCGTATTAACGCTTGGAGAACCAAGGTTCGAAGAAAACCACGAAAACTCCGAACGATTAGGCCGACGGGCGCGATTGGGATCGAACCCAGCACCTCCCGTCTACAAGCTTCGAGAGCAGAACCTCTCGGCCACTGGTGGGGCCCTAATGTTAAATGGATTTCTTTGTATTGGCGATTTCCCTCGCTGATAAAAAATATACTTCTAATTACTTAAAAGTCTACAAAAAGAGTATAGCTTTTAGATAAGGCATTTATTTTACAAAGAGAGGATACATATTGAAATGCAAAATTTAATTTTTATATGGGTCTATTTCTTTTAAGTTATATTTAGAAATATGTTATCCTGCATCTAAGACGGACATAAAAAAAAATCTTTTAAGACCAAATCTTATACAGTTATGATACTTTGAATTTTGTGAAATTTCAGAGTTTTCCGGAACTAAAGCGGAAATATGTTGTAAAACATTAGTTTGAATTCATTTTTCACATCCTCTATTGATTACCTTATTTGCATTAAATTTGAATCTAACTATTGTACTACAAGTTATATATTTAAAATATTGCTATAAATTACGTTGTTAATTATTGAAATATGCTTATTAACCTTTGACGGGCGCATTAAGTTTATACATAGGTGTCAAGTTGGTCGGAATTAATTTTCGTTGAACGAATTGTAATACATAACATGCAGGATTATGAAAACAAAATTTATTAATTCTTTTTTAAACTTTAGATATATGTAACACAATAATATGTTTTAATTTTATGTAAAAATTATATTTTATAGTTCTCCATCGTGTGGTATCCAAAGCGATATAAGTAAGCGTCCTATCTTAAATGGGAGAGGTAACCGCAAGATTAAAGGCGAGGTCACATCAATCAAGGTCGCACGCCAATTAGCGGACGGGATTAAAAAACTACAGGAAGATGCCTAACTGTTTTCTTACTTCATACCACTAAAATTGTAAAGTTTTTTTTTCACCTTCATTAATAGCTGAAACGTCCTTGACAAGGCGAAGAAAACTTCGTTGTGTCAAGTGCATCTGGACCCCTCCCTCGCTATGCCATTATTTTGCAATAAATCTGGTAAACAAAATGCAGTTCCATGAGTGACTAAAGATTTAGAAAATATGTGCAGATGGTAGATATCCTGTCATATATGACGTCACACTAAAAGCCCGCGTATGTGGATTATCACCCCGTCCACAAGATGGCGAAACTGTGTTAATTTACGTCCGATTCCAGTATTAAGTTTGTACGCTTACTTATATCGCTTTGGTGGTATCCACCTGAAACTGACGTATTATCCAAGCATTTCATTGGCTGTTCGGGAAAAGGCTTTTCCATCGTCAGTTCTGACGGTCTGACGACCCATTTTAAATGAAATTTCACTCATAAACTTCTAAACATCCCACAATATTACTTTTTACACCATCGTATAGAGAAAAAAATGTACTTTTATATAAAATTTGTTTGAAAGCTGTATCTCAATTTATTTCTGAGTTATTAATTATTTTTGTAGTTTTCTATTACTTTTTTCTCATAGTGGCAACAGAAGTATCCATCTCTGTTGAAAGTAAAGGGAAATACAGATTACTGTATAGACCAATCAGAAAACGAATAAAATGCGGATTAAACCAATAAAAAGCTTCAGATATGCTGTTGATTTCCTACCCTGACGAGGACAATAACCATTTTTCCAAATCGTTAAAGAAAAAACTTTGGTTGCTGGGAGTAGGCATACGACCGCAAAGGGTTAATACTTTTTTTAAATATTTAACTTCACTTAATAAAAATTGTAAATGTGATAAATTACGATAGCTGAAAATAAGGAGGTTTGGAGGTTTGACCCGGGTCAAACATCCCACAGCTGCCATTTTGAGAATATATATACAGTCGGACCTCGTTAACGCGACACCCGGTTTTCACGTCACTCCGCTTATCACGTTAGTTTTTCAAAGTCCCGATTTTCTGTATATGATTTTAATGTAAATAAACTCCGGATTTTACGTCGTTGAATAATTTTCGACTCCGGATATCCCGACGGTTTAGGAAAATTGTCCATTTTTTCATCATCCATCTTATAAGCACGGAAATTAACCGGTAAGAAATGTCTTAGCCAAACTTTACACAAAAGTGTCTAAAATATCCATTGAGATAAATGAGAAATTTTACTTCAATCCTTTATCTGAATCAATAAACCGACACACTATGAATGATCCACTTAAGCTCCAGATAGACGTGTCAGTCTCCTCGCAGTCTTTTTGTTCTGGTCAGGCGGCGCTTTCTTGTGGTTACACAACATTTTTCATCCGACTAAAACCACGAAGCATTGCATTGCATTCAAACGATCAGAAATTATCTAACATCCATTTCTGAAACAACGAATATTGATTACAATTCCTTATATAATAATGAAAAAAGAATTGTAGGAAGCACATCTAGGGATAAGCAAACCTTAATTCATTAATATTTCATGTAACAATAAAAAGCAAGTCATCATAAATCTAATTTTTATTCTTTTGAATTTTGTTTTTGTGTTTATTTTGTTTAATAATAATGTTTTATTGCTTAAAACTGCAAGAACAGTTATGAATTTAAAATTGTCTTAAATTAATTAAAAACATAGCTTTTTATAAGCATATTTTTCTCCAACTCCGGTTACCGCGACACTCCGTTTATGACATTTTTTTCTAGTCATTAGAGTGTCGGGATAACGAGGTTAGACTGTATATATACAAAACATAACGCAATAATGATAGCAAGTTCAAATTGACTGCTTTATTTTTTTAATCATTAAAGGAACTGTGCTTTACAGCAAAGTATCTGGATTTACTTTATGTAAACTTACGATTTACAAACGGAAAACTTGCTTTTTGAGGGAAAAATTGCAAGATTCCACATTCCTTTTTCATTATCGATGTCATTGGCTAAAAAATAATTTTATTGACTTTTTTATATAAAATTTTATTGCATGAATTTTTAAATAAAAATTTTATTTTATTTTTTAATTAAAAATTTTTATTTTAGAAATATCGATGGCTAAAATCTGTATTAATGGAGATTTTAAAATATATTTTATAATTACAATTATTATACAAATTTGTAAATAAAATGTTATTTTAATTTTTAACTGAAAATAAAGGCAGTGGCTCAAATATCCCGTATGGTCAAACATCCCCAGTCCCTCCAATAATTGTCAAACTTGAATTCCTTTATTAATTTTAATTTAAGATACAAAGAAGAAAATTCTATTTCCGACATATATAATATGTGTTGATGAACACAAAATTTGCGTAATTTATAATGCATGAAAAGAAAGTTTAATTTCAATTAAATGCATTAAATACTAAGCAATTATAGGTTTTCAAAAATGCAAAACAAATTTTAATATATGCATATATAAATCAAATGTTTAATTTTATTAAAGTAATAACGAGAACTCAAATAGAGGTGAAAAATCCTTTTGTTGAATTTATTTTTCATATCATTTATTTATTGATTACCATTTTTTGCATTAAGTTTGAATCTTACGATTATATTTGCAGTTTATATTTAAAAAAGAACGATATAAATTATGCTCTGAATTACTGATATTGAAGCAGGTTTATATTACTATATATTTTTTTTAATATTCAAATCCAATTATTAAACATTGTAAATGTGATCAATTACACTAGATAAAAATAAGGTTTGACCCGTGCCAAGCATCCCACAGCAGTCATTTTGAATGAAAAATATAAAAACACATGGAAATAACGAAATAAGTTCAATTTAACTGCCTTATCTTTTTAATCATTAAATAAAATATATTCTAAAGCAACAATACCTCGATTAACTTTATTTAAACTAGCATGCTAAATTGAGATTGGCAAACGGAAAAATTTCTTCTTGAAAGAGAAATTGCAAGATCCCACGTTTCTTTTTTATTACCAATGTCAATGGCTAAAAACAATTTTAATGATTTTTTAAAATAAAATACTATTAGATAAATTTTAGGTAATTTTTTTTTAATTTTTTAATTGAAACTTTATTTTTTTTTAAATCTTAATTGCTAAAAACTATTTTAATGGGGTTTTTATATAAGATATTACTATTATTATTATTATATAAAATTTTAAATAGAATCCTGTTTTATTTTTTTTTATTAAAACTAAAAAAAAAATAAAATAAAATAAAGGCAGCGGGTTAAACATTACCAGTCACCACAATAATTGTCAAAATTCAATTCCTTTTTTGCTTTTAATTTAGATACATAGAAGAAAACGTTTTCCAATACGCATAATATATTTTGATTATCACAAAATATACGCAAATTATAATGCTTGAAAAGTGAGTTTAATTTAAATTAAATGTATTAAATATTGAGTAATTATAGGTTTTAAAAAATACAAAATAAATTTTAATAAAAAATATATAAATGAAAAGCTTAATTTTCCAAATAAATAAATAACGAAAAGTAAAATATTGGTAAATAGTAATATGATAAATTTTATTTTCTTAAAATTGATTTTAAAAAATTATTTTTTCATATCCAACGGTATATATTTATTTATTTAAAAAATTTTCCACAGTAACTCAATTTTGATCACAGACAAAAAATAGAAAGAAGATTAAACTAATAAATAATAACCTCAAAAATAATAATAATATTAAATTAAGTTGTATAAAATAATAAGAAGAATAAGATAAGAATAATTTGCAAAAATTTTAGCAGATTTTGTTGGAAATACTATAAGAAAAACGGAAGAAAATGCGTACTGTATGAGGATGAACACAAATAAATAGCACTCCCTATAAAACATACACACAGGTATACATATATAAATATTAGTAAAAATATGCGAAGTTATTGCAAATATGGGCGCTAAAGCAGCTCTCAAAAGATGCAATCTATACTAATATTATAAAGAAGTTAAAATTGTTATATTTGTAGGAAGTAAGCTCTGGAACTACCGAACCGATTCCAAAAGTAATGGTATCAAAATGTTGTTACAGCGGCAGTGTTGGCAGTGTTAGTCCAACTAAGAACATAGGCTATATCTTATGTCTGTGCCACTGGCTAAAAGGGGGGCAGGAGCAAAAAACGTTCTGAAAATGCGATTTTTGTGTTACTGAAGGGCCTAGAAACATGAAATTTGGAATGATGGTTACTTATATGATACTAATGATCTCTAAGGACATTTCTTTAAAAAATCAAAATTAAAAAGGAGTGAAAATGCGCGAAAAGCGTTCTAAAAAACGTTCTAAATGGTGATTTATTTCAGTAAGTACCAAACCCATTTCAAAAATAATGGTGTCAAAAATATGGTGACAACCCTTGCTCCAACATCTATATCTATACAAATCTATACTAATATTATAAAGAAGCAAAAATTGTTCATTTGTTGGAAGTAAGCTCTGGAACTACCGAACCGATTCCAAAAGTAATGGTATCAAAATGATGGTGCTAGTCCAACTTAGAACATAGACTATATCTTATGTCTGTGCCACAGGCCAAAAGGGGGTGCAGGAGCAGAAAACGTTCTAAAAATGCGATTTTTGCGTTACTGAAGGACCTGGAATCCTGAAATTAGGCAGGGCAGTTATTTATAAGATACAAATGATCTCTAAGAACATTTCCTAAAAAATCGCAATTTAAAAGGTGTGAAAATGAGCGAAAAGCGTTCTAAAAAACTTTCTAAATTGCGATTTCTACGCAATCTCAGGAAGTACCAAACCGATTTAAAAAATATTGGTGGAAAACGATGGTGTCAGTCCTCGCTCCAACATAGGCTGTATTTCATGTTGTTCCACTACCCCAAAGGAGGTGAAGGAGCAAAAAACGATCTAAATTGCGTTTTTTGTAATACTGCACGGGCTAGCAATTTGAAACTAGGCATGGTAGTCAGAGTTGGGCAAAATCGTAAGTGCAATTATCTTCAATGTAATTACAATTTAATCGAGTGTAATTAATTATAGTTAAAATAACATGCTGTAGTTGGAACTGCCCCATTCGATTATGTGACGAAATTTCTGCGTTTGAATGTATTTAATTATAATCAATTACATGCAATTAACTTGTAATTTCAACGCGGATAATTGAAATTACAAATTTGCCCAACTCTGATGGTAGTTACTGATAAGATATAAATGATCTCTAAGAACATTTCCTAAATATTTCAAAATTTAAAAGGGGTGAAAATGGACGAAAAACATTCTAAAAAACGTTCTAAAGTGCTATTTCTACGCAATCTCAGAAAGTACCCAACCGATTTCAAAAGTAATGGTTGGAAATTGATGATGACAGCCCTTGCTCCTATATAGGATCTATTTTATGTCAACGTCACTACCACCTTGCGGTTGCATTTAAAACAACGTTCTAAATTGTGATTTTTGTGATACTGAAGTTGCTATCAACTTGAAATTTGGCATAGTAATTACTTATGCGATGTAAATGCTCTCTGAGAAGAGTACCTTAAAAATTTGAAATTTAAAAGGGGTGAAAATGAACAAAAAGCGTTCTAAAAACGTTCTAAATAGCGATTTCTATGCAATCTCAGGAAATATAAACCAATTTCAGAAGTAATTGTTTCAAATTGATGGTGACAGTCCCCGCTCGAACATAGCCTATATTTTACGTTGTTGTCACTATCACCTGGTGGTTACAGGAGCAAAAAATGTTCTAAATTGCGTTTTTTGTGTTACTGAGGGGGTCTATCATTTTAAATTTGGAATGGTAATTACTTCAAAAATGCAAATGCTTACTAAGAATTGTCGAAAGAAAATTCCAAATTTAAAAGAATGAAGTGAGTGAAAAGCGTTCTATAAGCGCTCTAAATTACGATTTTTATGCAATGGTATGAAATACAAAACCGATTTCAAACATAATGGTTTCAAAGTGATGGTGATAGAACCTGCTCAAGCATACGCTATATTTTATGTCGGTGCCACAACCCCTAGAGGGTTGCAAGAGCAAAAAACTTTCTAAATTGCGTTTTCTGCGGTACTGAAGAGGCTAGAAACTTTAAATATAGCATGGTAGTTACTTATAAAATATAAATGTCCTCTAAGAACAGTTGAAAATAAATTCGAACTTAAAAAGGGATGAAGTGAATGAAAGGAGCGAAAAGCATTCTAAAAGAGCCCCAAATTACGATTTCTATGGAATCTCAGGAAATAATAAACCGATTACAGAAGTTATTGGTTGCGAATCAAAAATGATAGTCCCTGATCCTAAACGGGCTATATTTTATGCCGGTGTCACTACCACCTGGTTGGCAATAACAACAAGAAAGGCTTTAAAAACATCTAAATTCCGTTTTCTATAGAATATTAGGAAATAACAACCGATTTCAAGGTTAAAGTTAGCAAATTAATGGTGAGAGAGTCTCTGTTTCAACATTTTTCGAGACATTCTATTTCAACTCTGTTTCGGCATTTTATGTTGGTGCCACTAACACCAGAGAGGCGGTAGACTGTTAGACAAGAAGCTTGGAATTTGACATGATGGTTAATTTTAAGATGTAAATGTGTTAAGATGGTTTCTAAAAAATTCAAAACTTCAAATGAATACTGAAATGAGCGTATGAATGAGCATAAGTCTCAAAATACTTTCTAAATTATCCTTTATTTGGAATTAGTTTTAGTTCTTCTTATTAATTAAAATCTCATTTCTGTCTATTGCACTTTTATAATGAAGTTTAGTCAAACTGTGGCTTAATTTGTAATTTTTGAATTATTCCAAAAAGTGTTCTTCTAATAAAAAATAATCATGCAAATATCACTTGGCATATTTCAACTATTACGCGAGCAAAGCCGTGGGGTTTGCTAGTATATTATATTCAAACAATGCATGAAAAATAACTTAAATTTTAAGAGCAGGTGTATATAGTTGTAAAACTTAATGAAAAAAAATTAACATAAAAAGAACATATCAAAGTTACAAGCTGAACTATATGCCTTTACTCTTCAGCAGGCGGGAAGGCATTACAGACTCCACTCCTTATTTTAAATTGAATTATAAAGTACTTTTGGCAGGTTTTGTATCATTAGACAGTTGATTTTGATGTGTTCTATTTTTGCATATAACCCCCCCCCCCCCCTGCCAATAGATTTATACTATACATATACAAAAGAGTCAATAATGGCTATAAGTAACAAATAACAATAAGAAAGTGATAACACTAATTTGTGTAAAATAAATTTTATTAAAAGTCATAATAATTTTGAATACATAAATACTATTTAGTTTTCGAAACAGTTCGAGAATTGAACATTTTTAAACAACATATTTCTCCATTGAAATTGAATTATTTACGAAATTTTTTAACATTACAGATTTTTGAATTTCACAGCAACAAATATGCAAATTCAAGAAGAATAAAATTTTAAAAGTTGAGAAATATTAAAATTAAAACAAAGGATTTTTTTTTCATTTCGTTATAACTGTTACCATTACTGGTTTATGTTATCAACCCTTTCGTGACGAGCATCCCGTATACGTGACGAACTCAGAATCCGTAAAGACTCAGAATCCTTGATTATTCCTACCAATAATTTTTAATTGAAATTTTTGTGTTATTTAATCAAAGCCTTTCTGCGTGGGGGTGATTTTGGTTCCGAAAACTCCGAAAAATTAAGGCAGTCATTTCCGAAAATTAAAAAAATCGGTCATAAACCCTAAAATTCGGACATAAAATTTCGACAAATGGTCGCCGAAAAAAATTAATTTCGTCAATCGTTCGAAGAGAAATCGCCAATTTCGTCAAAGGATCGCGGGAAAAACGCAAATTTCATCAGAAGATCGCAAAAAACCAATAAGTTTCGTCAAAGGCTCGGGAAAAAACTCGATTTTCGTCCAGGGATTACAAAAAAAGGCGAATTTTGTCAAAGAAGCGCGGAAAAAATGTAAATTTCGTCAAAAAATTGCGAAAAAATCGCAAATTTCGTAAAAAGATCGCGGAAAACCGCAAATTTCGTCAAAAGATTGCGGAAAAACCGCAAATATCGTCGAAGGAGCGCGAAAAATACACATAGTTCGTGCCGGGAGTGGATTCCCCCCCCCCCTCCTCTGTTGTAATCTTTCAGAAAATTTGCTATGAATTTCAGAAGAAAAAAAAATTACTTAGAATCACCCCGGTTTCTGCGATTACATAGGCAAAAATTTCTATTCTGAAAAACCAGTGATCAATTATTTTAAATTTCTGTAAAAGACGCTCGTCGTGGAGGAGTTAAGTAACTTTCATTCTGCATATGTTGTCTGCATTTATTTTTATCTTTAATCTACCATCCAACATACAAAATTAACATGAATTCGGCCACCCAAGGCATATTTTAAAAAAAATGGAATAACTATTGAAACAGAGATGCGTAGCACGAATTTCTAATGCATTCTAAATTTTAATGTAATTCAATTTTTATGAAGATACCCCCAACCTTTCCCCTCACTTTTACAAAGTTACTATTGAGTACACACTTGTAGACCTTTAAATCTCATTCATGACTAGATATTTTAAGTTTATCTGCAAAAATATTAAACTATCAGGGATGAGAGCGCTCCGACCCAAATGGCCGATTGCTACCACTAAACTTCAATAGTATTCTTTCTTTTATTAAATCTCAGAAATTCTGTAATTAAATACGGCGAGAAATACTATTAAAATGTAGTGGTAGCAATCGCTCATTTGGGTCGGAGCGCTCTCATGCCTGAACTACACATATATCGATTCCTTTTTTTTCTTTTGAAGGCCCGCTCCTAAAAACATTTTTGTTATGCCAAAAAATTAACGAAAAAAAAAAAAAACCACTCGCCTGACTTGCATCTGAAAGGTCCCCAACAAACACGGCACAATATTGTTGCTCTCAGCTGTGCTCACAACGCTGTGAAACCATTTAACTAAAGAATAAAAGAGATATAACATAAAATTTTGAGTACCATGCTTTTAATCCAAAATTTAATATGATTTCATACAAAAATGGAAAATAAAATTCTGTGCCTGGAATTTGTTCCTAGGCTCTTCCTTTTATGCAATTCCTTTTATGCATAATTTGAACTAAATCGCTTCGTTAGATATGCGATTTAAAAACGGCCTGGCTTAAGGAAACACCGCCCAGGAAATATTTGAATATGTACGTTACCATCGACAAAAAACTTCGTGAAAAATTTGTGCAAAATCTATTCGTTAGATATGGGATTCCGATCGAAAACATTAAGTAATATTTTTGCCCTGGACCTTGCCCCTGACAAGATACGGCTCTGAAAATGCGTAAATATTGCACATTGACAATGAATTTGTGTGCAAAATTAGTTCATTTGATAATGAGATTTCAATCCAAAACGTAAATAAATGTTTTTGCCCCTTGAGCCTACCTTTGATGAAATACATCATTGAAACTACATGAATATTGTATTGCTATTGACAATGAACTTGTAAGCAAAATTTTAGGAAAATCCATTCGTTAGATATGTGGTTTAAATCAAAACGCTAAAGAATACTTTTCCCTGGACCCTGCCCCTAATGAGATACGGCCCTGAAAATGAATGAATAATTGCATTGCCATTCACTATGAATTTGTGTACGAAATCGTTTCATTATGTATATGATTTCAATCAAAAACGTAAAGGAATGTTTTTTGCCTCTTGTGCCTACCTTTGATGAGGTACGGCCTCTAAATCACATGGAATTCGGCAATGAATTTGCGTGCAAAATTTGAGCAAAATCGTTGGTTTGTTAAATATGCGATTTCAGTCAAAAACATAAGAAACCATTTGTGAATGTTTTTGGCAATAAACTTATATGGAATGTTTAAGAAAGTTCGTTTCCTCAGAAATACATCAAAATTCGACTGCAAGATTCGACCCAGGCACACATACAAACAACAAACGAAGTTAAATAAAAACGTGTCATGAGGTGAAAAATTTTTTGGTTGTTCCATAGAAAAAACGTTTGTCCATAGACGATTTTTACTCTTTCTAAATATTGGAAATTTTGGACGTGTGCTTTTTTGTTGGGAACCATTCAATTTTCAAAAGTGGCTCCTAAGTTTTTTGACCTAGTAAAAATTTAAATAACATAATACATAAGGAAAGGCTTTTTTCATAATTCTTTGTGGATGATGAATTTAATTTTACACATTCCCGACTGCTGATGTCAATTTACGTCATTTGGATTTCTGTAACACCAGCTACGGGGGTTCCTCTTACATTTTTTATATTACATTATTTCTCAAAAATATACACAATATTCGTGTTTATACAATAGGTGGACTATGCATATAAATTGATCGAATATAAACAAAACCATTATATGCGTCCATTTATAATATAAAAGCTAATGCAGGAAATATTTTTGTTAAATAATGCAGCAATGAAAGAGTTACGCACATAGCTGGGGCTTACTTAAAAAGGACGAAAACATGCGATAGCGAAAGTGTTAATAATATCATAAATGCTTCTCGATAAAAATAAATTTTGGAAAGTACTCAATACAAAATTTGAATGAGTGCATTTCGGATTTATGTTTATTAGGAACTGACAAACGCAACTGCAGACGTCGAGTCTTGCCTTACAGTGAAAGTATGCTTCCTTTCTTAATGATCAGACAGTTAACAAACAATATGCTGTAGAAGCAGCTACAACGTTACAGCAAGAATGCTGTAAAAACTAAGTGTTTTATCCCTGAAAGTATTGTAAAGAGGATAATGTCTTCCTCCTCCATGCTTCTCTCTTTTTAAATAGACACTTCGGAGTCACTGTAAGCGCACTGTTACATTGAGGCATTTTCGGATGCTACACTGAAAGTGTGAATTGTATATACATATTTCAAAACACACTAATCCACAGCAATATTAAGCAATACTTGGATTCAGTGCATCAACCCAGATGTAAGATCGTCGCTGCGATGCAAGACATGCTGAGAGATGCAAAACATTTTTTTTTAGACACATAATCTTAGAATATTATCCAAGGACTCTATTTTCTTTTTTTTCAAACATGCTATAGATATAAGTTTCTCCATTGCACAGTGGATCGACCTTCTTGGATCATTTTCCCCCATTGAGTAACGCTGCCATCATTCTTTTCTACATAGGGCCCAAGTACCGGTGCTCTTCCTAAAGTGGCCCCTTCTCGTCCAAGAGTTGATCTAGCGACAACGGATACGATTATCCCGGCATCTCGTAAGTATTGTGGAGGAACCACGAAGCTAGTGCGGAAGTCGAAGAAAGGATCAAAGCCTGTAGCAGGGCGAGAACGACAAGTCTTTACTTTTTGTCCACCGCACGTCAAGGTAACCTTGCAGAAAGAATCAAGCACATCTGCAAAAGTAAAAGAAAAGAGGTCAATTTAAAAATCCTGCATACCTTGTTAGCCCCCGGTATGCTATTTCTTTCTCCTAGCTAATAAAATTTCGTCTCCAAAAAATAATGTTACTTTGTATAATCCAGCCGTAAAACAAAGAAGATGTATCACTGCACTGTTAAATACTGCATTGAATTTTTTTCAACTTCCAATCATCGCACATTTAATTTTTTATACTGTCGTATTGGGGGGGGAAGTACTTCTAAATGCAATTTGTTTGAAAACTGCAAGTCCATTTATTTTTGAGGTATTAATTTGTTTGTAGTTTTTAGCCGCATTTGTTTAATGAAGGCAACCCAAGTACTCCATTTCTGTAGAAAGTAAATGGAAAATAGCAATTATATATTTTTGTTGCCATTTTCTCATAAAAACAAAAAAAAGTAATTAAACTACGTGCTATTTTGAAAAACTATAAATGAATGATTTCTGATAAAACATGGAGCTTTTATAAACTAAATTTAATTTTAAGTATCTATATTAATATTACAAACAAATGAAGGCATATGAAAAATTAGAGAACCGATTTTTTTTGGTCGAGTTTCTTGAATGACGAAATTTTTTTTTTTTTTTTTTTTTGATTTGTGTATTTTTCAGCGATAGTAATGTCCTATGCGTACTCTACTGTATACGATATTGTTTAATACAGGATCGCAAATGAGGAATTCTTCAGCGTATGCGGATGACGTCATTTTACATAAAATAAAACCGCGTGTTTTAAGTCATACTACTGAACTACAGTAGAGTCCCGATTATTCCAGTCCCGCTTAACCGAGTTGCCGCTTTAACGGAGTTATTTTCTTCTGATAGACTGATGCTTCTATTATTATGAAACAGTCATTATAAATGAAGTGTTAAGAAAAGATGAAAGAGCAGTCGGAAAAAGTTAGAACTCTGATTTTCTGGTCAGAATGGGAGAAAAAAAGGGCCCTTTTTTCCCTCCATTCTGACCAGAAAATCAGAGTTCTAACTGTTTACGATTGCTCTTTCATCTTCACCTAACACTTCATCTATAATGGCTGTTTCATAATAATAGAAGACATCAATCCATCAGATGAAAAGGGCCCATTCTAAAGGTATAAGTTTGATTAACTCGGATAATCGGGACTCTACTGTATCTATATTTATATACATATACATTTCTTTTCATCAAGGGCGACACTAAATTCTGAAAAAGCTGAATTCCTGTTCTCTAGTTAGATATATCTAAATTGATACTTTTTAAATTTGCATTACCTATATGCTTTTAGATTAGAACTCTGTAAAAATGTTCGAGGGCTGCTGAGGAGAATAATAAAATTCATTAGTTTTCAATATTAGAACAAATGTACAGTAACATTTTAAAAGAATTTGTTATCAATTTTAAGAACGTTAGTTCCACAACTGGCACTGAGTGTCATTCTAAAATTCGTAAGATTATCGTTATTTAGTAGATTAATTCTTGCTCGTTCCCTCGCAACCTTCTTACTCAAGTCACAGAACCCCTTAGAAAACTCAATTTTCTCTTCGTGTAAATGCGTAGTACATTTAGTACCATTCAAAATTAACTAATGACTTAGCAAAAAGTACATTAGACAACTGTAGGTGCAGAACTGCAAACTTCTCCATTTTGGTATTTACTAATAGCTTAGTGCGGGAAGCTTGAACTTTGTAATGTGTGAGTGTTGTGAAGTTTTTTGAAGTCATCAACGAACACACACACGAACATCTTCCAACAGTCAAGTTGCCCCCATTATGCCGGAAAAGAGCCCAACGAAGTAGCGTAACCAGAGGGTAGGTGTGTCATATGTATATCACAATTTCTATATAGGAATTTTCGCCTAATTTAAATCGCAAAATTATGCGCTTAAATATGGCAAAACTTATTATATTAAAACAGTGCTGTAGCCCATAACCTCCTCCCCCTCCTTCTGGCTACGCCTTTGCTCAAACGAAGGTGTTCCCAGTTACATACAGCTGTGTCATATGAATTAAGTAGAAAAATATGAAGTAAGATAGCTCACCTTTGTGTAAGGGTCTAAGGTGACGCTTATGGGCTTCATCGTCGAGTCGTAAGTGTCTTGCTTTGATTACATGAATTGCGAGGCGGCTCTGAGTGGGACTGTACAGGAGACCGATTAAGATCTGACCCAAGTTTTTCACAGGCTGCAACGAAAGAAACAAATTAACAGCGTTTTATACAAAATGTGGAAATAAAAGAAAATAATAGGAAAGTTATAGTCGCAAAGAATTATAAATGCTATTGCATAAAACTGCATATTAGTTAATACATTCAATGTCAACTACAACTCGTTGCAAGCGATCTAGCTAGGAGACCGACGAATTATGAGTTCTAAAAAAACTCATAATTCGGTACGGTCATCCAAAAGAAAAAAAGAAAGATAATACCCCATATATTTTAATCTCCAAATTGTCGCAGAGAAATGCGAAATATACTGTTCCAGACGGAATTATTTCTGAAATAGAAGACATCTGCATATAAACCAAAAAACTGTACCAACATTGAATTTGCAAATGATAAAACCCATTTTTAATACCCCATTTGAGTTCCTTGGATCAAGGCAGCCTGAAAAAGGGTATATGCTTATATACTTTTTTACTAAATCTTCATAGAGTTATGAAAGAAGATGTGTTATGGGATTTATCTATAGATTCCAGAAAATTAAATTTAGATCTTACAATGAAAAGTAAAGTGTCGGGAATATTAAATTAGTCACCAGCAAAATTAAATAGAAATCGTCTATGATCCGCCCCCCCCCCCCCAAACAATAGCAGAAGATTGTCTCTTAAAGCTTAGACCGTCGAAAATTAAAAACTTACCTAACACTTCAAAAACAAAACTTAAAGTTCTATTACACGTAAACATTTCAAGGGACAAAAATTGCCTGCGACTCCTCAGTTTTCCAGCAACTAACGTGCCACTTTTTCCGTTTTCCAAGCTGGTCGGGATTTCATTAGCTGTTCGCGAAAAGGCTTTTCCAACGTCAGTTTTTCAAGCATTTGATTGGCTGTTACTGATGACTCGCTTTGTCTGAGTCGTCAAAATCTCTGCGATGCAAAATAGTTACTTGCTTCCCGAGTGGCACACTTGGAGCCATAGGTTAGCATTGAGTCGCTCGGAATTAGAGGCATTTTTCACGCCTCGTGTAATAGCACTTTTACGCATCCATATTTTTCACAATTGCAGGCCGTTTTATTCAAAAGTTAATGTAGGTCATCATTCGTATTTTTAATATGAATTTTTCGTCAATGACTTTCACAATTAAAGATATGATTTTGAATCGAAAAACTGTCTGAAATATGTTTAGGACTATTCATTGTATTTCTAAAAAAACATTAAAAAAATCAGATGATTTTTTGAGGAAGATATAAATAAAAATTTGCCAAGGATTTAACATTTAGCTTCTTCAAACTTTGAACTCTTCTAACTCTAATGAGGATTTTAAAAAAGAATGTTTATAAACTACACTTTATTCCTCTCTGCCTTGATCCAATGAACTCGAATATGTGTCAAAAGTGGGAATTATCATTTGAAAATGCAAGCTGCTACAATTATTCATATGTAGACGACCACTATTTTAAAAATTGAGTTCATATTCAGAAAGTAGATAAGATTCCGAGCCGAACAATACCTCTCGCATTTTTCTGCGAATACTTGGTGATAAAATAACATGAGTTGATTCAGGTTTTTCTTTTTTTTTTTTTTAAGATTGTACCTTGCCTAATATTAAGAAGATTTTGAAATACATTTCAGCTACAGGGCAAAAAAAACTTAAAAGCTTAAAAAGGATCACAAAAAGTTTTTAAACCAATCCTCAAATTCAGTTTTTGTGATCCAAGTTTTTGTATTACATCCCTAACGAAAAATGAGAACATTTTTATCTAAACTTCGATGGTATTGCGTTCATTTAAATTTGGCACGCACTACTTGACTTTCTGGTATTAATGTTATAAACTGTCCTAAATCATGACTGACGATAATTCAAGAATTCGTGCATTTCAAAATGTAGGGGAGAACCGTACACGGTGAAACGGAAGTTTTATAATGAAGTTTGTGTTTGTACCGCTTGATTTCAGGCTGTGCAGTGATGTTTTTATGGGGGAGGGTGGGAGTGTTTCCTCAACCACATTTCCAGCGTGGATGTTTAGTTGTTTGGAAGTTTTGAAAAAAAAAAGTGCTCTTGCGGACCTGAAAAGGTTCCCACCAGTGGCCGAGAGGTTCTGCTCTCAAAGCTGGTAAACGGGAGATGCTGGGTTCGAACCCAATCGCGCCCATCGGCCATATCGTTCAGAGTTTTCCGTGGTTTTCTTCGAACATTGGACATTCTTGCGTAAATACGGTTTAGGTTCCCTTAGAAAGACCCCTAACGGAGGGCACTTTCTGGGCCTATATCCCTCCTGTAGATAATCGACCATCATAAACAACACAACGCGAACTTGAAAAAAGTTCATTTAATTCTGTCACAGAACATATTTCTGCAGTCTATTCGGTATTTGAGTTTTTATGATGTATGGAGTGATCTTTTTAAATTTATTTATTTTTTAATCTTATTTGAACGACTGTACTTGTATACTACAAACACGGTGAAACGAAGGTTTTATAATGAAGTTTGTGTTTGTACTGCTTGGTGTTAGGCTGAGCAATGAATCTTTTTTTTTTTTTTTTTTTTTTTTTTTTTTTGAGTCGTTCCTCGACCACATTTCAAGCGTGAATGTTTTATTGTTCGGAAGTTTTGAACAAAAAAGTACTCTTTCGGGCTTGAAAAGTATTCCTTTAACTCTGTCGCAGAACATATATGCAGTCTATTCGGTATTTGTGTTTGTATCATATATTGGAGTGATCTTTTTTTTTTTTTTTTAGGCGACTGTACTTGTATACTACATATAGCTAAGCATATATACGAACGGCTACAAACCAGAGACATGGGCGTAAGGGACAAGCAATGTTCCTGGACATTTTGTCCGATTTCTTCTAGAGACAGCAAAGCATGGCCGATAGCATCATGACGCCCCTGCCGGTCGCAATCGAAAACGCTTAGTTTTAGGTACGACGTCGACTTCCACTTAGAACTGCAAAGGAAAAAATTCAAAATGATTAAAAAAAAGAAAATATTCATTAGCTCATTTTTAATTTCTTCACAGACAAGGTGTGTCAAAAAAAAATGTATACAGAATGTAAATTATTATAACGTATTTTTTTAATTAACACGCATTTAATTTCGAATTGTGAAATAGAACTACAATAATGAGGGTTTTATAAAATTAAGACCTGTATTCAGTGGCGGCTTGTGACTAACATTTTTTAAGGCACTAAATGCATGACTAACAAATTTATTCCTTTTTCACCACTATTTTTAATAAACACATATTTACTCTATTTATTGGCAGAACTTTCTTAGATTAAACAAGGCAAAAGCTTCCTTTAAAAAATAATGGTAAAAAAAGAATAAATGTGGCCGACATGCATTTAACGCCCCAAGAAAAGCCTGTCACGAGCCGCCACCGCCTGTATTCAAAATAATGGCCGTCCTGGAATTCCTTGAATTTTCTCCATAGGTTTCTACCAGCCTCTCTTCAATTGTTTTTCGGATTTTGATTGCATTTTCATTATAAGAATACTTTCAAGTTCAGAAGAAATGGTTGATTGGTTCCATAATTGAAAGAAAATGACCTCAGAATGAAACTGTAACCAACAAATGTACAGTTGCAGATCTTACTGTCGTTAGATACAAATCTGAGGCCATTAGACATCCGACCCCAGATAACCTACGTAAAAAAATCATTTAAAAATATTGAAATTCAAAGAAGAAATTTGTAAAAAGAAAAAAAATTCTCTGTTGTTTTAATCGCTTGAGATTAATTTTCGAATGTTGTTACGTGACTGAAGCAGACTCATAGCAGAAGAAAACTGTACATAAAAGTCAACAGTGAGTAAAGATTCAACGGCAGCCAGTGGTATTTTCAACATCTTTCTACTTGTTAGCAGACATGTGCGTAAGATTTGCAAAATTATCTCAAAAGTGTTATCAGGTGAAAGATGGTGGGCCATTAAAGTTGCAAGATATTAGCCGATGATACAGTAGTGGAAAAAAAAGTAAACACCCCTACTAACTCTGCAATAAATTAGAGTAGAAGAAAGTTACTGGTACCAAACGATTGGAAATAAAGTCTACTTATAATGACAATACCCTATGACAATATATTTTAAATCTTTAGTTCAAACTATGCCCAGATACGAAATTTCAAATCAGTGGGATAATAAGTTTTTGAATTATAAACATTCAAAATTTAGAGCTTCTAATGTTAAATTGCATTTTCATATTGTTATTAATATCTCCTGAAATTATAATCCTAATGTTCTAATCTTTTGTGTGGTTATAATACAAAAAAAAAACGAAACATAAATACATTGAATTCATAATTTTTATAATATGAATTATGAAATTAATATTCGAAAAAAATGCAACCAATTTTTTTTATCGATTTATATTTATTATGTCCTGTTTTATGGGAATCCAAAATTTCAAATTTTTCTTCCAAGAAGTCTATGATGTGCAGAAAAGCATGATTTAAAACAATTATATTTTACTTATTTTTATCGAAACGTTTGGGCTGGCAATAGTCGAAACATGTTAATGAGTGAAATAGTCATATTGGCAAGAAATAATACATTAATAGAAATGACACTTAGTTATTCTGTAGTCCAAGTACCAAACTTCGATTTGGATACAGCTCCTAAAATAGGCTCATTTTAAGATAATAAATTTCTCTGAAACTAATCTTACGAATTTTATGAAAATTTGTATTTAGGCTAATTGAAAGATGTAGACTTTATATGTGGCGTCAAGTTTGGGTATCGCTACTTAAAAAAACAAATTTTGGGTTTGTTTTGATATGTAGATAGTCCCTTAAGCAAATTTTATATACATCATTTAAAATTAGACTATTTCCAATCGTTTGGTTTTGGTACCAGTAACTTTCTTCTATGATAATTTGTTGCAGAGTTAGTAGGAGGTGTACTTTTTTTTTCCACGACTGTACATATTTACTTGGGGTTTTTTATCGTCATAAAACTCTACTTTCTGATTCTTATCTTTTTAGGTAGTTTCAAAGTTTTACTCTTATATTCAGGCCCGATTTCTTGGTACCTCTTTTTGTTTCTTCTAAAACTCTTAAAATGATTCACGTTTGTTGTATTTTACTGTGCAAACAATAACATTGCCCTAATTTGTGAAATAACCCATGTAGATTTGATAGAAGTAATACCTATAAGAGGAGCTGTAGGATAGTACACAATCTGAATAAATTTACCGATATGTCCACTTAGTAAATCCAGTAAAAATAGTGCGTAATTTTATCCTGCCAGTTTACTATGTGTTATAATAATCTTTCATTACAATTAAAGAATTATAGATTATCCAGCAACGGTAGACGTGAATTCAGGTGAGAGTGGGAGGGACGAGAAATTAAAACATCTCTTTAGAAACATCTCGAATATTTTATTGCGTTAAGGGGACTCTTCATTCACTTGAAAACACCCCTTCGCTAATGTTATACTTATGGGCAGGTGGTTTTCGAATTTCTCGTTTAAATTTGAATATTTTTAAACGATTTTTTTTTTTTTTTTTTTCATAAGATAGCTGAGCTCAATCTCTAATAGGGTTATTTTTACCTTTTCGATTTCGGTTGAAGATTTTTTTAATAAAGGTACTTTCACTTTCAGAACTGGTTTCGAAAGTGAAAGTACCTTTATTAAAAAAATCTGCAACCAAAATCGAAAAGTACAAAATGCCCCTATTACAGATCGAGCTCAGCTATCCTATGGAAATAAATCGTTTAACAATATTCAAATTTGAACGAGAAATTCGAAAACAATCTACCCATAGGTTTAACATTAGCGAATGGTTGCTTTCAAGTGAGTGAAGAGCCCCCTTAATGGCTTGGAAAAGAAAATTACCTCTCGGAATTTCACAATGTCCCTCACACCGAGAATATGGAAATCCAACTTGAGGGGAAAGTTATGAATTCAACAAAGAATCGAAGCACAAAAATATAAAGAATAAAACTATAAAAGTGGTAAATTGCTGGTTAAAGCTGAAAAAAAAATTAAATAAAGATTTCATTCTTTAAAAAAATATATTCTCAGCAAAATGAAATATGTTTCCAAAACTCCAAAATTTATATTTAAAAAACATCTGTATTGTTTCAACTTTTGATTTAGAGAAGAAAGGAAATATCAGTTCCTCAAATTTGTTCTTTTTTTCCTGTCGAAAGAAATCAAACATTGAAAAGAAAAATGGAAACCACAGCTATTTCTTTTTAAAGCATGTGCTCAATATTCAATTAAAAAAGAAACTTTAGATTGTGTTTTCCATACTAAAATCGAAAGAGATCGCAAGCACATTTACTTTTCAATTCCTACTATTAGTTCACACTCTCCCTATATATATCTTGTTCAAATTTTCAATCGTTAACAAAATACTTATTATTCATCCGCTCCAGTTCAAATACATTTTTTTAAACTTGTAGTGGATGACACTTGATGTTAATACAGTTTTTTCAAATATTAATTAATTAATTTAATTTAATTAATTAATTTTAATTTTATATGGGAGAAAAATTGCAGCAATTGGTTATTGAACAGCATTTAATGCATCTCCATACCTAAGGAGGGTTACCATAGGGAGGACCCTGTTCTGTCGCCAAATACAGCCAAGTTTATCGCTAAATTGGCGATATATCGACAAATTTGGCGAAAAGAATGAGTCGCCAAAAGTGAAGCCAACTTGGCAATAACTCTAATATTTCGCCTAATTCCCATGACTTCCATTGTAAACCAATAGGGTTTACTTGCTTATAGAAAATTAACAAATTGAGATTTTCAATGCAACAAAAACTAATAAAACTTAGCTTAAGGGATTAGCTTAAGGGATTATATTAAATTTTTCTTTGATGACCTAAGCAGGAATTGACTTAAAAAAAAATATATATATATATATATATATATATATATATATATATATATATATAACCAATAATTAAACATAACCTACCACCATCAAAAACCGTAATATTATGAATTAAAGCTGTAAGTATATATATATAAAAAAAAAAAAAAAAGATTAAATTATTTATAAGAATTATTATGGAAGAAAAATAAGAAAGTGGACACCGACAAATAATGGAAATGCTTATATATTGAATTACGTTTTCAAGGGCACAGAATTCAATGATATAAGCAAAATGGTTGTTTTCTGTGGGAAAAATAAGCTAAAGCTAAAAGTTATTTTCCCCTGTGCCCTAACAACCATTAAAATCAAGTGAATTGATTAAAAATGAAAACAGAATAGAAACAAATAATATGAATTGGAAAAAACAATAAAACCTATTTAAATATTTATAGGATATAAAATGAAATAATAAACACCATACCGATTAATATTTTAGAATAAATCCACGCTCACATGGCACCCATATCGTAAAGATTAAGGTTAATAAAACAGTTAAGAAATCACAGTAATTGATACCATAGGATGCAGTTAATACATATTGAAATAAATGTTAAATAACTTTTAATATAATATAAAATAATATAAATAGAAAGTAATTACATAATTAAAATGCACTATTAAATTAATTAAAAACCGTTAAACAATATCGTCAAAATTTAGCTAAAAATTCCCCCTGGTGTAGTAAATTATAACTGAAATGTAGCTGGAAGAAGTAAATCTAGAACTTATCGAAAAAAAAAAACACAAATTGTGGTGCTGCCATCTAGTATTACATTTATGATTTAATTGTCAAAAGACTTGCTTCAGTTGTAAGCAATTGAATGTAACAATTGTTTTATTAACAGCAAAACCAAAAATATCCTTATATATAGATAATTATAAACTGAATATAAACCACACAATGTATTAAAAAAAAAAAAAAAAAAAAAAAAAAAAACTATTGTTAATAAAATTTAAAAAGCATACAAAATATTGTATTAGCAAAGTTATTTAAACTACATTAAGAATTTAAATAATTCTAGAACATCGATAAAATATAGCATATAGCTATATGCTACAAAACAGAATAAATTCATTAATAATTAATATAAATAATTATTAAAAATATAAAAATCTTTAATAAAAACTATTATATATAAGATAATTATAAAATGAACAGGAAATAAAAAACATATGGTAGTATAAAGAAGGTGAACTGATACTTAAATTCCAATTACCTAAAAAGCACAAATATAGTGTGTGGATTATTTTATACATCCATAAAAATCCTAAAAGTATGAATGTGGGACATTCAAAAACAATAAACCGATAATAAATTATATAACACTAGGTGAAAATAAATAAATATTAAAATATTAATAAGAATAGAGGAATAATAATAAATATAATTACCCAATTTTAATCCATACAGTATAACTTTATTTATATTAAATATACTTATATGAATATTAATCACTATAAAAATGGCATACTATTAGTAATTAATATGATATTGTCCTTATTAAATTAAAATTTATAACAAATGATTGTAAATAAGATTAAACAATAATAAAGCTAATAATTAATGAAATTCACCAATTACATATAAAATATCAAATCAACATCCTTATAAAATACGTATTAAAAATATAGTAATAATACAAAACCCCCATTTTTTTTATATATATATATAAATTAACCATTGCGTATTATCCAGACAACACCACCCTCCTCCGTACTCTAACATCTACCCACCCATCCATCCTATAATAATTTTTTTATGTTATTTTACAATTTTTATTTTTTATAGAGATTTTTTTATTTTATAATTTTTTTGTAATTTTGTTTACGCATGTGTTAATTTGTTTTAAAAGATCATGTAAGAAAAATACTAATTGTATATTAATGAATATATGAATTTTTTTGGAAAACCATGATTTAATGCATCATAAATTAGTTTTTTAATATTATTGTTAATTAGAGGAGAAGAACATAAACATTTTATTCTATATAAATGATTAAGTATTATATTTCGAAATACAGAATGATGTAGACAAGATTTAAAATTTGTAAATGTATTAACTTTGAATTTAAATTCTTTACGTTTGTCATATAAATCTGTGATTGTTTTGTTGTCTTTTATTGTAATTTTAAGATCTAAGAAGTTAATTGTATTGTTAGATAAAAGGTTTTCCGTTAATTCCAAATTAGTGGGATAATCTACTGGAAATGGAGTAATTGCAGAATGATCAGTATCAATTAAAATTATGTCATCAATATAACGATATAAATGTAGATTATTATTAGTAAAATTACGTTCATAATGATATAAGTATAAGTCTGAGAGTAAACTGGATGTACAACCGCCTTGTGGTATACCGACATGCTGTAAATATAAAGTGTTATCTTGCAAGATATAATTATTATAGATAATGAAGTTAGTTAAAGATTTAAAATATGCAATATCAATATTAGATGGTAATTCCAGTTTTTTATAATACTTTTTAAATAATGCATTTATAATTTTATGTAAATCTAATAGGTCTATATTATTAAAAAGATCTTTGAAGTCATATGTTGTTATATTATATACACAATGAAGATTTTTTAAAATATTGACAAGTTGATAGCTATTTTTTATACAATGTGTATTATCATTGTTTGTAGTAAGTACATATAATTGATTAAGAATTTTTAAGAGAAGTTTATTGGCTTTATTATTATATGTATTGCAACCAATAGTTACAGTCCTAAATTTAATTGGAGTTTTATGAAATTTGGGAATAAGAACTAAATATGGATAATTAAAGTTAGTAGATAAAATATTTAATAGTTTATAATAACTTCGAATTTTACGATTATTTACAATTACATTTTCATTAGTTTTTTTAAATGACTTATTAGAAGAAATACAATTTGTAAGAAGTTGGTGATAATAAGATTTACAAATAATAGCATAATTATTAGGAGATTTGTCTACATATGTAATAACGTAGTTTTTTTGTAATTTAGTAATTTGTTGGAAAATATGCTGTGTATTAATAGAAACCAAATCAGCCATATTATTTTTTAAAGCCATAGTTAATTTTTCAATTACTAATATTTTCCACTGATTAAAATATTCAATAGGCTTATTATAAGAGATAGAAATTTTATAAATAAAAATATCAATATCATGTGTAAACTGTTTGATAATAGATTTAACATTAAATTTAGATGGAAGTCTATATTTAGTAACATAACCCATTAGTTGTTTCAATTTAAAATCATTAACAATATCAAGATTTCCAGTGATTATATGTCCATGATCATTGTTTATGTATTTTTTTAGAGTGGGGTCATTGCATTTACACGGAAAATTACTTGCAGCAGATGTATTTTTTGATATATATATATATATATATATATATATATATATAAAATCCAAGTCTCTGTGTGTCCCTCACTATTCCGGTAGGACCGCCTCATTGAAATGAGTAATTTTTTTTAAATATTAATGCAGGGTTACCACAGTAGCACCAAATGTTAGCCAAATTGGCGATAGCTGGCTAATTTGGTGAAATTCCTATTTAAAACCATTAATCTTTCATAATGGAGGTCACCGAAATTTAATTTAAACTCCACTCTTTTAAGATATTTTTTTCGAAATCTATGGGTGAGAATTTAAAGTACATCTTTATATCTTCCTCCCGATGCTACTAATAAAATAACCGCCAATAGACAACGGTGTACTGTGTGAGCTCCTAACTGCGCGATTTTAATGTGCTTTAGGTACTTTTCCAGTATAGGTGCCTTGGCGAAAAAGGAAATTTGGTAACATATTTTCCGGGAACCTATTCACTGTTTCATTTTATATACACACGCATTTTTTTCGATATTTATGCGACTTATTTAACATAAAAAAGCCGTTTCTCTAATTTTATACAGAAACAGATGTAATTTGTACATAAAAACATCAATAATATACATATAAAACAAACAAAAACGCTCATCGAATTTGTTTTCATAGCTGTTTATATGATTTGACAACAAATCTCGATATTTTTCCGTTATACGGACACCATGCCAAAATGTATGCTAATGCGCCAATTATTTCAAAATGCTAAAAGATATTTGTAATTTTATGCCAGCAGTTTCATATGAGTTTTATTTTATTGCTTTATTTTATAGCAGTTATTTGTTCCCTTATTTTAAGTATATATTTGTGATTTGATGAAATAGATCGTAAAAATCTGGAATTTTCAAATGTTATATTTTTTAAATGCTCACTTTAGTATCGACAATGGTTTTTTTTTACTTTTCAAATGCTTCAATTCACGATTTTGTGCCAACTATTACGCTTGGCGACAATGGTGTCCGCATAACGGAAAAGTACCCAAATCTCACTTTCTGATGCCCAAATTACACCAAGCTTTTTTAAAAAAATGCCAAAGCCCCTACAGTGGAAAAGTACCAAACTGTCTATTATTTTGCGCTATCCGTGTTATAGTATGTACTATATGCAAGGGGAGTGGAGCGAAGAGTTTAAACATTAAATATTAAAGTTTCGGCTCAGATGTCACGCCCCATATTGGCGCGATTTTTTTCTGACGCCAATGTCATATACACAACGGGTACTTAACTGGCTCCAAAGTGTCGTAATTTTGCTTGATATGGTAATCCGGATGTTGTTGTTTATGCTGTTGATGTTTTCGCCAAATTAGCGTCGGAAAAAAATCGCGCCAATATATGATAACGTATATGACAACTGTGCCAAAGTTTCTATAAAGCAGTATAAGACTAAAAAATTAAGAATAAAATAAATGCAAACTAAGACTAAAGAAGAAAGAAAAATCATGCGTTAAGCATAGAATATGAAACACTTTCCAACACATCCTGAATGCTTTAACAAAACTTCGTTATTTAGGGAAATAAGGTAAATAAGATAACGTTACTTCTTAGATATCCCGTCGACCAATTTCGCCAAATTATATAAATCGCCAAATCAATAGTAAAACATTAACAAAAATACAAATAAAACATCGAATTAATGGTTTTATTGGCCATTATTGGCATTTAATCTTACAATTAATTAATTAATGGCAACCATTATTGGCAATTAATCTTACAATTTGGCGACAGTAATTTGGTCGACGGGATAACTAAGAAGTACCAAGATAACAAAGTAAACATTTTAGAAAACGCATAAAAAATTTTAAAAATTGATTTCAGCAGTTACCGTCTATAGCCAATAGTACCGTTATTACATGCCACTATTTAGCTAAAATTTAATTTAAACTACTCTTAAAACTACTGAAATCACATTTCCAGATATTATCATCCATAGAAGGTTATGTATCCAATTCCTTGCGTGACCATGTATATCATTTTATCTATATTCTACAAACATTTCTTAGGAAACTAAATGCAGTTCAGCGTAAAAATCCATATCTCCTTTGAAAACCACCTTTAAGTAATTTACTCTCATACTCAGTAACCCTTACGAATTCTTTTGTGTAGCTCTGCATATGAACTGTAGCATTTATACACACAGTATAGTATGCATAAATGTAGTGAAACATAAAAGCGCATATCATAATTAAAAATGCATTTCTAGCAATCATTGTTTATGTACAATACTTCGGAAAAAAGTTTCTTGGCGAGAAAGAAGTTTGCCAACGTATTTTCTGGCAACCTATTTACTGCTTCATACTCACAAGCAATTTTTCCCATATGTATACAATTTGGCACAGATGTCATATACGCCCCATACTGGCGCGATTTTTTTCCGACGCCAATTTGGCGAAAACATCAACAGCATAAACAACATTCGGGTTACCATTACAAGCAAAATAATGACACTTTGGCGCCAGTTAAGTACCCGGTGCGAATATGACATCGGCGTCAAAAAAAAAAAAAAAAAAATCGCGCCAATATGGGCGTATATGACATCTGTGCCGACAATTTAATATAAAAAAAGCTATTTACCCATTCTTATAAAGAAACAGAAGTAATTTTTGCACAGATGTCATATACGCATGGTTGTTGGCGTTATTTTTCTATGATGCCAATTTGGCACAAATCTCGCTTTCGAATACCAGTTACTTATATATTTTTCAATTATTTGCTATCATTTTGAAAAGGAAATAACTATAAATAAATAAAAGTTTGAATAATAACTATAGAACAAAGCAGTTTATATAATTAAAAAACAGAAAATAAAAGTAAATAAACAATTTATTAATAAATAAAAAACAATAGCCGGGTTACCATAGCAGGCAAAATAACACCATTTTGGCGCCAGTTAGGTATCCCGGTTCATATCTGAAATCTGTGCCGTAATTTGTATATAAAATATATATATATATATATTTAGAAACGATGTTTTTATGTGGTACAGATGTCATATTCGCCCCATATTGGCGCGATTTTTTTCGGTTGCCAATTTGGCGAAAACATCAACAGCATAAACAACATAATCCGGGTTACCACATCAAGCACTTTGGCGCAAGTTAAGTACCTGTTGCCTATATGATATTGGCGACAGAAAAAAATCGCGCCAATATGGGGCGAATATGACATCTGTTCCTTTTATGTATATAAGTGCATATATAAACAAAGATAAAAGTTCATTAGATTTGTTTTCATAGCTGTTTATATATTTTCGCAACATATCTCACTTTCTGATGCCCGAATCGCGCCAAGCTTATTTTAAAAATGCGCTATAATGGAAAAGTACTTAAATAAATAATTAACAGATATAACAAATTATACAAACTAAAACTTTTTATTTCGAGATCAAAGCATTGTTTTTAATTTCGATTAAAAATACATATATCCTTGGATAACTTCAATTTAAATTAGGTTCACAGCTTAATATCTCATTCCATAAACCTAAACAAACACAAGTGATTCATTCATCGTGAAACGTCAAAAATATTAAATCATTGAGGTAATCATTCACAAAGTAAGTTCTTCAACAACAAATGGGAAATATTCTAATGACGTCATAGTAGGTAAAATGGTGGCGGTATCGTTTGTTTATGGTTTGTAATCACAAAGATTTAATTTTGCAATGTCTCTTAGTTACATTATTTTATTGTCATATTTATGAGCTCAGAACAAAAGCCTATTTTTCATTATTTAGTTATTAAAGACGGAAAAAAATCATAAATGCATGATTTGAAAATTTTAAATAATTTTCTTTCTTAATACTAAAAAATAACATCGGGAAGTAACAGTGGGTTTAAGTTAAATAAGTTTAACTGTTTAATTCTGTTGTAATATTCAAAATAACTGTATTTATTAGATTTCAGTACTCAACACCAGGGCCCGATTAAACTTTGAAGTTAGAGGAATTACAATGTCATTTCAGGACCTTTCTTTTGGAGAAGCTTTTCTAAATTCCATATATACATGGAAAATCTTCAGTGTTAGAAATATTATTCCTTGGACTGACATAACACGAGAACGGCCTGCAATTTTACACAAGTTTTTAACAAACTTTATATCAGAAATTTTACTAAAAACTGGTTACTTTTTTGTTATAGCGGCCCACACTATTAGGATTATGACAAGTTGCAGCTAATTTCGCCATCGTCGTAACCAAGATCGTGAAGCACACACATATAATACCATATAATACCATTTCATGAAATCGTATACGATAATTTAATAGTTTTTAACCTTACTTCAAGTGTGTTATTTATTTATTTTTAAGGCTCAACAATCTAAATTGTCCAATATATGAATTAAAAAAAAATGTAAACAAAGATTGAATAGACATGACCGCAAAAAGCCTCAAATCTGCATAACACTTGGAACCAAACTGAGCAGATTAGTAGTCTTCTGCTGTACACAGTTTTTCATAAATGTGTTTCGTTCTTAAAATGTGTTATTTTCATCTATCACTGCGGAACAAGCGAGAAAACTCATATTCTTTCACATGAGTTGTATATATCTTTATATCTAAATTTCCGTCATTTTTGACGGGCTACCTTTCTAGTATATATATATTGCTTGTTGTTTTATATTTTTAGAGAATTTTTGTATCATCTATTGGAGATTTTTCCTACAGCTTGTCTGGAAAAAACTTAATTATTTTCTCTGTACAAATTACATTCAGAACCCTTTCAGTGATAGTGAAATTCAACAGTAACGTAGTTAAAATTCATTATAATAATAAAATATTTCGCATGTATTGCATTGTTACAAGAGAATTCACCTCCACTAATTTAATTAGTGGAAGTAAATTTGCTTGCAACGATTGCTTACATAGTTAACGAATTTGCTTTGCGCATGCCACATTAAACAATAGATGGCATCGTCTCCTAAATACAAGGACAGAGACCAAGTGAGATAGAAGCGGATAAAATCTGTTCATTCTTTATTCATTCTCGTGATGCCTGAGAACAGAAATGAAAATATTTTATTATTGTAATGAATTTCAATTACACGACTGTCGAATTTTAATGCCTGTGAATATAGCTATTGTACAATTTGTAAAACGAAATAATGACATTATTTTAAATATAGTAGTAAAAATTCTCTATTATAGAAATACTCTGACCGATTTATTGGAAAAACATGCTCCTCTTCGTAAACTGGATCGGAAATCTTTTTCGATGGTCTGGTCATCCGCACGTTTTTTCCAGATGTGAGACTCGTTTTAACAAATGTACCGTAAGGATGCTCTCCTTTCTTTGGTAAGCCTGTCGCTTGCTTCAGAAATACCTTCAGCCTAAAAGAAAACAACTTTAAATTAAAAACTTTCATGAACGAAAAAACTAAAAAGCTCACTTTACGAAACATATTCAAAGATAACATGAGTAATGGACAACTCAAACTCGACACCTTTTATCAAAGCTCTAGACCAGAGGTCGTAAACCGTGGTCCGTGGACCACCTGTAGTCCGCAGAAAAATCTGGACATTTGGATTTTTTGTGTGTGTGTGTTTTATTAATAATTGTATTCTAAAAATAATAAAACTAGGAATAGTAAAACAAAATACTCTAAAAAATTCTTATTATGAAAATTTATATATTTAGTTTTGACAATATAAATTACAGCAAGCATAATTATATTTTGTCATGGGATAAAACACCATTGCACACACAATTTCCTTTACTCAAAATCTCCAATGATTCTCTCATTTATAAAGTATAATAATCTAGTGCAAGTATTATAACTTTTGCATTTTCGAAATCTATTTTTAGGGTTTCGTTCATCTGACGAAACCCTATTTGTCTCGCCCCTCTGTCTGTCTGTCCGTCTGTCTGTCTGTCTGTCCGTCACAGAGCCCGTTCTCAGAAACTACACATGTTGGAGATTTGAAATTTTGCATACTTATAGACGACCACCACACATCATACGACAAATCATAAAATTTTGAAAAAGTCGTACATTTAACCCTTTGGGCTCCCACATGTGTATTTTAAACAATTCTTTCTAAGTGAGTCCCTAATTAGGTTGCAGGCATGAAATTTTGCGTACTTATAGATGGACACCTCAGATCAAACAACAAATCATAAAATTTTGAAAAAGTTATTCATTTAACCCTTTGGGCTCCCACATGTGTATTTTAAACAATTCTTTCTAAGTGACACTCTATTTAGGTTGGAGGCGTGAAATTTTGCATACTAGCTGAACATCATCATGCGACAAATCATAAAAATTTGAAAAAGTCGTACATTTAACCCTTTGGGCTCCCACATGCGTGTTTTAAGCAATTCTTTCTAACTGAGCCCTTTATTAAATTGGAGATTTGAAATTTTGCATGTTTATTATAGCAGAACACCTGAGGCCAGGAGACAAATTATAAAATCTTGAAAATGTCTTACGTTTAACCCTTTGGGCTACCACATATGTATTTTAAGCAATTCTTTCTGAGAGAGCCCCTAATTAAGTTGTAGACATGAATTTTTGCATACGTATAGCTGAATACCTCAGACCACACAACAAATCATAAAATTTTCAAAAAGTCTTATATTATTTACTCCTCCGTGCTCTAACTTGTATATTTTAAGCAATTTTTCTAACCTCCGCCCTTTTCACCCGGGGAGCACTTTTCCAACTTTTGCCGACACCCCTTTGACCATTCTTTCATATTTTGCACCATAGCCTTACATATTTGAGTTCCACTTTTTACCGCCAGGGCGCCTACTTATCTCGGGTGCTATAGGCCCAATCCCTTCGACTAATATATATACGGATAGTATGTAAAACGAAGTTTCGTTCGGATAGAGATTTGTTTAGAATAGAGTGCGCCCCTGGCTGCGAAATGTGGAACTAGCAGATTTTTCAAAAGGATAAAGTGTTTTGAAATGAATATTAAACGAAACCCTCTGCGCGATCTGTGATCACACTTTCCCACTTGTTATATTTTGGCGTTGACTTAATCTTGAAAGTGCCGTAGATGGTTGGCTGAACTTGATATTTCTCCCCATGTGCTCCCCCAGACTTTCTTTAAATTTTCGAGTGATCATACCTATGTCTTAAATCGGAGCTGCATAGCGTAAGCTACATAGCGTACTACTATAGCGGAGCTACATAGCGTAAGCTTAGCGTTAGCGGAATGTCACATTCCGCTCTAAACTCTTTTTCAATTCCTACTATTAGTTCACACTATTCCTATATTTATATATGGGGCATTCTCACAATCTTTTGACTTTTGGGGAAAAAAAATCTGACAAAATTAAACTTGCTAAAATAAAATTTTAATCTGATCCAAGAATGCCTTAATGATTCAAAATAAAGAAAAAATGGTCAGCAGCGAAAAATTTTTTATTTAACCGAGGTTTAAGTTAAACTTGCGAGTTTAATTTTCTTTACCATTTTACCCCTATAACTTTTTATTTTCTTCTAAATTTTTACTTATAATGATTTTGCATAGTACCCACAGGACATTCAAATAAGAAATAATAATAATGTAGCACTTTTAATACAGAATTTTTGTATAACATTGTCTTAAAGGAGTGTTAAAGAAGGAACTGTAAGGTAAAAATGAGGGATGGTATTGGAAAAAAGGGACGGTGAGGATGGTACGATAAGGAAAATTACCACCTATTTTTAGGGAAATCATGTTAAGACTAAGCGATAGCCACAATGTTCATTGATTTTTAGAAGCAGTTGTTAACAGTGGATTAATTTTTTTTTTTTTAATTTACCTCGAAAAGTGCAGGAATAAACCTTGGAGACTACCAATAAAGCCACGATGCTTGAAACTGATATTTAAATGCTGATTTAAATTCTACAGTAAATTTCCTGCCAAAGAATTTTAGACATTATTTCTCTAGCATACTTCTGCATGAGAAAAAAACTTGAAAAAAATTCTGTGGCTGCATCTGAAGTGATTTTCTGTATAATTTTAGAAGAGGGATGGTAAAAAATCTAAAGCCTAGGGACAGAGTTTAAAAAATAATAACAACCCTAAAAATGTGTACAGGCTAATTTTTAGCTACTTATTTATATAAAACAATAATTCCAGTTTCAGAAAAAAATTACATCGGATTATTTTTATTGAAACAATTTTATCCATACAGCTCCAAACTTAAAAATCAGCGTCAGGGACACGGGACGGTGTAGGAGTTTTCCAGGTGTTTGGACCCATCGTCCAAAACTCATTTATCTCGTTAATATTGTTGTGCAATTATGCAATGGGATGTTCCCAAGTATATCCTTCTACATATAAAAAAAAAAGTTTTGATTTGGAAATGGACCCATGAAAATCTGCGTAAATATTCCCGGTAGATCGGCATCCAATTTGAGTGCTTAAGCATGACCTTTCTTTGTTAATATTAAAAAAACTGTTGCATACAAAAATATGAAAATCGGTAGTGTTATAGAGAAATGTTTGATAAACACGCTGATGCAGCCAGTTTTTAAATCGAAGAATTATTTTAAGAGATATTTAATGCTAAAGTTGGACAAAATCGTTCCATTAAAAAAGTTTTATTGGAGCAAAAACTATACATGAGAATTTAATCATTTTTAGATCATTTTATACGCTATAAGTTCCCGGTGTGCAGATTGTATTTATTTTTTTTATTTGACTCATTTTTTGAGGTTTTATTTCTATTTTAACCCCTTAACAGTGACATTTGTTTTTTTACAAAAAAAAATTAAAAATGGGGCTGGACATCACTTTTTCCATACTAAAATATTTACCTTACTTAATCGAAAAATATCTGACAATCAATAAAGATAAATTTCCAGTTACAAATTAGTGGTATCAAAATGCTTTTAATAACCAAGCAAGCAAAGTGTTCTTGCCCGAATCCAGTTCGGGCCACACTGTTAAGGGGTTAAATTCAAATTTTCAGCATTTCGAGAAATATTTCTTATATATTTTAGAAAATGTTATTAATTTAAACTGGTTGCCAATTCTATAAACAGCGCAAACAATAATGTTTACTTCAAATTAAAAATGTATTTACACGTGACTATTATAAACAGAAAAAAAAAAACTTTAAAATTAGAATTAAATGATTACATGTTAAAAGCATGTTTAAGCATGTTTTCATGTTAAATGATTACATGTAAAATACCGGGAGACAATGACACTGTTTACTGAATTCATTTTACACTAGCTTATTTTCAAATGTTTAACTAATTTTTTTTTAATTAAATACGAAAACAGCCATTGTATCTCTTAACAGCAACAGATTTGGTCTTAAAAATCCCCAATCCAAGGTAAACGAATGGAAACCCGTTTACAGAGAGATCGCTACTGTTCTTTTTTTTCGTAAATTTTAATTTAATATTTTTAAAGCCGATCAAATTAGCGTGCTTTTTGGATTTTGGTGTGCCTGAACGAGGGTTGGCGAGCATAGCTCGTAGGGGGCAGAGCCCCCTAGTGAAACAAAAAAAACCACAAAAAAGTGTATTAAATAAAAAATTATTATTCAGGGACATGAAAGTCAAAAGATTGTGAGAATGCCACATATCTTGTTCAAATTTTCAATCGTTAATAAAATACTTATTATTCATCCTATCAAGTTGAAATAAATTTTTTAAAACTTGTACTGGATGACAATTGATCTTAAAACAGTTTTTCAAATATTAATTCATTAATTAAATTTTAATTAATTAATTTTAGTTTTACATGGGAGATAAAATGGCGGCCATTGGTTATTGAAGCATTTAATGCATCTTCATATCTATAAGGGGGGTTACCATAGGGGGAAAACTGTTCTGTCGCCAAATACCGCCAAATTTGGCGACCAAAATGAGTCACCAAATGTGACGCCAACTTGGCGATATCTCTAATATTTCGCCAAATTCCCATAGACTTCCATTGTAAATCTACTTGCTTATAGAAAATCAACAAATTGAGATATTTCAATGCAACAAAAACTAATATTAGCTTAAGGGATTATATTAAATTTTTCTTTGATGACCTAAGTAGGAATTGACTTTAAAAACAAAATTTTTATATTACTTGTTGAGCTTTTCTATTAGAAAAATGGCTATTTAAAAACTGGTAAAAATGAGAATTTATAAACATTTCTATGTAGCATTAATAATAATTCAGAGAGATCTTAGTTTCGAAAAAATATTTACCTGTCCTTAATGAAATACTAATGGACTTATAGAGCTATGTTAAAAACATATTTAATTCTACTTGTTTGATAAGTGAAAAATATGGAAATGCTTCCGTGGGACATGGCTCCCCAAAAAAAGTTGAGATCCACTGTTCTAAACAAACTGATTAAAGGAATCATCTTACAATTGTATCCAAAAGTCCTCTTAAGACCTATTCATTCATTTATACTTTAACATCCTGTTTATTTTTTTATGTATACATTAAAAATGTGTGCATTTGTGCGTTATTTTTCTCGCATCATATGATCATACAGGAGTGAAACAATTCGTGAAAAGCATTCAATAGTCAAATCACGCCTTTAATAGCACTGCATCACAAAGAGGCAATATTTGATGTTCAGTGTTTTTTGTTTGTTTTACTTTTTTGAAATGATATCTTACGTGTCCATTAGTGTGCAAGTTAATTGGAACGAAGTGATAATTTCCCAAGAATTCAAAGTTACGTGTCAGCTATGCTGCTTTAAAATAGTTTCAGATGCACTGATATGGTGTGAGTGTCTGATCTTGACTATTAAAATGCGATTTAATTTTTTCCCCTTACTTTGAACCTGCGAGAAGATACGATTCAACTATATAGGGAAGATTTTGTGCGGCCGAGTGGAAGACGAGAAAGCGAATAAAAAACAACTTTCCACATATCGAGTGAAGCAAAACGGTTGAAAAGAACTAAAAAATATGTATCTTGGATCATAAAGTTGGATAATTTGTTCTTCTCGTAATATCACATTATTAAAACGCATATTTATTAGATGGGGATTAACGAACAGATTATGGGCATGCATCTCATCAGTTACACTGTTATTTTCAATGAAAAACATGTCGTACTGAGCCTGAGTAACAGATGTCAACTATCGTAGAGTTTGAATTAACATAATGGCATAAAGCAGTTTATGTAATTACTGCCCATAGACGGTAGTGTAATCCAATTACTTTGCAGATCTGTAACATAACTATCAGTGCTATATACACCATCTTCAATAACATCATGTTGTAGGTTACTAAACAACATACTAAAAATCTATTACCGTCAACGTTCTAAAAACTCCGCATTTAAGCGTTTCATAAAATCCTTACAATAGGATTATATAGATATATGGCAGATACAATAAATGCGCCTATTACTCAAAAACTTTTGCAGGACAATTGGTCGCAATACCTTTATGCAACAATTCAAAATCTGTAGATAAAGCTATGCTAGAAAATAAAAGTTATATACTTGTTTGGAATGTAAATTCTCCGGATCTAGCATTGATAGGAAATTTGTGGAACATTCGTGTGAAGGCGCTACCTTCACATATTAATGTTAATAGTTTCCCCTTTCCCCCCTTTAAAATTGTGCCTTTTTAAATTCTTAACTTTAATTATCTGTCTGCATTTGGATTCAATTTGTTTTGTATCACTCTTTTCCTTTCATAAAATTATGCAGTTATTTCTCATTCTAATTAATCTTTCATCCTCAGCACACTGCATTTAAAAGGAAAGAAATAATATCCTTTTCCGCCTAACATCCTCTTTCAAATTTCATCCTTGTGCCTTACTTTTGATGATATGCAGAAATTAGTCGGACATTTTACTTCTACATCTAAGCGACCGTTAGTCCAGATGCAATATATTAATCATTTCATTATTGGTACTTAGTCTGTATTTTATTTTATTTTATTAACGCTCGTCTTGGGGGTTCAGTCCCGAGAGATTTTTGGCAACCCCCTGTAGAATGTTCCTTTGCGGTTTCTGCACCATAACTCCTACGGATATCATTTGGCGGTAAAGAATTCATATTACTCTTTTGACGCCTCTCATTGAGTTACAATTAACGAACTCTGATCACATGTCTTCACTCAATTTATTCTCGCCTTATAGCATACGTAATTGGCGAAAAATGTATATGTAGTTCAGCCAACACTCGATCATTTGGAGAAAATGTAATTTTGTTAACTTCACTCTCGATTGCTGTACTAACAACATAAAGATGTAAAAACTATACTCTCTCTCCAACGTTCAGCGGCTGCTGAGGGCTCGCCTTGCGAGTAGTACTCCGATCCTGGTGTCCAGTTGGTCAATAAAGAATTGTTGCAGTATACGGCTGGTCTCTTTCTGGAATATTATAATTTCTGGATTAATATAATAATATTAATGTATTATTATAATTTTATTACTATAATTTATTTATTCTGGAATATTATATTCTATAATTCGCTCTTTTAATGTTGTTTCACATCATTCTCAACAGCAACATCTATCCGGATAACTCAAATCATCTGTACAATTCGCTTTTTGTTTTTGAAACATTTTTGTAAAATGTACTGTTCAACAAAAAAATATGACGAAGGCCCCATAAAAGTGATATATATGAGTACTACATTGATACAGGAAATTTCAAGCGCATTCAAGAGATAATTTCTGCTAAATGAGAACCCTTTTCCATTTTTTCTTTCCTTAATATGTATATATAAAATTACGTACATAAAATAACAGAAAGGGAAAAGGCTTACTTTTTCCTATTTAATTTGTAAACTACAACATATTAAAGATATTATCTTAAAAATATCTATTAGTTTATAATTTAATAACAACAGAACTAGGGTGAATCTAATATTGTAATTTTACATGTGAAATTTAAAGTAGATAATATTACAGTAAGAGTAAGTGAAATAATGTTGAGCTTAGGACCTATGAAATGATCTGGATTAGGCCTTGTGCTTTGGTACTCTTGGGTAACTTTTCTTAATGCTGAAATATATAAAGATAATTTTCCGCCTTTCCTTTGATCTAAATATGTAATACGCTTACTTTGTTAAAATATATTTTAGGAATTAAAAGGAAGCCATGAACTAAACCGTCAAATGAAGGAGAAAAATACAACTGAAGTACCGCATAAACTTTCTGCTTTACCCCTACATAATGGAATAATTGTCTAAAAAGCAATAGCCAGTCACGGAATTTCTCAGTTTATGCTTTCATCTGCGCAACAGGGATCTATCTCTATTCACTACATCACAAAGAAACTAAATTATAAAGTTGATTCAACCTAATGTTTCATGTGTGTCAAATTTTTAATGCCTCATTTAAGTGAAAAAGTTCTTTTGTGAAGAAGCTCTTGAGCGACAAAGGAAAATAACAATAGCTATAAATGTTGATCGAATCGTTAAAATTTATTTTTTTTTTAAGAAAACCTTTGAACTTGTAACAGCAGTTTAAAACATTTTTCCTAAAAGAGAAATTTAGCTGATGATACGGAATAATTATTCTTTAATTAGACCTAAAATTAATAGATAATTATATAGATTCTAAAATTAATAGATAATTTAATTTATAACCTTGATATGAAAAGTTTAACCTTAATGCAATTTTTAAACAATGTATAAAATTTTTATTCAATGTGTCATGTTCAATTAGTCAAGCAATAATGAAAGGTAGCTTAAACCGTTTAGGACCGACATCTTTTACACGAATTTTATTCTTTTGATACCACTTTTTGTTAATTAACTTAACTTTATAAATCACGAAAATGTCGTAATTAAAGAAAATCAATTTTACTTTTATTTTTTACTGGTATCAAACTCAAGCGTTTTGAGAACTTTTTAAGGGTGCATATATGCACCCATGGTCCCGAACGGTTTAAGGGAGCTGGCCACTCAGCTTCGGAATTCTCCTCCGTAATGTTAAGTCTATGGACTTTTGATGGATTCGTATATTTAAAATATCTTCTCGGGAAATTCACATTTCTTACATCTTTTTTCTTTGTACTCTTCTTAAAGGATGTCTCTTTTTTTCCTTAGTTTTCAAAATATTTCTAATATCTTCGCTTAATTTAATATTTTATGTGTTAAAAGCAGGCGAACTGTGAGCAAGATTTTAACACTCCATATAAAATTAAGTCTATGCTTCAGAAATATTTTGAGAACTAAGAAAAAAAAGAGACATCTTTTAGGAAGTATACACAAAAAACACAAGTTAAAAATATTAATTTCCCGAGGAGATATTTTAAATAAACAAATGCATCAAATGACCATACACTTTAGATTAGTGAGGGGAAATCGGAAGCTGAGTGACCAGCCCCCTTAAGTGTTCTAAGATACAAACGAAGAAGGAACCTTTCGTTGCGCAGAATTAATACTTGGCGAAATCATCAACTACTGATCATGTTTTAACCTTTTCTTTTTCCGAAAATGATCTATAAAGGTGTTACTGTTTGTTTAAATGTTAGTTTAATGTTACTTAATGTTATTAATACTAATTTAAAACAATGCAAATGGAGGAATCTGCAGGCAAGTTTTGTTTTCAGCCACTCATTGGGGGTTTTAGCCTCTAACAGTGTTCATGCTAAACGGCAGGATCACACAATCTTTTTAATCCGTAACTCGCGTCGTCAATTTTTTGTCCAATTTGAAGTATATGCATAGGAGTAACTGGAACCCAAGTGTGGAAGTATGCGTTAAGAATCTTTAAAATAACTTCACTTCTCGATCATTCTGCTTTAAATTTTGGTTAAGATCTAAAAAATCCCACTTGATTATATTTCATAGCGCGAACCTTGTAACTTTCTCGTTACATACAGTGGCTCACATTTGTTTTCGGACACTTGTGTTTATTAAACTTACTTTTAAAAAACATCATCTAAATATTAAAGAATCTACTTTAAAAAAATTTTATATAAACTTTCTTTTCTCTATAATAAAACCTACATATTGTAATGAAAATAAATTGAAAACTTCTTTTTCTAAAAATTAATTTATCGAGAAAGGGCTAAAAACAATCTCACACAAGTAATTGGACACTTTAAAGATTCAATAAATGTAAACAAAAATATGAAAATAATCAAACATTTTAATACTTTGTTGGGTATCCTTTAGCTGAAATTACACTTTTAAAATGTTTTGGCATGGATGCAACTATTTTTTTTTTGTGTAAGAGTGTTCAATTTTGTTCCATTCCTCTGTTAATACTGTTTTAAGTTGCTCTTTCGAAGAAATATCCATGTTTTTTTCTCCAGTTCATGCCACACATTTTCAATTGAGTTTAAATCTGGAGAATATGGGGGAGTCTTTATAACTTTGGGACAGTTGTTCAGCAGCCATAAGCGAAAATTTAGGGCTGTATACTTGCTTGAGGTCATTATCTTGATACAAGTTGAATGCATTTTGAATTCATAGTTTTTGGGCAGATATTTTCAAGTTTTCTTTCAGGATATTTATATACTTATATTGGTCCATATTATTTTCAATGGAAACTAAATTTCCCATATCACAAGCAGCAAAACATCCCCAAACCATTATGCTTCCCCCTCCATGTATGACAGTTGGCAACAGATTTTTCAAATTGAGCTCTTCGATGGGCTTTCTCCACACAGTTATTCGCCCATCAGACCCAAATATGTTAAATTTTGATTCAACCACAAATATCACTTTTTTCCAAAACAATACATCTTTGTCTACCATGGATTTTCCAAAATCCAGACGTAACTTCCTTGCTCTTTCATTAATGAAAAATTTTCTTCTAGTAACCCTACTGTTGTATCCATATGATGTCATAACTTGTCTAACAGTTTCAGAGTTTACTTTTATTGTAAATCTGTTTTCTAATTCTGTTGTAAGTTTCAGTGCACCAATTCCTGGATTTTCCTTGGTTTTATGCATAATAATAAACCTTCGATTACTGGGAGTTAGCTTGAGAGAAGCTCCAGATTTTAGTGCTTTTTCAACAGTTACACATAGTTTCCACCATTTTATAATAGCAAAAACACTTGAATGACTCACTTTAACAAGTTTAATGATAGTTCTGATGCTTTTACCATCTTTAAAATGCTCTATGAAGACCAATGTCAGACAGGCGTCGTTTTTGCTGCTTTTTTGCTTAAGTATTATCCATTCACAATGCTATAGCATTGTGAATGGATAATACTTAAGCAAAAAAGCAGCAAAGCAGACGCCCGTCTGACATTGGTCTAGTAATTTCAAAGTTCAGACGATAATATTTGACATATATTTCCATTTATAATAAAAATAAATAACAAAAAATATCGTCTGTCAAAAAATTTATTAAAGCTTTCAAGTGTCCAATTACTTATGTGAGATTGTTTTTAGCAGTTTCTCGGTAAATTATTATTTTTTAAAGTTTTGAATTTATTTTCATTACAATATGTAGGTTTTATTATAGGGAAAATAAAGTTTATATATAAAAAAAAATTAAGTAGATCCTTTAATATTTAGATGATATTTTTTATAAGTAAGTTTCAAAAACACAAGTGTCCAAAAACAAATGTGAGCCACTGTATTTGAACGATGTTTATCCATTGTTTTTCAATAGCTACACAAGTTTTTAAATTATTTGAAAACAACGTTTAAACACACAATAAAATAAGTTGATTTGATCAGACGTATACGTTTCGTGAGTACTAGGACTCACATCCTCAGTGTAAAAAACTTTAAAAACAATATCCCCCCAACTACATGTACGGTGAAAAACCCAAATGTCAAAACATAATACCAAAAGACCATCAAGTTCCAACAGCCAATGTAATTAATGCGGAAGTGAAGTTTCGTGACACAACAAATCCACCCAGAAAGTTGAGATGTATGGTGTACTAGATAAATCATTAACCAAGATTTAACCATTTATCTAGTACACCATACATCTCAACTTTCTGGGTGGATTTGTTGTGTCACGACACTTCACTTCCGCATTAACCCTTAACTGGAAACGTGCCGTCTGTGAGACGGTTGCGTTTACATATCTGCCCTTAATATTTTCTCTCTCCGACATTCAAAACGTATTTTTATGCTGTTATATTAAAAAAAAATGGTCATGTTAATGCATTACTGTTAAAGATTAAATGTTTAAGTTCACTATTTGGTAAATTATTAAGTGTTCTTTTGTGCACGGAATTTTCACGTTTCCGGTTAAGGGTTAATTTCATTGGCTGTTGGAACTTGATGGTCTTTTGGTATTATGGTTTGACATTTGGGTTTTTCACCGTATATGTAATTGGGGGGATATTGTTTTTAAAGTTTTTTACACTCAGGATGTGAGTCCCAGTACTCACGAAACGTATACGTCTGATCAAATCAACTTATTTTATTGTGTGTTTAAACGTTGTTTTCAAATAATTTATATTTCCACACAAGTTCTGTACGTACTACACAAGTTTTTTCAAGTAACGTCGCGTAGTTGAATTTCACATCGATTCAAAGCATGTTATAACATATTCGCAATACGTATGGGAAAGCTATGTAGCACTAAAGAAAAAAAAAAGAATTATACAAAAGACTTTTATTCAAAAACGGGACCTATGTAGAATCTAGGATATAGCAAGGGTCTTAGCAACACTGACAAATTCTTTGGGAAATCGACCCTTTCAACAATTTCCATTGTTTATCAACCTTCATTACTTGATAATTTCCTAATTAAAATAAAACTATAAAAAGTCGCTAATGTATTTTATCTGATTGCTTGTTATTTGTATTATATATGTTTAACATATTTATGCATAATTAGATGCATTATAATGGAATTTTTATTAAGCTTTTACAATTGATTGACATTGTCAGCGCTATAAATGCGATTGGCAAATCTTGACAATGTGTTCAAACATTTGCGAGTTTCAATCTTAAATCCTCACAAAATTCAATGCCTAAATTACTTCTTTGTTCTGTTAGGATACAATTAACCAGGCTGAAACCAGATTCAGCACTATACGAAATTGGAAGTGTAAATAAAAGTAGGAGTATCATTTCAGACAATTTCATTCTCTACTTATGTTCGTCCAAAAGGTGACAAAGTGATATTTTAAAAAAGCTTAATTTCAAGATAAATTCGTAACTGGATAATTTCATCCTGTAAGTTATATTTGTTCGTTTCATCTGCTGTAAAAAAAATGGGGGGCGTAATAATTCAATCTGGGATGTGCATATCCATTTTTGATATTTTTCCCGTTTATCCAATATCGAGTATGGTGTAACATCATTACGCCAGAACAGAAGTGCTGCACACTGGCACTTCTTACGTTTAACGTAAAGGGTGATTTTTAAATATCTTTTTTGGATCGATTCCCGAAACCGCATCGACGCTGGAAAGTCATATCAACCACTCTGGCGACTCCCTAATTCTCGCGCCCGTGACTGTTACGGGCAGTGTAGGCTACTTTGTTTTATTCAGATTGTTTGATTCCCACTAGTTTATTAAAACAGTGTAATTGGCTTTATTCTCGCATCATTTTATGTGCAAGTTAAATAAGATTAATATTTCTACTTCAAAAAAGTGGTAGCAATAAAACAATCTAAATTTTTTTTTAAAGTAGCCGACAGTTATCGGGCGCAACGATTAAGGGGTTAATCTAGGTAGTCGTTTTTTAATTCTTCAGATTTTGAGAAAAGAAAACGTTAACACCTTCGGCGGGGAGAGTGTCATTGCGTATTCTTGACGCATAGTGCTCAGAATCCTTGCTTATTCCTACCAATAATTTTAAATAGTGAAATTCGCCATATTTAATCTCAAGTTTTATGCGATTAAACTGATAAAAATTTCTCTTTGGAAACGGCGATATGAGATTAAAAATTCTGTAAAGGATATTCATCGCAAAGGGATTAATGACGACAAAAAATTAAAATGCACCTTTGTTCTTGTTCGTCGTACATCGTCGTGAAGATGATGTGACCGTACACTTCGGAATCGTCAGTCCGAGAGGGATGATGATTGGTCTCTTGTTCATCATGCTCCAGTTCCGCAATCTCGCTCAAGAAATGCTTGTCGAACTGAACTTTACCACTGGACAAATCGCTATCGATCCTGAAACAAGCAAGAACTGGGTCATTAAACACCTATTCCATAAAGTTTATCTATATTCGATAATATACAGATTTTGTGACATATTTTTTCTATATGTCTAAACATACACGAGAAAACTTTATTAAAACTTTAAGCTTTCTCGCTATTTTTATAGCAAATTGTAAAATTCTGAATTTTAGAAAAACAGACAAAATTTAATAAAAATTTGTCATAGTTGATTAACAGTTCAGGTAACAAGTGGACTTAGTGCCATTATTTTTCCTCCTGAAATACCTTGATCAGCATGAGTAATTTAACCCATATTTGATCAAGTATGGAAAAAAATTCTGGATTAGCTTCATAAAGACACAAAACATGACATAAAATTGGAAAACTTACCAAAATTTTATTTTTAAATTTGTAGGATGTCCTGTGTATATGAGAAAAATGGCCAAATCCACTGCTGTTACATTATTTTTTATTTTCGTATTCCACCTTTTTTCAAATGAAATGGTAAGAAACAATTCAAACAGAGTCAACCATTACATTTGTTTGTAGGTTGTTGGGTTTCTTGTACAATTATGTAGTTGACAGCGACGTTGTCTTCCGTTTCTCAAAAATGGAATATTTTGAAAAGTCGTTATAAATAAATTTGTAAAATTTAAAGATTAAGCCATTGTAATATGAATTATTCTTTCAAAATACTGAAATAAAAGCAGCTGCTTTCACAGCAGAAGCACATCTTCTGTGCGCCTGACGAAAAAAGTCTAAATTCTTTCGAAAGGCTTAGCGCATTTAAAAACTTTTGACGGTGTTTTAAGAAGATCTTTTAGTTCTTACTATGTCACACTAGTTTTAACTTATTTTTTATAATAGCTCAAATATTTTATGAGTATGAGCTAGAAATGTATGCTGTCCTATATATAGGACAAATACGAGTTAAAAATTTTGACCGAAAAAAAGAATTTGAGAATTAGCTATTTAGAACCCATCTCACATGTTTGCCCAGAAGTGTTTGTTAGTTTTTAACTACTGTCACAGAACTTGTCACACAGATACTGTGAGCGGTCTCTGAGACCACTTGATCAAAAAATGAATAAAAGGTTCGATTCATTAACAATATACTAATTATGTGCATATTTATGTGCAAGATTATTATAATTATAGTTCAACTTTTTGGACGTCTCTAGCGAAAGAACAAGAGCTCCAAACGACCACAAATTTAACGCGTTTTTTTTCCCAACACGTTCGACAGTCGGAACCATAGTTGCAATTTGTTTGGTTGTTGCTCGCTCAGTTTCTAGCAAGTTATCCTACCAATTTTGGTGACTTTACACTGGTTTGGGGGAATGCGTTACAAGCAAAATAAAGCAAAAATGATTTTTACAACAGAATGAGTAATCTGCTGAAAGTTATTTAATGTACTTTGTATAATTATAAATACCAATTTAGTAATATTTGCCCTCAGTATTTTTTTTTTATTTTTACGTTACATTATTTATAACTAAGTGTACTTAATATTAGTTTTTATTTATTTAATCATTCCGTGAGCTTGGAGACGAATGAAAAACCCGTATTTTTTATAGTAATTTAACAATTTAATAATTTAAAAAATACGTAACATAAATAATTTACTTAGATTTCTTTTTAAACAAAAAATTCGTTTTTTACAACATAATAGGTAATCTGTTTAATTTGCACTTTGTTCTGTAGCAGTCTCAAAACTACAAGAAATTCTTGAAAGTCGCGATCGTTAACGCATGTATGAGCGCTTCGCTCCAATGAAATGAAAAAAAAAACCTGGATGCAGCAACCTCGTCGTACAGCAATCTCAAAAATGCATGAAATTCTTAAAAGCCACGATCGCTAACACATGTATGAACGCTTCGCGCCCAAGAAAGCCAAAAAAAAAAACTGGATGCATCAACCTCGCCGTGTAACAATCTCAAAAATCCATAAACTTCATTATACAGGCTATCATTATCATTGAAACGCGTGCATGAGCTAATCTGTCCTTCAGGGGAAAAACGTAAGTGGATTCGTCTAAATCGTTGTATTAAAATCTCTAGAAATTTCGCTAAAGCTGCAATCACTATAACGAATATTTAAAAAATTTCCGCAATGTAGACTGTTAATGTTGTTTCAAATTATTTTTTATAACTAATTAAATATTAAAAAATATTTTTACAGCTTTATTAAATATTGAAAAAACTTTCCATTTTTTATTGAAATTAATTTTTAACCTAATTAAATATTGAAAAATCTAAAATTTTCCATATTTCTAAACTTTCCGCTGCTTGATTCCGAACTCAAGTCCACATGTTTGGAGATAAACGACATACATGGTGCTAAAAAAATTTAAACAAAGACACCAGAAGTAGTTTTCGCCAAGTATGGTTACGGCCAAGATATGCTATACGAGTAACACTGCCAACAGCAACAACCAATCAGATTACGAGCTACGATTCCGATCGACGAATATTCATGGGGAAAAAATACGCAAATTTTAATAGTATCTATAGTTAAACTAAAAGTTACAAGTAAAAGAATGAAAAGAAAAAACAGTGGTGTGTGAGACCACTAGGGGGAGTTAAAGGTTAACGGGCGAAGCTCCAGTGGCGTGGATGAGAACCCATTCCACTATAATTTTCTAAAGTTAAAAAACATTTATGAATTATCATATAAGCAGATTAGGAGTAAGATCTCCATAGAGTGTAAATAACACTTGTCCTCATAAACTTTTTATAGCTGCTGTATATTAGCTTACAACAGTGTTTTCCAACATGGGGAACGCGTACCCCCGAGAGTAAGTGATGGACCAGTTAGGGGTAAGTGAAAATTACATTGGTGATGGCGGAAAATGTAAAAAATAAAAGGTTAGATTGAAATGTCAAGAAAAAAGGTATAGATTTTTCGTTTACAAAAACAGATTTAAGTAAACTCCAACACGTTAGTTGAAAAACAAAGGAAAAGTAGATAATAGAAAATTAAAATAGCAAAATAGAATTCAAACTAGAAAATAACTGGAGTCTAATAAGACTTCAATGGTACTAGGAGGGTTAATAATTCGTTGTCACTAGCCCCGCCTACATCATGAGATAATCCGTGTTCTCCTCCCTCTTCGCCAAAATTGTCATTATTTGTATAGTACTTTTATTTTCTACGGTCCCTTTCCTTTTAATGTTTGTTTTTATCTTGTGATTCTACCTAGAAATACGAAAGTTAAAAAAGAAAAAAACTAATAGTGTCATTTTTATGTTCAACTCGGCGGCCACGGCATCAAGTCAATAACATGCATTAATGGATGTAGTGGGTGTAGCTTCATACCTTTTTAGTATGAAAAATTAGTTTAAAGTCTTTGACTAATATTTTTTTGTTTTTGATAATTTTCTGTTGATATCTTTTTGTATATTAAAATGGATAAATGGTTTAAATTTGGAATACTTAAAAGATCTACAACTGCCATTAATAACTAACATAATAACTTTACTAACGAACAAAAATAAATATTTTTGGGACCAGGTTTATTCGAGTAGGGGTGCATATACAGGGTGGTCATAAAAAAAAAACTTCCCCGATATATGAACTCCTAGCAGCCTAACCGCTCAAGCAATCGAAAAGAAATTTTAGATATACTTATTTGAAGGTATTGCGCTCGAGATCATGATGATTTAAAACTATAGAACTCTCAAGGAAACGGATACAGTGAAAAAATATCGAAATTTTCGAATGACAACACCCACTTTTTTCATTCGCAGATTCATCAGCGCATTGAAAAACCATACAGGGCGTTGGAATGATACACGCACGATGAAAATTGCCGACGTACTACACTTGCAAAAAAGACCATTGTAAAGGACCAATGACAACACAAGTGAAAAGAGAGAAAAAACATTTATCTGAATTAGCAGTTTTCCACATGCCCACCTTCGCAGACAATAACGCATTGCATGAGTGAGACTGTTGACAACAATGCCGAACGTAACATTGCAAAACGGAATCTTTACGTTTTATGGCATCTTTCACTTCTGACAAATTTCTTGTATTTGATGTGTACACCTTTGATTTCAGATAACCGCAAAACTAGAAATCCATTGGACTGAGGATCATGGTGACCGTAACTGAAAAGTTACGAGATATGATTTTGTCATCAAAGTGCTGTTGCAGCACTTGTCGAACAGATGTGGCGACGTGTGGAGGAGCACCATCTTGCATCCATACAATATCATTAACGACATTCCGCTTCTGCAATTCTGGAATTACGCAATTCTGCAACACGGTTGTATACCGAGCACTTGTGATGGAGCACGTTTTCATACCTGTGGAAGTGACCTCCCCGAAAAAGTACGGTCCGAGAACGAATGTGTTTGCGATGTCGCACCACACAATCACTTTAGCTTCGTGTAAAGGCGTTGGTGTCACATCGTGAGGAATTTCATCAGTCCAGTGAACGCAGTTCTTTGAGTTTACATTCCCAGTTAAAGAGAAATGTGCCTCATCCATACATAATATTCGCAATGGCCAGCTCCTATCTTCATCATATCTGGTGAGAAAATAATTTGAAAAGTCCGAACGCTGTTGATCGTCTCCAGGTTGCAACATCTGGACGCGCTGGAATCGATAGGGAAACATCCACAGAACAGTGCGCAGAATCTTGAGGATTGTTGTTTTCGGTACATCCAAACTGCGTGCAACACTTCTTGAAGTATTCAATGGATCTGCAGTAATCCTGTTATGCACTTCCGCAACAACTTCAACAGGAACAGATGGTCGTCCGGATCATGATCGATCCCATGTGCATCCAGTTTCTTCAAATTTTTTTAACCAAATCACGTACAGTATTCACGGAACGTTGTCCTCGTCGTAACTTATGATTTCGACGATAAACTCGCACTGCTTCAGCTGCATTTTCCCAGATAAAACAGCTTTATCAATTCACCTCGTTGTTTTATTGTAAGTGTCATCTTGTTGGCACGGACGAACAACTGATTGAAGAAACAATCTTCCCACACTGTTTATTAAAAATTTTCTACACGCAATGATTCGCATATGGTGTTCTATGATTGGTGCTTCTACTACATATTCCTGTGAATTATGCAAAGTGTGTCAGTTCACCTCGTCTTTGAATTGTCATTGGTCCCTTACAATGCTTTTTTTTGCAAATGTTTTATGCTGGTATAACGACTTTTAGTCATACGTGTATCGTTTCAATGCCATTTATTGTTTTTCAATACGCTGATGAATTTGCAGAGGAAAAAAATGGGTATTGTCATTCGAAAATTTCGAAAGTTTTTCACTGTAACCGTAACTGTCCGCAGAACAGTGCTCTATTGTTTTAAATCATCCCGATCTCGAGTGCATACTTTCAAATAACTAAATCTGAAATTTCCTTTCTATTGGTTGAGCGGTTAGGTCGCTAGGAATACATATATCGTGGAATTTTTTTTTATGACCAACCTGTACATGAAATGTCTGAGAAAGGGGTACGTCAGAGAGAAACGTTTGGGAACCGCTGACCTACAAGATGAAGTTGTTTTAAATTTTGTAGCTCGCTTTAAAAACGAAATCAATTTAAAGATGATTTAATTTTGCAGAGACTGTAGATGTTAAGATGTCCGGGGTTTTTCTGCATAAAGTGTTTTCTAATTTTGATGGTAAAATGTGATTATTTTTCTTTAAAACAATATTCTTTAGCGGATATTGTCCATACAAAAAGTAGGCATGCTTGTCTCAATTTCCCAAAGAGAAAAAAATGATAAAAGCCATACACTGCAAAAAAAAAAAAAAACGGACTAAAAAACGGAAATATTACTGGCAATCTAGACGCCAGTACTATTTCCGTTTTTTACGGGAATTTTAACCCATAAATTACAGAACATTTTCCGTTTTTCTGATTAAAAACGGAAATTTTTCTGTAATTTATGGGTAAAAATTCCCGTAAAAACGGAAATAGTACTGGCGTCTAGATTGCCAGTAGTATTTCCGTTTTTTAGTCCGTTTTTTTTTTTTTTTTTTTTTTTTACAGTGTAGGCGTCAACGTGATTTTCGTTAAGAGGGGGAGGGGGAACAAGATGGTACGTAGGTACACTCTCTTAGGCACCAGCAAGGAGGGGAAGGAAAGGACATTGCCCTCTCTTCATTTTGAAATTTAATTAGCTAAATTTATTTTTCCCAAGTGATTTTATAATAATTGAAGACTAAGCGAAAAAAGAATTTTTAGTCGAAGATAATTTTTAATTATGTTTTTCTTTTTACGTTCGAGTGTTTCAAATATATTTAAAACGGGAAGTTCAAAAAAGAAGAGCCCATCCCCTCCCCCACGATAAAAGTAATACACTGTTTTAAATCTTTATTTTGACAAACATTTGAAGAAACTTATTTTTGAATATCTAATGATTGTTGACTAATTTTGCATTGCTTTTTACGTTGATATGTTTAAAAATTGTGTTGCCTAGGAAGTTCTGACAAAAAATTCTTAGTTTAGCTTATTTCGTGTTCGTATTTCGCATTTAATAAAAGCAGACTAGACTGTGAACCAAAGGTACATCTGTTCCAAAAACTTTCCCCCCGATAGATTTCTTTCTGCCGGCATTCACGTTTTTTAGTATTTCAAGCTATATCTTACTATTTTCAAAGACTTTTTGGGGGAGGGAATAAGGGATGCTCGGCCTCCCCTGCACTGTCCAGCGTAGACCTATAATAAAGTAATAATAAGATTTAAAAAGTCTTCCAGTTTGTCTCACTTGTTGTGATTCCGCTGGCTGGCTACAAATGCAGTAACATCTGAGGCAGGAATAGTTGACCAGCATCGACCTCTTGATTCGGGAACTCTTTCATCGTCTGAAGAGGATGAGCCGTCTGAATGAATCCTTCCGGATTCGACGAAAGTCGGGTTAGAAGTGCCTTAAAGGATAAAAAAAAGGATAATCAAACAACTCTGGGCAACAAATGGAATTGCGCCTAAAGTAAAAGTGTTCAATTCTGTATGAAATTAACCCATTAGACATGGATATCGCCATGAAATCCTTCATTGGTTCATTCAGTATTTGCCAAAGTTGGTGCAATTTTTAATATGTTTAGCAAGACCCCGAAACATAACTTATGCGTAGCATTAATTAGTAGACAATATTCCCAGTTTATTGATATTTGTATCTTTTTATACGATTGTTTTTAGCAGAATTAGTAGAGAAGTGGGGAGGGGGATCACTTTTTTCCAGGTTTGTACATCTCAAACTTAAATTTAATAAAAATATGAAAGAAAATGTATTACACTATTTAATTTTAGTTGTACTATGATTACAATTATTGTTTTTGATAATTTCATTTACATTTTTTTTCCTGATAGCATTTACATTTACAAAACCACACGTAATATATAGAAGAGTGATAGAAGTATTAAGGCATACATGTAGCTGAATATTACAAAGGAAAACAAACGTAGCCAATTCAGCTTTTTTATGGTCAAAGTCAATTCATGTTTTCCACATCAAATTCATTCAGAATTAAGTATTTTTAAATCCAAAGCATTAACTTTATAAATTTTTCTTGCACAGTGTTTTTACACAGTGTCACAAAAATTAAGCTAATGCTTCCCATATAAAAAATAATTAATGTAATTCTATGTTCTGAACATGAATATGACTGTAACCAATGCAGGTTTCTTATGATTTTTTTTTTTTTTTTTTTTTTTTTTTTTTTTGCAATATTACGCCTACATGTATACGCCTTAAGACCTCTGTCACTCTATATATCGCATCCATTGCATTAGAGGTCTTTGTAAATAAATGCAAACAGAAGCAATAAATGTAAATGAATTTATCAAAAACAATAATTTTAATCATGACGCAAATAAAATTAAATCATCTAATACTTATTTTATATTACTTTTTGTAATTCCTTCTTATTTGAAGTAACATTACGAAAAACACTATACAGAGAAGAAGTGTTTACTGCATTTTTATTGGCAGTAGCACTGTGTACAACAGTCATTAATATTAATTTTATTGATAGATTACATAAAAAAAAGTCCTTCCGGCCAGTGCCGGGAGGAAGAGGTAGCTTTCATAATCCTTATTTAAAAAAAGCCAACTTATATCATGCAAACACACGAAGCTCAATTTAGTGGAAACCGAATATAGGAGATTCAATACTAATTTTTATCAATATAATGAATGAGAATTTCGCGAAATTAGTCAGCTTTATCCAAGCTGCTTTTCTTTAAAGTAACTTATATTTGGCTGCCAAATTCGGCAATTTCTTAAAGTGCCTGTCATTTTAAGACAACATGGTGGATGAGGCTAAGCAGTGAACTTGGTCGAGACCTTAGTAATTGCTGTGCACATGCTCACTCACATCGGAATCGGTTAATATATAGGAGTGCTGTCGCATGCAAAAAATCAGATTTTTCAAAATGTTACCCACAATAGAAATTGAAACTGCTATATCTGAGCCATTTTTTAAGGTAAAGACAAACAAAAAATGCTCCTGAATCCTTATATCAAGATCAAATACTTAAGAAAGAAACCTTTTTCAATTTCTAATTTTTTTGCACCTCACTTTAAATATATATATATTTTTTAATTTAATGGCCGTTTTTTTGAAACAAGATGGCTGATGAATCTGGCCAGCGAACTTGCTCGAGGTGTTGATGTATACTATCCACATGCCTTCTTACATCGAAATAGGCGAATACGTGTGTTATCGCGTTACAAATACAAGATCGTTTCAAAATGTTAGCCATGCTAGAAATTCAAAGTGCTATAAATCAACCATTTTTTAAGATATCAACAAAAGAACAAATTTTCAGAAACAAAAACTGCTCCGGAATCTTTGTATCAAGGCCAAACACATAAAAAAAATCTTTTTCATTTTCCAATTTTTTAATACCTCATTTTGAATTTTAAATTTAATTTTTTTTAAATGGCAAACCTTTTGAAACAAGATGGCGAATGAAGCTGGCCAATGAACTCGGTCGAGACATTGGTATGTACTATGTACAGACCAAGTTACATCCAAATAGGTTCATAAATACGCCTGTTATCGCGTGACCAAAATCAGGTCGTTTTAAAATGTCAGCCACAAGAGAAATTCAAAATGCTATTACTCAGCCATTTTTTTTTAGATATAGACGAAAGAAAAACTGTTCCGGAATCTTTGTATTAAGGTCAAACACATACAAAAAAAATCTTTTTCATTTTCCAATTTTTTGGTATCTCATTTAAATTTTTTTATTTTTTAATTTTTTTAAATGGCCGCCATTTTGAAACAAGATGGCGGATGAAGCTGGCCAACGAACTCGGTCGAGATATTTGCATGTACTATGTACACACCAAGGTACATCTAAGTCGGTTCATAAATACGCCTGTTATTACGTGAGAAAAATCAGGACGTTTCAAAATGTCAGCCACGCTAGAAATTCAAAATGCTATAACTCAGCCATTTCTTAAGATACAGACGAAACAAAAACTGCTCCCGAATCTTTTTATCAAGGTCAAACACATAAGAAGAAAATATTTTTTCAATTTTCAATTTTTGGTACTACATTTCAAATTTAAATTTTTCTTAAAAATTTAAATGGCCGCCATTTTGAAACAAAATGGCGGATGAAGCTGGCCAACGAACCCGGTCGAGACATTGGTATGTACTATGTATAAACGAAGTTACATCCAAATCGGTTCATAAATACGCCTTTTATCGCGTGACAAAATTCAGGACGTTTCAAAATGTCAGCCACGCTAGAAATTCAAAATGCTATAACTCAGCCATTTTTTAAGATATAGACAAAACAAAAACTGCTCCGAAATCTTTGTATAAAGGTCAAATACATAAGAAAAAAATATTTTTCCATTTTCAATTTTTTGGTACCACATTTCAAATTTTAAATTTTTAAAAAAATTTTAAATGGCCGCCATTTTGAAACAAAATGGCGGATGAAGCTGGCCAACGAAGTCGGTCGAGAGATTGGTATGTACTATGTACACACCGAATTACATCCAAATCGGTTCTTAAATACGCCTTTTATCGCGTGACAAAATTCAGGACGTTTCAAAATGTCAGCCACGCTAGAAATTCAAAATGCTATAACTCAGCCATTTTTTAAGATATAGACGAAACAAAAACTGCTCCGGAATCTTTGTATAAAGGTCAAATACATAAGAAAAAAGTACTTTTCCATTTTTAATTTTTTGGTACTACATTTCAAGTTTTAAATTTTTTTTTAAATTCTGGAATTTTTTTTTAAATTCTGCCATTTTGAAACAAAACGGCGGATGAAGCTGGCCAACGAACTCGGTCGAGACATTGGTATGTACTATGTACACACCGAATTACATCGAAATCGGTTCATAATTTCGGGAGTTACAGTGTGACATAGGTCAGATATATATATATATATATATATATATATCAATTTTGAACGGAGGGTGGTTTCGGGGTCTGGGGGTCATGATCGATGAAAATATACCAAAATTTTTTGAAATCGCTTTCCTCCGAACGGCTGCAATAGGTAGCTTTTTTGTAAAGAAAGCTACCTAATACTCTCAGTAATACTATATTGGTAATTATACCTTTGCACACTGTATTTCCGAAACAAGAGTAAATTAATGTTATTCAGGGCGATATCCTTGTTCTGTGGGTTAGCTGGACACTTTCACTTGAGAAGCAATTTCATTATTACACATTATTGTTACACAAGAATAAAAGAAAAATAGAAGGTATTCGGTATTACAGAAAGGAAAAATAAACATTGACAATTTAGTCCTTAAAAATAATACAGTTGCTTTCAATCGACTTTAAAGAAAAGGAGGCTTCTCAGATTGGCGATATATTTACTTTTAACATAATTTCATGCATAAATTTGAATGAATGCATTGTTTCGAATAATTTTGTTTGTTTGTTTGAAAGGATTTGTTTCACCGGTAATCTCGAAATAATTATACTGGGATCTAGAAACGGCATATGTGTCTAACTGTCTCTCTCCATGCTCTAGTTTTTGTAAATATACCCCAATTATTCAGAAAAGTGAATATCGTAAAACTACGAACTTTTGAAACTGCTATACCTTTCAATTATTCATTCATTAATATGTCATATTCATCTCTTCTACAGTCATTTCTCTTTTTACCCGACAGCCAAGAAGGGTTGTGTGGTTCGCGCGTATCTGGGTAAGTAGATTTCTTTATACCCTCGAAACATCCCAATGGCTGGATGGATTTTAATGAATGAGGTCTCTATCGATTTGTCTTAACCGCCCGATGGTTATAGGCTAGGTTTCGTTTTTATAAATTCAAAATGGCGCCGTAAATTACAAAATGGCGATAGAGACAAAAAAATTACGCACCCTATTGAGTGACATATCATTGGACAGGTCTTTCAAAATGAAGACGATGTTTTATTTACTATTTTACAGTCAGAATCTCCATTTAAATATTACACATCCTGGAAGTTGTGTAGGTAGGATCTCTAGCTTTACTGAAACTCTAACCTTCATAGACATCTATAGGCCTCATCAAAACAGTGTTTATAGATAGGAACTAACAATTAAACACAACTTAAAAGTCATCAATACAAGTAAATAAAAAAAATAGGTAAGTAATATAAAAAATAGTTTCACATTGATGAGAAATAATTAATTAGTTCGCTTTTTACGTAGTCGGATTTTTGATTTTTTTTTTTTATTTAATAATTTTTACTTGTTATTTTATGCCACCTTTCGAAAAAAATAAATACTATGAAAAAATCTGCGTATTTTTCGCCCCTCCTACTTTTGGTTCGAAATAAATTACCAAAACAAAATGCGAAAAAAATAATGCTATAAAATGCGGCAGGGCGTAGTAAAGGGAAGGGCTCGGGGAGCTTGAGCACAGGTAACCCCTTCTCTATTATTATTTATTTTTTTTTTTTTTTATCTAGGTGAACTGATCCAAAAAATATTATTTTCTGTTCTTCAATGTTTAATAATTCCTGTCTGAAAAAGACAGTTCTGTACATAAAGATGTAACATTTCTAACTAATAAATATGCAGATCAGAGACCTCAACATCAAATTTGAAAGTCATATTTTTATTTTTAATCCATTGTGATTAATGTTTAAAAACTTTCAAAGCACAATTTTATTTCTTTCATATTACATAGTAGATGTTATCCAGTTTTAGGTGATTTGTCTCTTAAGAAATTTATCAGAAAAATCGATTGCATGCAATGATGCTCTTTTTATTTTCTGTAAAATATTTTTTTTATACGGCGGGAGCCCCCTTCCTACCTTCCAGCTCCCTGTTGTTTCGTTAAGTCATAAAACATAACTCTCTCGAGTTCAAAATTTCCATGAAGAATAATTAAAATATTAATTTTGTGATAATGGTAATAATAATTAATTTAAGGGGACGGTGGAGCTTAAAATCCTTAAAAATATTTTTTTTTATTTTTGTAAATTTCAACTTAAATATTATTCAAGGGTACATTATATACATTATGGCATGCATTTATCACAAAAAAAATTTAAAAAAAAATTATTTTTGAGAAAAAAATGGAATTTTACGTGTCGTCTTAGAAATCTTCGAAGTGCCCCCTGTGCGTTCCATATCAATGAAAATCCCCAATATTATTTTAAAAAGTTTGGTTTATATATATAAATAAAATAGAGCATCGAATTTTATATATTTGAATTTAAAGGTTAAAAAAAAAAAAAAAATCAAAATTTTTTCGAAAAAATTTCAAAATTTTTCAAAAAAAAATTTTTAACCTTTAAATTCAAATATATGAAATTCGATACTCTATTTTATTTCTATATATAAATCAAACTTTTATAAAAAATATTGTCATTGATATGGAAGACGCATGGGACATTTCAAAGATTTCTAACACGACGCGTAAAATTCCATTTTTTTCTCAAAAATAAATTTTTTTTTTTAAATTTTTTTGGGATAAATGCATGTTATAATGTATATAATGTACCCTTGAATAATATTTAAGTTGAAATTTACAAAAATAAAAAAATTATTTTTAAGGATTTTAAACTCCACCGTCCCCTTAATTAAATAGTTCATTAATTATTGATCATCTTAATTGTTCAATTTCTTTTAAAATGACTATTTAAGCCCCTCCCATAATTTTTGAACTGCTACGATATTGAAATGTGGTACTTACTCGGTTGGAAAGAGGAATGTCTTCTGGGTACATAAAAAGGATGCTGCACAATGAGAGAACTAGAATCGTCCAAGGTGTTAGAATCCTTTTCTTCTTCAGCATCGGTGCAACAGCAACAGTAGCAGCAACACCTCAACCACATCATCAGCAGCTTCAGGACATGGAAAATGAAGCAATTCGACTACAAAAAAGTTTTAGTTTACTCATTGATAATCAAACTCGCGTCGTGGCTATATTTTTCGAATTACTTCATAATATAAAGGTATGAACAAAAAAGCTACGCATATCTTGTTATCAAATCATGATATTTTTTTTTCAAAAAGCGGGAAAAAATTACTCGAAAACTGCCTGGGCATTACTGTACCACAACCTGGCTTCTCCAAGTCAAGATCTCCCAGTTTGTATTCCTCAAAGACACAATGGACATCATGAAGATGAGAAAAACACGCAATTGCTGAAAAGAAAAGTAAAAAAAAAAATTAATTTCATAAGTAATGAAGTTTGTTCTTATTTAAGATATTTAAACATAATTACATCTGATTGGATTTTAAAATTAATAGGACATAAAATTCATGCATTTAATTAAATAAACATACAGAGAACAGATAACCATAAAATAAAATCACAAAATATTTTTTCAAACTTTAAACAACACTTCATCAGTATAATTATCGATGGAGATCAACAGCTGTTTTAAAAGTTCAGAAATATTCATCAAATAGAGTCTCATACTCACACGAAACGTGCACATGCTCATTTAAAGCGGATATTTCTTAATTTGTAAAGTATCCTTCCAAAAATATTCTGATTTTATAATTATTACAGTTATAGCCCGGGAGCCGGCAGCACAGACAACCACCTCATCGAATTGAAGGTTAAAATTCCAGACTTAGCTAAAACTCGATTCCCATATTAAAATGCAATCGGTCTGCCAAGTCACATCTTGCTGGAAAACACCTAAAAACCCGATTTTAGCGGTCGACTCGTAGGTTTACCATTGCGTTTTCCTGCACCCGAAGGTATGAAAACATGGAGGACTGGAAACAGGAAAAAAAAATGATAAACCTACGAGTGAACCGATAAAATCGGGTTTTTAGGTGATTTCCACCAAGATATGACGTGGCAGACCGATTGCGTTTTAATGTGGGAATCGAGTTTTAGCTAATTCCGAAATTTCAGCCTCCAACTCGATGAGGTGGTTGTCTCATGGTTCGTACGCTTCCTTGAATTTTGCAGACCAGAACATTTTTCTGCACCAGTATTATGTTATAGAAAATCTCTTCTGAAACGAAGGCGAAATTTTGCGCGTTTAACCTAGATTTCTTTTTCTATAAAAAAATACTGGTAGTTTTCTGGAGAAATAACGGTATCCGTACGAACGATGTGTATGTACTGCCGGCTCCCGGTCTATTAGATTTAATTTTAATATTTTCGAAATTTGGTAGATCGAAAGATTTAAAAGTATATATTTATGTTCTTGCAGTCAAATGTTGCATGAACAACGAGTATCGCCATTATACAGAATCACATTATTATCTAAAGGGAGGAGACTTGTAACTTAAATTTCCATTACATATTTTTATTGTATATTAAGGTTTAATAGGCAGTTTCAACATTAATAGATTTGAATAAATTACCTATTTTTTTCTGAAACATCTTTATAATATGGGATTAAAACTATTGTCGAAATTGCTTACTATGTCTACCAACCATAAACCGGTATGACTGTAAGTGTCCATACCCATAGGGATTACTTGGTGCCATATACACTTTCTAAATAAAAGTTATATCCGTAGATTTCAGCCTCACCAGTGACCGAGAGGTTCTGCTCTCAAAGCTGGCAGATAGGAAGGTGCTGGGTTCGATCGCAATCGCGCCCGTCGGCCTAATCATTCGGAGTTTTCGTGGTTTTCTTCGAACCTTAGTTTTCCAAGCGTAAATACGGGTTAGGTTCCTTAAGAAAGACCCCCCCCCCTTTGGACCTATATCCCTTGTGCTGATAGGCCGTCATAAACACAACCAAACAACCATAGATTTCAAGATAAAGCTGCCGATTTACACTGGGTCACAAAATTAAAAGACAATGACAGAAATAAAACGTAACTGATACTTAATGAAAAATTATTAATAGAAATATGTACGTATTAGTTAACATAAATTACAATGCTTGGCAGTTGATTAATTTCAAAATGTTGAAATTAAAACACCAAACTTATAGAAATTGGAAAACGATGGAAAAATTAAGTCACCTCTTGTAGAAATTTTTTTCTTTAATACAGTGTATGGTCACCTCGGACTGATATGCATACCCCACACCTGGTTTTTATAGACTTTAACAACGTGTTGATCAAGTCTTGTTGAATTGCACGCCACTCTTCTAAAAGTGCACTTTTAAGCTCCTGGAGGTTCCGGGAAGGAATTTGGCGAGCTGAAAGTCGGTGCCTTAAGTCATCCCACACATGCTTAATCGGGTTCAAATCGGGTGAGTAAGGTGGCCAATCCATTCCAGTGATATCTTCTGTTTGCAAATATTCTGACACCACATATTCTCGATGCGGTCGAGCATTGTCATCCATCAGCAAAAACTCTGGGCCAAAAACACTACTAAACAGTCTAACATGGGGTTCCAACACCTGCTCTACATATCTCCGAGCGGTTACAGAACGTCCTTGAAAGATATGCAGCTCGGTGCGGCCATTTGTCATGATTCCCCCCCCCCCCCCTAAAACCATTAAACCTGGGTCGCGGAAACGGCATATTTCACGGACAAGGGAAGGCAAGTTGCGTGTTCCTTCCTCTCTCCAGATCAAAACACGCGTCTAGAATCAACGTTCAGACTATATCTGGACTCGTCAGTAAACAATACTCGAGCTCAGTCCAGGGTTCCCACTAACTATTTACCAGTGTTAGTAATTTGGCTAATCAGAAATAAAAAACACTCGCCAAATGAAACAAAAGTGATAGTAAAATAAATTCGTCGTAAAGCATTGAAAATTCGATCTTTAATCCCTTAATGTACGACCTCCCTTTTTTTTTCAATATGTTTAAAATAAAGTTTTTGTAACTGCTTATAGATCAGTTATTCATCTAAATTTAATTATCCGCTACAGAAACTAAAAAGAAAATAACTATATTCTAAATGTCTTGCGTGATCAAGAAAAAAAATTCCAAACTTGACTTAACTTAATAAAATAAAATTCTAGAATTTCTTTTTCCAGACATAGTGTTTAGCTGACAACAGAGAATCACCTATTAGATTGGCCCATGGTGATTTCACACCGTCCACATTATCCTTAATGTGGCTTTAGCTAATGCTAAATCGAACTGGTGTTTAGTTACTACCACTAAAAATAATGTAAATACGATTGAGCATGATAAGTGACATTAATGTTTCAATAATTCAAATGCGAGTGTCGCCTGTACTGGCATACACAGAAAAAAGATGAGCAAAAACGGAGCACTCGTAATTTGGCGAGTCTAATCGTCCGTTTACTCGCCAAATGAAACATTTTGTCGCGATTTGGCGCAATGGCGAGTGACAGCGAGAACCCTGGCTCAGTCTTCTTGGCTCCATTGAGCCTGACAACGGCAGTTTAAACGGGCCCCTTTGGAAGGTGGGGTGATTGAGATACAAACTATTGGTTTTCTGGCATTACAGTCTACGCTCTTTAAGCCTTCGTGCAGCAGTAGAACGGCTAATTTGAGTAACTGTGGCAGCCTGAAGGTCTGAAACCAAGTCTCTTGTAGTCGTTTCGTGATTTCTTCGAGCCGACAGTGACAGAAAACGGTCTTCGGATGTAGTTGTTGCTCTTGGTCGCCCTTTACCAGGCCGTCTACCAACGGATCCAGGTCTTAAAAAGCGGCTCCAAGCCCTTGATATGACACTCTGAGGAATATTCAAATCTTGCGCGAACTTCATTTGAGTTTGACTCCCCTCGATTCTGCCAATTATTCGCAACTTTTGACCCTCATTTAAATGATGCCATAACTAATGAATACTGATCACTCTCAGACACCACATTCACTTTAAACAACACTACAGACCAGAATTCCCACATGCGTCCATTACGTACAACATTGTCAATCACTGAATTCGTATATTTTCGGTGATAACATATGGGTGGAAGTGCAATTTTGTGTTCAATTGCATCTAATTGACATAAATAATTGCAGCATTGGCCATTGGTAGCAACATTAACTTAGTGAGAACATTTTTTCTCATTATCCTTTAATTCTGATGACCAGTGTAAATAAAATTCCTCTAGACATTACAGAACTTTAGGCAGTGGTTGCATTGTAAAAAGAGACAAAAGTTTCTTAATCTAAAAAAATATTATAACCAGTACGGAAAATAAGCAACTTCTTCAGAGTTATCGCTCTCGAAAGCTGGTAGACGGGAGGTGCTGGGTTCGATCCCAATCGCGCCCGTCGGCCTAATCTTTCGGAGTTTTCGTGGTTTTCTTCGAGCCATGGATTTCCATGCGTAAATACGGATTAGGTTCCCTTAGAAAGACCCCCACGAAGGGCACTCCCCCCCTCGGGCCTATATCCCTAGTGTAGATAATCGGCCGTCAAAAATCAACCAATCAATCAACATCTTCAGAGTTATCCATGACTCCGAAAAGCATTCTTTATCCTTAGAAACCTTAGAAACCAATATGTTTTTAAGATTGTTTTTATATTTTTTAAAGGGGGGGGGGGGGTCGGATGCTATCGATCTTCATGTTGAACAAAATGTGTTTTATAAACAAACATGAAAAATTTTTAAAATAAATAACGTTAAAATGAATATTATTTTGTTACTCTTGCATGTTTAATAAAGAATTTACTGCATTCTAAAATTCGATATTCTGGTTTGAGAAAACTGATTAACTGACTATAAAAACTACTAGGAAACGATTCGGAAAATTAGTGGAAGAAAAAAATAATTTTTATAAATGCTTCTTTAAATCTCGGAAATATGTGAGTTTCTGAAGTTTCAAAAGATAAAAAAACGCTTTTCGGAATAATGGGCAACTTGGAATATATTACATAACTAAAAAGAGCTGTAAAAAAAAAAAAAAAAAAAAAAAAAAAAAAAAAAAAACTGTGCCAAACTAATAAAATTTGAGTAAGGGATGCCGGTCTCGAAAGGGTTAAGAAACTTTTTTTTTTACAGTGTGCTGTAATTTATACAGTATTAGCCGAGCGAATCTTTCAGTCTCTGTGGAATCTCATATTTTCAGTGTCCGCAAAAGTTCGGCCGAATCTCGTCTGAAAACCGTATTTCCCAGATAGACTAAAAAAATATCAGTTTAGTTATTTATACCAAAATTATAGGAGATTTTAAATACAAACCAATGTTTTTGTTATAGTATTTATTTGCTGTTCATTGAGTGGTAAGTAAAAAGCGAAAACTTCGGGACCTGGTGAAGCTGGACCTTCCACTCCGAATTAAAATATGTGCAAATTACGTATAACTTTTGCCCAAAATTTGACCATTCCCCAATCCCCCAACTGTTATTTAGTTTTGCCCACCGAAGCGAAGAATTCAAAATACCTTTTCTGACCCAATTTCCCAATTTTTGTCATAGTAGAGAAAAAAGAGTAAACAGTAAATTAAAAATTTTAAACCGAAAATAAACATAATAATTATAGCATTATTTTGCCCACCATGAAAATAAAATACAAATCCCATATAAGTTTTGTCCAAAATTATACGGTTTTGCCCACATTGTATAACGCTAAGAATCCAAATTTTCTTATATGACCCATTTTTTTTTTTTTTTTTTTACAACATCCCGAAATTGTGTAAAAAAAAAAAAACATAGTTGCATGGCAACCCTTTGCGTTGCTTTTCGATTGCATAAGACCATTCGATTCTTTGGTGAAAATGAAATCTAATTCTATTGTAAATTTAAAAAGCAATTAAAGTATTAATGTTATTAAATACAATATTTCAAATAATAAATTATATTTACAATTTAAGTCAAATCTTTACCAATATAAATGCACATATTTTATAACTTTATTTGCCAAAAGATTTTCGGTCTTCCAAGATTTGGCTTCCAATTTCGGAGCTGGTAGAAATGACATCATTCGGTTGAACTTATACAAAAATGACTTTGTTTTGGCAAATTTATACAAAAGCATTGTATATTTATGAATTAAAATAAATACTTAGAGAAATATAATTTTTCTCGCTAAAGCATTTTGTGTTTAACGTCCTTGTGAAAAGTTTTAATCGTCATCCTAAAGAAATAGTTCAAAATCTGTTTTTCTACTTTAAATTAAATTACAAAAGCTACGATGGATTTTTTTTCTTTTTACGACAATGGAATTTTATCTCTGTGTTCCGGTTGACAGACGATTTTTTTCCTTTTTAAAATAAGAGCACATTTGAAATCCTCGATTTTTTTCCTATGACGGTGTATTCCTATGTGACGGTGTAGAAATTGAAAATGTGCAATGTTTAGAAATTTAAAAATTTGCAGTAGCGAAAATTGCAAAAGCGAAATTTTATAGGCAAGTGTTGCCATTCGCAGAATTACGTCAGCGTTACGCACAGATACGATTGTCCTTTATAATAATAATTATGGCATTATTTTGCCCAAGTTTTGAACATTTTTATCAAACTATTATTTAATTTTGTCCACCTTTTATAACTCTAAAAATCAATAACAACGGTTTTGACCATGCGTGAAGTTGGCACCCCCAAATATGAATTAAATTATAAAGTTGTATAGGAATCTCATAAATCCATGATATTCGGTAAAGCCGCGATCAATACAGCACATGTATGAGTGCTTCGCGCTTATGAAAACCAATAAAAAACATTATTGGATACAGAAACCTCGTTGTATACGAATCTCAGATATACAGAAAATTCGGTAATGTTGCGATAATTATATAGCACGTATGAGAGTTTCATCGCAATGAAAACAAAGAAAGAAAAGAAAGAGAAAAGAAAAGAAAAGAAAAGTAAGAAAATCACTATAGATGAGCTAAATTTGTTCTATATAGGAATCCCAAAAATACCCCATGAAATTCAGTAATACCGTCCCCTATAGCACATGTGCGCTTCTCGCCAACGAAGATAAAAAAAACTTCTGGATACAGCAATTTCATTATACAGGAATCTTAAAAATACATGAAATCGGGTACATATCCGTAAAATGCATGTATGAGCACTTCGCCTGTATGAAACGAAAAACACTGGATGCAGCAAGCTCTTTGTATAGGAATTTCTAAGAATGCATGAAAATTTTTAATAACCGCGAATATTAAACACTATAACGCATGTATGAGCGCTTCACACCCATAAAACGAAAACAAAAACATCACTGGACGCAGCAGCATCATTCTATAGGAAATTTTAAAATGCATGAACTCTCAAGGCTAATAACCGCAAATATTAAACACTATAACGCATGTATGAGCGCTTCACACTCATAAAACGAAAACAAAAACATCACTGGACGCAGCAGCATCATTCTATAGGAAATTTTAAAATGCATGAACTCTCAAGGCTAATAACCGCGAATATTAAACACTATAACGCATGTATGAGTGCTTCACACCCATAAAACGAAAACAAAAACATCACTGGACGCAGCAGCATTATTCTATATGAAATTTTAAAATGCATGAACTCTCAAGGCCCATAAGGTGTAACTGCGAAAATTATAAGAAAACTGAACAAAACTGGGTTGTTCTATAGAAATCCGGGCAAATCTCTAGGAAATCTAGGCGAAACCGTGCAATGATATAGAAAGCCGGGTAAAAATTTTGGTACGCTGGCAAAATTTTACAAACCTTGGGCAAAATTCCAGGAACACGGTAAAATCGGATAATTCTATAACAACACGAGCAATGCAGGGCAAAACATTAGGAACAAGGAGCAGAAGCCTAGGAACATTGGCCAAACCTTGCTAAAACTCTAGAAACACTAGATAAAACAAGACATTAACATACGATTAAGGACAAATTTGGGAAAACTTTAGAAATGTTGGATAAAACTCTAGGAACACTGGGGAAAACCGGGCAGTGCTATAAGAATAATGAGTAAAACTGGGAAAATCCTTAGTAACGTAGAGCAAAACTCTAAACAAGTAATAACAAGCCTTTACGGACATTAGTAAACCCAAGCAAAGAGATGGAATCATGGGAATCAATGAAATCGCGAAAAATTTTAAGAAAGCCTGAGTCATCTTCTTCCTTAAATTATAATGTGAACGGAAGGACTCTAGACGAGACTTTGGGCAAAACTATGGAGACGTTAAGCAAAACTCCTGGAACCTTGGGAAAAACGCTGGAACAATAGATAAAACCAGGCAATGCTATAGAAACACAGACAAAGTCGGGCGAAGTTTTAGGAAAGTTGGACAAAACTCTGGGAACACTGGGTAAAATCAGGCAATGGTACACAAACAGCAGCAAAGGCGAAAAACTTTAGAAATGTTCACACTCTCTTTGGTAAAATATCATGAAATGAATACTGGTAGGATGTTGGGTAAATGTAAAGATGTTAGAAAAAAACTCTCGGAACACTGCGCAAAACTGGGCATCGCTATAGGAATATGAGATTTTTAAGAACGATGGACAAACTAAAAACTTTGGAAACTAGTCGGATATGGCAATCCCAAAAGTTTCTTCTATCTCATACATGTTAATACTTCAAAATTCGCTATCACAGTGCCAAAATTAAATGGCAATCTATGCCTATCATGAGGATTCGAAAGAAATAAATTCCATGCATTAGTTCTTGAGATATGACTATCTCTAAAATCGTGTAAATCCTATAAAATGCAGCTTAGCAGCGCCACCCATTGGGCGATTAACACCAAAACCTAATCAGCAACAACTTGTGTCAACGTCTAACTTAATCCTAAGTTAGATGAAAAATCGTGCATTAGTTCTTGAGATAGAGCTATTGCGGAAATCGTCAAAAATGCAGCATAGCAGCACCACCTGTTATGTGTTTTACACCAAAAAGGAATCAGCACCAATTTATAACATGGACTAAATGAATATCAATTTTTATTAAATTCCGTGCATTAGTTCTTGAGACAGAGCGCCCACAAAATTTGTGTCACATACAGACACACAGAGGGACAGACAGACAGACAAACAGACTCACAGACAGAGATTTTGTAAAAACATATTTTTCGGGATCTCTGACCCCTAAAATGTGTAAATCCGTTGAAAACCGGAATCCGAAAAATTTCACGAATCCAATACTTTCTTCTTGTAAAGATAGAAGAAAGTAAAAAGGGCAATGCCATAAAAAACATTGGACAAATCAGGAATATTAGGAGCATAGTCTTTAGGAACATTAGATAAACCAATTATTAGGACAAACTTTAGGAACACTGGTCAAAACCGGGCAGTGCTATAGAAATACGGAAAGCCGGGCAAAGTCAGGAACACTGGAAATCGTATCTCAGAATCTAACAAATACTTACAGGTGAAATTTCTTAGAATAGAGACTCTCAAAATATAGACATGGGTAGGGGAGACCGGGGTTAGTTCTGCCAGGGGCAAGTTGTGCCATCGAGCTTCCTGACTGAGCCAATAGGTTGCAGCACCTGTCGCGTCAGGTGAGTGAAGAGGTTGATTGTCTGGGTGTGCTGCGTATGTTTTGAAGTATAGCGTTGCGTTGTTTTCGAGATAAAATTATTTATCTTGTTTTCTATCGTAAAAGTAAATTTTGCGACCTACGTTGGAATCGTCATTAGCACTAGCGATACTGAGGTATGTAAACTTCCCTAACATTATTGAAATGCTTATATTTTGTGCTGTTATTCTATGTATTTCATTTGTTAATCATGCCAACATTTTGGAAACTAATGAATAAAGTTCAAAATGGCGTAACGCGGGGTTAGTTGTGACGAAGTCTAAGAGGCACGTTGTGACAGTGTCACTACTTACCCCAGCATCCTGGAAGCACTGTATCGATCTACGACATACCAGATATTGTCAAAATAGCCCTTCCTAGTGCTGCCACTCCAAAAAATATTCAAGCTGGATTTCGTTGTAGTGGAATTTGGGAATTTAATAGGAACATTTTTACAGATGATGACTTCCTATGTTCTTCAGTAACTGGTCGACCGTTATCCATCAGAGATGAGAGCGTTAAAGACCAGAATGACAATGAAAAATATTAGTAAATATGAAACTGTTAATAAACCAAGCACTTTAATCAATGATGGTGAGATTGAAGGACCGTCTCCAGAAGTAAGAAATCTCATTGAACTAGACGATTCTATGACAATTGATAATAGCTATGTGTCAGTGGTAAGTCTTACAGAAATAAGACCACTCCCTAAAGCAGGACTTCGAAAAGGCAAGCGATCTATTCGCAAATGTTTGAAATCTACCATTCTAACAAGCACACCTGTAAAAGAGAAAATTCGAGCAGAACAAAAAGCAAAAGAACGCAGGAAACAAATTGAAGAAGAAAAAGCAAAAAGAATTCGTATGTAAAGGCCAAGCAGTGCATAAAAAATTACACCTAGGTTATTGAAAAAAGGAAGAAGCAAGTATTGGATAGCTCTGAAGATGACGAAAATTGCTTATGTCTGGTTTGCTTGGAGCAATACAAAATTTCTAGACCCGGAGAAGACTGGGTGCAACTGTATGACATGTAAAAGATGGGCGCATGTCAAATGTACCAAAAATGAAATTTATTATATTTGTATTAACTGCATATCAGACGCTGAAACAAGCGATGACAATGAGGGATTAAAAATATAGAATATAGCCCTAGTAGACTACCGAGTCAAATATCAATATGGCCAAAGATTAGTGTTGGCTTACTTTTTATTTCTTTCCCGATTAAGACAGTTTTTTTTCTTTTTATTGCTAAGTGTCTCTAAAAGTATCTTTATAAAGGACTAGAGTTTAAAAGGGTTAATAATTTAACTTTTTTATTTTCATTTGATTTACAATATTATTAAAACAAGAAAGTGTTTTATTGTGTTAAGAACGTTATAAATGAATAAATTTCTCATTCTTGATTTAACATATCCCATTTAATTGCCTTTCTTACATAATTTGTATATGTTACAATGTACTTGTATGTGTCATTTATGTGTCACAATCTGCCCCAAGCATGTCACAACTTGCCCCGTAGCGGTGGTTAGTAGTGACAAATTTCGAGATTACGCAGAATTCATTTTGTGTTATGAAAAACGTTAATAATGTTAATAGTAGTTTTATAAATATGTTACGCAAGATTTAGTCTAATGATATGATACACTAAATGCTTCGCTTCAGTTCAAATCTTACGACTAATATCAAAAATGTCGAAAATGTCACTACTAGCCCCGGTCTCCCCTAATGTTTTTCATTTTGGCCCAGTGCTCCAAGAGAACATAACTATAGCTCATGATCTATCAGAGCGTTACAGATAAAATTTTGTTGGATGGTGAATTTCATAATATAGATGTAGAACACGGATGATTTTTTTAAATATGGCCGCTAATGTCCCCAGGTGGGTAGTAAGTACTAAAAGGGTTTCAAAATATAGGTATGCAGTAAGGAGATTTTTTAATTGAATTTCTTGCTCCAAATCTATTTCATAATCTATCTGGGCCTTACCGATAAAATTTTCGGGATGATAAATTTCCGAACACACGACTGTATTCCCCAGTGCACAAAACCGTATCTCAGGGTCTTTTACCCATCCCCTGCCCCCTCTTTCAGACTCAGTTCATGACTTTTGTACATTTTTTTACTTTCTTCTATCTTTAAGAAAGTATTGGATTCGTAAATATTTTCAATTTCCTGTTTTCGACTGATTTAGACGTTTTACGGGTCAGAGATCCCGAAACACATTTTTTTACAAAATGTCTGTCTGTGAGTCTATGACTCTGTCTGTATGTGACGCAAATTTTGTGGGCGCTCTAAAACTAATGAAAGGAATCTCAAAAACTAATGAACGGAGTTTAATAAAACTTTAGATTCAGTTAGCCCCTGATATAAATTGGTGTTTATTACTTTTTGGTGTAAATAAACCCAACAGGTGCCGCTGCTTTATCGCAGTAACTCTATCTCAAAAACTAATGCACCAATTTTCATCAAATTTCAGATTCAGTTAGTCCCTGATATAAAATAGTGTTGTTTAGTTTTTTATATAACTCGCCCGACAGGTGACGCTGCTATACTGTATTTTTCACGATTTCCGCAATAGCTGTATCTCAAGAACTAATGCATAAATTTTCATCAAACTTCAAATTCAGTTAGTCCCTGATATAAATTGACCCTGATTTTTTTGTGTAAATCGCTCAACAGATGGCACTGTTATGCAGAATTTTCTACGATTTCTACAATAGCTCTATCTCAAAAACTAATGCACGGATTTTCATCAAACTTCAGATTCAGTTAGAAGTTAACATATAAGTTGTTGCTGAGTAGCTTTTAGTGTAACCCACATAGCATTTTTAATTTGCAGAAACTGTACAGCAGCCTTACTTTGAAAACCTGCAAAGTTGCAGCAAGCTCAGCATGACAAAACTGAAAGTTCATAACAAGATTGCAGCAAGATAACGCAAACGCCGAAGTCACCACACTTTGAACTTGCAACTAACTTGCCGTGCAAGTTAAATTCATGCTGTATCAAATTTATTGCAAATTAACGGCAAACAAGTAATAAAAAATACTGCAAACTTACTGCAAAGTAGTAGTCTTTCCATGTCCCACTATCTCTTTACAACTGTTACACTATAAGCTTAACCCCTTCGAAGGGGTCCATAGACCTGTTCAGGTCTATTGATGCGAACACACCGTCAGAAGGTGTATGCATCGTTTTCATCACCATAAACAGGTTCAGGTAATATTTGTACTTTTCAATAGGAGCCTTTTATGGCATTTGATAAGTACAGCGTTTAGAAAAAGCGGTGCAACCGAATAAAATTTCTGCAATTTCTGCGTATGTGCTGATTGTCTATTTTCTCAACAGAGGGATTTTTTGCTTTCGTCACTTTCGTGAATTAAAGACAGTCTTGCCATAAGTTTCACAACAAACTACTCGCAAGTGGGTGATGGTATACCTTGCGGGAAATTTGCTGCGAATTTCTCAATTCAAATTGGTCACGGCAGGTTAATAATATCAGAAAAAATCAAACTTGCTGCTAATGTTCATGCTATCTGGGAAATCACCTAACCGGTGGCACTGCTATGCTGCATTTTTCAGAGAGTATTAACATGTGTGAGATAGAAGAAAGTTTTGGGATTGCCACATCCGACTAGTTTAAAAATAACTATGGTTTTAAAAGAGTTTCATTTAAACAAAAATTTATCACCGTACTTATTAAAATAGGAACTGCTGCTGTAAAAAAGGAACTATACGGTATGAACTAGTTTCATTAAAGGAACTACATTGCCTATCCAGGGGTGATTCTGTTCCGAATTTTTCGAAAACTCCGAAAAATTAATGGAGTTATTTCCGAAAATTTAAAAAAAATTGGTCATAAATCTGAAAATTCGGACATAAACTATATCGCGAATTTCGGCAAATGTTCGCCGAAAAAAACCAATTTCGTCTAAGGATCGCGGAGAAAACGCCAACTTCGTCAGAGAATCGCGAAAAAACGCCAATTTCGTCAAAGGATCGCGAAAAAACGTCAAATTTCGTCAAAAGATCGCGAAAATATGGCAAATTTCACAAAAAGATTGCGATAAAAACGGCAAAATTCGTCAAAAGATTGCGAAAAAACGGCAAACTTCGTCAAAAGATTGCGAAAAAACGGCAAATTTCGTCAAAAGAACGCGAAAAAACGGCAAATTTCGTCAAAAGATCGCGAAAAAAACGCAAATTTCGTCAAAAGATTGCGAAAAACGCAACTTTCGTCAAAAGATCGCGAAAAACCCCGCAATTTTTGTCTAAATGGCGACCCCCCCCCCCCCCCCCCCCGATGTATTCCCGAAAATGCAATGTGAATTTCCGAAAAACTTTTTTCACTCAGAATCACCCCTGTGCCTATCTCTATTACAGCGGATGAGAAGACAATCAAACCACACTGTAGTTCTTCATTGTAGTAAAATTGTAATGGATAATTCCAAATTTTTACATATTTCAGTACTGGTCCTACTGATTATCAGTTTTTTTAATCTATGCAGAAAACAAATTTCTTATTTTAATCGTTTATTGTTGATCTAAAAATAAAAATAAACTTCCATGAGAGACTTTTATATTCTATCTAAGATATCACTCAGTTTCAAAGTAAAATGGACTCCGAATTTATTATTCTTTATCTAAGGAAATCATTTTCACTTAGAACTAGATCTAAAAATCGAATGTTAAGAATCAGTCAATACTTTGTCCAGTACACGAATGATCCATCAGTATCAAGGTCATTCAATATACCATCCAAGGAAAAGAAATTTAAATCTTTCAATCTTTTCTCAATTTTTTTCAATTTTTGAGGCAAAAGGGTAAAAACAATAACCGAAAGACTTCTACGACATTGAGTTTTTTTCAATGTACAAGAAGTCACTTCGATGGCTGAGAGTGGGAACTGGGAAGAGAGATTTCAATTGAATGCAACAAAAAGAAAATTTTTGCATTACCAACATAGAAAAAAATACGATTTCACAGAAGTAACTTTAAAAGATTACTTTCTTTCCCTCTACACTGTAAAAAAACAAATAGACAAATGTTTCTTAATCTATGAAAACTAGAAGAATGACCGTCAGAATAGAATCATTTATTTTAAATGGTATATTTTAATAAATCTTAAAGGAATGATGGTTTAATTATTTTTTTAATTTGATTAATTTTTTGAGGGTTTATTTCCATTTTAAATTCAAATTTCCAGCATTTCGAAAGATAATTTTTACATATTTTAGAAAACGTTATTATTTAAAATTGTCTCCAATTGTAAAAGTAGCACAAAAAATAATATTTCCATCAAATGAAAAATTTATTTACACATGACTATTATAACAGCAAGAATATAAAAATTCTAATAATAATGCATTTAATACACACCTTCACTTGCCTTAAATCGGCCTTTTTAAAGAAAGTTCTAATGCATGGAGTTCGTTCAGATCGCTATATTGCCAAGGAGCTTCACGGTCTATATTTTAATGAATCTCAAAGGAATGAATCGGAAACATTCATAATTAAACATTGTTTTTGAAATAGTGAAGTGATTGCAAAAAGCAGTAAAATGTTGGGAGGGGAGGAGGGTAATTAAATCAAACAACTTATCTTACCTTCTAATTCAGATAAACTTTCTATAGCAAATTCTATAAAATTCTGTAGAATGCTTTTTCAAAAGAAAATTAATATATAAGTTTTGTGAAATTGCATGATGATACAATATTTTCTATGCAGAAAAAATTATTGAAAGTTTTGATAGAATCCTTCAGATTTCTATATAATTCTACGTTACTCCTATCAACCATTTTTCGTAAGGGTCTGGTCTTGTAAAATCAACACCTCGGCAATTTATTTACTGACCAGTGGTTCGTTTTCAATAAACACCCTCGTATAAAAAACCACATAAGTTGCACTCGAGATTATTTCAAATAGCCTGTACAACAATGAAGAATTGTGCACTTCACGAAGAACTTACGGCTTCATCTACAGATTAATTTCAGACGTTTACTGATCTGCAGAAAAAACATTAAATAAATAATTATAGAAACGAAAATCTGAAATAAAAGACACAAGAGGAATAGAAGCCTCATATTTTGTCACCTGTTCCTGTTAGGCACCAATCACAACTGAGCCATAGTGCTCAGTTTATTAAGGCTGCTATAATCAGTCAACTTCCGAATTCCCTCGCTAATGATAAGTCTATGGACGGGAGATGCATTCCAATATTTAAAACTAGCCGCCCTGGGCGACCAGTTTGGTCTCCCTTAAATATATACTAAGCATTGTATCATGTTACTTTTATTCATAGTTTAATTTATTTGCTTAACCCTTCGCCAAATCGGAAGATTCTGATACAGAAATCATGAACTCGTTATTTTTATGTTAGTCGGGCGCAGGGGATAAATCGCCAAACATTGTTTCCGACGTATTTTTTCGCATTTCATTAATTTCATTTAAAATATAATACTTTCACTCATTTTATTTAAAATACATAACTTTAATTTGAAACTGAAATATTTAAAATTTATGACTCTCCATTATTACTTAAAAAATAAATAAATAAATAAAGCAATTTAACAAATTACAACGACCATTTGGAAAATGATTTTTTCAAAGACTAATACACGAGGGGTCAAAGTCGCTTGAAATTCCAGGCGTCTCCATGTTATTTCTATGGCTCCAGGGGAGTCGCTTCGAAAGCAAGCAACTTTTTTCTATCGGAGCGTCTTTGACGGCTGAAACGAAGCGAGTCGATAGTAACAGCCAATCAAATGCTTGGAAATCTGACGATGAAAAAAGCCTTTTTCCGAGCAGCCAATGAAATGCTTGGATAATACGTAAGTTTCAGGTGGATAATACGTAAGTTTCAGGAAATCTGACGAGTCGCAATTGATTTTTGTCGCTTGCAATTTATACGTGTAATAACACTATAAAATTTCAGACATAAAAAATGATTTTTTCAAAGACTAAAATTTGAGACATAAAAAATCGCACGGAGTTGATCATACATTACGCACGCCATGGATTAAACATTAAAATTCCTGGACCAATTTTAAATGAAATTTCATTCTTAAACTTCTAAACATCCCACAATACTACTTTTTACACCGTCGTATAGAGAAAAAAAATGTACTTTTAAATGCAATTTGTTTGAAAGTTGTGTCTCAATTTGTTTGTGAGTTATTAATTTTTTTTTGTAGTTTTTATTACTTTTTGTCATAGTGGCAACAGAAGTATCCATCTCTGTTGAAAGCAAAGGGAAAATACAGATTACTGTATAGACCAATCAGAAAAAGAATAAAATGCGTATTCAGCCAATAAAACGCTTCAGATATGTTTTTGATTTCCTACCCTGACGGAGGACAATAACCATTTTTCCAAATTGTTAAAAAGAAAAGAAAGGTAATAAATAATACCATAAACCATGACATTTAATTTCAACATCAAAGCTTTGTTTTAATTTACCACGCGAAAAATTGCTTATGGCAGTCGCTTGAAATGGACTATTATAATACTGATTTCATGATGGCAATGGAACAATATTTGGCGATTTATCACCTGCGTCCGGCTAACATTAAATTACCAAATTGGCCGGCTGGCATATAAAAAGCGAAGCGGCCAACCCGGAACTGTTGGTGACAGTCACATGACTTAGGCTATTATTATAGAGATATCTCGTCAAGAAATCGAGATTTTTAACTAATATTTTCTGTATACTCTTCTTAAAGAATGTCTCTTTTTTTTCCTTAGTTGTCAAAATATTTCTAAAACATGTACCTAATTTTGTGTGAAGTATTAAATTCTTACTCACATTTCGTCAGCTTTTAACACATACAATATTAAATCAAGTCTATATTTTAGATATATTTTGAGAACTAAAAAAAAAGAGAGACATCCTTTAAGAAGAGTACCCAGAAAAAAGGAGTTAATAGGCTAATTTCCCGAAGAGATATTTTAAATATATGACGAAAATAGATCTACATTCTACGAAAATAGATTTAACATTACGGAGGAGAATTCTGAAATTGATTAACTAGCAGCCTTAACCCCTTCGCTTCCAACGTTTCCAAACCGCAATATTTAATATCTATCTTCTGTACCCAGCGATGTTTCTTTGCAACGAAAGTGGTGTCATCTACTTGCGTTTTTGTATTGATAATATCAGATGCCAAAATCAAAGTATTTCAATAAAAGCCTGATTTTTCTATGAAAATTTTAACGCATTAAACAGATCATTAAAATTCATTTTAACACGCCGGTAGTGAACGGGTTAAAGCACCACAATAGTACATATAGATAAGATAAACAATATTTGAAATTTTTTTTTTATTATTTTTTCTTTCTTACTTTTTTAGGAGTGTACTTTATTGCTTAAAGCAGACATGTCAAACACATGGTCCGGGGGCAACGTTTGGCCCACGAACAACTTATCTGTGGACCGCCAAGTTTTGGCATTATCCCTATAGTTGATTCAGCTGATTTTTAATGCAGAAAATACACTTTGCACAAACATAGTTACTCTAACCATGGCTACAGTGTTGCCAAAGTGGAGAATTTTTATATTTACCGCTATTTCAGAATAGTAATGTTCTCCTTATTTATTGACAAACATTCTTTATAATATCAAGAGGAGATTACAAGTCAAAAAAATTGTTAGGTATTTTGACAAAAAAAAAAAAAAAAAAAAAAAAAAATTCACAATCTGACAACAACGCCGGGGAGTTAGAGATGGCAAACATCAGAAAGTATAGAATATGTATATCAGATCAAATTTCCCTTTCAAGAAATTGTGGATGCAAAAATAACCAATCTGAAAGCTAGAAAGTGCAGATCTCGAATCTGAAAATTTAAAGATTTATAAATTCTATGTATTATATATATATAAATTGTTATATGTTTATGCTAAACTAATATTATATTTTATTGTTCTCTTCGATTTACATCACATAAAATAATGCGCAGTATTAATTATGTACTAAAAATGTATAAAAAATACAAAGATAAGAGTAATACACTTAATAATACATTTTATATCATTTAAATGACAGATATAGGGGAATGGCGTTCACTTAACCCGGAAGAACTCGCTGCATGAGATTTTCTCTCACAGTCGTACTTTTTTAAGACTCTTATTTAAATCATTTTTCATTTTAATTAAAATTTCAAAATGTTTTACAATTATTTTACCTATTTTGTGAATAAAAGTACTAAGCCAACCAAAAAAAGTTGATATTATATGAATGTAAAGTAAAAGAAAAGCAATTGGGCATTCTCACTAGCGAGTTCTCCCGGGTTAAGGGAAAACATTAAGTCAAAATTAATCTAGAAAGCTAGTCAAATTTAGACAAAAAAAAAAAATCAATATTTTATTAACGAAGTATAACTCCAAAGCATAAGGAAAAGTTTGCAATCAACTAATTTGCATAACAGTTTTAAGAATTTTTTTTTATCGTTTTATTTAAATAACCATCAATTGAGCGGTAATGCCCGGCATGGTAGGGTAATTGCGCTCAGAGTTTGAATACAACATTTAAGTAAGACAAATGTCACATATGTGGTTGTGTGGGCTGTTCACACTACTGCAGACTTTTTGCGACCACTTTACACATATTGTGTTACACATATAGTGGGCTACTTTTTTTATATTTAAGTTTTTTGATTTTCACCAGTTTTTTGAAATCGTAAAATTCTCCTTGTTTAATGACATATTAATCAAGGCGAAAACAGGGGAATTTTACCATTTCTAAAAAGTGGAGTCAATCAACAAATTTGAATTTAAAGAAAGTTGCCCACTGGCAACACTTCTTCTGGAATTCCACGCGTGCGCCATTACCCGTTATCGCCATGTTGGGTTTTAACACTAGAACCGGCGTAGCGGTCATTTTGACCGCTACCAAATAAAAATATTTTGATTATCATCAGAAATTTCTTTCTAAAATAAGTTTAAAATGTACCTCGGAGAAATAAGTTAAATAAATATGTTAAGTAGTTTCAGTTAAAATTTCTGGTGTGTAATATTTTTATAACACTTCAGTAAAATTTCCGGCGGTTGTAGTGTTAATGCATTATAATTGGCGTAACAACGCACTACAAAAATAAATAAAAGCATGAACGTATAGCTAAATGTATATATTCTGTAGACATAATGAGTAAATTAATATTTGAAAATAAGAGTGTACACTTACCTTCAAGTTAGATGTTGTAGAATTTTATAATAAAACAACTTCAAACTAATAACTTGAGGATACAAAAATTCTTTCCTACTAACGGACACTAAATCCTTACTGGGAACTTAGGATGAAGTTCGCTAGGTGACGGTACAGATCGCACGTTTTCAATTCTATTCTGTTTAGATATATTTGGTGAGCGGGATTGCCCTTCTGAGCGTCATTGCCCTACATTCCCCTACAGTTAAAGACTTTTTTATTTTTATCTAAATGTATCTTTACCTACTTCGGCGGCACAATTTCGTACGACATCCTTTCTATTTTAAATTTTGCAGAAAGACTGCACAGCGTGTCTGAACAATACGGACAGCTTGGACAGCCTTCCGAGTTGAAGTTAACTGTAAGCTCAGTCTGTTTATTTTTATCTAAATGTATCTTTACTTACTTTCGCCGGCACTCTTTTGTACGACATCCTTGCTATTTTAAATTTTGCAGAAAGACTGCACAGCGTGTCTGAATAGTACGGGCAGCTTTGACAGTCTTCCGAGTTGAAGTTAACTGTAAGCTCAGTGTGTTTATTTTTATCTAAATGTATTTTTACCTATTTTCGGCGGCACGCTTTTGTACTACATCCTTGCTATTTTAAATTTTGCAGAAAGACTGCACAGCGTGTCTGAACAGTACGGGCAGCTTTGGCAGCCTTCCGAGTTGAAGTTAACTGTAAGCTCAGTCTGTTTATTTTTATCTAAATATATCTTTACCTACTTTCGACGGCACACTTTTGTACGACAGTTGAAGTTAACTGTAAGCTCAGTCTGCTTAGATGTCTTGCCAAATCTGATGTCTTTTATGTAAATATTTCTGTGAAAATTTTCCTGTGCGTGTTGTTTACTTTTTTTGATGAATAGCTTTTGATTTTTTTATGTTTCTTTTTTTTAAAGCAAGGTTCTATTTTATATGTACAAATTTCATTCTGACCGTAATAAAATAAATTTGCTTTTTTTTTTTTTTTTTTTTACTTTTTTTTTTTTTTTTTATGCGGCCGCAGCTTTGTATACAATGCTTAATTTGGTCCTCCGTGTAAACCAGTTGACATGTCTGTTAAGGAGATTCTTCACTCACTTGAAAACACCCGTTCCGTAATGTTAAACCAATGGGTAGGTTGTTTTCGAATTTCTCGTTTAAATTTGAATATTTTTAAACGACTTTTTTTTTTTTTCTTTTTTTCTTTTTTTGCATAGGATAGCCGAGCTCAAACGTTAATATGACTCTTTTTTCCTTTTTCGATTTTGGTTGCAGATTTTTTCTGTTTCAGTTTCGAAACTGAAAGTACCAAAAATCGAAACTACCCGAAATCGAAAAAGTGAAAAAGAGTCACATTAAAGGTTGAGCTCAGCTATCCTATGCAAAAAAAAAAAAAAAAAAAAAAAAAAAATCAAATTTAAACGAGAAATTTAAAAACAACCTACCCATTGGTTTAACATTGCGGAGCGGGTGTTTTCAAGTGAGTGAAGAATCCCCTTAAGGGTATCTTATGTTTTTGGTCTTCTACCAATTTGTAAAATGTCAAACAAAGCGATAACCCTAACACCCGAGCCTCTTTTTGTAAGAGTAAAGAAATGGAGAAGAACTCTGGTGAATAGAGCAGAAAAACAATATTTCCACGTAATTTTAAATTATGTTTTTATGCTCTTTTATTTAACTGAACCAGGTTTTTGCTTGTAAAGCCGGAATTTTGCAATCGATTTTTAACCCACTTCCTGATATGACAGAATTATAAAAATTACGTAAAAATCTGTTCTTCCGATGACAATACAACATTTTAATATTTTTACAACTTAATTATAAATGCTACATTAGCTTAAAGACATTTTTCAATTACCCCGCCACAGGTGATAAATCGCTCAATATTATCTGTAATTGGTACATTTGTATGGGAACAATGGAAAAAACAATGGATTTAAATATACGCCGATAAACTAGTCAAAATTTGACAAATCGCTGTGAAACTGCAACAATGAAACATTTTAAAGACTACGGAGTAGAAAATAAATTATAAATAAAAAAAGAAGAGTGTAATATTTAAAATATATATACGCTTTTATCAATTAATAAGTTTAATATTAACACTGTTTCTACCGGTGTTAAATGACGCCTTTCAAAATTATGATTCATGTTTATTTTGCTTCCAATTTTCAAAGCTAGAAAGTAGTAAAAACAAGTCATCAATGTATTAAAAATGATTTGCGATTGTTTTGATCTAAAAATTATAAATAAAATAACCATCAATCAAAAACTTTAAATGGTGTCGTTTAACACAGGCAGAAATAGTGTTAATTTAGGATTATACGTTGAGAAATCAATATAGAAATTCTAAAAAGGCAATTTAAATTATGTTTCTTTTTTTTCTTCTTCTTGCCCTATCTTAAAGAAACAGGGCCAAAATTATATACTTTTTAATTCCCTTGCTATCTGTGCTTTTTGACAAGCAAAAAATCAGTAACTTTTTCATAATCTAGTTCGGTGCCCACGCCAAATTAATGTATTGTAACGAAATTTTTTTGGGAAAAACCATAAAATACAATAAAAATTAGGCGTGATTTTCAAGATGAAAATTGAATACTTATAAAAGAGTGTTTTAAAAATAATAATTTTTCTTTTAGTACAGGGGAAATGTACCAAAAAAAGGGGGTTACCTTGCAAAAGGTCGGGTAGAAGATTTTTTTTCTGACTTTTTTATAATGGTGCCAACATGGAAAAACAAAGTTTTCTGACAAAATTTCTAAAGGCTAAATTTTCTGTTGCCAAAAAACAACAAAATTTTGGGACTTTTTTTGATTTTTTTTTAAATATCTCGAGCATATTATTTGTCAATAACAATATTAAAGAGGATAAAATTCTCTACAACTTTCATATTTACAACTTTTTTATATACTCAATAGCAAGCGCAGTACGCCATTTAAAAAATAGGACAATTTTTTTCAATTTTCTTAAAAATCGTGAAAAACGTAATTCTGCCCCAATTATTCAAATCTTTCATACGGATTTAATCGTGTATGTTAACTTCTATATATTGGTAGCAGTAAATTATATGTTTCAGGGTCAAAGTGAGCCTTTTTTGCACTCGAGACAAACATGAATTTTGGCGCCCCCTCCCCCCCCCCCCTTAAATAATTTACCCCGAGAATTTTAATAAATCACTAATAGCCGGATTTTGAAAATTTTAAGTGTGTAATCATTAAATACGTAATGCTGAACTGCGTAATCAGCTTTGCCAAATATTGATTCATTAAAACCGTAAAAACCGAACCGAAAGGAACCGAAATATATTCCACTTTAAACAGTTAAAGCAGGTATAATTGTTCATATTCTTTCTCTTGAAAATATATAATTTTTTTTTCTTTAAAGAACGGATTCCGTATATACAGATTTCATTTTCAAAGATTTTACGATAGTTGTAATATTGAGGCATTTAAAGTCACAGTTATATGAATTATGAGATTAAAATAGTCACACGAACACATTTGCACGGTAATATTAAACCTATGGGAGCGTTCTTGACAAATATCTCGCTGGCATTTTATTACTTTTAAATAAAAAAAAAATTCACCGGATACCTGAGATCAATATCTAATGTTGTGCTTTTGTACTTTTTCGGGTTTGGTTGCCTGTAGAAATTATTATTATTAAAATAAATTTTTTCTTTCAGCTTATGCAGTCATATTGCGCAACTTACTGTATTGTGTTGGGAAAGTGGAGTTGAATGAAACAGGTGACCAATGCGAAAACAAAAATGTAGTATACTGTATATGGTCTACAATTATAAATAAATTCGTATTTCATTTGATAAATGGTATCACTGAGACCATAAACTGATATAATTTCAAAACAGTACATATTACAGAAGATTAGAATATTCCACAAAGTGTATTTTTCAACAACCAAAATAAGTTTTTCTGTTTGAGCTTTAAAGCAATTAATAGATAATCTTAAAGTTTTATATATTTTTTCGTGCAAAAATATGTATGCATTATAAAAATTATAAAAATTATTAAAATTAAACAAGAATTCTTTCTTAATTGAAACTATCGTGCCAATAAGTTAGTAAATATTGAAGTATTCTTTTAAACAATGCTTTGAAGTTAACATTGTTAAAGTTACTGTCTAAATATGAAAATTGTCTCATTCACCTACACGCTGCTCTACTTTTAAAATTATATAAATTTATTGAATATAAAATGTCTGTTGAGATTAAAATAAAGACGCGAGTGTGAAAATAATAGATAATTTACTGCTACCAATTTGTAGACATACGCGATTAAATCGGCGGGGAACATTAGAATAATCGGGGCGAAACTATGTTTTTCACGTTGAAAATTGTAACGTAAGAAAATTGAAAAAATTGTCTTATTTTTTAAATGGCGTACCGCGCTTGCTATTGAGTGTATAAAAAGTTGTTAGTATGAAAGTTGTAGATAATTTTGTCCTCTTTAATATTCTAACTGACAAATAATATGCTACGGTAACGGGTCTCGAGATATTTAAAAAAAAATCAAAATAGGTCCCAAAATTTTGTTGTTTTTTGGCCACAGAAAATTTAGCCTTAAGAAATTTTGTTAGAACTAGGGGGCTCGGCCCCCTACGAGCTACGCTCGCCAACCCCCCGTTCAGACACTGCAGTCTCTAAAAGCACGCTACTTTGATCGGCTTTAATTGAATTTTTTTGGAAGATTGAATTATAATTAAAAAAAAACAAAGGCGATCGCCCTATAAACGGGTTTCTATTCATTTCTCTTTGATTGGGGAATTTTACGGAAAAATCAGCTGCTGTTAAAAGATACAATGGCATTTCAAAATCATCTAATATAAAATGAATTAAGTAAACAGAGTCTTTGTCTCCCGGTATTTTTTAACAAAGCGAAAAGAAAGTCCTTTTAAATAAAACATTTTAAATATATCGTTTTTAATCTGACGTAATTTTCACCAAACTTTTCTTTCCCTTTTTAATATTCACGTGAAAATGCTTTTATTAGAAATGAAATATTATTTGCGCTGTCAAAAAAAAAAAAAAAAAAAAAAAAAAAATAGTTGAAAAGTTCATCTCAAAATATCAAGTAAATGTCTCGCGCTATTTTTAAATTTAAACTACTATTTTGCAATATTATTTTTTGTTCATTTTACGTAATAAGTGTAATGTGACGTAAATGTGATGTAATTTCTCCTATTTAAGACTTCTAACGCATGTTAATGAATTTATTACTTTACAATATCCTTTCTCTGTTAAAATTCACGTGTAATTATAGATGAAGTAATTTTCAATAAGTTCCTGCTTTTTATACGTAATTATTTAATTCTAATTTGAAAGTTTTTCTTTTCTGTTTATAATAGTCACGCGTAAATAAATTTTTAATTTGAAGCAAACATTATTGTTTCCATTGTTTATACAGTTTGGCAACAGGTTAAATTAGTACAATTTTCTGAAATAAGTAAAAAAATATCTCTCGAAATGCTGAAAATTTGAATTTAAAATAGAAATGAAACCTCGAAAAATGAGTCAAATTAAAAAAATAAATTATTTCTGCACACCGGGAAATTATAACGTATAAAATGATCTAAAAAGTATTAAATTCCGATGTATAGTTTTTGCTCCTATAAAACTTTTTTAATGGAACGATTTTGTCCAAATTTAGCATTAAATATCTCTTAAAATAATTCTTCGATTTGAAAACTGTCTACATCAGCGTGTTTATCAAACATTTCTGTATAATACTACCAATTTTCATATTTTTGTATGCATTATTGTTCTTAATATTAACGAAGAAAGACCTCCGGTCACAAAAAATTCAAAACCGGCGGCGGCGGCGGTGACAGCGGGAGTTACTTTTTTTTAGAATAGAGAGAAACTTGGTTTTTCCATGTTGGCATCATTATAAACAAGTCAGAAAAAAAATCTTCTACCCGACCTTTTGCAAGGTAAAAAGTACATTTCCCCTGGACTATTTGGTACTTATTTTTTCTTTATTTGCAGTGATACCTATTTACCCCGAGACGGACTAAATTTTAGACTATTTTTTAACAAACTAGGGGGCTCGGCCCCCTACGAGCTACGCTCGCCAACCCCCCGTTCAGACACTGCAGTCTCTAAAAGCACGCTACTTTGATCGGCTTTAATTGAATTTTTTTTGGAAGATTGAATTATAATTAAAAAAACAAAGGCGATCGCCCTATAAACGGGTTTCTATTCATTTCTCTTTGATTGGGGGATTTTACGGAAAAATCAGCTGCTGTTAAAAGATACAATGGCATTTCAAAATCATCTAATATAAAATGAATTAAGTAAACAGAGTCTTTGTCTCCCGGTATTTTTTAACAAAGCGAAAAGAAAGTCCTTTTAAATAAAACATTTTAAATATATCGTTTTTAATCTGACGTAATTTTCACCAAACTTTTCTTTCCCTTTTTAATATTCACGTGAAAATGCTTTTATTAGAAATGAAATATTATTTGCGCTGTCAAAAAAAAAAAAAAAAATAGTTGAAAAGTTCATCTAATATCAAGTAAATGTCTCGCGCTATTTTTAAATTTAAACTACAGTGAAACTCGTTTAAGATACGCCCGCTTAAGATACGATCCCGCTTAAGATACGAATTATCTTCGGTCCCTTGAAAAATGCCTATTAAACCTGTTTAAAATTACCCGCTTAATATACGTACGCATAAGATACGATCCCGCTTAATATACGAAGAAAATCTGTCCCTTGATGTCGAAAAACCCGCTTAATATACGAAATGATGCTCATGTAATCCGTTTATCACGTGTTTTTAGGACAGAATACGTGCAATTGAATTGCGCTCGAGTTTCTATTGCTGCCATCCCCCCCCCCCCCTTCTCCCCACCTCCAAACGGTCTGTCGGGGCTCAGATGAGAAGGAAATATTTTCTGCTTTGCACTGGCCTGCTATTGATGCATACAGGAATCCATTTTGTTGCCTAAGTGGAAGCATAAATACAGAATGACTGCACGCGAGAGGAAAGACGCGAATAAAACAATAATAAGTGGAATATTTACGTAGCTTGTGCGTTCTTAAAATGCAGTTACATCTTTTTTTTCAATTTTAAGCCTTCGTGAAGGTTTCAAAATGTATAATATCAATGATTTTTAACCCCTAAAATAACAATTTTTAAATTTAAGAATTTCTTACGATACATATTTATGAATAAGATTATGAAGTTTTAACATCTATCATTGTTTTTCAGTTATACATAAATATTTTTCAACATCAAAGTTAATCAACGCAGTATATAACTGATATTTTAATTCCCATCAGCAGTATTTGTTTTCTATTTAAAATAAAAGCCACTTTTTATTTATTTATTATATATATGAATACTTTTCATTTTTTAAGGTGGGAGGGGGTATCTTTAAAATTTTTAATGTCATCTAATCCTCCACTCCCTTGCACAGAGTTTAAAATCATGAAATTTTTTTTCTTTTTTGACCATTGGCTTCTTAGTAATGACAATAAGTATCCGCGTAAAATTTTCCTTACCCACAAATCTTAAAACATTTAAAATATTTTTCTCTTTTCTTGTTTCTTTCAAATGTTAAGTTGTGTTAAATGTTAAATAAATAAATGACTTACCCTTCTCCCAAATAAAAAAATAAATTAATAAATAAAATATAAAAATAATTTCAAAATTTTTAGATTATTATACTGTATTTGTTATTCATTAGAATCGTTGATGTTAATTCTCTCCCATCCCCCCAGCAAATAGAGAATAATTAATAGCTGGTATTAATACAAAAAAAATTCTTTTTTTCAGCTTTTGTAGTCTTAAACCCTGTAAAAAAAAAGGGAACACATTTTCTTATTTCATTGTAAGTTTCACACCTTTGTTTAAAATAAGCTATCTAAATCTGCAAAAATATGTTACCAATTTACCTTTATAAATGTGTGAAATTTAAATAGCAAGATTATTTTCCTTTATAATAATAATAATTAAAAAAAAAATACTCCGCATTCATAATGCTTATTCTTTAGCTATTATTTTTTCCGTCATTACTCAGCGAATTTAGATAAAACATTAATTACTTTATCAAAGTCAATATTTTTAATAAATATTTCTTTATTAAACTGGGCTAACGACTAATTATTGCCAAATGATAATTTAAAATACTTTTATTGCTTAAAAAATATATAAGTTTCACATTTTTTCTTTAATCGTTTAAACAAACAAATCTTAAAACCCCTTTTTATGAAATTTTCATTATACTAATATTTTCAATAAACAGTATAGTGCAATACAAAATTTTAGTTTTATTTAACCTTTTGCTCTTCTTTGTGGAGAGTAACTTGCCATTTTTTTAAAAATCTCTGCTACTAGGTGGGCGAAGTGTTAATGCAACAATAGCTTGGCTTTTTTTTTTTCACCCATCAGTAACCCCCCCCCCCAAAAAAAAAAAAAAAAAAAAAAGACAGAGAGAGAGAATTTGGTTCAAAATTCAAGAGAGTGTTCTTAAAGAAATTGTTATTCTTGTTCTAGGGATTGTTTTCCTTTTTTTTTTAATCTATAATATTTTACATGTTTTCTTATCATGTTTTGAATAATTTAAAGTTTTTTTTTTATTATTTTATGCCAGAATCCTCCCAGATTACGATTATCTTACGATTATTTATTACCAGCTGATTCGATTAAACAATAATGAACTTTGTTTTCACAAAAAAAAAAAGAAAAAAAAAAAGAATGATTTTATTATATAGTCAATCGTATAAACTGCGTGCTTATGTACTTTTTTTGTATCACGACAGACAATTTTTGTATAAGAAATCAGGATTGCAATTCACTTCTTATTTAATCAAAAATATAGAATATGTCACTAAGCCGAAGTCTTATTTTTATTCCACGTTTTAAAGCCTTATAAAAGAACAATTTTTAATCTTTTATCATCAATAACTTGAAATGGAAATAAATCTTCGCTTATCTTAAATGCATAAATTCTGCGGATTTCAATATTCAAAATTATTGAAAGAAAATTTAAAGATTGTACGCATTCTAAATGTCCCGTACTATACGCAACAACTGTCGTGACGTTGTTAATAATAATGTAGCTCTTGTAAAGATAATTTAAACAAACCTACTTTATTATACATGAACTATAATAACTCGAGAAGTACTAAAAATTTCTTTGGCTTACATCCAGGCAACACTGAGCTAGTTACTCCATACTTTGGACTCAAGAAAAAAAAGTAGCTTGAATATTTTATTCATCTTTTAATTATACCTTTAATAGTTTCAATTCAAGAATAACATTTTCAATAATCAATTTTTCCTATGTTTTCCATATATTATTCAAGTTATTAAAAAATGACTCATAATTTTTTCATTCAAGAAATTCCTTATACTTGTATAATTTTTTTTCCTTTCTATTATAAGGAATTTTTTGAATGAAAAAAATAATATGTCATGTTTTTAATAGCTTGAAAGTTGTTTTGTCCTTTGAACTATAAAGGACAAAATATAAGTATAAAATACAGGCATTACAAAAGGCAGTTATTTCTGTCGATAAAAATTATCTAAAAAAATATTCATCAGTTAAATGCAGCATTTAATGTTATTAAACTCAAGAGAGAAAAACAAAGTCCGCGCACTTGAATTTTATGTTTTATTTTTAAATATGCAAATTTTTTATCAGAGTTCTTGGCAAAGTCTTTAGGTAAGCAGTTTGAAGATTGTGAAATCTTTAGTGGATAAAAATAGATTTTTAAATTTAAGAGAAATTTCAAAAGTTTCTAAGATTTTAGATAAAGAGTATAATTCAAGACAAAAAAGATGTAGTTTTGCATCAAAATGGATGCTTTACTAACTCCGCAGTCAAACCTATTCAGACTATCTTCCTTTAATCTCCTCCTAATCTACCCATCTTGACCTTTGGGGAGGAAAATGCAGGAAAAAGCAATTATACCGTGCGGAGCGCAACTATCCCAGTTCGGAGTCCCTACGGAAGGTTCGGGGAAGTTCTCTTTTACGTTACAATCGTGTGACACGCGCAACTCCATACCGTACCTTCGAAACCTCGGAGCCAGTAACGCTATCGAAAGAACATTACGTAAATCTAGTCTTTTGTTTATCCGCAGAATAGTAATAGGAGCAAATAAGATGAAACTTAAAGTAAAGAGAAAAGCACTTTCTTTGACTGAAAAATTGGATGTCTTAAGGAAATACGAGGCCGAGAATGTGATAAGCATTCGTCTTTGCCAAATCTGTGGGAATACACGAGTCAACACTTCTAGCTCTATTAAAAAATAGGCAGAAACTGGAAAACAGGGCATCAGCTTGAATCTCTGGCAGAAAGAAAATTAGGGTGAGCAAATTTGAAGAATTGGAGAAGATTTTATTTGAGTGGTTCACCCAAACCTCGATCGACGAACATCACAAGTAACGGATCGTTGATTATGAAAAAGGCCTGCGAAATTGCTACACGTCTTGGAGGGGATTTCACGCCTAGTAACGGTTGGCTAGACATCTTCAGACAAAGTTACGGTATAGTTTACAGGAAGGTATGGGTAGAGTCCACAGCTGTGAATATAGATGATGTCAATTGTTAGGAAAATAAGGTGCTCGCGCCGCTATTGAAAAAGAACCCAAGAGGTGATATTTACAATGTCGACGAGATGGGCCTTTTTTTTTAAATTAATGCCTGAAAAAAACAATGGCGTTTAAGGGTTCTGGAGGCAAACTGAGCAAAGAACGTATCACTGTTCTCGTTAGATCAAATATGAGCGGTACGGATAAATTAAAACCTCTCGTCATCGGAATCCTCACTGCTTTAAAAATGCTAGAAATCTGCCCTGCGATTATGAAAGTCAAGGCAAACCATGGATGTCAAGTAATATATTCGTTAAGTGAAACCTCAAGTTCGATGAACGACTGAAAAAGGAGTTCAGGAAAGTATTGTATCTCGCCGACAACTGTCACGCCCATCCTAAGGATTTCCCCGGCATATAAATCATCGAACTGGTCTTTTTACCAACAAATGCGACTAGCGTGGTTCAACCCATGGATCAGGGCATAATTCATGTTTTCAAAAGGAAATACAAAATTCGCGACGTCATCTACACCAAATAGATCATCGCGAAAAGGATCTGTCCTGCCTAACCTGTAAGCCTATTGACCTTTTGGACGCCATGCATTTCCTGAGTGCGTCTTGGGTAGATGTAAGATCAATGTAAGAAGCTAGAAAAAGCAAGGGGTCGTCGTGTAAATTCCCTTTTAAATTTGTCCGGTTTCAATTTTTGATTTTTTTTTTTTTTTTCATTCTGGCTTTCGCTAGAGAGTCTTTCATTCGGGACGTGGCTGGGCACCTGGGAATCTTGCTTCCGCAAAAGAGTCGGAGTAGAGTAGAAGGATAAAGGGTTGAGGACGAGGATGGGCCGCTCGCCGCGGCGGTTGACCCCCCCCGCCCACCCCCAACCGCCACCGAGACTAATAATAAGCTAGAAAAAGCAAGGGGTCGTCGTGTAGCTTCCTCGCCCCGAACCCTCCCTTCCCGCTTTTCGGTGTCTTTAATTTGTGTAAATTCCCTTTTAAATTTGTCCGGTTTCAATTTTTGATTTTTTTTTTTTTTTCATTCTGGCTTTCGCTAGAGAGTCTTTCATTCGGGACGTGGCTGGGCACCTGGGAATCTTGCTTCCGCAAAAGAGTCGGAGTAGAGTAGAAGGATAAAGGGTTGCGGACGAGGATGGGCCGCTCGCCGCGGTGGTGAAGCTGCATAAAGGCATTTTAATTTTGCTATTGAACGAACGGTGACTCAATAAAATTTTGGAGAAAAATAAAGTTATTCTTTATTTCAAAATCTTAAACTCAAATTTTCTAGAATATCTAAAAATTGTTAGAAATGGATAGAATGAGAGTTATAAATGACTAAAATACGTTCATAACAATGTGCACTGGCTTTGTATGCATTATTATTACTCGAGAATCTATGAAATACGGATAAGATACGATCCCGCTTAAGATACGAAATGCTCTCGGTCCCTTGATTCGTATCTTAAACGAGTTTCACTGTACTATTTTGCAGTATTATTTTTTGTTCATTTTACGTAATAAGTGTAATGTGACGTAAATGTGATGTAATTTCTCCTATTTAAGACTTCTAACGCATGCTAATGAATTTATTACTTTACAATATCCTTTTTCTGTTAAAATTCACGTGTAATTATAGATGAAGTAATTTTCAATAAGTTCCTGCTTTTTATACGTAATTATTTAATTCTAATTTGAAAGTTTTTCTTTTCTGTTTATAATAGTCACGCGTAAATAAATTTTTAATTTGAAGCAAACATTATTGTTTCCGTTGTTTATACAGTTTGGCAACAGGTTAAATTAGTACAATTTTCTGAAATAAGTAAAAAACTATCTCTCGAAATGCTGAAAATTTGAATTTAAAATAGAAATGAAACCTCGAAAAATGAGTCAAATTAAAAAAGTAAATTATTTCTGCACACCGGGAAATTATAACGTATAAAATGATCTAAAAAGTATTAAATTCCGATGTATAGTTTTTGCTCCTATAAAACTTTTTTAATGGAACGATTTTGTCCAACTTTAGCATTAAATATCTCTTAAAATAATTCTTCGATTTGAAAACTGTCTACATCAGCGTGTTTATCAAACATTTCTGTATAACACTACTAATTTTCATATTTTTGTATGCATTATTGTTCTTAATATTAACGAAGAAAGACCTCCGGTCACAAAAAATTCAAAACCGGCGGCGGCGGCGGCGGCGGCGGTGACAGCGGGAGTTACTTTTTTTTAGAATAGAGAGATTTAACAACATTTTTTTCATTGGATGCTTATATGCATTTTCATATTGGAGAAATTCAGCGAATTCTAAAATTCTTCAGACTTTCAAATTTAATATTACCCTTTACAAACAGTAATCTTCAAATATTTATGAATTTCGCACGAATATAGAAAAAAAGAGTAACATTCACACAAAATAGTCATGTTTTCCAGATAGATGAACGGACTTTAATAAAACCTCTTCACAATTTATTTCGAAGAACAGACAAATTTATCCCTTAAATTTCAGGCAAATAAAGCACTTTCAGGTCTATAAATAGAGCATGGCCCCGGATAGCGTGGGTGATCCGGGTCTCAAGTACCCATAGAATTTTTTATATCGGTAACGAGCATTCACAAAATTTAAAAGATAACAATTTATTTTCTTCAAAGAGTAAGAGAGAGGTTGAGGAAGAAAAGAAAAAGAGAACATTTTAAAATTCCAATTTAAAGATAACTGTAAGGAGAATAATATAGAATATATCATTGTTTTACAGAGTTCTTCAAAAGCCTTATGGATTGTTTGAATCCAAAATTGATTTATTCAGACATATAAAAATATATATAAATGAAAATCAAAAATCTCTCTGTTCTAAAAAAAAGTTAACGCCGTCACCGTAAATGAATTTCTTGTGACCGGAAGTCTTTCTTCGCTAATATTAAAAAAACTACTGCATTAAAAAAAATAAAAATTGGTAGTATTATAGAAAAATGTTTGATAAACACGCTGAAGTAGACAGTTTTTAAAGCGAAGAATTATTTAAAGAGCTATTTAATGTCAAAGTTGGTCAACATCGTTCAATTAAAAAAAAAATTATAGGAACAAAAACTATGTATATGAAATTAATTATTTTTTCTAAGGATGTACTTTACAAGCTTACGGTGTGCAGTCTGCATTTATTTTTTTTTAATTCGACTAATTTTTTTAGGGGTTTTTTCAATTTGTTATTCAAATTTTCATCATTTCTAGAGATATTTTTTTCATTATTCAAGGTTATTATTTTAAATTGTAAAAACAGCGCAAAGAATACTATTTCCTTCAATTAAAAATGTACTTACAAGTGACTATTAAAAACAGAAAGAAACTTTAAAATAGGGATTAAATGATTACTTTTTAAAAGCAGGGAAATATTGAAAATTACATCATAAAAATTATATTTACACCTGAATATTAAAAAAGATAGAAAACTTGAAAATAATAAATTCATGTATATGTGTTAAAAGTAGTAAACTGGGGAAATTAGGTCATATTTAAAATGGCCAAATAATAATATTCCCAAAAAGTTCAAATTAAAAAACATATTTACACGAGAGAATCATTTCTTATTTCGAGATGATCTTTTTAACTGCCAATTCTAAGACAGCGCAAATAACATTTCCTTTTTAACAACAAGAGTATTTTTGCGTGATATTAAAAAAAGAAAGAAAACTTTGGCGACAATTAAGTCAGATTTAAAACGATACATTTAAAATTTCTTATTTAAAACAATTTTCTTATAGCGTTTTTTAAAAAATCCGGAAAGCAAAGACTCTGTTTACTTAGTTCATTTTGTATTAGCTGCTTTTCAAATGTTTAACTGATCTTATTTAATCAAACACGAAAACAGCCATTAGATGTCTCAACAGCAGCTGATTCGGCCTTAAAATTCCTCAGTCAAAGGGAAATGAATGGACTGATTTTTTAATTATAATTCAAACTTCCGTAACCTTTGTAGAGCCGCACAAATTAACATATTTTTTAGAATCTGGGGGTAATCTGAAGAGTTGTTGGCAAGCGTAGCTCCCTAGTAAAGTAAAAAAAAAAAAAAAAAAAAAAAAAGAAAAAAAAAAAAAAAAAAAAAAAAGTTATGGTCTGTTTGGGGTCATTCGTTAATTGCATCACATTTTAAGAGAGAGGGGGAAGGGGTGTCCACATAGTGTGACACAATACGACAGGGTTGGTTAACATATTGCGACATCGCATCTGGAATAAGAAAAAACATTAGGTAACCATTACTTGCAAGCAGCAGAATAAAGTTCATTAAACAATACGTAATTATCATTCGGATAGTATTATGTATATTTTTCCTATTTGATTGAATTGCAACAATTTGAAGCAAAAGCCTATACGTTCTTAACGATTTTATTATATTTATATCGGTAGATAATAGCTCTTTGAGCATAAAATTAGACTGTTGCAGAAAATATGACGTCACAAGAGGGGTGGATATAATTCGAGTGTGACAGCTTGTGTGCTGGAGGTGTCAAAAAACAAAGTTTGCATGATTTAATTAATGGGTGATATCTCCTTCAAGAATTTTTTTCTATAGTTTAAAAAAAATATGTACTTACTGCCAATGAAGAAAAAAAGGATACCCCACACGAGACACAATAAATCTGCTGCAAATCAGCGTACAAAAATGATACCGTTACCGACCGATTAACGTGTACTATAAAATTCTATGTACGGATTATTGTTTGGAGGCCATTTACATGTAAAAAACAGCACTAATTTTGTTTTTGTTTTTCAAATGGTAACCTCTATTTCTGAAGCTATAGATGTTCGGTATGGATGAAATCAGACTGAAAAAGTACATAATTTATGCATTTTTTCTTAAATCTTCATAGAGTTAGAAGAGGAAAATTTTTGAGGAGACTAATGTTCGAACCTGCGGTAAAAATGTTTATTTATTACTAATTTGAGTACCATATAAAACAACGTTACGAAACGAATGTGTGGATTTGATGGAGTATGTATCAAAATTTTTCCTTGGCGGTATTGAGAATTTTTAACAAAAATCAAAACGCATGGAGCCTTTTAACTCTTAATTGCTGCCAGCGATCTCACAGACTCCTTCTTTCTTTATTGTTCACAGTTTAATCTGTAACTTTCAGTTTAAGTATAGACACTAGAAATATTTTATTTCGTTTTGACCTCTTTTACTATCGCTAAGATACTTCTGAATAGCTATAAACATGGGGTAATTCAGAGCAAGATCGCATGAGAGTAGTTGATAGTAAAGTGAAGTAGAAATCAAAGGTTTCCGTCAATGTTGACAGGATGAGGGTATACCCACTGTTTCTGCTTCAAGGTTGGTACCCTTTCTCGCGCTTAACAAATTCCTTAACAGTTCAAAGTACACTCTCAGAAATGAAATTCTCACTTTTGACGAATCACTAATCCTCGAGCTACATTTCGCTATTTTTGAGAATTATTTCGTCACTGAGTCACGTGGCATTCAACGAAACTGAAACTCTCAAATAACCGATTAAGAAATGACGAAACGATTTCTTGATTTCCTGTCTCAGCGCGGTGCATTCTGGGATGGAACTGACAGTTGTTATTGGAACTGGAAGTTCATCCATCGCTTCCGAGTGAACAACTTACGTAATGTATACTTCTAAGCAAGAATCATAAAATAAAAGGTTAGTATTTATTGAAATTTATATCTTTATTATTTACTTTTTATATTTATGTAACATTTTTTAAATAACTGTATGTTTATTTAAAATAACTGTATGTTTATTAATGGATGTGTTTATTAGGCCTAGTGCTAATATTTTTGTAGGATAGTCTAGATAATTTGACATTAGTAGGAGTAAAATTGTTATAATATAAAGCGTATTTTAATTCATATTTAGTTCGTTAAAAATATATTATTTTAATCTGCAAAAAAATACGTAGAACAATTATTTACGTTTCGCCAGCCCACATGGCATGCATAAACACATTGATAATTGACTGTTTTACTCCCATGAAATAAAATAAGTATATTAAATTTTAAAGCTTTCTATTTCTTTATCCTCTGCTATTGCTATTTAAATTAGATAAGTTTTCCTATTCTAACGAAACAAAATTTCTTATAAATAATCAATAACTTTCTTGATATATATTTTTTTAACCATGATTTAGTAATTATTTGGGGCTTCCATTTACTTTTTTTGTCGTTTTTTAAAATTTCTTGTATAGCAATTGGTAGAGAGAGGCATAAAACTGGAAGTTGCATGTTTTGCTTTTACTTTTTATTAATCTATTAAAGTTAATGGTTTTAGAGCACTATATATTTGTGTAATGTCAAATGTTAAACTAAAAAGTATAAAATTACATTTAAAAAAATTGCTATTTGTTTGCTAGGTCTAACATAATAAGTTTATCCTGAACAAGTAGTTTTTTATACTATACAATAGATAAATAAAAGTAAATTATTTTGCCCGAAAATGTAGAATAGCTACCAAGTTATAATAATATATAGCAATAAATATTTTGTTATTCATTGAAAAATAACTGATACCTGTAAAACATAAATTTGGCAAAACGATTGCAAGAAGTTAAAATATGTATTTTTCATAGCTTTTTTTTTTTTTTAAACCTACCTACTTTATCCCACCTGTTCTTAGTTTAGCTTTTAGCCTGTATGAATGTCTTGTGTAGCTTTTAGCACCCGGAAGCCCTTCTTAAGTTGACAGCAGTTTTTTATTTTACGCACTTTGTGGCCCTTACTGGAATTTTTTACACTTTTTATAAGCTTATGAAATATTTCCATTGATTGTAGGAAATTTTAAATTTCATTTGGTTGAGAGCAGAGTTATCGCTGGCTTTTGATCAACATTAGCGATTTGGCGAATAAGAAATAAAAAACAGTAGCCAAATAAAAAGAAATGCTAGCAAAAGAGCTTCGGCGTGAAACATTGAAAAAACTATTTTTAACGCCTTATTGTAACCCTTTTATTTGATTATATTCTAAAATAACCTAATTTTTTGTAATTGCTTATGAAATAGAAATTTGACTATCCGGTAAAGAAACTGTTAAAAACGAGTACATTATAAATGTCTTCTAAATGTGTAAATGTTTCAGATTATTTTTTTAGCAGTCTACCAAAAAAAAAAAAAAAAAAAAAATCTGATTTACCATCGTGAAAATATACACTAAAAATTGCTATGAGATTTCGTCTTGTTAACCGATAGAAAAAATTGACCGGCCAATGATACTTTGCATACAGCTAATAAATAGTATGTTAAAACCAGGGTTGGAAAAAAACCAGGTTTTTTTGTAAAAAACCAAAAAAAACCGGTTTATTTGGTTTAAACCAGTTTTTTTGGTTTAAACCGGGTTTTTTAAAATATAATTTCCTATTGCACACAGATACATATCTGTTGATAAAATAAACATTTTTGGATATTATATAAGTAATATAACTTTGGAAATATTTAAATTAAATAATTATAGTCAATTATATAGAAAATTGAAATCCTTTCTAATTTAAACATTATTAGTAACAGCTATGTCTTATGTTCAAAGAATAAACTGCTCTACACAGTGAAACATTGATACCTTGAAAATCTTATGAAGAATCTTTTGATTATTAATATAATAATCAATAACAGAAAAGATTGATTGGTATTATTGAAATGCTATAACTAGCACTCAATTTTTGCAAACTGTGTTATTCAATTTGATATCTTAAGTTACCCATTTAAATTCTTTAAGGATAATCTTTCTCAATCCAGAAAATTTTCTTTTACAACTTAACCAAAATCTTAAAGATCATTGTATTTTGTTATTAACTGCAGTAAATAATCTGCATTTTTAAAATGAAAATATTTTATGCTAAATATTGAATATTATTTATCTATTTTATCTTTTCTAATTTCACATGTTTTAAGAAAAATCGGTACTTTTCGGTTAGCCGGGCGCCAGTGTGATATTTACATTCATATATACATATACATATGTATGTATATATTTATGCATGTGTGTGTACATATATATATTTACATATATGTGCATATATATGTATATATTAGTGGTGTACCGAGTAGTGCTTTGGCCGAGTATCGAGTACTCGGCCGAATACCGAGTACCGAGTAGTTGGATAATAAGGAAACAAAATGCTGATGTGCACATAATGTGAGCTTAGGTGTACATATGTGTGTACATACATATATATAATATACATATATAGTATATATAAACTAATTAACTTTGAAATTTATTTGTACACCTTTTAAAGATAATTTTTGACAATTCAAAACAGTAGCAAAAAAAGGAGAATTGACACATAACAAGTACAATTATTAACCAATATAAAATTAAAACATTCTTTCAACCCTCTAATTTATCCCGATACCTGAAATCTGTCTATCAAAAATAAAAAAAGGTTTATTGGTTACTGTAACAATTCATTGAATAATGCAAAACATTTTATTTATTTTGTAACTGTACCTTATTTTCTTTTGATTAAAAATAAAAGAGAGAAAAATGCAAAGAGAGGTACAAAAAGCGATACAGGATTTCTTAACAGAAGACTTATGTAAAACTGACGCTCCATTTGCATGGTGGGGGGGAGGAGAACTTTTCCGATTATGTGCAACCTTGCAAAAAAATTCTTATGAGCACCTTCAACGACTGTTTATTCTGAACGTATATTTTCAGAGGTAGGCCAAATTTATAGTAGTAAAAGAAATGCCCTATCTACTGATAATGTAGAACGTTTAATTGCTGTTTTTGCACCATTATTTGAAATATACTAAATTTAATTATTAATTTTTTTATTACATTTATTGTATTTTCAGTTTCTTTATCCAAAATAATAGTCTTTTCTTTTTTTCTATATATTTAAAAAGAACTTATTTTTCTTTGTATTAATCTGAAACTAAATTTTAATCTGGAATTATTTTATGATGGTTTTTGTTCTTAACTTTTCTATATTTTGTAGACATATTGTTAAATACCGAGTAAATAGTTTTATGAATTATTGCATATATTATACATTGATATTTGAATAACTTTTTACAGATCAGTTTTAAATTCATATCATATGCTTAAAAAATGAAATTCTTACAACTACTCGGTATTGGCCGAGTACTCAGCTAAAATTTCACTGAGTACCGAGTACTCGGCAAATTGGCCGAGTAGGCCGAATACCGAGTATTTACCGAGTACTCGGTACAGCTCTAGTATATATGAATGTAAATATAACACTGGCGCCCGGCTAACCGAAAAATACCAAAAAATCTTTAGGGTATCAGATATGTTCATCAGCACATGCTAATTTTCATTCTACATGCATTGCATAGAAACATGACCTAGGCTCATTATGTCTCATGTTGACTGCTGAGATGAAGTGTTAAAACTAGAAATTACTTCTATCAATAATTTAAAACAATTAAATTAAAAAAAAGAGAAAATATTATATTAGATTTTTTCTAAAAAAAACCAAATGGTTTTTTTGACAAAAAAACCAATTGGTTTAAACCGTGGTTTAAACCATGGTTAAAACCACTTGGTTTAAACCATGCCAACCCTGGTTAAAACATACTTTAAACATAAAACATAGCTAATTTCAATACCGCATTCCAGCAAAACTTTTCACAATTTGGTGCTTAATGCAGGTTATTTTATTTGTTTTTGCCGGTACACAGATAATGATCAACTAACAATAAAGAAATACCTATCGCATAATCCTTTCTGTGCTGTTGATAAACTGAAATGGTGTTGAGTTAGTATCTCTATAAATTAGTGTTGACTCTAGAAAAAAAAAAAGGGCCGCCGGGCGGGAATTTTTCGAAAAAGGGGGAAAAACTATTCTAAAAAAAAGGGAACAAACACTATTCTAAAAAAAAGGCACACTTGTATCTTGTTCAGAAAACATATTTTGAACTGGTTTGTTTAGAGCCCGTAGAATTTACGATATTTTCCTGGGATCAATTGGATTGCCACGGGGCGCATAGGAAATGTTAAAAAGGGCAGCCGGGCGCATCGGAAAGGTTTAAAAGAGCCGCTGGGCACAAAAAAGAAATAAAAAGATCCGCCGGGTGCTGCATCCTGCTAAAGCGGCTTAGAGTTAACACTAATAAATAGAGCAATGTAAATGGCACGGTGCGATTGAAAATATAAATCGACATGAAACGTTCAGTAATGCAGATAAGAATCTCGAATTTATTGGAATATCACACACATAAAAAGAGCAGAAATTGAGCGCTTGCAATTTGGCGAATTTGATTGTTCGTTTACTCGCCAAATGAAGCATTTGGCGCAATGGTGAATGGCAGCGAGAATCGTCGTTGAGAAGAATCATCGCAATATTTGGCAATAAGTCCTTTAAAAAAAAAAAAAAAAAAATTTGGCAGTCAGTTACGAAAACAAAAAATTGTGAAATTCTTCTATTGGTCGCAGGAATAAATCGGCAGATTCATCTATTGATCTTAACAAGGTGCCCTTTTTGAGAATAGCAAAAAAAAAAAAAAACCTCCCAATAATTTTTTAATTTTCTTTTTCCCTTAGAGTCAACACTACGTATAAAAATCAATCAATTTCAATGTTAAAGTCCTTTGTGTTTATTTTGTTTACACTCATGCTAATGTACAAGGTAAAATGTTTTGACACTTATCAGAGATGACTCTTCAACCATTTTAAAATTGTTAAATAATTATGAATTATTTTTAATTAAAAAATAGTCAATGGATAGCAGAGTCAGATAATATAGACGAACGCCGTTCGCAGACAATTTTCAAAGTTTGCAGACAGTTCTGGTTCTGATGGGTTTTTTTTTTTAAGAAATTTTTCATAAAAAAAATTATTAAGACCCCAGGCGGAGAATCTGTGCGAGGCCCGTCGCAGACTTGTGAGAAGGTCTGCAGATTAAAAAAAAAAGCTATCTAGAAATTATTTGCCATGTACCATGGAAGAAGCGCCGTGGCATATTTCTTTTTAAAAGTAAATATTGGAAGTGCGAGACGGCAGGTACAATGCTTTTTTTTTTTGCCAGGGCCGGTAGCAGAAACAGTGCAGCACCGAAGCAGGCGCTGCAGATTAATTTAACAGATTAAAAATAAATTTTGTGTTGAAAAGTAAATGTTAAATGTTGATCTCTTTTAAATAAAGTTTATTTGGTTGGAAATTTTAGCGAATGTTTATGCGCTTGTTTAGCATTTCTCTGCGATTTGCAGTGACTTTTTTACATTCGAAAGGGGAATTCGGTTTCAATATCTTAGTAAACATTATCCTCTTTTCAATAAAGTCTAATTCACAAAACGGGGGAGGGGGGGGGGGGGTTGAGAGCATGTAACGTAATGTGAGGGATTGGAAAGAGGACTTTTTCACTTTTGCTGTTAGCGGCAATATAGGACTTAAAAGGGACATGGCGTTTTTCTGCAGAAAATTTTTAAGAAATTATTTGAGTTTGCAGACAGTTTTACGTTTTATCCAAGTCTGATGGATAGTAATAATTAACATCTGTTGATTCGATGGGTGGAGTTGTTTTTTATGACTGACTACAACAACAGGGATACTTTTAAGCTGGATTCAGCTCCTGTGCTTTTCACAAAATAGCTGATTTTCAAACATGCTTTTCAAATTAACCCAATTTCATAATAACGGCTGTGATACACTTAATTTGGTTTTATCAACACTGCCAACTAGAAATGAATAGATTGTAGTATAACAGAGTACATATTTTCTTCCCTAATTCAAAATTTGAGCTGGTAAATACTTTAAAGTCATCATGCCAATTTGATGGCTCAGTTAGAATTTGAACAGCAAAATAATTAGAATTATTTTTAGAATTTAAAGATAAATAGTGATTGATTTATTTTATTTCAATAAATTGTGTATATTTGGTAAATTATTTGTTGTTAAATTTGTTCTTTTAAAAAGATATGCTGGGAAGTTAAAATTGAGAAGTCAAGAGTGGATCCAGGCAAAATTTGGGGCCTATTTAGGGCCCTTTCTCAAAAATTTAATAAAGTGGGCTTCTGCACAAAAATCAAAACTAAATTTAATAAAATGGGCCTCTTCACAAAAATACATTTAATAAAATGGGCTTCTTCACAAAAATAAATTTAATAAAATGGGCCTCTTCACAAAAATGAACTTAATAAAATGGGCCTCATCACAAAAATTAACTTAAACGGGCCCCTTCACAAAGTTCCTTTTAATAAAATAGGCCCCCTTGGTAACATTCTTTTTCATAAAAACTTTTCAAATGTGTAATTTGTAAACAAAATCGGTCACAAAAATCAAAAACATTAGCAAGTGGATTTAAAGAAGTTTTTGTTAATAAATTCTTGGTTTGAATTTGAGTAACTGAATTTCAACTTTCGTTACAAAACGTTATTTTTCTCAAAAATATAATAACATTCACAAAAGTAACTTTTACTTTTCACAAAATATGGCCTCAAGAATAAAAACCTGCATCGACCCCTTGAAGTATCGGTACAGACAGCATTTTAAAATTTAAAAGTAGTAGGTATTTACCCATATCAAGGTATCAATCAATCCTTTAAAAATTGTATCTGTTTTTTCAATTTTACATTTAATGCTTCTTTATACAGGTTGTTTTTGTTGCACCATGGATTTTGTTGCTTCAAGAATGGGAATTTCCGTTTCTAATTCAAAATTTTCACGGTAAGTTTGATTATTTTTATAAAAATAATATTCACAATTCTACAGCTATCTTTGTTTCTTTACGTTTTTTCATATTTGGTTATTTGTGTAACAAATTATTTTCCAAAAATGCTTAAATTTGTTATAGATTTCACTGCTATCATTTGATAAAATTAAATATACAGTCAGTGATTGGTTATCTGCAATTTTCTGTAATCCGCATTGCTTAGCAAAAGTAAACATCACAAATTTTGCCAATCTGCCGCTGAAAAATAATGCTAACTTCGTCAAATGGTCGTGGTAAAGAAATCATGAATTTCGTCAGTCAATCGAGGGGCAAATTTTGAGAATCGTAGGAGAAAAAAATGACTTAATTTTGTGAAACGATCGGGGGGGGGGGGGGGGGAAATCGCAAATGTCATCAAAAGGTCGCAGAAACACATTGTGATTTTTGTCGGAAAAATATCGTGAATTTTGCCAAGCAGTTGAAAAATATCACAAACGTCGAAAAATGATTGCGGAAAGAAATCGCAGATGTTGTCGAAAGGTCGCGGAAAAATATGAATTTTGCCAAGCAGTTGAAAAATATCGCGAATGTCAAAAATATTGCAAATTTTGTCTGAAGATTTCAGAAGCACATAGTGAGTTTTGCCCATCTGTCTCTTGAAAAACATCGTAAATTTCGACAAATGATCACGGAAAACAATCGCTAATTTCGTCAATCGGTCGCGGGAAAAACACTAATTTTGTCAAGCATTCGTTGAAAAAGATCGTGAAGTGATTGTGGAAAAAACGTGAAATTTGTCAAGCGATCATTGCAAAAAATTGTGAAATGATCATGAACAAAAACACTAATTTCGGCAATTGATCGCAGGAAAGCAATGCGTCATGTGTCATGCATGTGTGAAATGCCAAATGTATTAGTGATGCAACGAATAATGGTTCGGCTGAATAGCCAATACCAATTATTTGGCCTAGTTTTGGCCTAATATTCGGCTGCCAAATAATGAACTTATTTTTGTCTAAAAACAAAATATAGCATGCACCCCGGTAGCAGAAAGTTCGAGACGGGAGACGGGCGTCGCAGATTTTCTTTTCTCTTTTGCAGATTCTTTTTCGTCGAACCTTTATTTTGCTTCGTATTATGTTTAGCTCTTTATTACTTAATACAAAAAGTTAATATCATTATAAATAAAAATTTATAAAGTGTCTAAAAACGCTACAGATAAGTGATTGTTAGATTAATTAACGATTCAGTTATAAAAATATTCTATCTGCAGATTATTTTTTGCCCCTGAATTATCTGTCGCAGACACTTGGAGAAATTTCTGCCACTGGGGCATGCACTATATGTGCAACTCGTATATTTCACAATTAAAGTCTATTATTATTTTTTTAAAGCATTGTTTTATTCAGAAAAAATATTTGGCTATGTTCGGCCTAAAATTGCATCAAAAATATTCCCCCCATCCCACCCCAAAGAAAAAAAATCTTTGTAAAATTTCCTCATCAGTTACTGTCTAGTTATATTTTAGTAGATATTAATGTATATTGCTATATTTTAGAATAATGACAAATTTTTAAAAATACTAGAAAACAAATTCCAACTTTCAGATGAAAAAAATAAGAAATCAGAATATCTTAAGAAAAATCACTGATAGAAAGAAGTATCCTTTAAAATGGTAAAAAGAAAGAAGTGTAAACTTTATAAAGCTCACAATTAACAAAAACTTCTTTTTTTTTTTTTTTTTGTGTGTGTGTGTGTGGGGGGGGGGGGGGGGGGGGGGGGTATACCAGCTGACAGCAAGCACTGTTGTGAATGTTTTCAGGTTTAGAGGAAGGAAATATTTCTAAGGAAAATAAATTTAAAAAATGTTGACTATGTATTATCTTAGATACTGTATTGTTACAATTTAATAGATATTATGTTGTTGCTGCTACATTTTAAAACAATCACAAAATTTTAAAAGTACTAGACAGAATAAATTTCAAGTTTCAGATGAAAGAAAATCTAAATTAAATAGGGATGCAAAATGTACATACAAATAAAAAAAATTTAGTGTTTGCATTTCTTTTATTATTTAATAAGAATTAGTAGCACACTTAAAAAATTACTTAAATTACATTTAACTTTCAAGCGCAGTTTATTCAAAAAAGAAAATCTTAATTATTGCAGCATATAAGACTTAAATATTTATGTTCTTTATAGGTCTGATTAAAGATAATATTGAAAGATTTTTTTTTACATAACAAGCAATAAATATTAAATTTCCCATTAGGCTTTAAAAAATTAAAATTTGCTCTCTATTAGGAAAATTCAGAATAGATTATTAGCTTTAAATTTAATAGATTGTTAGCTTATTACAGATACTTTTTGTATTTATTGATACAGCATAAAAAATTTAACATGGTTGATAAATTACTGTCTTATATAAAATAAATGAATAGACAAAACCCATTCAGGGTATGAAAGTTAAGAGGGTGGAGGGTGTTAGTTAATTTCAAATAAAATTTTCATTATAAATGATGAAAATAAATTGTCAAATTAAAAAGTTTTACTGTGTACATATATAAACATTTCTCCCAGTATTATTAGTCTGTGGGGCAAACATTGATATCGTTCAAGTTCATTTGCCATGTTTCGGGACTATAAAATTATTTTATTAAATTATTCTAATTATTTAATTTCATCTGAAATCTCAATGTTCTCACACTTAAGTGTGCACATTATTTATGTGCACAAAAACATTGAAATTTTGCAAGAAAATAAATAACGTATAAATTAAACAAAGCCAGTTTTTAGCCTCTTCATTAAGATTTTCAAAGAAAAACAGCGAAACTCTGAAACATTATTTTCTGCTTCCTGATTGGTTTGATTAAAAGTGTCAACAATAACCCAGTTTTATAAAACATGATAAGGGGAATTATAAAAAAAATAAGTAAAGCTAAATATTTATTAGTTATTTTTTTATGAACCAAAAACATCAAGGGGTGTCCATTACTGGAAGGATGTCCGTTACTGGCACATCTAACCCTATAATTAATTTCAATAATTTTTACTTTCCTCTTTATTTTATGATGAGTTGATTCATATGTGTAAATTCCAAAATGGTTAACAATTTTTCAAGTGCAGTTAGTAATTGTTTAAAATAAAAATAATTGTTTTTCTACCTAGAGTGTAAAATTTAGTTTTAAATTATGAATATATATATGCAGATAGGTATGAAAAATTAAGTGCTTCTGCTAATAAAAAAAATTTTGTTGTTGAAACTTAAATATTCTGTGCTGCAATTCTAGTATTTATTCAAATTTTTATCACATAGATACAGTTTGAATTTTTTAAAAATCTGTTTGTAAGCAATTGTATTATTTTAAATATTTTTTTAAAGCATTTTTATTTTAGTGAAGGCAATAAAATAAATCCCTATTTCCAGGAGCAAAATAATAAGAATAATAAAAGTTGAAATACTGTTTTCAAATGAACAAAATCTTCTAAGGATTTAAATCCATGTGTATGCTGAATGTAAATAAACAAATGGCGGATGGTTACAATATCATATTATATGTGACAACAATAAAACAAAATAGCAAACATTTACTTATTTAACACTGTATTAATACCTTTTTAGACGCAATATAAAATAAAAGGGAGCATATTGTGGTTAAAAAGATGTTTTGATGTTTGTTCTTTTATTTTTAAATGTATTTTGATTGCGCCATCTGGTGCCGATTCTGAGAATGGCTGCAAATTGGATAAAAGATATAGTTCCAAGTGTATTTGCTATATTTTAAGAAATGTTGGCTGCAAATTGGATAAAAGATATAGTTTCAAGTATATTTGCTATTTAAGAAATGTGCAAGTTTCAGTGTGGGAACATTGCGATTTTCGATAAAATATGATCATTAAAATATTTTAATAACAAATTTATGTAGTCCCAAGAGATGGCAAATGGAATCTCATTTCTAAGCATATTTTGAGACCTCGTCCTATCGTCTATATTCGGCCAAGTCCGAATAGTGGACTTTGTATTCGGCAGATGGGCCGAATAATCGTTGCATCTCTAAAATGTATGACAAGACTGTGCAGCAATTTCAAGATATTCTTATGTGAATGGTCCCCCAAGATCGTGCGATTTAACCCCAATGGATTATTTTCTTTGGGGGTTTCTGAAAAGTAAAGTGTATGCCAATGCCCCCTGCACAATTCAAGATCTCAAACATAATGTCCGGGTTGAGATTTTGGCCATAAATCTGCTCATTCTGGGGAAAGTCATTGAAAATTTTGATGTTCGTATGATGGCATGTAAGCAAAGCCGCGGTGGCCACATGTGCAGTATTGTATTCCATACAAAAATGGCACACACCCACCTTCCAAGTTCAATAAAGAATTTCAATTTTCACTCATAAAAAATGCTTTTAAAAGCTTAATAGCATTTTTAGGGGAGGGGGGAGCTGGAACTATTTTTTCGTTTATTGCAGGATTCCAAAACAGGCTTTACTTTATTAGAAATTTGCTGGATGGTACTTTTTTAAAAAATCTATATAGTAATATTTCCTTACAATTTTATTATTTCTCATTCAGTATTAGTTTATATTGTATTTGTAATTGATTTTTCATCTAAAGATTTTAAATAAAAAATTAAATTATGGAAAATATAATTAAATTTTAATTGAATTCATCAATTAATTTGGAGTAAAAAAGTTTAAAGTATGAGACATATAAAAATTAAAAAACCTAACCTGTGACTTTACACAACTTTAGAACTGAACAAGAGTCGAGCCCTGGTAATTCGCACCGCCTCCCCCCTGCCCCCTCCTCTGTACGGGCCTGCGATAAAAATTTCAGATTCATTTAAGAATATTAGAGGCTGGGGCAATGCCGGGCATGTCAGCTAGTTAAATAATAATGTTGCTTAATCGTAGTAAAAATTTAAATGTTTGATTGCCAAAGGATTGGCCATATGTTAATAATTGAATTACATAACAATAAAATTTTTTTTATAGGAACAATGGTTTTGCAAAAGCGTAAAGAACGAAGTCTGGAAAACTACACCAAATAAAGGGTACATAAAAGAGAATTTAAGAAATTGGAGACAGAGACTGAGTAGTAAAGATATGGAGTGTGTGCTACTGCTGTTTAACAATATATGAGGGAAACATGCATGGAGAGGCATAGTCATATCATTTGTACATCTCCGTCAATCAGCTGGATTTTGGAACTATGACCAAAACTCCTAAACATTAATATGGTAAAAATTAATATTAATTATTTAGGCCAGTTATTGTTAAAACATCTATTATCAGTCAGGGTAAGAGGAACACTGGTATAGTATGTGATCTGTATATTGTAACATGTTTGTTTAGTATTGAGCATTTGTTAAGAATATTTCTCTATTTTAATATATTTTTTAATTCCTGCAATCGCTATTTAAAAAACTAAAAATCTTTTTGCGTACAAATACCCAATGGCGGCTTGTTACTGTCTTTTCTTTGGGCACTAAATGCTGTGCTGAAAGTTTTATACTTTTCTTTCCATTTTAAATTTAAATATTTATTCATTGGAAAATTGATTACTGAAAAAATATTTGTACCAAATTTAACTTTATAACTTCAACTGTTAATGACAATTTTCATTGTTTACATTCCAACGTTTAGTGCAGATAATAGAAGTTTGCAGATTATACATCAGCAGATTTCACAGAGTTGACTGTATATATATTTTTAAAATTTAAAATTAATTTGAGTGTGACAGTTCTTATCGTTATTCAAGTATCCATGATCTTACAAAGCATCTTAAATTAATTCATAATGTGCAGAATGGGGACAAAGTTGTGTAGCTGTAGGGTGTGGGTGATATTTGAGTAGGCTGTATAACCTTGTTCAACATTATGAAAGATTTCATGATGATAATACAGTTACTACTTATAATTTTATTCCTCCGGATAATAATGTAGAAATTCATGATGGAATTATAAATTCTCCAATTGAAAATTCTAAAAATTTTGTTGATCTGTCAAATAACATCAATGTAAAGACCTTGCGTTTGATTTTTGCTCAGAAATTATGACAAAAAATAATCAACTCTTGATTTTGCGGAACTAACATCAAATTTGTTAAACAGAACAAATTTTCATGAACAGAGCCTTCAAATTTCAGAAATAAACATATCTCCTGCAAAAAGTGAAGCATTTGTTAACATATTATAATTCTGTGTACAAATTTAAACAACAATTTGAAAAGTCCGAATTTCTCATTAAGCCTGTAGAAATGGAACTTCATAATAGGTTTAAAGATTTGTAAACGGATCTGTAAACCAAGTCCAAGTTTAGGACACTTACCAATATATACCAATTGCGATAGTTTTGGAAGCATTGTTCAACCGTTATGATATTGTAAATGAAATATTGACTTATAAGTATTGGTGCAGATTCCCATTCACCACGTGGCGACTGAATTTTTTGCTTTGGCCACTAAATTTCGATGTCCCAGTAGCCATGTGTTATACAGGTTCTGTGAACTGCAGATTTCTACTACGGAAAAAAAAAAAAATCCTGCATATTCTCCTTCATAATTCCAACATTCCAGAATGATCTATTTAACGCAGCAAATTATTGCATAGCATAGAAAAACAAATGTCTGAAGTGATTCGATTTTTATATTGCAAATTAATTTCACACATTCACAATTTTTTCTATATGCAATTTTATATGATAAAATCAAACTAAGAAATTGTTTTTTTAATATTCCCACTCCCATAATTACTTAGACAATATACATAAAACAAATGTGTAAGCTAACTACTATATCTTCTGAATGTAAAAGTTTAAGATTTGTATTGCCCTTAATAATCAAATTTAAAGAATTTTAAAATTAAATTAAAACCTGTTTGATTTAATTAGTCTGTGTTTTCTTGTACATGTGTATATATTGAATTATTTTTTCACTTTTAATGTTTCCCCTTCCCTATACAAACACTAATTTTATGTGTTTATTTCACAATGTGGCCACTGGATTTTTTTGGTTTAGGAGCCACTGGCTCCTTCCAGATTTTGGGAAATCTGCACCTATACTTATATTGTAATTCTATATGGATGATGTTGATTTTAATAATCCTTTATCACATGCTGGTGTTCACAAATTATTGTGTTTGTTTTGTTTACTTTACAATCAAAGGTTTCCTTCCCAAATTCAATTCTCAGATATCTAATATTTTTCTTTTTAATATTAACTATGCTATAGATGTAGATAAATATGGCTATGTAAAAATTCTGGATCGTCTAATTTCAGACTGCAGACAGTTAAGGCTCCTGTCCCTGCCTCCGAAGGCACTCACAAGCTGATGTTAATCCTATGGGGATGGATTTTTCTAATATCTCGTTTGCATTTCGACATTTTTAAATATTTTTTTTTTTTTTGCATTGGATAGCCGAGATCAGTCTCTACATCGCACCTTTTTTACTTTTTCGATTTTGGTCGCAGATATTTTTTATGAAGTTACTTTCAGTTTCAAAACTGGTTCTGAAAATGAAAGTGTCATTCTAACAAATATCTGCGACCAAAATTGAAAAGTAAAAAAGGTGCGATGTAGAGACGGATCTCGGCTATCCAGTGCAAAAAAAATTATTTAAAAATGTCAATTCAAACGAGATGTTATTCGAGGGGATTCTTCACTCACTTGAAAACACATGATCCGTAATGTTAATCCTATGGGCAGGTTATTTTCGAATTTCTCGTTTCTATTTTAATATTTTTAAACCATTTTTTTTTTTTTTTGCATAGGATAGCTAAGCTCAATCTTTAATATGACACTTTTTTCCTTTTTCGATTTTGGTTGTGATTTTTTTTTTTAAAGGTACTTTCAGTTTCGAAAACATCCTCCCCCCATTGGTTTAACATTACAAAGCGGGTGTTTTCAAGTGAGTGAAGAACCCCCTTAAGCTCTGAAGGCATAAGTGTTGTGATTGATGGTAAATACACAACTTCAAATTGGTAGTTTGGCAATTTGCTGGGGACAACCTGGCTTTACATAAATTATTTGGCTTGGCAGGTAGCTTTTCAGCTAATTATTATTGTAGATTTGTGTCAAGTTGATTGAATTGAAAAGAGAGGTAATTTTAGGAATAAGAATTTATATAAGCAACATATTACAAATGACACCATGTCGATACGATAATTTTTTTTATAAAGTTACGGCAGGTTTTCTGAATAAAATGTCAAAATTTATACTTTGTGCAGATAAAATAGGTTTTTACAGTAACAACTGATGGCCACTCACAAAAATTTGTGAAGAACATCGTTTTGACACTAGAAATAAAGGTCCGATTGATATCCAAAAAATAAAGTTGTTTTACTGTGTTTTTTTTTGGGGGGGGGGGGCAAAAGGGGGCATTTTAACTCAGAAGGGGAAATTGAAAAATTTTTAATCATGTCAAGAGGGGTATTGCTTGTTATGTATTTTTTAAATTCTGAATTATGTGACACAATCCGAAAGTCGATACGATCATTCATTACAAAGTTATGGTAGGTTTAATGAATAAGAAGTCTAAAATTATATTTTATTATTGAACACAGCTTTTTCACGTTTATTTTACATTGAAAGCATTTTCTTTATATCATATCAAATAATATTAAACTTATTAAATGTCTTCAAAATAACAATAAATAAAATCAGGATCATCTGAGTCTTCTTCAAGGTTATTAAAGTTGTCAAAATTTGTGTATTCATAAACCATTCATGACTTTGTATTCATAAAACCTGTCTAACTTTGTAATGAATGAGCGTATCGACTTTCAGTTGCTGTCATTTGATTCAGAATTAAAAATACACAACAAACGACATCCCTCTTAAATTAAAAAATTGAATTCTCTCCATGAGCTAAAATACCCCATTTTGCCCCCAAAACACATTAAAACAACTTTTTTGAGGGGGGGGAGGGGCTCATTGGATCTTCATTTCTAGTACCAAAATGAAGTTTTTTCCCCTATTTTAACTGTACTAATATGCGAGGCAAATGCTGCCCTGAGGCGGCTGCCTAACTCCTGGCACTGGCCCTGTGTTGGTGTTAATGGCAGAATACGAAGTTTTAACTATGGTGTTTATCTAGTGTTGACTCTAGAAAAAAAGAGCCGCCGGGCGGGAATTTTTCAAAAAGGGAACACTATTCTAAAAAGGGGCATATTTTTTTTTTTCAAAAAGGGCACACTTGTACCTTGTTCACTAAAAATGTTTTGAACTGGTTTATTTAGAGTCCCTAGAAATTGCGATATTTTCTTAGGCATCAATGGAATTGCCACGGGGCGCATAGGAAGTGATAAAAAGGACAGCCGGGCGCATTGGAAGGGTTTAAAAGAGCCGCTGGGTGCAAAAAAGTTATAAAGAGTCACCGGGCACTGCACCCTGCTAAAGCGGCTTAGAGTCAACATCTATAACCTGAGACCAACTGAATAATCTAAATGGGCCAACTGGGCAAAATGCTTCATGAGATTTCTATCTTTATTAATTGCGAATAAAATTGATGATGATAGCATTTATTGGAAATTTTATTTACTTGGATATACTTGATTTTGTTCTTGCCCTTCAAATTGCCACATTAGAAACATTTATGTTGACAGAAAAAATAATGGATCATCATAAATTATTTATCCACCTTTTCCTAATTTCTATAGACCCATAATTCAACCAAAACTCACTCTGAAACAGCATCATCTTGTGCATTATCCTAGAGTTCTTATCATCCTGTCATAGCTAGGCACTCTTATGTTTGTGGTGATAATAATTTGTATATAACTCTGAAATCACAAATATGAACTTCACAGAATTGTGTATGATACATAGGTATATAAAAACTTTTGGCACCACATCTCTATTCTTTTTTTTGTCTTAAAAATTTATTGTACAATTATAATGATCATGAGTTTTTTACTCTGTAGAGATAAAACAAATGTAATTAATAAAATCATAAGACGAAACAATTTTTCACCTTGATTCAAACATAAAATATATAATATGAACATTCAAAAGTTCACTGTCTTTACTTAAAAGGCGACTTGAACGAAAAGATGTTACAAGTTAAAAACATACATTTTATTTAAAATTTCTTTGTACTAAGAAGTTTTAGATAAAATGTGTGTTTTTCAGGGCTTTGGAGTCTGAGTCGAACCCATTTTTGGGCAAAATAGTTGTCGCAAGACAGGCTTGGTGAAGATTTTTTTGGTTAGACATAGTCACCTTTTAAGTAAGACAGTGAACTTTTTAAAATTCACATTATGTATTTTACAAATGTAATTACTTTTATATAAATTTACTACAAAAAAAAAAAAAAAAAAAAAAACATTCATACTTAAGAATTAAAAGTAAATTAAGTAACCTTTCTTTCAAATAAGTTTGTATTAATAAATGCAAATGCTATAAGGGATGATGATTCAGAAACTAACTGTAAAAAAAATATTTAAAAATATAGCTTTGAAAAAAAAAAAAAAGATTACATGTAACTCTTGAAATGAACATTTTACTTCTGAAGAGTGTTAAAAATTCCTGAAACAGTCAGGAGTGAACTTTAAATAGTTTACTCATGATATAGTCTTTACAGAGTTGAGGTTTTTGACATTACATATGTTAGTGTATTAAAACATGTAAATAAAAATTCCTATATTTTGTATAATATTTTTGAAGAAAGTCACTTTAAGGCCTGTATTTTTTTTCTAGTATCCTATTATTGTTGAAATGAAATATGATGCATTTTTATATGTCATGCCTTCACTGGTTTAACATTTATTTTTGATATATCCTTCAGAACTTTTTTTTAATGGCTAGATTCAAAAATCAAATACAGGGTCGCCAAGAATTTCCATCTTGCACTGTTATCAAAGCAATTTATCTTAAATGTTTAATTTAGATGAACAGACAATTAAATTCAAAAGAAATTGTATATCTAATAATTATTATATCAGTCTCTGCATTAATAAAAAAATTAAATGTAAAAGTTTGAAAGTACCTAAACAAAAATTATCATGCATTGAAATCACTGAAAAATTAATTTTTCAGACATTTCAAACATTTTTCTTTAAAGAAACATAGTATTCTATTTATTTTCTAGTGTTCTATTGTTGAAATTTAATGCATTTTATGTGTCACACTTTCACTGGTTTCGCATTTATTTTTGATACATGGCTTCAGAAATTTTCGGTTTTAACAGCTACCCTCAAAAATCAAACGCAATGTCTCCATCTTGCACTGTCAATAAAAGCAATTTAGATGAACAGGCAATTAAATTCAAAAGAAATTGTATGTGTAATATTTATTGTATGCATTAATAAAAGATTTTTTGTATTTACTTTGTGTCAATGGTTTTGTCTTCTAATACTTGTCTTTTTAGGAAGAGGGGGGGATCCAAGAATGATTAATCTCACACACACATTTGGGTGTGTTACTGATAATGTCAATGAAATTACCTGGTTGTCTTTAGCAGAATTGTAGTCATTGATTAAAAAAATAAAGTGTTATTAAAAAAAGTCAATCATTTATGAGATTTTCCAAGGTAAAAAAATGGGATTGGCGGGTTTCATAAGTATATACAGTAATGTGTTCAGGACAAAGTGGGCATTGAATAAATTTATCTATAAATAAATTTTCCATACATGTAATGGGTTTGTTACAATGCACTTGTGCTCAGAATTAACACCATAAATCTTGTGCTCATGATATGTACGTACTGTGTAGGCTACCTTTTTGTATTCACATTGTTTGATTCCCACCAGTTTTTTTTTTTTTTTTTTTTTTTACACAGTACACTTGGCTTTATTCTCGTATCATTTTTATATGCCATTAAATAAAATGAATATCTGTATTTCAAAAGAGCTGTAGCAATCCATCTGAATTTTTAAGTATTTTACACTTACTGGGTGCAACCGTTAAAGGGTTAAAGTCACAATAATCCGAAACTGCTCAAAAAATTGATAGAATTCTTAATGTACAGTACAGAACCATTTATCCGGAATGGTTGGGGTCAGATGTATTCCAGATAACTGGTTGGGCATTAAAGCAGCATCCATTTGATAAGTTTTGTGGAGTATATGTGGTTGTGGCATTATTTCTGATTTTAAATTATTAGAGTATGTGGATTAAAAATCAGATGCAAGAAAGATCAAAAGTTAATCAGAGTTTCAAAGAAGGTAATTTATGATAATCCCTTGGTAACAAAAATTCTTCTGCATAAAAATTAAAACATCTAAAATACTACTAAATATGTTTCCATTTCAAATACTCGATGTTGTTATCAAATTATACAATTGTTTCAAGCAATGCATATGGCAAAATGGCAGTATATGACACTTTTTTCTGCGAAGATTCTGAAATCAGTCTATTAGAAATAGAATTCCGGATAAATGGTTCCATACTGTATATATTTTCAAGAACAGTAGCACAATGTTAGCATCCATTTTGGAATAAATGATGTTTAGTGGTAGTTTTATAGCACAACATGAAATTTGATTGTTTAAGCATCTGGGTTTTTCGCCTGCAGTATTGGGAATACTGTGTTAAAGCTGAAGTTTGAAAATGAGTTCTCATAATCACTTACACGATTAAAAAATATGGAGAGTCTCAAGCAGAGGTGGCTCGGTGGTTACAAGTGAAGGCGTCCAGTGGTGTATCTTTTGGTGTTGACAAATGAATAAAAAAAAAAAACTTTCTTAAACACCATTTTACACTACAGACTAGATTAATATTTGCAAAGATCTTTATTGCGTAATTTTTAAACTGACCTTACTACTCATATTTCTACTTTCTCTTGGATTCTCTTGTATTTCTACTCTAGTTAATAAACCTAACAAAGAAAAAAAAATCCTTTTACATTGATATTAAATGCAATAGAGGATATTTACATATTCGAAGACCAATAGTAGTATTCAGTCGTCAACTAATAAGCTCACTTATGGCTTTAACATGTATAGAAAATTGCACACATTCTTGGCAATTTTCATAGGGAGCCATTGGCATTCTTTCAGAAATTAAGCATTTGGATAAATTAATGCCTTTAAAACATACCTATAAAAACAAAATTCAGTAAACTGTCTAAGGCGGAATCAATCGGGACCGAAAAATTTTTCCGTACTAGACATTCCACCTTAGACAAATTTTGCTGTCTATGGATTCGCAGGGACTTGAAGATCTTTATTGTAAAAAATTTCAGGTATAACAATCGTGTTGTAGATCAACTTGGAACTTGTGAAAAGAAGAAAATCAATATGAACTAGTGTCCATTTTTTAATCTACAAATGCTTAACCCTTTGCAGGGCAAGTGATTGTGTTCCTGTAAAGTTGAATTCACACCGGAATATTTGAAAATTTTCATTTCAAAATAAGGAAAAGCAATTTTCCACCTAAGTTATAAAAATAAAATTTATTTAAGTTTCCTTTATGAATCTTGATTAAACTTAGTTGGGATAACATATATCCCACAGCCCCTCAAGGGGTTAAAGAAGTCAAATATGTGTGATTTTGAAAATCAATAACTAAAAGACAAGTCCAAAAAATCTGAAATTTTATGTTAACTTGGCACGTACTACAACTCTTACAAAAACTATCGATTTTTTAGATTTTAAAGTCCAAATATTTTTTTTATTGGTTGATTTGAAAAGGGATGACCCAAACGTAAGCAGAAAATTACGGCGAAAAATACCAACGAAACAATTTGCTGTAATTTCTGGCGCATAATCCGCGGATCGAACAATCATTTGAGCCCATATTTTTTTCATTTTTTTTTTTTTTAATAAAATTTAACTTATTAGATTGCAGTAAATATTTAACTAAAATTATTTAATATCTGGGTTCAAACATGATTGTTTGATCAGCGTTCTCAAAACTACGAAAATAATTGTTAATTTTGACGAAACTAAAATGAAGAAATATTTCTTTACTTATGATGAAATTTGTAACCTGAAATATAACAAAACTAGACTCTTTAAAACTACGAAAATAATGCTTAATTTTGACGAAACTAGACTCTTTAAAACTACGAAAATAATGCTTAATTTTGACGAAACTAGACTCTTTAAAACTACGAAAATAATTGTTAATTTTGACGAAACTAGTATGAAGAAATATTTCTTTACTTATGACGAAGTTCGTATCCTCAAATATGACGAAATTAATATGACGAAACTGGACTTTCAGAACTACGAAAAAAATTCTTAATTTGACGAAAGTAGGATGACGAAACATTTCTTTACTTTTGACGAAATTAATATCCTCAAATGAGTGAAGAAAGTAATTTCGTCAATTTGACGAAATGTTCGCTCGGAGCATTTCCCAGGAAACGGTTTCGTCAAAAATGAAGAAAATTTCGTGAAATTTGAGTATCCATTTCTAAGAGTGTAACGAACAGTTTTGTAGTGCCCGTAAATATTCTTTGTTTCTCAATGAAAGTAAGTCGTTGGTCTTAATGAATAATTATTAAGTTATAATTACTCTAACAGAATGTCACTAAGTTTTTGCTCCAATTTATTTTCAAGGACCTACAGAAACATGTTCATAATTAAACCACACTTTTCGTGATATGGGGTAGTTATGAACAGTTTTTTCTAAACGTTTTGTTCCATATTAGGTCGTATTGATCCCTCGTATTGATCGTCGTATCCCTCATATGAAGTCATAACTGATTGTACAGCTGAAACTTTAGGCTTCTAGAGGAACTTTTGTTCAGTATTGAAAGTTTAACATATCTAAATGGCAGAAATTAAATAGGCAATCATTATAATGGGGACCCCTTAATTATTTTGGGTATAATTTTTTGTTTAAAAATATTGGGCAGTAGGATCCCCAACATTAGGTTTGCGTTTAGAAACACTTTCATTAAAAAATATGCATTCAAAACAGATCGGGGCAGATGCGTGCATAGCACGTCCTGTGTATGCTGCTCGGGGCAGGGGGGCGGGGGTGTTGCTCCCAGCTCTAGGTTCGTTTGGTTAGATTTTTATTTAAAAATATAAAACTCATACAATTTCGAGGGTGTACGCTGCCGAAAGCAGCAGGATCCCAACTTTATGTTCGTTTGGAAATATTTTCGTTTAAAAATATAAAATCATCCAACACTGATTTTAGTTATATTTAAGGTTATTATTACAGACTCGGGTAAAGCTGGGCAGGCCAGCTAGAGATAGAATAATGTGTATATGAACTTTTTGTTGAAAAAAAGGAAGTGTGTGAACTTGGTTTTCTTTTTTTTTTCCTTTGCATTGTACTATCCTGACACAAAAATAGATGTTCATAACTACCCCATAGTCTTTGGGGGTAATTAGGGACAACTGCGCGGTCATTGTAAACAGACAGATTTAGTTACGTAATTAACACCAATAACTAATTATAATTGAAGTATAGGAGTGAAACAATAGCTTTATGGCTATTTTACAAGGTTTTACATAAATCATATGCTACTTGCAGCTGTCAGTAGTTGAAACTAGAAAAAAAATACAATTACCCTAATTGACTCTACTTATTTTTAAGAAGTATGAACATACTTTCAGACATTGTACATATCAAAGTATTGATATGTTTTTTCATTTTAAAACAAGAACGAAAAATCGCAATTTTTGGTTAATTTTTGCTCATTTTTTTAAAGTTTACTGTTACTTTAATAAACTAGAATTTATCAGAACAGAATTCGCAAATTTCGTCTCCATACGATGAAAACTAAAACATTGGGTACACAATAAAGACAGAGATGGATGAATCTTTTATTTATTTTTCATATTTATAATAGACTGGGAGAAGGCTGCACAGACCATCACCTCATCGAATTGACGGCTGAAAATCCAGAATTAGACAGAAAACGATTAGCATATTAGAATGAAACTGGTCTGCCAAGTCATATATCTTGGTGCAAACCACCTGCAGACCCAATTTTAGTGGTTGACTGGTAGGTTTATCGGGTACACGACATTTCGATCACGCTGTTTTGGTCCCGATGCCATTTTGGTCCCTTGCCATTTCGGTCCTTAGACATTTCGGCCCATTGCCACTTCGGTGCCAACCAGCTTATAATAACTCGGACTCTAATTGTTGTGGGCCCGCTTAACGCTGTATGATTTAACATCATTTGAGATCTTTATCATTTTTATCACATCTCACCCACCTTCACCAACACCAAATTTTATAAAAAGATGAATATAAGAGTCCGAGAAATTTAAACTTTTAAAAGTCGTGATAATGAAATCACAGCGAGCTGAAATTTTGTTTGATTAAACAACGTGACATAATTTTAAAGACGACATTGCCTTAGAGAATGAATGTTTTAAGTTTTTTAATTTATTATTATTATTAGGTCGTATCATCGTTTCATATGTACTATGAAATACCTTAAATACATTTTTTTTTTTCTGGTGGATTTCATACATTTAATTAGAACACTAAATTATCATCAATTGAATAATAAACAAAAGCTGTGCTTTTTTTTTTTTTTTTTTCATCATCTTGGCTTACGGCAGGAAGAAGAAAATTAGATTATACAAATACGCTTTACACGTCATTTGATTTGTCAGATAAAAGTCAGCCTGTTTGTCAGAGCTCTCATTGTTACGAATCGACAATGTCTCTAACCATGCAAGACCGTGCTTTTCTCGTTAAGTGTAATTATGAATGCGATAGCAATGAACGGCGTGCTTTGCAAAGGTATCGTTCAGTAAGAGAAATACGCCGAGGGCCAATGACACCGCAGACGAACATTAGTCATTTTGTGGACAAATGAGGCCCATTTTTACCTAAATGGCGATATCAACACCCATAACTGCAGGATTTGGGCCAAACAAATCCCTCAGGTTGTGTACCCAGTTCCATTGCATTCTCCTAAAGTCACCGTTTGGTGTGGTATGACAGCGAGTTTCATAATTGGACCATTCTTCTTTGAAGAGCAGTCGACAGCTGGACCTGTTACATGCACTGTGATTGCAGCTTTCTTAGCGTCAATGTTAAGACGTTTCGTCATACCTGAACTCCAGCAACGTGGCATTTTAGATTCCACGATTTTTTTTTTTTAGGACAGGGCCCCACCGCACATCGGTACATGTATCACACACTTACTTAAGGAACATTTCACGAATGACGGATTATACACCGAAACGTCCCCACTTCTTGGCCCCAGACCTCAACCCCTGTGACTTTTGGCAATGAGGTTATCTCAAAAGCACTGTTTCTGGTGATAATCTAAACAATTTGGCGGAATTGAAAGATGTGATACACCGACATGTCCGTAACATTCATCCTGATATGCTAAGAGCTACTGTTGAGAATGCAGTAATACGATTTCACTTGCTTTCGGAAAATGGTGGACGCCACATTGAACATGCTTTGTAATACGTTTCAGAAACGATTAAACACATTTTAAACCGATGTCTTCATGTCTTATTCCGCTTAACAACATTGCATACAGCGCCGTTTCCCCCCTGATGGTGAGTATATTTTGGCTGAAAATAAATTCCCATGACCGCCTTTAAACTATTACCAAGTATGATAACATTTGGTCCAGTAGTTTTCCTAATATGACCATTTCAAAGTGGAATTTTAATTATAACCACCCTGTATGTTAAATACACTATACGGTCAAAGGTGACCAAAAAGGGTTCCCAAAAAGAAGCAAAAAGATGAGGGGTTGTATCAAATATATGTTGATTAGTGCCAAGATAGCGTACACAATATTGCACGTACTACTATATTTGGATACAACCCCTCATCTTTTTGCTTCCTTTTGGAAACAACGGATTTCGAGCTTATTCTATCGACGATAATTTTCAAAATTTTCAAGCTATGATTTTGAGACTTTCACAAAAGTTGCTCTATATACGTAGCTAATACATTATGCACATTATATTTTGATTACTTTCGCGCATGCGCAGTGAAACATTTTTTAGTAAACCTGCTCATTTTTCATACAATTTGTATTATTTTTTAATTCTGATTGCAGGGTATTACGTGCAACGTTGTTTGTCATATTTTCTGAAAAGAACTTTTTTATATTAAGAACTCTGCAAATTATAAGCAAAAAGCTTGGCGAAATTTGGGACTGTTTTTATAAAAACCCTAATTTCTCTACGAGTATACATGCTATCCTCATAAAAAATGAACACAGTATATTACAATAAGCCACTTATTAATAATCTCGAGTTTGAACGCTTTTGCTACATTAATTTTTACAGGGTTATCCAAAAGATATTCGTTCTTTTTCAATTTGTTGACGGTCGCTATGGGGTTTTGGGAAAAAATCTTCGCGGAAATATATGACTTATGCTATTCTGTTTACACACTTGCAGTTTCAGGTTAATTCCTCAGGTATTTTTCTAGATATTTAACAAAACGTCTAGAATCGCAAGTGACCGGCCACCTTTGGCCATATAGTGTATAATACCTTTGAAAATCAAAATACAACTAACAAGTTCTCTTAACAAAACCTGACAAAAATTTATAGTGTTAAGATGGCATATGTTTGATTTATATATAAAATACCTAATATGAAGTGAAAAAACTAACATACTCGAACAATAAAGTGACCGAAACTCCAAACTTAGAGATGGCAAATAATAATCGACAGAATTGTCACAGGAAAAGTTACAAAACATCAATTTAAACTAATCCACAATTAAATTCTATTATAACAGGAATAAAAAACTTATCTATTGATTAACAAATGGAATATAGTTATACGACGACGACATAAATTTAAGAAACCAAAGCGACAGGTGGATGTCTAATCGTCAATCTAAAGGACACCACATGTCGCAAATGAATGCATTATTTTATATAATAGACTGGCAATTTTACTAACAAGGGAACTACTTTTGGTGCTGTTCACACCTAGCATTGAGACCTGGTGCATTTTAAAGCCCTATATTACGAAGTTTGAGAATCGATAAAAATTTTCTGTTAAAATAATATTTCTTGAATTTGCAGCAGCATAACTTTCTGAAAATGCAATTTTCGAGACCACTTATCGGACTTTTAACATTGAAGTTTTTTAAAGAAAAGCATTTAAAAATTAAAATTGGTTAATAATAAGTATAAAATATTGAAAAAGATTTAAAAATTTCTTCAAGAACTTATGGATTTGATTTTCAAAAAATTGAAACATTATATTTACATTTTTGACGGGGATGAAGTTGGCGTTTTTTTTTTTTTTTTTTTTTTTTTTTTTTTTTTTTTTTTTTTTTTCCAAAAGTAGAGCGTTCCGGAAACCCTAGCCAAATGTCATAGCTGTTTGTCTTGTGTGAGGAGTGGTTTGATCTTCAGTAGAAATTGTAATGTCCGAATTAGTTAGCCACAGTAATTTTTCTAAATTGTGTAAAAATATTAATTTACTTCATGATTACTTTTATCAAAGGACCATTTAATGCAGCAACGTTTCATTTTAAACATTCGAAACTATATTCCATTCGATTTCAAATGAAAATAATTTGCTTATTTTGTATTTCACTAAAAAATAGTTTCCAATGATCCTGAAAGCTTTTATAGAAATATATTTACAACTTATATATTTATCGTCTGTATAAAAAAAAGAAGAAAAAACCCAATTCTTCAACAAACAAATAAATAGAATGCTAAATTCATCTTTAAAAAAGTTAAACTTAAAATTACACTATATGCAAATTACTTAAAAGATGAAAAATATATAAAAATGTGTTTAATTACTTTAACATCCTTAGTACTTTCAAGTATACACATAGTCTTCGTCGAAGAATACAAAAATACCTTTTTATGTAATTTTTCATATTTTAGGTAATTTGCACATAGTGTAATTTTAAGTTTAACCCAATTCTTGTTTCTTATGCTATCAATTATCAAACAAATCGCAATCACATATAATTCTAATATGTACTGTACATTTACTCCCCGGATAAAGCGAGCGGAAAAATTGTAGCGACATATTTGGCGACTTAATTCACTTTTGGAGTGAAATAAACAAATAAAAATGTAATAAAAAATTAAAAGTATGAAAAAAATATATGAAATATGATTTTAACAGAGAAATTTTATCAGTTCTTTAACTTTTCCGTATAGGGCTACAAAATGCACCATGTCTAGATGCTAGGTGCGAGCAGCACCAAAAGTAGTTCCCTTGTAAGAATAGTCTATCACTGCCGATATAATGACATTTGTGAAGCAGTGTATATTTTCATTCCTCAGTCCTATTCAACACAAAAAGGATTACTACAGGATTTAAACATTGAAAGTTTAAAAAAATTTTTATCCCATAAAATTTTATAAAACGTGTTGTAGGACTTTTTTTTTTTCCATCAAAAGCCATGGGGATTTTTCTGCACTTGTCCTCCCCTCTATGTACCACGGCATTTATGAACAGTGCCGCCTTAACAATGGCCAATGGCGTCCAGAACTAGGATGCTCGGATTAGTAAAGTCTGGTATACCAAAAAAAACTTTTTTACTTTAAGGCAGGTTAAAACAAAAGCGAAAAATCTTTCGTCAAGCATACATTATGAAAACTTCCAACACATTCAGAATACAGTAACAAAACTTCACAGTTTAATAAGGTGAAAAATGATATGGAAAACTAACACATTTGAAAACCCAATTTCTATAATTACCATCAATAGTCGGAAAAATATCCGAATTATTTTGTGTAGCCCTGTATACGATCCATTAGATTTTTATATATACTGCATAGTATGCTGAAACTTAATTCAGTTACGAAACACATGGCACAGTAGAAAATTCTACAAAATTACGTATTCTCCTTCAGCAGTTTCCGCAATAAACAGAAATGCACTCGAGATTTTTTGTGCAGCCCTGTATATGATCTATAGGATTTTTATACACCAAGTAATATGCAAAAAAATAGTTAAATTTAAAAACGCGTATTACAGCTGAAAACATACTTCCAGCAATTATCGTTCCTAGGCAGTACCGTAACCGAATTCTTTTGTATGTCCAAGTAAATGAACGATAACACTACAGGGGTACTACACTACAGGGTTTAACCATTTGAGGGGCAAGCAAAAATGTCTCTAAATATTGAATTCTCACCGGAATAATCGAAAAATTTTATTTTTAAGTAAGGAAAAGCAATTTTTCAATGATTATCCTCCAAAGTTGAAAATATAAAATTTAGTTAGAAATTTCTGGTGAGAATCTTGTTTAAATTAGGTGGGATATATTTTATCCCATCGCCTTTCAAGGAGTTAATTTGCGCCGGAGCCCAGCTCCAGTATTTCTCTGTTTTCAGTAAATATTTAAATATTGATCTGAATTCACCGGAGCTCATAAATACAGGACTCCGGAGCCCAGTGCAATAGCACTTCTGAAAAACCGAAGCCTAAATTACCCTTTCCTTTCCTTCCAATCTCCAAGCTTTTGTATTATTTTTTATCAAAACACTTACATGTGACGTAATGTGTCGCACACGTAGGAGATGGAGATAATACGGACTCAATTTTTATATCAGTTTTTGAGCTTGGACTAACCCGAGCTCAATCTGTCTTGCATTCAAAATTTTATTTATTCATGTACAGAAAAAAAAAACTTTTCCTACCACAAATTACGTATTATATTCTATTTCAAATCATTTTAATGCTATTTTGATCAGAATAAAGGGAAAAGAGAAATCGTGTTTTTCTATTCTAGTGATATTTGCAAATTTATTTCTGGCATTGATGGCGGCCGAATGTTGATACGGCGCGACTCAAGAGACTAGACAATGAATTTGTTTTCATTTCGATTTTCTTTTGTGACAGTAGGATAATTTTTAAATGGATGTTTTTTTTATTTAGATATCTAACCTGAAAAGAATATTTTCTATTTTCAGCCCAGGAGCATCAGCTTGAGATTTTGTTTGTTTGGGGTTTTTTGTCTTCTATTGCGTACGAGTATAAAAATCACGTGAGTGTTATTCTGTGTTGTTATTCTGATAGAAAGCAATCGAGCAGTGTTTCCCCTTTTTCTATAAAAGCATCGAATCTTTCCGATAACGGTGTCAAATTTTTAATTTAATCTGATTTTCAGGGCTTCACCACAAACGATTGTTTTGCGGAAGGAATCGATTACAGTTTAAAACATGCACCTATTATAGGAAATTGAAAAACATTATCCAATTCTTCAGCATATAAATATTAATTTCTGTAAATTTTATTCCTTTTTTCATAAAAATGCATAGCTGCGAACTATCCCTTGTTTTTGTGTTAACACTACTTCCGAATCACAAGACTTATCATATTTAATTGCAGAATTCTGTAATTAATTAACATTAAAATTAGGCAAAAATTACTATCCGGAAGGAGTGATAACTAAAAAGTGGAATAGTTGACAGTTAAGTTTATGCTGATAGATATTTAAAATGTTTATTTTGTTAAAGAAAAAAATTGCTTTATATTTTGCAAATAATGGGCGAAATATAAATATGCAAACTGGAGTGACAGGGGGCGGCAGAGGGACATGGTACGTTGTTAGTACCGGTACCGCAGAGTATTAGGGCTCTAGTACTTTTTTTTGTTAGAAATTAAGCCCTGGCTATACACACCATATTTTATAGTAAGCAAGCATCTTATAGAGCACTTCAGTGATGTATATATCAATTTCAATATGTTTGAAATGGTGTACATTTAAAATACATCGCAGACGATTTTTCCCCATAGACCATCATGTAGCAGAATTCCTTTGAGTGTCCCTGTAAACGAGCTATAAGGCTAATGTCAGACGAACGTCTTTTTGCACTCTTTTTAGGGTTTCGTTCATCTGACGAAACCCTATTCGTCTCACTCCTCTGTCTGTCTGTATGTCCGTCACAGAGCCCGTTTTCAAAAACTATATATGTTGGAGGCTTGAAAGTTTGCATACTTATAGCTGAACACCTCACATCAAACGATAAATCATGAAAATTTTTAAAAGTCATATATTTACCCCTCTGGGGTCTAACTTGTGCATTTTAAGCTTTTTTTCCTAACTGAGCCTATATTTAATTTGAAGGCATGAAATTTTGCATACTTATAGCAGAACACTTGTGATCACACGAAAAATCATAAAATTTTCAAAAAGTCTTATGTTATTTACCCCTCCGGGCTCTAACTTATGTATTTTAAGCAATTTTTCTACTCCCCCAATTGCAGCTGGTAAGTACTTTTCTAACTTTTGACGACGCACCTTTGACCACTCTTTTATATTATGCACATAGCCTTACATATTTTAGTTCCACTTTTTACCGCCAGGAGTCGCCTACCTATCTCGGGTGCTAATATCCCGATCCCCTCGACTAATATATCTACGGATAGGTTGTAAAACGAAGTTTCGTTCGGATAGAGGTTTGTGTAGAATAGAGTGCGTCCCCTGGTTGCGAAATGGGGGACTAACAGATTTTGCAAAATGATAAAGTGTTTTGAAAGGAATATTAAACGAAACCCTCTGTGCGATCTGTGATCACACTTACCCACTTGTTCTCTCTTCCACCATCCCTACAGCTACACCTGCGCTAGCATGTGTAGGGATGGTGGAAGAGAGAAAAAAGCGTGCAAAAAGACGTTCGTCTGATATTAGCCTAAATGCTACACACTTTATTTTCAATACCGAATATGCTATAGTAACCCTCAATAGCATACGCTTGGGAATCCGGGTATATTTATGCGAGTTAGAGCAGGGACAGAGGGCAGACAGACAAACTGAATTCATAAACACTTTACAACAATGTTGAAAAGTGTTAAAAAGAGTGATCATAATGAACTGAAATAATTGGTTATATTTAATTGTATTCAGAGTGTATCAAAATATAGATAACTTTAAGAGGAGGTATAATACGCTACAACAAACAATTTTTGTATAGGGAACAAGGATTGCAACTCATTTATTTTATACAGACAAAAACACGGGAGATAGCAAAACGAACTCTGATTTTTGTTCATAGTTTTCACGAGGGCTTTATCTCTGAAATAATCTTTAGGGGAACGCTCAATTTGACTTAAGAAAATTACCATTTTGGTGGTCAGCCTTTGAGTGATTTTTGCTCAGAGTACTTTTTAAATATCAAAAATTCATTTTTTTTTCTTTGTTTTACATTCACGAGTCTCCCTCACACATACAATTGGGAGAAAATAAAACTGGTTTTAACATAAAGCTATTTTAATGAAATTTTTAACAAACTTGAAACACAATGATATTACGAAAAGAGCTTGAAGAACATAGTAATTCTATAGGTGACTATGTACGGTAGAGCGCCGATTATCCGAACAAGTCGGGACCTGCCCTAGTTCGGATAAGTAAAAGTTCGGATAAATGGACAGACAATTTAAGGATGTTCCTGACTATACTAACACATTCATACTTTATCCAGGCTTAGGACTGGCAGCACCAGTTAGTGCTGGCGTGTTTTATTTTTATTTAATTATTTATTTTAATCATTTTCTGAACTCCAGAAATTATAATTTAAGCAAAAAAGCTTTCGATTGTTGCTTGCTTCAAAGAAGACATTCTTTTCAATGCTGCCGTATTTCTAATTCTTCTTAAATACGTTAGTTGAATAGGATCAGCGTTCTTCTGCCGTTCGAGCCATTTCATAGCTGTTTCCAAACATTCAAAGGCTTCGTTATATGGTGGACCTAGGTCATTTTCAGAGCATTCGCTTGCATTTTCTTTCATTTCATCCCTTTCCCTAAGCCACTTATTCAGTTGTTACAGCTCCCAACGATACGTTAATCGGGGATTCGATTCCGTATGCTAAATCTGAAAGGGGAAAAATGAGAGGAATAGGGTTTTTAGATAATTGGAAGCTCGGTTTTAAAAAATTTTTGAGAGAAATTGGCTGTTCGGATAATTCGAAGTTCGGTTTAAAAAAAAAATTTTTTGAGAGAGATAAACTGTTCGGATGATTGGAAGTTCGGTTAATTGGAGTTCCGATAATCGGCATTCTACTGTAATATGAAATATATTCTGAAACATGACGTATCTAATTTAACAGTGTCTGTATGCGGATACTGTCCATTTCTTGTGATATCGTTACATGTACACACAGGAAGGTAAGTCAGCTCTTAATTTTGTTACAATATATTCTTATTTTTAACCCTTTCAGGGGCAAAGCACTTCCATTGCTGAAATATTGAAATGAATGATTGACATCGGAATTTACAAACAAATTTATTTGTAAGTAAGAAAAAACTATTTTTCACATGCAGAATAAACCGAAATTTTTTTTACAAAAATTCTGATACCGATATGGGATTTTAGAATTAAAATTAATTGGTTTCATAAACATACCAACGCTCCAGAAAGGGTTAAAGGTATGAACAAAACTCCGGGTTCGGATTAAAGAGACGCCTTGTATTTGTGACTGAATAAGTAGATTGCAACCCTAGTTTCCGATATATATATATATTTTATTGTGATGCAGTTTATCTTCCCTCAAAGTTTGTATCTATATTTTTAAGACACCCTGTAGACGTAGAGTGATTTACAGCAGTGATGAATTCAAGGAGTGCCCTGGGGGAGGGGAAAGGTCATTCCCCCGGGAGTATCGATATTCCTATCCAAAGGAGAATTTCGGATTTTATATTAATTAATAGTCTATAAGTGTTATCCCCCCTCCCCACTTCGGAAGCACGTTATGTCCCCTGGAGCTGCAGAAATCCCTCCTGGAGAAAATGACCGATATCAACACTGTCTTCCAGCATTAAGTTAAATAGCATACATTTATGGCATATTCATGAAGACATGTATTTAGCGATAATTTAGTTGTATGTCAATAAAATCTATTTAGAATATTAGCATAAACAGATTGCATTTTAAAAACAAATGGTAATATACTTTACCATAGGTGAATATTTATAGAAAAAATCAACAATTAAATACAGGTTCATTTGTAAGGGCGCTCTCAAAGTTCAGGGTTGCGAATGTATTAAGGCGGCTCTGTTCATGAAAAATAGATAAAATGAATTAATCTCTAACATTAAAAATTAAATAAATAAATAATCTAGGGCTATTTATCTTCTAAGTTCTAGACACATAAATTAATATTTGGTATTCCTGTATTTTAGAGCAAAATATTATAAGCGGCATGATAAACTGAAAAATGCTTTTAACTACAATGAGCAAATTCTAGGCACAACTATTTGACATGAAACAAAAACCAGGATTTGAAAGAAATGAAAAAGAAAAAAGAATCGCTCTTCAAAACAGCTGTTCAACTAAAGTGCAAACCAATATAAAAAGCTATAAAGAAAAATTTTTACCTGCTGTAAAATTTCTGCCAACAGTGAAGCTCTTCAGATTGTGTTTCAGGCCAGGGTCAATCACAATTTAAAAAGAGGAACCACCGTGGGCTAAGTAGAATTAAAAACTCCGCCAGTTTCAATTTTTTTTGTCGCTCTCCAAACCGATTGCCTCCCGCCATATGTTATCGCACCTTCACAGAAAGGGGGCGCATGGAGCAGCGAGTGACAACAAAACACCTGGCGCGCGATGCTGGCATGGGTTTGCCCAGACGGGCGATAAAGCGCAGTTCCGAATCGTTCCTTTCAGAGGAAAATAAGTATCTGAAGCAGGCAAGGGCGCCCGCAAAGGATGGAGAGGCCAAGAAAGGGCAATTGCCTCTCCCTAGATTTTCAAATTTAATTAACTAAATTTTCTGTTTCTCTCACAATTTTGAAAAATATAATAAAAGTATAGTCTTCTCAAGTAAATTAAAATAATTAAGAGAAAATGGAAGTTAAGATTTTCCTTGAGGGTGCCCTGGCCCCAACCCCTGTAAGATAATTTTTAGGGTTTTTTTTTTTTTCTTTTTCTTTTCGTGACCATGTGTTCAAAATTTGTCTCAAGTCATTCAAAAATGGCAATTAATTGTTTCATTCTTTCATTTTGAAAATAGTTGCTAGAAGATTAGATTTTAATTTTTAACACTTTCCAAAATAGTTGACAAGTGTTTATGAATTCGGTTGGCCTGTCTGTCTGTCCACCCTCTAACTTGCGTAAATATTGTCGGATTTTCATGCAATTGATATATGTTAATGTTGTTTACCATGGCATGTTCGGTATTAAAAATGAAAGTGTGTAGCGTTAATAGTTCATTCACAGGGGCACACAAAAGAATGCCTTTACGTTATGGTCAATGGGGAAAAATCGTTTGCAGTGTATTTTAATGACATTACGCTATTTCAAATGTATTGAAATTGAAATAAATTACCGAATTTCACTACAAGATGATTACTATAGAATAGGGCATTCATAACATTTATAGTTCATTTACAGGGACACACAAATGAGATCGGTTACAGTATTGTCTTAAGCGATGATTGCTGGAAGTGCTTCAGTTTTTCTTTGTGTTTTTAAATTTAGCGAATTTTTTGCATGTTACTCATTTTGTATAAATTCTATACCTCGTATACAAGGCTACACAAAAGAATTCACGTACCATTCTCGTTATTAGTAGAAATTGCTGAAGGGGAATTTGCAACTGTGATATGTATTTCCTAACGGAACTAAATTTGTGCATGCATATAGTTTATACATAAAAATTTATATATCATATACAGAGCTGCTCAAAGAATTTGGATAATTCTTCAACTGTTGATGGAAATTGCTGAAATTGGGTTTTCAAATGATACGTGCAAAAAAAAATTATGGCCCTTTTTTTTTTCCCATTCGGACCAGAAAATCAGAGTTCTAACTTTTTACGACTGCTTTTTCATCTTCACCTAACACTTCATTTATAATGGCTGTTTCATAATAATGGAAGCCATCAGTCCATCAGAAGAAAATGATCCTTTCCAAAGGTATAATCCTTCATTTGGCGCCCCTTTGTTCTGGCGCCCGGGGCACATGCCCCCTCTGCCCCCCCCCTTAGTTTCGGCCCTGGTTCTGGCAAAACATTCTTAGTTTAATTTATTTCATGTAACGCAAGATTTTAAAAAGCACAACCCTGAAAGCATATTAGAGCCAAGGAAGCAGAGAAAGAATATTACACTATTGCAATTCAACATCAGTTGTTTTTCTTTTGATCGAGCTATACAATAAAAAGTAGCATTGAAAATGCTGAGCATAAAAAGTAAGTTCGTGGTAAGAATTAGTTGGAGGGTTTTTACAATTTGTAAATTTCGAATATAAAAAAATCCCTGCCGGCGCGGCCTGCAGGCGGAGGTAGATTTCGAAGTTAAGTATACTAATTTCACCAACAAAAACTAAATCATGATTAGAGATAAACCCACTTTAACAGTTTTATCTGGCCGCTTTTGACGAGTTTTTGTTTAATTTTTTTTTAAATAAGAGCTGGTTTTATCCGAATCATGTTAAGGCGATATTCAAAAAAATACTTCCCAGGCTCAACAACTTGAAATTTTCTGGCACATTTTCAGATTCATTTTTAATAGAAAAAATATGAAACTTGCTGACGTGATTTTTTAAGAGATTTATAAGCGACCTGTATTTCTATTTTTCGTTCAATTAATTAAAACTTGATTTATAAACAATTATTTTATCACCAGGACAATATTTTTCGTTTCTAACATAATCGGTTCGGGAAATTCGGTTCAAAATGCCCACTTTGACATCATTTTTTGAAAATATTCTGCCTCTATCAAAAAATCGATCATTACGGTACATTATATAGTTTCTGAATAAAAGAATCTACCAATTGGATGCGTTTGAGAGCGAAAAAGAATTTAAAAATGAATCAGAAAATAAGCAGTTTGGATTTGAATACACCCTTAATACGATGATTTTTTTCTTTAACCGCTATGTATTTTTAATTTGTTTTTGCTGTAAGAATGGGTCCTATCCAAAAGCTTGTCAATATAAATGTTGTAGATAATATTAAGAAGATATATAACAAATTCATGCGGATTTTATATCTTGTGAATTGGCGAAGTTGTGGATTTTTTCTTCTTCACTCCCCCTTTTTGTTTTCGTTTTTCATTTTTTTTTTTTTTTTTTTTTTCGGTACGAATAGGTCCTATCAAAAACTTGTGAATATAAAAGTTGTAGGTAATATTAAGGGATTTATAATAAATTTAATTGGATTTCATATATTGAGAATTGACGAAGTTATGATTTTTTTTTCTCCCTAAAACCCTATTTTTGTGCCCCTTGAGCCCATTTTTAATTTTATCAAAAATCTGTGATACATAAATTTTTGGCCCAATTTGTAGAAGTAATAAAAATTTTAAACTGATTTGATAAGTACAAAAATTTTAAAGTTATGCGGTTTTCACAAAACTCCTCCCTATTTCCATCCCCTTGGTCCGATTTTGTCCATTAACAAACTTGACCGAGATTTTATGCCCCTTGATTTTATGTATCAGTTTGGAAGAGATTTGTACAAAATTATGGAAGTTATCGTGTCCCGAAGAAAGTGATATATATATATAGAGAGAGATAGGTAGATAGATAGATAAGTTTTATACTGAGGGTGGTTTTGGGTTCTAGGGGTCATGATCGGTGTAGATCTGCAAAAAAGTTTCAGAAATTCCAACATAGGGGAGAAGGTAATAGGTAGTATTTCATACGAAATCTACCTAAAAGGCACAAACAAATCTAAGGAGGGGCGAAAATTTTAAACATTTGTACCTGTAGTCCACAACATAGGCTGTGTTTCTTTAAAATAAAAAATATAACCATGAAATATTCTGAAATAAGAACTTTTTGACAGAACTCCTCGTGTAAGACAATTTTTAAACATACCAACTCAAAAAACAACACATAACACTGAAGAAATATCAGATATTGAAAGATAAATTTCTACCAGCTTTTTTCAAAATGGGGAGAATTGAAACTGTTCATTCTCTTTTCATCAGAGGGGCTAGATAGCTCTGCCATCCGGAATCCTCCGTTAAGGTAAATTTGAAACACATGAACATAAAGTAAAGATAGGATTAAAAATTGTCTTCCACATGGAATTCAGGGGCAGCGCCTCACCTGACGAAAAAAACATTCTTAGTTTTTCTTTCGTTTTTTACTTCCTTCTATCTATAATAGAAGAAAGGATGGTAATCGAATTTTTTTGGATTTCCGGTTTTCGACGGATTTACACATTTTAGGGATCAGAGATCCCGAAAAACACGTTTCTACAAAATGTCTGTATGTCCGTTGTGGTGTGTCCTCTTTGTTTAATCGAAAAGTGTATGAAGTTATGCATAAAATTGAACAAATTTCATATATATATACCATTTTATATACCAAATTTCATATATGTTCTTGGCTATAATCAGCAGTTGAATTTTAGGATATTCCGACGAAAGGGGGGATGTTGTGATAGCGATTTTTGTGCCATTTTCATTATTGCATAATCGAAAAATGTATTAAGTTATGCACAGAATTTAACCAAATTTCATATATATATGTATGTTTTGTGCTATGGCCAGCAAGTTTGATTTGGGGATATTCAGCCGGAAAGAAAAATTAATTTTAATAAAATTAAAGATCAATATGTACTTTTTAAGATATTTCTTCAAGTCCTCTCTTAAGTTGCTTGGTAAATTTTACAATAATAAAATCAGAATTATTTGACCGACTTCAACAGGAAAATAGTAATAATTAAAAAAAAAAAAAAAAGCAATTTAACAAATTACAACGACCATTTGGAAAATGATTTTTTCAAAGACTAAAATTTAAGACATAAAAAATCGCACGGAGTTGATCATACATTACGTACGCCATGAATTAAACATTAATAGTGTTATTACACGTAAAAATTGCAAGCGACAAAAATCTTCTGCGACTCGTCAGATTTCCTGAAACTTACGTATTATCCACTTGGAACTTACGTATTATCCAAGCATATCATTGGCTGTTCGGGAAAAGGCTTTTCCATCGGCCAATTTTAAATGAAATTTCATTCTTAAACTTCTAAACATACCACAATATTACTTTTTACACCGTCGTATATAGAGAAAAAAATGTACTTTTAAATGCAATTTGTTTGAAAGCTTTATCTCAATTTGTTTCTGAGTTATTATTATTTTTTTTTTTTGTAGTTTTTATTACTTTTTTGTCATAGTGGCAACAGAAGTACCCATCTCTGTTGAAAGTAAGGGAAATACAGATTACTGTACAGACCAATCAGAAACGAATAAAATGCGGATTAAACAAAAAAAAAACGCCTCAGATATGTTTTTGATTTCCTGCCCTGACAGAGAACAATAACCATTTTTCCAAATAGTTAAAAAACTGTTTTCCGGCTTCAGTATCTCATCGATGTCCCGTCATCAGATATAGATTTTGTAGCACTCAATTAGCCGGACAAGTGAAGCAGTTGGCAATCAGCTTTTTCGAAACATACCAGTTAATTAAGTCTGTACAGCATTCTGTTGTTGTTGTTGTTGTTGTTGTTATTTTTACTTTCTTCTATCTTTTCAAGAAAGTATTGGATTCGTGAAAATTTTCAACGGATTTACACGTTTTAGGGGTCAGAGATCCCAAAAAACATGTTTTTATAAAATGTCTGTCTGTCTGTATGTGACACAAATTTTGTGGTTGCTCTATCTCAAGAACTAATCATGGAATTTAATAAAAATTTATATTCTGATGGTCCCTGATATAAATTGGTGCTGATTAGTTTTGGGTGCAAATCGCCCAACAGGTGACACTGCCATGCTGAATTTTTCCCGATTTTCACAATCGCTCTATCTCAAGAACTAAAGAACGGATTTTCATAAAACTTCAAATTCAGTTAGTTCTTGATATGAAATGATGCTGATTACGTGTTTGTGTATATCGCCCAATAGGCGGCGCTGATGTGCTGCATTTTGCACGATTTTCTCAAGAGCTCTATCTGAAGAACTAATACACGAATTTTCATCAAACTTCAGATTCAAGTATACCTTAATTAATATTGCTGCCGATTATGTTTTGATGTGAATCGCTCAACAAGTGGTGCTGCTATGCTGCATTTGTCATGACTTCCGCAATAGCTCTATCTAAAGAACTAATGCACGAATTTTCATCTAACTTCAGATTTAGTTAGACGTTGACACAAGTTGATGCTAATTAGGTTTTGGTGTCAATCGCGCAATAGGTGACGCTGCTATGCTGTTTTTTTTTTAACGATTTTCGCAATAGCTCTATCTCAAAACTAATGCACGGATTTTCCCCAAACTTCATATTCAATTAGTCGTTGACGTAAGTTGATGATAATTAGGTTCTGGTGTAAATCGCCCAATATAGGTGGCGCTGCTGTGCTGCACTTTGCTGGATTTACACGATTTCAGCGATAGTCATATCTCAAGAACTAATGCACGGAATTTCATCTTTTTAGAATCCTCATGATGAGCATATATTATCATTTAATTTCGGCACTGCGATAGCGAATTTTGAAGTATTAACCTGTATGAGATAGAAGAAAGTTTTGAGATTGATACATCCGACTAGTTTCAGAGATATATATAATTTTGATTTCATTAAAAAACTTATTTTATTTTTCTAAATTATGTACTAACTATGCTTGTTATTATTTTTTATCAATTAATTCATAAAAAGCTTTTGTGCTTTTTGAAAATCAATGACGGAGGAGGGCGAGGGAAATGTTTTTTACTGGCTAACAGATTTTATAAAATGTGTAAAGCTCTGTAGCGATAACGGTTCCATCTGCAGGAAAAGTCATAGTTACGGTTTTCTGGGATTCACATGGTGTGGGGCTCGAACACAAAATTTTTCAGAGTCAGGGAATATAACTTTTAATAACTGTTAAATTGTGTAAAACGTTAAATACCATATCATTCAATAATATTCTTAAACTGTTTATTTTTGTAATTTTTGTTAGAATAAAGAGTACATCTACCCTATATATATAAAATCCTAATGAAACGAATTTATGAAACGGATATATGAAACGACTGAAATGAAACGAATTTATGAAACGATTCTTAGAAACGACTGATTAAACAACTGATTATGTTTCACGGCGATTTCTCTTAAAATATGAAATACTTTGCGATGAAATTAACACCAAAAATCCGTATTGATCCGCAGATCTCAAAACTGGTATTAGAATTTTTAAATTCGAATTAGTTTTCGAAATATTAATTTTTTCTAATTTTAAATACCTTTTTCTAATGATGGCAACTCAAATTTTAATCATAACAGATATTTTTTTTCATATTTCAGAAAAAGTTATTATTTTAAACTAATTTGGCGACCAGTTTGGTCTCCCTTAAATCTATGTTAAGAACAATACTTTATTATTATTATTATTATTATTATTATTATTATTATTATTATTATTATTTATTTCGTTATCATTTTATTTAATACAAAACTTTCATTTAAAACTGAAACATTTAAAATTAATGGCTTTCACTTTTTTCTTTTTTTTAAAACGAAACGAAAAGAAAAATATTACGCGCAGATGTCATATACGCACAGGGGTACCTAATTGGCGCCAAAATGGCGTTATTTTGCCAGACATGGTAACACGGCTACTGTTGCTTATTTATTAATAAATGTATATTTACATTTATTTTCTTTTTATTACAAAAAAGTTATAAATTGTTTTGTTCTATAGTTATTAATTAATTTTTATTTATTGTTATTTCATTTTTAAAATAATAGAAAATAATTTAAAAATACATATGTAACTGGTATTCGAAAACGAGGTTTTCGCCAAATTGTCGTAAAAAAAAAAAAAAAAAAAAAAAAAAAAAAAAAAAAAAAAAAAAGATCACGCCAAACCCGATTAAATAATGCAACAAATCATGACATTTAATTTCAAATTCAAAGTAATGTTTTAATGGTATTTATCCCGTCGACCAATTTCGTCAATTTATATAAATCGCCAAACCACTCACCAAATTATACAAATTCACGTAATTTTATTTTAAATAATGAAAGAACAAATAAATTAGTATAACATTAATAAAAATACAAATAAAACGTCGAAATAAAAATCACTTGATGGCGTAAACACGTGTAACTTCCTTACAGTCAAGTGAATGTGACATTTACGATCAACCATTATTGGCATTTAATCTTATAGTCTGGCGATAGATTTTTGGTCGATGGAATAACCAAGTTTTAATTTACCACTCGAAAAATAAAAAAATGCTAACTGGCGAGTTAAAAAAAAACTATTGGCGAGATTTGCTCCCGGCTAACATAAAAGTACCAAGAATTCTTTGCGATCATAGCAACTTTTATGTAGTTTTATTCGAAAAAATAACTTTTATTCTTTAATAAAAATGGAAATCTTTCTTATAAAAAGGGGAAATGATGGCAATAGAATATAATATTTGGCGACTTATCCCTATTATAGAGATTGCTTTCAATTCTAAAAACAGCGCAAAGAATAATATTTCCTAACGATTAAAAACTTATTTACACGTGACTATTAAAAACAGAAAAAAACTTTAAAATTACTATTAAATGAGTACGTGTTAAAAGTAGGAAAATATTGAAAATTATGTCTTGAAAATGGTATTTACACGTGAATATTAAAAGAGAAAGGAAACTTTAAAATAATAAATACATTAATATGCGTTTAACCCTTTCAGGGGCAAGGCACTTCTATTCGTAAAATGTTGAAATCAGTGAAAGGCACCAGAATTGACAAACTAATTTCGAAATACGGAAATGCTTTTGTTCACTTACTTGATCACTCTACCAGGGAGCCAACCAAATAATGGCAAAGGCCCTGAATCCCTGGCAGAAAAACGTCCTCCATCATCTAACTCAACCCCAGCCGCCGAAACAGACCCGGAAACAGCGACAAATAATAAAACTAAAAAGTCACAAAAATATGGCACACTCTGCCAAGCAAATAAAATACAAAAATTAAAGTCATTTACAAGTTTTAGCATATGACTGTAACCCTAGTTACTATAAAATAAAAATAAAGCTAAAACTAAAACTAAGACTGAGTTAAACTGAAAAACAAAATTTTAAGTTATTTTCAATTACAAATGACTGTATAAATATATCTTAAAACTAAGTACAATTTACACTAATAATCAAGACAAGATAAAACATTAAGCCAATAACACATTTTAGGTCAATTCAAGTTACAAAAGACCATCAGACCCTGAAAGTCCAGAAACAACTCAAAAATGCGTGAAGGCAGAAAGATTAGCAAAGCACTATGTGGATAACAGTCCGGCAAAAGTCCACCAAAAATTCTTTAATTACACCAAAATAATCAAAATCTGTACTTTATGAATGAATACAATTTATTCAGTTCATTATAAATAACTGTCAGTTTATAATAATTCGATCTCAGCAAGAGAACATTTTGCAAATTCCAAGACAGAGTTCTATTTCGCACAAAGTTAAAGAACAGAGGCATCAGAGGACACTTGCCGAAAATAAAATGCTTAACGTCGCCGACGTTACCGCAATCACACTTATCTGTTGGTCGCTTGCCAATCTTAAATAAATACACTGGAAAAGCACCATGCGAGGAAATGAAATAGGCTACTACCCTTGAATAACACAAATAAGAAACGTCCGGGGAACGCAAGATGAGGAAAGTATCCCTACCCTTTTCACTAATTTCCCAATCATTAGTCCACCTCGTGATAATGTTACTCTTATAAAAACGCTTGACGAAGGAAACAAGGATTGGAATATCCAACCTCTCATCAAACTCATCATCCAGAATAACAGACTTTGCCAGATAGTCAGCTCTTTCGTTACCAGCAAGGCCAATATGAGATTTAATCCAACCCATAAAAATAACTTTACCACTCAACAGTCTCAAGTTAGAATATATGTTATACAAAATCTTATCAGTTGGAAATAAGTTCTGCAAGGCTTGTATTGAAGAAAAACTATCAGTGTAGATGTGAAATTCTCTTAAATCAGCCCTGCAACAGCAGTCGATTGCCTTGTCAATGGCTGATAATTCAGCCTGATAAACAGTATTATAAGCGTAAAGTTTAAAACGTTTTTCTAAAAGGATCTTTCCATCATTATAAACAACAAAAGCGGAACGAACTGTGTTGTTCATCCTTTAACCGTCTGTGTAAATTACAGGGTGGTTAAAAATAGGTACTACAGAAGCGACTCACTTTACAAACTGTATATGATGAGTTGACACAAAATAAGGATAATCAAATGTATGTAAGTGTGGCATAATATTTTCCTTAGTTACACAAATATCATTTATCCATACTAGATCTTCATGATGCACCGTGCTAAAGTGACCAGACATCTGTTCCAACTCCAGCTCCAGGGGAGGTATACCCGAAATTACGCAAAGAGCTTCCGTAGATACAGATCTGTAAACTCTGATTATTGATAACAAACAAAGACGCTGGCATGAAGACAAGCGTCTAATTCCATGGTATCTCAAGTCCCGGTACCAAATTTCATATCCATATGATATCTGCTTCTTAATTACCGAATGATACCAAGTTTTCATGTAGTCCAAGGGAAGACACTTATCTCTAATGCGGGTTTTGCGCATGGAGCACGAAAAGTCTATAACTTTGTCACGAACAAGATCCAAATGATCAAGCCAACGGAAACAGCTATCCAGAAAAAATCCCAGGTATAGTAATGATTAACCCAGGTATAGTAACATTGTCCTTGACCGAAATGCTGGTATTCCTAAGCTTAAAAATCGGACGGCGTTTGTTCAAAGTATATTTACCGAAAAGCATTGCTGATGATTTCTGAGCGCTGATTGTCAAGCCAAACTCTTCACATGCGTTCATAAAATATTCGATACATCCGTTAACTCTATCTTCCAGCGCTACACGAGTATCGGCCCCTTCCACAATAGCTGAATCATCAGCGTATGAAATGATTTTTCTGAAACGACGCTTATAATATTTTAATATTTTATCAGCAACCAGAGTCCACAACAAGGGACCCAAACAGGACCCCTGTGGACAACCTCGAAAAGCATGAAACCAGCGAATCCCTCTCATAAACTTGAATCCTATCAATCTATGACTTATGTAGTTCTTCAAGATCTCTTTTAAATAATCCTGTATAGGAAGGTCATCTATAATACTAGCAAGTATTCGCCAATCGATTACGTCGAAAGCACTAACGATATCGAAACTAATTAATGCACAATATTTAAAATCATTCAAAGTCTCCCTAACAAAGTTCTTTACAGCAGCCATTGCCGTTAGAGTGCTCTTAGACTCTCTAAATCCATGTTGACCTTCGTCCAGATATCCAGAAGATTCACTTACTTAATAAAAGGAAAATTTTCATTCCAATATTTAGGTGCCAATGTGGCATTTAAGAATTAAAATTAAGTGGTCCAAAAATGAACCACCGCCCTTGAAGGGGTTAAAGCAGTAAATTGTAGTAAATGTTGTAAATTGTATTATGTCAATCGTTTTATAACGATTTTTTTACTACCTATTAAAAAATACCGGGAGGCAAATACTCTGTTTACTTAATTCATTTTATTTTAGCTTCTTTTCAAATGTTTAACTGATCTTCTTTAATCAAACACGAAAACAACCATTGGATGTCTTAACAGCAACTGGTTCGGCCTTAAATTTTCGCAATCAAAGGGAATTGAATGGAAACCCATTTACAGGAAGATCGCTATAGGTTTTTTCGTTATAATTCAATTTTCTTTGATCTTTTTAAAACCGATTAAATTCGCGTGTTTTTAGATTCTGCTATGTTTGAACGGGGGTTGGAAAGCGTAGCTTGCAAGGGGCAGAGCCCCCTAGTTTTTCTATAAAAGAAAAATCGCTTTCTTTCTCCCAAACTGCCGGACGATGATTTGGCATTCAGTCATCTATGGTACTTTATTTTAGTTTATTTTCTGTGTCCAGGGATTAATTTGGCTAGGTACAAAACTTATGGCGTAATTTAGTAAAAATTCTTTTTTTTTTTTAAATATTACGTTAGAACTTAACTAAAGACTTTTAACTCGCTATTGGGGAAAAAAATGTTTGAACGTCACTGAAAATTATTTTGCGGTTTAGATATAGGAACCTCCACGGAGGGAAATTTCCACTATATATTCATTAAAAGATTAAAGTTAAACATTAAAATTATTTCGTCAGAAATGTATTTAATAGCTTACTTAAAACTTAAATATACATATGAATAAGCATGTTAGAAAATATGCTACATATCCTATTATTTATCCCTTTGTGACCGTAAAAAGCCCCTTTTCGTGAGAATAACTCCAATATTCACTGTTTAGTGATTAAAATATTGCGTTGTCGCAGTTTCCCAGCCAGTTGGTGTGTTTTGACAAAAGTAGTTTGGCGCATAATTAGCTCCATTGTTGTTGTAATTCACAAACAGTTATAACTATAAAGAATATTTAGCAATTTACCCCCTGCGTCCTGCTAACAAAAAAATACCTTAAAATTAATTTATTAATATTGTAATTAAATTCTAAAAAATGTTAAAATTTTGTATTATCATCGGAAATACACTTGTGTGTATAATTTTTACTTTCTTCTATCTTCAATAGAAGAAAGTATTGTAATCGATATTTTTTTCGACTTCCGGTTATCGACGGATTTACACGTTTTAGGAATCAGAGATGCCAAAAAACATGTTTATAGAAAATGTCTGCCTGTCCGTGTGTCCGTCTGTCGCCACTGTACCATCAAAAAGTGTATGAAGTTATGTATAGAATCGGACCAAATTTTTTTTTTTAGTTTTTGGCTATGGCAAGCAGGTCCTTCCTTCACTTGGAAAAAATCCGCCGGAAGGCGGCGTTGTAATAGCGATTTTGAATATTGTACTATCGAAAAGTGAATGAAGTTATGCATAGAATTAAACCAAATTTTTTGTGTATGTTTTCGGCCATGGCAAGAAGGTCCTGTCTAAATTTGGAAAAATTCCGCCGGAAGGGGGCGCTGTAATAGCAATTTTTGTGCCATTTTGAATATTGTACCATCGAAAAGTGTATGAAGTTATGCATAGAATTGAACCAAATTTTTTGTGTGTGTTTTTGGCCATGGCAAGAAGGTCCTCCCTTAATGTGGAAAAATTCCACCGGAAGGGGGCGCTGTAATAGCTATTTTTGTGTAATCTTCTTAATTTTTCGTAGTTGTATTGTACACCAGTGGCTAGAGAATCGGCGGAAACTTACCATCCTGATAAGCCGACTATTCGCGACTATTCGTGATTTTAATAAATAACATGATCGAGATTTACTCGTTTTTACTGCGATTAATTGACTGAAGCAGAAATATAAGATGAAAGTCAAAATTGATATAGTATTGACCTAACAAAAATGAAATATTGGCATCAGTAACAACATTTTGAAATACTAAAATATATGAGATAGAAGAAAGTTTTGGGATTGGCACATCCAACTAGTTATAATTCTATAGCATGTGAAGTGAGGAAGTGATCAGAAAGTAAGTGAAAAATCAATTACAAAATTTTATCGTTACATACAAAACCAAGTTAAGTAAAAATGTAAAACAATTTTGTGATCATTCAAAAACATTTACAAGACAGATCTTGTATAGATACATCCTAATCAATTTTGATGGAAAATTATCTGTCTTTTTTTTCCTTATCTAAACTTCGTTTAATCTTTCGTAAATGGAAATTACGTGGTTTTTAGGTGCGTTCGTAATTATATAAATACGTAGCACCTATAGTTGTCCTCTGGTCCGTCCGTCTGTTTATCTGCCCTTCTGTCCACATATAACAGCGCAAAAACTTCTCAAACGAATGGTTTAAAATTTAATATGCAGAATTGTTGCAGAATTTTTTCGAGTCATTTGAAATTTTATGAAAATCGAATCAAAACTTAAAAAGATATTAATAAAAGTTATCTTCGTTCTATTAAATCCTATCATGCGTAATTAATTCAATGATATCCCATGTTAGGTAATGATTCTAGGTTGCAACTGTGATTACGTCCTATTCAAGATGGATTCATATTATTTCCGCGTTACTGAATTTAATATATATGTACTATGTACAATGGTACTAAATTTTGTATTCATGCATCTTTTCATCAAACTGCAACAGCTATTGCACCAAGATCTGAATATTTATAAAACTAGTTATAGTACGACGTACCTAATTTGCTGCGTTTGACGTACAATTTCCGAGTTTTACACGCCTACGTATTTATATAATTACGAACGCACCTAAAAAGGCAGGGTTTCCAGATACGGAAGTTAAGCAATAAAGGGTACTGGGGTTTTTAAAAGAGGGCCCCATCTCGGAATCTAAGGGACGTAAAAACTCAAAACTTGCACAGCCCGGCGCAAAAAAAAAATTCCCCTTTCAGAAATTCTAAAAATTATTCTTCTGCTTCAATTACAAGCTGAGATATTATTTATTATTTCACTAATTGGTTTATTTCTATTAAATGCTCATTTTAAAATGCAGTCACGTGATTATTTATAGTAGCATTGTTCAGAACGGTGTCACATTTTTAAAAATACAGCATAAATTTTATATTACTTATTCAATATAAAAATTTCATAAATGTTGATACCACTATTTTCGAATAGTAATTTCAGCAAATATATTAATTCTTGCTTAAGACAATTTTTAAACCGCACGCAAAAGCGTGCGGTTTTTTGACGGCGTGATAAAATAAATATTACTTATTCAATATAAAAAATTTCATTAGTCTTGATACCACTACTTTCAAATAGTAATTTCACCAAACATCTTAAATTGTTGTTTTAGACCGCCACCACCCTTTCGACTAATCTATCTTCCCATATCTACGGTTAGGTTTTTTAACGGAGTTTCGTTGATACAGTTTTGTTAAAAATAGAGTGCGCTTCCTGGTGGTGGAATATGATTCCATTTATTAGGGAGGGAGGAATCAAAAATCATTATATAGGTATAACCCCAACGAAAATTCAATATCAGATGTAAAGAACATATAGCGGACATAAAATACAATAGGGGTAATACTGCTTTATCCCGGCTAAATCAAATAGAGAAGATTAACATACTTTTTAACGAGAGTAAAATCATCTACAGGTCTAATTTTTATTTACAGTTATTCATAAGAGAGTCCATTGAAATTTATTTAAGAGGTTCAGGAGTTTGTAACGATACATTATCTTTTCGTATCCCGAATTTATGGGTTAAATGGTTGGATAAATTACGGCATCGCGACATAGAGGGAACACGAGCAATCGCGAAAATATAGGGCGCGTTACATGATTATTTGTTTATTTTCGATGATTTTTTCCATTTTTCATTATGCATTTGTAATTTTCTATTATACATTCTGACGACGACTCAGAAAATGAGTTGAAACATGTAAATAAAGAGTTTTTAATTTACTTTTAATGTGTTTTTATAACGTCTTTTAAGCAAATAAATGCTTTAATATTATGATATTATTACTTCTAAAAAATGGGCCAAAAATTTATGTTTGACAGATTTTTGATAAAACTAAAAATGTGCTCAAGGGACGAAAAAAATGAGATTTTGGGCAGAAAAAAAGAATCATAACTTCGTCAATTCTCAGATATTGATGGATTTATAACCCTCTCAGATAATAATTGATTTCGAAACAGGAAATAAAAGCCGTAATCTTCAAGGACACAAATACTTCAATACTTATAAAAATAAATTTGACAGTAATCAATCATTGTGTAATCATCGAACTTTTTTCATTTCCTAAATTATGCTATTCAAAATGAACAATTACATTCATCAATAAAATATGTTTAAATTATCCCACGCATGAAGCAAGAGTTTTGACGTCATCAAAAAAGAACTAAAAATGACTTTAAAAAAACTATTATATTATTAAGTTAGTTGTACTGTAGATTTTGTAAGTAAAAGATGTAAAAATATAAGAAAAAGCTGCCCTTTGAAGCAACATAATTATGTTTGTTAAAAATTACATATTATACTCCAGTGAAACATAAAACATGCTCATTACTTAGTTTACTACAACGTGTTACAGTATTTATACTCACATTTTCTTTTTTCATTTAACACTCTAGAGAAAGTTAAAATTATGAATTTCTACAAGAAAAAATATGTAGCTTTGGATAAATCCGTGCTACACTTCATATGAAGGAATTGCTGAGCAACAACATAAAGGTAAGAAATTTACCTATATTATTATATTCAATTGCTTTATTATAAAAGGCCAGATTTACATTGATTTATTTATTTGAATATCAGCGCGCGAGTCATACTGTGTATATAAGAGGTGGTTTTTTGCCAACAGATATCAAATCCAATTAAATTCATTATAAATTGTCTTAATCTTATTATAAATTGTCTTATCTACAACTTTTATAGTGGCAAGTTTTTGATTGGACCAAATCTTACCGAAAAAAAAATTAAAAACGAAAACAAAAAGGGGGGGGGGGGTGGAGGAAAAAACTCTATAACTTCGTCAATTCACAAGATATCAAATCCGCATGAATTTATTATATATTTTCTTAATATTATCTACAACTTTTATATTGACAAGTTTTTGATAGGACCAATTCTTACAACAAAAACAAATTAAAAATACTTAGAGGTTGAAGAAAAAAATATCGTATTAAGGATGTACTCAAATCAAAACTGCTTATTTTCTGACTCATTTTTAAATTCATTTTTGCTTTCAAACGCATCCAATTGGTAGGTTCTCTTATTCAGAAACTAATGTGCCGTAATGGTAGATTTTTTGATAGAGGCAGAATATATTTTTAAAAATGATGTCAAAGTGGGCATTTTGAACGGAATTTCTCGAAGCGATTGTGTTGGAAACGAAAAATAAGGTCCAACTGAGAAAATAATTGTTTATAAATGAAGTTCTAATTAATTGTGATGGAAATATAACCATACTCAGATAAGCAATAAACAATGAATACAGGAAATTGAAACCATACTTTTCAAGGACAATAACTCTTTTTAATTCTTAATAAAATAAATTAGACTGCATTTCATCATTATACAATTATCAAACTGTTTAAAATATTTAAATTATGTTTATAAAAAGTGAACAGTAATATCCATAAATAAAACCTGTTTATTCCTTCCCACGCATGATGCAAGAGTTTGACGTCACTACCGAAAAGAACTGAAAATGACTCTAAAACATTTTCATTATTATTATTATGCTGTTAGATTTTGTACTAAAAACATGTAAAAAATATAAGTGAAAGCTGCCGTAAGATGCAGCGTAATTTGTGTATCTAGATATAAATATATAATTATTTAACCGAGTGTAACAGAAATTACTGAATTTACTTCATGTGTCCAAAGTATTTCAACTCAAAATTTCTTTTCACCTTTTACACTTTAGTGCTAAATTAAATTTATAAATTTCAACAAGGTATAGATAACCAACTTTGGATTATAGCGGCCCATACATCCAATCCAGGAATTGCTGAGCAGCGACATAAAGGTGAGAAATTTACCTATATTATTCTATTTGAATGATTTATTAAGATAGGCCAGTTTCACATATCTAAGTATTAGCGCGCGTGTGATATTGTGCAAAACAGAGGTGGCTTTTTTTGCCAACATATATTGATCATGAAGACTGAGAAAGTCTGATATTTAGTATTATAGTATTAGTAGAAAAAAAAACTACTAGCCGTAAAAGTGCGTACAATAAAAAGAAAATTGTTGAAGATATAGTACGTTAGTTCTTTGATATATTAAGGTGAAATAAATATTATGTATTTTTAATGGTATACATCAAATGTTAAGAATTGAATGAAAGCTAAATGTATATAAGTTTTTATATGAGATAAGATAACAGCAATTCCTCTTCCAAACAATAACTTAAATTACTAGTAAAAATGGCCGCATCACGAGAAATCCAGTTAGTAGAAAAGCTTAATACTAGCAATTACAGTATATGGAAGTTTAAAGTCGAAATGTTATTAATTAAAGAAGAATTGTTCGAGGTAATCACCGATGATAGGCCCACGCCGGTTACAACCGAGTGACAGAAGAAAGACAGGAAGGCCAGAGCCATCATAAACTTGACAATTGCAGATTCACAAATAGTTCATGTTAAGGGGCTTAATACAGCCAGAGACATTTGGAACGCGCTTCAAACGATACACGAAAGAGCTAATTTATCGAACAAATTATTTTTGTTAAGAAAACTTTATGGAGCCAAGCTCCCAGAAAACGGTAACTTAATCAAACACATAACGTACATTCTTGAATTAATCGATAAATTGTCAGCAATCGGGGAAACAATTAGCGACTCTCATCTTTCGGCTTTATTACTGTGTTCGCTACCCCCGAGTTATAATACTTTAATCACCACCCTTGAATCGCGTAATGAGGATGAACTTACACCACAATTTATTAAAAGTAAATTAACAGATGAGTACAACAGAAGGGTTGAAAACGCGGACCAGGGTGAAAATTCCACAAAAACGTTTAAAACGCAACGCAGAAAAGATTTCCAAATGATAATTTCAAAAAAGAAAAACAGTGCACGTACTGTAAAATGAGGAATCACACGTACAGAGAATGTTGGCATCTGAAAAATCGAAATACTCACTCAAATACACAAAAACAACAACAAACATACAAAAATAAACATTAATCATCATCGTTGTGTTATCAACAATCGGATAACCAGATAGGAAACACTAATCTCGAATCAGTAAACAAGACAGATTATAGAGCGGAAAGAAAACCAGATCAAAGCAGTGACGCAGCCTTTCTAATAGACAAAGCAGAAAACAGACCTGGATCATTGATTCTGGTTCATCCTCACATATCCTAAACAATAAAGATGAGTTTACTAAATTAAATGACACAGAAAAAACAACCGTCATAATTGCCAACGGAAAAACTCTAAACTTGCAAGGTACCGGAGAAACTACATTCACGACAAAAACATCCGATAGAGGCATAAATAAAATTACGTTGAAAGAAATGTTATATGTACCTGAGCTAGAATCTAATTTAATTTCAGCCAGTAAAGCCACAAAGAATGAGTTTAATTTATTATTTGATAAAGATAAATGCACACTGTCCCGAAATAGGAAAATCTATTTGGAGGCAAAAATGCAAAGTCACCTATACGAAGTTGAATTATTAGAAAATACAGAAAGGAATATAGTAAACATGGCGGACGAATGCAAAAATAAAGATTGCCTGGAACTTTGGCACAAACGTCTGGAGCATAGAAATTATAATTCTATAAAGGAAATGGTCAAAGACGATTTAGCCTATAGCATAAAACTAAATAATTGCAATCATGGAACAACATGCGAAACGTGCATACAAACAAAAACAAGCGATGCTCCATGTCCCAAAACATCGTATAAAAACAAAACAGGCAGAGTACTCGATCTAGTGCACACGGACGTATGCACAGCGATAGGAACCCCCACAATAGGTGGTAAAACAATGTTTGTAACTTTCATTGATGACTACTCTAGATTTACTGTAATATACTTATTAAAACATAAAGATGAAGTACAGGATAAACTAATCGACTACATAGCTATGGTTTGAAACCAGTTCGGGAAATATCCGAAAGCAATAAGATCTGATAACAGGGGAGAGTACATAAAGAGAGGGACAGAGGATTATCTAAGAAAAAGGGGCATTCAACATCAATTAACCGTGCCGTATTGTCCGAGTCAAAATGGCATTGTGGAAAGAAAAAATAGATCACTATTAGACATGACTAGAAGCCTACTCAGTGAAGCGGATCTACCACAAAGATTTTGGGGTGAAGCAATTAACACTGCGAACCATTTACAAAATCGCTTACCAACAAGATCAACAAATAAAACCCCAATTGAGCTATGGTTTAATCGCAAACCGAATATGTACTATTTGCGAATATTCGGGTGCAAAGCTACGTATACGTGAATAAACAACATCGAGGAAAATTGGACGACAGGGCTGAGGAAGGTATTTTTGTAGGATACGACAACAACTCAAAAGGATATCGCATATACACTAAAGAAAACAAAATTGTAATTGGCAGAACAGTGAAATTCATAGAAAATAGCAAAATTAACCTAAAAGAAAGTAAAGAGACAGAAAACTCACATGACGACAAAAATTACATTGAAACAGAGATAAACAACACAACCGAAGAACCAACCGCGTCCAAACAACCGACCAATGAACCAAGAAGATCTGAAAGATCGAACAGGGGGGTGCCACCAGACAGATATGTCTGTTATGTAAAAAATAATGATATGATAGAATCTACTACTTGGAATGATATACTGGAAATAAATAATCCTACAGAAAAAGAAACAATAATAGAAGCTTTAAAGCAAGAATATGCGTTAAAGGATCTTGGTGAACTATCCCACTATTTAGGCATGGAAATAAGGAAGAAAGACAACGGGTACACATTGAATCAAAGGTTAAAAATAGAAGAACTAGCAAATAAATTTAACCTAGAAAATGCGAAACCAATAAGCACTCACATGGATACCGGGTTTTACAAATTAGAGGATGAAGAAAACTTATTGCCTAATAGCACCAAATTCCGACAAGCGATCGGATCACTGTTATACATAACAACTACTACACGTCCGGATATATCAGCCGCTGTGAACATCCTGAGTAGAAGGTGCGAAACTCCTCGCAACAAAGACTAAAATGCCGTGAAACGTGACATAAATTATCTGAATCATACAAAAAAAATTAAATCTCACAATTAATACACAGCAGGAACCAACGGTTATCGGATTTGCAGATGCGGACTGGGCAGGGGACACAAAAACGAGAAAATCGACCAGTGATAATTTACTCATGCTGGGAAATAGTCCCATACAGTGGTACACCAAAAGGCGAAATTGCATTGCTTACTCATCGGCGGAAGCTGAATTTGTTTCAACCGCTAGTGCAGGGCAGGAAATTGCCTGGGTAATTAAACTTTTGTCCGACTTAGGCTGCGAACGCACCATCCTTCTAACTGCTATCAGTGTCGGCATCGTTTGATGTGGTCCCGCGGTGTCTTTGATTTTTAATGACTTTAAGAGGAAAGGGACTGATGTCCTGCAAAAGAGGAACCTTTCCTTCAAGTAGAGTCGAGCTCCTTATCTCCTGACACATTGTTGATTCCCCTAATTCTTTTGTGAATAAACCGCAGAACCGTCCGGAATTAAGGATTTTCCACGAAAACTGGAGAAGATGGCAAAACACGCGTCTGTATGCAGCCTTAGACATAAAGCAAAAATTACCAGTACGACGACAATCAAAGTTGTATAAAAATGGTGGAGAATGAAAAGTTCTCAAAACGCATGAAGCATATAGACCGGCGTTACCACGCGATAAAACAGATGAAAGAAGATGGTATATTAGATCTTCGTTACTGCCCGACTCAAGACATGATAGCTGATTGTTTAACGAAACCACAGCCAAAACCTCAGTTTCTGAAACACAGAGAATCCATGCAACTACTACATGATGCATCTGAGATGGTTAAGGAAGGGTGATGGAAATATAACCATACTGAGATAAGCAATAAACAACGAATACAGGAAATTGAAACCATAATTTTCAAGGACAATAACTCTTTTTAATTCTTAATAAAATAAATTAGACTGCATTTCATCATTATACAATTATCAAACTGTTTAAAATATCTAAATTATGTTTATAAAAAGTGAACAGTAATATCCATAAGTAAAACCTGTTTATTCCTTCCCACGCATGATGCAAGAGTTTGACGTCACTACCGAAAAGAACTGAAAATGACTCTAAAACATTTTTATTATTATTATTATGCTGTTAGATTTTGTACTAAAAACATGTAAAAAAATATAAGTGAAAGCTGCCGTAAGATGCAGCGTAATTTGTGTATCCAAGATATAAATATATAATTATTCAACCGAGAATAACAGAAATTACTGAATTTACTTCATGTGTCTAAAGTATTTCAACTCAACATTTATTTTCTCCTTTTACACTTTAGTGCTAAATTAAATTTATAAATTTCAACAAGGTATAAATAACCAACTTTGGATTATAGTGGCCCATACATCCAATCCAGGAATTGCTGTGTAGCGACATAAAGGTAAGAAATTTACCTATATTATTCTATTTGAATGATTTATTAAGATAGGCCGGTTTCACATATCTAACAAGGAGAGGGCCAACCTTGTTAATCACAGATTCTGATTATTTTAATATATGTTGTAGGGTAGAGACCCCTTAGTCTCAGGTTCAACGGATTTTATCCAACGCTCGATAGTTCTTGAGAAACCGGGGTGGTCTAATAGTAGTACACAACGTAAATACTTACATTATAACAGAAAGGATAGGTTGGTCGTAGCTCAGTTAGTACGGCGTCTGCTGGCTGATCTGCGGGCCCGGGTTCGGTACCCGAACGCGCTACATTTGTTTTTCTCATTTTTTGTTTTATAAATATACTTGTAATTATAATTTAATAATTTAAATTAAAAATTTCAATATCATACATTAATTATAATGTTAACAAACTTAAATTTATCATTTTTTATTTTTAAAATATTATTTCTCATCCTTTAAAGAGGTTTAAAAAGAAATTGGATCTATTATTGAAAGATGAAAATTCCAAAATCGTGACAAAACCTGTTGTGGCGTCATCTAGTTATGATAAAATAAAAGAATATTAAAATAAAATAAAAATAAAAGCAGAAAGGAGATAACGGGGAAAGCAAAATAATTGAAAGTGCAAGCATAAGTATTACAAATTTAAAAAACTTTAATATGCAAAAAGTCGGTTGTAATTTAATTCTGATGCTAATTTTTAATATAATTATGCTTGTTACTTTAAAAACAGAATAGTAGTATTATCGCATTGACTTCCTTTGTTAAAGCAATGCGTAAATGATGTTTCTTTAAAATCACTAATTGACACAATTGCTCAATATCATTGCATCGATAAAGAATATATGAAATACATTTTAAAAGTGATTTTTAAAAAAAATTAACAGTTTTATGATGTTTTATACAACTATTAAAAGTAAAAAATTAAATAGGTTAAAATTATAATTGATATACAATATCATAAATTTTAATTGACAATGAGATTATTGAGTTATACTTACGAATACATTTATAAAACAAAAAATGAGAAAAACAAATGCAGTGCGTCCCGGTATCGAAGCCGGGCCCGCAGATCAGCCGGCAAACGCCATGCCAACTCAGCCACGACCAACCTATCCTTTTAGTTACAAAGTAAGTATTTAAGTTGCGTACTACTATTAGACCCCACCCCTCCCCGGTATCTCAATAACTAAGGAGCGTTGGATAAAATCCGTTCAACATGAGACTAAGGGGTCTCTACCCTACACCATATATTAAAATATTCAAAATCTGTGATTAACAAGGTTGACCCTCTCCTTGTAAGTATTAGCACGCGTGTGCTACTGTGCAAAACAGAGGTGGCTTATTTGCCAACAAATTGAACGGAAAATAAAAACATAGGTCGCTTATAAATGTCTTAAAAAATCCCGTCAGCAAGTTTCATGTTTTTCCTTTCAAAAATTAGTCCGGAAATGTGTCAGAAAATTTTGAGTCGTTGAGCATGGAAAAATATTTTTGAATCCTGCCTTAACATGATTCTGATAAAACCAGCTCTTAAATAAAAATGAAATTAAAAACTCCTCAAAAGCGGCCAGATAAAATTGTTAAAGTGGGTTTATCTCTAATCATGATTTTGTTGGTGAAATTAGTACTTAACTTCGAAATCTACCTGCGCCTGTAGGTCGAGCTGGCAGGGATTTTTTTTTTTTTTTTTTTTTATCATTGTAAATTTAACCTGCATCAGAAAAAATGCATTTGCTGCAAGCACTGCTTTGAAGGTGCGAATAAGAATTTTCTTACAGGTTTGCGCATAATGAGAAAAGTTTTACTATATTTTTTAACCCATGCAAATAGACTGCATGTTTTACCCAATAACTCTCCTGCTGAGAAAGTCTACCTCTTTTTCTACTATTTCTTCATATTTATTTCCGATCTAGCGTTAAGTGTCACAATTAGCCTGTTCATTTGCAATCTCATCAAAAAATACTTTTTTCTGTTGTCTACTCATTTGGATTATCGACATCACTAGTAGTGTTTTCTTACTGTATTTTTCTTTTTTTAAGTGAATTTTGAAGATTGATTTTCATGCAGAATGGCTAAAGAAATTATGATAAAAAAGTCCCCTGATTTTTTTTCTATCTTGACTATCCTCGATTTCCTTTATTAACGATATACATACGGTATTTTTTAATGTATGCTTAGGGATTACAATCCCGGGATCCCGTACCCCGAGATCCCGGATCATTTTTAATCCCGAAAATCCCGGGATCTTGTCTGCCAAATCCCGGGATTTTCGGGATTGTCCTTTTTTTTAAAATGGAACAATATTCAGCTGAAAAAAAAAATATATATATATATATTTATAGACTTTCTCTTTTGGAAAGAAAAATAATTAATTTTTATGAAATTTATATATCCTTGAAAAAATATACATATTTCAAGTATTTTTTACATATTTCAAAGCGATTAAATCGTTTAATATGAAAACCTTTTGACTTGCAAACAGATGTAACCCGCTCGGCTATTGTTCGGAAACAATGAAATCATTTGTTTATTTCGATTTCGCCGCGTTTAGAATGCCGGTCGTTCCAGCAACTGGGAATCACAAAATTTCGAATTAGAGTTTACTGATAAGCGTCGCATTTGAGTTTCATAGTCATTATTATGTGCTAACTTCTTTGCTTTTCGGGCATTTATACTTATTTTGCTTTAAAGATGTCTAATGAAAAGGATTTTGTAGCTCATAGGAAAAATAATGATACATCTTCAGTATGGCACTGCTATTTAAGGTCAAAAGATGAAAAAATCGCTAAACGTAAAAGATGTAGCCAAGTGCTTAAAACGTTAGGTAGATCGACTAAGGGTTGCATGCACATTTATCGACGAAACATGGTACTAAAGTTTAGAAAGAATTTAATACATCATCTCTTCCTTCCACACGTCAAGATTGCATAGAAGATGCATTGCTTTCTAAAAAACGGAAAATAGAAGATTATTTTAGTAGTGATAAGGAATCACTGGATTTAATTTTATTGCGAATGACAGCTAAAGACTGTTTTTCATTTAACTTCAACTGATTTAAGAAACTTACTGATAGCTAAAGGAGTAGAGTCCCGCTTAACCGAGTTATTTTCTTCTGATGGACTGGTGGCTTCTATTATTATGAAACAGCCATTATAAATGAAGCGTAAAAAAAAAAAAAAAAAAAAAAATTATGGCCATTTTTTTTTTCATTCTGACCAGAAAATCAGAGTTCTAACTTTTTACGGCTGCTCTTTCATTTTCATCTAACACTTCATTTATAATGGCTGTTTCATAATAATACAAACCACCAGTCCACCAGAAGAAAATGAAGTAATGGAAATGCCGGGGGCGACACTAAATTCTGAAAAAGCAGAATTCCTGTTCTCTATTTATTTATTTATTTTATTCATAAACAAATGCAACTGAACTTTTTCAAAATTTGAGCATGCAACTACGGAGTGATTAAAATGTCCAACAATGTTTTTAGCTATAGGTAACATGTCAGAAATAGCATGTTGGGATGATAAACCTGATTTTATTATAAGGTGCACATTGTGAATAGTGGAAGCTACACTTTTAACACCAGCCTTTTCAATTATTCAATGCATTGGTACAGTAACTAATAACCATTTTTAACAGACAGATTTCAGGTATCAGAATGCGTTAGATAAACTGAAGAATCAGTTTTAATTTCACATTGGTTAGTTTTATTTTTTATGTATAATTTTTTTTCCGATTTTTTAAAAATAATGCTATTGTCTTAAATTTTTTGAATTTTCAAAAACTGTCTTTAGATGGCGCATAATTAAATTTCAAATTTAATTAGTAATTTGAATTTTTTTTAAGTTAATTAAAAATTATATGATTATATGGTCAAGAAGTAAGGTTTGTTGGGGTAACTGGAACCACGAGGTAACTGGGCCATAGACTATTTTATAAAAAACTGTTGGTGTTTTTTAAGTTTTAGCTTTTGTGAGCAATGCCCCTTTATCTCTACTTCCTAAAACAACGTGTATCAACTCAATCATAACTCTCACTTTGCTGTGATAGGTTGTCAAAAATTTACGTTTCTTTTTTTTAAAAACAACGTCAATATGGTTAAACTTCCTCGGACTTTATTAAAATACTGTAAGTACAATTAAACAATCTTTTTTTTTAAGATTAGACATATAACTACATTAATATTATTAGATATCTATACATATTTACTTCATGTTTTAAGTGTAAGCCAGGGGCCCCAGTTATCCCCATAAATGTTTCACGAATGGGGTAACTGGGACATGTATACGGGTCACTGGGCCATGCTGGATCCAGTTACCCCAATAGTTATAAATATTTTTTTTTGTGTGTGTGTGTTTCTCTTACTACGGGAAGTAAATTTCTCCATTGTTTTTTCTCACAAAAAAGAAAATGATAGAATACCTTATTAAAATTACGTAATGAAATTTTAAAAAAGCATATTGAGTGGTATCAAACCAAATTTCTTGACCCCTTGAGAGGCGGTGATGCCGTTATGGCATCACTTAATTTTAATTCCTAATTGCCACATTGGCACCTGAATTTTATAATGAAAATTTCACCTTTATTAAGTACGTGAAAATATACTTTTACATGTCTTCAGATAGATTCTCTTGTAAATATTGGTGTCATTAAATTATTTCAACATTTTACGAATGTAAGTACCTTGCCCCTGAAAGCCAGATAGCCAGACCTTGAAATTGTACTATACACAGGGGTCGCATTCTATAGCGGTCGCACGTTTTCTTGCTACCACATAGCTGCCAACTTGTACGGATTTTTCCTACCACTAAAATTTAACAGAAATTTTTGTTTTGTTTAATCGTTAGAAAAACGCATATTTTGGCGATTGTTTTTGATAAAAATTTCTAATAAATTTTAGTGGTGGGAAGAATCCGTACAAGTTGGCAGCTATGCTACCACTAAAATTTAATAGAGATTTTCGTTTTGTTTAATCATAAGATTTCGACGATTAAATAAGGCAATATTTACTATAATATTTTAGTGGTAAGAGGAAAGCGTAAATGTTGGCAGCTATGCTATAGGGAATCTTTTATCGTCCCTACCACTATTTTGAAAATAATATCTTCATCGCACCTTTCTTTAAGGAACAATAAAATTTTCCCTATATAATGCGACCTCTGGATAAAGATAAAGTATTTACGTAGCCTTTTGTTCAGAGATTTACCTTGCTATTTTTTCCTTAAAATTCCCATGTGACTTTTATACTTATTATCTATACTAAAGTACGTAAGTACTTTCTTTTATATTTTTTTTTATAAGTTTTATATTTTTGGTATAAATAAATCTAATATTTTCACTTTTAGTGCTTTTTTTAGGCACACTGACAGCAAAGGTTTCCCTTACAACGCTGTTTATTGATATATAATTTACATGATCTGCCTGGTTAAAAAATTTTTTAAGTTGTTTACACTTTTTCAAACAGGACCTGATATCCGATATGAAAAAATATAAACGCGTGTGGAACATAGACACCCCTGGTCCAGTTACCCCATTTTTGGGGGCAACTGGACCCATGAGGAAAGAAAGATGAAATATGCATATTTTTATATTTTTAAATATTAAAATGTAATTTTGAGCATTTCTGCCTGATTGAGGGAACCTAACTGAACACATTTACAGAAGTTCAGACTTTAATTGAAATGAACATTAGCTTTTTGAAGCTGAATTGTCAGAAGCTCCAGAGTCACATTGTAAAATCATGTCCCAGTTGCTCCAACTAACCTTATTTATACTATTTTTGCTACATTTTGCTATCGACTTTCAGCCATTTCGGCGACACTAGTACATCTCGAAATAAAACGTAGTAGAGCAATCAAGGCCAACCATCCGTTATCATGAAAATATCGGATTGCAGTCAGGGTGGCGAGTAAGACAGGCTTAATAAACATTGAGAATTTCCCATCACATAACGAATAGAGTCATCCTAACTTTAAACTGGTTTATTTGACAAAAACATATCGAACATTCCCAGTAGCTGTTTCATCAACTCTCAACACTGAGCTCTATATATAACAGGAGCTCTCAGTCGGCGGTCAGAAGCTTGCAAGGCAAATGAAGCATGCAAGGCAAACGTAAAAAATAGTCTGCGTTATCAATGTTAGATATGAGTGTTCTCATTTACTGTTATTCTAATTTATGCTCTTCTAAATAAATTATAATTATCAAATTAATAAATGGTTCTCTAATCATGTAAAGGAATGCTATAAACAGAATTTTTTGCCATGAATGCGAACTAAAATGATGGTCACTGTATCCTTCCACGCTGACCGCTGGGAATCATGTTGGGAAATAGGAAGACAGATCTCCTGTTATATATGGAGCTCAGTGCAGGGCCGAAACTAACGGGGGGCAGAGGGGGCATGTGCCCCGGGCGCCAGGACGAAGGGGCGCCAAATGAAGGATTATACCTTTGGAATGCATCATGTGCTTCTGATGGGCTGATGGCTTCCATTATTATGAAACAGCCATTACAAATGAAGTGTTAGGTGAAGATGAAAGAGCAGTCGTAAAAAGTTAGAACTCTGATTTTCTGGTCAGAATGGGGAAAAAATGGCCATAATTTAAAAAAAATATATGGCCATAAGGAAAAAATGGCCATAATTTTTTTTAATTATGGCCATTACCCCCCCCCCCCCCCATTCTGACCAGAAAATCAGAGTTCTAACTTTTTACGACTGCTCTTTCACCTAACACTTTATTTATAATGGCTGTTTCATAATAATGGAAGCCATCAGCCCATCAGAAGAAAATTCATCGGTGAAAGGATAATCGGGACTCTACTGTATATTTCATTTTAAAAATGATCTTTGGAATATTTTTGTTGGTGTTAAGAGGGGAGTAATGACCCCGTGACCTCCCCCTTGGATCCGCCATTGTAGATTACGTAGTTCAGTATTACATATTTTATTATTACATATTTTTAATTTTAAAATAAGTCGGCTATTAGAAAATTAGTAAAATTCTCTTTGTAAATATACTTTGCGGAAGAGGGGGGGGGGGGGCGCCGCCAGAATCCATGTTTGCCCCGGGTGCAAAAAAGGCTAGTTTCGACCTTGGCTCAGTGACTCTCAATAATCGATCATTCACTTCATAAAACTTTAGATGTTACAAGATTAGGATCTACACATTCGAATCGTTCACTCCAAGCGACGCAGCTTAATTAAACAAACGGAAAAACGTAAAACCTCTCGCTCCTCGCCGATGTAACGATATATGTACTACAAGCAACAGAACGCGGAGGGATACAGAAAAGTGGAGAACCAATGCCAGCAAAGGGATGGGGAGGAATGGGACAAAAATTTCTACGATTCGATGGGAAGGGAGTGACGTCGATAATGAACTCTTTATACGGCGTCAGAATTAAAGCGCCATTAAATGCTGGCGGGCGCATGGAATTGTGGGTATAGAACACCAAAGAACAAATGATAAAAAACATTCGAAAGAAAAATAATTTATTTTTAGAAGAAAATGAAAAAGTAATTAAATGGGTTTTATAAGATTAGACGAATGGATTAAGATTTTTAGAATAATAAAAGAATACGCAAATTTAAATGCACGAAATAAAAGACAAAAGATATTATTAAAGATAGGTAAAAAAAGGAAAAATATTAAGAATTTGAAAGTTTTACTAAGAAAAAAAAGGCGAAAATTTTTATTATTATATATATATATACATACACACAGACATGTTACTCTTAAATTCACTTCATGTGCGCATCGATAGTTCTTTCTTATACACAACTACTCGGTACTCGGTCGAGTAGTAAATGGCCGAGTACTCAGTACTCGACCAAAGTGGTACTCGATGTCGGTACACACCTAGTATCTAGCGTCTAGTCTAGCCCCTACACCTCGGTCCCGATAGTCGGATTTGCCAATCCCAAAACTTACTTCTATCTCATACATGTAAAGAGACCACTCACGCGAAAACACCTACTCGTTCACTAATGTTAATCCAATGGAAGAAATTTTTAAAAATATCTATCTCGTTTGCATTTTAATACTTTTAAACGATTTTTTTTTTCTTTGGCATTGGCTAGCTGAGATTGACCTGTACAAAGGGCATTTTTTACTTTTTCGATTTTGCTTACAGATTTTTTTAGCCCCCGGTACGGTATTCTATTTCTTTCTCCCAGCTTATTTTGTGTATTACAAAAAATAACGTTACCTTATAGAAGCCAGCCGTAAAACAAAGCAGTACGATTAAATACTCTATAGCAATTTTTTAAACTTGTAAGCATCGTACATTTTCGATTTTTATACCGTCGTGTTGGGGAAAAAAAGTTCTTTTAAATGCATTTCGCTTGAAAACTGTATCTCCATTTATTTTTGAAATATTAATTTTTTTGTAGTTTTTAGAGCCATTTGCTTAATATTGGCAACGGAAGTACTCCATTTCTGTAGAAAGTAAAAAAAAAAATAGTTCTAAAATAGAAATTATATATTTTTGTTGCCATTTTCTCATAACAACCGAAAGAAAATGTAATTAAAATACGTGCTATTCTGAAAAAAATATAAACGAATGATTTCTGTTAAAACAATGGAGCTATTATAAACTACATTTAATTTTAAGTATCTATGAATCATTAGATAGTCTTTTTTTGTCGATTTTCTTGAATGAAGGCACCTTTTTGCTGCATTTGTGCATTATTTCGCGATAGTGATTTGCTATGCATGCTTTACTGTAGAGGTTTAAGAGTAGATCGTAAATGTGAAATTCTTAAGCGGATGCGAATGACGTCATTTTACATAAAATAAAACGTGTGCTTTAAGTCTTAAAATTGAAATATGTTTTGTACTGCAGTAGAGTCCCGCTTAAACGAGTTATTTTCTTCTGATGGACTGGTGGCTTCTATTATTATGAAACAGCCATTGTGCATTATTGCATTTAGCAAAAAATTATGGCCATCCCCCCCCCCCCCCCCCCATTCTGACCAGAAAATCAGAGTTTTAACTTTTTATGGCTGCTCTTTCATCTTCACCTAACGCTTCATTTATAATGGCTGTTTCATAATAATAGAAGCCATCAGAAGAAAATGAAGTAATGGAAATGCTGGGGGCGACACTAAATTCTGAAAAAGCAGAATTCCTGTTCTCTAGTGTTTTATATATATATACTTTTTCTTTCGGAACCGGTTCGAAAGTGAAAGTATTCTCATTAAAAAGACCTGAAAAGAAAACCGAAAAAGTAAAAAACGATCTTTGTACAGATCAACCTCAGTTACTCAACACAAAAAAAATCATTTAAAATAAGAAAATGCAAACGAGATATCTTTAAAAATTCTCTCCATGGGATTAAAATTAGCGGACGGTTGTTTTCACGTGAGCGAAGTAGCCCTTTAATGCTTCAAATTTCGCTTTCACAGTGCCAAAATTAAATGACAATCTATGTCCATCATAAAGATTCTAAAGGTTATAGGGTTCGTTGAATTGTGTGCATTTAAAAAGGTGATATAAGAATCGCATATTTCAAACAAATCATTAAATTTCGGCACTCACTCTATTAGATGTCTGTAACCAAAATTCCCACTCCAAAGAGCACAAAATTCAAACACCTGTCGGCCAGAATACACCCAAGCCTAATAAGGATCTATTTGTTTGAAAGCGTATCAGAATATGAAGTTTGATTAAATTCCGTAATTAATTTTTTAGATATAGCTATCGTGAAAATTTTGAAAATTGCAACATAGCAGCACCACATGTTATATGATTTACACGAAAACCTAATCGGCTACAACTTATGTCAAGGTCTAAAAGAATATGAAGTTTGATGAAATCTATGGATTAGTTCTTAAGATATGACTAACACTTTAATCGTATAAATCGCGAAAAAAGCAGGATAGCAACGCCACATGTTCATGAAAATCCATGCATTAGTTATTGAGATAGAGCTATTTCGAAAATCGTGAAAAATGCAGCACAGAAACTTCGTCTGTTGGGCGATTTACACCAAAAACTAATCAGCAGCAATTTATACAAGAGACTGACAGAATCTAAAGTTTGATGAAAATCCGTGCATTAGTTCTTGGAATAGAGCTATTAAAAAAATCATGAAAAATGAAACATAACAGCGACACCTTTTGGGCGATTTACACCAAAAACTAACCAGCACAAACTTATATCAAGAATAACTGAATTTGAAGTTTGATGAAAATCCGTACATTAGTTCTTGAGATAGAACTATTGCGGAAATCAGGAAAAATGCAGCATGCAGCGCCACCTGTTGGGTGATTTAATCCAAAAACTAATCAACACCAATTTATAACCGGGACTAACAGTCCAAATAGCAATTTTAGTTTGCAGAAGTTTTGCTTTGCAAGCATGCAAAGTTGCAGCAAGTTCAGTAATGACAAGACTGAAAGTTCATAACAAGACTGCAGAAAGATAACTCAAACTCCAAAATCGCCATACTTTGATCTTGCAGAAACTCGTCGTGCAAGTTGTCTTTTTGCATCAAATTTACTGCAAACTCATTGCAAACTAGTAACAAACACTGACTAGTAGCAAACTAGTCAGGTCACACAACCTGCGAATGCGTTACAAACTCGGAATGTTGTCATGTCACACTATCTGCAAATATGCACTAATATCATAGAAATCTAGTCAATTCTCTGAATTTTATGTGTTGTACAGGTAAAATAGGATTTTTTGAGATAACTGATGGTCATTCACGAAAATTGTGGAAGAACTTTGTTTTGATAGTAGAAATGAAGATCCGATGAGTCCCCCCCAAAATAAAGTCTTTTACCATTTTTGGGCAAAAAAAGGGGGTGGACATTTTTAGCTAAAGGAGGAAGGGGAGGGACGGGCTCAAAAAAATTTTTAGTAGGTGAAGTAGAATATTGTTTATGTATTTTATAAAAATGCAGACGAGATATTTGGAAAAATTTCTCCCACTGGATTAACATTAGTGAGTGGGTGTTTTCGCGTGAGTGAAGTAGCCCCTTAATAGCAACTGTACAAGACATCCTACAGTGTAACTATAGTATGTATTATTCAAACAATAGTCAATATTGAATGTAATAGTATTTATATAAATGATGGTAATATTCACTTTTACAAAAAACGCACAAAAAATAGAATGATTATTTTCAACAAAGAAATTGCTTAAATAGATATTCAGCGGAACTTATTCAGAGTGAATCTGAGCATTTTTTTCGATAATAATTCTTATAACATAAATAAATATAAATTTAAAAAAGGCTAATAAAATTCACTTTTGACTATTAAATCAAAAACATACCCTTTACTTTAAAGTAAAGCAAACTATGGCAAAACCTCCAAAACGGATATCTCTATTTAACAGCCATACTCAACTTCTTTTTTTTTCTTCTAACAGGGGTCGCAATTTACTATATTTATATCATAATAATAAAAGGTATCTAAAATAGTAATATAACAAAAGTAGTAGAACAAAACAATATAACAAAATTAATATAATCAGTATGCTTACATCACTATAAATATAAAACTTAATAATGATGCAGATTTTCCAAGATCTAAATGAAGAGATTTTCTTTAATAAATCAGATTTTTGTTCCATGAAAGACATTTTTCTTTTTAAAAAATGAAAATTATAAATATATACAGTATGGAACCATTATCTGGAAACCAGTAAACCAAAAAACCAGTTATCCGGAATGATGTTTCCAGTTTATTTATTTCAGATAAATGTGCCATACACTGCCAGTTTGCTTTAAACATTACAACATGCATGGTATAACTTTATGCCAACAACTAAGATTTGAAATGGAAGCATATTTAGTTATATACAGGCATCCCTCAACTTACATAAATTCGCACTTACGTAAGAAATTTTGAAAGTTACATTTATGAATATACTAGCACGTTTGATACGCATTTGCATGCTTTTGATAATTGTTTTATAAATAAAATATGCAGATAAAAACCACAACAATAATATAGTTTTATATTAGATATAGTTATATTTTTATTGGGATATACAATCAAATCTTTAACAAAACAAACACAAATCTGATTAAAATGAGCCAAAAAAAACTCTGTTTAACTGATACAATTTTGTTAGCTGAATTCAAACCATAACCAAACCTACTTTTAAAGTTTCGGTGAATAGGAACGAGTGTATGTTTTCTTGCAACTTCAGAGCTGTTCGTTATGATGTAGATTCAAAATTGATATAAATTAATTCATCAATGTTAAATATATAAATCCCATATTCCACAAGATACTTTTTATTTGAAAAGTGTTCTTTCAGTGCGTTTTTATATTTTTTCATACTTTTATAGTTTATATCCAAGTAAATACTGCTGCATGCTACTTTATTTATAAAATAATACTGTGTAAATAATGTACAGTAAAACCTCCCTAAAGCGACCACTTTCTGTTCTAATAAAAATGGGTCATTCCAAGAGGTGGTCTCTTAATGGAGGTCATCTTTAACGTTAGATTTTAATTGTTGAAAAAAGGTAATAATTAATGTTACTAAAATTTATTTTTCACATTAGGAAAAAATACAAAAATTTAAGTATCAAAACGAAAGTTAATTACATAAGTTAATTACTGCAGAGTTTAAAAAATGAATACATTGACGTTTGCTTTGATTTTACGGTTTCTTCTTTTATAACTTTTACTTCCAAGTCCTTTTGAAGTTCAGTAATAAAATGCATTTTTTTTTTTTTTTTTGGACGGCAACAAATAATAACGATTTCATTAATCTATTTCTTTGAGAGTTTTCTGACAGAATAGGGCAGGGGAGTTTATTGACCGTCATTCTTAATTTGTTATCAGAGTTAAATTCATTGCCTAAAAAGGCACAAAGGGGTAAAAACTTAAAAGTTAACGGAATAAAAAAATTTCTAAACTTAGTTTAGAAGTTTGATGAATAATGCGCTCTCCGGAACTATTTTTCTAATAAAACCTCCTGCAAGCGACCAGGAAAAAACGGAATTTGTTTCATTTTCCTCAAAGAAATGGGTCGCTTATGGAGGGAGTTCAACTGGGATGGTCTGTAAATGGAGGTAAAATTAGTATTGAGCTTATGGGAATAAATTTCGTTCCGTGAAAAAATGGTCGTTCAAGGAGGTGGTCGCATAAGGAGGTTTCACTGTATATATTATATATATATAATAAATATTGCAGTTTCGGACGAAATTTTACCTAATGAATTTACAAATTCGACTTACGCAAACGTTTACGAGACGCATTACTTACGTAAGTCGGGGGGGTGCCTGTATTGGACATTTTGATTTTTATGCAGCAGAAACAGAGGATTTTTGTTTGCAAGGAATTCCTATAAATTGTCTTCTTTCAAACTCCTATTAATTCTTTTATTTGTTTGGATCAGATTTTTAATCTGTGTAATCTGATAACTGATTTAAAATTAGAAACAATGCCAGAACTCTACATTCTACAAATCTGATCGAATGAATGTTAATGAGCAACCATTTATCCAGAAAAACCAGTTATCCGGAATACATCTAACCCCAACCATTCCAGATAAATGGTTCTGTACTGTAATCTAAGTTTTAGTTAATTAAAAATATATCTTAATAGTTTTAAAAACATATGAGAATGTGTTTCAAAACTCATCTTATCCATAAAATCAAATTTTGGGAAATCATGAAAAACCTCTAAATGTGGCCATTGGTTTTCATTGTAAACTAATACTTTAGATTGGGAGAAATACAAAATAAAACTAGTTTTTTCGCAGATTGTTGTGTTTTTGTAGAACAAATTTACCAATAAATTAGAAGAAAACATGATTTTTTAAATTTTGGATAAGGCAAGTTTTGAAACCGATGGTCTCATATACAGTACTATATAGCAAATAGGACATGTAAATAGAGCTTCTGACTTTATTCATATCTCAAATTTTTATAAATACGGATTAATGATTCTGTGTCTCGGACTGCATATACAGTCCCGCTGCAGGTTGAGTATGACTGATTTAGAAGATATATAGCTGTATGCTTTTACTTCTGAACAGACTTCAAATAGTAGTTGAATTGCACGGTCGCAAAGTGTCTGCTGTTCATGGGTTTTACTGAATTAAAATTAGACCACATTCTTGAATTATGTGAAATATATTCAATTATATCTAATTTTAATAATCTTAGGGGGGGGGGGGGTTGATTTACAGTGACTAGAGAGAAAATTACTGTATTTTACTCCAATAAAATATTTAACAACCATGGATCACACCTATATCTTTACCACTTCTATTCAAATATATTTTGTTTCTTTTTGAAGAGAAAATAATGTGTTTCTTTTTAAATATTTTGTTTTGTTAATTTGAAAATTTTACAAAACTTTATTTTTATATGAAATAACCTGTACTCCAGGTGTAGTAGACCTGTTAATAAAAGCATACAATATGTATTTAAATAAGTTTTCTTTTTCTTAATATTTGTTTATAAGAATTCAAAGTTTACACATTAAATACGTAAATTTAGCATGGCTCACAATTATGGAAAAGTCATAATTTTGATTTACACTTGATAGAAAGCATACACAGGTGAATTTATTACAAAAATCATAATTTTTCTTCTTCTTTTTTTTTTTTTTTTTTTTTTTTTTTTAGATATTTTAACAGGCAATTAATATTAAACTATTGTTGATAAAAGGATTTGTTTTCAATATTACACACTTTATTTTTTATTTGCATTCTATTTTTTTAATTTTCAGTGTTTAAAATATTTCATTGCTCCAGTTTCACAGCCAGTTGGAATATTTTAGCGAGCGCGATTTCATGCATAATTAACTTTATCAATGTTCTAACTTGTATTAATTGTAATCTTAACCCGTTGGGGATGAGTGCCGTATATACGTACCACCTAAGTTGCTCAGAATCCCCAATTATTTCCACCAGTTACTTTTTATTGCAAACTTTGCGTTATTTAATAATACCATTTCTGTGATTTAGTTAGGTGAAAATTTCTGGTTTGAAAAATTGAAGGGGGTTAAAGAATATTCAGTGATTTATCATATGGGCCCAGCTAACGGAAAAATGGTCTTAAAATTATTTTTTTCATTAGTTTAGATGATTAAATTCTAAAATACAAGGTGTCCATAAACGAACTCCGGGGTTTTAGAAAATCATATCGAGTTAACGGTATGAGTTAGGTCGGATCAGTTATTTTGAAGAAATCAGCAGCTCATCAAATTTTATTCACACCAGTTTTTTTTTTTTTTTTTTTTTCAATACTAAGTAGTGCTACACGTCATTAACCTTGAAGTAAAAGTAACATAGCAGATGTTCATTCCATCATTCCATTCAGTTAATGCAGTGCGATGGAAAAGCCACAACAAATGGCTCAGTGTGTTATCTGGCTTATAGAAACTGGATCTGTTACCATTGTACAGCAGAACTTTCGGCGCGAGTATGGTGGTAATGCACCTATGGACAAAACCATTCGTCAGTGGCTACATGTGTTTAAAGAAATGGGAAGTGGATCTGACTACATTAGATTTTTTTTTAAATGCCTGTCAAGAATCCTGTTTATGCTGAGAAAATTCAAGATGTAAACCATGTCAGGCAAAAGATAACCAATTGTGTGGCAATCATCACTCCAGACATGTTGCCCACGACATGGGAAGAGGTTGTATACCGTTTGGATGTGTGCCGTGCCACAAACAGGCACACATTGAAATCTACTAAAGGGTAAAAATCTTGATAAATTTACCTTTAAGTACATACATATAACATTAACCTAATTTTATGATTGAATTAAAAAATTTTGCTTCAAAACCCCAGAGTTCTTTTATGGACAACCTTTACATTATATTCACATCGTCATATCATATACATTATACTCTCATTGTTTTATATTCTCATTGGAAACACCTGTGCACATAACTTTTACAATTCTAGCCTATCAAGAAGTGAGTGAAAAACTGCAAAATTCCATCTTTATGTACCAAGTTAAATAAAATAAGTGCAGCATTCCTGGACTAAATTTTTAAATGATTTAAAAAAAAATTGTATGAAAATTAAAATAAAAAATAGATAAACCATATTTATTTATATTTTTCTATAATTACACGGGACCATCTGCAAAATGCACGCTTAAAATAACGACAATAATAATAATCAAAATAAAAAATTGCTTTATTGACAATTTCATTTATTTACCAAGGTGGCTAAAGATAATATATTTTTCTTCTTTTAAAAGAGATATTTTGCATTCTGTAAAATTTAAAGGACTTGCAAAACTTTAATGTTTAACTGACAATTATTTAAAATTAAAGTAAATAAATAAATAAAAGATTCAAAATTGTAATAAAACTAAAATCTTAATCAACTATCCAAACATGAAATGGTGTAACAATAAATGGTTCATATTTTCTGGTACACCCTAACTGTTCTCTAAAATAAATAATACTTCTTCTATTGCTAATAATAGTAATAAAATCAATTCATTTATTGCAACGTTATGTCTAGACATACATACATAGGCATGCGTTGACAATTAATAGCTGCCTAATTATGACACAAACCTAAAATCAGAGCTAACAAAATGCATTGGAAAACACACTTTTCATAAATTAAAAAAAAAATTTAGTTAAAAGCTTGCTTTTTTTTTTTTTTCCCTTGAATGGTTATATTATTTTTACCAGTTAATTTTTCAAGTAATATCTCTCTAATAATATAGGACTTATTTCTAAGCTTAAAAGCAATTGTTTGGACATAAAAAATTGCTAAAATGCAGTTTGTTTCTTTTAAAACTGTAATATTAATCACTAGAAGTTAGTACTTTAGCATATGTCTCTCGATTTGGATTTTTATGATATATCAATGCGATGATATATAAAAAATTTTAAAACTTACAATAAGGTTTTTTTTTTTTTTTTTGTGTTTTATGCATGACAATGGATGAATGGATGCAATTATTGCGATCATTCTCTTTTTTGTTTTATTAAAAGGACACATTTTCTGATGGCCCTACCTAAACTTTCTTAGAATGTGATCATTACCTGTCTGACGATACATATTTTGTTTTGTAAATGATACTTGCACTATATCTTTTTCTTTTTTTCTACAAAATTGCATGAAAATTAGGATACATTATCAGCGACTACTGTTAAAATGGTCAATTCCCACAAATTTTCTTTGAAAATAGTATAAAATTTCCTATTCTTCATATTTTATATATTATTTATTAATAACATTTTAATTACTTAATTTCCATATATTTAACTGAGAATATTATAAAAAACAAATAAAATGTCCTTAAATATTGGACGTTTCTGATTTTAAAATGGTTAAAATAAGTTAAAAGTAAAAATTGAAATTAATTTAATGCCCCATGTCATGCTAATCTACTTGTAATTATATAGGTTTCAATGGATGACAGATGCAGCAGAAATGTTTTTCAATTTCTCTCTAAGCTATCAATGCATTCTTACCCCCCCCCCCCCCCCCAACAAAAAGCACTGTATTTATACCTTCCTATCTATTTACTAAATGAATACAACATTAAAACTTTTTTTGGAATATAAATATTAAAAATCACATTTGAAAACAGTTTTATACTAATTAAAATTTAGTTTTTTGATGAATATTCATTTTTAGCTGAGACAGGATATATTAAATTTGATTCTAGAAAATTTCACTCCACTGATAATATGACAGTGAAGAGCATAACATACAAAATCCTAAACGTTAGCAGCTTGGAAGCTCAGCTCAAAAGCAACCAACCACAGTGAAGGAGCAGAAAGACAAAAACCAAAAAGTGAAACTACTACTATTGGATTCTGACTGGATGCTCGAGATCCTAGCTGCTAAGCTTTAATAATACTATCAACTCCGCAATAACTAGGACATATTTTGGCTCATGCTATTTATCATGATATATAAATTTCTTCATATATTGCAATATATCAAGACCAATAGCAGTGGCAGAATTAAAACACAGACAATACCAATATTATTCAGTAATGAATACAGTGAAATCTGCGGGTTTAAAAAATAACAAGGAACGTAGATAATGTATTTGAATATACTGGGATATTAATGAGAGATAATCATTGGAGGGGGATATTCTGCTTCAAATGAAACAAAGCAGCGAATAAATGCATGGATGGGGCAAAAGAAAGGACCGAAGAAAATATTGCAATATTAGTATAGACTATTTGGTGCTTCTTATCGGGATTTGAAATCGCAGATCGAGAAAAAAAATTTTCTTGTGATATATTAGTAGAGTCAGATCTTAAATATTGTTATTGAGATATATCATCAGAGTCATTGTTATTGAGAATTTGACTGATATATTGGTAAATAATCCAACTCAAACTTCTGTAAATGTGAACTTGAATAATATAATTTTCCACCTGCTTTAATGCATTTAGTTTGAAAATTTTGTTTTAGCAACCAGAACTGAAATATTTTTACATAGCATGGTTATTCTAAATATTTAGAAACTAACACATTATACGTAATATAATGTTAAAAAAATAGAAATAATCATTACAGGAAAAGTTAAAAAAATAGGTAAAATAAAATAGAACACAACATTTTACAATTATAATAATAACATTTAAACTCTTTTTTTAAATAAATTTATTTTTAAAAAGGCATTTATACTTAATGAGAGAAAAGTCAATAAAACAACTGAGATAAATTCGAAACATATATAATAATAAATGAAAAATAATGCACAAGTTTTATATACATGCATTAAATATATATATTAATTGTCGACTATGTTAACAATAAAAATTCAAAATTTTTTACATCTTAATTAAAGTACATAAAACACAAATACATGCAAAGTAATTAAGTTACATAAATAAAATGTGACGTGTGAACAGACATTTGAATAAAACAAATTAAAACTGTGACAAAAAAAAAAAAAAGGAAAAAAACCTTATTAACATAACCATAAAAGTTTCTTTTTAAATCACTGAGAAAGGAATTAAATAAAAATATTTTTTTAGCAATTTAATTCAAATGTTTCCAGAAGACATGCTACTGTAACAAACTAAATGCTGACTGAAAGTTATTGTATTTTCGTTTCACTCAACTTTGAAGCATAAACACTATCTTATTTACATGAAATCTTATTTACAATAATGATACATTCATTTTACTGCAATTAATTTTATGTATATACAGTACGAAGTCTAAAGTTCGGACTTTCCAGTGGCAGTATTCAAGAAAAAAGTGAAAAAACAAACTTGTTGAAACAAAAAAATATCTAGAGCAAAAAAGCTGTATTTCTTAAACTGAATCGTAACTAATGCCTATGTGCAGAACAAAAGAAAAACTTCTTAATGATATACCTAAGTTAATAAAACAGTCCACATTAACTAAAATGTTCAATAGTTAAGAAAGTTACAATTTCTTCTTAAATTGTATGTTCCCTTAAGGCTATTCTCAACTGCTTTGCTCAACAAGTGCAAAATGTTTTGACACATTTACAAGTTAATTTTTAACGGAAAGATATAAAATTGGAAGGCCTGACTATGGAAACGATTTGGAATCGAACTGTACGTTCCAATTTCTGATAAATAAATTACCTATTGAGTTACAAGCAATTTTGATCACTTGACAAAGACGTTTTTCACCCTTCTTTGAGTGGTTATTCTTCTTTCGTGTGGGAATTTGGTTCAAAACGCCCACTTTGATACTATTTTCTGAAAGATCTATTGCATTTGAAAAAAAAAACGGAAAATACAGTTCAATTACATAGTTCTGAACAACAACACACCTGCTATTCATGCATCTCCGAACAAAAATAAATTAAAACTTATGTCATAAAGTTGCCCTTTTGGATTTGAGAACAGCTTAAATAAAGGTTTTTGTTTTACTTTTTATTTTATTATGATTTATTTAATGAAAATGATTGCTTAATTTAGTATTAATAATTGTTATATGCAATTTTTAATATAAGAACGTCATATTTTGCCTTTTTAAGTAGTGGATTTTCTTTTTATTGGAAAAACAATATTTTTGATGACCCAAAGTTTGGAAAAATCTGAAGTTCGGACTTGGTAAAGTCCCAAGGATTCCGAACTTAAGACTTTGTACTGTAATTATTAGTATTTTATTTTTTACAACTCAACACAACTTTTCACATCACATAGATGGAAAAAACATGCTATAATTACTTTTTATCATTTCAATTTCTTCTAACTCAAAGCAGATTTCTATTTCATTAGCATCGTATTAGAAATATAAAAGCTTGACTGCAGTTAGATTTATCTGTTAACAACCTTTAAGCTACACTAAGATGCCAGAAATATAATATCAAAAGTATACATATCAAAATTTACATGCAGTGAATGAAAAATTATAGTACATTGATTGATGATTTCAGATCTATATTTCAAAAATTAGATGTAATCTGATAGATGATTCCTATAAAAATATCTTCAAGAAAGATAGTATTAAATTTTAATAAATGCATGGCATGATAAACAAATATAGATTATAACATTGAAAAAAAAATAGCTGCATCTAAGGAAACCCCAGAATATAATTTACATAAGAAGGGTTTAGTATTACTAAAACAAGTGTTTGTCTTAACTAACCCATAATCTATTGTGAGAGAAAACAACATCTTTGTTATTTATAACAGAATTTTAATTCATTACATGAAATTATGAATACTAAAAAAATAATAATGAATAATAAATAAAAAAACTCTATTTTCTGTATAAATCTTGGTTAAACAGATTTTTAAGATCAAATTAATATATATTTTGTTTAACATTAAATGTTTTCAAAATAGGAGAATGCCGATGCTTGATGAGTTTTAAAAATTTAAAAATATAGGTAAGCAACATGTTTGCATCATTCGGATTATAACTAATTAACGAAAAAATAAAAGTTAATATATAACTACAGCTTTTTAAAAAAATTATAGAGTCACCTGGGTTAATTCCTGGTGACTGAGTTTTTGAGGTAATTCTTTGTCATTTTCCCTTTTGTTATCAAAATAACAATATATCAAACTGCAAAAAATCTGAAAGATACTTTGAACCATTTACTTTGAAATGTATACCTTAATTATTCATTTAGTTGAAATTTTATATTGAAAAAAAATATATATTCAAAACTACAACTCAAATTTTTACAAAACAACATTGACCTTGATTTTTACCCATTTTACAAAGATCTGTGTCATTCTTAAAGTTTTAATTATTTTTATTTCATTTCAACTATGACATATCAGTTTTAAAAGCGCTTATAAAATTTTTCTCTACTATATTCAGTGGCACGTCAGTGTTATTTGGCACTTGTGCGCAAAACTTCAGCTTGCACCTTATAACCCTACTTGAGAAAGTATCGTTTTATAAAACTTATCAGCAAGCACAAATGAAATAGTACTACAAAATATATTAATTATAAGTTTATGTATTTTTTTTTTTAAAAATCAGAAATTAAAAAAAAAAAAATATGTAAAAGAAAAAATACATAAAAGAAGAGTACAGAAGTTAGAAAAAAAAATTATATTATTGTATTAAAAAAAAATCAACAACCATGTTTCAGATTTTATAAGACGACTTTAAGATAATTTACAGCTAAATGGGTAGTTAAAATATTTCCTCTGATAAACAGAAGAGAAAAAATAAATATCATACTATAGTTTTAAAAAAATCAGTAGTTTTATGATTAATATTCACAAGCTCATTATTAGGTTTAGACAACTATTTGAACATGGCACATAAAATACACAAAAACTTGAACCTAAAACTCATCTTTTTTAAGTATATTTTTTGCTGCACACATTAGATCCATTGCTGTAACCCCGGCCTCTTGTACTTATGTCTAAATTACTTTTTTTTTCTTTTTTTCCATCACACAGTTAAAAACAGCGTAGCTGAAATAGTGTCCTCAGAGAAATCTAAAATTGGATAGAATGCTAACAAATACTTAAGTTTTTTCTAAAGTTTCAAGTTAAATTTTTACATTCTGAATTGAAATTTATTAATTTATCACATTCATTTTAAATAATAATAACATTTAAGTGATTAAAAATGATGATTGTGTTGCTGGACGCCTTTATTATTCTGGCACACTGCACAATAGGTCGGCGCGCCCCTGACTATATTAAACACTGTTATATGAGCAAGTCAAACTAAGCCTATATTTGTGGGGTAATTTCTGGGAAGAAAACAGTAAGTGCTCTGAGGATAAGACTCACTATATGACTGGACAATAAGTAGAAATACTATCTCATTGCAAAATGACAAAGTGGTGCTTAAAAATATACATAATGCAATAGAAAAACATAATTATTATGCTGTGTCTTATGATAAAGATCCATACTTAAATTTGCATAAAATTTCTTGAAAAAGGAGCTGGAAACTTCAGTCAGACTAAGCAAGATAGAATCAAAAACATAAACATTCAGTTATATATTTTATGGACTAATATATTAGCAAGGTATTATTAATTCATTCACAGTGGATGAAGAAGTAATAAATACTGCTTATAAATGTTGTAAAAATGTATAAAAATTCTTTGGCTAATTAATGTTTTGTAAAATGTACAAGAGTCTTTTGCACATCAAATTCTAAACAAAGTCTATGCATTATTATTTCACAATTATGAGAACAACAAAAAATTTACAAGATTGATTCTACTTATTTTAATACCCAGTCTTAAAAAAATTAACTAGTATTTACATGATTACATAGCTAGTATTTACATGAAAAAGGATGCTGCCCGATAATTACCCTAGAAGTGACCAAGAATTGCCCTGTTTCCGGGATAAATTAATAGTCACTTAAAAATTATAATTACTTTAATTATAAGTCCTTATATATTTAAGTAAGCATTTTATAATATAGCCATCAGAGGATGCTTATTCCACAAAAAATTTGGGAACAATACCTTAATAATACCTTTATAATAATTGTATGTTTTTGATTTTCGACCAGGAATTATCTCAGGTGGCTCTAAGTATTTTTTAAAGTTTTGTAACATCAAGCCAGATTAACTAATTTAACAAAAGCTGACTTTAAAAAAACTGTTACAAAAGTATGTTTTTTATTTTCAAAATTATGAAAAAGTTTAATAAAAGAGACATTAAAATGTCGATGAATAAAATATATATATATACAATCCAAAATCATACAGCATTTGTATGTACAGTGGAATTACAGGAAAGAAAAAGTTCTATAACAAGTGACAGTGAAATATTCTAATTAGAATTCACTTTCATTGCAATTTTTTAAAGCTTTAGTTGATCTTCTAATTTATACACAACTTGGCCAACTAAGTCCACCACACGAGGCAGAAATAATAACATACAGAATAACCTGCATTAAAAAAAAATTTCATCACATATAAATACCAAATAAAGGAAAGAACATTTTTAACAACTGTATAATCAATCAATAATAATAAAGATAATCATTCAAATTAATTTACATAATCAAAAAATCAGAGGATACTAATAAAATGAAGCGCACACTGGATGTAGGATCCACGCAATTAATGCATTATGGAATAAGTTCACTACTTGATACCCTCCACTGTCATATTTCTCCAGACATTGATGCATAATTCTGTCTAATTAACTCTTTCTGGTCCGATATATATATATATATATATATATATATATACCCACACAACACAGATTCGTCCAATTTTCGCCTAAAGTACGTAATTTGGATGAATGGACGTGTCCATTTGAAGTCTAAAAGTCCTCCGGACTTCACCTAAATTTCGTCAAATTACGTCCAAATGTCACCCCCCTTTACGTCAGAAGTACGTCTTTTGGGCCATGAAATGAGCATAAAATGAACATAAAATGAACGAAATTTGGATCGGCCAAAATTTGTCCATATTACGTTCAAAAAATACCTCCATCCGGACGAAATACACACGAATTTTGGCTGTAATATAGACGTCCAAAATTTGTCCATATTACATCCGAAAACACCAACCACATTTGGACGAAATATAGACCCCTTTTAGCCTTAATATGAATGTGTTTATTGATCCAAAATACGTAGTTTGGACCAAAATGAGACGAATCTGTTATCTCCCCCAGGCAAGGATGACGTTATATTAAAAAACTGAAATAACAAAAACTTTTAATATAAATAATTTTGATAGAAATTTACTTAGAACTTTTTTTCCCAAAATCATATTAAATACTTAAATATTTTAAATTCCCTCATTCATATAAATCAGTAAAAGCATATATATTTTATACATATTGCTAATAAACTTTTTTTAATGATACTTTTAATTTTCTAAGATCTTTAAAGAAAATACATTAATTCCTAAAGTATATGTTATAGCTTGATTTGAAAAACAGAGGCTATACGAGACTTTAATCTGTTACATTCGGCCCAAACACAACTACGTTCTTTCACGAAAAAAGAAGAAAATTTTTAGTAATACAGTTTTTAATTCATAATACAATTAAATGCTACATCAGAATGCTTTAACATAAGCCGTAAATTTTTTAAGCTTAAATGAAAATTTTGCACTACTGGAAAGAAATGAATATAATGGATAATGAATACAAGGACATTTAATCATTTGTTTTGACGTTAAGTACAGCCAAACATTTTCAAGCTTCCACATTTATAATATTAGGATTAGTATACTATGATTACTACATGGAGGTAATAACAAAACTAATCATTAAGATAACACTCTATGAATTCAACAACACTCAATGAAAAGAATAGCGTCCTATTAAAAGAATTATGTTTTGTGCATTACTAGATTCTAGAAATCTATGCATTTCTGCTATTCTTCACATTTTTATTTTATATACTTTTTCTCGTGGAAAAAAAAAATATATATATATTTCTTGGTTTTCTTTTATATTATCATTGGTGATGATAATGCTTCTAAAAAGGTCTTATATTTGCATAGCTGCCAACTGCTACAATTTTTAGCTAGCACTAATTTTTAATGGAAATCTTCGCTTTACTTAACAACATATATCTATAATTAAATCAGATGAAGATTTTTAAAAGAAATTAGTGATGGCTAGAACTCGTAGAATTTTGCCGTTGCATTTTGAAATTTTATTATATTATTCATTAGCATACAATATCGTCAACTGCAAAGTTTTACATTTTGTGAACAATGGATTTTTTCTCTTAAATTCTTTGTAAAATCAGTGTTATTCAACTACTCCACTTTTTTTTTTTTTCACTTGAATTAAAATAGCTCTAACAGGGAATATGATTTTCCTTTTAAGGATCCACTTAAGAATGGAATGCATCAAAGAAATTGAAAATTTTGAGTTTTTCAAATGCTGCTAATTCATGGAAGAAAATGTGATATTCCCTAACAACTTTTATGTATTGTGAATAAAATTTTACACACTGAAATTTGCATTTGTTGCCAGGTGTGCAAAAAAAAATATTTTACATTTTTAATAATAATAACAAACATTATTTTGAAATATCATTAAAGAAATTTAAAATGTAGTACGAGCGTGAACTTTGTTTTTCATAAGCAGACCTACTCCCTACTGCTCCATCATAATATGTAAAAAAAAAAATATCCCTAGACTGCAAGATTAACTTTCCATTACTCATGCATGGATTATTAAAAATAGTTCCATTTTATTTATTTTAGTAATTGACTTTTCACTGATTAATGTAAAAATACATACTGTATATTCTGGTATGTAACAATAATTTTTGATAGAAGAAAAATTATCAAAATTTATAGGTGCATATTATGAATCAATTTTAAAAATAAATTATAAAAAATATGATCATAAGAACTAAGATTTTTGATTTAATAAACATGCAATTTATGTTTAAAAAATGTTGCTATTAGAGTATATGAAAAATAATAGTATTGTACTTTAAAATAATTTAAATCTTATTTTTCACTATGTATCTCATGAAAGTTTTTGCGAACAATCTGCACAACATATGGCAATTATAATAAAAAATACAAAAATTAAATCTAAAAGTATATGTATGTGTTACATGCCAGAATACAATATGAGTAAGAGTACAAAATTTAGTATATGATCAAAACTTATTCATTAAAATACTGATTTTTATTTAGGTTATCACCAAACTAAGTCTTAAAAAATTAATCTGTGCTCTTAATTAAATATCATTCAATTAAATATTGAATAATTATTTATAAATGAATTTACATTTTGTACAATTAAATATGTAAATTATCAAATATATTTCAGATTAACCTGATTATTTGTAGTACATTATAAAATAACAAAAACAATACATTCAGTGTATTTAAGTAATGTTTTGAAATCAAAGTTTATTTAAAACATTGCTTAAACATAAAAAATGAAATTTATCAAATATTTTCATGCATAAAATATGGTTAAAAATTATGTACAAACTTTTAGTTTAAAATTATTCAAAATCTTTAGTGAACAGTGTACATATATTATCATTGTTATAAAAGAATATACAATAAAGATGCAAGAAATATTTTCAAAAATGAAGTTTTATTTATTTATTTTCCAATTTGGCTCTTGTTGACAACAATATTTTCCTTTTACAATTCATATATAAAATATATTTTTCTCAGAAAGGCAAAAAGGGTGCTATATTTCATTACTATAAAGTAGGCAGGATGATCCTGCAGAAACTGTTTGGGGAAAACTCTGTTCTACGTTAATGCTTCTCAGACTTATTTTCAGTATATTTAACAGACAGCAGCTTCAAAGCCTATAAATAAAAAGAATAATAATTCATTAAATAGCACATATCAATAATTCATAACGTTAGATGCAAATTAAAAATAATTTTAGTTTTAATTTTTGCTTACAGATAGATAGCATCATCAGACATCTTGTATTATTTCATAATAAAATGAAGTTTTTTCATCCAGCTTTGAATGATATAAAAAAAACCTTTATATATTTTTAAAAATTACTAGCCGGTGTTTAATTTAATCTATTTATCAAATTTTTATTATTATTTTTTAAACAAACAACTACTGATGCAATGTTTACAAAATATATAAAAAAGTACTTTATAATGTTCAATTGTGTCCTTTATTTTGAGTATTTAAAGATCTATATTTATATAAAGTAAGGATAAGAAAAGAAAAATCAAAATTTGGTGCTTTCTCGTTATAGCAGCCTCCTCATTTACAATTATGTCAAGGTAGCAGTTTCAAATTTGCAAAAGATCAACACCAAGCTTATACAGTACAACCTCGATATCTCGAATCTGTGGGGAACTGCAAATAATTCGAGATATAGAGGTTTCGGGTTATCAAGGTTTTGACAAAATTTAATCTCACAAACTGCTTTTTGCTGTAAAAAACAGGATTCATCAAAAACGATGCATAATCTATTAATAATTAACAAATTACACTTCTCAAAGCCTTAATAATTTCAAAATTGTGTTACACACAAACTTGTTTCGATTAAATAATATCCAATTTGTCATTAAGAAACGCAAGCAGCTGTTTCGGAAGAAAAAGTTCTTAATTGAAGTCTGCCGTCTCGCAGAATCTTTTTGCAATCGCACAGTCTCCTCTCACATAGCAATGGTACCAAATGCTGATGTTCTGATATTTTCATTTGATTCAAGAAATCTCTGCAGCAATTAAACTTCCGTCTCAGCTTCTTTCACTGTAATTTTTTCATGCTGTTGTTGATCATGTAAGTCTTTTAATTTCTTCATCAGAAATTTCTGCATTAATACTCGAAACAATCTCCTCATCCGTCATAGTGTCGCATGTTTCAAGCTCATTGTCTACATTCAAGAATTCTTCGAATGAAATCTCAGTGTGACACTCTTTTTTTATCGATTCCCACTGTTCTGGATTCAGTTCTCTTTCTTCAGTTGCTTGCTTAATGGAATCAACTTCCTCAGTTTCACTGAAAGTTACATATTCTAAAATTTCTGCTATTATGAAACAATTTCTTATTGTTGTTTCTGTAACATTTTTCCATGCATAGTGAGCCATTCGCATTGACTGTAAGATGGTGATAGGTGCACTAGAAGGTTTACCTTCACCGATATTATTCAGAAGTTTCTCACAATTTGAGCTCGATAATCAACTTTGAAGCTAAGGATTATCTCCTGGTTGATTGGTTGTCCTGGTTGAAGCTTCGAAATCTTGTTTGGCAGCAAAAATTTAAGTGATATTTTTTAGCGTTAGAAGATTAGAGTGGTCTTTACAATTGTCTATGAATAGGAGAATGCGTATTTTACTTTTAGCCATTGTTTTACGGATTCCTGTCAGCCAATCAGCAAAAATTGCGTTTGCCATACAAGACGTTATATTTGATCTGTACAGCATTAGAAATTACTTAATTTTAGCAAAGCACCTTGGATTTTAGATCGTCCTATCATAAGAGAAGGAAGCTTTCCTTTACCACTTTGATTTGCTGCCAAAAGCACAGCTACACGAAGTTTACTGTTTTCCATGTCAGATTTCTTCACCTTTAAATGCAGCCGTTTTGTTGGGAAAACACTGGTACAATAATACACTTTCATCTGCGTTAAAAACACATCATCTGCTTTATAGTCCTTTAAAAGAAAAGGAAGTTCTGAAAGCCACTCTTCACAGGTAGCTAAAAAACCTGATGCCCTTTCACAGCAAAGTTTCCAAAAAACAATGTTGTCCAGGCCTCTCACTGGTCCATTTTTTGAAAACTAATAATTTTTTAGAAAGAAATTCGTGGAGGGTTTCTGCAACAATTACAAGAAAAACGCACTTCCCGGTAGGTTGCTGCGAAATTTATAAAGAATATTTTTCTTTAAATAAAAGTGGTGTTCAAAAAACAGACTGAGTGGGAGCCCTGTGTTGTCCCTTTTTCAGTTTCAAACGCCTTCCATTCTTACACTTTAAGTTCTTTGTATCAACAAAGCGATAAAAGAATGTGAAACCAGCATTCAGATCAAATTCTACAGCTGACAATAGCCAAAAGTAAAAAGTCGAACTAATTTCTGTGGAAAAAATTTCGACATATCAAGGGTTTTGAAAAATATTTTTCGAGATAAATATGGAAAATACATAAGAATTTTGATGAAAATGCAGGGGAAATTCTTTTTTCGAGATATTGAGGGTTTCGAGATAAGGAGGTTCGAGATATCGAGGTCCGACTGTATATACATCATACAAACATCATGCACAATATGTATAAGCCAAATGCTCATATATGAGCCATATAAGTAATATTTATATCATATATCAGTCATATAGATCATTAAACAAAAACATAATTTACAGAACAAAAAAAAAAAAATTATTTTACACATTGTTTATGCTCGAGAAGGGATAGATACAGCAGATTCGCTCAAATCCGCACAGCTTGGGACCAAAGGTTGTGTAGATTTTAGTATTTTGTGGATTTCTGGTTTGTTTACATTTTTTAGACAATAATTTGAATGTAATAATGCAATCAAATGTATAATGAATGTTTGCAATACAGCAAAATATTAAAATAATTAAGTAATAAACTAAAATAATAAAAAATAAGATAATTTAAAAAATGATTAAATTATTAAAAGTAAAGGTCAAATAAATAGTAATTAATAATGTATAATTAAAATTGCATAATAAAAATGAGATACATTTTCCTTGAATCATTCAATGACACTTCCCTCATAAAGGTACCCTATTAATTAACATCAAAATCAAAAAGTAAGGAAGATTTATTTCAGGTTTGCCAGTGTTAATAACTATAGAAAAAAATTGATTAATACATATATATATTTGATAAAAAGGCTGATTAGCAGTGATATCAACAATATCCTTTTTTTTTTCAGTGATAAATTTATATTTCCTTCATGAAAAACAACGAGTTTAGTCTCATCATATTATCGAGAATTACATATTAAAATACATACGAAATGATATAAAACTAAAAAATCCTGTTACTTTGCCTCTACAGCTTAACTGAAATTTTCATTGTTTACATCTGCGATGATGTGCAGATTTTAGGCGGTTGCAGATTTGAGGGAGTCCTGTATTATAATTTTTCTTCAGCTGCTTCTACAGTTAATGTTAAAGTCTTGCAAAAAATATGTTTAAACCAAATGAATTTTTAAAAATAAAATTCGAACAATAGGATACTTAAACTACCCTAAAAACTTAAATTACAAAGATACATGGAAAATGCAAACCTTTAAAAAAGTTTCAGCTTTATTTCCATTTCATTCGAATGGAATGTAAGTTTTTAGATTAGTTTAAGTATCATATTGTTCGAATTTTATTTTTATTTCTTTAAGATCAATTGGTTTAAACGTATTTGTTGCAAAACTTTAACATTTACTGTAGAAGCAGCTGAAGAAAAATTCTAATATCTATCACTTCTTGGGACTATACAATGCATGAAATGAGGGTTTTTTTTTTTTTGTTTTTTTTTTGTTGTTGTTGTTGTTTTGCAAATTATGTTTTTTTTAATATGTCAAGCTTTATAACTAGTGCAATGCAATTCAGAGGAATTCATTACAAAATTAATAGAGGATGTTATAATTAGGGTTGGATATATAGGGTATTGCATCACAATTTGTGATGTAACTAAAATCCATAATAAAAACAAAAAATTCAAATTTACTTAAATTTGGTTATCCAATTTTCCACTGGTAGTGGTCTCTATGAATGCAAAAGTAAATTGTGTTGCATGTTTGCTGGTTATTTATGCTACTATGAACGGCAATTCTGCGGCATTGAAACATTTCACCGCTGAACTGGGAAGGCCGGTGAGTGAATTAATTTCTTTTCACCAGTCTCTGACAGAGGAGTTAATTAATGGCAATATTAAAGAAAGTTGAAATCTTTTTGAACTGCTTAAAAAAATATATATAAATAAATAAATAAATAAAATAAAATAAATAAATTTATCTTGTAATCAACACCATTACATTTTAAGTTGTCCTATCAGAGCCTAACACCATTTGTCAGTTTACTGGTTCATAAATGTCAGTTATTGAATACTTGCATTATTAATAATTTAAAACCTGAAAAGAGAGACACATCTATAGTATCGTATCATATATAAATAAGGTTTAAGTAATTTGTTTTTATAATAAATATTTAAAGTATTTTTAAAGCATAATTTTTTTTTTTTCGTCGCAAGTAAAGTGTGAAACACTGGTTCATTTTGTGTCAGTTATTGGTTTTTCAAAATGGGGTTGTGTCAGTTACTGAAGTTATTCACCATATTTATGAAAAACATTTATTTTTAATAATACAATATATAATTTTTCAAAATTTTGTCAACAGTAATTTTTAAATGTATCTCTACCACCCATTCCAAAAAAAAAAAAAAAAAGTGTAGAATGGATTTAAAATTTTGTAATAGTGATTTGAACACTAATTTTTAATGTGTCAGTTACTGGGGGTTTCACCCTAAATCAAGTAATAAAGAAATTTAAACAGATTATTAAATAGAACATAAATTTGTTTTTAATACTTTTTCCATTTTAAAATTTTAAACTATGTATGCATATATAACCGAAAGTTATTTTCTTTATTGGAAAAAAAACTTGGTATTCGACTGCCGAATATTTGGTTATTTGGCCAAATCACTATTTGTCCCATCCCTAATTACAAGTTCTTTGATTCATTACTGTTTATTGATTATTTTTAGATAAGGCAGGGAGGGGGGGGAGGGGGGGGGTGGCACATTACAGTTACATAAAATATATTTTTGGAAACCTTTGGCATGCGAATGTGAAAAGGTTTGCCATCCCTGAACTATTATTTATAATTGCATTACATTTAACTATTCACTCTCACAATTTTAAACAATTAATTTTAATATCAACATTTTTATTAGTTTGTGGGCTAAACCTTAAAATTCAGGCACGCTACACCAGCTGAAATCCCAACCCCCAGGCATGTAAAATTGTTTTATGTTTTTAAATTTACGTATCCAAGGACTACATAAAATATTGGCATTAAAATATTATTTAAAAATGGAAATGCTTGCATTTTTTTTTTTTTTTTTTTTTTTTTTTATATATATATATATACTACCTTCCAATATATTTCAATTTAACCTTAAAAAAATATACTGTTTATTCTCCAAACAGAAATTTTTATGAGGTATAAATTATATATGTTTTCCGAAATTGAGATTATACACTGTGCTGTAAGCGGGTGATGCTGCCCGCCACAAAATTGAATAATTTGAATTTAAATAGCCCTTTCTTTAAGTATCTCAATCAAAAAATTTAAACATAATATCACATTAGAATTGATAGTAGATAGATAGATAGACACATTCACACACATATGGTGTTATATAGTAACAGAATATAAGAAAAGAGATTAGAGATAGAAAAAAATAGTTATAAATAGAGTTGTAAATAATAAATAAAATAAAACAAAAGATTTTTTTTTTCACTCATCATTACAGTTGAAGTAAAAAGATTTAATAAGAAACAATAACACAAACCAAAACATTTTATTTCAATTTCTAATCGTTGTTTCTAATATTTACTATGTGGGAAAAAAGTTGCTACTGGCAAAGAAAAAAAAAATTCTGTTAACATAATTTGCACCTGACTAACATAAAAGTACCACATTATTCATTTTTTATGCAAGCTGACAATTGTAAAATCAAATACCCACAGACATATAAATTGAAAATTTTATTTAATAACAGCATTTATGGACTTTAACTGAAAATTTACCTTACTCAAAGTTAAATCATGCTTGAAAAGAGTTGAGTCTTGCTGAGTCCAACTTTTATTCAATCAATAATGATATCTATCTACAAAACAGTTGTTTTTCCAAAGACAAGAAGCTTGTATCTACTGGGAGAAAAAGGCGGAAAAAAAATGAGTGGATCCAGTATAATCTTATTTTAAAGCAATTTTAAAATGCATGAATTTTGCAAATATTGTGATTACTTTAACTCATACACACACACATAAAAAAATAACAACATTAGATTAATTTGTCTAATTCACCATTTTTTCTTCTCTGATCGAGAATCAAGTATTGATCGATTCTCGATTGTCTTGTTCACAAAAGAAATTAGCAATGGATAAATGTGCTGTCCACAACCAATGTTTTATGTGCATTCTACTATAAAAGAACATAAAGCTACTCAGTAATGTAATGATTGTGTTGACTCTAGGCCAATTTGGCAGGGGTCGGCAGCCCTTTATGCACCTAGTGGCCCATTTTAATTATTTTATATCTATTGATTATAAGAAATATTAATTTAATTATTTGGTTGCAGGGAAGTAACGTGAAATATATCAGATGCATGAAACAAAAATCAAGATACTCATCCATAGATTTATCGCATAAAAAAAAAAAAAAACCTTGATAGTTTTGCCAGTACTAAGTCAAAGGGAAAAATTCAGAAATTCACCAACTGTTCATGTAAAAGAAAATCATGAAATTTGTGGATTAGTCGCAAGAAAGATCTGCAAAATTCTGCAAAAATGAAAAAAAAAACTGCGAATTTCACCAATCGGCAAGGTTGCAAAAAACCCACCTACCCAAAAAAACCCGGGTGGGTTTTTTTGGGTAAAACCCACTCTAAAAAACCTAATAAAACCCACGTTAAAGCGGGTTTTATTGGGTTTTTTACAATTCATGATAATATTACTTAATATTCAGTAACTTTTATATTAGTTTTTTAACATTTGTGTTTCAAGAGTTACACTGTCCTATTAAAACTTATTGTGTAGGTGTACTGCCAAATCCAAATCTGACAAAGTCAAAATGAAATAATGTGCTTTTAAAAAAAGTCTTTTTTTTTTTTAAAAGCCTGTTAATATTATGAAAAAAAGAAGCCAAAATCAATATACAGAGCTAATCATAACATTTTCGCATTAGCTAAAAAATGACAAGGTCTTTTATCAAGATTTAACAATATAAAACTTCATAACATAAATTCCCAACTGGATACAAATTTAACTTATTCACTTTTGGCCAGGATTGGCAAAAAAAAAAAAAAAAAAAAAAAAAAAAAAAGGTGGGGGGGGGGGGGGTTAAAAACCCAAATAAACCGGTTTTTGTTTGTTTGTTTGCTTAAACCTGGGGTTTTTTTTTTTTTTTTTGGGGGGGGGGGGGGGGGGAGGGTTAAATATCATTTCCTATTACATATAGATGCATGCTTGTTGATAAAAATAAACAGTGTTGGATATTTTCAAAATATACAATGAAACATAGTTGAAAATATTATAAAGCATTATTTGATTAATAAATAATAAAAGATTAAAGATTTGTTTCAAAAATGTGTTCTTAGTGAGAAATACAGATAAAACGTAAGCTATTAAAGTAACTTGTAAATACGTGGTTATTACATAATATTATATGATGTCAGAAGTAAAAGCTTTTTTCCAGACTTTTACACTGATTTATTTATATTTCAATTAAAATTACTTGCATATTAAATTAATCAATAAAAATATAATAAGATTTCTTATAAAAAATAAGGGACTCCCCCTACCTCCACTTCTTAAAAAAACAAGAAATTGAATAAAACCCTAAAAAACCCAAAAAGCCCAATAAAACTCGAAAAAACCCAATAAAACCCTAAAAATCCCAATAAAACCCAGCTGGGTTGGATTTTTTGCAACCCTGCCAATCGGTCATGAGGAAATAAAAAAAAATGCAAAATTTGACAACTGGTAGAGATAAAATATTGTGAAATTCATCAATTGGTTGCAAAAAAAAAAAAAAGCGAAAATTGTCATTTACTGGTCAGAAAAAATCACGGATTTGCCAGTCGATCCTCAGAAAAAAATTGAAAAATACTTCAGTTGGTTGCTTTAAAATATTGCAAAATTTGCCAATCTGTCACAGGAAAAAAATCATGAAATTCATCAGTCTATCGTTAGAAATATTGAAAAATCAGGGGTCGATCCAGACAAAATTTGGGGGCCTATTTAGGGCCCCTTCACAAAAATAAATTTAATAAAATGGGCCCCTTCACAAAAATAAACTTAATAAAACAGGCCCCTTCACAAAATTCCTTTTAATAAAATAGTATGTAACATACGTACACTATGTAACATTCTTTTTCATAAAAACTGTTTTAAAATGTGTAATTTGTAAATAAAACCACGTCACGAAAAACAAAAACTTTAGCAAAAGTAGGTCAACTTTTCCTTAAAGTAGAAGATATTTTTCACAAAAATAACTTCTACTTTACACAAAATGGGCCCCAAGAATAAAAGTCTGCATCGACCCCTGAAAATTCATCAGTTATTTGTAGAAAAAAAAATGAGAGATTGCTCGATAGGTCGTGGGGAAAATCACAAAATTCGTCAGTTGATCAGGGGGTAAGGGGAGGGATCACAAAATTCAATCGGTCACTGAAAAATATCACAAAATTCTACTGATAAAAGGTAACTTTAAACCAGTTCAATTTTTTTTTTCTTTTTGACGAGCTATAAGAGTGCCTTTTTGAAAACAGTATGGCCTTTTTTAAAAATTACCACCTGATGACATTTTTTTACTAGAATCAACACCAACAGATGCCACCACTTACTCTTGTTATATAATAACAATCATATGTAACTTGATTCATGAATTTAATACTCTTTAGAAAGGGGTTATGAAAATATTGAAATAAATTATCTGCAAAATGCATGAGTGACATAACTTTACTTAATTACTTGATTGCTTATTTAATTACTAATAATGATACCTAATAATGATAATGTTGTTTAAAAAAATATATATATTAAAATTTTCTTTTAATTGCATTAAAGGCTTATAATGCTTCATAACATAATGTTACATTATTACACAAAAATAGAAAATAACAAAATTATGTTATTCAAAAGTAAACATCTATTTTTCTTGATTTAATTTTTTTATACTTTTGGGTTAAACATAATGTCCCCCGAGAATGAATCACCAACCCTGTGGCAGAATGTGTGCGACACCGCGACGAGCGTCGCAGACGTTTTAGGGCTTCTTCAGACTAAAAACATATAATACACAGCGGGAAAGAAAAAAAAAGAGGGGAAAGCGATATTTTTATGAAAAGCCAAACAGAATTCGCTAAGTGAGAACGGGTCTATGGCAGGGACAGTTCGTCTCTGAATTTTCTGAAAATTAAAAAAAAATCGGTTATCGGCCCGAACATTCAGAAATAAAAAAGAAATCCCTGAAAAATATAGTGAATTATGACAACTGATTGCAAAATAAAGCCTTTCTCGTCAATCATTCGCAGAAAAAATCGCCAATTTCGCCAAAGGATTGCTGGGAAAAAAGCAAATTTCGGATTGCGGAAAAAACGCAGATTTCGGCATATGACCGCGGAAAAACACAGAGTGCTGCAAACCACAGCAGGAAAACGTAGATTTTGGCAAAGGATCGCAGTAAAATGTGAATTTCAACAAAGAATCGCAGAAAAATAACAAATTTTGTCAAATGATTGCAAAAAAAAAAAATGCAAATTTCTTCAAAAAATTGCGTAAAAAGGGGCAATTTCATGAAATGCAAATTTCGTTAAATTATCTCAGAAAAATGCAGATTTCATCAAATAATTGCAAAAAAAAAACATGGATATTGTCAAATAATCTCGATTAATTGCTGAATTCGTCAAAGGATCACGTAAAAAATGCAGATTTCGTCAAAGGATCGCAGAAAAACACGAATTTTGAAAAGGATCTAGGAAAAGCACGAATTTCATCAAAGGATTGCGGTAAAACACAAATTTCGTCAAAAAGTTGCAATGAAAACGCAAATTTCGTCATAAAATCGCAGTAAAAACACAAATTACTTCAAATGATCACAGAAAAAATGCACAGTTCGTCAAAGGATCACGGAAAAAAGTGCGAATTTCCTAAAAGACTAATAAAAAATGCCAATTTCATCAAAGAATTGTGTAAAAAATGCAATTTTCATGGAATGATCGCGGAAAGAACGTGAATTTCGTCTAAGGGTCATTAATGCAAATTTAGCTGAAGGATCGTGGGAAAAATGCAAATTTTGCAAAATGATCGCAGAAAAAATGCGAATTTCGTCACAGGATCGCAGAAATCATGCGAATATTGTAAAAAGATTGTGGTAAAAACACGAATTTCGTCAAATGATTGAAGAAAAAATGCGGTTTCGTCAAAATATCACAGAAAAAATATGAAGTTCGCAAAAGTCTCGCATAAAAAATGCCGTCAAAGAATTGCATATAAAACACATTTTGAGAAATGATCACAGAAAGAACGCAAATTTCGTCTAAGGGCCGTTGAAGAAAAGAAAGTTTAGTCGAAGGATCGCAAAAAAAATGCAAATTTTGTAAAATGATCGTGGGAGAAAGCGAATTTTGTCTAAGGAACATTGAAATAATTTGAATTTCATCACAGGACCACGTAAATAAGGTTAATTTCGTCAAAGGATCGCAAAAAAAAAAAAAAAAACACGAATTTCTTCAAAGGATCACGAGAAAACGCAAATTTCTTTAAAAGATCGTGAAAAAAAAGTGAATTTCATAAAAGGATCACAGAAGAAACACAGCGGTCTCTTTAGAAAACAGCTTATACACAAACATCTAGTTTTATTATTATAGATATATTTAATCTGAAATAATACATACTGAACTAACTTTTGAAAAATCAAGTTACCCGAACCCAACCAAACACAGAATTAACCCGACCTGCAACAAAAGTAATTAGCGCTGGGGGAGAATTCCCCCCCCCCCCCCCCTTTCCCTTCTGCTGAAACATTTCTGGAAATATATTATAGGTGAAAACTGGGAAATTGAGTTAGTAGCCAGTGGCCGGTAGACTCAGTTTCATTAGTAGCCACTTTTTAAAGTTAGTGGCCACTATAATGTTTCAAACTTTCTTGACATCTACATAAACTATAATTGTTGTATATATACATATTTTTCTATAAGTCAGAGTTTTATACACACCAATTATTCATGATAAGAACAGGGAAGCAGTCAAAATTCAAGAAAATTACTTTAAAACCACAGAATCTGTTATATTATTTTTTTTAGTTTCTTTGTATTTGATATATATATATACCATCAAAGCAGAATATGCTTATAAATGTGATGTACATCACAAAATATTTCAAATCCTCATTTTCAAGAAAATTCACCATTGAGTCTTAGAAAAAATTGTGAAATTTGCACTCAATGGCTGGAAAAAAAAAAAAAAAGCAAAATTCTTTAATTGTTTATTTAAAAAGATTGTGAAATGACAACTGGTCACATGCAAAACTCGTGCAATTCGTCAGTTCATCATGGAGAACAAATCATGAAATTCTTCAGCCTGTTGTGGGAAAACAAAAAATTCAACAAACAGTTGCAGGAAAAAAATCCACGATTTTCGCCAATCAGTTGCAGATAAAAAACCGTGAAATTTGTCAGTGCACCAAGGAAGAAAACTGTAAAAAAAAACATGATTTTCTCTAATCGATCTCAAAAAAAGCCTCAAAATTTGCCTATGATACAAGGAAAAAAAATCGTGAAATTTGCAAATCGGTCGCGGTTTAAAAAATCGCGAAATTCGTCAATAGATCGTTGGAAGAAACTGCGAAATTCATAGATCAGTAGCAGAAAAAACTCATGATTTTCTCTAAGTGGTCTCAAGAAAAAGCCACAAAAATTTGCCTATTGGTTCAAGAAAAACATTGCGAAATTTAAAAATTGGTCACAGGTTAAAAAAAAAAAAAAATTCATCAGCAGATTGTCAGGAAAAATCAGAAAGTCATTGATCAGTCGTGCACCCCCCCCCCCCTCGAGATTTGGCCGATGAATCGCAAAAAAGCAACGAAGTTTTCCAATCGACTGAAAGAAAATGTTGCGGAATTCACTGATCTGTCGTGGGTAGAATGCAAAATTAGTCGATCATTTGCACTCACAAAAAAAAAATAAAACGTGATTTTTACCAATCGTTTGCAAGAAAAAGCGGAAAAAATTGCTAATCAGTAGAAAGAAACTAGTGTGAAATTCATCAGTGTCTCGTCATAAAAGCTGCAAAATTCGTTGATCAGTAGCAGAGAAAATGTACGATTTTCTAAAATTGGTCGCAAGAAGCTGCTGCAAAATTTGCTTATCGGTACAAGGAAAATTTTTCAAAATTCCCCAATCTGTGATGAAAACGGCCTGTGAAAATCGTCAAAAATTGGAAATTCATCGACCAATCATGGAAAAATCCACAATTTTTGCCAATCGGTCGCAAAAAAACCGACAAAGTTTGCCAATAAGTAGAAAGTAAATATCGCAAAATTTGCCAATCAGTCGCGGCTAAAAAATTGCAAAATCCTTTTGTTGATCTTTTAAACAAATCAGAAAATCGTTGATTCAATCAGTCGCAAGAAAAAGAGAAAAAATTTGCCAATCGATAAAAAGAAAATATAATGAAATTTGAATCAGTCACATGTAAAAAAAAATTGTCAGAAAAATCACAAAATTCTTTGATCAGTCACGAAAAAAACAATGATTGTTTCCAATCTGTAGCAGGAAAAAGTTGAAACATTTGCCAATCAGTTATTGGTAAAAAACATGAAATTCATGGATCAGTTATGTGAAAAAAAATACGATTTTCACCAAACAGTCAAAGAAAAATATCGCAAAATTCACCCACCAGTTGCAGTTAAAAAACGCGAAATTTGTCAGTGAATTGTAGAAAATATCTCGAAATTGTTCAACCAGTTGTGGGGAAAAAAAGTCCCACAATTCGATGATTGGGTCCGAGAAAAAAACGTCAAATCCGCCAGTTGACAGAGGGAAAATTCTGAAATATTGCGAAAATCAATTGATTGTCAGAAAAAACAGTGAAATTCATCATTTGACCACAGTAAAATCACAAAATTTGCCAATAGTTTCTTTCGGTTGAGTATGTCAGCATTTTACAAAATGTATTTTGCATTCCTATAAAAGATGCCATTGCACTTCTTCATGTATTAAGAAAATCTCCCTGCAACTTTCTTTTTTTAAATTCCCACAGAACATTTCTGTTCAGATGAAGTTCGTTGCAGAACATTGCAAAGTATTCTGCTTTAGGGATATATACATTTTTGTATGAAACGACAAACAAAATCTTCACTTTGTGCCCCCCTTCGCCTTTCATTCTGGCACCCGGAGCATATACCCCCCCTCTGCTTCTCTGTACCCCCCTAGTTTCAGCCCTATATAATAAAAATATGATATAAGATGTATAAATGGCATCCAGGAAGTAAATAATATGCATATAATGATACATATGAGACACATTATGAGCATTAGTAGTACTGTTTCTTTTAGGCCATCATTTAAGGGCGCAGCACCCTGCTTATTCTAAAATTGACAAAATGCATCCTGTCCTTTTTAAAAATTGTGAAATGAACCTCCAGTTGTATCTAGAACATACTAGTAAAAATTTTCCTCATACATTTTTCATGCACACAATAATAAAACAATTCATGTTGTTCAGCAAAATAGTTCAGACTTTTTTTTTTAAATTATTAGTATATTAAGTAAATAAGTTCACATTACAATATGATAATGAATGAATAGCATTTGAGTAATGATCTTTCCTTAGAGCACTAGAAAATTTAAAATATAAAAAGTCTGGTGTCTTAGTAAGAACTGGATATCACATAAATTTAAATGTCAAAAAAAGAAGTTGCTATCAAATGGGAAGTTTTTAGAAATTACGTACTTGCAACACATAATATATTAATTGTCAAAGAATTATTTTTTTTTAATATGCCCCTAAATCAATGTAAAATTCGTTTCAACCCAATAAATTTTTATTTACTTTTCATAAAACTGCATTATGACCGAGAAAAATCATGTAAACAAAGCATTCTTATTTACGTAATCAAACGCTGATTTCTCCTATCAAAAAGTCCAGACTAAAGTCAAAACTATTGATAAATTAAATAAATAACAAAACACAGAATCGTGACAGAAATGTTTTATGTAAAGTATGCACACAAACACAATAAATCTAGAAAACAAAGTCAATTTACTTACCAGCATTCACACTCATTTTCACTATTTCGGCATGGCTTTCATTTCCGCGATGAGATAAACAAATCTTCCACACGTTGATTGATTGATGTGGAGCGTAACTCCACAATGTGATATTCTGATAAAAATAAATGCATTAAATTCCTTACTTGTTGAAAACTGTATAAAAAATTAATAAAACAAACAAAAATAAATAATACAAGTTTCGGTCAATTAGGCCTAAGTCTGTATATGCCGCCATTTTAAAGATGGCGGTTGATAGGTTAAGTTTTTGTCCAGATTATGTCCGTACATGGCGAGGTCAGGTTTTTGTCCCGGAATTAACGAAAATTAGATTAGTACTGTTTTCATCCAGTTTAAGTTATTAAAACACAAAATTGGACAAACAGGTGAAGGTTTAGTTTGGGAGTTGACGAAAATTGGATTAGTTGCGTTTTCATCCAATTTATGTTCTTAAACTGATGTCCATATTTTGTAGTTATTTCGTAGTTACGTCTATGTCAAACATTCAACAAATTCTGAACGTATTTTAGCTCGCTGTATACGTCCAAATTACATATATAGACGTATTTCGGAAATGGTGGATGAAAACTGAATATAATCTGGACGTATGTGTTGTGTGGGTATATATATATATATATTTTGTTTTGCTTTTTTTAAATTAATTTTATGTTTAAAAAATTTAATGTAGCTATCCAAATGACATAAATTATGGTTTAGTGAAATTTAACTAATATGTTGTTTACCGACATCTAACGAATATAGTTATTTAGCAAGTAGCCCCTAATTTTACATTTAAAAATGAATCAAACTTGTGTTTGACTTAAAAGTCTGAGCAACACTGCATAGCTCTATTATTATTTATTATTATTATTATTACTAAAAGCTGAAGCATAAAAGAAGTGATAATAGTAAATGTAAAGACATATTATCATTACTACATGTAGATAATAACAAAAATAATTGTAAAAACAAGATGACAGCAAATGGGAACATGTGTCCTCTTATTAGGATGCCAAACCTGAAAGGGCTATTTATGCTGATGAAATGTTCCTGTTTGTAATATCAAAACATGATATTTAAGGCTATTAGTTTATTGATAAAGCAGCACTTATGATATCAACTTCATTGGTCATAAAGATGTACAGAGTGGCCATTTTTAAGTGCTAGTATTTGAAGGTCTCTATAAGCAAAGCTATTTAAAATATTTTTCTTTTTAAGTTTTGGAATTTATACTGTTTAGAGTAGGGGTGCACAACCTTTTTGAGAGAAGGGCCACTTACAAAAATGTTTGGGTTGTCGAGGGCCACATCAATAACACAGACAGATTTCTATATCGGGGGAGTTGGGGGGGGGGGGGGGGGCTAATAACTCTTTATTCTTGAAAAATAATGATTTTTCTATATAAAAAAGAAATAAACAAATGGAAATAAATAATTGTACGCAGGGCTTATTCAGATCTGTATGAATAACCATAAAACACTTTATGAAGACTAACTGTGCTTTCTTGATAAATGGAAAATTTTGACAAAATTAACGAGTTTTTTCCACGAGCGATTGAAGAATTTCGTGATACTTTTGCGATCAATCGACAAAATTTGTAATTTTTTTCCCCATCAATTGTCGAAATTCATGATTTTTTTTTACCGCGACAGAGCGGCAAGTTTGGCGATTTTTTCTCGCGATAAGTTAATGAAACTTGCGATTTTTCCTCTGCCGATCAACGAAAATTGAGTTGTGTTCTGCACCTGAAAAATGTGACGAAATTTGTAATTTTTTCCCGCGGAAACTTCACAAAATTCGCGATTTCTTCTCGCGATAAACTGAAGAAACTCGCAATTTTTCCCACTCACGATCAACGGAATTTGCAATTTTTTCGCACCGCGATTTTTCTGTCAATTAACAAAATTTGAGATTTTTCCCCACCGAATCGACAAAATTTGCGATTTTTCCGCACTTTATCAATGGAATTCGCAATTTTTCGGCAGTCGATCAATGAAATTCGCGATTTTTTACGCCCAATCAATGAAATTCGTGATTCTTAACTAACTGTGACGAAATTTGCGTTTTTTTTTCCGTGATAAATTGACGAAACTCGCGCTTTTTCCGCAGCCGGTTGAAAAAATTCGAGATTTTTTCACACATGACCGAGAAAATTCGCGATTTTTCCAAACGCGATGAACGATATTCGTGATTCTTAACTGACTGACGAATTTTGTAACTTTTTCCCGCGGAAAATTGACGAAATTTGCGATTTTTCTCGCGATAAACTGATGGAATTCGCGATTTTTCCGCAACTAATCAACGAAATTTTCACTTTTTTATCAGCTCATCGAAAAAATTCGCGAGTTTTTCGCACTCGATCAGCGAAATTCGCAATTTTTCCGCTCCCGATCGACGAAATAACCCTCTATGTCGATACATATTCTCAACCGACTGTGTCGAAATTTCTAATTTTTCCCACGCAAATTGACGAAATTAGCGAGTTTCTCTCAATGAACTGACGAAACTCGCAATTTTTCCTCAGCCTATAATAGTCCAGGGGAAATGTACAATTTACCTTGCAAAAAATCGGGTAGAAGATTTATTTTTCTGACTTGTTTATAATGATGCCAACATGGAAAAACCAAGTTTTCCAACAAAATTTCTTAAGGCTAAATTTTCTGTGGCCAAAAAACAACAAAATTTTGGGACTTTTTTTGATTTTTTTTAAATATCTCGATACCTGTTGCCGTAGCATGATTTTTGTCAATTATAATATTAAAGAGGACAAAATTCTCTACAACTTTCAGACTTACAACTTTTTTATACACTGAACAGCAAGCGCAATACGCTGTTTCAAAAATAAGACAATTTTTTCAATTTTCTTAAAAACCGTGAAAACGTAATTCTCCCCTGGTTTTCATATGTTTCCCACGGATTTAATCATGTATGTCAACTTCTAAAAATTGGTAGCAGTAAATTAAATATTATTTGCACACCCACGTCTTTATTTTCATCACAACATACATTTTATATTCAATAAAATTACATAATTTTAAAAATAGGATAGTGTGTAGATGAATAAAACAATTTTCGTATCGACAGTAATTTTAAGTGTGTATAATGTTAATTTCAAAGCATTGTTTAAAAGATTACTTTAGTATTTAATAACTTATTGGTACTATAGTTTCAATTAAGAAAGAATTTTTGTTTAATTTTAATAATTTTGTAATTATAATAATTTTTATAATGCATGCATATTTTTCCAGGAAACAATGTGATAGATATGAAAATTTGTGAAAAACATACTTTATTCCACATATTACACACTTAACATACAATGGTATATTTTATTTACCAATTATTGATAACATATATTTTAATGCTTTATTTTTTAAAGATAGTAAACATTGGATTATACTTCCATATAAAATGGGGGAGAGGAGACACTCAGAAAATAAATATATTTTATGTAAGAAATGCTTTTACCTTATAAAATAGCTACAATAAAAATGACAACAGGTTATTTCACTAACTGATGTTATATATTTATCTCCTGTAAAATTTAAAAATTTTGTCAATAACATATTTGAGATCACTATAAAAATATTTAAAAGATTAGTTTTAATAAATACTGTCAGTTTTTTCCTACTTATATCAATAAATAGAACAAGAGATTATATCACTTTAGCATGCAAAAATATATAAAACTTTAAGATTATTTATTAATTGCTTTAAAGCTTAAACAGAAAAACTTACTTCGATTGTTGAAAAATACACTTTGTGGAATATTCTAATTTTCTGTATTATGCACTGGTTTGAAACTATGTCTGTTTAATGTTCTCAGTGATAGCATTTATCAAATGAAATACCAATTTACTTATGATTGCAGACCATATAAACATTTTTATTTTGGCATTGATCCACTGTCGCATTCAACTCCACTTTTCCTACACAATAATAAAGTAAGGTACGCAATATGACTTAATAAGCTAAATGAAAAAATATATTTTAATAATAATAATTTTTTACAGGCTATTTAACAATATTTTTTTCTCTTTGATGACACTGTTGTAGGATCATTAGCGTCCTGTTTCAAAAGAATATCATTATCCTGAATAAACAAGGTATCTGGATCATGTTCATGCAGAGGTAAGCCTGATACGTCCCATTCATCAGTATTTTCCTGCATTTTCTCTAGTATTGCTATAGTGTCATCGGCCTCCTCATCGTGATCTGGGGAAAATTTAACAACATTTCCGCAATTGATTCCGCAACAATTTTTGCAAATTGATGAGCACTTTATGCCTGTTTCTCGGCATGTACATGCTTTACCGCAACCCTTTTTGCATGAGCAAGAAATTATTTGCAGCAACGATTGAGGCACTGGATCTTTAATTGTCTCAATGGGTATAAGCCTATGATTGATGTTCACCCAGCCCTAATCCTCTGGGGTTTTTTTTTGTTTCGTAACCAGGTTTGGACTTGGTGGTAGCATCGAAGTGAATGAAGTTTTGCTGCATCTTGTGTTGGGGGTAGCCTGGCAAGATTAAATTTCCTTTTTGCTGATGATTTGGATAAAAAGGTCTCGCAGCCAGAAAACTGACCAAAAATAAAAAATAATAAAAACTGTAATCAAAATAGAAAAAGTAAACACTAATACGGTTGGAATTCAACGTCAGCACTTCTAAGCCATCAAAAGAAAAAAAAAATCATTTAAAACTATTAAATTGCAAACGAGAAATTGTAAAAGGAATGCTTCCATAGGTTTAACCTTAGCAATCCAGTTTCTTCGCGTGAGTAGTGAAGTCTTACGCAAAAACATTTGCACGCTCATGTTAAACCTACAAAAGTGTTCTTTTCAGAATTCTTGCTTGAATTTTAATATTTATTTTTTTTTCATATGATACCGAGGTCCATATCTAACAATGTCTTTGTATGACTAATTTAGTCTCATAATTCATATAACTATGACATTAAATGCCTCAATACTACAACTATCATAAAATTTTTGAAAATAAAATCTTCATATACGGAATCCGGTCCTTAAAGAAAAAAATTATATATTTTTAAGAGAAAGAATATGACCAGTTATACCTCCTAAGATAGAAACCTGTTTAAAGCGGAATATATTTCGGTTCGGTTTTCAAGATTTAATGAATCCATATTTGAAAAATCTGATTACGTATTTAATGATTACACACTTAAAATTTTCAAAATCTGGCTACTAGAGATTTATTAAAATAATTAACGAGGGGTGGGGCAAAATATGCATGAATTTTATATATTTTTAAGAGAAAGAATATGACCAGTTATACCTCCTAAGATAGAAACCTGTTTAAAGCGGCAGAATATATTTCGGTTCGGTTTTCAAGGTTTAATGAATCCATATTTGAAAAATCTGATTACGTATTTAATGATTACACACTTAAAATTTTCAAAATTTTCTGGCTATTAGAGATTTATTAAAATAATTAACGAGGGGTGGGGCAAAATATGCATGAATTTTGCCCCCCCCCCCCCCCCCCCCCGAAAGGCTAGTTTTGACCTTCAAACACATAATTTACTGCTACCAATATATAGAAGTTGACATACATGATTAAATCCATGGGAAACATATGAATAATCGGGGGAGAACTACATTTTTCACGGTTTTTAAGAAAATTGAAAAAATTGTCTTACTTTTGAAATGGTGTACTGCGCTTGCTATTGGGTGTATAAAAAAATTGTAAATATGAAAGTTGTAGAGAATTTTGTCCTCTTTAATATTGTAATTGACAAAAATTATGCTACTGCAATGGCTATTGAGAAATTAAAAAAAAATCGAAAAAAGTCCCAAAATTTTGTTGTTTTTCGGCCACAGAAAATTTAGCCTTAAGAAATTTTGTTGGAAAACTTGGTTTTTCCATGTTGGCATCATTATAAACAAGTCAGAAAAATAAATCTTCTACCCGATTTTTTGTAAGGTAACCCTCTTTTTTTGCACATTTCCCCTGGACTATAAAGGAAATTTGAGATTTTTCCACGCATGATCGACAAAAATCGCGATGTTTCCGAACCAGATCAACGAAATTCGTGGTTCTTAACTGACTGACGAAATTTATATTTTTTTCTGGGGAAAATTGACGAATTTAGCAATTTTTCTCTTGTGAGAAACTGACGAAACTCGCGATTTTTCCGCAGACGATCAACGAAATTTGTAATTCTTAACTGACTGACGAAATTTGTAAAATTTATGAAATTGGTGATTTTTTCTCACGATAAACTGACAAAACTCGCAATTTTCCCATAGCATGTTAATGAAATGAAGTTTTTACGCACTCATGTGCACGAATCTAGCGATTTTTCCGCAGCCGATAAACGAAATTTGAGATTTTTCCGCACATGATCGACAAATATCCCGATTTTTCTGAACCCGATGAACGAAATTCGTGATTCTTAACTGACTGACAAGATTTGTAATTTTTTCACCCGGAAAATTGACGAAATTCGAGATTATTTTCGCAATAAACTGACGAAACTTGCGATTTTTCTGCAGCTGATCAAAGAAAATTTGAATTTTTCAACACCTCATCGACAAAATTCGCGATTTTTCCTCAGTCGATTAACGAAATTCGCTATTTTTCCATGCCCGATTTACGAAATTCGCGATTCTTAACTGATTCTGACTACATTTGTAATTTTTTCCGCGACAAATTGACGAAATTAGTGGTTTTTTCTCGCGATAAACTGACGCAACTCGCAATTTTTTTGCATCCAATCAACGAAATATAAGATTTTTCCACTCATGATTGACAAAATTTGCGATTTTTCTAAACCTGATTAACGAAACTCACAATTTTTTCCAGTGGCAAATTTACGGAATTCCCAATTTTTTCCAGCGACAAATTTACGAAATTCCTGATTTTTTCCAACGACATATGGACAAAAATTGCGATTTTTCACAGTTATATATTGACGAAGTTCGCAGGCCACACGTTAACCCATCGCGGGCCACAGGTTGTGCATCCCTAGTTTAGAGCATGCGGAAACAAGTTTTGGAATTTTACAAAAAATATTTTTTTTTAACTTTCTGACAGATTGTATATCATTTAAAAAAAAAAAAAAGCAAAACAGAGAATTTTCTATTAGCAAAATTTTAAAACTTTTTGGCACATAATTCTACCTTGCCTTAAAATCTTAGACAAAAAAAAAAAAAAAAAAAAGCTCTAAAGTATTTTTAGCAAATTGATAGTAATTATAGTGCTATGAAAGAATACCATTGTCTAAGAGATATTAATTTAAAATGAGCTATTTTTGTTAATATCTGTTAATAAAATATCTCGTGCAATCTATCAAAAAATTTTTGAACTAATCATTTTACTGCATAACTTGTTTCCACATATGCTAAACAATATAAAACATCTCTAACATTTAAGAGCAATCTATCGAAAAAAAATTTCAACCAATCATTTTATTGCATAAATCATTTCCACATACTCTAAATAATATAAATACCAAAGCTTTTAAAAATATTCCAAATAGTTTAACTTATAGAGCCCTTCAAACACTCACATCTTAATCATGGCCATTGTGTACATGAAAAATTCAAATGCATAATGTAAATCCTATATTACAGCATTGACTGATCTGGGAGATGTCATACTCTTACATAACTAACATGATGCTATGCAAAATTATGATTAATTCAACTTGTCATGAATCCTGTAATTAATTCAATTAATCTAAGATCAGCAGCAACATGTTGGATCACATTATGCAATATTGTTGCAACTGAGGATGCTATGAACAAGTTAATATTATATATCACATAGGATATGAGCTATCATGTTGAATTAGTTATCACATTAGAGGTACATGCAAGAATCATTAGCTGCATTTCCCAAACTTTTGTACATTTCAATAAAAAGTGCTTAGAAATAATTATAGTTTAATATCCATTATTGTTACAGATCAACTGAAAGCATCCACCTGAACTTCTAACATAGGTATTCTTCAATGAAATGTGAATCTTACAAGGAGAGGGTCTGGGGTTGCTCTCACCGAATGCAATGAACATTTGTGTATCGATAGAGTATAGTTAGTATATAAATATATAAGTGTCGTAATGCACAACCCCCAGGGGGTCTTAAGAAAAAAGTCGAAAAGTTTAAGCTACAGTTCATAATCGGATAAATTTCCTTCTTTGGCAAGAAGTTCTCTAGCACGATCGACAGCATGCTGGATTTGAGTTTTTTCAGCCCGTGTTCAAATCAGACTCAGACTTGTTTTTCAGGACGAAAATTTGTATCAATCATTTTCGAATTGCAATTGAAAAAACATGTATAATAATTGAAATTTACGAAAAATATTAACTAAATGTATGTTTTGTAGCATATAAGTGCTTTTTTAACTATGAAATTTTGCATGTTTAAATGTATAATAAAAAGTTTTTTTAAAAAAAGCATATATATACAGTGAAACCTCCCTGTGCGACCACCTCCATTAAGTGACCACCTCCCTGAACGACCATTTTTTCATGGAATGAAATTTATTTCCATAGGCTCAATACTAATTTTACCTCTATTCAGAGACCATACCAGATGAACTCCCGCCATGAGCGAACAATTTCTTTGAAGAAAATTTGTTTTTTCCTGGTCACTTGAAGAAAGTTTTATTAGAAAAATAATTCCGGAGAGCACATTATTCATCAAACTTCTAAACTAAGATTTTTTTTTTTTTTCCGGTAACATTTAAGTATTTAATCCGCTTTTTGCCTTTTTATGAATTTAACTCTGATGACATATTAAGAATGATGGTCAATAAACCCCCCTGCTCTATTCTGTCGAGAAACTCTCAAAGAAATAGATAAATAAATTAAGCCGTTCGTCATTATTTGTTCTCGTCCAAAAAAAATTACATTTATTTACTGAACTTCGAAAGGACTGGGAAATAAAAGTTATGAAAGACTAGAAAACAGGAATTCTGCTTTTTCAGAATTTAGTGTTGCCCCTGATGAAAAAAATATATGTATATATAAATAGCACAAAACATATTTCAGTTTTAAGACTTAAACCACACACTTTTATTTTATGTAAAATGACGTCATTCGCATCCGCTTAAGAATTCCACATTTACGATCCACTCTTAAACATTTGCAGTAAAGCATGCATAGAATGTCACTATCGCAAAATAATACCCAAATGCAGCAAAAAGATGCCGTTATTAAAGCAACTAGACAAAAAAAAAAGGCTATCTTATGATTCATAGGTCTTCATTTGTTTATAAATATAATTTATAACAGCTCCATGTTTTAAACAGAAATTATTTGTTTATATTTTTTCAAAATAGATTGTATTTTAATTACATTTTCTTTCTGTTGTTATGAGAAAATGACAACAAAAAGATATAATTGCTATTTTTCGTGTTTTTCAACTATTTTCCTTTACTTTCTACAGAAATGGAGTACTTGAATTGCCAAAATTAAACAAATGGTGCTAAAAACTACAAAAAAATTAATATTTCAAAAATAAATGGAGATAAAGTTTTCAAACAAACTGCATTTAAAAGTACTTTTTTTTTCCAATACGACGGTATAAACATTGAAAACGTGTGATGCTTAGAAATTAAAAAAATTGCTATAGAGCATTTAATCGTACAATGAAACATCTGCTTTGTTTATAGCAGGCTTCTGTAAGGTAACGTTATTTTTTGGAGACACAAAATAAGCTGGGAGAAAGAAACAGCATACCGTACCGGGGGCTAATAAAACCGTAAAATCAATGCAAACGTCAATGTATTCATTTTTTAAACTCTGCAATAATTAACTCATATAATTAACTTTTGTTTTGATACTTAATTTTTTATATTTTTTTCCTAATGAGAAAAATAAATTTTAGTAACATTAATTGTTACCTTTTTTCAACTATTAATATCTAGATTTAAACATTACCTCCATTAAGAGACCACCTCTCGGAGCGACCAATTTTTATTGGAACGGAACGTGGTCGTTTTAGGGAGGTTTTATTGTATGTCTATAGACCAGAAATTTTTTGTTGTTATTTAAAATTATTATTGTTATTATTATTGTTATTGTTAAATTATTATTGTTCATTTTTATTTCAATGAATATCCAGCGATGCTGCGGACGCGCTATAGCACATAAATTACGCGAAAAATCGGAGACGGGAAGAAACAAATAGCTCTTATGCGTCCCGTGGGGTCAAAAAATCGCCGGGGGGAAAAAAAAAAAAAAAAAAAAAACGATTTTTGTCAAAGGATCGCGAAAAAAGAGCAAATTTCATCAAAATATCGCGGGAAAAATGCGGTTTTCGTAAAAGGGCCGCGAAAAAATAGCATATTTCCGTCAAGAGATCGCAAAAAAGTAGCGAATTTCGTCAAAAGATCGTCACAAAATAACGAATTTCACCAAAAAATCGCGAAATAAAGTTGATTTTCGTCAAAGGATCTTGAAAAAACTCACATTTCGTCAAAGTATCGAGGACAAAATGCGAATTTCGTCAAAATATCGTGGAAAAAAACGGGAATTTAGTCAAAGCATTCAAAGCACCAAAGAGATGTGCAAACCAAACTTATAGGTAGAACATTCATAAAATATGATTAAATTTTTTTTTTATGAGATTCTTAAAAATACAGCATGTTTTTAGTGTACTTTGATAATGTATTCAGGGGGTGGACCAGTGAAAAATCCGCCCCTTCTTACTGCATTGAAATGTTTTCCACCTTTGGAAAATTTAGGATTTGATGCTTATTAATGATTTAGATGTGAATTTCTCTTCCAAGGAAAATGTCTGATTCCAACACAGATCTATGCTGACAAATAATTCAATGAGAAATGTAATTAAAGCACCCATTCATTCAACAAAAAGTACCCCTTTACTTATCATAAGTATTCTTTTTTTCAGCAAAAATATCTCATTCAATAAAAACGTTTTGCCCCTTTTTAAAAGAAATGTGAACATTAGTGATACTTGTTAGTGGAACTTGGTATCTTCTACTCTCAAATAAGCATTATTTTACAATTAAAATTGTACTTTTAAAAAAGTAAAGAAAATTTCCCTTAATATATTTTTTAAATACCTTTTTTTGAGTGCAAATAATATTGGTTTTAATTCATTATTTAATTATTATTAAAACAATAATTAATGCATTTATTTTATCTTTTCCAAATAATCAAGTTGCATTTATTCCTTTAAAATATGAATTATTATTGATGGTGACCCGCTTTTGTAAAAAAGGGACCCAGGATTTTTCAAGTACAGCAATATCACTGATATCAACAATTTTTAACAGAGAAATAAATTAAAATAAGTGAACAAATGTATTATTTCCATTTTTTTTCCTCATTCAAATACTTCAAATAGTTCATGGTTTATTAAAAATATGCTTCTATATTTTTAATATGATTTTTAAAGTCTGGGATACTAGATTTTTAATTAGAATAAGTATCTACGTAGTAATTTCTTTCGGAAATCAATTTTTTTTCTTGTTTAATATTTTTATATAATGCAGCTGAATTATATAAATACAATTTCAAGTGTGAATCTTTGCATGTTTATATATTTAATGAAAAGTAAAGATAAAATAAATTAATAATAATAACAAACTAAAAAAAAAAGTCAATTAGAACTTTTATAGACCATAAAATTAAGCTAATTTTAAAATTTATTTACTGTTATTTACATAAAAAGGCTATTATTTTTCACAGTGGAATAAATGTATCGTTTTTTACCAACTCTCTTTTTAACTTTTGAATTTTTTAAATCTTGTATTCTTATGACTATAGTTAGAATAACTGTCTTTGTGATTAAAAATAAGTTCTAAAAAGATATTGAATTGCTGAAAATAGTTATTACGTAGGTAATAATTACAAAACCAAAAATCCAAAATAAAAAAAAGTCATATTAAGAATTTTAAAAAGGGTATTAAAAAAATCATCAAATATTAGAAATACTTTAATATAGAAACAAAATTAAAATAATATAATTATTCGTGCATTTATATCATGTGTTTTAATTTATTCCACTGTGAAAAAAAGTCCTTCCGGCCAGTGCCGGGAGGAAGACGTAGCTTTCATATTCCTTATTTTAAAAAAGCCAACTTATATTATTCAAACACACAAAGCTCAATTAAGTGGAAACCGAATGTAGGAGATTCAATTTTAATTTTTATCAATACTAAATCATTATGAATTAGAATTTCGCGAAATTAGTCAGCTTTATCCAAACTGCTTTTATTTAAAGTAACTTATATTTGGCTGCTAAATTCGGCGATTTCTTAAAGTGCCTGCCATTTTAAGACAACATGGTGGATGAGGCTAACCAGTGAACTTGGTCGAGACCTTAGTAATTGCTGTGCACATGCTCACTCGCATCGGAATCGGTTGATATATACGAGTGCTGCAGGCAATCAGATTTTTCAAAATGTCACTCACGTTAAAAATTGAAACTGCTATATCTGGACCATTTTTTAAGGTAAAGACAAACAAAAAATGCTCCTGAATCCTTATATCAATGTCAAATACTTAAGAAAGAAACCTTTTTCAATTTCTAATTTTTTTGCACCTCACTTTAAATATAATTTTTTTTAATTTAATGGCCGCCATTTTGAAACAAGATGGCTGATGAAGCTGGCCAGTGAACTTGGTCGAGATATTGATGTATACTATCAACATGCCTTCTTCCATCGAAATAGGCTAATACGTGTGGTATCGCGGAACAAATACAAGATCGTTTCAATGTGTTAGCCATGATCGAAATTCAAAGTGCTATAATTCAACCACTTTTTAAGATATAAACAAAAGAACAAATTTTCAGAAACAAAAACTGCTCCAAAATTTTTGTATCAAGGCCAAACACACAAAAAAAAATCTTTTTCATTTTCCAATTTTTTAATACCTCATTTTAAATTTTAAATTACATTTTTTTTAAAATGGCAACCCTTTTGAAACAAGATGGCGAATGAAGCTGACCAACGAACTCGGTCGAGACATTGGTATGTACTATGTACAGACCAAGTTACATTCAAATCGGTTCATAAATACACCTGTCATCGCGTGACAAAAATCAGGTCGTTTTAAAATGTCAGCCACAATAGAAATTCAAAATGTTATAACTCAGCCATTTTTTTAGATATAGATGAAACAAAACCTGTTCCGGAATCTTTGTATTAAGGTCAAACACATACGAAAAAAAAATCTTTTTAATTTTCTAATTTTTTGGTATCTCATTTTAAATTTAATTTTTTTTAATTTTTTTAAATGGCCGCCATTTTGAAACAAGATGGCGGATGAAGCTGGCCAACGAACTCGGTTGAGTTATTTGTATGTACTATGTACACACCAAGTTACATCCAAATCGGTTCATAAATACGTCTGTTATCACGTGGCAAAAATCAGGGCGTTTCAAAATGTCAGCCACGCTAGAAATTCAAAATGCTATAACTCAACCATTTTTTAAGATATAGACGAAACAAAAACTGCTCCTGAATCTTTTTATCAAGGTCAAACACATAAGAAAAAAATATTTTTTCAATTTTCAATTTTTTGGTACCACATTTCATATTTAAATTTTTCTTAAAATTTTAAATGGCCGCCATTTTAAAACAAAATGGCGGATGAAGCTGGCCAACGAACTCAGTCGAGACATTGGTCTGTACTATGTATAAACGAAGTTACATCCAAATCGGTTCATAAATACGCCTTTTATCACGTGACAAAATTCAGGACGTTTCAAAATGTCAGCTTCGCTAGAAATTCAAAATGCTATAACTCAGCCATTTTTTAAGATATAGACGAAACAAAAACTGCTACGGAGTCTTTGTATAAAGGTCAAATACATAAGAAAAAAATATGTTTCCATTTTCAATTTTTTGGTACCACATTTCAAATTTAAAGTTTTTTAAAAAAATTTAAATGGCCGCCATTTTGAAACAAAATGGCGGATGAAGCTGGCCAACGAACTCGGTCGAGACATTGGTATGTACTATGGACACACCGAATTACATCCAAATCGGTTCATAAATACGAGAGTTACAGTGTGACATAGGTCAGATATATATATATATATATATATATATATATATATATTGATATATATATATATATATATATATCAATTTTGAACGGAGGTTGGTTTCGGGGTCTGGGGGTCATGATCGATGAAAATATACCAAAAATTTTTTTAATCGCTTTCCTCCGAACGGCTGCAATAGGTAGCTTTTTGTAAAGAAAGCTACCTAATAGTAGCTTATTCATTGAAATAACTGTAAATGATTTTAAATAAGAACAAAACATTTGTGGTCTATAGACATAATTTTTTTTTCTACTTTTCATTATACATTTAAACATGCAAAATTTCATAGTTAAAAAAGCACTTATATGCTACAAAACATACATTTAATTCATATTTTTCATAAATTTCAATTATTGTACAGATTTTTTCAATTGCAGTTCGAAAATGATTGATAAAAATTTCCGTCCTGAAAAAGAAGTCTGAGTCGGATTTGAACATGGGCCGAAAAAACTCAAATCCAGTGCGCTGCCGATCACACTACTGAAATGCTTGCCAAAGAGGGAAATTTATCCAATTATGAGCTCTAGCTTAAATTTTGCGACTTATTTTCTCAAGACCGCCTGGGGGTTGTGCTTTATGACGCTCATATATTTATATACTAACTATACTCTGATGATACACAAATGTTCATCGCATTTGGTGAGACCAACCTCGGACCCTCTCCTTGTTAGTCCTTGACTCTAATTAGCAACATTATCATCTTTTTTTTTTCCTAATTTTCTAACGTATTAATAATGGTAAAATGAGAATGCCAATATGCCTTGCAAGTAACAAGATATTCATTCCATGTTTCCACAGTATAGCAACTTGTCTTTATTAAATTATTTTTTTTAATATATTTATTTACACAGCTGCAAATCGTCTGGGTTTTTATTTTTGTTGTTGTTATTGTTTTTTTTTTTGCTGTTTTTGAGGGAAAGTACTTGTTTACTTTTCTGTCAATCTCCTTCTTCTGCCAATAGACATTTCCTATGTTACATAATATCAATAATACACAGGTGTCACATACTCATAACATTTCTCGGTTTCATGTAACTCCTAATTTTAATAAGCTAATTTGTAAAGGTTTCATACAGATCTGTGTATGCAATCATTCTCTTGTTCTTAAGTCCAACTGTTTTTTATGCCATTTAATCGATGTTTTTCTTTTCTTTTCTTTTCTTACCAGTTGTAAATTAACTTTGATGAAGTCACAAATGAAATTTTGGAGCTGTCAAATCAAGCTTCTTTTCTTAATTGATGTATTCACTTGCCACATTTTTTCACACTGCAACATAACCATTGTTTATCAGTTTGTGATAAAAGTATATTTTTTTTATGAGAGGTTTTTTTTTTCCTTGTATTTTCTGTCTCTAAAAAATCAGTTAACTTAAGACAGTTTTTTTAATGAACTATATATCTACAAAACAAATAAAAATTGAATATGTATATTGCATTTGATGTACAGTACCATAGTTGACACCATTAAATGTGCTTATCCATTATTGGTACTAAATCTCATCATTAGGCGATAGATTTTGTTTACCTTAAACAGTTGATGCAAAAAAAAAAAAAAAAAAAAAAAACTATAACTTTTTTTCTCTTTTCTTTTACATAAGTCAAATAAATGCATCTTGAAATTACCTTTTTAATTAATAAAAAAAATCAAATAGAAACAAAACTAAATTCACTAAAAAATATTTCTGTTCAAAATATGTTCATTTTGTCTAAAAGTAAAAAAAAAAAAAAAGCTGGCAATAATAGTACTTATTACGTGCTTTTTAAGCAGCATTAAAATACCCAATCATCAAAGTACGACACACCAACTAGCATATAAAAAAGGTGTATCCATATTAAAGTTCAGGAATAATTAAAGTATGCATTGTAAGCCTTATATATTTTCAAAATGATTCTTAACTTTGTCACATTTACTAATAGTTAAATCTGAGTTAAATACCAAGCAATTGTGATTGGGAATACTGGAATTACATACAACTATCAATCTAGCATCTCTCTATTCTAAAAAAAAGTAACTACCGCTGTCACCGCCGCCGCCGGTTTTGATTTTTTTGTGACCGGAGGCCTTTTTTCGTTAATATTAACAAAAATAATGCATACAAAAATATGAAAATCGGTGGTTATATGCAGAAATGTTTGATAAACACGCTGATGCAGACAGTTTTCAAATCAAAGAATTATTTTAAGAGTTATTTAATGCTAAAGTTGGACAAAATCGTTCCACTAAAAAAGTTTTATAGCAGCAAAAACTATACATGGCAGTGTAATCATTTTTAGATCATTTTATGCATTAGAATTTGCCGGAGTGCAGATTGCATTAATTTTTTTATTTTGACTCATTTTTTCAGGTTTTATTTCTATTTTAAATTCAAATTTTCAGCATTTCTAGAGATATTTTTTACAGATTTCAGAAAATTGTACTAATTTAAACTGTTGCCAACTGTATAAAAAGCGCAAGCAATAATGTTTGCTTCAAATTAAAAATTTATTTACACGTGACTATTATAAACAGGAAAAAAACTTTCAAATTAGAATTAAATAATTACGTATAAAAAGCAGGAACTTATTAAAAATTACGTCATAAAAAGTATACACGTGAATTTTAAAAGAGAAAGGATATTGTAAAATAATAAATTCATTAACATGCGTTAGAAGTCTTAGGAGAAATTACGTCATATTTACGTCACATTATAGTTATTACATAAAATGAACACAAAATAATATTGCAAAAAAGTTTAAATTTAGAAATTGCGCTAGACATTTATTTGATATTTTGAGAATTAATCTAAAATGTCTCATTTAAAAGAACTTTCTTTTCGCTTTGTTAAAATATACCAGGAGACAAAGACTCTCTTTATTTAATTCCTTTTATATTAGCTTATTTTGAAATGTTGTTACACGTGTATACGTCATCAAGTTATTTTTATTTCGACATTTTATTTGGTGTTTTTATTAATGTTGTACGAATTTATTTGTTCTTTCGTTATTTAAAATAAAAATTATATCAATTTGTATAATTTGGCGAGTGGTTTGGCGATTTATATAATTTGGCGAAATTGGTCGACAGGATAATCAAGTAGTACCGCAGCGGATTTGGCGTTAAAATTCCCCAATCAAAGAGAAATGAATAGAAATTCGTTTATAGGGAGATCGCCACTGTTTTTTAAATTATAATTCAATCTTTCGAAATCTTTTTAAAGCCGATCAAATTAGCGTGCATTTAGAGTCTGTGGTGTGTGGACGGGGGTTGGCGAGCGTAGCTCGTAGGGGGCCGAGCCCCCTAGTATTTATCAAAACACAAGTGATTTCAGCAACAATGTAACATGTTTGGCAGAAAAATTATCTTTGTTTTAAAACTGCTGCTTAGTCAAACAATACATGTTGAACTATGTCAGTTGTTGAGGATCTCAACTGCAAAAGAGTAATCAACAAAAAGAAAAAAGTAGCATAAAAAGAGGAGTTGTTTCACTTAACAGAATATTTATTATTTGCACCGTATTGACATTGTGAAAGGCAGATTTTCAGAAGTACGAATTAGTGATAAGTTTTTTTGCATATAACAATCTGTGAATGACAGTACTCTAGCAGCATATTTAATGTTAAGTTTGCTTTAACTTATCAAAATAAATTCTGCTGAAATTGATACTTGTCTAATCATTTTCTTGTGCCTGGATCATTACACAAGGCTTGTTGTTTGTAAATTGTATTGGACAGGAAGGCGACCTCAAAAAGGGCTAAGTCATTGAAGATCAACAAAATTCATGCATTATATGAAAGAGAATGTTGTCTGTTATGCTAAACAGTTGGTCTGTCAAGTGCAATCTGTCCAAATACCACAACAGACTGAACCAAATTTTGACTTATACTATATCTTATCTCCCATAGTGTTTAAATCTTAAACATTGATACTTTGAAAATCGTATGAAGAATCTTTTGATTAATAATGTAACAATCAATAAATATTTGATGCCGTTTCATGAAATATATTATTCTGTGGTTGTTATTATTATTTTTTCAAATACACAAATACTTCTGGTTCTTTTGTGTTCTGAGTGATAACTCCAAGTGTCCAAGTCAACATTTTTTACCATTGGACTCAGTAAGTAACAACAGCAAAAAAAAAATTATTTGTATTATTGAAATTCTATAACTGGCACTTAATTTTTGCAAACTCTGTTATTCAACTTCATCTCTTAAGTTACTTTTTTTTAAAAAAAATTCTTTAAGAATAATCCCCCCCAATTGAGAAATTTTTCTTTCACAAAGTGACAAAATCTTAAAGATCATTGTATTTTGTTAATAACAGCTGTTAATAATCTGCCTTTTTTAAATGAAAATATTTTATGCTAAACATTGAAAATTATTTATCTATTTTATTTTTTCTGATTTTGTATGTTTTAAAGATAAATCTTTAGAGTTCCAGACATGTTCATCAGCAAATGCTAATTTTAATTTTACATGCATAGAAACATGACCTAGACTCATTAAGTCTCATGTTGACTGGTGAGATGAAGTGTTAAAAGTAGAAATTACTTCTATCAATAATTTAAAATACTTAAACTACAAAAAAAGAGAAAATATTATATTAAATTTGTTATTAAAAAAAAATTTTTTTTTTGACAAAAAAAAAAAAAAAACAATTGGTTTAAATCGTGCCAACCCTGACACTAAGATACATTATGCAATGGTAAAAAAGCTGTTATTTGTCTTTTGTTGATGGCAATGAGTTCTTTGTGACAATAAAAGTAATGACAATTTTCATGAATTGGCTAACATTAAGAAAACTAATCAAGGTATCGATTTGAAAATTTCAGAGCAAATATAGAAATTATTTTTAAATAAAAAAAAACAATTTTTTTTTTTATCCATCAGTAATTTGACGTAATTTTTACAAAAACTGATGCCGACAATACGAAAATTCAGAAAAAGAAACCAGACAGGGGCAGGAATCAATAATATAATAGTCCAAGTTATATGACTGTCATAAACAACTACAGGCTGATTACTTCACTTTTCATATGCAAGGTGGCCATTTTAAATCAAAATTATTTTTTTGAATAATGCTACATAAAAGTTGCCATGATTGCAAAGAGTTGATGATAATTTTAAGTTAGCCAGGAGCAAATCGCGCCAATAGCATTTTTTAACTTGCCAGCAGCAGCATTTTTTATTTTTCGCATGGTAAATTAAAACAATGTTTTATTTTTCACATGGCAAATTAAAACAATACTTTGATGTTGAAATTGAATGTCTCAGTTAGTGGTATTATTTTTTTCCTTTTTTCTTTTCTTTTCTTAAAAAAAAAAGGAAGAAGTGACAGTCATGCATTTTAAATGTTTTAGTTTTAAATGAAGGTTATGTTTTTTAAATAAAATGAGTGAAAGGATTATATTTAAATGAAATTATTGAAATATGAAAAAATGTGCCAGGAACAATGTTTGGCAATTTATCACCTGTGCCTGGTTAACATAAAAATACAGAGTTCCAACAATACAGGTTTCTCCATCAGAATCTCCTGATTTGGCAAAGGATTCAGCAAGTAAATTAAATTATCAATAAAAGTAACATGATACAATACCTGTCATACATTTAGGGGAGGCCAAGCAGGATGCCAGGGTTGACTAGTTTAATATATATGTTTAACATTTGGCAGAATGGGATTTCTTGTGGTATCATGACAGAGGTGGCATTACATTAAGAAAGAATTCCAAAATTACTGTATGAACTGATGATGCAATCAGATTTAATTTTTTTTAAATTTCTGCATAGTAAAAGATAAATTAAAATATAAAGATAGTATAACATGCTTTTGTGCAATATAATTTTATTGGTTAAATATTATCGAAGACATATAATGATAATTTCACTTATGGTAAAAATTTTATCTCTTTGTGTGTAAATTAAAATCGTGTAACTAAAATTAAGAAAACTTTGTACTTTTATGCAAAACTAGATGGCTGCCTAGTGCATCAAAATATTAGGAGGAGTAAAATGGAAGAGAAATTTTAATTAAACAGCCATGGTAGTAATAGGGTGGAGGCATCATTCCTAATTCTTGTCTAGGGCAGTAAAACATCCAAGTATGGCCTGTTAAAATTGATTGGAAGATATGAATAAGTGTTATTTTAATATTTGTACTATTATTATGAAAAAAATATCGACCTCTTTTAATAATATTCAGATCCGAAATTCTTTGCTTATGTGTTCTATGTATTCTTTGCCTAGCATAATCACATGGACATGTCAATATAAGTTGACTTTTGGAATCCTGGATCCTTTGGATACACACAAGTGGAACAGCTTGGGTCATTATTTTTAATAAAAAGGCAAATTCACTATAGATAATATAAGGTATACCTAAGATTATTTATTCAAATTTTCATTCTTTTCACAGGAAAAGTAAGCGCCCTAAGAAATGCATCACAATTTATGCATAATTTATATTTTGCAATGTATTTGCAATATCAATAAATAAATATATAAAGACTTCTTTAATGTTTGTCATTATAAAAAATTATAAATATGCCCATCATTAACAACAAGCTTCAAAGTGAAATTAGATGTGGCAACATACACTACTGATTTTACTTTAAACGCATTTATCTTTGCTTCTAAATATTACAAAATTTCAATCTTTACTCCATTCAATAGAGCAAAAAATGTACTTTTAAATAAAGTTTGACTGAAAACTAACTTAATTTTTCTTTTAAGCATGTATTTTTTAATTATTAACAACTAATGCAGTAGTAAACATTTGTTTGGTACAAAGTAATATAATGTTTCTTATTATATATAAATATATATATATATATATATATATAGGGTGATTGAAAACTTATCGTTCAAATTTCGTGGGGAGGTTGGAAATACGTCAGAAAACTGATTTCACATAGGAAAGTATGTCCGCAAACAGTGGCATCAACTTATATGGGCCCACCCATTAATTTGATCTCTCCGGCTACCTAGTTTCAATTGATGTAATTAGTCTTTAATTTTTTTACTTAATTAATCGCTGAAATTAGATTTGGTTTTATTAACGTTTTCAAAATAATTTTGTTTGAAAAATAGTGAAGACATCAATTAAACTTAATGGAACACGAAAGCTCCTTCAGCAGATGTATAGTTAAAGTTCTCACAAAAACAAATTCCCTGCCCATTTTGCAATCTGTTTTGATGTCTTGAATTGATAAAGCAGATAGGTGACTAAAATGTATGCTTTTCTTGACATTTATTTTGCACTTTCAATAGTTAGTAATTCCAATGTTATTTAAAACAAATATTAATGTATTTATAAGGAAGAACTTATAAGAATATAATTTAATAAACTTATTAATTAAATTATAATTAAATTACAATAATTTAAAAATTTGCTTAGAAAAAACAATTTAATTTCTAATTATCATCTTTAGTCATTCACTCTTCCCCTCTCTCTCTCCACACACATACCCTACACCAGGGATGGCGAACCTACAGCACACGTGCCCGACTTGGCACACAAATTAATTATAGGTAGTAATCAGTTTTTAAACCAAATTAACTTTTATCTAAATTTCCCATAACTAAAATGTTGTTTACGATACATGCACAATCAAAAATATATATATATATATATATATATATATATATTTTTTTTTTTTTTTTTTTTTTTTTTTCCCCCACGAATTATTGCACTATAAATTTCAGTTTAGACATTGTGAAGGGTCATTTTCTTGAAATCCATTCAACCCATATGCTTTTAAAGCCATTTTGCTAGTTTATAAAATTTTAAGGGCTTCAAATTTTCAATTTAATTTTCCATAATAGTTCAAATAATAAAACGCCCAATGGACTCACTTTAAAAAAAAAAAAATTTTTTTTTATAAATTATAATTGCAGATTTGAATATGATTGCCTACATTGATTTTAGACACCATACAATAACTTAGGAGTCATATTTAACAAGTAAGAAATATTTTAATAAAAGTTCTGTAAAATTTAGTTCTTTATTAAATTATATTTTAGAATGTTCTTAGCACGTTTGAATATCGGTAAACAATTTTTCTGCGATTTTTGGCACGGGCATGCAAAAAGGTTCGCCGTCCCTGCCCTACACGCTAAGGTAAAAAAATCTATGTGTTATTTTACTCAAAAAGTTTTGAGCCCACAAAATATTTTTAAAAATTTGCCCCTACTGTCTGTAAACGTCATCTACATGAACCTACAAGAATCAGAAGAAACAAAATTAAACGAGAAGTTTCCAGGTGTCAGATAATGAAGGCATTGAATATAGGTCATTAACGAGATTTTTGAAGTTTTTAAAGATTGTAAAAGGCTTTGTGGAAGTCCAAATGAGAAGTGGAAATATTAGAAGAAATAGTACTACCTTTAGGAAAGTCAAAACAATGATTGGGATGCAATAGAAGGTTGGGTACACACAGCGCCCTCTACATACGCATGCTTACATACTTTCCTATGTAAAATCGGTTTCCTGACATATTCCCTACCTCCCCAAGAAATCTGAATGATAAGTTTTGAATCAGCCTGTATATATATATAAAGAGAGAGAGAGCTAAACACAGTTTTGGGTAAAAATAATGTAACTTTCTTCTTTATAATCTAGTTTTACATTAAAAAGAAAGCTATTTCTACATTAAAATTCTACATCCTCCTATGGTTATTTCTACATTAAAATGAAGAAAATAGCATTTGACATATCAAAAATAAATATAGTTGGATGCTTTGCAGTTAAACAGGACATTAACAGAAGAAAAGGCTTTTCTTACCAGACCGACTAAGACTGTAATTATTGTAATTTTCAGATTTTTAAGACACATTGAACGGGCAAGGCTTCTACTTGTTTTCTTAAATGTAACTGACTATATGATGAATAAAAATAAAAACATATATAAAAACAAATATAGAATATTTACATATAAGTAGAATGAAATTATTATGTGAAAAAATAGATTTTTCATAAATAATATAGTAATACAGTAGAACCTGATTATCCGAAGTAATTGGGATCAACCCTCTTTCGAAAAATCGAAATTTTCGGATAATCGAGAATGCTTCAATTTTAAGACAAGGAGAAATATATGCGCAATTTTTTATTAATGTAACAAGTGCTTAATAAAAATAACGCAATAGAAAAATAGAAACAAGAATAAACTACCTGAATTTTAATTTTGAAATTAAGTACCTTTCACAAGGGTTTGAAACAAGGTGTGGTTTGTCGCTGTTTCGATTGCCTGCTTTGAAGCTCTATCATGAAGTTTTTTAATACTATTAGTACACCAGTATCACAGTCTTTCTGTTGTTCCAGCCATGCCAAATCTTTTTCAAAACATAAAAGGGATTTTGCACACAAGGCATGCGATAGTAAAGAAAAAAAAAAGCTTTAAAAATGGATTTTGGTTAATCGAGAGTTTCAGTTAAAAGAGTTTCGGATAAAAGAAGTTCTACTGTATTAATAAAAATACTAAGTTAAAATCAGAAACATTCAGACAGTCTTAAAGAAAATTTTTTAAATATTGGTGGTAAAAACTGCTATCATAATTAATTTTCACTACTTTTTAATACAATTTTATTTATATTGCTCAATTAAATTTAGAGAGTGATTGAAAGTTTGGTTCAATGTGTTTTGATCCAAAAGCAGAGAAATGTTTTATGCACAGCAAGACCGTAGGCAGATCTCATAAGAAATTGACTATAGAAGAGCCCATACCCACAGTGCCTTTGAGTATTTTTTATTCCTGTTATCATTGCTTGGTGATTCAAACAGCAATAATCACAATAAAATACTTAGTAATAACAAAAGCTCTCCATTCTTTGTAATAATAAACAAGAAACAAAGGTCATGCCTCAAGCATAGATTATGAAACACTTTCCAACACTTCTTCAAATCTTTAATAAAATAAGCAAGTAATTATTTTAGAAAACAGATAAAACATTTGAAAAACTGATTTCAACAGTTACCGTCCATAGACAAATACGTGTTCCAATTCTTTTGAACAGCCCTGTATTTCATCGAACAGTCCTGTATTTCATCTGTAGGTTGATATATATACTATACAATGTGAAAATTTAGTTTAGCAACAAAATGCATAACAGGTTGAAATTTCTCTTTCAGCAATTTATACTAATAGATGGAGACATACTTGAATACTTTTGTTCAGCCCTGTAATTTACCTAGTACCTTTATTACATGCTACTATTTAGCTAAAATTTAATTCAAACTAAAACACTCATAAAACTACTAAAATCACATTTTCAGAAATTATCATCCATAGACGACCATGTATACAATTCTTTGCGTACCAGTTCAGCATACAAATGCATAACTCATTTAAAAACCACCTTTAAGTAATTTACGCTCATACTCAGTAATCTTTATGAATTCTTTTGTGTAGCCCTGTATATCAACTAGAGCATTAAAACACGCCATATAGTTTGCATAAATACAGTGAAACTTAAAAGCACATATCATAATTAAAAATGCATGTCCTGCCATCATAGCTATTATACAGTACTTCGCATAGAACATACTATCTGAAATATTTTGTGTGTCCCTGTAAATGCTATTATACATGAAATAACCTCAACAACGTATATAAATTTCATCATATATGAAATAGTTTAACATATTTAAAGTATGCTGCAAACAATTCTCCCCACCCCTACATCATTATGTAACGGAATTCTTTTGTGTGTCCCTGCAAATGAATAATAACTATTCTTTGCACCACATATTCTACATAATGCATATTTTAGTGCATTTCATAAATGCATATCAATTTTATTGCATTTGAAAGCACGTAACATCATTAAAAATCATTTGAAACGATTTTTTCCCATTGACCATAATCTAACGGAATACCTTTGGCTGTCCCTGTAAATGAATTAAACATGCTACAAACTTCATTTGAAATAGGGAACGTGCTCTGGTAAACGTCAATAACATCCAAAAATTTCAGGGCAATCCAAGTATATTTGCGAGAGTAAGAATGCAGACAGACAGCCATACGGATAGACAAACCAAAATCATAAACACTTTTCAACTTTCTTAGAAAGTGTTCAAAATAAAACAAGATGAGCATGACTAAAATATATGTATGGACTGGACATGTTATCTTTATTACAACTTATTAAATGGATTATTTTATAAGTTGTAATGGATCTGAATGCCAAACAATCTGTAAAAATTTATTAATAATTCTTTCATTTATAATCGTCTTGACATGTGGATTTGTTTCTACAAGAAGAAATAATATAAATTTTTCAAAGAAGGCTTATATATAACTTTATAAAAAAATTTATGTTGTGATCAAGTAATACAAAACACACACACACGTTTATATATATATATATATATATATATATATAAATAACCATTAATTAAACATAACCTACCACCGTCAATGATTATGAATTAAAGCTGTAAGTATAAAAAAAAAATAATAATAATAATTTATTGTAAGAATTATTATGGAAGAAAAAGAAAAAAGTGGACACCGACAAAAAATGGAAAAGCTTATATATTGAATTACGTTGTCAAGGGCACAGAATTCAATGATATAAGCAAAATGGTTATTTTCTGTGAGAAAAATAAGCTAAAGCTAAAAATTATTTTCCCCTGTGCCCAAACAACCATTAAAATCAAGTGAATTGATTAAAAATGAAAGCAGAATAGAAACAAATAATATGAAATGGAAGAATCAATAAAACGTATTTAAATATTTATAGGATATAAAATATAAATAATAAACACCATACCGATTAATATTTCAGTATTTTACAAATAACCACGCGCACATGTCTACCAGAATATCATAAAGATTAAGGTGAATAAAACAGTTAAGAAATCACAGTAATTGATACCAAAGGATGCAGTTAATACATTTTGAAATAAAATTTGAAATACCTTGTTAAATACATTTAATATAATATAAAATAAATAGATAGTAATTACATTATTTAAAATGCACTATTAAATTAATTAATAACTGTTTAACAATATCGTCAAAATTTAGCTAAAAATACCCCCTGGTGTATTAAATTATAACTGAAATGGAGCAAGAAAAATTAAAATTTAGAGCTATCTTAAAGAGACAAGTTTTGGTGCTGCCATCAAGTATTACTTATTTATATATATATATATATATTCTCTCAGGGACCACGCTAAGAAATTAAGACTATTAGCCAAACTTGAAAATCATTAGCCAAATTTATCTATTATTAGCCAAAAGTATATTATGCATATATTATATTATGTATACATAACCATGATATATATATATTACATATAGATATGTATCATATACATAATTATTATCATTAGCCCTTTCAAGCCTGAAGTAGGTTTATTAAATATATTATGTATAAGTAGCTTTTGTAGGTTTTTTTTTTTTTTTTTTCGCGATCTTTTTACGAAAGTTGCGGTTTTTTCGTGATCTTTTGACAAAAATTCTCATTTTTTCTGCACTTCTTTGACGAAATTTGCGTTTTTCTCTCGATCCTTTGTCGAAATTCATGACTTTTCTGCAAACGATTGACAAAATTAATTTTTTTCGCCGACCATTTGTCGAAATCCGCGATATTTTTTATGTCTGAATTTTCAGATTGATGATCGATTTTTTTAAATTTTCGGAAATGAATGCCTTAAATTTTCTAAAAATTCGGAACAGAATCACCCCTAATTGGCTGGCTGAGAAGAAGAGAAGGAATATAGACTGAAAATGCGGACTCGCGCTAAAAACGGAAATTCATTTACATTGCAAAACATAATTACAACAACAAAAGAGTCTCAAAAAAATCATTCGCCAGCTTTTTCGCCATAATAATTTTTTCTCGCCAATTTCCCGATGTATTCGCATTTGGCGAATAGGCGAATGGTTAGCTTGGCCCTTTTGTGGTTGATAGAAGGAATGAGAAAATAGTGTAGCATTTTGATTTCTGTCACAAGCTCTATTCTGAGCCACTTCTCTGTGTTACACACGTGCAATTTTGAATACTTGGCAAAATTTACAGTTTTTTTCTCACTAAGAAAGAAAGGTTTACTTTTTACAATTTCATCCCTATAAAAGATCTTTGAAAAGAAGTTTGAGCCAATGGTTCTTGTAAATGTCATAAGTTTTTTTGTGTAAATATGTACTTTAAAATTTAAAACAACTAAAATGTTGATATATTATCAAATGCAATCATGCATTTTAATGAATTAGAAAATGTAAATGTATAAACCAGGTTTTAAGAAAAACAAATTAATGTTGACAGTTCTTTTCTAAAAGTTTAAGTGGCTTACTTTTATGTAACAACACAAATGATGTTTATTCAGATTAAAATACATAATTTAATTTAATACTGCATTTTTTCTTTAATATAGACGATTGAAATAAATTAAAATGCTGAGATTTGAAAACTGAAAACCTAAAATAACTTTTGATATTTACACATTAAAAATAATTTTCCAAACTTCAACAGAACTTAATGACATGGATGTTTTCAGCCACTATATGAAAATAATTTATGGTTTATAAGCATTGTGTGAGATGATATTGATTTCTTTTCATACATTGCAGTTCTGGTTTAATTTATTTTGACAAATAAATTATTTTACTGTTAAAAATTCACTGATAGATCTTTAAATAATTTTCCAATGCCCTATTCTCACATTGTGTTACATTAAATAGTGCCATTTCAAAAAATAATTTGTGGTTTATAAACATTGTGTGCAATGACACTGATTTCTTTTCAGCCATCGCAGCTCTGTTTTAATTTATTTTGATGAATAAATCATCTTAAGGGGATGGTGGAGCTTAAAATCCTTAAAAATATTTTTTTTTATTTTTGTAAATTTCAACTTAAATATTATTCAAGGGTACATTATATACATTATGGCATGCATTTATCACAAAAAAATGTAAAAAAAAAAATTATTTTTGAGAAAAAAAATGGAATTTTATGCGTTGTCTTAGAAATCTTCGAAATGCCCCATGCGTCTTCAATATCAATGAAAATCCCCAATATTTTTTATAAAAGTTTGATTTATATATAGAAATAAAATAGAGCATCGAATTTTATATATTCGAATTTAAAAGTAAAAAAAAAAAAAAAAAATTCAAAATTTCAAAATTTTTTCGAAAAAATTTCAAAATTTTTCAAAAAAAAAATTTGTTTTTTAACCTTTAAATTCAAATATATAAAATTCGATGCTCTATTTTATTTCTATATATAAATCAAACTTTTATAAAAAATATTGGGGATTTTCATTGATATGGAACACGCAGGGGGCACTTTGAAAATTTCTAAGACAACGTGTAAAATTCCATTTTTTTCTCCAAAATAAAATTTTTTTTATTTTTTTTTTTGTGTGATAAATGCATGCCGTAATGCATATAATGTACCCTTGAATAATATTTAAGATGAAATTTACAAAAATTAAAAAAAAAAAAAAAACGAAAAAATTTGAAATTTTGAAATTTTTTTTTTTTAAACCTTTAAATTCAAATATGTAAAATTCGATGCTCTATTTTATTTCTATATATAAACAAAACTTTTATAAAAAATATTGGGGATTTTCATTGATATGGAAGACGCATGGGGCATTTCGAAGATTTCTAACACGACGCGTAAAATTCCATTTTTTCTCAAAAATAAATTTTTTTAAAAATTTTTTTGGGATAAATGCATGTTATAATGTATATAATGTACCCTTGAATAATATTTAAGTTGAAATTTACAAAAATAAAAAAAAAATATTTTTAAGGATTTAAAACTCCACCGTCCCCTTAATGTTCAAAATTCACCGACTGACCTTTAAATAATTCTCCAGTGTCTTCAGTCCTCCTAAAAGTCTATACTCTTATAAATCAGTCCAAATTCTCCAGTCCTTTGAACAATTCTCACATCGTGTTAATTAAATGGTGCCGTTTCAAAAAATGGACCATATTTTTATCTAGTTTTATGGGTTTACTGCAGGAGTTTGATACGCTATATGCACTCTACCAGATCTGTATTTATGCATTTCTCTTCTCAATTTTACTTATTTTCTGAAAGAATTTTATATGAATATTTTAAGAATACAAAAATTAGTCACATGCCAGAGATTTTTGGAGATATTATGAAAGAAAATTTGAATGTTTTGTTGCAGCTTTCTGGATATATAATCATCAAAATTCGGAATCCATAACAAACCTTGAGAGATACTGTATGGTTATTAAATTTAATTATAAAATGTATTATGTTTATAGCTAACTAAAAGTAAAAAGTCTTTTAAGGATGGTGAGCTCATTAAGAGATGTGCTGTAAAAATGTTTAAAGATAAGAAGATGGCTAAAAATTTAGAAACAGTTTCCTTGTCTCATCAGACAGTAAGTAAAAGAATTAATGATATGGGTGGTGAAGTTTTAGGTTCTCTTAAGGGCATTTTGGAAAAATGTGAATTTTACTCTCTAGCTCTAGATGAGAGCACAGATATAGCTGACAATAGCCAACTCCTTACCTTTGTCAGAACAATAAACGAAGAAGTTGAAATTCATAAAGAACTGTTGTAAATGAAATCATTTGAAACCAACAAAAAAGGTATTGACATATTAAACGCACTGGATGAAGTAGTTTCTAAATATGGAGGTTTTGTGAAGTGTTCTGGCATTGCAACAAATGGAGCTAAAGCAATGGTTGGTCATAAAACTGGGTTAGTAGGGCTATGTAAAGAAAATGCATTATTATTATTTTCCCCATTGCATTATCCATCAGGAGGCTCTCTCTGTGGAAAAACTAAAAAGGCTCAGGGAGACAATGAAAACTGATGTAAATACTGTAAATTTAATAAGGGGAGGCAATAAAGCCCATAGTCACAGAGCACTTATTGCATTCCTGGAGAATTTGGATGCTGAGTATGGTGACATTTCATTGTACTGTGAAGTGTGCTAGCTGAATGCTGGAAAACACCTGCAACAAGTTTGGGTTGAGGAATGAAATTTTTGCTTTTCTCAGAAATGAGAACATTGGACATGAATATCAAGAAAAACTGCAAGAAATCCAGTTTTTAAATAATCTTGCTTTTCTGACAGATTTAACATCTCATCTAAATTCTTTAAACCTGAACTACAAAGCAAACCAAACATCTCCCATCTTTATGGACATATTCAGCGATTATGAAAAAAAATTGATGTAATGCAAATTGCACTGAAGGCAAATAATACGGCACACTTCCCATCTTGTCAGCAGTTGAAAAATGAAAAAAGTGACACAAATTTTAGTATGTTTCATGAAATAAAAATATAAAAAAAAGAGTTCCAGGATTTTGACTCCCTAAAACCAAAACTTGAACTATTCAACAAGCCCATTGGTATATTGAAGTTAGTGAGCTGCCCTGCGACCTTCAAATGTAAATTTGTGATCTTCAGGCAGACCCATTCTACTGAACTAAAAAATGTGATGTTCCTCGAAAATTTCTGGAAACTGATTTCTAAAGAATATTTTCGTAAACTGCTTAAATTCTCTATGCAAATGTTATTGCTGTTTGGCAATATATATGTGTGCGAAAGTGCTTTTTTTGTCCTCAAACAAATTAAATCAAAAATGAGAAATCGAATTGAAAGTGTTTCATTGGAATCGATCCTCAGACTTTGCCTTACTGAACTTACAGTAGACATTGATAAACTTGTATTAGGAAAGCAGTACCAATCATCACATTGATTTCTTGGCTGTAAAATGAAGTGGTATATTAAATTTCTTTTAATAAAAATTTTTGAATAAAATATGTACTTTGTTTTCTTTCTAGAATGTCTCTGGTACTAAAGTTTGATGGCCCTTGGGTAACTAAAAGTTGCACCACACTGATTTAAATGATCTCTCCCACTAAAATAACCCCTAAGCAAAATTAATTTTTTTTTTAATTTACTTCTTTAATTGTTGTTTTGTTGCAACAATATTTAATCAATCATCTTTTCCTCTCTCCCCCCAAAAAACTGCTTTCCCTTTTGCCAACCCCCCCTCTGGTATCAAACATGTATAATTTAACCTCTAAAACTCTTCAATTTTAAATTTATTTTGTGACCTGTTTAATACACAATAGTAACAAATAAATATACAGGGTGTCCGGTCTCAACGGTGTCCAATGGCTAATTCCTAAACCGTTAGTCATAGACATATAGTTCCAATTACAAAAATGTTTTAAATCAGGTAAAGAAACATTTAAAAAGCGATTTGGGTCAATAAAAACATTTCTTAAAAAATTACGAAATTTAAATTTTTATACGGTCCCCTGGTCCTATAAGTTATATTTAGTAATTTTTTCCTATTACACTGACAAGTAAGATAAAAAAAGTCCCATTCATATAACGCTAAAATTGAGCGAGTTATGAAACTTTAAAAATGCATGACTTATGCCACTTTTCTACTCTGAAAACAAATGAGTTCGGCTTGGCTTTGAGGGATCTTATACCAAGTGTTTAAATTATTCGAAGATCTTACTTCATGTGTATCTGCGCTTTGAAAAAAAAAATCCTACAAGTATTATGATTAAGTCTCAAATTGGTTAAAATAACATATGTTTTATGGTTAAAATAACATATGTTTTATTTTGTCAGGATTTGAGACTGTTTCTCTTATGATTTTTTTTTAACAAAAATGATGTGTTTTTTTTTTTATAGGTTTTTATGTTACTTCAACAATCGTATGTATGTTTTTCCAGTTCAAAATTTGTACTCGAACTTTAATCCACTTTTAAATATCCGATCGAGATTGCATTTTACATACTGGCACAAATCCGATAACAATCTAATATTATAAAGATTTTCGCTGGTTACCATTTATACTTATTTTACAGGATAACACAAAAAATTTCGGATAGATTTCTGCCAAGGAGTTTAAGAAAAAGTTTTAGATAGATAATACAAGACTGTGATTGTTGGGTTTTTTAACTTTTATGTATTTTTTAGCACTGAATCCGAAAATTACCTTAATTTTTAACCATCATGTCAGGATATTTCGCAAATCATAAATTTTCAAATTTAAACAATAACAAAAATTGAATACTATAAAGTAGAGGAGATGGTTGTGTTTTTAACTTTTGATAATTGATTTTTATGCACTTTTTAGCACTGAATCTGAAAATGACCTTCATTTTTAACCATCACGTTAGAATTTTTTTTGCAAATCGCAAATGTGTAAGTTAAAATATAGCGAAAATCTCATACTATAAAACATACGTAAAACATTTTTCATTTTATTTTATTTTATTTTATTAAAAAATGTATTCGATATTTTTGCTTATCCTGGGATTCTTACAGCTAAACAGCTGAGTGGTCCGATGAGATGGGGGAGGAAATTTAATTTTAACATTGAACTTCTTAACTTTGAAATTTATGCAATTTGCGAAAAATCCTGATATGATAGTTAAAAATGAAGGTCAATTTCGGATTCAGCAGTACAGAATATATAAGAATCAATTATCAAAAGCTAAAAAACATGACATAAACCAACTTTTGCAGGCTTGTGCAATCTAATAATATTTTAAAATACGTATCATTTTGTAAAGAGTTGAGGCTGTTAATTTAGAATCATTTTATTTAACAAAAATTCTGTTTTTTCTTTCTTCTTAAATGTTTATTACAAATTGTATATTTTACATTAATATGCCAGAGTGATTAAAGATTTCAAATTTATATTGCAATGTTAATTTTACTCCCAAACATTTTTTATATCTGACGAAATTATATTTCGACTAAATTTGTGAATGACCCCCAATTTGCAGCAAAAAATATGCTCCAACTTTATACAGCTATTACTTGGTCAATTTTAATCGTAGAATAACGGGACATTTTTTTTATTACTTATCAGTGTAAAAGGAAAATTTCACTAAATATAACTTATAGGACCGGGGGGCCGTATAAAAATTTAAATTTCGTAATTTTTTAAGAAATGTTTTTATTGACCCAAATCGCTTTTAAATATTTCTTTACCTGATTTAAAACATTTTTGTAATTGGAACTATATGCCTATGACTAACGGTTTAGGAATTAGCCATTGGACACCGTTGAGAACGGACACCCTGTATAATACATCACCTAAATTATCCCCTCTTCCTAAAATCTCTGCTTTTTCTCCCTCTGCCCCTCCCTTTCATATCATGAACATCCTCCCCCATGCTTTGCATGCAGTTTAATAAAATCTGTAAAATTCTTTACATTTTTTTCCTGTTTGGTTTGTAATTTTGTTGTAAAAATAATATTTAAACAACCACCTAAATTATTTCTCACCCTCCCCTAAAAAAAGTTCTTTTTTTCACCCCCCCCCCCCCCCTCAAACACATACAGTATAAAATCTTTTTTTTTTCTTTCTTTTTTGCTCCATTTAGACATAAAATAGACATGTGATTCAGGGATGAGAACAGCCAAACTGCAAAAAAGAAAATTTTTTACTTTTCTCCCACATATTTAGAAATCTACCCATTTGGGGGAGGGGGCTGGATCCCACAGATCCATTAGATCCCATCCCCCCTGACTAGTTTTCAGGTGTCTATGAGATCCCTATCCTTTTAAACAATAACCAGAAAATGTATTATATAGGTATGACTAAGCGAAAATTTTTCGAAATATTAAAAGAACATAAAGGGATATTAGATTTAATAAATTGACTACTGCTGTCACTAGGCTATATGTAGATAATAAAATTAAAAGCATTGATTTTGGTAGTGCTAGTATATAGCTGTAATTAGAGAGTCAATTGAGATTTTCTCGTGTCAAAATGAAGTTTGTAATGATAACCTGTCATTTAACATCCCCATTATTTGCTTTAATTTATTGAAGCTTACTTAACCCCCCCCCCCCCCCCCACACACACACACACACTCATCTTTTCAGTTTTAGAACTACAGTAGCACTCAAAAGTATTTTGAAAAAGATAATAACTGATTTAATTAAAAAGAATAATAAAATACAAAAATCAATCATTTATTTTATTTAACCATATTTAATGTTTTAGAGAATTTTAATAAATTAACTATCATTTGCAAGAAAATAATGTGAAACCCAAGAAAAATCAATAAAAGTTGTTTTAACACAATAGTTATCAAATATAGTAATAAGTCAGTCAATATTTAGTAGCATATCATCTAGCCTTTATGACAGCCTCACAACGCACAGGCATTGAGTCTATTAACTTTTGTATTCGATCTAAAGAAGTTCAGTCCCACTCATTTTTAAGAGCTTCGTATAAAGCCACCTTATTTGAATAATTTTAGCATTTTACTGTCCGATCTAACCCACAAATACTCTATGGGATCCAAATCCGGACTTTGACTTGGCCATTCTAGAACCTTGACTTTTTTGCGTTTCATAAAATCATTTATGTACTTGGATTTGTGTTTCAGGTCATTATCTATCTTGCTAAACACACCACTAAGCAGGCATGTTTTGTCTAGCAGTAGCATATGAATCTTTAATCTATCAACATACCTGAATCGATCCATATTCCCATCAATTCAAAGTAAGGGTCCAAATCCGTTGCTTGAAAAACAACTCAAAACCATCACATTACCGCCTCCACGTTTGACCATCGGTATTTGGTATTGAACATAATATTTTTTTTTGTTTTTAGGACGTCAAATGCACTTGATTCCATCAGATGACAGTAAATTAAACTTGCTTTCATCGCTCCACAAAACATTAGACCACCCTACACTTGTCCACGATTTATGTCGATTTGCAAATACAAGTCTAGCCTTCCTATTTTTAGAAGATAACAAATGCCTTTTTTTGCTGGTCTTCGGCCATGTAAACAGGTTTAGGCATTATTTGATAGTTGAAACGTGCATGTCTATGCTTTAATTTTCTTTCAATTCATTTTTTATTACTACAGCTGACTTACAGCAATCACTTGTAAATAGCTTTTTTATAATACGGTCAACATTGCAAGTTATTTCTTTCTGACGGACACTTAGAGGCTTATTTTCGATAGCTTTCTGTTTATTAAAAACTTTATTCCATGTACTAACAAGCTGCCGAGACACGTTAAAAGAACGAGCAACTTCTGCTTGCATCCTTCCTTTCTTAAGTGCATTCACTCAGTGCATTTTCTCAGTGCATTTCTTAAGTGCATTTTCTAAAATCACTAGAATATTCTTTGCATTTTGGCATTTAAAAATAATTAAAATAAGTCAATATAAACACTAGTCAAAGCAATAGAGCAATTGGTGTCTTCAACAAATAAATTCAAACTAATTATCAAAATACTTTTGAGTTAAGGAGGAGTTATATATTTTCAGTGGTGCCGAATGTAAACAAACAAGTTGAAACTTGATACCTTTGAATATAACTGCAGTCATATTGTTCTCAATGATAGGTAATATATTTTCTTTTATATTTTTATATTAAATAAAATAAGAGCGAATATAATGTTGTCAAAATACCTTTGAGCGCTACTGTATTTCGTTATTTGTCTCTCGGCCCACTTTTTCTCAGTTAGTGTCCATGCGTGGCACCACTAATAACCTTTACCCACTGGTTTTCTCTCTTTTCCCTCCATCTCTCATCGAGTTGGAAGGTGCGCTTTCGTCAGTGCATCCTTAGTATCCCCTGAGGAAGGCCAAGTGTTTTGGCTGAAACCATTGGGAAGTTTTTAACATCATTTTAGTGTTTAAACGTCAAGGCATATGTTAATTGTCATGTAGATTTAAACATTTTGTATAGTTCCCATTGTAAACAGTTTTAGCAATGTATAAATATTCTGAGCTTTGCTCATTATTCATATAATATTCACAGTGTAAAGTCAAATCTTAAATATTTCTTAATTTAAATTATTGGAGTTAATGACATTGTTAACATGTATTAAAATTTTAATTATTTAGAAAAATAATAGGAATTTTGATCTGAAATAAAGAAAAATGTTATGTGTTTTGTAAGATTTACCTAACAGGATTATGTTAAATTGAGGTTCAGAGGCACAAATTATTTTTTGCTGGAAGACATTGCTGCAAAATTCATTGCTAGAGAACTTGCTTTGCAAATAATTTTCTCCATGGTTTAATAGTTTTGTCATTCATAGAGGAATGAATCAGTTGTGTTTGCTTTGATGGCAGGAAATACTGGACAATCAGCCAGATTTGACTTGAAGGTGTTAGGGGAAACGAAAAAAAAGTTATAATGTAATTACTTATTTATTTGGAGAACTTTAAATATAATTATAAAGTTATTTCAAACTAGGGGGCTCTGCCCCCTGCAAGCTACGCTTGCCAACCCCCCGTTCAGACACCGCAGAATCTAAAAACACGCTAATCTGATGGGTTTTTAAAATATTAGAGAAGATTGAATTATACTGAAAAAAGCTGTGCAGATCTCCCTGTAAACGGTTTTCAATTCAATTCCCTCTGATTGTAAAAATTTAAGGCCGAATCAATTGCTGTTAAGACATCCAATGGTTGTTTTCGTGTTTGATTAAAGAGGATCAGTTAAACATTTGAAAAGAAGCTAAAATAAAATGATTTAAGTGTACAGAGTCTTTGTCTCCCGGTATTTTAACACAATTTCTATAACAATAGCCTAAGTCATATGACTATCATCAACAGTTCTTGGCGGAGCACTTCGCTTTTTATATTCCAGGTGCATTTTGGTACTTTAATGTTAGCCAGGCGCAGGTGATAGGTACGCCAAATATTATTCTACTGCCATCATTTCATCTATATTATAATAGTCCAAGTCATGTAACTACCATAAATAAATACGCTCAGATCTCTTCGCTTTTCATATGAAAGTTTGGGCCAGATATCATATACGGCCCCATATTGGTGCGATTTTTTTCCGACGCTAATTTGGTGAAAACATCAACAGCATAAACAACAACATCCGGCTTACCAAATCAAGCAAAATAACGATACTATGGTACCTGTTGCGTATATGACATTGGCGTCAGAAAAAAAAAATCGCACCAATATGGGTCCATATATGACATCTGTGCCGAAAGTTTTCCATTTGAATTAAAAAATCAAATTTCTTTTTCGAATAAAACTACATAAAAGTTGCCATAGCCGCAAAGAATTCTTGGTACTGTTACGCTAACCGGGTGCAAATCTCGCCAATAGCTTTTTTTTCAACACGCCAGATAGCATTTTTTTTATTTTTCGAGTGGTAAATTAAAACATTGCTTTGAACTTGAAATTAAATATCATGGTTTGTTACATCGTTTAATATTTGGCCAGATGCCATATACGCACTGGGTTTGGCATAATTTTTTTTTTTTTTTACGAAAATTTGGCGAAAACCTCGTTTTCGATTACTATAGTTACATATGTATTTTTGGTACTACTTAGTTAACCCGTCGACCAAAAATCCATCACCAAACTATAAGATTAAATGCCAATAATGGTTGATTGTAAATGTCACATTCACTTGACTTTAAGCAAGTTACACATCTTTACGTCATCAAGTGATTTTTATTTCAACGTTTTATTTATATATTTATTAATGTTATACTAATTTATTTGTTCTTTCGTTATTTAAAATAAAAATTATGTCAATTTGTATAATCTGCCGTTGGCGAGTAGTTTGGTGATTTATATAATTTGGCGAAATGGGTCAGCGGAATAACTAAGTAGTACCGTATTTTTTAATTATTTTCTATTATTTTTTAAAGAAAATAACCAAAAAAAAAGAATTAACTATAGAACAAAACAATTTATGTAATTAAAAAAAAGAAAATAAAGTAAATAAACATTTATTATCAAATAAACAACAATAGCTGGGTTACTATGTCAACCAAAACTATGGCACCAAAATGCCATTTTGGTGCCAATTAGGTATCCCGGTGCGTATATGACATCTGTGCCTAATATTTTTCTTTTCGACTTGTTTAACAAGAAGAATGAAGTAAAAGCCATTTATTTTAAAGGTTTCAACTTTAAATGAAAGTTTTGTATTAAATAAAATGATAATGAAATACAAATTGAATTCTGAATAAAAGTAACATGATGCATTTCTTAGCATACATTTAAGGGAGGCCAAACTCGTCGCCAAATTAATTTAAAATAACCTTTTCTAAAATGTGAAAAAAAATATCTGTTATGATTAAAATTTGAGTTGCCATCATTAGAAAAAAGTATTTAAAATTAGAAAAAAATTCTAATACCAGTTTTGAGATCTGTGGATCAATACGGATTTTTGGTGTTAATTTCATCGCCAAGTATTCCATATTTTAGGAGAAATCGCTGTGAAACGTAATCAGTTATTTAATCAGTCGATTCATACTTCCGTTTCATAAATTCGTTTCATTAGGATTTTATTGCTAGGGGATAGTACCCGGGCTTCCCGGGTTAAAGAACATAGGTGAAAACATTTTTTTTAATTGAAAACTAATATTTTTTTTTTATATGCAATAATTTTTTTAGCTTGCCCACTTACATTAAAAAAGCATTTTTCATATAAAAATCAGAATTATACAATCAAATAAATTTTTTAAATTTATCAAAAGCGATATTTTCTTATTAGCCGCATGCTAAGAGTTATTTGACAAAGATTTTGCTACTTTTTTTTGCAGCCTTTTATAGTCTGATAATTTCGGAGCTTGCACATGTCTGTTAAATTTGTGTTTTATTTATATTATCTTATTTATTTATTCATAGGGAAGTTTATTTTAATGGATATTAGCCGTAAGAAAATGATGAACTCTTTATTTTGTGTTAAAGGCAAACGGATTAATATTTCGTAATCAAGCTCCGCGCGATATAGATAAATTGAAAAATATTTCATGCTTTGAAATTGTTTCTAAAACCATAGGCAATCAGTAAACTGAGATGAACTTTGCAAAGAAATTCCATTTGAAAAAAAAAAAAATCCTATTTGGTGATCTAAAAATTTAAATTGTATGATTACAAATATGTTAGATTTGTGTTTTTTCATTATTATTCTTTTATTTGTTTAAAAAAGAAGTGTTAATCTCGTTAATTTGTCTTTCACAAATATATTAGATTGGTGGTATTTTTAATTGTATTCTTTTATTTGTTTATGATAGAAGTATTAATTTCGTTATGCAAAAATAGTCAGAAACAAATACTGAATAATGTTTGTTGCTTTATGTGCAAAATGTTTATTATTATTATGTATTGAAACCGGCACGTGATCAGATAAACTTAAAAAAAAATCATGCTTAAAAATTATTTTAGAAAACATAATAAATCATTCAATTAAGATATAGTTTTAAAACAAATTACATTTGAAAGTAAATTTTTTCTTTATGCAACAAAAATTGAAAATATGATGGTCAGAAGATTAAAAAATTGCAGTAGCGAAAATTCCAAGAACGAAATTTGATCGTGAAGTGTTGCCATTCACAAAATGACGTCAGCATTACGCACAGATACGTTTGTTCTTTATAATATAGATAGATACTTAATCAGTAAAATATAATGAAGATCAGTTATTAGGATGTGGTTATCAATTGAGGCTCTTATGTTTCGTATTCCGGAATGAAAAACAGCAATTTTCACCTTCTCAAAATTTGCATATGCACTTCTCATATTCATATTCATCATTTAAAAAAAAAAATAGTATTTTGTTTGAACACACGCAGAAGGAAATACAATATAGAAAATTCATGAGGAAAAATGCGTGTTTTCAAAAGCAGTATGTCATTTTCCGTTATTATGCCCCTAATGTGATATTATGCTCCTATGGGATTTTGTGCCACTAAACCCTATACAACAATTTTTATCAACAGTTTTGGATTTTTATCAGAAAATGGCATGAATAAGGATAAAAATACCTCAATATTTCTCTCTTGTCTGCAAAAATTAAAGCTATCTTATTTTCACCATTTTGAAGAAATTTCATAAAATGCTTTTAAAATTAAAATATGAAAGTGGGGGTATTTAAATAAAAACAGATAGTGCGATCACATCTAAAAATGAACGGCTTTCAGTTAAATATATATATATATTAGTAAAATTGGTTCAGCAGAAAGATCAGGACAGATAACTAAAAAACACACTTGTGTTTTAAATATATAATTATATAAAATTAGGAAAAATTAAATTAAGCAAATTATGTCATTTTGATAAAATTATAGTAGAAGAATAGAAAAAAAGTCCTTCCGGCCAGTGCCGGGAGGAAGACGTAGCTTTCATATTCCTTATTTTAAAAAAGCCAACTTATATTATTCAAACACACAAAGCTCAATTTAGTGGAAACCGAATATAGGAGATTCAATACTAATTTTTATCAATACTAAATCATTATGAATGAGAATTTCGCGAAATTAGTCAGCTTTATCCAAGCTGCTTTTATTTAAAGTAACTTATATTTGGCTGCCAAATTCGGCGATTTCTTAAAGTTCCTGCCATTTTAAGACAACATGGTGGATGAGGCTAACCAGTGAACTTGGTCGAGACCTTAGTAATTGCTGTGCACATGCTCACTCACATCGGAATCGGTTGATATATACGAGTGCTGTCGCAGGCAAAAAATAAGATTTTTCAAAATGTCACCCACATTAGAAATTGAAACTGCTATATCTGAGCCATTTTTTAAGATAAAGACAAACAAAAAATGCTCGTGAATGCTTATATTAAGGCCAAATACTTAAGAAAGAAACCTTTTTCAATTTCTAATTTTTTTGCACCTCACTTTAAATATATATATATTTTTTAATTTAATGGTTGCCATTTTGAAACAAGATGGCTGATGAAGCTGGCCAGCGAACTTGGTTGAGATATTGATGTATACTATCCACATGCCTTCTTCCATCGAAATAGGCAAATATGTGTGTTATCGCGTGACAAATACAAGATCGTTTCAAATTGTTAGCCATGCTAGAAATTTAAAGTGCTATAATTCAACTATTTTTTAAGATATAAACAAAAGAACAAATTTTCAGAAACAAAAACTGCTCCAGAATCTTTGTATCAAGGCCAAACACACAAAATTTTTTTTTTCATTTTCCAATTTTTTAATACTTCATTTTAAATTTTAAATTACTTTTTTTTTAAATGGCAGCCCTTTTGAAACAAGATGGCGAATGAAGCTGGCCAACGAACTCGGTCGAGACATTGGTATGTACTATGTACAGACCAAGTTACATCGAAATCGGTTCATAAATACGCCTGTTATCGCGTGACAAAAATCAGGTCGTTTTAAAATGTCAGTCACAATAGAAATTCAAAATGCTATAACTCAGCCATTGTTTTAGATATAGACGAAACAAAACCTGTTCCGGAATCTCTGTATTAAGGTCAAACACATACGAAGAAAATCTTTTTCATTTTCCAATTTTTTGGTATCTTATTTTAAATTTTAAATTTTGTAAATTTTTTTAAATGGCCGCCATTTTGAAACAAGATGGTGGATGAAGCTGGCCAACAAACTTGGTCGAGACATTGGTGTGTACTATGTACACACCGAATTACATCCAAATCGGTTCATAAATACATCTGTTATCACGTAACAAAAATCAGGACGCTTCAAAATGTCAGCCACGCTAGAAATTCAAAATGCTATAACTCAGCCATTTTTTAAGATATAGACGAAACAAAAACTGCTCCCGAATCTTTTTATCAAGGTCAAACACATAAGAAAAAATATTTTTTTAATTTTCAATTTTTTGGTACCACATTTCAAATTTAAATTTTTCTTAAAAATTTAAATGGCTGCCATTTTTAAACAAGATGGCGGATGATGCTGGCCAACGAACTCGATCGAGACATTGGTATGTACTATGTATAAACGAAGTTACATCCAAATCGGTTCAAAAATACGCCTTTTATCGCGTGACAAAATTCAGGACGTTTCAAAATGTCAGCCACGCTAGAAATTCAAAATGCTATAACTCATAACATTTTTTAAGATACAGACGAAACAAAAACTGCTCCGGAGTCTTTGTATAAAGGTCAAATACGTAACAAAATAATATTTTTCCATTTTTAATTTTTTGGTACCACATTTCAAATTTTAAATTTTTAAAAAAATTTTAAATGACCGCCATTTTGTTTCAAAATGGCGGATGAAGCTGGCCAACGAACTCGGTCGAGACATTGGTGTGTACTATGTACACACCGAATTACATCCAAATCGGTTCATAAATACGAGAGTTACAGTGTGACATAGGTCAGATATATATATATATATATGGATATATATATATATATATATATATATATCAATTTTGAACGGAGGGTGGTTTCGGGGTCTGGGGGTCATGATCGATGAAAATATACCAAAATTTTTTGAAATTGCTTTCCTCTGAATGGCTGCAATAGGTAGCTTTTTGTAATGAAAGCTACCTAAAAGAAATAAAGAATAAAGAACAGCACCTAAATAGCACCTAATAGCAGAAACCTAAAGAATAGCAAAAATTTTATTGTTCGAGATAATTTTGGACAAAAAATTCAGGAACATGATATTATTTTAAATCTCGAATTATTTGTTTGTTTGTCTAACTCGGCGAAGCAAATCCTACCAGGCGAGCATCATCAATTTCTCTAATATGAATTGCTATGATTTGCATGTCACCTCTCTTTTATAAAGACACTCTAAATTTTTGTAAAACAGTGCGTTTTATCAATGTGTAATTTCGATTACATTATTTTCAAAAGTGAAGCATTTTCACCTCTGAAGAATTTCAAAGCAGCTGGGCTGCCAAAAAATGACGCACTTCTACAAAACATAATTCAAGTTTAAGAATTAAAATACGCGTTTTTTTATAAAATGACGTCATTTGCATACGCTAAAGCAGTTCACTTTTACAATCCCATCTTAAACTTCGTCTATAGAAAAGTATGTATATGACATCATTATCCCGGAATAAAAGACAATATTCTTGACCTAGCCCATATTTTAATTTCAACTTTTTTTCAGGTTTTATGAGAAAATGGCAACAAAAAGATACAGTATCTCGTATTTTCGACTATTTTCCATTTACATTCAATAGAAATGGAGTACTTTTGTTGCCACAATTAGAAAAATGGTATTAAAAACTACAAAAAAATTAATATCTCAAAAATAAATTGAGATACAGCTTTCAAACAAATTGCATTTAAAAGAGCATTTTTTTCCTTATACGACGGTGTAAAAATTTAAAATGTGCAATGTTTAAAAGTTTAAAATTTTTCAGTAGAGAAAATTGCAAAACCAAAATTTTACTTTAAATTTCAAAGTGTTGCCACTCACAAAATGACGTATGCGTTACGCACAGATATGTTTGTCCTTTATAATATATATAGGGTAGATATAGTTGTTATAATAAATAAAATTTAAATGGTCATTTAATAGGAAACAAAATGTATATTGCCTTATATGAAAGTAGTGTATGAAAGCATATCCCATGGAATTTTGTCTGGCAGCAAGGTGGCCCTTCTTAAATGCTAGAAATCCCAGCAACTTTGGACAGAATTATATCCTTATGTCAGGAGGTGCAGAGTTTTTTTATTATTAGAGACGGGCGATGAATGAACTGTGTTCAGGTAAACAAAAGCAAAATTAATGTCTGTAGTTTGAAGTGAGAGTTTTCCTAAGAGAGAGATACATTAGAAGACAAGATCCTGCTTTTTGGGAGAATTGGGAAAATCAAAGATCCGTGAAATCTTTATCCAAATACCCATCTCAGAGCCAGAAGTATTATGTTAGAGGAAGAACACATCTTGTGACTTATGCCCTGGATCTCTTCCGTACAGTGACAAAGAAGAAGCACGTCTTGTGACCTATGCTTTAGTTCTCTTCCTTATAGTGTCAGAGAAGGAGCAGATCTTGTGCCTACATCCTTGTTACATTATAGATTTTTCTGTTATCTTATTTCAAAGCTCATCAGTAAAATGCCAACGAGGGAGCTTCCTGCATAGCCTCCCATATAGTGCTGGAGAGAAAAAGCGCGCCTTGTAGACCGATGCTGTTATTCCTTGAATTCTAACAAATGACGGGGCCTAGATAATGCCTTAACTCCTAAACTGTTCAAAGTTTAATGTTTTTCATAGCCTCAAATTTCAGGAGAATGTAACAGTGAGATTTTTCCGGTAAGTTCGATTTGTTAATTATTTTTTGAAGGATTTCTTCTTTCTAAACAGACTTTCCTGAATACCCGCACTACAACTTCAAAACTTAATTTTTATGTACTGGTTTAGAACCTCTGATATGTTTCTATTATTTTATTTCAAGATACTCATTTGTTGATAAAACTTCCTAGTTAATTTGTCCTTTGAGGATGTTTTGTTTATTGATAGCTGAAGTTGTTAAACTAAATATTGCCTAAGTTCATTTAAATGTCACTTATATTACTATTTGGAAGTTTGTTTTAACATTCTTAATGTAATAAAATTTCTAAAATTTTCACCTTTACATAATAGTATTTATTCTTTATTTATTTGTCTGCTTAATTTTAGATAGTAATTGATCATAATTTTATGATAATTTAAATCAAAACATGAATTATTATTATTAGTATTATTATTATTATCTATTGAAAAGGTAATAAAGGGGGACAACTATTTTAAACCTTTAAAAGAATGAATTTAAAGATAAGTCACCTAAGAATTTAATTTGAGTAAACTTCTAAAATTAAGCCTTTAATATCAAATTGCATGTGTGTTAATACAATACATAAAATGATATTAGTAAAATATGCAGTTAAGATCTGAATTTTGCATTAAATGTTTTCCTTATTAAAAATAATATATTTGATAACTAGGGGGCTCTGCCCCCTGCAAGCTACGCTCGCCAACCCCCGTTCAGACACCGCAAAATCTAAAAACAGGCTAATCTGATGGGTTTTAAAAATATTAGAGAAGACTGAATTATATTGAAAAAAGCTGTGCAGATCTCCCTGTAAACGGGTTTCCATTCAATTCCCTTTGATTGCAAAAATTTAAGGGCGAATCAGTTGCTGTTAAGACATCCAATGGTTGTTTTCGTTTTTGATTAAAGAGGATCAGTTAAACATTTGAAAAGTAGCTAAAATAAAATGAATCAAGTATACAGAGTCTTTGTCTCCCGGTATTAGGTAGCTTTCATTAAAAAAGCTACCTACTGCAGCCGTTCGGAGGAAAGCGATTTCAAAAAATTTTGGTATATTTTCCTCAATCATGACCCCCAAACCCCGAAACCACCCTCCGTTCAAAATTGACATATATATATATATGGATTATATATATATATGGATATATATATAGATATATATATGGATATATATATAGATATATATATGGATATCCATATATATATATATATATATATCTGACCTTTGTCACACTGTAACTCTCGTATTTATGAACCGATTTGGATGTAATTCGGTGTGTACATAGCACATACCAATGTCTCGACCGAGTTCGTTGGCCAGCTTCATCTGCCATTTTGTTTCAAAATGGCAGCCATTTAAAATTTTTAAAAAAATTTTAAATTTGAAATGTGGTACGAAAAAATTGAAAATGATAAAATATTTTTTATGTATTTGACCTTTATACAAAGATTCCGGAGCAGTTTTTGTTTCGTCTATATCTTAAAAAATGGCTGAGTTATAGCATTTTGAATTTCTAGCGTGGCTGACATTTTGAAACGTCCTGAATTTTGTCACGCGATAAAAGGCGTATTTATGAACCGATTTGAATGTAACTTCGTTTATACATAGTACATACCAATGTTTCGACCGAGTTCGTTGGCCAGCTTCATCCGCCATCTTGTTTAAAAATGGCGGCCATTTAAATTTTTAAGAAAAATTTAAATTTGAAATGTGGTACCAAAAAATTGAAAATTGAAAAAATATTTTTTTCTTATGTGTTTGACCTTGATAAAAAGTTTCGGGAGCAGTTTTTGTTTCGTCTATATCTTAAAAAATGGCTGAGTTATAGCATTTTGAATTTATAGCGTGGCTGACATTTTGAAATGTCCTGATTTTTTCACATGATAACGGGCGTATTTATGAACCGATTTGGATGTACCTTGGTGTGTACATAGTACATACAAATATCTCGACCGAGTTCGTTCTCTAGCTTCATCCGCCATCTTGTTTCAAAATGGCGGCCATTTAAAAAATTTTAAATTTAAAATGAGATACCAAAAAATTGGAAAATGAAAAAGATTTTTTCCGTATGTGTTTGACCTTAATACAAAGATTCGGGAACAGTTTTTGTTTCGTCTATATCTAAAAAAATGGCTGAGTTATAGCATTTTGAATTTCTATTGTGGCTGACATTTTAAAACGACCTGATTTTTGTCATGCGATAACAGGCGTATATATGAACCGATTTGGATGTAACTTGGTCTGTACATAGTACATACCAATGTCTCGACCGAGTTCGTTGGTCAGCTTCATTCGCCATCTTGTTTCAGAAGGGTTGCCATTTAAAGAAAAATAAATTTAAAATTTAAAATGAGGTATTAAAAAATTGGAAAATGAAAAAGATTTTTTTTATGTGTTTGGTCTTGATACAAAGATTCCGGAGCAGCTTTTGTTTCTGAAAATTTGTTCTTTTGTTTATATCTTAAAAAAATGGTTGAATTATAGCACTTTGAATTTCTAGCATGGCTGACATTTTGAAACGATCTTGTATTTGTCACGCGATAACACACGTATTTGCCTATTTCGATGTAAGAAGGCATGTGGATAGTATACATCAATATCTCGACCAAGTTCGCTGGCCAGCTTCATCAGCCATCTTGTTTCAAAATGGCAACCATTAAATTAAAATATATATATATATATTTAAAGTGAGGTGCAAAAAAATTAGAAATTGAAAAAGGTTTCTTTCTTAAGTATTTGACCTTGATATAAGGATTCAGGAGCATTTTTTGTTTGTCTTTATCTTAAAAAATGGCTCAGATATAGCAATTTCAGTATCTAATGTGGGTGACATTTTGAAAAATCTGATTTTTTGCCTGCGACAGCACTCGTATATATCAATCGATTCTGATGTGAGTGAGCATGTGCACAGGAATTACTAAGGTTTCGACCAAGTTCACTGGTTAGCCTCATCCACCATGTTGTCTTAAAATGGCAGGCACTTTAAAAATCGCGGAATTTGGCAGCCAAATATAAGTTACTTTAAATAAAAGCAGCTTGGATATGACTGACTAATTTCGCGAAATTGTCATTCATAATGATTTAGTATTGATAAGAATTAGTATTGAATCTCCTATATTCGGTTTCCACTAAATTGAGCTTTGTGTGTTTGAATAATATAAGTTGGCTTTTTTAAAATAAGGAATATGAAAGCTACCTCTTCCTCCCGGCACTGGCCGGAAGGACTTTTTTAAAACAATCTCTATAACAATAGCCTAAGTCATGTGACTATCATCAACAGTTCCAAGCGGACCACTTCGCTTTTTATACTCTAGGTGCCATTTTGGTACTTTAATGTTAGCCAGGCACAGGTGATAAGTCGCCAAATATTATTTTATCGCCATCATTTCAACTATATTATAATAGTTCAAGTCACCAACTGCCATAAACAAATACGGTCTGAACACTTCGCCGTTCATATGAAAGTTTGGCAAAGATGTCATATACGTCCCATATTGGCGCATTTTTTAACGACGCGAATTTGAGAACCGCATAAACAGCAACATCCGGCTTACCATATCAAGCAAAATAACGATACTTTGGTGCCAGTTATGTGCCCGTTTTGTATATGGCATTGGCGTCAGAAAAAAATCGCGCCAATATGGGACCGTAAGTTTTCCATTTTGATTAAAAAATCAAAAAAAAAAATTTCAAATAAAACTACATTAAAAGTAAAACTATTATAAGTATTACTTTTTTTTTCAGCTCGCCAGTTAGCATTTTTTTTTCGAGTGGTAATATTTGGGCAGATACGCACCGCAGGTTTGGTGTGATTTTTATTTTTTTACGAAAATTTGGCGAAAACCTCGTTTTCAAATACCAGCTACATATGCATTTTCAGTAATCCTTAGATATCCTGTCGACCAAAAATCTATCGCCAAACTATAAGATTAAATGCCAATAATGGTTGATCGTATATTAATTTATTTGTTCTTTCGTTAATTAAAATAAAAATTATGTCAATTTGTATAATTTGGCGATTTATATAATTTGACGAAATTGGTCGATGGAATAACTAAGTAGTACTGTATTTCTTAATTATTTTCTATTATTTTCTAAAGAAAATATCAAAAAAATAATTAATAATCATAGAACAAAATAATTTATATAATTTGTAAAAAGAAATAAAAGTAAATAAATCTTTAATATCAAATAAACAAATATAGCCGGGTTACCATATCAACCTTTTCTGAAATATAAAAAAAAAAAATATCTGTTTGATTAGAATTTGAGTTGCCATCATTAGAAAAATGTATATAAAACTAGAAAAAAATTAATATTTCGAAAACTAATTCAAATGTAAAAATTCTAATACCAGTTTTTAAATCTGCGGATCAATATTGATTTTTTTTGTTAATTTCATCGCAAAGTATTCCATATTTTCGGAGAAATCGCCATGAAACATAATCAGTTGTTTAATCAGTCATTTCAAAGAATCGTTTCATAAAGTCGTTTCATTAGGATTTTATATATATAGGGTAGATTTATAATGAATATTGGATGGAAAATATGGGTCTAAAAAGTCCATCCAAGCCAAGACTGAAAACTTTTATTAGTATTAGGAATAACCAAATGGAAATGGACTAGAAGATTTCTATGTCTTGCTTAAGGCTTGAAACCAATCCTAAGACTGAAGACTTGCACCCATGATGAAAAAACAATCAGATTTAAAATATCCGATGTCAAGAAGGTTAGTTGATGCAATGCAACTTTTATCAAAAATTAATTTTTGAAAGGGTCTACTACAACTATTAAACTTTAATATTCTTATTTGCTGAAATTTTATACTGACTTTAAAGTGAGTAAATTATATGCTAAGGCTCCTGAATTTACATTCAGGGAAGATTTTCACTGGGTTGTTATTAATAAATTATGGGTAAGAACACAACATGAGATAATTTATTCTTTTGGGAAAAATTATAAATTCTTAAGTATACATTTGTTTTATTTAACAGTTCACATAAATTATGCAAAAACAAAAACATTTAAATTTTAATGTTAGGCCTTTCTACTCATTATAATAATGAGAAAAATCACTGTAACAACAGTATCTCAAAATACAATTCATACTGAATAAAGCAATTAGCATATAAAGGCTTACATTTGCATTCAAATTTTCTGTTTTATCTACCAAAAGTTCTAATTTTTCACCTCTATTTGCAACGGAATCTGAAAAGAAAAAGAAAACTATTAAAATTTTCATTTAAATAGAATTAAAAATCACTACTTAATATATATGTTAAAATAACTCATAGGCTAGAGAATTAAAAGAATAAAGAACAAACCTAGATTTTGAACCATTATTTCTTTTAGTTCATCTAATGTACCTTGAGCTCTCATAATTTTATCAACATCTTGACCTTCAGAAAAATGTTTCTAAAACATAAAATTCAATGACACAATTAATATAACATCATCTCATCCATGTGCTGATTTCATGTGGGTAATAAACGACATATTTTTATAGAAAGACAGTCAACAAAAGCATCATAACTTAGATAATGGTAAATTTTGGCTTTAAAATGAAGATTAAATTTTATTGTTTTAATTTCTGATTTTTAACTCAAATTACTCCATACAATGAAATAACAATTTTTGTTAAGGAATTGTAATAGATTTTTTAAAATACCTAAAACGTGAATGTCTATAAATATCTTTATTATGTATTTGAAACCATAAATCCAAAATGCCTTCATAATGGCCATGGTAATGGCTTTTTAAGTTAAGCCTATTTTAGGACTAAACTATAACAATTGAAAGCTTATAGTGTATACATAGGGGAAACTAGGGATACTTGACCCAATTGTTAGTTTTGGATTGTTATTATTTTTTTTTTTACATTACTAGGAGGGCTCTAACACCCTGCTCGCTACGCTCACCAACCCAATGCGTAATCACTTTGCGATTCCGTTCGGTATCATAAAGCAAACCTTATTTTCTAGCCAACCCCAAAAGAAATTGTTTCACGATTCCTCATTTTCTATGCATTCAATTTTTAGATTCCACTTTCTATAAACGCGCTCCTCCCCAACTCCTGACTATTTTATTTCCTTATCTCCATGCAGGTAATCATTAGAGGTTACAGAGTTTCATAATTAAAAGAATTATTAAACATAAAATCGTTAAAAAAAGGTAAAATTTATAATTTATTTGAATAATTACAAATTAAATAAAAATTATATATATAGTGTTACGAATATTGTAAATAGTGTTTGTGATTAAAAATAATGTAAATAGTTCAATTAAGCTCTATTCATAAGCTAATATTAGTTTTTGTTGCATGGAACTATCTCAATTTGTTGATTTTCTGCAAGCAAGTAAACCCTATTGGATTTCAATGGGGGTCTATGGAAATTTGGTGAAATACTGGAAATAGCGCCAAGTTGGCATCACTTTTGGTGACTAATTTTGGTGGCCAAATTTGGCAATGTTTGGCGACAGAGCTGGGACCCTTCACCCCCTTATAGCGTCAGAGAGCTCTGACCAATCAGATGCGTTTCATGGTATCTACGCAGATTTTCATTGGTCCATTTCCAAAGCATTACTTTTTTTTATATATAGAAGGATTTATGGGTGCATAAATACAGTCTATATGTACAGTTGTGGGGAAAAAAAAGTAAACATACCTTACTAACTCCCCAACAAATTATCATAGAAGAAAGTTACTGGTACCAAACGATTGGAAATAAAGTCTACTTTTAAATGATGTATATAAAATTTGCTTAGGGAGGCATCTACATATTAAAACGAACCATAACTTTGTTTTTCCAATAGCAGTACACAATTCTGACAGCATAAATAAACTCTACACCCTTCAATTAGCCTAAAAATGAATTTTTATGCAATTTGTACGATAAATTTCCGAGAAATTAATTGTTTTAAAACGAGCGTATTTTAGAGGCTGTATCCAAATTGAAGTTCTATACTCGATTGTTGACCGAGTGTGACCGAGAGCCCACTTCTTGATCAAGGTATCTTAAGCGCCACTCAAGTTGTCATTGAAGACTGCTAGATTACAGGATAGCATAAGAAATTTCAAAATATCTAGTCACGTCTATCACAGATGAAACCATCATTTTGCCATTTTTTAAGCATAATTTGAAAACTAATTGGAAGAAAAATGTGAAATTTTGAATTTCCATAAAGCAGGACTTAATAAATCTAAATCCATCAAAAAAATTGTAGGTTGCAATTCATAATTTTTTTGAATATTAATTTCATAATTCATAACATAAAATTATAAAAATTGCAAAAAAACGTATTTATGTTTGGGTAGTTTAGTATTATTGCTATACAAAAAATTGGCACATTAGGAGCATAATTTCAGGAGATATTAATGAAAATATGAAAATGTAATTTAACATTAGAAGCATTAAAATTCGAATGTTTATAATTCAAAAACTTATCATTCAATTGACTTGAAATTTGGTGTCTAGGCATAGTTTGAACCGAAGATTTGAAAAATCTTGTTAAAATTGGGTATTGCTATTGAAAAAAATGAAGTTTGGGTTCGTTTTAATATGTAGATAGCCCCTTAAGCAAATTTTATATACATCATTTAAAAGTAGACTTTATTTCCAATCGTTCAGTACCAGTAACTTCCTTCTACGATAATTTGTTGAGGAGTTAGTAGGGAGTTTTTATTTTTTTTTCCACGACTGTACTTAATGAAGTATTACACAATATTTATCTGAAGTATTAATTATAAAGATAGTAAAATATGAATATTCAAAACTTTCAATTTGGGTTAAGTATCTCAAAGTATTGGGATACTTGACACAAATCATAGATTTGGAAATATGATTTAAAATTATAAACAAAAGACTTTTACATAAGAACAAAATTAAGATTAAGGTTAATTTCTTGTCACACAAAATTAATAATTTTAATTTTTATAACATAGGCGTAACATTAATATGCCCAATTAAAATTTTTATTATAGAAAGTTCATTCTGCACCTAAAGAAATTCCAGAAGAAAATAACAATTTATTCAATTCCAAATGTAAAGTCATATTTAAACACAAAACTCGTAATTCTATCATTTGTATCAAAAACGCAGGTAGATGAAGAACAGCTTCGATCTGGTCAGGATAAACTTCTGATATATCATTCATTCCAGACTATTTAAATCACGTACCATCCATTCTTCTTGCAAACTGAATAGTAAGCCTGTCAGAATTAATTTCAAGAACTTTTCCAACATATCTTCTTATATTTAATTTCTCACAATATTTGACAAGAACCCAGTCATTTACTTATAATATTTATATTTATAATATTACTAGGGGGCTCGGCCCCCTACGAGCTACGCTTGCCAACCCCCACTCAGACACCGCAGTCTCTAAAAGAACACAAATTTGATTGGCTTTAAAAAGATTTTGAAAGATTGAATTATAATTTAAAAAACAGTGGCGATCTCAATGGGTTTCTATTCATTTTTCTTCGACTGGAGAATTTTAAGGAAAAATCAGCTGCTGTTAAAAGATACAATGGCTGTTTTTGTCTTTGATTAAATAAAATCAGTTAAACATTTGAAAATAAGCTAATATAATAAGCAAATCTGCATCAAAATGCAAATATATTTTACAAATACCTTCTTTATAAATGCCTTCTTTTGATGGAAATGACACAGAAGGTTAACGAATCTTAACTAAACCATTTAAGCAATTTCTTTATTTTCTGCTTCACAGATTTTTCTCTTTCAAATCATATTTTTTGTTGATGACACTTCATTTTCAGCTTGTAATCTTTTTTTTTTTCAATTACATTACTAAATAATCGCTCGAAAGCAGTCTAAACGCGTTCAATAAAATTAATATTAATCTTATTAATATAATCTCAAAATATCAAATTAATGTCTCGCTAATTAATATCTCAATATTACTTTTTGTTCATTGTGTGTAATGTGACGTAATTTCTCCTAGTTAAGACTTCTAACGCTAACGCATATTAATGAATTTATTATTTTACAATATCCTTATAAAATTCACGTGCAAATATAGTTTTTATGAAGTGATTTTCAATAAGTTCCTGCTTTTCACACGTAATTATTTAATTCTAATTTGAAAGTTTTTTTTTTTTTTGTTAATATTAGTCATGTGTAAATAAATTTTTAATTTGAAGCAAACATTATTATTTGTGCTGTTTATATAGTTGGCAACAGTTTAAATTAATACCATTTCCTAAAATAAGTAAAAAATATCTCTCGAAATGCTGAAAATTTGAATTTAAAATAGAAATAAAACCTCAAAAAATGAGTCAAATTAAAAAAGTGAATGCATTCTGCACACCAGGAAATTCTAATGTATAAAATGATCTAAAAATGAATTAATTCCCATGTATAGTTTTTGCTACTATAAAACTTTTTTAATGGAACGATTTTGTCCAAATTTAGCATTAAATATCTCTTAAAATAATTATTCGATTTGAAAACTGTCTGCATCAGCGTGTTTATCAAACATTTCTCTATAATATCGCCGATTTTCATATTTTTGTATGCACTATTTTTCTTAATATTAACAGAGAAAGACATCCGGCCACAAAAAATTCAAAATTGGTGACAGCGGTGACAGCATAAGTTACTTTTTTTTAGAATAGAGCGATAATATTTTTAATTCATAAATAAAGCATGCTAAATGCATTTGAATAGCACTAATCCTAATCTTGGGTCAAAAACTCTACCCCTAGGTGACTTGGATCAAGTATCCCTAGTTGCATATTTATTACATAACACTAAAATGCAGCCAATTGCTAATAAGTAGATTAATATTGTTATTCATGTTATTGTAGCTAAAAATATGTACCAAACAAATGACCAATTTAAAAAGTCTTACCTTTAAACAAAAAAATTTATAACATCAGCGTTTACAGCACAAAAAATTTACTTTTGAGCATGAAAATGTATTCTGTCTGATAGTTTAAAAACTTATGCAATGATTCAGTTGTTATTTCCACCATATGGCTAGCTAACTGAAAGAAAAGAAATGATGCCACTTCAAACTTACAAAACTTTCTGAATTTTGAAAAAAAGGCCTTGGATGAAGTATCCCTATGGCTCAATTATCCCAAGTTAATTGAGGATAGTGTATTTCTACTTGTATTCTGAAAGCAATCCCAAACTTTTTTGATAATTCATTCAGCAAAATTAAATTATTTTTAAAATTTCATGAAAAAATATTGGTATCTAATTGTAAAAGAAATATGTTTTCTTGCTTAGTGAAAACATGAGTTGAAGCCAAGTAAAGTCATACCGAAACTTCAGTCACTTTTTATAGTTTTCATTGAAAATTTCTCAGATTTAATTTTATTTTTTAAATGTCTGAACATTTCAAAATTTTTATAGGTGATATAAATCCAGTCTACCATTATGCTCAAATCAGACTGTGCCGAAATACGTATGTTTACCTTTATCACAGAAAAAATCGTCACCGGCAGGTACAAAATGACCTGCGGTCACAAGTTTTTTTTTTTAAATGGTTAGAATTTGTATTTTTGGAAACTGGTTGCATTATTGGAAAAGAAGGCCTCAGCTTTAACTACAAGGTGCAGACCGGCCAATCTTTGAAAATGAGAAATCGTAGCACACAAAATTTAAATTAATCTGGAGGTTGGTTGGTTGCTTTTTCATGTTACACAGCCATCTTTTGACATTCGTAAAAGGAATAAGGTTTCAGTCTTTCAACTCAATACAGTAAATTTTTTCCTCTGAAACTTTTTATACGATTGTTAGAGTTTCTTTTCGTTTTGCAGATTTTTTTTTTTTTTGGTACTTTTTGGTTAGCCGGGCGCCAGTGTTATATATGCATATATATGTGTATATAAATATATGTATATATACATATATATTTACATATATATGTGTGTGTGTATATACAATATGTGTATGTGTATATATATGTATATTTACATAGATGTATGTATATAAATATGTATATATAACACTGAGTTTCTTTTCGTTTCGCAGATTTTTTTTTTTTTTTTTTTTTTTTTTTTATTACGCTTGTAAAAGGAGTCTGGTTCCAATCTTTTAGCCCAGTGCAGTAAATTTTGACGAAATTCGCGATTTTTTTCCCACGATCATTTCAAAATATTCACATTTTTTTTCCCCACAATCATAATTTATATTTTTCTATCACGATTCTTTGTTGAAATCTGCATTTTTTACCATGAACTTTTGACAAAATTCGCAAATCGTGCGACCTTGCCCCTCAAAGAACCACCCCTCCCCCTTTCAGAAATTTTTAAAATGGCACCCTTGTTTCTAAGGAAGAGAATTCCTGTATAAATATTTACAGAAACACGATTCATTCCTGGTTAATATACATAAAGAGTGTTTTATGTTAAGAAGTTTGTTTTGCAGCCCAGATTTTTTTCAGACTAATGGCAATTTTTTTTAACGGATTTTTTTAAACTTTCGGAAATGAATACGTTGAAATTTTGGAAATTTCATAACAGAATCACTCCTGAAAAATATACTGCGCGGGATAAAAATCGCAACTAGAAACAAAAAATGCGTTTGTGTTTTTTGCAAAAAATCATAGTTTATGACTGATTTTCGTAGCATCGTAGTTTATAGGTCCAAATCGTAGGAACTACGATTTTTTCGTAGCAGTTGGCAGGTCTGACAAGGTGATCATCTGTTGGTTCTTTTTTTTTATCATGAAAGAAAATGCATTTTTTCTAAGTGAAAATCAAAATTCTTTATTGAACATGGAAGATGGGTCTATGCCATTTATGTATGAAATACAATATTTCGCATATGGACACAATGGCTCTACATGCGATCATCCAAACATCAAAATTTTCTATGACTTTTCCCACAATGAGTGGGTCCATGGCCAAAATTTCAGCCTGGATGTTACGTTTGAGGTCTTGAGATTGTGCAAGGAGCATTGGCGTATACTTTACTTTTCAGAAACTCTCAAATAAAATAATCCATTGGGGTTAAATCGCACAATCTTGGTGGTCAATTCCCATCAGAATTTCTTGAAATTACGCAATCTGGAAATTTCTCGTTCAATAAGTTGATGGTTTGGCGAGCAGTGTGTTATAGCACAAAATTAGCACTCGCTACTCGCTAGACGTCAAGTAACACTTGAAACATGGCAATTAACTTTACTATCCTCACTCGCCAAACTTAATGGGCACCACTCAGGAAATGCGATGGTTGAAAGATCGATGCCAGGGAGGAAAGGGGTGAAATTCGTTCGGAATTTACTGCGTCCAGATCGGCAATTCTCCCGAACGTACGAAAAAAAAGTAGCAGGTGTGATTCTGTCACGAATTTTCCAAAAATTTAAGGCATTTGGTTCCGAAAATTAAAAAAAAATCGATCATCAGTCTGAAAATTCAGACATAAAAATATCGCTAATTTCGATATGGTCGCTGAAAAAAATCAATTTCGTCAATCATTTGCAGAAAAAAAATCACCAATTCCGTCAAAGAGTCGCGAAAAAAAAAAACGTGAATTTCGCCCAAGGACCATGTAAAGAATGCGAATTTCGTCAAAAAATTACGGAAAAAACGCAAATTTCATCAAAGAATCGCAAAAAAAAAAAAAACGCAAATTTCTTTAAAAAATCACGAAAAAGAATTAAAAAAAATTTTTCAAAGTATCGCAGAAAAAACACAAATTTCGTGAAAAGATCGCAGAAAAAACGCAAATTTCGGCAAAAGATTGTGGAAAAAACACAAATTTCATCAAAAGATCACGGAAAAATGCAAATTTCGTCAAAAAGCCGCCTAAAAACGCAAATTTTGTCAAAAATCTCTTTAAAAATGCAAATTTTTTTAAAGAATGGCGAAAAAACTCCCCCACAAATTTCATCAAAAGATTACAAAAAAAGCCGATTTCGTGAAACAATCATCGAAAAAATGCAGATTTCGTTAAAAGCTTGCAAAGGAAACACAGATTTGGCCAAAAGATTGCAAAAAAAAAAATGAACTTTGTCAAAAGATAGCGAAATTTGTTAAATGGTTGCAGAAAAATGCATAGTTAGTGCCGGGGGGGAGGGGGGAATTCCCCTTTGGACCTTTTTGAAAATTTACTGTGAATTTATTTCATTGCAATTAATAGATAAAATAAAATATTCAAGATTTTAATAAAATAATTCTTAAAATATATTTCAATTTTCTTTTTTCTTGTCTCTTTTATACATTGCATTAAGTATGTCTAAATATCTTCAAATATGTGTTTAACTTTTATTTTGAAAGCAGTAATTTCTTGGTTATATTTTTCTGTTAGATGTTAATGCCACTTTTTTTTTTTTTTTTTCAGTTAAGTGTAATTATATCGAATGGTAAATAAAAGATATTAGTAAATTACAATGTTGATAGTTAGAAAAAACACAATTTTTTATGGAGCGTACATAACTTTGTTACTGGCCAGTGATTAAAAAAAACTGGCGAGTGAAAAAAATCAGTGCAGTGGCCAGTGGGTAAAAATGTTAATTTTGACCTATACAGTGTGTGTCAGAGCACCGTTGTTTTGCTGCCAATGAGTCCATAATTACACATGGCATACATTTGACAGTTCATACATGCATGACAGCTGACACAAATAACCTGTGAAATATTCATAGTTCAAAAGAGAAACAACAGATGGACCACACAGTACTTAATTTTTTGTGAATTAGATAACTCTGAAATTGAGCAAAGGGAAGCATTGACAAAAGGGAGAAAAAGTCAACTGCTAAATGACCCTTTTTGAAATAAAATTTTAAGAGGATTAAAACCATATTTTTTTTCAAATTGATTGCTGCATTTACACAAAAGTATGAACTTTAAGAATATGTCATCCATTTTTTAATATTTTAAATAGTACAGACGATGGACGTTAAAACAAAATAGCAAAAAAAAGAACAGTATATGGTTCTTCTTCACTTTCCGTGCATAAAGCAGTTTCTGGGCATGTTAATTTAATTAACGTTTTTGGTACAGTGTAACTTCTTGGCATGGAAGTACTGTAAGACTTCCTGCAAATACTGTAAGAAAAGCCAAATAAAATTACAGAAGTAAAGAAAGCAAAGTTGTTTAAATAATAACATTATAAAAGATATACAAATCATAAAACAAAAATTAAAGTACAAACATCAAATTTTACAAACCATTTGAGAAGCTAAAACTCTAGAGAATTCATTATTCATAGCATAAGGAAGAGCAGTTAGAGCTCTCGATCCATAAGCATTCTGAAACCTATTTTAAAAATACAAATTTTTAAAACTTATATGTTCTAGAACCACACGATAATAAAGAAACTTTTAATACAAATGCCAACATGCAAAATAATTAAATATGTTCGGATATACACATATTTATATAAATAAAGGTAAATATCATAGCTTTAAAATACACTAGCATACTAAACATAAGCAAAGATTGATTTTATTTCATCTAACTTTTGATAAAAATACTTAAATAAATTATTTTTTAGAAATCCATGACATATTTAAATATAATACTGCAAAATTATTTTTAACTTTTGAAAGAAAATCATAAAAATTGCAGTTTTTTCTTTTTCATTTTTCTTCTATAACATAACCTACTATAAAACATTAGATTTTTCTAAAATGATTTTAATTAAAATTAACTATCTTCAATAATTAAATAAATATTTTAAATAGAACTAGTGTAATTTAACAAGTCTACATAAAGTTTATAATTTCATCTATAACATACAGGGTGATTCAAAATGAACGGGATTGCCCAAATTCATTTTGAATTATACTGCATAATTATTTTACAATTTTTCAAACAGTGATAGAGGTCCCTGGCTTAAGTAATTAATTTACATTCATAAGACTCAAGCTGGGCTGGCCAAATCTTACTTTTTTCTACAGATGCAGGCATAGGCAGACCTAGACTTCCTTATTCTTGGACCAGGCCCAAGTTTTTTTTTGTTGCTGTTGTTGCTATTGTTATTTCCAGGCTGTGTCAGACTGAGAATTTTTTGTTGTTGTTATAACACAGGCCAAATTTCATCCTTAATTAGTGAAAAAAGTGAACAATAAAGCAATATTTCAATGTTACATTTTCCTTTTTGTGTTTTATTAATAGAATATTTACTCTCATTTTAATGAACTCCTATTTTTGAAAAGAAATTTTGATAAAAAACAAATTAACTTGAATCTGGCTACTTAAATCACTGAAATTAGATTCCAATCCCATATTGCCTAATGATATTCTTTCCTCAATTTGTTTAATTTTTAAAGCAGTGTTTTAGTTTGGTTTTATTTATTAAAAGATTTGCTTTCTGGCAGTCTTTTTTTTATCTGCTACAAAAACATTAGAAAACAAATCAGGGTAATCCCTTAATTATGTCATAACTTCAAGAGATGTCCTCAAAATATGACATAGTATGACAGGAGGAAGAGGTAGGTTAAGTTGTTGTGCCATCAGATTTAAAATATGAAAACTAATAGGCGAGCAAATTCATAAAAAGTATGTAACTTTACCAAAGGAATGATGAAATCTAGGCCTGGCCCAGCTCAAGTTTAATGAAATAAATCTGAGCTAAGGCATATGCAGACCTCTAAATTTTCCCCCTCGATACCATGTTGGTATTTATTGCTGAATGATGCATTTTATTTATTTATTTTTGTAAAAATTATACTGATGTATATTTGTTTAGTGAAATCATTAGAATATTAATTTGGTTTAATAAACTACAAAGATATTTTTTAAAATCTACTTTTTTTTTCTTTGTAGAGCTTTAAAAATATGATTTTCTTTTATCATCTTTTCTTGTTATTCTAAACTATAATGATTTTCTTAATGAATCTTCATTTGAATGCAATTGTCCATGTCAATGGTTCCCAACCTCTTTATATTGCAGAGTCTTTTTAAGAATGAATTTCTATCACTGAGCCCCTTAAGTGTACATTACTGTATGCTTTACAAGTTACTGTTATTTAGATGCATTGCGGCAAAGCACAGAAAGAAAAGGCTAGATTGTCATTTAAATACTTTTGCACTTGCACTGGCATAGCAATGAGATCCAATATTTCACCAAATATTCAATTTATTCTCAGTTACCCCCAATACACATGATATTGTTAAAACTTGGCCATACTTAGAAATTCTGAAACATCTCATAATTAAAATTAGATGACCTTACAAATTTAGCATTGGTAGAGCGAAGAACAATAACTTACATAAATATAATAGTAATAGTTGCATCATTATGCACATTTTTCTGATGTACGGTTTAATATCTGATAATAATTGCAGACTTAATGAGTCTGCTCTCTATTTAAAAAATTTCTGTATTTTGTTTTGGTGGATGTGTAATTAGAGAATTCCACTTTATCACCATATGCTATTAAGAAAGAGAGCAAAACTAATTTTGAATTTTCAGACATGATTTAGAATTCATATGTGAAATCTGAAATGGTGCCAAAATAATGGTAGACTTTAGATTTCAAATGTGTTTTTTAGCGACGTGAAACTATGAGATATTAAATCACTGTAAATTTTGCATTCCACTGAGTTCAAATTGGTTATTTTTCTGTTGTCGCTGAATACATTCATTACCCATTTAAAGTCACCCAGTACCTTCTATTGACCTACTGGAAATCATGCTAAAATAATCTTTCAATGCATAAGATGCCCTTTGAATAGTTTTTTGCCTTTATTCTTGGAATTCAAGGTTATTTTCATTCAAGAACCTTTTCACAAGGGCAAAGCAATCAATACCTTCCTTTGCCACACAACTACTACTATGTATTTCCTCTTAAAAGTAGATACTTTGGCATTTGCATCAAAAACTGTAATAATTTTTCATGACAAGATAGAAGATTCATTTCAATTATTTTTGTAAACATGTTGGCTAAATACTTCAATTTTCACGCCAATCTTTATTATTTTAAACCTTTTCCAGTGGAGCATTATGGTTCATCAAGAATGTTGCTACTTCTGCTCATAGTTCCATCAAATGTGCAACTGCTCTTCCTCAAGATAACGGTTTCAGCCTTGTTTGAATACAGAAGGTCATTCACTAAAGATGGAAATAAGGAATTTTACTTAGTAGACACTGGTTGGAAGTTGATTTTTTTTTCTTTTAATAGCCAGTTATTGGCTAGTGAGAATAATTTCTTTAAGATATTGATAAAACTGAGCTTCATATGGACAAAGAGTCACGCATCTAAATCAACTGGTCATTTATTTAGCCAAGAAAGAATCAGAAACAGGAATAAAATGTATTCCATTTATTGAAGTACAGAAGAACCTCAATTAACAGACGTAATTGGGACCCAACTTACATTGGATAATCGATATTTCCAGATAATCATTTAGTTGAATATGTAACCTCATCATACAACTGCTATTATGACTATTTAAATTGATAAATAAATATCTAAATTCAAATTATACATGAAAATAAAATTATTTTGAAACAAAAAACTCTGTAGCAAAAATACGACACAGATTTCTCCACCCCCTTTTCAAATTCTGCAGCTGCGAAAATTTCTATTTGTGAAAAGATGACAAAAGAGGTTTTGCTCCTGTGCTTGCTTACAATCAAACAGTGCAATAACACTGGAATGTCACGGCATTCAGCAGTACGGCCTTCCAAATTTAGAATCGGGGAGTGATTTTGTTCAGAAAAGGGTTGTGTACACATTAGGTGGAGGGAAGGGTATACATATACTGGGATCAGAGCTGAAAGAGCTCAAGATAAATTCAAAGGAATTCTAAGAAAAGGGAACCAAAATATTTACACAGTTTGGAAAGGACCGCTTGCATACACAAGAAATGCGAGTAATAAAAAAAATCTGAAAAAAAGGTCAGGAAATCAATGTCGGTTTATGGAGAGTTCTGGTTAAATGAGGGACGGGTAATCAAGGTTCTACTGTATCTGTAAAATCAACCTGATGCTTCTCCAATAGACTTTTACGCAGAGCCATCCTTAGGCGTGTGTGACAGGTGCAGCCGCACAGGGCCTCGTGCCTAGGAAGGCCTCGCACCCGAAAAAACGCCTAAATATTTATTATTACTTTTTTTGGGCGTAAAGCAAAAATATAAAAATTTTCATAATAAAATTTATGTGTAAAAATGTTTATAAAAGGTAAAATGTTTTGTGAATAAAATAGTCAATGCAAGGTGTGGACGCTCGACAAGAGGATAGATTGTTTGTAGCTTATGTATTCAATCTATAACTATTGTTATAATGTAGCACAGGCAGCAGCACCAATCTGAACAGGCGCATGAACTGAATGTTACTTTGTTAAGAGGTAGGTGGTCCTGATGATTTTGACAAACAGCTCACTATTATTTTAATGACTATTTGTAATGTAACAAGCAGATTCTTGTGTAATCAAGTTTCTTCGTTAATTACACGAATATCGGTGTTCTGCCGTCAAGTTAGAGGTCTTCACACGTCCGGCCTTGGCCAGAGGCCCAGCCCAGCAATATGAAGGCAAACTTTCAAACTGGCCGGGCCGAGACGGCAGAATTAGGACAATTTTTTAACAGATCGTTCCTAGCCAACAAAAAATAAATAAATAAATAAAATAGAAAATAAAAATATTAAATGGGCCTGTCTCCCCAATAAAAAATTAAGCGGACCTATCGACCCATTATAAAATTTAAGCGAAGCCAATAAAATAAACATGAACCATTTTCAAGGGATGGGACTTTCGGGGGGAAAAGCATAAATGTGCTGCATGAGCCCGATGCTTGTTTTATGACGTCAATACAGAAATATAACATGTCCATCGTAGAGATCAACATCTACATAGTCCAGACTTGCTAGAACTGGATTTAATTGTTCCCATTGTGTGTCGGGCAGTCAATATGTTTTGTAAAAATAGTAATAGTGATAACAGCGCGAAAGTTTCTGAGACATTTTTAACTGTAATGGCATAAAATTGACAGGCCTGAGTATTGAAGTGATTAGGAATCAAATAGCATTTTCTATTTTTTGACAAATAAATTACTTAACTTATTATTATACTCGATTCTTGTCAACTGACGACAGGTTTTCATTTTTCCCTTGCTGTCGTATCCAAAAATTCGATTCATAAGGCCATTTTTGACAGTTTTTACTGAAAGATCTTTCGCCTGTACCAAAAAATGAAAAATGCAACTCGAAATCATAGTTTCTGAATAAGACTTCTACCAATTTTATGCGTTTCCAAAGAAAAATGTATTCAGAAATTTGTCAGAAAGTAATTCCTTTGGATTTGTGAGAATAGCTTTAATAAATTTCAGAGAAATATTTTCAAAAATCTATTTTATATACAGCTTCAAAAGATATGATATTTCAAGCTTCTTTTTTTCTTTTATTCTAATCTACATAATTTTTTTAATGAATCTTTGTTTGAATGTTGAAAAGTTGAAGCGTCTACGTAATCATTAACGTTACTATTGTGCATTTTCTGGCTTGGGAACACATAGTAGTCTAAAATATACTGTAAAAATTTTCCCTAAAGCGTGCATAGTGTTCTTTAAAAAATTCTTAATTGTGTGTTAAGAAAATTGGAATTTTTTGTAGAAATTGAGTCGTGTCAGATTGAGCAAGATTTAATTCATTTTTACACAAGCCGGGCCTGTTTTTACTGGTTTTTGTACGAGCCGGGCCAGGCCATAAACACTGTAAATATAATCGGGCCCATCCTGGGCCAAACTTTAATTTTTTCACTGAGCCAGACCAAGATAGCTTCCAAGCCAGGCCCGTGCAGGCCTCTACCTCACACGTAACATATGTCCTATCGCGTAAACACGACGCAGAAAGATTTAAAATGTCCAAAGATTATGAAAGATTAATTTTTTAAAGGTCTTGAGATAAAGGGAAATTTTAAGAAAGTTTGATTTTGACTTAGATTTTTTTTTTTCTATTCTTAAATTTTTTTAACAATTTAAAAATATTAACATTTTTAAAATTTGCTAATTAACATTTTAAAAATATTAAAATTAAATAAAGAATAAAGTTTAAGATGAAAAATTTCCTCTTTATCACATTCTTTGCTGCCATAATATGAAGTGGAATGGCCGAGTAATTTAATCAATTAATCCTTTGACTAAAAGTATTATGAAAAGAAATTAGCTCGAGTCTGTATAAACCTCTACTAAATCATACTTCCCACCTCTCCACACTAAAAAGAGTAATCCTTGGTGTACCATTATGTATGCCATGCAAGGTTTTTCAAAAGGCGATTGCGTTGTTGGAAGTAGTGTTGCCAATTTAGTGGATTTCTACCAGAATTTTCGAATAGTTACCTTCACTTTATTTAATCACGGAATGTCTGTCATTAATTAAAGCAAAAATTACTATTCAAAATTTCTGGTAGATGAATAAAAGAACCCAGTTAAACTGGTATTTACTAGTTTTGGAATGGAAGGGTATTAACTAGTTTGGTAGTGAAGGGCCTCACAAAAGCTCTTGCACCCGGCCTCGGTTTCACTAAGGACGGTTCTGCTTTTACGCTTTTGGTTTATTAAAGATAGTCTTATGAAAATAGCATCAAAGAACACTGAACGGACTTTGGAAAATGGTCCAAGAGGAATGGGGTAAAACTGACTAAGAAAAAATTTACTTTCATGAAAAATTCGAGCTGTCAAGAACCATGGCTATCAGATAGAAGCAAATCACTGCAAAAAATATGGCATTTATACATAAAATTTAACTATCAAAATCGTTTCCATAAAGTGCGAACGACTATCTGTATGCAACAGGAAGGATTGATAGTGGCTTCTCATACCTTCACACATTAGTTTAAAAAGTCTCTTTTTAAGAAGTCATGATTTTATATAGTTTATTATTTCGATTGTTGTATCATTCAACATTATCATAAAATCAAAAGCCTCTTTTTAGGCCTGCACATTCTTCCATTTCCACAATCAACATTGAAATCAGAACTCAAAAAACAAATGCTACACTGCTGGCAACAACATTGGTCCACAATGTAGGTGGGTCCATACATGCGTGACTTCATACTGGAAGTCTCACAAAACATTTTCATAAGTAACAGAAACCTGTATCTCTTTCCTACTAATCAAGGACCCTTCCTATAACACTTATATACCATTAATAAACGAGACTCACCTCTTTGCATCTGTGGATCCTTATCAACATCATTACCTTATATTTTACATTGCACACTAACATCCTACTACCATGTTAAAAAACCACAACAGATGACACTGCCTGACTGGCTAACTTACCTACTTGATCGTCCAGTTCTCCTGCAACGTATCGTGGATTGTATGAAATTTTTAGAAGACAATGAATTTATTTTTACCAATCCCCTCCCATTCTGAGCTAGTTGAGTCAACTCGTTGCTTTCAGCTCCCATTTCAGACAGGAGCCCCTGTTTTGTACATAATGTAAATATTTGTCTTTTCTTTTTTTTTTTTTTATTTAGTAATTTAGTATTTTCATTATATTTATCAGTTTATGTATTTCACTTAATATTTTCCAACTCTAATATTCAAAAATGATGTCTTGTAATTGTTTATGCATGTATAGAACATAGTACAATTCCTGCCAATGTATGTACAACGTATGTCAATGTATGTACAATGTATGCCAATGTAAGACACTTCTTATGAGTTTCAGAGAACTAGTTTCTAGCAAACTGAATTTATTTTTCTTTATGTTATTAACTGTTGTAAAATATTGTAAAAGCTAGTCATTGTTAACGTATCTTACCATATGCAGTAGATTTGAGCCTTACCACCGGGATTGCACTTATACAGTGCGGTGGATCGTAGAATAAAAATTTTTTTAATACAAAATCGGCCCGGTGTGCGAAAGTTGCGTATTGTGTTGCTTATTATGAAAAAAAAATTTTCTGCCCCCTGAATTGATATCTTCATGCACCCAAAGAGGCACGAAATCCTCGAATTTTACCTAAAGTATGCCAATTTTCCTGAATTTTAATAGCTATTAAAAAAAATAATTTGCTATTGGCCCATTGTGGATATAATTCTATTATGTCCTTTCATCATATGTAAATAGTTTCAAATCCCTTGAACATCATCTTCATGCGCCCCAAGGGTGCTCTTACCTATTATAATTATTTGATGCTTCTTAAAACTAAGGAGTTAAATGTAAATATGGAAAAGGAACATATATAGCCGAAATTAATAAAAAATTGTGTAAATCTTGATTTTTATTATGTAACAGTATCTTCATACAAACCTAAAATAAGTCAAATTTCGTCAGATTTCATAATGTTTTAACACTGTTGGGGCATATGAAGATGATGATGTAGGGATTTGAAACATTTTACATATGGTAAGGGGACATAATAGCATTGTATCCACAATGAGCCAATAGCAAATTAGTTTTTTTTAAATAGCTATTAAAATTCAGGAAAATTAGCATAATTTAGCTAAAATTCTGGTATTTCGCCCCCCTCGGGGCGCATGAAGATGATGTTCAAGGGATTTGAAACTTTTTACATATGGTAAGGGGACATAATAGCATTGTATCCACAATGGGCCAATAACAAAATAATTTTTTAATAGCTATTAAAATTCAGGAAAATTAGCGTAAATTCGAGGATTTCGCGCCCCTTGGGGCACATGAAGATATCAATTCAGGGGGCGAATTTTTTTTTTACATAATAAGCAATACAATACGCAACTTTCGCACACCGGGCCAAATTTGAATTTAAAAAAAAAATTTCTACGATCCACCCTATTATACAGTAGACTCCCTGAAATCTGCACATCATGGCAGATGTAAGCAATGAAACTTTCAGTTCAGATGTAAGGGGAAAATTGCAGAATTTTCTATTTTTATATAATTCTGTATGCTTTTTTAATATGTAATTCTTGATGATATTAGTGAAGTCATGGTTTTTCATGAAGGAAGTATAAGTTATTTCTGAAAAAAAAAAAAAAAATCAAGATATTGCTGGTACATATACACTGGTATTCACAATTTTTTTTTTACCAAATATAATTTATGTATTAATCAAGTTTATTTGGTTATTAAGACTGGCTAAACCTGAAATAAAACTTCCTTACTTTCTGGTTTTTACGTGAATTAATAGGGTACCTTTATGGGGAAAGTTTCATTAAATAATTTTTAAAAATGTATCTCATCTTTATTATGCATATTTAATTATACATTATAAATTATTTACTTTTAATAATTTAATCATTTTTAACATTATCCTTTTAGTTTATTACTTTACTTAATTATCTTAATATTTTACTATATTGCAAGCATTCATTAAAATTTTGATTGCATTATTATATGTTTAAAAAATGTAAACAAAGCAATGACCAGAAATCTGCAAAATCCTAAAACCCGCACAACCTCTGGTCCCAAGCTGTGCGGATTTGAGGGACTCTACTGTACTCTAAAGCAAAAGCTGGATTTCCGGGGCAGTCATCCCTGTCTATGAACAATCAAATGGCTCATGCAAGGGTCACACTCACTGGAAACAATTTGTAGCAGTTTTTGAAGCAACAAAAATCGAATTTTGTAGTAGCAAAATCAATTTTTGTAACAGGAAAATTCGAATTTTGTAGCAGCAAAATCAGTTTTTGGAGCAACAATAATCGAATTTTGTAGCAGCAAAATCAGTTTTTGTAACAACAAAAAATGAATTTTATAGCAGCAAAATCAATTTTTGTAGCAGCAAAAAACAAATTTTGTAGCAGCAAAGCACAAACTTTGGAGCAGATAGAAAAACAGTTTTTGTACCAGCACTCACTCAGACAAAAACTGTTTTTGCAAGGAAAAAAATGTTTTACAGCAAGCTAAAATAAGCAACACAAGGGAAACATTTACTTTTGCAGCAGAAAACAAATTTGCCTTAAGATAAAATAAAAAACTGCAGAAAACGTGTGAAGGGATAAAATATGAAATCAGATTAAAAGAAAGAAAATAAAAATTACCATCGGCATTTTATTCAACGCTATTTTATTATATTGAATTTGATGCATTCTATCAGTTGTTTTCAGATAATTTGACACTAAAAAGTCTGTATTCACACTGACTCTCACAAGTTTTGCTTAACTTTCTGCCATACGTTTGACCATTTCATACGATACACATCGAAAATGAAAACGTGAGTAAACCGAGGAATGATTCGGAGTTTTAAAAGAATTTCTGAAAATCACAGCAAGAGACCTCTGCATTTTTTCCACAATCCTTTGATGAAATTCCATGTTTTCTCCATGATCTTTTTACAAATTTTGCGTTTTTACACAATTGCATCACAATTCACATTGGGACCATTACGTGTCCCCAGCTCACTTCGCTTGCTCGACACTTTTTGCAGCAATTCTAGCCATAATAAGTATTATCATATATCATTTTAACTTACGAAATTTTCAAAAAAAATTTAAGGTAAAAAACTGTAATTGAAAACTTTGTTGAAATCACAATTAAAAATGCATTTAGTTGGTGCTACCAATAGGCATAAATCAGCTGATTTTCTGAATGCATCACATGACCGTAAAACGAACCAATGGCCACTGCTATTCTTATATCTGCCAACAGATCGTACTGTGCTTAAAAAAGAGCTCCTGTTCTGAATTTTAATTTGCTGAATTATATGTAAAGGCAGTGAATATGACGTCATATTGGCAAAATCGTACTAAAATATTTCAGTTTTATATAAACTCTAAAGCTCATGACGTCATTGGCAGTTCCTAACAAACCGTTCCTGTGCATTTCCTGGTTTTTTAGATGCTTTTTTCCGGGAGGTAACTCCTTCACATGGAAAACTTTCCCAGGTATCGGTTGTTTGTTTGACGGAACTCTACCGTGTGCCATAACATAATACTTATAAGAATGAATCCTTTCTTTCAAATATAACATTTTCACTATCAGAACCATTCATCCGTCATTAAAAGCGTCATTTAAGCAATTGTTTTAATAATTCCCAAGTTTCATTAAATATTCATTTTAATTAATTGGAAATTATGTAATTTTCAGAAATATTTTATTTTGTGTATACCAAGAATCTTTAAATAAATAGCAAGAGTCCAATCTATGTATGTGTAGGAATAAGGATAAAAAATATGACGTCATCACTGACAGTTATACTAAAATATTTTAATTCATGGATGAAAATGTCTCTTTTGTTTTCCGAATGACGTCATTATCTTCATCAGAAACATTTCGTTTTCCATATTGCTTACTATGAAAGATTATTCACTGTCATTTTATTTACACAGATTACTTAATATTATTTCTCAATAAATAATCTGTGTTCTGCTGTTACACGATTGGTGCATTATTAAATGGAATCATTTTAATATGCTTGCATTTTAGGAAAACCATTGAAATTTTTCTTTTAAATATGACGTGAATTTAAGCAGTGAAATCACTCTTCTGATTGGTGCAATGTATTAAGGCAAATTAATTGAGTTACTGCGGTCGTTGCCAAATGGCAAGCTACAAATTCAGCCCTATTTTAGCACCACACAAGAGAAATATATATATAGATTTTTAATGAAATTTATAAAACAGATGGATTTTTGCATACTTTATAAAAGTTGTTTTCAACTAAATTTTTCACAGAAAATTTCTTATATTTTTTTTTGGAAAGTTTATTTGTATCCATTTATACTTAAAATACATATATATACACAGTTAGACAAGTCTAAGAATCTATATCTGTAATTAAGGAAAAGAAAGAATAAAAGAGTTTAAAAAAAGTAAATAATCTCAAATGCATATTATTAAAAAAGATTTTTTTTTTCTAATAATAGTTAAATATTTCTGGCGATTACCATTCGATATCATGAAAAATAAGGAAAGTGTGTGTGTGTGTGAGTATCGGCGGTGTTCTGAAGAGACTGCTGCATGTAGAGCTATAAAATTCAGTAGGCAGGTACCTCTGTGTATGTAGTTTTGCACCTTGAAGCCTGATTATGAATTTTTTTAAGTTTGTGATTTAAAGAAAAGAAGGACAACATTTTATTTTCCTCCAGATATTTAGTCTGGTTTGATGACAGCTGCTTCAATCTTTCAGAATTAGAAAAGGTGTTGCCAGAGATTTCAGGTTAGCAGATTAAAGCACCAGTCAAAAAATTTAAGGTTATTGAAATTTTTAAAACAATTTCAGATAAGGATTTGAAAATTGGCATATATAAGCAATATTCTATTTCAGAAATTTAAAAAATGAAAAAAATCCTTTCAGAATTTCCTGAAATATTAATTAAAAACTCATTAATGAAATGAATTACTTTTTATTTGCCTACAAATATTTAACCTGATTTGATAACAGCTGCTTTCACTGCTCATAGTAGAAAAGGGATTGAGTGGAATAATTAAAAACTGCAGTCAGAAATTTTAAGGTATACTGGAATTTTTAAAACTATTTCAGGTAGAGATTTGAAAGCTGAAATATACATACAAAATAATATTCTATTTCATAAATTCAAAATATAAAAAAATCCACCAGTAACTTTTTATTTTATCAAAAAACTGACTTTTATATGGAAAAACTTATTTATTCTACATTTAATCCAATCACAAATTATTTATATCAAATCTTGGCCCCTAATTATCCGAGCTGCTTATAATGCCTCTTCATGAAAACTTCTTTCTTGGTTGTTCCCCCCCACCCCCTCCCGATCATTAGGGGCTTAATTGCCTCACGTGGGAGGGAGGCACTTTTCTAACTTTTTTTTTAACCCTTCATGTCATTGGACAGCCCTCTGACCACTCTGTCATATTATGTATCAGCTGACCCCCCATTACAATTTTAAATCATTGGTTAAATAACTTGGCCCCTAATTACATGAACCCTTTATATCACACTTTTTTGAAAATTTGATAAAAAGGGTAACTCGGTTCTTGCAAATACAAGATTTTGGTTGCCATGAATTTTGTACATATTTTGATACTGGCATGTTAATTTTAGAGGTAGAACAGCTGCCTATTTCAACATAAGGATTAATGGATCTTTAAAAAAAATGAAGTCAAAAATTTTTTAATTAAAAAATAAAATGCCAATATTTATAACGAATACTTCCAGAGTTTTTCTTCTCTAAACATGCCTAATAAAATACACTATATGGCCAAAGGTGACCAGTCACTTGCGATTTTAGATGTTTTGTTATGCATCTAGAAAAATACACGAGGAATAAAATTGAAACATCAGGTTTGTAAACAGTATAGTATAGGTCATATATTTCCGCAAAGATTTTTTCCCGAAACCCCATAGGGGACCGTCAACAAATATAAAAAGAACGAATATCTTTTGGATAAGACTGTAAAAACTAATGTAGCAAAACCGTTCAAACTCGAGATTATTAATAAGTCTTAATATACTGTGTTCATTTTTATGAGGATAGCATGTATACTCGTAGAGAAGTTAAGGTTTTTATAAAAACAGTCCCAAATTTCGCCAAGTTTTTTGCTTATAATTTGCAGAGTTCTTAATATAAAAAAAAAAAAGTTCTTTTCAGAAAATATGACAAACAACATGTACACAATACTTTGCAATCAGAATTACAAAATAATAAAAATTGGATGAAAAATGAGCAGGTTTGTTAAAAAATGTTTCACTGCACATGCGTGAATGCAATCAAAATATAATGAGCATAATGTATTAGCTAAGTATATAGAGCAACATTTGTGAAAGTCTCGAAATCATAGCTTGAAAATTCTGAAAATTATCGTCGATAGAATAAGCTCGAAATCTGTTGTTCCCAAAAGGAAGCAAAATGATGAGCGGTTGTATCCAAATATAGTAGTACGTGCAATATTGTGTACGCTGTCTTGATGCTAATCAACAGATATTTGATACAATCTCTCATCATTTTGCTTTTTTTTGGGAACAACGGATTTTGAGCTTATTCTACCGACGATAATTTTCAGAATTTTCAAGCTATGATTTTGAGACTTTCACAAAAGTTACCCTATATACTTAGATAATACATTATGCATATTATATTTTGATTGCATTTGCGCATGCGCAGTGAAACTTTTTTTTAGTAAACTTGCTCATTTTGCATCCAATTTTGATTATTTTTAAATTCTGATTGCAGAGTATTGTGTACAATATTGTTTGTCATATTATCTGAAAAGAACTTTTTTTTATATTAAGAATTCTGCAAATTATAAGCAAAAAACTTGGTGAAATTTGGGACTGTTTTTATAAAAAACTTAATTTCTCTACGAGTATACATGCTATCCTCATAAAATTGAACATACTATATTAAAATAAGCCACTTATTAATAATCTTGAGTTTGAATGCTTTTGTTACATTGGTTTTTACAGGGTTATCCAAAAGATATTCATTCTTTTTCAATTTGTTCATGGTCCCCTATGAGGTTTCGGCAAAAAATCTTCGCGGAAATATATGACCTATACAATTCTGTTTACACACCTGAAGTTTCAGTTTAATTCCTCATGTATTTTTCTAGATATTTAACAAAACGTCTAAAATCACAAGTGACCGGTCACCTTTGGCCATTTAGTGTATAAATTAAGTGTGAAAAGAAAGAAACCTCAATTTTTAAGATTTTTTTTTTTTCATACATAAAATAAGTATATAAAACTGTTTAGCTACCGCGTATGGTTTCACTGAAGTGATTCACAAGCACAAACAATAGTAAAAAAAGTTCTAGAGTAAAAAAAATAATAATCTTTTTAAATAAAAAGCTATGCATTGCTGACGACTGGCTTTTTCGCTAATTGTTGCCACAGATTAATCTCAGAAAATGAAACATTTGAAGTTACTGAAAAAAGTAACAGCTTGAAAAGTATTTGTCAGAAAATTGTTTGACACACTGCGCTAGAAAGGTAAAAAATTGAATTTTACTTGATATAAATTTTAAATCTAATGATTATGCTGTTTTTCAAATATTGAATTTCAAAAATTACCAAATTCCACAATGGAATACCATAGCAAAACCTTCATGCTTAAAAAGATAATGATAACAGAATGTGTCTTGATGTGTATACTGGCAATAGCATGAGTCACAAATTATAGCAGCCTTATTATTCTGTTAAAATATAAAGTGAATTATGATGTCATTTTAATTCTCGACAAATACTAGATGTACCATTTCTTTTTAATTGTGAATAATATAGGTTAATTCACGTATGACCTCATATTTAAAACGAATATGGTTAATGAATGACTTTTACAAGAGAAAGTGATATCATGAAGGACATTTTATGAATTTACATTTCTTTTTCATTTTTTTTTTTTTCAACGATCAAGACTATATTTGTTTAGTCTTAGGAAACATTAAAAAAAAAAAAAAAAATACAGGTATAAAAAGGTATAAAAGCAAATTTCTCAAGGCTTTCAATATATATATTTTTTTTTAAAGCATATTTGCACGAGATTCATAGTCCGTACAGTGTTTAATTTAAAAATTGATTTTTCTAATCAAACATGTTTTAAACCACGGGCAACGCCAGGTATTTCAGTTAGTAATAAATATTATAAAAAATCCACAGAAGTGTAAAAAATATATCAATACATGGTTGAATCATTAAAATTAAAAAATATATCATCATAATCAAGAATGAATTTACTTTTAAATCAAAACTTAAAGCTACTTACCTCTTTTTTATTTCATTCAAAAACATGAATGCTCGAGATCTATCGAATTCCTATGAAAAAGAAAAAAATAAGGATTGATCAAATTGAAATTCAAAGGGCAAAATAAATAATCTTAACATATTTTACATTAAAAAACCATAAGAAGAAGTTTAAGATATTTTTGAAAAAAAAAAAAAATCTCAAACTCTTTTAAACTAATTAATGTAAAACAAATATAATTATTTTAATTTCTAGCATCTAAATAGTTTTCTGACAGCAAAGATATTAAAAAACATTTGTTAGTAAAAACTGTACTTAATATATTGATGTAAAAACTTTTTTTTTTTTTTTTCCTCACAGATAAAATAAAATTCTTTAAAATTTCTTTAGTAAAGTAATAGAAAATTGCAGGCAACTATTTAGAGTAGGGGTTCATGGACTTGTGCTCCGTTGAGGGTATTTTAGCAGCCTACCATATTATTTCAAATATCAAGGAAAAAAAGGTTTTAGCGATACTGAAAGAATTTCTGAAACATTTTACTAGGGCAAATCCATAGATATCAATTTTTACGCTTTTTTTTGGGGGGGGGGGGGGGGGGGGAGGGCATCAAATAAACTTGTTTACAACCAGAAAATTTAGTTAATAAAATATTTCTTGGCCCTTATATTGGTTCCATTTACAAACTAAAACTTCAGGTTCAAAATGTTTATTTACTTTTAAAAAAGTGCAAAATTTGATAGCTATGGCTAATCTTGGCTAAATCCCAAAACAGCCGAGACACTTGGCATCGTTCAATTTGGCGAGGCGATAAATGGATCTTTGTTGTTACCAGTTCGTTTCGTAAATTCTTTCCATGCCTTCAGTTGTGTGATCTTGAATTTGGGTTGGTTGAATGGGATTGGTTGATTTCTTGTGTATTGGATGGCTACGCCTACCTTTGACAACTCAACTCCGCATGTTTTGTAATTTGTGTACAACGAGGTGCGAGACGAGGTGTAGAAGAAAGACGTTTTGTAATTGTAAAATTAAATGACGGTAAGGCTAGAGTTTGTTATTGTTAATATATTTTGCTGTTTTTAGTTGTAAAATTTGAAAGTTAAAGTACCTGTGTAATTTAGTTTGAAATTGTGAGTATTTGTTCATTTTTTTTTTTTTTTTGCTGGAAAGTTAAATGAAGTTTATCGACGACTAGAAATATACGAAATTATGGCAATTCAATATTTTATAGAGTTTGTTTTCAAGAAAGGAGATGTTTGTTAAGGTATGTTAATAATTTTATGTATTTTTACTATAGTGTTTTATATTAGCCGTTTATTGTATATTTCTCATTGTATGCTGACCTTACGAGTTTTGTACATTTTGATATTGCTACGCAACGTGAACTGCTGAATTTTGATATTGCTACGCATTGAGAACTGCTGAATTTTGATATTGCTACGCATTGAGAACTGCTGAATTTTGATATTGCTATGCAGCGAGAACTGCTGAATTTTGAGATTGCTACACACCGAGTGACGCTGGTGACAGTGATGTTTTTTTTCGGTTAATGAACGCGAAGCTTTCATACATGTACGCTGATTGACGCTTTACCGAGTTTCCTGCGTTTTTCAGATTGCTGCAGAACTAGGTTGCGGTATTCAGTGATATATATTATTTTTTTATGAACGCTTCGCGTTCATACTTCTTTAAATTAGAAATGAATTGTTCAATATTTACTATAATATAGGCACGTACTTACAATATTAAATGACCCCATGATTTTTTCTGAAAGTTGTTGAGAAATGAAAATTTTAATCATTATATCGTTACTCTGATTTGGAAAGGTACTTTAAAAATTTCACATTTTCAATAAACTTATGTTGAAATTGTTTGTTTTATTTTGAATCTCATAAAAATCAGCTTTCCTACGTTTTCTAATACGTCGTTATTTATAAATGTTGTATTTCCCATCATTCCAGGGTCATGACGTAGTAAAAAACAGTCTGGAAGCATTCAGGAAAGTGGACCAATCACGTTAGTTTTCAGCAGGGGTGCAGAATATGTCTGATCCGGTGATCTAGGAAAATTTTAACCACCTGGGGAAATTTTTCATAAACATATACAATTGATTTCGATTGTAACAATAAAGGCCATAATTCCCTGAGATAGAAAAATTTCATTACAAATAAAAAGATCCATATGGTGACCTTCACAAAATCGATCTCAGAATAATATGTACCATATATCAGGGGTGATTCTGTTCTGAATTTTCCAAAAAAATAAGGCATTTGGTTCCGAAAATTTAAAAAAAAATCGTTCACCAATCTGAAATTTCAGACATAAAAATACAGCGACGTCTGTCTAAGAATAACGGAAAAAACACGAATTCGTCACAAGATAAGATCGCGAAACAACCACAAATTTCGTCTAAAGGTGCGAAATAATCAAGATTTTCGACAAACCATGGCGAAATAATCGCGAATTTCATCAAAGGAACGTGAAAAAACTTGCAAATTTCGTCAAATGATCGCGAAATGAACGCAAAATTCGTCAAAAGATCGCAAAAAACTGCAAATTTTGTCAAAAAATCACGAAACAACCGCAAATTTCACCAAACGATCGCAAAACAATCGCAAATTTCTTCAAAAGAGGTTGAAGTAAGCGCGAATTTCGTCAAAAGGAAGCCAAAATAACCACAAAACTCTTCAAAATATCGTTACAAAATGCAAATTTCGTCAAAAGATAGCGAAAAAAGCAAATTTCGTCAAAGGGCCGTGAAAAAAAAATAATGCTGGGAGTAGATTTCCCCCCACTCTGCAGTAACCTTTCAGAAAATTTGCTATGAATTTCAGAATTTTTTTTTTCACTCAGAATCACCCCTGCCATATATACTCGCGGATAAGTTCAGAAATATTGGAAAAATTAATTTTCCACACCTACGATAATACAGCATTTACCTATAACACACCGTAAAATTTTGGGGAAATTTTCATGTGGATTGGGGGAAATGCTGGAAGTGGAAACATTTTCTGCACCCCTGGTTTTCAGGTTGCCGCATTTTAGATTGCCGTACGTGGGGTACTTGGCGCTTGTCAGAAAAGTCGCCAAATGGGGTGTCTCGGCTGTTTTGGGAATCTGCCCTAATCTTTTCTTTGCATAAAAAATGATCAAGAAACAAGAAAAAAGCCACTCTCAATATGCATATTTTTTCTCTATGTCAACTGAAATGCCAGTAAAGTAGATTTGCTCATTCCTGATAAAGCTGGAACTTTTTGACACTGCCAGTACAACTTTATGCTAACAACAGTTCTGTATGACATTATGTTTCTCCTGTATTATTATAGTAAATATAGAACTGTTGGCATCTTTTGCTTTTTTCAGTGTTGACAAACAGATTATATCCATATACTAGCATATATATATATAATATAATTTATCCAAGTGATGTGACTGTCAGTCAATTACAGGCTGACTGATTCACTTTTCATAAGCCAGGAGGCCATTTTTACTAAAAATTATTTTTTTTTTTTTGATAAATTTGCATAAGGGTTACACTTTTTGAAAGATTGTCCAAAAGAAATTAATGTTTGAGAGATAAGAGTTCCCTTCAAATATGTACATATTCTGAAATAACTTCAGTTGAAATTAATGCTGACAGCCCAATATCTCATTCGATCACAGTAAACAAACACAAAAAATTCATTTGTCATGACCAATAAAAATATAAAACGATGAAGGTAATCACACAGCAATCATTCACAAAGCAAGTTCTCCAGTGATGAATTTTGCAGCAAAAAATAATTCACATCTGTAAGCCAATCAGAGTTTAGCATCATTCTGTTGGGTGAAGTGATGTACGACTCAACTTCCTTCACAATCTTTTCTTGACAAAGTGAAATGTGAACAAGCCCAACTAATATAATAATATTTAATGAAACAAATTTTATTAAATATTATATTATTCATGTGAATCAATAACAGTTTACAAGGTTGTATCAAGTTGAAATATGAGAGTGTCTGTTAAATTATATATTTTTATTCATATTCGAGTTAGGGATTTTATACAATTGTTAAATTATGCTTTTAATAACTAAAAATTGAAAATTTTTGAAGTAAATGTAATTTAAATAAATTCTTAATTAGAATTGGATTTTAATACAGGTTTTCATTGAATTTTTAAGTTGAAATCATTCATAAACAGTAAAAGATTCGAAAATTTTATAGCAATTAAAATTAAAAGTTATAAATTGGAAATTTTTAAGGGTTTATTTAAATTTATAATTTCCTATATATTAATTTATATTTTTCTAAAGAATTTAAGATTTGCTAATTATAATTTTTGTTTAATTAAATGATTAAGATAATATAGATGTTCTGTTTCATAAATTAAGGTTCATATAGCTATAAATTTCATTAATTGTCAAGTTACTTAATAACTTTTGAATTTTTTTTATATCTTTTAAAGAGTTCAATTGTTTAACTATTGATATTTTTATATGATAACAGTCTTTAATAGAAGTTAAGCTTGAATATATTGAAATGAGATGGTTTCTAAAGTTAAATAGATATTTGAGCTGCAGTCATTTGACTTTCCTTATATTTAACTTATTAATGATTTGTTTTCAGTTTTATTTGGATTAGGTGTTGTGTTTAATTTACAGTTTAAATTTTCATATAATGAAGTTTAATTTTTCAAATAGCCATTTTAAATTTAAACTTTAAGAGGTCATTTTTAAGTTTTATGATATTAAAGCTTTTTACATAAAATAGATTTGTATTTTCAGTGACATGGCTTCAGATGTTTGTATAAACGAGCCAATTTCCTGAAGTGAATGTCATTGGTTAATCTACAGTTTAAAGATTTATAATTTTTTTAAATTAAAAGCCTTATATACTCTAGAGCTCAATGAGGAAAATGTGTAAGGTAACTACCTCAAATATTGAGTTGAGTATATGCTTAAGTAATAGATATTTAAAGTTCATAACATATAGCTTTATATTTTCAGTATTATACAGTTCCATAGTTTCTTTTGCAATAGTAAATGTTAATTTTTTTTACCTTTCGTAACTTTTGCAGTTAAAGTTTTGATGTATTTTTAATACTTATGAAATGTTCTTGTCAGGTGGACATGTTTAAATTTTTACTTGTGGGGATATTTCTTTAAGTTAGTGAACCCTTTATATTTTAGTAAGATTTTTATATAACGTTTAAGGATGTCACTTTTATGCCCCGTCTACCTGACTGGAAATATTTCATTACTCTTATGTTTTATTATTGCAGTTAAATTTCTTGTCTTGTTATATATTTAATAGGTTTTCAACAGCATCTCCTCTCATTGATTGTTGAGTAACATTTTTCGAGGGCTGATCATGGATATCAGCATCATGGGGGAGAGATATTTTTTAGTTTGTTTTTGGAGAGGTTTGTGGCTGTGTGGCTTAAATTAAAATTAGTATAGATCGAAAATAGTACTATTCTGAATTTGGATTCTTCCCTATTTTGTTCAGTCAGGAAGTCTTTAGCTATTTCCTAGGTTTTTGAGTGGCGTGATCTACACTTGTTTTCTGTCATTTGGAGTGAAATGGTCAATGCTCAATAAGGAAATATTCTTTTGGCTATTTTTGAATTTTAATTCTTGGACTTTAATTGGATCGAACGGTGGAGGAGGATTCTGCTAGAAACAGTTTAGGAAGTTAAATAATGTGATTTTACAGGTTAAATGGATTTTTTAAAATTTTTTAGTCTTGTGCTTCAGGCGATGGCGTTTTCTTGGAAAGTAAAGTTTGAAGGTTTACATGTAAAATAGCTAAGGTTTTGAATTACTATTAAGTTGCTCTGAATTTAACTGGAGAATTATGAAATGTCTTTCTAGCTAATTAAAGGGGGGCAATTTTTGTCATTTTATGCTTACCTATGTTTTAAGTTAGGGGGTTTTTAATGAATTTAAGGCCGTTTGATATGTGTAATACATTAAGTGTAAGGTCAACCTCCAACCAACAATTTTTGATGCTGAGATAAATCTTTCTTTGCAGAGAGTGAGTTCATACATTAACAACAGCAGTGGTTTTATATATTATAGTTTATTGTTATGTGTATGTATTTTTGTATATTTTGTTTATAGTTTTGTTTTAAATTTTAGCTATGTGACGACTGGATCTTCAAGTTTTTATTCTCTTTTCCAGCATTCGGGGAGAGCCACATATTGAGATGATTGTATTTGGATATTAGATCTTTTGGTTAACAGTTTTTAATTATGGAATTCAATGGATTGTCAATAAATAAGATTTAGTTTTTTTTAGGTCAGTTTTTTTATTCTCATGCGAGGTTGAATTATTGAACACTAGAGTGTGCCAACTAAGTGTAAGGTTCTTTCTGTTGGTTATGCTTTGATGATTTTTCCCTTGCATTTTGTTATGTAGAGTTGATGAGAGGGGGGGGGGGGCATTTGACAGGAATACCTGGTGTCCATATCCTAGTCTCATCACTCTAACTTCATTCTGAATCCTGACTTATATCCATCTTTATTTCCATTCCGTTTAATTTCATATTAGCTTTTTATATATCACAGTTTCTATTTTGTTTACAATAGCTATCTCTTTATTATAAAGAAAAATAAAAGTAAATATCTTTATTTTTTTTCACTTACCATTATCAATATAGTAAGTCCATTAGATACTCCAAGTTCTTCTTTCCCTTTTTCCTGTTTATAAATATCGTATTCCTTTAACTACCGGCAGAAACAGTTTCTATCAATCGCAGCACTCATTTCCGAGCACACGGTTTACAAAAATCACGTGGTGTACTAAGGGATTCTAACATGTGACGACAGATGGCGTGCCGGTCTGTCTTCTCCCGTGTTTCTCTCCCGTGATTGGGCGTTAGCCATTGGATCCTTTCCGAAGTCGGAAGTGACATTACGTACCGGAAATGAGGCTGCGTATTGATATGCATCTCATTGAGGACAGAGTATATATTCTGTCATTCTCGTGAATTCAGTAGCTTCGTTTTACCGATCATCTGCTGTGTTTTTTATGACTCGGAAAATGCCGGTCATGTTTGGGGGAAACTGGAATAAGTGTATTTGTGTTACAGAAGTATTTTTAAGGAAATGAGGCATGTTTAATCTGGGGGTTTTTTTCTTCATCTTATTTTAAATCGTCTCCATCTTGATACTATTGGTGACACATTTGTTTAAAGTGAAAGCGTTAAGTCGCCTCTACAGTAAGATGATATTGTGGTGTTTGAAGTCTGATCATCTTTGTCATCTTGTTAAGCCGCTTTAGTTCTACGTTGTGTGAATTGAATTAGTCAAGGCTTTGATGGATGGACAGTTAATACGGCGGCCGGAGACACGTTTCACATTTTCTAAATAGGTTTTTATTTAAATTTATCTTTTACTTGTTTTGGTGTTCTCCTTTTTCTCCAGATACATTTTTTTTTACTTCTAGTTGTTCCGATGTAATCGGCAACATTGTTTCACATCCATTATCTTGTTTATGTTATTTCTTAGTCACGGAGCTTCAGTGTAAGGAGGCGTTTACTAAAACTGCCGTTTTGAAGTTGCCGGTGGCCGATATTGAGATCTGTTATGCTATTGATGTATTGGATAGTGTTAGTTATTTCCTAAGGAGGAAAGGTCAATTGTTCTGGTGGGGGAGTGTGACATTTAAATAAAGCTAAACCTTTTAATGAGACTTGTGAATATATATTACCCGAGTTTATTTACAGTATCATTTAATCTTTTCCGATTTCTATTTGTGGCTTCTTGCAGTGCTGGTTTACAATGTGATTTATTTAATAGATTTTTCAGTTAATATTTAAAGTAAATGTATTTCAATCTTAAAGTAATATCCTTTTTAAGTTTTTTTGCTTAAAATTTAATAGAATTAATAAAGTAATAGATTAAAGTAATAAACTACAGAAATAGAAGTAAAGCTAGTTCAATATATATTTTTTAAGTTTAATTACAAAGTTAACGTTTTAAATACAATTTAAAAGTAAATTTATTTTTAAACTTTTTCCTAGAATTATATTTGATGCTCCAGTTTATTTCTTTTGTTTGTTTAAAGTAATAAGGTATGTTGATGTAAAGCTTTAGCTTAGAGGACCCTATTTAATTACGTGTTAAGCGATGTCTATCTTGAAAGCTGATGGCGTATGTTACGTCCATATTTCAATAGCTCTTTGTTTTTAATCTTTTTTTTTTTTTAATTTTTATTTGTTTTACTTTGTTAATAAATATATTGTTTGTTTTAAATCCTGGTTTGTTCTCTTTCAAATACTGGCTACACTTTTCTATTTCAGCTTAGGATCAGTACTGCAGTTTGCTCACATTCATTTTTAGTTTTAATCAGCTTTACATATTTCTCATGGGCAATTACGAACTGGGAGTCAGCCTTAACGTTTCCACAATTGCCATTTTTAAGATATACTCTGCTACTTTTAATTCTCTATATTGGGATTACTCTAGTATTCCAATATAACAGTTTTGTGCTGCTTATGTGTCATGTGCATGTGGTTGCCATGGTTGCGGCACGAACGTCATATTCAAAATGGCGACTATTCAGCAGAAATTTTATACACAGTTGGCTGTGAAATAAAAAGTTCGCAGGTAGTGTGATTTGTCGATTTCTTGGGACTATGGATGAAACTCTCTCTAACTCGGTTCACTGTTTCTTCAGCAACGCTTGGTCAGCCGGAACTTTTGCCTTTACATTCTTTGAACTGTCGATACCAGCGCAGAATGCTTTGTTGGGTTGGTGGTTTGCATTTGTATGCCTTCCGGAATGCTCTCTGAATGGTTATAAGCGATTCACACTTTGAAAATTCTAGCACACAAAACTCTTTGTGCTGTCCAATCGCCATTTTAAATATGACATTCGTGCAGTAACCATGGTAACCAATGACACATACACAGCACGAAACTGTAGTTAACACCCTCTCGTTTGAGTTGTCATGGAAACATATGTTTCCTAGTTCGCACATAGTAACGTATCAAAACCCGATGATTCATTTGTAATAACCCTGTACATAGAGTAGTATACACAATAAAATATTTTCGGAGATAAAAGTAAATGATTTATATAAGTAGAAATGTTGAATTATGTGAGTGAGATCTGAGATATATATTTAAGTATTGCGCAGCAGCGCAATACTTATTTATTTCCAGTGTCACTTCTCAATGTTAATTTAACATAGAAAAGCCTATGGAGATCATAACTTTTTCATTTTTTCTTCCCACCGTTTTGTCCCTGATGCCACTCATTTTTTATTCTTTACTATTTCTAATGACAATTAGAATAACATAAATTTAAAGTGTAAAAACGTTTGCCTGACGTCAGGGTCAAAACGAATGGTAAAATGCCTTTGCATATGGGTGAATTATAACCCAGAGAGAAATATGGACCAATTTTTTTTTACATTATTCAAATATTTTTCTTAATACAGTAGAAGATCTTTATAACGCAAACCTAAAAACACAAGGTTGTGCGTTATATAGAATTTTGCGTTATATGGATCACATCATTAAATTCACCTTGTAAACATATCCAAATATGTCTGAAACATATCAAAATACATTAGAATATCTTTATACTGCATTCCTTGTTACCAAGAGTTATCCAAATTATAAATTTTTCCATAATATAGGTCAGACATTGTTAAATTTACCTTATAAACATGATCCAAATATAACTGACACAACCATCCCTTATATTAGACATTTTCAAAAATGTTTATTGTAATAATAGCATTTTTTTTTAGTAAAAAGGTCATAAATTAGGAGATAAAGTAGTACTAATGTATCAAATTTAGTCCTCTAGAGCAGAGGTTCCCAAAGTGTGCTCCACTTTGGGTACACACTTTCCTGAGCAAACTTTCCAGGGTCTCTGCCGCGCTTTAGGGGGAAAAAATGAAAATTTGAACGAAACCAACACATTTAAAGAAAGCAGTTTTTGTTTTTTCAAAAATGGAAACAGATTCTTTTGTTACAAAAGTATTTATAAATGGATGATAACTATCTTCAACTATCTGAACTCTTAATTAACTAAATTTTATTTTCTTCAAAATATTTCTGGTGCAAATATTAATTTTATGCTCTATTTTTACGTTTTCCGATCAAAAAATGCAATAAATAGAGAAACAAACGTATATTTACTGTAAGAAAGCCAAAAATTGTATTCTGAAGGATATTTTGGATATTTGAATTTCTCAACTCCTCTTCTCCGTGTGATTTGATGAAATGTTTGTTATCCAATGACTCCACGTTTCATGCCGACTACGTCATCATTCCGAAAGGAATTAGTCTGATTTGAACGATAAACCGTCTGATTTTTTTTAATATGAAGGGCAAAGTAATCTATGCATGCTTCAAAAGGAAATATCACAGCACTTGTTAAAACAAATATAGGTATACAGTATATAATAAACTGCACCTATGTCCTGGACATAAGTGCAGACTTCACGGGTGTGAAATGGACAGTAAGATATATTTCTACAATTACTTTAAATTTTTCCTTTTGTCCTGTTTAATCACTGTGCTTAATTATGACATAAATAATGTTCTATAATTAGTGATAGAAGTTTGTCTTGTTATACACTGTCGCCTCCGTTAAGTCGGTGCTTACCTGATATTTACCGAGTCGCTTGAATTTGCGAAGATCATATAATTGCAAAGACTCTTGATAAGTCTCATGATATTGATATTGTCAGGAATTTGCTTTATGAAAATGTTGTTAATTTAGAGTCAATATTTCCTTATCAAATTGATTTTTTTTAATTAACTCTATAACAGGTGACGTAAAAGAACACACGAGCATCTTCAGATATACAAAATTTGCACTATAATTGAATGAATCTATTGACGTCACTGGATTAGCAGTTTTGTTAGTATTTTTCAGTTACGTATACTAATATGCCATTCAGACCAGGGAAGTTAAGATTTTAAACCGACTATTTTGAAACGGGCACCCGGAACTTAAATTGATTTTTCCATTATTACGGTGTTTGAGAACATTAACTTGATTTAAATTAAGCTCCTTACTAACGCCAATTTGAAAGAGGTTTCACAAAGCTATCAATATCATACTTTTTGTAGATCACGACAAACCAACGCACTAAGCAACGAAATATTTTTTTATCAATACATAGGAAAACACATATGAACATGAATACACTGATGATGCGAAAGCAATGATGGGTCACAATGCCACTGCAAAAGTTAAAGAGATGATAAAGCACCGTAGCACTATCTGTATGTTCTTTAAAGATACATGTTATTCCCTGGAAAATGTCTTCTGAATTTATGAAAAGCTTAAATGCTGCCATTAAAATAGTTAACTATATAAAATTACGAACTCTTAAAAGCAAACTTTTTAAGCTTATGTATGAAATTATTGGATGCTGGCATCCGCCCCTCCTACTAACATACGGATGTAAGATGGTATTGTCTATGAAGAGTGTTTATACAATTGTTGTAATTGCAGAGGTGATATTAGAAGAACCATAACTCTAAACTGGCAAAGCTAATGAAGATTGAGAATTCTAATTACGTATGTTCCCGATATTTTAGTAAAATGAAATAAATATATCTATCATTGCAATGAAAATCTGTCACAATTTCTGTTTCATTTGCCGAACGTCTTCATTAAGACGAAACGTGTATTGGTCAGATTCTGAGCCAAATGATGATATCGATTACGTCCCTCTTGTTAAAAATGAATGCAAAGAACACCAGATAACAAAAAGTATACAAATAAAATTTCGAAGCCAATTCCGAAAGTGAAAGTACCTTTATTAAAAAAACCTGCGACTGAAATCGAAAAAGTAAAAAATACCCATATTAGAGATCGACCTCAGCTATCCTATGCAAAAAAGAAAAAAAAAAAAAAAAAAAAGGTTTAAAAATATTCAAATTTAAACGAGAAATTCGAAAACAACCTGCCCATAGGTTTAACATTACCGATCGGGCGTTTTCAAGTAAGTGAAGAGTCCCCTTGGTCGTTTATGCGCTATTGTTTGTCACTCTTATAATGTAAAATTTATTGTAAGGCAAATGTTAAGATTTCTTGAGTATTGAGGTTTTTTAAGTTTGTAAACGTTTGACAATTCCATCTATTGATGATTATTAAAAATATATCCAGTATTACAGTAAAAGTTTCAAAATATAATTTTATTTCTGGGGCAATGCACAATTGTTCAGATTACTATTCATTCTCTTTTCCTGTGCTCAGTAGCAATGCACCTAAAAAACATTACCTTGTAACATAGGTTGCGGTAGGCTTCAGGGGCTCCGCCATCCAAATTCATTCAAAAAGGGGCTCCACCAACCAAAAAGTTTGGGAGCCACTGCTCTAGAGAGTAGCAATATTTAACAATGTGAAAATGGAGGTGCTTTTTAACTGCAAAAATCATTGTTTACATCTGAGAAGTTATGCGTTATATGGAGAATTGCGTTATATAGAATTGTGTTATAAAGATCTTCTACTGTAATTCCAAATTTCGCTTTTTTATTGAGAATCAACGGACATTTTTCATAGAAAATGCAACATTTTTTCTTCATTGCTGCAAAAATTTCAAAAGCCGTAATAATAATTTATTTCTTTTTAGTTAAAAGTTCCACGTGAAATATTAAATTGAAATATTTTTTTTATTCAAGAATTAAAAAAAGTGACTATGGTGTCATAGTGGAAATAAAAAGGATAGTTTCAGGATAAGTTTTTGCTTTGGTCAAGTTTATGTTTTAGTAAAAAGTTTCAAATGGCTAGCTATTTTTACGCAGGTAGCGAACTTAGTGATGAAACTATTTATACCCCAAGTTAAAATTTAGGTAATAATTTTCTGATGTGTTTACATCACCCCTTGGGAGAGAATAAGGTAACAAAATTTAAGTAAAACTTTTATTTTTTATTTTTTACTGTACCACAGTTATAATATTGTTAAATATTAGCAGTAAGGATTCAACACAATTTATTTTTGCATTAATAGCGTTCCTGAGTGGGAAATAGGGTATCTAAATTCAAGTGAAGTTAATTTTTTTATGTTTTGATTATAGATTTTTTACGTTCAGATTGGAAATTTTTGTCCAAACTACAACAACCTGGATTACTATAGTGGGGAAATATTTTGAATTATACATTGGTAAACTGCATCACACATTGTGATGCCATACCGCATACATCAAAGCTTGATGATGATATCCTCTATTAATTTTGAAATGAGTTCGTCTGAATGCAGTAGTTATTAAAAAACTTGACATATTAAGCAAAAACATAATTTGAAGAACAAATTAAAAAAAACAACATTTATTTCCTACATTGTTTAAGCCCGAGAAGGGGCAGACATTAAGATATTTCATTCAATTAGTTCTACATTTAATGTTATTTTTGTAACAAATTAGTTAAGCCAATTGAAGATTAAAAAATAAAAATAAAATTCATACAATATGATACTTAAAACACCCTAAAAAATTAGATTTCATTCAAATGAAATCAAAATAAATCTTAGACTTTTTTTTAAGTTTTGTATTTTGCATGCATCTTATCATTTTACGTACAATTGTCTTAAACATAATACAAAATCTGTATACAAATATTTTCAATAAAAAATGGAAGAAGTCTAAGATTTATTTCGATTTCGTTTGAACGGAATCGAATTTTATAGGGTGTTTTAAGTATCATATTGTATGAATTTTATTTTTTAATCTTCAATTGGCTTAACTAATTTGTTACAAAATTGTAACATTAAATGTAGAACTAATTGAATGAAATATCTTAATATCTGTCCCTTCTCGGGCTTAAACAATGTAGGAAATAAATGTTGTTTTTTTTAAATTTGTTCTTCAAATTATGTTTTTGTTTAATATATATAAAGAGAGAGAACAGTCTTCTTACTTTCCTGTTTATATCCGAACTTAATAACTTTAGGAAAATATACAAAAATTGTTCAAATAATACATAAAGTTGCTTTTTTTTTTAATCATTTGATTAAAATCATTTAAACCCTGTGCCAGCTAGGGTGTAAAAAAATCATGATTTTTTTTTTTAAATAAAAAAAATCGGATTTTTTTGATTTAAATCGGATTTTTATGATTTTTTCCCAGCGCTCAGATACTGAACAGCTACCAAGAGTTTTAGGTTTCCAAAATAATTAAACCACTAATTGCTAACATAATCTATGTTTTTAACTACTAAATTTAAAACTACTAAAAAATTTTCTTATACCCAACAGCATTCCGGTTAAGATATTGGCCCCAGGACCCGGTCTTTCTTTATACGTCAGCTACCATCTTTTTCAAACACTAATCTCCTTTTTCAGCATCAATTTACGTTTACTCACTACAGCGGTAAATTAAAAATCGCATTAATTTAAAGGTAACTTTAAATAATGGATTTCATCAGCTTATTAAATATCGTGTTAATGTTAAAATTAATTTATGAAATTTACAACGGGAAAGATCATCAATTTGGTTTTCAATTGTCTCCGGCACGGGCGGAGCACTTCCGGTACATGCTGCCTTAGGTGGCGTGGACCCAGATTACAGGTTCGTTCGGAAAGAAGTTTGTTGGGAACACGCTAGACGCTATGGAGGGCAATAAGTGCTTCTGAAATTAGGTTAATTTAAAAGAATTTCAAAAGATATAAAATCATACAAACTTCAGTTTTGTTTAAGTTTATTATTTACGGACCCCGGACAACGCCGGGAGGGTCTGCTAGCTTAGAAATACTGTTGAATGGGGAAGTTTTTTACAAGAAATCTCTGGCTACAACTACAGGTGAATTTCAAGCTTTTTTTTTTTTTTTTTAAGGCACGGTGCATTTTGTAAATTTCAAAAGGGGCATGGTGCGGCAGCATTAAAAAAATGTCCTAGAAGAAATAATATAAGTAATTACAGTATTAACAAAAACTGCAAATAAGTAATTTCATTAGGTAGTAACACAAATAACAAAACTAACAAATATTATTTACAGCTCGTTTTGCATTTGTATTTAGGAAAATTAGTGTAAACCACCAAAATCTAAACTTACACGCATGTATGTGTATGATAACCAAAAGAATTATGAAAATGAGTTAAACCCATTCATATAGGATAAACCTATTTAAATATTTGAAATCCTCAAAATATTTAAGTAACAGCATTATTACCTCTCAGTGCGGATTATTGGCTTTCAATGATTCAATATTTTTTCTTTTTAAGAAAAATTATTTCTCTATTTTCAATTTTTCGAAAGCTCTATTTTCAATCCCTAATTATTATTTTTTATTTAGTATATATCAGTTACAAAGTTAAAAACATTTATTCAACCTATGCCGAAGAAGATCTTGCTGAGCTTAGCATTTTTATACCAATTATTTCTTTTTCTCTTATGCATTCATTTACAATTTAGCTTTGAAAAGATGTCATTCTTTCATTCTTCTTTAACTTGAGATTGCTATTAATTACTATTTATTCTTTTACTTGTAGAAATGTATTACACTTGCTATATGTAATTTTATAAAAAATAATGCATAAATTGATTCTCTAAAGGAATTTATGACATTGCAAATTATATTAGATTTAAATAGGTATAATTTTTACATGAAACTGTTTTAATTTCGATAAAAACTTAAAAACAATGCATTTTATAAACTCAACTGTTTTTATTTTTTTACATTACTCATGAATTAAGCTTAGAAACAATTATTTAAAGCTCTTTTTTTGTTTATTCATAAGTCAAAATACCTGTAGAAACTTTCAAATTATGTTTATGTTAGATTTTAATACTTTTTTTGACATTTTAAACATTTAGAAAATTTTTGATTTAAATCAATGATTTTTTTTTAAAAATCGGTTGATTAAAATTCTGATTTTAATTGCTGATTTAAATCAACTGATTAAAATCGTTGACACCCTAGTGCCAGCTAATATTTTTTTTTATAAGCATTCCTTTATACATAAATCAGAGACCTAATTCCTATTTTCATAAGCATTCCTTTGACAGTTAATGACATATACTGTCAGTGACCCGGAGCCGAACAATTTTTGATGCTCCAGCTCCAGCTCCGCTCCTAGAGAATATACTGTGGCTCCAGCTCCGGCTCCAACTTGGCTCCGACTTCGCGCTTTTGAGTTGCAGATTTTAATTTACACATTTAATTTTTTGCTCACAAATACTTTCTACCTCATTAAAGATCTGACAAAATGCATTTTTCTTCTCATCAAACTTCAAATATGCTTGTTCAGAAAGTATGACATCTTTTAGCTTTTGCTTTTAAAATAGAAAGTTTGGTGGAATTTTAAACACAAAAATCTTAAATTTCTTCTACACTTTTCAAACAGCCAAAATTGTACAACTACACATGTAAACAACAGGCGGCCATATTTGTTTTCGAATAGTGTTGTCACTTAGTTCAAGTAGAAAGTAGAAGTAAAGTAGTGTTACCATGTTTTGAGAAGGTTTCCTTCTCTAATAATAATAATAAAAACCTAAAAAAGGATATAATTAAAATACTGAATAATGATGTACAGTAGAAGATCTTTATAACGCAAACCTAAAAACGCAAGGTTGTGCGTTATATAGAATTTTGTATTATATGGATCACATTTCACACATCATTAAATTTACCATATAAACACGACCATATAAATCTGAAACATACCAAAATACATTAGAGTATCTTTATACTGCACTTCTTGTCACCAGGAATTATCCAAATTATAAATTTTTGCATTATATGATCATTTTATATTGTTTATTTTATAAACATGGTCCAACTATACCTGGACCCAATCATTCATTATATTACTCATTTCCAAAAATATAATATTTATTGTAATAATAGCAATTTTTTTTCATTAAAAAGTTTTGAATTAAGGAGATAAAGTTGAATTAATGTATCAAATGTAGTTTTCTAGAGAGCAGCAATTTTTATGATGTGGGATTTCAGGTGCTTCTTACCTGCAAAATTCATTGTTTACATCTGAGAAGTTGTGCATTATATGGAGAATTGCATTATATAGAATCGCGCTATAAAGATCTTCTACTGTAATTAAAATATTTTGAGCCTAGAAATTTAAAAGACTGAAAAAAAAAAAAAGATTTAAAAGAATATTAAAAACTAAAGGAGCCCTGGAGCTGGGGAAAATTTAGAGCTCCAGCTCCAGGGAAAACACAGCTCCGGAGCGCTCCGGCTCCGGGCTCCAGCTCCAGCTCCGGGTCCCTGATACTGTAGCATAAACATTTCTGTTTGATACTATTGCAATTCAGCTCGATAAAGTTTAAATGAGAATGAACAAATATGAACACTTACATCATCAGTAATACACAGGTATAAAATCTGATCTTCATACACATAGTGAAAAAGATAGCTGAAACATAAAAAATAATATTCAAGCACATATTTATATACTACAATATTCATGAAGCAAGCATTTAAAATAGAGAGCAAAGTCTTATTGTTACTAATAGCAGAAGCTGGAGGTTTAAAAGATTTTTAGACTTGAATGTCAATTTTAATTTTTAAATAGAAATAATGTGTTGTTTCAAAACCAAATAAAAAGAAAACCATATTTACATTTATACAAACTAATAATACACATTTATAATTATGTCAAGTAAAAGCAAAATGTAAGACTTAAAATAAGACAATACCATTTTTATATATCATTTTAAAACCTATAAAATTCCCACAAGCAATTATAAAATGCTTATTTCTGGTACAATTATTTTCTTAAAACATGATTCACAGTGAGTTTTTTTAGTAAACTTTAAGGTTATATAACAATTTTTGAACATCTAATTGTTGAATGTTATTAATATTGATTAAAATAAACAGATTAACTAAAAGTTTAGTGAAGTCATTATTTTCGTGAGAATCAATTTTCTCACCTCAGCAGCAATTGGTCTTTAAAAATAATCATTAACCAATAACAATAGCATGAAAAAAAAAATTATCAGTAAAGAAGAATAAATTAGGAAATCAACTAATTTAATCTTTATGAGTTATAATTTTCTAACTGGGTGAAAAAATGTCCAGACCAGGATTTGAACCCCAAGGATCTCTTAGCTGAAGCTGCCAGTGCTCTACCAACTGAGCTATCCGTCTGGACATTTTTTTGCCCAGTTAGAAAATTACAACTCATATGAATTATTTACCAATTAGATTAATTGTGTTAAAATTAATCTAGTGTAATTTAATCCTCTTATGAGGAAAAAAATTCTTATTGTAAGTGCTTGCTAAGAAATGCTTATAAGAAATCAAAATGTAAAGAAGTGAGCAAAGCAGAAAACTTTTTAAGAATGGTTTGCATTATGATTTTAATGGGATTGTTAGAGCTAGGAGCTTGAAATTTTACATCATTGTTAGTTTTAAGGTATACATGCTTGCAGAGAACATTTTCTAATAAATTAGAAATTTATAATGGTACAGGAACAAAAAAAAATTCTTATGTTTTTGATTTTTGCGATACAGTTCGAGATAGAATCCTTAAATTTGGCATGGTGGTTACTTGTAAGATATAAATGCTCACTTTTCTAAATTATGATTTGAAAGGAACTGCTATTAGCGTGAACTTGAAATTTGACATAATTGTTACTTTTGAAACATAAATGCTCTCAGATCATTTACTAATAAGTTTGAAATTTAAAAGGGTGCAGAAACAAAAGAACATTCAAAAATTTCTATTTTGGTGATACCGGTTGGCATAGAAGCCTGAAAATTGGCATGGTGGTTATTTATTATATGTAAAGGCTCATTAAGAACAGTTTCTAAAAGAATCTATACTGTTTTGTAAGTTGTACTCCATTCTCGGATTTGCCGTATGTATTTGCAAAGACAAATCAATTCTGATAAAAAAAAAATTATCTTTAAACAAACTAGTTTAACATACTATAGATCCATATTTTATTTCAATTTCGTAAGTTTTTTACTAAATTTTATTTTCATCATTTATAAAAACCAAATAACATATAAATTAAGAAAAGAAGTTAACTTTCATTACTTTTAAATGACTAATTGCCAGGGGTGGAGCAGTTGGAGCAAACTGCTCCAGGCGCATGAATCCTAAGGGCGCAAAACTAGAAAGAGCGAAATAAAGATTTGTAAAAAATATTTGCATATTTTTTTTCATTATAAATCAAATAATAAATGAATTTTGTTACAATCAGCATATTCCTATGATATTTTACCTTGTCTTTAACCTCAACTATTTCGATTTTAAACATGTTTTTGTGCAGAGTTAAAATAAATTATTTTTATTCCTGAAGTTTTATTTTAATTCATATCATATTGCAGCCTCAAGTAACTTTTCTAAGATCGTTTCAGCATGCCGGACATTTTTCTGTAACTTTTCCGTAGAAGACAGTTGAAGAGTTTCAAATCTTAAAGTAATCAAAACTTATTTACATCGGTCACTTTATTGGCTATCACTATTTCCGAACAATAATCTTCCTGATACATTTCCATTAAAAATGTGTTAGAAATTTATCCTGATGATTAGTACCGTACGGAAATTATGGTAGCCAAAGAAGTCACCGCTGTAAAACCTATAGTTACGATGTAACAGCAATGCCTTTGCTATTTAGTTATTTTACAATTTAAAAAAAAAACAGTTTAACAAGAAGACAATTGTTGACCATTTTACAAACGAAAAACCAAGACAACGAAAATTTTGAAGTTCCTTGTTGCTGTTTAGTAGAAACCAAACATGCATCAATGCAGATTACAAAACAATAAGAGGAGCCGGATTTTGACCTGTCCACAGCGACTGAATTGGGGGGGGGGGGGGAGTGAGGGGGAACCGGCGCATGAAATTTTGTGAGTATTTTTTTCAGATTTTGAAAATATGGCAGATCTCAAGTGCAGAATTAATAAGTCTTTTCCTTGAAAAAGAAAAAAAAAAGTTAAGTATGAAATTCAGTGTTCCTTAGGACCTATTGTCGCATAATGCAAATTTACACCATTTTTTTGGAAAAGTATTTTTTTTAATTAAACCTTATTTAATCGTAGAATTTTACGATTAAATAAGACAAAACATATTTTCCGAAAATAGTAATGTGAGTTTGCTTAGGCAGTAATCAGGCTCTGCTCCCCTTCTTTCACACACCACCACCATCAGATCAGTAGTCAAAGAATTTTCGAATTATAAAATGAAAAAAAAAAAAAAAAAATCTCGAGTTACTTTACTCAACTTTCCGAACAAATTACATAAATACTGTGTTTTCAAAACAATTATTTTTGTAAACAATGAATAAAAATTTAATTCCTAATTTTATACAAAGTTGAAATATTTTTTCTGGTGATAAATGCCTCGTGTTTCAAAGAAAATGTGTACTTTCATTCATAAAGCTTAAACATTTTCGAATAATTTTCAACAAATTTTCATTTCGCCTGTGCTGAAACAAGGCGTATAAAAAAAAAAATAGAAAAAAAAATATGATTTTACTAAATTAAATCCCATTCTAGCACATTCAGACTGAACCACAAGGCAACCGACCTGTGAGTCGGTGCTCCCTAAACCAGGCAAAGCTGCGCCCTCTCTTAAGTGAAGCTAATAATAAAATTTGCTATAAGCATTAGATTTCAACAATCTTAAATTATATAACAACTTTTAAAAAATTTCAATTTTTTGAAGCATTTTTTTTCTTTTTGCAAATCAGAACTGATTTTCTTTTCTAGAAAGTTTCTTTGTTTCAGAGGACCATTTAAGACTTTCAAAACCAAATGTATATTCTGTAATTCTGTCTGTTACCAATGGTGGCATGATCTGCCCCAAGAATTTTCAGCCTCTCTATCACCAAAGAGCGTCGCCAATATTTCTTTTTAGTTTGTTGTAAAAACATTTATTTAGAATATTTGTCTGAAATCTGTAGGCTCCGTGTATTCGTATATGAATTCAAATGCCTGGTGATTGTAATTTCACCAGTTCAGGGCTGACACAGGCATTCTACCTTATACCACTTTCTCAAAACAAAAAGTGTTGACATACTGGTTCGAGAATATTTGCAAGAGAAATATACTACAAAATCTGGTTTCTTTCTTTTTTTTTTTTTTTTTTTTTTTTTTTTAGTAGTGGTGCGATTAGAATCGACAAATTGTCACCCATTGGCAGCCGTGCCAATATAGATGTCTATTATATAGATTTTAGCGCTTGATGAACGAAAATATTTATAAAGAATATTTTCGGCAAAGAAGGGGTGAATCAACAATTCTTTTTTGTTAAAACTTACATTTTAATATGAAGCGTGATTTTTTTTCAATATTGTTTATAAATGTGATAATCATAACGGCACTCAGTCATTTTTTATGGACATTTGAACAGAACTGTTCATACGGCGCGTGACCTTTAGAGGTTCTTTTTGCTCCCCTTCGGTTATATATTTTTTTTTTAAATACTGCCTTTACATTCTTCCTAAGGCGTACTCTGTGTTAGAGGGAAATCTGCCTTACGCAAATTTGTAGACATAGTTTATTGCATAAAAATATATTTTAAAGATGTTTTGTTTCAAAATCAAATTAATAATATTTACACGTTTCTTTATACTAGTACTGGCTGCATTATGATATTTTTTTTCTCCTCCCGCTGCAAAAAGAGTTTAAAATAGGTTTCATTAATCAAAACATTATTATTTAGTACTAAAATTATGTATACTTAGAAATACTACACTAGTCACTCGCAAGCTAATGTTAAACCAATGCGTTTTTTACAAATTTCTCATTTACATTTCAACATTTTAAAATGACTTGTTGCATAAAATATATGAGGTCGATGTCTAAATGGTTATCTTTATACTGTTTCGACTTTTTTTAAAGGATACTTTCAATTTCAGTTCCAGTTCCAACATTGAAAGTTCCCCCCAGAGAGAAAAACTGGAATGGTATTATATATATTACTAGTTTCTACTAGCAAGGTGGTAAAATAAAGATTTTCTAAAATGTTTCGCCCTCCAAAAACCCAAGATCTGCATATTTGACAGTGACCGAGTCAGACCCTGCGTTCAGTAGCGACTATTCAGGAGTTCACAATCACTTTTCTACTAGAATATTGGTTTATAAAATTTTCTACAATCAAACAAGTATAATTATTTTTTATGAAATTACTGGTAGTAAAGTGATTGTGAACTCTTTGTTGAACCGCCACTGTCTCCGCGGTGAAACTTTATTGTATAGATATAAGATGAACGTGAATACTAAAATTAATTTAATTGAGATATAAGAGAAAATGTTTATCAGTTATTGTCACAGAATGGTTGAGAAATAGTTTAGATATCAAACCCGTCGCGTCGACCGATTTCTTCGAAAATTAATACAATTCTAGCGACAGATTTAAAACATATCTGCGACAACATCAAAAATACACAAAATTGTGGTCTGAGAATCTGAAAACGTGAGGAGATTCTAGTACGTACACACATACATATTGATTCATTGTAAAAAATGTAAGAACGGATTTAGAGTATTTGAAAATTGAAAAATATTCTATTATATTCATTTATTTTTATTGGGATTACAAGGATTTCTTATTTCCTTCTTTACACTGTATGTGTATGGAAAGTAAAAACTGAAATCTCGAGTAATGTATAAGGGTTTCAGTCAGGACTCCCTCCTCCGATCGCCACGTAAAAATTGTGAGAACGGATTTAGAGTATTTGAAAATATAAAAATATTCTATTAAGTGTGTTCGATACCAAAATGTTTTATTTGGCGAGAAAACTAAAGATTGAAAACGCGAACGCACAAGAGATGTGTTTATTAGGGTTTCGTTCATCTGACGAAACCCTATTCGTCTCGCTCCTCTGTCTGTCTGTCTGTCCGTCACAGAGCCCGTTCTCAGAAACTATACATGTTAGAGACTTGAAATTTTGGGTACTTATAGCTGAACACCTCACATCAAACAACAAATCATAAAATTTTGAAAAAGTTGGTAATTAACCTAATTACGGGCTAATTAAATTCTAAAATTAACCAATCAACCTTTTGAATGCAGGTGAAAATGCACGTTATCGAAATCCTCCCCAGTTTCTCCTAGTGGTTGCTAGTAAACTCAGCGGATGCTCCGTCAAATCAGCCGGTGCAGGGTTACCACGGAGTACTTTAAGCAATAAATGAAGTGGACCTTCAAAAAGCAAAATTGGATCTGCGGAAATAGCGGTCGTACAAATTCGTAACAGGTGTAGAAATACGCGGAAAAAATTCTACTTTATTTTGGTATAAATTTCAAATTTCTGCGTAGGATAGAACGCAAAAAATCCACTAAAAATCGATCGATAAAAATTTAATTTCTGTGTTTTTAAAAACAATGAAAACAGATTTCCATTCACCGGAAGGCAGCTGTCATCATTTCTGGACATATCGGCGCGGGAGAAATTTAAGGGGAGGGAAGTCTAATACGAAATTTAAACTTTTTAAATATTAAATTTTTCGATTAAATTTTTTGACATCCGGGCTGGAAATTTCTCCCAGATTCCATACATACCCGGTTCAAAGAGATTGCTTCATTACGAGCTGAGATATTAATTATTATTTTATTAATTCCTTTTATTTCCATCGAATGCCAGATTAAGATGGAGGCACGTGCTTTTTTAACGGAGATTTCATTTAAATTAGGAAATTAACAATTAGCGTGGAGTGTTTCGACGGCGCGCTATGAGATAAGTATTAATTATTCAATATGAAAAAGTTTATAGGTTTATAAGTGTTCATCCCACTATTTCCGAATAGCAATTTCCGGAAATATCTTAAATTATTGTTTAAGACCGCCACTCGATGTCTTCGAAACTTTAAGATACTTTATAACACATAAGAAAAGGTGTAAAAAAGAATGGAGTGTGATATTTCGAGGAGTGGAAAGGGGGGGGGGGGACTAGATTTATTTATTAAATCTTAGCGTTTGTTATCGCGGAAAATGTTTTAAATTGTTGGTTAAGACTGCACCGCCACCCTCCCGACCATGTATCTACGGAGAGATTGCGCAAAGGAGTTTCGTTCAGATATGCTTTTGTTAAGAATAGAGTGCGCTCCCTGGTGGTGGAATGCGGAACTAACGTAACGCGATTTTGTTAAAATTAGGAAATATAACAAGGCGATCCGTTTGCAACTTTAAGATACTTCATGACACACAATAAAAAGCTTATAAAATAATGGTGCATGCAATTTCCTGTGAAGGGAGGGCGGGGGAGGGGCGCTGGATTTCTTTTTTTAAAAAATAGCGTTTACGACCTTTTTAGGTGTCGTTTTTTGAGCACTATGATATACTCAGACACGTGCTGCTTATGAAATATAAAAATGTCAAAATTTTAGTTACCACTATTTCCGAATAGTACTTTCAGCAAATTTCTTAATTTCTCGCTTAAGGCCGCCACCAACTCCAGTAACACATCCACTGATAGGTTGTTTAACAGAGTTTCGATCTGATACACTTTTGTTATGAATAGTGTGCGCTCCCTGGTGGTGGAATTTGCAACTAACATAACGCAATTTTGTTAAAATTATGAAATCTAACAAGTCGATCTGCTGGAAACTTTGACATAGTTCATAGCACATAATAAAAAGCTTATAAAAGAATGTTCCGTGCAATTTCCTGGAGTGCCTACCTATCTCGGGTGCTATAGACCCGATCCCCTCGACTAATATACCTACGGATAGGTTGTAAATCGGAGTTTCCTTTGGATAGAGGTTTGTGTAGAATAGAGTGCGCCCCTGATTGCGAAATGTGGAACTAACAGATTTCACAAAAGGATAAAGTGTTTTAAAGGAATATTAAACGAAACCCTCTGTGCGATCTGTGATCACACTTACCCACTTGTTTTTTTCGTTCGTCGACACTCTCAATGATGTACGATGAAACCTTTTCTATATCTCATTATTTGTGTTTTGATAATCTTGGCGAATCATTACGAATCTATTACTGCTATTATTTGAATTTTGCTAGTTTTTCTTTTGCCATAAGCGAAATTGCTCAGGTTAGTCAAAAGCCAGTGAGAACACTGGTGTCAACTTTTATCGTAAATTGGCTATTTTTCTAAACCATTAGCTGTAGATTTATAGCTCCAAAGTAAAAAAGTTTGAAAATTGTTCTTCATCCTCTAAAAAGTAATTATGTCAAAATACTTTTTAAAAATTACGAGGTTTACATTTTTATTCGATCCCTGGATTCTATAAGTTATATTTAGAAAAATGTTCTCTGTGCTTTAACAGATAAAGTAATAAAAATTTCCTTTTTGTACGACCGAAACTTACCGAGTTAATACTTTGAATATTATGGAATTATAGTATTTTTTGCACTAAAAACAGAAAAACGTGTTTCATCCATATGCGAAAAGTAAAAAAAAAAAGTAAAATAATCTTCACAGTGGTGTGTTTTTTATTAGAATTCTTCAGTGCTTCAAAACACTTTAAAAGAAAAACAGATATTAAGGGAGGCAGATTGTACTGACCCATCGGTGCATTTAAAACAAAAATCGTGCCCAATTCACAGAAAATATTGGTATAGGTACCCATACTGAAAGAACTGTAATTCATTTCATTATTTATTTTTTATTATTTGTATTTAACACGTTGTTAAATTACTTTGACTTTCAACATTTTAAATCAAATTAACAATATTATATAAATTTTAAACTTCAAAACAAAATTGCACAGAACTTTTCCAAGTGACAAGAGCCAAAGTTTACTTGCTCCAGGGCGCTGAAAATGTAGCTACGCCACTGCTAATTGCTCTACGAAATGAATGATATGTATGTGTTGCTCCCTGCTTTCAAAAGTTCTACAAGAACTCATTTTAATTTGAATGAGTAAATTATTTAAATTACATGTAACCTGTTTAAAAAAATAAATGATATCTCCCAAAAAAAAAAAAAAAACTTTTCAAACATAAAAAAAAAAAAAAAAAAGAGTTGAAAGTTGTGGTTAAAAAATGGTGCGATATCAAATTTACATGCTTATATTATGGTACTTTAACATTTTCAACAAAAAATAATTACCTTTTTTAAGTCTTTTTCTGATGTACTATCATAACGTGTTTCTGAAAATTCAAATATTTTTTAATTATGCATGATGGGCTTCGCAGACATCTTTCCATATTTTACACAAATTTTTAAGCACCTAAATCTGTAGTTAAAATGTGAAGTTTAAAATTATTACTTAAGCAGACATTTTAAGCTTTTCATCCTTGTATTCAGAGAAATTTGTGTCTTAAAATAATGGTGACTTATTTTTTAATCACTTAAAGGTAGTGAAAATCAATTTTGTTTCTCAAAATATCAGCTTCTTTCAATGTATTTGTTTGTAGTAAAAATCTGAAGTTCGACATTGTTAGTAAAGCAGATGTTTTATGCTTTTCCTTTACGGACTTGTGTGCTTAGAAATTTGTGTTTTACGATAATGGTGATATATCTTCATACTCATTTTATGATTACTTTTTTAGAGCAATTAATCATTTAAAAGCAATGAAAATCATTTCCTTTTCTCAAAATAAAAGCCTTTCTCAAGTTATCAGTCCATAGTTAAAATCAGAAATTCTAAATTGTTACTAATGCAATCCCCTTTTCCTTTATGAACTTGGGTGCTTAGAAGTTTATGTAAAATATGGAAAGATGGCCGCCAAGCCCACCCTGCATAATTTAAAAAAATTTGAATTTTCAGAAACACATTGTGATGTATTTAGTACAGAATAAAAAGATTTCTATCAACATATACGTAGGCACTCGACTTACAAAAGATAAGTCTTTTTTTTTTATGGGAAATATTAAATAAATTTATCATAATATAAGCTTGGAAATTTCATCTCACACTATTGTTTAGCCACAAACTTTTTTTTTGTTGTTGTTGTTTGATTTTTTTTTTTTACTTTTGAAAAGTTTTTTTTTTTTTTTTTTTTTTTTGTAGAAAATATCACATTAATAAAGATGAAAATAAGCACTCGCCAATCACAACTTGATGATTAAACTTGAAAAACTGGCGATTTAAAATAGGGAAAGAACCAACCAAATGCAGATTTTCCGATTTAATCTTTCCCCCCATCCTTTTTTTTCCCTACACCTTGGTCATTTCCGATTTCACATTGCACCGGCAATTCGACGATATTTTGATTCTCACACCTGCTAGTCAGTGGATAAACATACTTATTTTATTATTGTCAGATCTTAATTCTAGACAAATTATTCAAAAAGTAAAAAGGTACTTATGCGGTTAGCTACATAAGCATGTTGTGTATAACTTTGCTGTTAACTTATTTTAAAATTTAAAATAGATTGGAAATGAGTACCACTTCAAGTTTATTCAAAACAATATAAATTAAAATATTTTTATTTAATACATAAATTACTTATTTACTGTAAGCTCATTCATTATATATATTTTTAGGGTTCCGTACTTAAAAAGTAAAAACGGAACCATTATAAGATCACTCCTGTGTCTGTCTGTCACAGCCCTTTTACTCGTAAACTATGCAACATGGAAAGTTGAAATTGGGGGAAGTAATAAAGATTATTGACCCACATATATACAGATTAATAAATATTCATAAATATACTTAGTAAAAATTTAGAGGGCTAATTAAGTTACTTAAAAAAAAATCTTTTCTTTGTATATCTTGTGAAAGCTTTTGTAACGCTGAAATCAAAAATATATTTCATTTAATTTTAGGTATTATATTTTCAAAGTTATGGTAGAAAATGTAGTGCAAAAATATGTTCCTCCCCATCTAATTCCGAACCTATTGAAAGTAAAATTATGAAAAAATTAGAGGTAGTAGACATTAATGTAAACCTTGCAGGAAAATTATAGCGATTACCCTAGGTCACATAGTTTTTGAGAAAATCGCATTTTTCCATTACACTCAAATTTCGATTTATGGGCTTCAGCAAAAGTATTGAGCAGAGCTGGAGGTACCTATCGCCCCAGTGGCTGCGACACGGCGACATAGTCGAGGACACAAAAAATCTTTTGCGGGCAATTATTGTCTGCACTAATGAAGTCAATTTAAAATATTGTCTGCAACTTTCGGACAATTTTTCCCGCGTAAAAAGCACTAATTTCGGCAAAAAAAAGCTCATAAAAATTGTGAATTTTGGCGAAAGATCGTGTTAAAAGCATTAATTTCGGCAAAAGATTGCATAAAAGTGTGAATTTTGGCAAAAGATTGGGTAAAAATCGTGAATTTCGAAAAAGATCGCGTAAAAAGCGAGAATTTTGGAAAAAAATCATGTAAAAAGAGTGAATTTTGGCAAAAGAACGCTTAAATAGCACAAATTTCGGTAAAAGATTGTGTAATGGCATGAATTTCGGCAAAAGATCACGTAAAAAGTGTGAATTTCAGCAAAAGATCGCGTTAAAAGCTTTAATTCCGGCAAAAGATCGGGTAAAAGGCACGAATTTCGGCAAAAGATTGCGTGAAAAACGCGAATTTCGTCCAAAAATTGTGGAAAAAAACGATAAATTCGTCAAAAAGCCATGGAAAAAACGGGAATTTCACCAAAGAATTACAGAAAAAATAATTTCCTCAAAAGACTGCAGATTTCATTCAAGGGTTTTAGAAAAAACTCGGTGCTTTTCGCGCTTGAGGCCTCTGAAGCTTCCGAAGGTTTTTAAAAGCATTGTTATTGCCTATGTGTTGTTCTGCCTATCCTTCACACTTTAGAAATTCTACAAGAAGTTAGATGATGAAATGTTATATGCAAAATTAATGAGAATGCATCATGCTTACCATGTTTTAAATAAAATGATAAAAAATTCCTAGTTTAATTTATTATTTATTCATTAAAATGACATGCAAAATTTGCAGACAGATTATGAAATTTTAAAAGCTTGTCGCAGACAGCTACAAAACTTTCTGCCACTGGGCCTATCGTAGCAGAAGTATAAAAGCATTGTTAATCATGAATTTCAGAAAAAATCGTCGGTAATTAGCCAAGATATTAACCCTTAAAGACACGGACGGTTTGGACATACATAATGACAGGGACGGCGTACTCTATGCTCCATAGACTTTTAAAGCCTAGATAACAAATTTTAAGGATATAGTTAGGTAATGCAATGCCCAGAAGCAGTATAAAAGCAATTAACATCAAATTGTTAAAAACAAACTAATTTAATGAGAATTAATCACATAAATACTATGGGTTTTGCGACTAGTTTCCATTGAGTGGCTCTCTCAATACTCCTACTATGACTTTAAAGGTTAACTAAAAACTTATATGGAATAACAAATATACAGAATACCTATATCTGCTATTATTTAGGTTCCATATATCTTTGAACTTTCATGGTATATCCATTTATACTTTTCTAGTATACAAGGTGCAAAGGAAAGTCCCTTTGACCTGAAAATACTTGTGGACGGAGAGAGCTGCAGCTATGCAAGTGAGGTAACGGTATAGTAAAGCGACTACGCCCGATTTAATGAAAACGAAAGCAGTGCCCCCTAGTGGCGCAATTTGGAAGATAGCCACTGCAAATCAAAAACAAAAAGAGATAGAGCAAAATTTCCAGTTAGAAAGTTTTAGAGCATCAATTAATTAGTAGAATACGACATTTGTTTTACATGGTAAGATAAATCTTCGTCTGTTTACCTAAAAATGTCTGAAATCGATGCACTCCATTTTGCGTAAACGTTTGAATGGAATAGTCAGAAGTATGAAGAAATACGCACAATTTATCCTATAAATACGTACTTATCTCAATACATTTTGATAACATTACACAAAAAAAAAGACAAACTGTCTCACAGTGATAAAAAGTTAATATTCACTATGTTCGAAAAGTTCGCCATTGCGCACGATACATGTTTGTATTCGTGAGAGTAATTCTGCATGCACATTTCTCAGCATGGAACGTCTATTGCAAGCTATTTCAATATGACAACATAGATTTAACCCTTTCAAGGGCGGTGGCTAGACAGTCTAGCCACCTAATTTTAATTCCAAAACTGACAAATGGCACCAAGAATATTTTAATAAAATTTTGCTTTTCTAATGAAAGTGCAAATTAGCAGGTTTTTGTTTTCTGAGAAATTCGTTTGAATATTCTGGTGTCAGTGAATTATTTCATCAGTTTGCAAACAGAATTCTTCTGTCCCTGAAAGGGTTATTCTAAAATTTTAAATTCATTAGAAATTAAATCTTTACAGACATTACAGCATAGTACAACGTCACAATCTGCAATTGTGCACTGCTACATTTCCGGAATGTGAATAGGCAAAGTAGAATCATTGCTCAGCAATTTCGGAGATTTTTGGGTATGCAGGCGACGATTTATCTTATGCATGTGAACCAAATGTCGTTTCGTACTAATTAATTGATGCTCTAATGCTATAAAACTTTCTAATTGGAAAATTTGCTCTACCTCTTTTCGTTTTCGATTTGCAATGGCTATCTTCCAAATTTCACCACTAGGGGTGCTGCTGTCGTTTGCATTAGGTCGGGCATAGTCGCTTTACTGTACCGTTACCTCAATTATATAGCTTTAGCTCTCTCCATTCGCAAGTATTTTCAGGTTAAAGGGACTTTCTTTTGCACCCTGAATACTATACAGCTATACCCAATTCTACGTTGTATAGTTTTTACAAAGTCTTAGTATTCTTTTAGCAACAGTATTTTTTTAATAATACACCTACTAATTCATATATTTTTGTACGGAACCCTCTGTGCGCGAGTAATACTCACACTTGACCGTTTATTTCTTAATTAGATATTCAGTGACATAAATGTACTTACTGGCTACTAAAGAAATTATTCTCACTAATCAGTAACTGGCTACTAAAAAAAAAAAAAAAAAAAAAAAAAAAAAAAAAAAAAATTGACCTACCGGCCAGTGGCTACTAAGCAAATTTCCTTATTTTCACCTTCATACATTGACCAACTTCAGTTAAATTATATAGTATTAAATCTACATATTATTACACTATAAAAATTAATATAAGATCTGGTCTTATATAATGTTCTGAGAAACAAAGTATGGTAAAATTACACACATGAGGATCTTACAACTTAAATTAAGGTGGTAAAAATCAGCACAGTCCTTATATAGAGATACCTCAGCTATTGAAAATAGCTCATAGCAAAACCATATTCATTAGCCGAAATGTCACTTCCCATCCAATTAAAAGGCAATGCCACTGAATTAAGCATGTGTATCCAATTAAACATTTGTTAGCTAAATCCATGTTTGTTAACTGAGTCCAAAAAACTTCATTAGCAAAAAAACAAAAAACTCGATAACTGAGATATCGTTAGTTAAGGTATCACCTTAATGCATAAATATCAATCATTCTGATAATTGCAAATACAGCAACCTCCCATTATAAATTACCTTCACCTGAGAAAAGAAGGTGGGTCATTATAATGAATTATAACTGTATGAATTGCCAAATGAATAATATAAAATGCAAGCATTTTTTTTTTCATAAAAAGGTTAAAAACAAGTAAATAAAAAAGTAAAGCAAATTTTCAAATTACCTTCCATGAGAATATGTTAATTTTGGCTGGTCTGGTGATATTTTGCTCATTATCTGCTCAGTAACTTCTGAGAAATTTCCAGCACACCTAGCATATTTTGCCAACACACAGCTGTTATGAGATATAACAGCATATAAAATAGGCATGATTCCTATTTAAAAGAAAAAATATATATAAGAACAAAAAAAAAAAATTATATCATTATTACATTAACCAATTTCAGTTAAATTACATAGCATTATACCTACATATTATTAATTACACACTCATTATTATGCTTTTGTTAGAACAAAATAAATAATATGCAAATATAATAGTAACCTTTTGTTATGTTGTGCATGTCAAGGGATGCCAAAAGAGCACAGTATAACCAAAGAGATTAAAAAATAAAAAAAGGTAATAACCAACAAGTAAATGATTTATATTTGCTGCTTAAATATTCTTATATATACATGCTACATTTTTTTTTTTTTTTTTTTTTTTTTTTTTTTTTTACTGCAAATTAACTTATTAAAGATACTTATTATAATTGATATATCATACACTAGCATCAGTGATGTAAAGGAGGGGGGGGGGGGAGACTTGGGAACTACTTAGAATCCCTCTACCTTTATATACCAAGCAAAAGGACCCTTAAATAGACTTCCAATTCTACTTCAGAAGAGAGCAGACCTCTCCATAACTCTACTTACTCGCAATGCTATACGGCGGGCATCTTAGGATGCCTTTGAATCCTAATGCAGTCTTAAAAAGAGCCATCTAAGAAATACTGGACACTATTTCCAATGACTGAAACCCGTCGGTAGATGTAGATGGGCCAGATCCATCAAATTTGAACAGAACTCTAAGTGTAAATCTTGTTTTATCCTCTGAGAATTTGTACCGTGTTTCCAATAAAGAAATGTTTGGCACTTCACCTATCTATTTTAAAAATTGTGTACCACGAAATTATTTTAAGAATTGCTTAATTTTGCATAAATTTAATTAACTGCTAAACACTGATTGTCTGCTCACTAATGCCATGTAAATATGCTAGAAGTTAGCATGGGTTGAAATTGTCAGACCCTGATCCAATATGGTCTGCGGAAGGAAAGCTATCCTGGCTCGATTTAAAAGCTAAGTTCTGGCCTAAACCAAGCAAAAATAATTGAAATCAGTTCTTGCCCGGCACAATTTGTACAAAAGTTTCCGATATTTATTAGCCAGTATTCAGATTTAAAAAAATAGACACAATTCTTAATGGAACAGTACCTTTTGGGTATCACTGTGGCAATTTGGCGATTAAAAGGTGTGGGGATATCCTCTGTCTCTTTCTTTTAACCCCTTCAGGACCGTTGTTTCATACATGAATTTCAGCGTTTGTTGCTTTATGAAAATACATTATATAAAAATTCATTCTTTTTTTATACACCGCTATAAATCACAATCATTTTAATTAAGAAAAAATCTCATTTATTCAAATTCTGTAGATAAGTTATATCTTTTATAGATTTTTTTTGCTTTATTTCAATTTTGTATTCCAATCTTATTTATCGATTTTTTCCTGAAGCTGTGAAAATTATAACAACATTATAAGCCATCAAATTCCATTTCAAAGAATCTAAACTGCTAATTGCTTCTTTGAATGTTGAATGTTTCATCTCTATTTCATCTTCTTCATCCGATCCATTACTACAGCATGAATAACCTCGGTATAATGTACATTTTCACATGTAGATATTTCTGTGTCATATGATACATGTTCAGAAAATCAATAATCAGAAACACTGAAAATATTTTATAAATATTAGAAAATTTCATCACTTTTTCACTTTTTATACATAACAAGTTATTCGTTAAAGCGGGATTATAAATTCGTTAAAACGAAGTATTTTTGTTCCATTTTTGCCGGGACCATAAAAAAATTCGCTAAATCGAGAAATGCGTTAAACTGCGATTCGTTGAATCGGGCTCGACTGTAGACAATGCCAAACAAAAGCCATTCTCGGTTAAGGACATTAGTACCCACTGGTTCATTTATTTTGACAGGGTCATTCCATGCCAAATCACCCCAAAAAAATTCAAAATGTAACCCACCATCTCCGATTTGTCTGAAATTTTCAGAAAACACCACACTAATAAAGTTAGAAAAGCACATGAAATTTTAAATTGATGTGACTTGTACATTTTTTTTAACGTGACCTTGAATGTGGGTGTACAGCAAAAAAATGTGTCGCCTTGCAGTGGTAGTCATGACTGTGCTTTGAGCTGCTGAATTTTATTTCTCGGCTGCTACTTAAGTTAGAAAGCTGAAAATTTTGCCACTTATAGTTCTTTCCATGTGGAATTCAGAAAAAAATACTGTTTTAATGCTGGATCTTTTGTATATACTTAAAAAAATATTTTTATTGACAGTTACTATATTTTGTATGAAAATTTTCAAAAATCAATTCTATAAAAGTGCATCTTCCAACCTGAACCTAATATTTTTTTTAATGCTCCATATACCATGCTCTTTCAAATAAAGAAAAAAAAAATCAGTGGTTGCTGTAATAATTTTTGGGGAAAAAAAAAAAAATTGGAAATTGCTCGTCAAACGTGGCAAATGAGGTGTGTTCGTACTATAACTAGTTTTATAAATATTTTTTGCACCGCATATTGTACTGAATGTATATATTTTACTGCACTTCAATAAGTACATATCCATTTCATTCTGTTCGAAAGGCTGTAACATCATTAAAATGCCCTTGAAATAATTTTTTTCCCCGTTGCCGTCATGTAATGGAAAAATTTGACACTCCCTGTAATTAAACTATACATCCCATTTTCATAAAATTGGAAATGACTTGACAAAATTTTACAACAATTATATATTTAAAATTTCAGACCATTCGGAAGGCTGTAACATCATTAAATTGCACTTGCATTAATTTATTCCCATTGGCCGTAATGTAACAGAAAACTTTTGACTGTCCCTGTAATTAAACTATCCATCAGATTTTCATAAAATTTGAAATGACCTAACGAAATTTTGCAACAATTATATATTTAAAATTTCAGACCATTCGGTTGGGTAGTTTTTGCTGTGTTATATGCGGACAGACTGAATGACGACTACAAGTGCTACGTATTTATGTAATTACGAAGGCACTTAAAAAGCAAAACTTCTTTAAAGCATTGCAATTGGAATAATGTTATAAACAGTCAAAAAAATATTATACTAAATTAGCTAAACAGCTTCATTAAAACACATTTCTTAAATTCTTGTTTGCATAGCTATCAAGATTTACTCTTATTGGTAAAATGAATACACAAATAAAAGTCTTGTTTACTCCTATTCTATATTTTCTTGACTACATATTTGGAACAAATTACTTCAATATTTTAAATTTTCAGCAAGTAAATACACCAAAAACAAACAGATTTTGATTTTACACATATGTTTAAATTAATAATAAATAATAATCAGTTTATTATTATTTTTATTAAATTTATTGTGTTTAATAATTTTGAAACACATTATTTGAACACAAAAACAAATATTATCAATACGGAATTGCTCTAATTCTGAAATTTAATGAAAATCATTTAATTTAATCAATACAATTACATACTTTATATTTTGCATGGTAGTTAAAAAAAAAAATAATAATAATAATCCTTTATCAATGTTTGTTTTTTCTTTCGGTTTACCATGCATTCTGCTCTAACCTCTAACGCGCAAGTCTGTTATTATCAGTATTATATTTTTTAATTTCTCTGAACAAGAAAAATAATTTTGAGGAACCTAATAATTCTTCTCAAACCATCCTGTTTGAATTGCACCGCTGCCTTCAACGCTTTCAGAAGTATGGTCATCTTCATTTGCTTTCCTCAGTCTTTTCAGGTGGCATTTCGGAGCAAAATTTGGCAATCCATTTAACAGCATCGAAAACACTGATTTTTTTGTCAGGTCAGTGGCTGAAGAACAATCATCAAAAGACGCAATAATCGACCACAACAGTTATCTTTTGTAATAGGTTTCAGCATTTTAATAACTCATTGATCCGTTGGTTGTATCACTGCATTAGTATCCGCTGGAAGAAATTGTAAATTCATATTAAACAGTTTGACGTCGGCATGACAAGGTGCATTATCGAGGAACAAATTTTATTTTTTAGTTTCTTCAATCATTCGTCTATTGAACTCCTTCAGTCACCCCTCCATTAAAACAATCGACAACCAGTATTTTTTCTGAGATCTTCAAGTCACAGGCAGTTTAACAATATTTACATTCTTGAAACATAACGATATTTTCAATTTCCCAATCACTAACTTTTTTTTATAAACTGCCCTACAAATTCGCAAAAAAGTGACATGCTCGTTGGAGGTTTTAACTCAGCGGCATTAGCTTCATCTTTTTTTTACAAGTGACTTATTTGGCACTTTTGATAAAATAGTAGTCTCATTGCAATGATATATATCCTTCTCTTGATATCTTTCAATCAGTAGATGAAAGTTTCCATTCCCGAATTGTGTAGATTATGGAAACTCATTAACCATTCAGTGGAAGCTTTAAAATCCTTTTTACCTATTTTTTCACAATATAGTCCAAATGTGAGAAAATTTTTACTCTAGCGATCGAAAAACATTCAAAAGTTAATGCATTAACGTCTCCATCTTTCACAGCACGTTTCCTCTTTCTACTGGATGTTTTCAACTCTTTCTTTTTAAGCATCATAAATTTGAGTTTTACGACAATTAAACCTATACAAAGATCTCCTACAGAATAATTATTTTTCTTTTAATTTGGTAACTTTGACTTTATCCTGCAGCGATGGAATATTGAGTTTAGATTTTGAAGCCACTTTTACGATGCACTTACTAATATCCTTAGACAAGATAAAACGACGAAGAACAAATAACCCATACAGTGATAGAGTTTTTTGAACACGCAATTTATTGGAATGAAGCATACGTCTATCGAATAGCATGTTATGTTTTTGATAAAAAGGTTGGATTTTGAGTTGTAGTAAACTGCTCGACGATGACGATCTTTCATTGATTGTCCTGACTCGGAAATCGGTTGAAAACTGAAATTCTGAAAGTCTTTACAGATAAATGAGAAATGCTATTCAATTTCTTAGTACTGCTGTAATACCTGCAAATTTGAAGTTTACACTCAAACACACACACAGACAAAATAACTTCGGGAATGAGACAGTAAGCTATCACTTTGAATTTGAGTAAAACCTTAAAGCATAAATATATTGTACTTTAGAAAATATTTATTTTTATAAATGGGCATCCTTCTAATAATAATAATTTTTACATGGAAATTTATATAGGAAAAATAATTATTTCATTTTTTAAATGCAAGAATTCCTTAAAATTTAAACAGTTTAGTTAAAAATAAACTTTTTTTTAAAAACTATTACAGAACTTAATTAAAATTCTCGGCATTGAGTATATGACGTATGTATTTCAGTTTTAAAGTTTAATAAATAGAATGCTTTTCATGTTTAAAATATCATTTTTTCCGCCTTATGCAAAATTTTGGTTTTGGTGGGACCTAGAATATTCTAATTTCTATACTCATAAATTTAGTTACTGATATATATATATTTTTTTTAAAGCACCCACTGATTATTATTATTTATTATTTTAAACATGGTATGTGTAAAATCAAAATCTGTTTGTTTTCGGTGTATTTACTTGCTGAAAATTTAAAATATTGAAGTAATTTGTTCCAAATATGTAGTCAAGAAAATATAGAATTGGAGTAAACCAGACTTATTTATGTATTTATTTTACCAATAACAGTAAATTTTGATAGCTAGCTATGCACCCAGCAGCAGAATTTTTTTCTGCAGTCTGCAACACAAGTAGAAACTTTAAAAACAGTCTGCAGAGCTTGACAAATGCCTTCTTTCCAATCCTTCATGCACTCAATCCCCCACCCCACCCCAGTATTTGCGATTAACACAAAAGAAAAGTACTTTTTTAAATAATTTACCTTTGTCCTCAAAATTTTTAACATCACTATCTGAAAAAAAATTTTGTAAAATTTGACAAAATTTCTGTGAAGTTAGAAAACAGAATAACAGTAAAAATAAAATATGAACACCATTTTCTAAAAATTTTGAAAAGATTGATACAATGTAATAATATCAAAAATTATATATAGATGTGATAATACAGCGATGAAAGTGCACTAAAGCCATTTTGAATCAGCAAAAATCTAATTTTGTAGCAGTAAAATCTATTTTTGTAGCAGCAAAAATCTAATTTTTTAGCAATAAAAGCTGTTATTGAAGCAGATTGAAATTCTTAGAAAATCAAATTTGAGTAATTCATGCAAATACTCTAAGTAACTCTAATACAATGTTTTATTTAGCAATCTTAGCTAGTTGTGCAATTCAAAATTTAACATGCTTTCACTCAACACATGGCTAACTAATATTTAACCTGCCACTCAGATGTAAAAAAATCTCGTGAAAACATCAATGTTGCAGCAAATTTTTCCGTGATTCTTTGACGGAATTAACTTTTTTTCCCTCGATCCTTTTGTACGAAATGTGCGTTTTTTCGCGATCTTTCGGCGATGTTCCTGTTTTTTTTTCGCGACCTTTCGACGATGTCCGCCTTTTTTTTATCCCGATCTTTCGATGATGTTCGCATTTTTTTGTGACCTTTCGACATTGTTCGTGTTTTTTTCGCAATCTTTCGACATTGTTCACAATCTATCGACGATGTTCGCGTTTTTTCGCGATCTATCGACATTGTTCGTGTTTTTTTCGCGATCTTTCGACATTGTTCGCAATCTATCGACGATGTTCGCGTTTTTTCGCGATCTATCGACATTGTTCGTGTTTTTTTCGCGATCTTTCGACATTGTTCGCGTTTTTTTCGCGATCTATCGACGATGTTCGCGTTTTTTCGCGATCTTTTGATGATGTTCGTGTTTCTTTCGCGATCTCTCGATGATGTTCGCTTTTATTCGCGATCTTTCGACGATGTTCGTGTTTTTTTCGCGATCTTCCGACGATGTTCGCGTTTTTTTGGGGATCTTTTGACGAAATTCGCATTTTTTGCCGATTCTTTAAAAAAAATCGCTTTTTCTCCGCGATCTTTTGACGATATAGATATACGTGTTTTTTCGCGATCTTTTAGCGAAATGCGTGTTTTTTAGCGATCTTTGCGCGAAATTCGCCTTTTCCGGCGATTTTTCGACGAAATTTGCGTTTCTTCTGCGATCTTTTGACGAAATTCGTGTTTTTTTCGCAATCCTCTGACAGAATTTTCCGCAATCATTTGTCAAAATTAACGTTTTTTCCCGATCATTTGACGAAACTCTCGTTTCCCGCCATCCTTTGTGGAAAGTTGCTATTTTTTCGCAGCCTTTTGACAAAATTGGCTTTTTTTTCAATCTTGTGACAAAATTTTCGCCATCTCTTGACGAAATTAGCCTATTTTCCACGATCTTTTGACGAAAATCTCCTTTTTTAACCATCCTTCGATAAAATCCGCGTTCTTTCAGCGATCCTTTGACGAAATTTGTGCTTTTTCCGTAGCTCTTTGGCGAAATTCGTGTTTTTTCCGCCAGCCTTGCTATTTTTCCGCAGACTTTTGACGAATTGGACGTTTCCTTCTTGATCTTATGACAAAATTTCGTTTTTTCTTCTCGATCTTTTGACGAAATTCACGTTTTTTTCGCGATCCTTTGACAAAATTGGCTATTTTAACTGCAAACGATTGAAGAAATTGTGTTTTCGGCGAACATTGGTCGAAATTCGTGATATTTACGTCCAAATTCTCGGACTAATGACAGATTTTTTTTTTTTTAATTTCTAAAGAAATCACTCCTATGAAGATTGACTCATTTAATAATGGGCGTTTCACGATCGCGTGTCTAGAATTTTCTCCGTGAATTATTTATATTTTAAAGGGAATCGGATGTTCGTCAATCGCATGTGGCGTGGATCGTATTATTATGGCACATGGCAAATGATTTCTAGCAAACTTTTTTCTAAATTTTAACATTTGAAAAATAGTCTGCAGACCTTCTCAAGAGTCTGCGACGTGCGTCGCAGCGTTGCGCCGATTCTGCACCCGGGGCTATGCAAACAAGAATTTAAGAAATGTGTTTTAATGAAGCTGTTTAGCTAATTTAGTATAATATTTTCTTTGACTGTTTATAACATTATTCCAATTGCAATGCTTTAAAGAAGTTTAGCTTTTCTTTTTTTTTCTCCAAAAATTATTACAGCAACCACTGATTTTTTTTCTTTATTTGAAAGAACATGGTATATGGAGCATTTAAAAAAATATTAGATTCAGGTTGGAAGATGTACTTTTATAGAATTGATTTTTGAAAATTTTCATACAAAATATAGTAACTGTCAATAAAAATATTTTTTTAAGTATATACAAAAGATCCAGCATTAAAACAGTATTTTTTTTCTGAATTCCACATGGTAAGAACAATAAGTGGCAAAATTTTCAGCTTTCTATCTTAAGTAGCAGCCGAGAGCCGAGAAATAAAATTCAGCAGCTCAAAGCACACACATGACTACCACTACAAGGCGACGCATTTTTTTGCTGTACACCCACATTCAAGGTCACGTTAAAAAAAATGTATAAGTCACATTAATTTAAAATTTCATGTGCTTTTCTAACTTTATTAGTATGGTGTTTTCTGAAAATTTTAGACAAATCGGAGATGGTAGGTTACATGGCTGCGGTGATTTGGCATGGAATGACCTGACAACCTAAAAGACAAATATATTCCTTTTTAGGGTTCTGTACTTAAAAAGTAAAAACGGAACCATTTTAAGATCACTCCTGTGTCTGTCTGTCACAGCCACTTTACTCGTAAACTATGGAACGTGGAAAGTTCAAATTGGGGAAAATAATAAAGACTATTGACCCAAATATTTTCAGATTATTAAACATTGACAAATATATTTAGAGAAAATGTAGAAGGGCTAATTACGTTACTTGAAAAAAAAAAATCTTTTCCTTGTATATCGTGTGAAAGCTTTCGTAAAGCTGAACTCAAAAATACATTCCTTTTAATTTTAAGTATTATAGTTTCAGAGATATTGTCGAAAACGTAGTTGATAAATATGTTCAACCCCATCTATTTCCGAATCTACTGAAATTAAAATTATGACAAATTTTTGAGGTAGTAGACGTTAACTTAAACCTTGCAGGAAAATTATAGTGATCACCCTAGGTCACATAGTTTTTGAGAAAAGCGCATTTTTACGGTACACACAAATTTCAATTTGTAGGCATTCAGCAAAGGTGTTGAAGAGCGCTAGAGGCACTTATCGCAGCAGAAGTATAAAAGCATTGTTGATACTGATTTTCGAAAAACATCGTTGGTAATTAGCCAAGATATTAACCCTTAAAGATATGGGCGGTTTGGACATACATAATGACAGGGGCGGTGTACTCTATCTACCATCAAATTTTAAAGCCTAGATAACAACTTTTAATGATATATTTGTGTAGTGTAATACAGAGTAGCAGTATAAAAGCAATAAACGCCAAATTGTTAAAAACAGACTAATTTAAGGGGTCTTGTATTTTTTGAAAATGAACGAAAAACTTCAAAGTTTCAATTAGTCTATCTACAAAACCTTTTTATGTATAAACATGAAATTTTGGATATTTATTAAACAGATTGTACTGTATAATATGCTACCATTGGAAATTTATTAGCTCTTTACAGAATTTGTGTATTGTTGAAAATCAAAATCTCTTTTTTATTCCATGAATCATTGCGCGCATATCTTGAGAAAGTAAGTGTGGATTGTCATGAAATTTGGGAAAGGTACTAAACAAATATGTGTGTTTAAAATGATCTACTTTTATGTATTTACAATTGTAATATTTTTAGTTACAACTTTTTTTATTCTTTAAAAAAGTAAATTTTTTTTTTCAATTCGTTTTACAGTCATCCCCGTTTAAACGAATATTGACGGTTCCAGAAATAATATTCGATTAAGCGGGGTATTTGATTAAATGGGGAATCATAACTGTAATACTTAATGCGTAATAAAAAGGCAAAATAACCATCTACGGTATATTTCATTAACAGCATAATACTAAATCATTAATAGAATAACATAAACTAAAATAAATACAAATGCTAATATAAAGTAAATACGTATTAATTTAATATCAGTACATTATATGGTTTACATCACATTTAATGCAGCTCGTTTGAATTTGGTCAAAACTTTGCTACTTCTAATTTACGCTACTTATACTGCCTTAAAAAAATCATTTAAAGTGGTTTGTTTAAGGGGAATTTTAAAGTAGTAAATATAGAGTTATTTTTCGAATGAATGTAAAATATCACAACTACCATCTCGAGTCTTGAAGTGGCGGTGCATTACCATTAAAGCCTGGTTAACAGCAAGAAGTGATGGTGGGTAGATCATTTGACCTATCTATATGGTCCATTATACACCCGCCAGTCGAAATCATTGCAGAAAGAACTGAAAATTTGTTTTCAGCATAAAGGAACCGAAAATGAGAAAAGGTGGAAGGAAATTCCAGCTGAAACGTGCTTTCCACGCCAATTTGTAAATATCGGCCACACATTTGTTATTCGATTAAGCGGGGACGTTCATAAAATGTATTTGGTTTAAGCAGGGGAAAATAACACAGAATTAATAGGAATAAATTCGGTTCTGGAGGATTCTATTCGAATAAGCGTGGTATTCGATTATCCGTGACCCGATTAATTGGGGAGGACTGTATATATATATATATATATTTAATGAAATAATTTTGCCGTAAGAGCAGAACGCCATTTTAAACACATATATTTGTTTAATATCTTTATCAAATTTCCTGACAATCCCTACATACTTTTTTAAGATATCATGTGCGCAATGACTTATAAAGTAAAAAAAAGGAGCTATTTTGATTTCAACAATACACAAATTCTATAAAAGTCTAATTTCTAATGGTAGCATATTACAAAGCACAATCTGTTTAATCAATAGTCAAGATTTCCTGTTTATACATACATAAAAGGGTTTTGAAGATAGACTAATTAAAAATTGAATTTTTTCGTTAATTTTCGACACGGCGCTAGACCCTTAACTAGATTTAATCTAGGGATTGACCGAAGCAGCAGTTTTGCCGAATACCGAAGCTTCGGTCGAAGTGCATGCCGAATATTCGGTATTCGGCAACCGAATACTTAAAAAATTTTAATACACATTTTTGCATGTATTAGCTTTTTTAATAAACTTTAATTAAATTAAATTCTTAATAATTTAATTCAGTTACATTTTTATTCTTAAATCTAATTACACAAAAAAAAATTAATGACTTCTTTCCACTCACAAATCCATTAACCCGTTACTGATTTTTTATTATTTTATCACTAGTCAGTACCCCGAATAACCTATGAAAGTATTAAACTATACAGGCTATTATTAAGGATAAGGATGTCAGGAAAACAAAAGTTCATTCAAATAAAAACAACATTGTCATTAAGCTGATTTACTGCTTATCTAAGTCTAATTATAAACATATTGAATAGGAATGTTCTCAAATACTAAAGGTATCATACCAATTTGTACATATTTAACTATGTTCTGTCAACTTATTGATAGATATTTATATTTTGATTAATTTTTTAACATTGCTGAAGATAACAAATTTGAGTGATTTTAATTTAATGGTTACAAAAGCTATAGGATAGGGTTATACTTATTTGATGTGTCTATTTTCTTTAATAGGTATGCACCTTAGATATACAGAGATGAGCTCTGATATACTTATTTGTTATTTGATGTGTATATTAAAGAAAATACACATTAAATAAATTTCAATTATAAAACGAATGTAGAAATAATTAAAATTAAATGACAGGTAATTGATGCCCATCCGCCTTACTTTTTTTTTTCTCTACTGTAGACTGTTGTTTTGATTTCACCCCTATGTAGACTATTTTAGGAAGGAAAAGGTTGTTTTTTAATTAAAAATGGCCTTCGACTTGTTTTTTGTAGTGCAGCTGAACTCTGAACTCATGCACTTAATACTGAAACTCATCGGTTAGCCTATTCTATTTCTAAGTAAAAGAGAATTCGTCTACTTCTAAGAAAATACTTATACACAATTATTCGGCCGAATACTTTTAAGTATTCGGCCGAAGCCGAATATTCGGCCGAAGCCGAATATTCGGTTTACATGCCGAATCACCGAATACCGAATCAACTATTCGGTATTCAGTCAATCCCTAATTTAATCACATAAATACTATTGGATTCGCGGCTAGTTTCGGCACAGATGTCATATACGCATATTGGCATGATTTTTTCCGACGGCAATTTGGCGAAAACATCAACAGCATCAGCAATAGCATATACGGCATAGATGCCGTATGTTCCCTGAGCTGTTGTTGTTTTGAATTGTTTGGTGATTTTTTGTTGGCGTGTTGGCGGTGTTTACGGATATGACAAACTCGATATGGAAACCCCGTGTGACGTATGTGTTGTGACGTGTCGTGTTCTGGCAACCCCTGAGAAGCTTAGATTTTGTGGATGTATCGATGTATTTTGATTTTGATATCGTGTTCTATGGTTGTCTTTTTATTTTTATGTTAAATTTATTGGATGTATTTCATTGACTATAGTTTCTGTTTCTGTAGTCCGTTTAAATGTTCTTGCTGAAGTAATTAAGAAATAAGAGGAAATTTTGACAAGAAAGGGAGGTTTGTTTATAGCGTGTCAATGCGTATTAAGCCTATTTTGGAAAATGACGGCGGTGTTATATTTTGTGCTGTAGGTTTCAAGAAAGCAGATGTCTGTTAAGGTATGTTGATAATTTTATGTATATTTTGTTGCTTTAAGAGTTTTTTTCATTTTGAGATTGCTACAAAACGAGAACTACTGAATTTTGAGAATGCTATACCGCGAAAAATGCTGAATTCGGCGATGTTTTTTTTCGGTAAATGAGAGCGAAGCGCTCATATAACTATTGCTGATTGCCACTTGAGCGAGTTTCGCTTTTTAGGTATATTTTGCTGCTTTAAGAGTTTTTTACATTTTCAGATTGCTACAAGATGAGAACTGCTGAATTTTGAGAATGCTATACCGCGAAAAATGCTGAATTCGGCGATGTTTTTTTTCGGTAAATGAGAGCGAAGCGCTCATATAACTATTGCTGATTGCCACTTGAGCGAGTTTCGTTTTTTAGGTATATTTTGCTGCTTTAAGAGTTTTTTACATTTTCAGATTGCTACAAGACGAGAACTGCTGAATTTTGAGAATGCTATATCGCGAGAAATGCTGAATTCGGCGATGTTTTTTTTCCAGTAAATGTGCACGAAGCGCTCATACAAGGCCAGTTTAGCGAATTTTGTTTATTATTTACATTTTATTTTCGTTAAGCCAAACATGCGTATAAACCGGTGCTTGGCGACATTTACTACTTGGCAGAAAAAGGGTTTTCACGCCAAGAATTCCAAGATGGCGGCCGGGGGGAACTTATGACATCTGTTCCACATATACCATAACATTATACCAATAACATAATACCATATCAAGCAAAATAATGACACTTTGGCACCAGTTAAGTACCCGTTCAGTGCCTGATTTATGGCAGGGCATTCGGGACACGGGCCCAGGGCCCCTGATTTTTAAGGGGCCCCAAATGCTGCTGGAAGTTTTTCCATTACTGTCCAAAATATGAGGTAGTTTTATTATCTAATGGAATTTTATAGTATAATTTGTCTGAAACATCCAAATTTAATTACTTTATCATAGTGACTATCTTCTTTTATCTTTATCATTTAAAAAATATATTTCCTTTTTAATTCTTAATCCTATTCCCGTTCTCGTCAGATTATTTGGGGGTTGGTGAGCATAGCTGGTAGGCGGCAGAGCCCTCTAATATTTTACATAATTGTGGCTTGGTATTGCGGAAAATTCATTATTAGTAGTTGTATGGGTTATTCTCTGCAATAGTGCAAAAAGTGCTTCCCAGCCATATAAATGCTCTTAATTTTATTACATTTTTATTTATTTTTATTTTTATTAGAAGATCTAAACATAGTTTATTAGGGGCAGAAAGTAAAATTTAAAAATAAATAAATTTAGTATTTAAAAATATAATATGTATCATGCAAACATCATTCCCTCACCATTCCCCCACCTGTACTACTATGTTTTATTGCCTATTTCTTTCCATCCAGAAATAAAAATAATTAAAAATACCCTAAGCAAAATAATGTTCTTATTTGGTACATTACAAAAAATAATAAAAATATTAATTTTTACTATTATTATATAGTCTACTCAATCAATTATATGTTTCCCCATGTTAGACCATCATTCCCTCACACATTGCTATTATCTCAAATATCTAGCATTAATGAGCAGTAGCAGTCTAGCATCCTACACAGAGAAGAAGCTATTTTGATCACTTGTCAGTCCAGCAACATAAATTGGTGGTGTAAGATTTTGTTAATTTTACAGAATTTTTTTTTTAGTCAGTATATCCGGAAGCGTTTTTATCAGCAGTCATTCCCTCACACAGAATATTAATTTTTTTGTAAATATCAAAAATTTTAATTTTATCATACATTATATATTAAGTGTTTCTCTTAAAGGAAACAGTTTGGATTTCTTCATAATTTTGCATTTTTCCCCTACAACTAGTAAAAATGTCTTATTTCATCATTCCCTCACATTTTTTATTTTATTTTTTCCACAAATTTTTATTTTTTTTTTTTTTTGTTGTTGTTGTTAAGTCAAATTTTTAAAACAATTTCTGTTGCTATTAAAATCTTCAATAATTGACTGATTTCTTACCATTTATCTAATTTTTATGAAAATTTACATATGCATCATTCAAGGCAGACTGCTGGCCAATTTTGCAAGTATTGTAGAGAACAACCCGTATACGTTATCATTCCAGATATATATAGACTTGCATAGGAAAAGATAAACAGCACTATACAATTTATTATAAAGCGGCTACTCATTTAAATTACATAATTTTAAAATAATTATTTAAAAGTAAATTAATGATTATCAAATTTAATTTTTTGATGGATATTTTAAACTAATTATTAAAGTCAATAGTGGTTATTTTAGTAAGTACCTTTTTTAATATATTTAAATATTTTTACTCAATCCCACTGCAAGCATCGGTGCAAGGGGGCCCCCGTAAGCATCTGTGCCCAGGGCCCCCAAATTTGTAAATCGGTCCCTGTACCCGTTGCGTATATGACATTGGCGTCAGAAAAAAATCGTGGCAATATGACACCTGTGCCCTACTTTGCATTGAGTGGATCTCTCAATACGCCTCCCGTGTCTTTAAAAGTTAAGTAAAAACCTATCTGGAAGTACACGGCACATACCAAAGCCTTGAAACTTCGCGACCTCCTTTCAAAGCTCGCTTAGCACAATGCGAAGTTTAAAATTTTAACAAGAGTTTTGTTTTAGCTACACTGTAGAAAGAAAAGATTCTTAATACGCTGAATTAGTTTTATGAAATGCCAAATGAAGTACTACTTTTATTGTCAGTACCGAATTAAGCTAATCATAAACCTATTCGGATAAGATTAAAAAAACAGTTCTACAGAATGGTAATATTTGGTATTATTTACTCTGCATATCTCTTTGAACTTTTATGATAAACCCATTCGCTCTTGTCTATTATATATTTACATCTATACCCAACCCTGCGTTGTATAGTTTTTTCAAAGTCTTTTTATTCTTTTCGCACTGATTTTTTAAATAATACAGTAAATAATTCATACATTTATTTACGGAACCCTCTGAGCGCGAGTAATACTCGCACTTGACCGTTTATTTTTTAATAACATTTACAACTAAATCACAAAATTATATGTGTCTGATACACAGAGACAAGTATTAAAAGTATTTTTTTTCTAAAAACAATGTATTTAAATAAAAAGAATGAAATAAAAACACTGTAAATAATCGATGTAGATTCTCATCAAATGCGAATTTTAACTTTCTGAATGTATAAGATTCAACGCCTTTCATATAAATTAAAAAACAGTGTACGCTAAACATTTAGTATAAAATCAAAGAAATTCTTACTGTTGAATGAATGAAATACAGCTATAAAGAGAGAAATTGACTGATTTCGGTAAAAAGTTGCTAAATGAAAACCCAAAAATAAAACACTTTTACTGAAAAGAATTGTTGTTTTTGTATTATTGTTATAGTGGAACTGGAAGTGAAAGTGGTCGATATCTTAATGAAATTTTTTTAATCGATAATTCTTCACGTGCTGTTCGACCAGGGACAATAGTTTTGGAGTTAATGGACCTTATGCACGCGACCAGAAGACGAGGCTAAAATTCGTCTGGTGGCGGTATTTACTGGCGGTGTTTCGAGGTGTTTAGCATAGCAGGCTATGGAGTGTGAGTTATTAATGCTTGTTTTTTAAAAATACCGCAAAAAGATTCTTTGATTCAGCAGCATATACTTAATATATTGTAATCTAAATTCAAAATGTTGTTCTGTATGCGAGAAAATTCCTTAAGTTTACAAAATTTCAGTTAAAATGTATGCATTCAACCTGGGTCAAGGCTAAAGTCGTCTGCTAGCGGTGTTTTCGCCTGCGCATACTGGTATTCTGCCGGTGCAGTAACTAGAATAACACATCATCATACCGCCAGCTCTGGCGTCTGACGTCACCTGAATCCATTGCGACTAACGATATACAAGGCCAGTTCATGACGTTTAAAACGTCACAAGGAGTGGATCCTCGTTAGGCTTCCGCGGTGGGTCCGGTTCTTCTTTTTTTACAGACCACTGGAGTCACGTGATGCTCTTTTCGCACACCTTCATTGGTGCATTCGAGCATCACGTGACTCCCGATCTGTAAAAAAAGAAAAATCGGACCCACCGCGGTAGCCTGATTGGTGCAAAGCACACTGGCTTATTGGTCAGAAAATAGATAGCCTTTAAAAACAGAGGTAATTTTTCAGGATATTATCAACAGTGCTACAGCGTCTAGAAGATATAGTGTGGAAAACGGCTACAAAATAGTGCTAAAAAATTGAATCCCATAAATGTACAACGATGCTGAATAATAAAATGTCGATCGTAGCGCCATCGTAGTGATTTAAAAACGATAGTCATTCTAAAAGAGACTCTTTCGCCTATTTCACGTCATTCCTTAACTAAATTAGCTTATAACAGACCAAAATATCTTATATTTATAGTTTGATAACACAGTAATGTAATATATCTAAACATTATCAGAAGTCATTAATTAATCAAATTAATAACGCTATTTCAGAATCCGAAAGATAGACAGCAAGAATACGTCGAACAACATTTATTCATAATTTTTATAAGACTATTGCCAAAATCAGATTTAAAACTTACAGCAAATACATGATGCCATAAATATTATCCATGTATAAAATACATATTAAAACTAAATATATTACACAACACTCCCCTCCTTAAAAAAATTTTGTTTTACAAATGAATAAATAAAGCAAGCAATAATAGTGGGATAAATAACCTTTTACAGAGCTATAAATCTAATCGATTTGGAGGTTTTATTACCCTTTTTGGTCGTGGAGTTTTAAGTAGCTGGGAATTGGAGTTTTTATGGCAGTCCAGAGTTCTTTTAGGTGTTTTAACAGCTCTTGATTGAAACTGCTCTTTCTCTGCTGCCTCAGTTGTCTCTATTGGTATTTGAGATGCTGTTTCATCCTTCATTGAATCAGAAACAATCTTTGCATTAGAATCGGTGACTGTCATTGAAGATCCACTTGCATAATTCAATGGCACACTGCGATGCTCAGAGATTTCAGGAATTTGAAGAGTGCACTTTCTTAGATGATCTGCATGTACAAAGCGCACTTGACCATTTACATGTACCAGGTAGGTACTTTCACTAATTTTCTTTATGATTATACCAGGAAACCATTTAATTTCCTTGTTTCTGGTGGATTTCACAAGAACATTTTCTCTAATATCAAAATGTCTTTCACTGGCAGTTGAACGAGACCTTTGATTCTCTTGATAGCTCTTTTCCTGCATAATGTGATCACTTCTGAGCTTCGTAATCTTGGTTTGTGGTGTAAATTTGAAAATAAGCTCAGCAGGTGTTTTCAGTGTGACTGATGAAGGCGTATTTCGATAAGCAAACAGTATGCAGTCTAACCTATGTTGAAAACTATCATATACCCTATTAACTTATGTTTCTTCAACATGTTCTTAATTATATTAACAGATTTCTCTGCAGCTCCGTTGGAGTTTGGATGATATGTGGGTGAATTTCTCAGGATAATACCACTTGACTTAAAAAATCTTACAAATTCTTCGGATTTAAATTGTTTAGCATTATCAGATACAACTTCACTTGGTAATCCGAAAGTGGTAAAAATTTGTCGAAGCTTATGTATTGTAGACTTAGAATCTGTGGTAGAAACAAGTGCTACTTCAATCCACTTTGAATATGAATCTTTAACAATTAAGAGATTGCGATTTTCATATTCAGCGTAATCGATGTGGATCCTTTCAAATGGTTTACTTGTTAGAAGCCAGTTATTTAATGGAACTCTGGGTGCACTTGGCCTTGTTAATTGACACGGGACACATCTGTTTACATATGATTCAATTTCTGCATCAATTTTTGGAAACCAGAAGTATCCTCGAGCAAGATGTTTCATTCGCACTATCCCAGGGTGTTCAATATGTAGAAGTTGAAGAACTTTTCCTCTCAAGCATTTTGGGATTACTAATCTATTTGCTCTTAGTAGACAATTATTTTCGATGCTCAGTTCATCTCTGACTTTGTAGTATTCCTGCAAGGAATCTGCAACAACTGATGGCCAACCAAATTTGGTGTAGTTTATTGCTTTACTGACATCACAATCAACTGCACTAGCCTTTTCAATATCCTTGGTAGTCAGATCCTCAAATTCTGCGAAATAACATACAAATTCATGAGCACGTTTGTCAACTGGTTCATTATCTTTACAAGGGAGGCGAGAAAGAGCATCAGCTAGCGAAAGATCCTTGCCCTTTTTGTACTTCATAATGTTGTCATAGCTGGATAAAATCAATGCCCATCTCTGCATCCTTGAATTAGCCATTTCCGGAACAGGTTTATCATGGCCCAGTAAGGTCAACAAAGGCTTTGAATCTGTTTCAATGACAAATTTTGTTCCTTGTAAATATTTATTAAAACGCTTAATGCCAAAAATAATAGCTAAAGCTTCTTTATGTACTTGAGCATAGTTTCTTTCTGCTTTATTAAGAGTCTTTGATGCAATAATATAGGTCTCAGTAAACCAGGTGATAATTCATGGCACAAAACTGCTCCAAGTCCATACTCAGATGAATCACACTGTAGAACAATGGGTTTTGTTATGTCATAATGTATCAAAACATTATGTTTATCCAGTAACGTCTTACTTCTTTCAAAGGCATCAATACATTCTTTGTTGAAATGCCATTTTGTATCTTTCTCTAATAATTTATATAAAGGTTTCAGCTTTGAAGATAAATTGGGTATAAAATGCTGATAATAGCCTAGAAGCCCTAGATAACTTTTCAATTCAGTGACATTTCTAGGTAATTGTGTATTTGAAATGTCATTACATTTATCCCTAAGCAGATGAATACCTTCAGGATCTTTAACATGACCCAGAACTTTAATTGTATCCTTGAAAAATTCACACTTTTGAATATTTACTTTCACATTGTAAGAATGTAGTTTCTGCAGCACCAGGTCTGTTCTATATTTGCATTCTTCCTTAGTATTTGCACGTATAAATAAATCATCAATATAGCAATCAATGAATGAAAAATCCTTTAGAATGTTATCCATCTTTTGCTGGAACAAGAAAGATGCTGATTTGATACCAAAAGGTAGTTTTGTATAACGGAATAAACCCCTTGGTGTGTTCAGTGTCAGCAACTCTTGAGACTCAGGAGCTATAGGTAATTGATGGAAAGCCATTGATAAGTCAATCTTTGAAAAATACTTTCCTGATCCTATATTTGTTAGAATATCTTCCTGGGATGGAAGTGGATAAAACTGAGTTTCGCAAAATTTGTTTACAGTGACTGAAAAGTCTCCACAAATCCTAACAGATCTTTTCCCTTCGCTGTTCATTTTGGGTACTGGAACTATAGGGGTTGCCCATTTCGAATGACTTACAGGTACTAATACACCTTTTTGAACTAAGGAGTTCAATTCTTGATCGACCAATTGTCTTATGGCATATGGAACTGGTCTTGATTTACAGAAGATGGGTACAGTGTCTTCCCTCATAGCTATATTTATTGCTTGACCCATTATTCCACTTGAATCGCTCGAATTAAAACAATTAGGGAATTTGGCATAGTAATGTTGTAAAATAGCATCTTGAGACAAAATAGCTGCATCCTTTGGCTCTTCTGAATTTTGTTTTGGTGTATTTTTAGTTTCATCATTAACATTTGCAATATGGTCATTCATCACTTTATTTAGATCAATACCAAGCTGTTGAATCCAGTAACGACCCAAGAGTGTAGGTCTATTTGATGCTTCAATAACAACTAATGGTAGCCATAAAGTTTTTTCTTGAAATGTTACAGGCACTTTAAATCTTCCAATAATTTTTAACATTTGACCCAGATAAGAACGCAAAGTTGGAATTTCTAATTTTTCAAGTGTACCTAACTTTAAACTTTCAAATTTGTCTTTAGACATAATTAAATGTGCACTACCTGAATCTACTTGCATGTCAATTGGAGTATTACCTACTAAAATATTAATTAGATAAGGCTTAGGAGCTTCATCTGTAACAGCTGCATACACGGAAACTGTGTTTATATACATTTCATCAAATGCTTCTTCCACAAAGTTTGTTGTAGAAGTTTTGCAAATACTGGCTATGTGCCCTCGGCAATGACACTTATAACAAGTCGCATTTTTAAAAGAACATTCACCTCTATGCTTCTTTCCACAATGTTTACAATTGTTAAAGGACTTGTTCATTTTGTGTCTATTTTCGAACTTACCTTCATATCCACTTTTCTTATCCTTACTTTGGAAATTGTTATTCTGAACAGGAGCTCTTTTATTGAATGCTTTATTAGCACTTGAAATTTTTAGAACATTATCTTCCCTAACCTTAAAAAATCTGGCTTCTTTACTAGCCGTTTCCATTGCAAGCGCAATTTTACTTGCTCTATTGAAGTCAAGGTTACTTTCACTTAACAGTCTATTCTGAATTTGTTGATCTGCCAAACCACAAACTAGTTTATCGCGAATTGCATCATCTAGAAAATGTCCAAAAGAACACTTACTTGCTGCCTCTTTGATTCTTACAATAAAGGTTGCAACATCCTCAGCATTTTGCTTTAGGTTATAAAATCGGAATCTTTGCATAATCACCGATGTCTGTGGCGAGAAGTGACTGGTTAAAACTTTGATGATTTCACTATAAGGAATGTCCTTTAAACTTTTAGGTTGAACGAGGTTTCGTAATGTGGAGAATACTTTTTTCCCGACACACGTCAACAAAGTAGCCCGTTTGTCACTATCATCTTTAATTCTGTTCGCTTCAAAATAAAATTCAATTTGAAGCAGATACTCTTCAAAACAATCGTTGTCATTATAGGCTGGCATTCTACCAGTATGAGGATGATACTTGTCGCTTTCAGATTCTTGCACTATCAAACACACATGAGATCTTCGTAAGTCAAGAAACGAAGCTTTAAGAACACGGATGTAGAAGTTTGATATAGCTGGAAACCAGGGCTCGAAATGGAAAATTTCACGAACCGGAACGCTATTTCAAAATTATAATGGAAAATTTCACGAACCGGAACGCTATTTTTCAAAATTATTTTTGACTATTTCTTTTTCAAAGTATAGCTAAATTTATTTTTAACTTGACAAAAACAATTTTTAAAAGTTACATTGAACAGAATAAGCTATATACATGTAAAAAAATAATATGTTTGCGAGACGAAAAACACCGATTTTTTTTTCCCTTTTGCCGGTAAGCAACATGCGGAATGTAAACGGTCCGTGTCTTCAGTAAGGCCAAAATTTCGCCTGCTTCCATCTCCATTATATCAAAAAATTAAATTTTAAAAGTCTGGTTGTGAAGACTCACATTTATTCAGCGATTTAATTTTAAAAAGGTTGTTTTTTTTACTTTGCCGATGCGGTATGCAAACAATTTCATATCCGTTATAACAAAAGATTAAAATAAAAAAGTTTAAATGTGTGTATGGACTGTCATATTTATTTAGTAACTAAAGTTTAAGATTGGATGTAAGTTCGGAGGAAGTAAGTTCGGATGTTAAAAGGAATACAAGTGCTGAATGTAAACAAACCAGAAGCCATCAACAATTGTTTATCATTGCGCATACATCTAGTGCAGATTGCCAAGCTCGTAGCGAAAACTTCTCCCATATAACGTTTTCACTTGGTACATTTTCTTCTGGATTCAATTTCTGCTTTTTGGCTGGTGGAGTAGCTTCATCTGTTTTGCAATCATTTTTGATACTTGTTCTTGCTGCAGTATTTTCAGTTTCAGAAAAAGTTTTACTGCTACCGTCAGTCTTAACAAGGCAATTTTTTAAATTGCTCATTTTATTTGGATTAGGCAGCCCGAGTACTCACGATATTTGAATTTATAGATCTTTTTTAGTTAGTAATCGTTTTATCAGATTTCTCTAATAAACCACATTTATAGACGGGTTGCACATGACGTCACATGTCTGAAATCGCTTCAGATGGCGCCCAAATATAAGGCGAATATGGTGCTCTCCATTTGATTTTTTAGATTTATTTGCACTATAATAATAAAATTAAGAAAGCTCTAATATAAAGAGAAAGATAACACGTGCTTTTAACGGCAAACGGGGACTTCTGTGCTCCAGAAGCTATAGCATCAGTCGTTGCTAATAGCAACGTGACGTCAATGCAAGGGGTCTATATTTAATGATGCGCATAATTAAATTATAAAAAAAGATGAAAAACAACCGTACTGATTAATGCTCAGTTATGCTGGTCTATTAAATCCATTAAATCTGATTATTAACTACAAAAAGAATATTAAAAGAATATCAGATCACAAGAAAAATAACATTACGCGACAATCAAATCAACGGCTAACTCGCTAACGCACGTTTTTCATACGCGGGGAGAGTTCAGATATCTCCCTTATGAGTCGTTCATTTAGAGTAGGAAATATCGCAATTGCTTCACCGCTGCCGCTGCGGACTTGGCACTGCGCATGCTTAGTGGAGTGTAGGGTGTGGCTTGCCACAGGGTTGTTAAGTGCGTATCAGCACGTTTTAACTATCTTTTTTTTCTGATGAAGCTGAAACGGAAAGTAAATAATGTTTTTCGGGAACTGTAACAGTGTATTTTAATAATTTCACGAACCGGAACGATATTTAGCATAATTTCACGAACCGGAACGATATTTTTCATAATTTCACGAACCGGAACATCGTTCCGGTTTGCTCCGGTACATTTCGAGCCCTGCTGGAAACGCAATTTACGCTCGTCGCCAATGTGATATATCTAAACATTATCAGAAGTCATTAATTAATCAAATTAATAACGCTATTTCAGAATCCGAAAGATAGACAGCAAGAATACGTCGAACAACATTTATTCATAATTTTTATAAGACTATTGCCAAAATCAGATTTAAAACTTACAGCAAATACATGATGCCATAAATATTATCCATGTATAAAATACATATTAAAACTAAATATATTACACAACACCGATATTTAACATTCTATAATTTTTGAAAACACAGTGTTTATATTGAAAACAGTTACGAGATGGCGCTTGTATCAGCATATTGCCGCTGAGCATTGTTGGAGATTTATGGGATACAAGTTTTTAGCACTTTTTAAAGCATTATAGGAATAGCCGTTTTTCACACTGTATCTTCTAGGTGCTGTAACAGTGCAGCATCACCGTTCAAAGATAAGGCTCCTATAATATAGGAGCCCTATTTAAAGATGATCCATTCCGTGTGACGTTTTAAAAGTCATGATGATTGGTGCAAAGCAGCACGCCCATCGTTTAGTGCTGATCGCCGTTCAAAGATAAGGCTCCTATAATATAGGAGCCTAGCATTATAGGAGCCCTATTCAAAGATGATCCATTCCGTGTGACGTTTTAAAAGTCATTAACTAGAATTGTATGTCGTTGGTAGTGATATAATCCCCTGGTTTTATAAATCACATATTAATAAATCTTTCTCTCTATTCTAAAAAAAGTAACTACCGCTGTCACCGCCGCCGCCGCCGGTTTTGAATTTTTTGTGACCGGAGGTCTTTCTTCGTTAATATTAAGAAAAATAATGCATACAAAAATATGAAAATCGGTGGTATTATACAGAAATGTTTGATAAACACGCTGATGCAGGCAGTTTTCAAATAGAAGAATTATTTTAAGAGATATTTAATGTTAAAGTTGGACAAAATCGTCCCACTAAAAAAGTTTTATAGGAGCAAAAACTATACATCGGAATTTAATAATTTTTAGTTCATTTTATACGTTATAATTTCCCGGTGTGCAGAATTGATTTATTTTTTTAATTTGACTCTTTTTTTCGAAGTTTTACATCTATTTTAAATTCAAATTTTCAGCATTTCTAGAGATATTTTTTACAGATTTCAGAAAATTGTACTAATTTAAACTGTTGCCAACTGTATAAAAAGCGCAAGCAATAATGTTTGCTTCAAATTAAAAATTTATTTACACGTGACTATTATAAACAGAAAAAAAACTTTCAAATTAGAATTAAATAATTACGTATAAAAAGCAGGAACTTATTAAAAATTACGTCATAAAAAGTATACACGTGAATTTTAAAAGAGAAAGGATATTGTAAAATAATAAATTCATTAACATGCGTTAGAAGTCTTAGGAGAAATTACGTCATATTTACGTCACATTATAGTTATTACATAAAATGAACACAAAATAATATTCCAAAAAAGTTTAAATTTAGAAATTGCGCTAGACATTTATTTGATATTTTGAGAATTAATTTAAAATGTCTCATTTAAAGGAACTTTCTTTTCGCTTTGTTAAAAAATACCAGGAGACAAAGACTCTCTTTACTTAATTCCTTTTATATTAGCTTATTTTGAAATGTTGTTACACGTGCATACGTCATCAAGTTATTTTTATTTCGACGTTTTATTTGTGTTTTTATTAATGTTGTGTGAATTTATTTGTTCTTTCGTTATTTAAAATAAAAATTATATCAATTTGTATGATTTGGCGAGTGGTTTGGCGATTTATATAATTTGGTGAAATGGACCACAAGCATTTCTGACGTCATACAACGTCACGATGGATTATAGCTAATCAGCTTCTCGATTTTCCCCACAAGTGTTAACCAAACGCCAATCAAATGCCGCAATGCTTGTGGGAAACATTGCAAGCTCCGCCCATTGCGTGTGGTCAATTGGTCGACAGGATAATCAAGTAGTACCGCAGCGGATTTGGCGTTAAAATTCCCCAATCAAAGAGAAATTAATAGAAATTCGTTTATAGGGAGATCGCCACTGTTTTTTAAATTATAATTCAATCTTTCGAAATCTTTTTAAAGCCGATCAAATTAGCGTGCATTTAGAGTCTGCGGTGTCTGGACGGGGGTTGGCGAGCGTAGCTCGTAGGGGGCCGAGCCCCCTAGTATTTTTAAAAAAAGTAACATGTTTATCAAAAGTACTATGATACGACCGATACACAAAACGCAGAGAACATAACTACAGCGCTAAAAAATTGTATCCCTTAAATGTGCAATGATGCTGAAATCCAATGAGCCGATCGCAGCGACATCTGCGTTATATTTTCAAATTTCAATGTAAACATTGTATTATAACAGCGTCTAGCCAGTGGTTTCCAACGTGGAGCGTACTCCCACAAGGCGGGGGGGGGGGGGATATGACTTTTCAGCGGGCCCAATTTCTAATGAACAAATTTTCTGTCATTTTTTTTTACTAATGAAAATAGTGTTTTAGCCTAAAAATAGAAATAATAGATGAAAAATTTTTTTAATAACTGAATAAAATTTAATTTTCGAAACGATACTATAGACGGGTTGCACATGACGTCACGTGTTTGAAATCGCTTCGTATGGCGCCCAAATATAAGACAAAATGGTGCTCTCCATTTGATTTATTAGACTTATTTGCACTATAATAATAAAAATAAGGAAGATCTAAATTAAACAGAAAGATAACACGTGCTTTTAACGGCAAAAATGCAGTTCTGTGCTCCACGTGTGTGCTCCAGCTGCCATAGCATCAGTCGTTGCTAATAGCAACGTGACGTCAATGCAAGGGGTCTATTTAAAAGTTCAAAAATGCACTGACACCAGAATAATTATGTGAATTTTTTTGGATAATTTGACACCTTTTATATATTAAAAAATCATTTTAATTTTTCTAGTCTAAATATTATTTTAGCAAATTACACCTCTTTTTTTTACAATTTATTTTTTTTAATTGTATATGGGTCATAGATCAGTTTCAACCACGTGACCACATGCCCCCAAGTTTCCACCAACCAATCAAAATCACCGATCTTTTAGCGCTAAACCAATGAAAGTGGAGAAACCCGGGAAAATTGGGAGGTAAACAAAAAACATTCACAGGTTTGCCAAGCTGGTTGCTAGGGTATGACGTCAGTTGAAACTGATCTATTCTCTGAAAAGTGGCTGTCTTTTTTTAAAAAAAATTGCGGCCTAATCAAATTGCCTCAAAATTTAGCCTACAAGTACCTTATTGCTATATTTATAAAAAAAAAAAATAATATGAACTAAACTGCATCTGATAGATCTTCTGAGATTTTAATTTCAAAGAACTTTCATTGCTAAAATGTTCAAATAAATGATTGGCGCCGGAATTTAAGGACAAATTTATTTGTAAATAAGAAATATATACTAATATTTTAAAGAAGTAAAGTTTGTTTGTTTGTTAGAGGTAATCTCTGGAGCTACCGAACCGATTTCAAAAATAATGATATCAAAATGATGGTGTTAGTCCAACTTAGAACATAGGCTATATTTTATGTCGGTGCCACTACCCCAAAGGGGGTGTAGGAGCAAAAAACGTTCTAAAAATGCAATTTTTGAATTACGGAAGGACCTAGAAATACGAATTTTTAAATATTAGTTACTTATTAGATATAAAGGATTTCTAAGAACAGTTCTTGAACAATTCGAAATTTAAAAGAGGCGAAAATGCACAAAAAGTGTTTTAAAAAACGTTCTAAATGGTGGTTTCTACACAATCTTGGGAAATAACAAACCGATTTAAAAAATAATGGTGTCAAAATGATGGTGATAACCCTTGCTCTAACATAGGCTATGTTTTATGTCGGTGCCACTACCCCAAAGGGGGTGCAGGAGCAAAAAACGTTCTAAAAATGTGATTTTTGAATTATGGAAGGACTTAGATTCATGAAATTTTGCATGGTATATATTTATTAGATGTAAATGATCTGTAAGAACATTTTTTTTTAAATTTGAAATTTAAACGGGGTGAAAAGCGCTCTAAAAACGTTCTAAATGCCGATTTGTGAGCTATCTCAGGAAGAATCAAACTGATTTCAAAAGTAATGGTAGGAAATTGATGCTGACATTCCTCTGCTCTAATATAGACGCTATTTCATGTCAGTGGTCACTATCACCTGGAGGTTGCAGGAGCAAAAAACATTCTAAATTTCGATTTTTGTGATCGGTTGGGGACTAGTAACTGGAAATTAGGAGAGGTATCTATTTATTTACATATAAATGATCTTTAAGAACAGTTTCGAAAGAATTGGAAATTTAAAAAGGGAGGATGAAAATGCGCGAAAAGCGTTCTAAATTGCGATTTCTACTCAATCTCAGGATATACCAAATCTATTTCAAAAGTAATGGTTGCAAATTGATGGTAATAGTTCCTGCTCCAACATTGGCTATATTTTATGTTGCTGTCACTATCATCTGGGGCTTGCAAGAGCAAAACATGTTCTAATTTGCATTTTTTGCATAACTGAGGGGTCTAACATTTTGAAATATGGCATGATATTTACTTACAAGTTGCAACTGCTTTCCAAGAACAGTCGAAAGAAAATTCCAAATTTAAAAGGATGAAGTGAGCGAAAAGCGTTCTAAATTACAATTTTTATGCAATCTTATCAAATACCAAACCGATATAAAAAAAATAATGATGACAAATTGTTGGTGATAGAACCTGCTCAAACATAAGCTATATTTTATGTCTGTGCCACTACCACCAGAGGGTTGCAGGAGCAAAAAACTTTCTAGATTGCGATTTCTGTGATGCTGAAAAGGCTAGAAACTTTAAATATGGAATGGTAGTTACTTATAAAATATAAATGCCCTCGAAGGACTGTCGAAAATAAATTCGAATTAAAAAGAGGTGAAGCGAAGGGGAGTTGCGAAAAACATTCTAAAAAAGTCCTAAATTACGGTTTCTATACAATTTCAGGGAATATAAACCGATTATAAAAGTAATAGTTGCAAATCAATGGTAACAGTCTTGAATCCTACACAGGCTATATTTTATGCCGATGATTCTACCACCTGGGGTTCACAGGAACAGCAGACGTTTTAAAAAAGGCCTTTAAAAGTTTTCTAAATTACGTTTCTGTGGAATATTAGGAAATAACAAACTGATTTAAAAATTAATGTTGGCAAATTAATGGTGACAGTTCCTATTTCAACATAGCTCTTTATGTTGAGAGAGGTGGTAGAACTTGGAATTTGACATGATAGTTAATTTTAAGATGTAAGAAGATGGTTTCTAAAAAATTCAAAACTTCAAATGAATACTGAAATGAGCATAAAAGTTTCAAAATATTTTTTAAATTATCATTTATTTAGTTTTATTCCGTTTTATTAATTTAAGTCTCATTTCTGCCTAATGCTATGTAATAATGATGTTTAGTCAAACTGTGTTTTAAATAGTAATTTTTGATTTATTCCTAAAAGTAATAAGTACCTTTTAATAAAAAAAACCTTTTAATAAAATAAAATTTAGTTAGTAGCTTTTAATAAAAATTAGTCATATAAATATCACTTGGCATATTTCAAATATTACGCGAGCAAAGCCGCGGGGTTTGCTAGTCTATTTATATAAAATCCAAGTCTCTGTGTGTCCCTCACTATTCCGGTAGGACCGCCTCACTGAAATGAGTAATTGTTGAAAAATATTAATGCAGGGTTACCACAGCAGCGCCAAATGTTAGCCAATTTGGCGATAGCTGGCTAATTTGGCGAAATTCCCATTTAAAACCATCACCGAGATGGTTTCTGACTGGAGGTCACCGAAATTTAATTTAAACTCCACTCTTTTAAGATATTTTTTCGAAATCTATGGGTGAGAATTTAAAGTACATCTTTATATCTTCCTCCCGATGCTACTAATAAAATAACCGCCAATAGACAACGGTGTACTGTGTGAGCTCCTAACTGCGCGATATTAATGTGCTTTAGGTACTTTTCCAGTATAGGTGCCTTGGCGAAAAAGTAAATTTGGTAACATATTTTACGGGAACCTATTCGCTGTTTCATTTTATATACACACGCATTTTTTCGATAATTATACGATTTATTTAACATAAAAAAGCCGTTTCTCTAATTTTATACAGAAACAGGTGTAATTTGTACATAAAAACATCAATAATATACATATAAAACAAACAAAAACGCTCATCAAATTTGTTTTCATAGCTGTTTATATGATTTGACAACAAATCTCGATATTTTTCCGTTATACGGAACCCATGCCAAAATGTATGCTAATGCGCCAATTATTTCAAAAGAAAGATAAGAGATATTTGTAATTTTATGCGAGCAGTTTAATATGAGTTTTATTTTATTGCTTTATTTTATAGCAGTTATTTGTTCACTTATTTTAAGTATATATTTGTGATTTGATGAAATAGTACGTAAAAGTCTGAAATTTTCAAATGTTATATTTTTTAAATGCTCACTTTAGTATCGACAATGGTTTTTCTTTTATTTTGCAAATGCTTCAATTCACGATTTTGCGCCAACTATTACGCTTGGCGATAATGGTGTCCACATAACGGAAAAGTACCCAAATCTCACTTTCTGATGCCCAAATTACACCAAGCTTTTTTTAAAAAAATGCCAAAGCCCCTACAGTGGAAAAGTACCAAACTGTCTATTATTTTGCGTTATCTGTGTTATAGTTTGTACTATATACAAGGGGAGTGGAGCGAAGAGTTTAAACATTAAATATTAAGGTTTCGGCACAGATGTCATATACGCCCCATATTGGCGCGATTTTTTTCTGACGCCAATGTCATATACACAACGGCTACTTAACTGGCGCCAAAGTGTCTTAATTTTGCTTGATATGGTAATCAGGATGTTGTTGTTTATGCTGTTGATGTTTTCGCCAAATTGGCGTCGGAAAAAAATCGCGCCAATATATGATAACGTATGCTGTGCCAAACTGTGCCAAAGTTTCTATAAAGCAGTACAAGACTAAAAACTTAAGAATAAAATAAATGCAAAATAAGACTAAAGAAGAAAGAAAAATCATGCGTTAAGCATAGAATATGAAACACTTTCCAACACATCCTAAATGATTTAACGAAACTTCGTTATTTAGGGAAATAAGGTAAATATGATAATGTGGTACAGATGTCATATTCGCCCCATATTGGCGCGATTTTTTTCTGTCGTCAATATCATATAGGCAACGCGTACTTAACTTGCGCTAAAGGGCTTGATGTGGTAACCCGGATTATGTTGTTTATGCTGTTGATGATTTCGCCAAATTGGCAACCGAAAAAAATCGCGCCAATATGGGGCGAATATGACATCTGTTCCGATAATGTTACTTCCTAGAGATCCCGTCAACCAATTTCGCCAAATTATATATAAATCGCCAAATCAATAGTAAAACATTAATAAAAATACAAGTGAAACGTCGAATTAATGGTTTTATTGGCCATTATTGGCATTTAATTAATTAATTAATGGCAACCAATTGACAATTAATCTTAAAATTTGGCGACAGTAATTTGGTCGACGGGATAACTAAGAACTACCAAGATAACTAAGTAAACATTTTAGAAAACGCATAAAAAAATTTAAAAATTGATTTCAGCAGTTACCGTCCATAGCCAATAGTACCGTTATTACATGCCACTATTTAGCTAAAATTTAATTTAAACTACTCTTAAAACTACTGTTATCACATTTTCAGATATTAACATCCATAGACGGTTATGTATCCAATTCTTTGCGTGACCATGTATATCATTTTATCTATATACTACAAACATTTCTTAGGAAACTAAACGCAGTTCAGCGTAAAAATGCATAACTCCTTTAAAAACCACCTTTAAGCAATTTACTCTCATACTCAGTAACCCTTACGAATTCTTTTGTGTAGCCCTGCATATGAACTGTAGCATTTATACACACAGTATAGTATGCATAAGTGTAGTGAAACATAAAAGCGCATATCGTAATTAAAAATGCATTTCAAGCAATCTTATGGTTGAATGGTTAATCTCAAGGTTGCTTATGTACAATACTTCGGAGAAAAGTTTCTTGGCGAGAAAAAAGTTTGCCAACGTATTTTCTGGCAACCTATTTACTGCTTCATACTCACAAGCAATTTTTTCCATATGTATACAATTTGGCACAGATATCATATACGCCTCATATTGGCGCGATTTTTTTCCGACACCAATTTGGCGAAAACATCAACAGCATAAACAACATTCGGGTTACTATTACAAGCAAAATAACGACACTTTGGCGCCAGTTAAGTACCCGGTGCGTATATGACATCGGCGTCAAAAAAAAATCGCGCCAATATGGGCGTATATGACATCTGTGCCGACAATTTAATATAAAAAAAAGCTATTTACCCATTTTTATAAAGAAACAGAAGTAACTTTTGCGCAGATGTCATATACGCATGGCGGTTGGCGTGATTTTTCTATGACGCCAATTTGGCAGAAATCTCGCTTTCGAATACCAGTTACTTATATATTTTTCAATTATTTACTATCATTTTGAAAAGGAAATAACTATAAATAAATAAAAGTTTGAATAATAACTATAGAACAAAGCAGTTTATATAATTAAAAAACAGAAAATAAAAGTAAATAAACAATTTATTAATAAATAAAAAACAATAGCCGGGTTACCATAGCAGGCAAAATAACACCATTTTGGCGCCAGTTAGGTATACCGGTTCATATCTGAAATCTGTGCCGTAATTTGTATATAAAAAAAATTATATATATTTAGAAACGATTTTTTATGCATATAAGTGCATATATAAACAAAGATAAAAGTTCATTAGATTTGTTTTCATAGCTGTTTATATATTTTCTCAACATATCTCACTTTCTGATGCCCGAATCGCGCCAAGCTTTTTTTAAAAATGCGCTATAATGGAAAAGTACTTAAATAAATAATTAACAGAAATAACAAATTATACAAACTAAAACTTTTTATTTCGAGATCAAAGCATTGTTTTTAATTTCGATTAAAAATACATATATCCTTCGATAACTTCGATTGAAATTAGTTTCACAGCTTAATATCTCATTCCATAAACCTAAACAAACATAAGTTATTCATTCATCGTGAAACGTCAAAAATATTAAATTATTGAGGTAATCCTTCACAAAGTAAGTTCTCCAACAATCAATGGGCAATATTCTAATGACGTCATAGTAGGTAAAATGGTGGCGGTATCGTTTGTTTATGGTTTGTAATCACAAAGATTTAATTTTGCAATGTCTCTTAGTTACATTATTTTATTGTCATATTTATGAGCTCAGAACAAAAGCCTATTTTTTCATTATTTAGTTATTAAAGACGGAAAAATATCATAAATGCATGATTTGAAAATTTTAAATAATTTTCTTTCTTAATACTAAAAAATAAGATCGGGAAGTATAACAGCGGGTTTAAGTTAAATAAGTTTAACTGATTAATTCTGTTGTAATATTCAAAATAACTGTATTTATTAGATTTCAGTACTCAACATCAGGGCCCGACTAAACTTTGAAGTTAGAGGAATTACAATGTCATTTCAGGACCTTCTTTTGGAGAAGCTTTTCTAAATTCCATATATACATGGAAAATCTCCAGTGTTAGAAATATTATTCCTAGGACTGACATAACATGAGAACGGCCTGCAGTTTTACACAAGTTTTTGAAAGCTACTTTATATCAGAAGTTTTACTAAAAACTGGTTACTTTTTTGTTAGCGGCCCACACACACTATTAGGATTATGACAAGTTGCAGCCAATTTCGCCAACGTCGTAACCAAGATCGTGAAGCACACACATATAATACCATATAATACCATTTCATGAAATCGTATACGATAATTTAATAGTTTTTAACCTTACTTCAAGTGTGTATTTATTTATTTTTAAGGCTCAACAATCTAAATTGTCCAATATATGAATTTAAAAAAATGTAAACAAAGATTGAATAGACATGACCGCAAAAAGCCTCAAATCTGCATAACACTTGGAACCAAACTGTGCAGATTAGTGGTCTTCTACTGTACACAGTTTTTCATAAATGTGTTTCGTTCTTAAAATGTGTTATTTTCATCTATCACTGCGGAACAAGCGAGAAAACTCATATTCTTGCACATGAGTTGTATATATCTTTATATCTAAATTTCCGTCATTTTTGACGGGCTACCTTTCTAGTATGCTATATTTCACGTACATGTTAAATAGAAAAAGTTTATAAAAAGTCTGTGGCGCTTGAGAATTAAAATTAAGTGGTTTCATAAGCATACCACCGCCCTTGAAAGGGTTAAAAAAGAAAATAAATTATAATTAGAAGTCATACTGTCAATAAATAATATTTTTTTTCTTTATGTCAATTGAAAAAATAAAGATAAAGCATTAATATTTAGCAGAGTTCATGTTTATTTGAATTAGTACAAGAATTTTTTTTTATTTATTTTTAACTTCTCCCAGTAAAATAATAAAATTTAAAAATGTATTACCTTTACTTACGCTAATTAAAAGTCATGAATTTTTTAATGTATATTTTATTGCATTAGATTTTCTTATTTTACTGTTTAGTACATATATAAATGAATTTAGATCATTCCCTCAAAATTATGAGGGAATGATGAAATACTTCTGAAAACCATTTTATGCAAAAATGATTAGTCTAATGTACCGGGTGTCCCAAAAATGACTGATGAATTTTAAAATTAAATAACTTGCAAACGGTGACAGATATCTAAAAAACTTTGCAGGAGGGTTATGTAAGATGTAAGGAGTTTTGAGAAGGATGCTGCGATTCCCAGTTTTAGTTACAAATAGCAGCGATAGATGGCGCTGCAAGCAATAGGCGCTAAATCCAGTCTCGATTTTTCGGCCTCTCGCTTCTCCCATACGAAAAAAGGAGATTAAAACGTTTTCAATGGATCCTGAAGTATCAAAAATCGGGTCTGGATTTAGCACCTATTTCTCGCAGCGCCATCTATTGTTTGAAATTCGAACTAAAATCAAGAATCACAGTCATTGGCGCACTCACGGGGGGGGGGGCTATTGGGGCTGAAGCCCCCCCCCCCCCAGACCTCGAAACTTGACAAATGAAGTAATGATATAAATTTTCTTAAATTTATGAAAAGTAATTTTTATTATTTTTAATAGGTCTTTAGGGAAATGGAAATTTTGGAAAATATTGATTTTGTCTCAAAATCTTACCATTTTACGGTAAGGGGTAAGGGGAGGGGTAGGCATGTAAGTTAAAAAAAAAGCTGTCTGGATACATTTTCACTGACTGTACAAATACATTTATACCATATTATTGGTAGAAATAGTGCTAGTAAGATATTTAAAATATGTATTTGTATACAACTTTACTCCTTCCAATATTTTGGGATAAGTAAATACTCAAAACCTTTGTATCCCAATTCTTTGCCATTTTGGACACACGTAAAGTGTAAAAAAGTAATAATTACAGCGGTACTCTCGATTCTCTGAATGTCCGAGTTCTCAGTACGTTCATCATCCATATCCTTAGGGCACGGTCAAGCGGCTAGGGGTCCAAAGAAGGATGGTACTACTTCTGTGTAATAAACACGACCCTTTCAAGGTAAAAAAAAAAAATCAGGGAATAGTCGTCTCCTTTTTTTTCCCTAAATTCTCACATTTCTAATAAGGCACGTGCGCTTCTAAGTCTCCTTTTCTTTTCTCTTGTATCAGTAATTCTGAATGATCGCTGTTTTTTTAGCATCATTCGTGTTAAAACGTAAACGTTTAACTCATCGCATAAAAAAACCCCATAGTTTTAGATTTTATATTTGAAGAATTTAATTCATCAAGACTGGAAAAAAATCATATAAGACGGGGGAAAAAATCATATAAAAGTATAATAAATCATCATCACTAGAAATGTAAGCATAAATATTAATTTCTAAAAATAACTGTACTGGAACATTCATAGGCGTAGAGATTTCAAATTTATTGGTGGAGCTCAGCCAGCAAAGTAGCCAGGAGGGGGGAGATCCGGCGCCCTGCCCTCTCCCCGCGTCGAACAAGGAACTAATTTACTGAATTAGGGATGCCAAAACAGTATAAGAACTACTAAAACAAAATTGCAAAGAACCGGTGAAAAATTCTGTTTTAGGTTTCCATCTTAGTAGGCAAATTTTCAAGGTATTTCTTTCATTGGAACTATGAAATGTTTGTCACTAAGACAGGATTCCGTTATAGATAGGTTTTATTTATACTGGTGAACCAGATATAGTATATATAGTAATAAAAGCTGCGAAAAAGCAATCACAAGCGACCAAAAAATGTTTTAGAGAGATTCCTGCCTTAGTAGATATAATTGTGTGGTAATCCTTCCATCTTGAGTGTGAAAAGTTTCCATTTAAGACAGGATTCTGGTATAGTCAGGTTCTGTTTCGTCAGATTTTATTGCACATATAATATAAATAACTTCATGTGTGTAAATACAACAAACCCTGTGAAAACGGAATCTTCCTTAAACGGAAAAATGGTTTACTCTCACTGAAAAGAACACCGTACAATTACACCTGACCTGCTAATACGAAAACCGTGAATTTATCTACCGAAAACATTATACGATGATTTTTTTTAATTATTAGAAATTCCAGTCCCCCCCCCCCCCTCCCACTACATCAGTTGACGCAAAGAAATATAGTCAATCTTAAAAAAATATTGGAGGGGGAGGGGCATAAGGTCTACGCCTAAGGATATAATTATTTACTGTATGTCCAATTAACCTGCTATCTTTATGTTATTATAATGTGTTAAAGCTTTTCAATAATAATAATAATCCCCGTTCAACAATGCAAATTTTTCTGACTCATTTTTAAACATAAAAGCATGATACTTGCAATCATTATTATTGAAGTGATTTGTAATCGAACAGTTATTTTACATTTCCTAATAAATGAATTACATCAGGAGTTCTACGGGATTGTTGTCTCAGGATGGCAATTTTTTTTCTTTTATCCACTGTCGAGTCATACATTTGGCTCAAAATGCCCACTTTGCCATTTTCTGAAAATTCTTCTGTCTCTACCGAAAAATGAGAAAAGAAGTCATCTGAATTTCATTACGTTGCTGCACTGCAGCGAATATAGTACTATATACAAATAAAACATATTACAGAAATAACGTATGTTTGATATCGTAAAATAATACATTTTGTAACATTTTTCAGTAATCTTAAAATACGGTACTTTGTTTGTAAAGGAAAGACGTAAAATATCTGTACAAAATAAACACATTTTGTATCATTGGTTGATATTAGAAGTGCTGGGATGGAGGTGAAAAAATCTGATTTTGGAGCAGTAAAATCCATCTTTGGAGCAGTAAAATCCGTTTTCGTAGCAGCAAAAATATGATTTTGTAGCAGTAGAAATCTGATTTTGTAGCAGTAAAATCCATTTTCGTAGCAGTAAAAATCTAATTTTGTAGCAATAAAAGTTTTTTTTTTTTTTTTGAGCAGATTGAAATTCTAATGCTAATAAAGTCCTAAAAATTAAAATTATTGCTATATTGAAAATATTTTGACATTTGGAAGAATAATTAAACAGATGAAAATTCTCTACACTTTTTTGCTAACTCTGAACATTCTAAACGACAATGGGGGTACCGATTACAACAATAATGAAAAATTAGCAGCAGAAAGAAAGAAAAATCTGTTTATTTGGAGGCATGAGATTTCAAAAAGCACTTGAAATGGGAAAATGAGATATTATTAAAAATAGTGCATGCATAAGACAATTAAGAAGGTTGTTTTATTCGCAATAAGATTGTCAATATTTCTGTTTAAATCTTGCTTTATTTGGGGTGAGAGACAATCAAATAAATAATTCATGCAAATACTATAAGTAATTATAAAATGAAAATTTTCTGTTTTAAGTTCACAATTCTGATGCAATGTTTTATACAGCAATCTTAGCTAATTCTCGAATTAAAATTTTAACATGTTTTCACTCAAAACATCAGTTAATAAACATGGGAAGCTAATGTTTAACCTGCCACTCAGCTGAAAAAAAAAAAAAAAAAAAAATCCGGTGAAAACAATGTCGCAACTAATTTTCTGCGATTCTTTGACAAAATTCGAGTTTTTCGATATCTTATGACAAAATGCGCATTTTTCTGCATCCCTTGACGAAATGGGTGTTTTTTGAGCTATCCTTAGACAAAATTCGCATTTTTTCGCAATTCTTTGACAAAATTCACATTTTATTCACGATCTTAAGAAAGAATTCACGTTTTTGCAATCTATTAACGAAATTCGCATTTTTTGCGATCCTTTGACAGAATCCGCGTTCATTCCGCGATCTTTTGACGAAATTCGCGTTTTTTCCGAGCCTTTGACGAAATTCACGTTTTTTCCGCGATTCTTTGACCAAATTTGCTTTTTCTGCGATTGCTTGACGAAATTCGCATTTTTTCGGAGATCCTTCGACAGAATTCGCATTTTTTTTGAGATCCTTTAACAGAATTCGCGTATTTTATATCTTTTGTCAAAATTTGTGCTTTTTTTCGCAATCTTTTGAAGACATTAGCATTTTTCCCTGGATCATTTGACAGAATTCGCGTTTATTCTGCGATCTTTTGACGAAATTCGCAATTTTTCTGAGATCTTTTGAAAAATTGTCATTTTCCCGCCATCTGTTGACGAAATTCGCGTTTTTTCGCAATCTTTTGATAAAATTCGCGTTTTTTCCGCTTCCCCTTTACGAAATTGATGTTTTATCCGCGCCCCTTTAACGAAATTCGCGTTTTTCCGCGATCCTTTGATGAAGTTGCTATTTTTCCGCAATCCTTTGACGAAATCCTCGTTTTTTTCGCGATCCAAAGACGAAATTTGAGTTTTTTTAGCTGTACTATGTTGAAATAGTTTTTTTTTTTTTTCGCGCGATCGTTTGACGAAAATCGGGTTTTTTCCGCGATCCTTTGCGAAATTAGCTATTTTTTGTTAAAGATTGATGAAATTGTTTTTTTCGGCGAAAATTTTGTCGAAATTCGTGATATTTTTTATGTGCGAATTTTCGGATTGATGACCGATTTTTTTTTAAATTTTGGAAATCATCCCTGCAAGAGACGGCGGAAAATCGCGGATCCGCGGAAGAGTTTCATGCCTGTACTAAGTAAATTTTGGGCGCAGGCTTGGCGCAAATATAAGAAAAAACACTTTTACTGCGCAGATATGCGCAGCCCTTGAAATCCTGGAAGCGGTTACAGTAAATATCAGAGACTTTTGCAGTGCGCAAACGCGGCTGGTTACTGATCACCCGTCCACAAGTGTCATACAAATATATACTAACCCCCCCCCCCCCCAAAAAAAGGGAAATCCTGGGTGCGCCACTGTATCCACGCCCCCTTTAAAGAAATTCGCGTTTTTCCGCGATCCTTTGATGAAGTTGCTATTTTCCCGCAGTCCTTTGACGAAATCCTCGTTTTTTCCGCGATCCAAAGACGAAATTTGAGTTTTTTTAGCTGTACTATGTTGAAATTGTTTTTTTCGCGCGATCGTTTGACGAAAATCGGGTTTTTTTCCGCGATCCTTTGCGAAATTAGCTATTTTTTGCGAACGTTTGATCAAATTGTTTTTTCGGCGAAAATTTGTCGAAATTAGTTATATTTTTTATGTACGAATTTTCGGATTGATGACCGATTTTTTTTTAATTTCGAAAATCACCCCTGCGAGAGACGGCAAAAAAGCGGACAATCGCCGATCCGCGGAAGAATTTCATGTCTGTATACTAAGTAAATTTTGGGCGCAGGCTTGGCGCAAATATAAGAAAAAACACTATTTCTGCGCAGATATGCGCAGCACTTGAAATCCTAGAAGTGGTTACAGTAAATTTCAGCGACTTTTGCAGTGCGCAAATGCGTCTGGTTACTGATCGCTCGTCCATAAGTGTCATACAAAAATATACTAGCCCCCCCCCCCCCAAAGCGAAATCCTGGGTACGCCACTGATCACAGTAAGAAAACTCCTGACATCATACATAACCCTGCTGCAAGAATTTTTTTAGGTAGTTTCGTAAGAAATACTACCTATTGCAGTCGTTACCATGGTGCGACTTTTGAAAAATTCCTTCATAACTTTTCATTATATAACCCTAGGAACCCAAAACCACCCCCACTTAAAAAGTTTATATATATATATATATATATATGTATGTATGTACTAAATTTTGTCCGCACGATAAAAGTCGCAATTATGCACGGATCGTTTTCAAACTCGCCAACAACTTTGAGATGGCTAATATCTCGGCGGGGATTGAAAATGGGCAAAATCGGCCCAAGGGAATGGAAATGAGGGGGGGGGGGGGGTTAAAAATTTTCAATACCGTTTTAACAAGATTCTGATAAAACCAGCTCTTACACAACAATGACAGGAAAAAATAAATATTTTTCGCTATAGCAGTTGCCAACAATAAAAAAAAACAATAAAATTTTCACCACAACAATTGCTTTTCGATTGCAAGAATTTCACGTGAAAAAATAAATTAAATAAATAGTTTGACGAATTGAAAACAAATTGCATATTACGCCATAAGTTTTGTAGGGCAAGAGCATGGAAACTCAAAATGAAATAAATAGTTTGACGAATTAAAAAAAAAATAAATAAATAAATAAATATTGCGTCATATTAGAAGTCAAATGGACCTCAGCAGGTGAATATGTAACGTCATGTGAGTTTGAAGAAACGTATTAAAACATAATAAAAACCCGACTATAGAAATATTAACATATTTTAACACTTTGAGGTTCTCTGAATTTGTTTTAGCCATTTTTAAACCTACCCCATATACATGCGTGTGTGTATTCATGTATATTAGAATTTTCACAAAATATTTAGCTCCCTAGAGTTCATTCTTAGTGAAGGAACTGGGTTTATCTCTAATCTTGATTTAAGTTTTGTTGGTGAATTTAGTACTTAACATCGAAATCTACCTCCGCCTGTAGGCCAGAGCCGGCAGGGATTTTTTTAATATCTGTTTTGCAACAGATTGCAAGTTATTGAATTTTAAAATCCATCAGTCATTTTTGGGACACCCGGTATATTGTCATTTACTAAATATCTTTTGAAAAACATTTCCAATAATATAACAACATAAAGAAGGCATTTCATTAGTTTTTATTAAATTTATAATAGATGAGGGAATGATGGATAATAAAAATACTTACTTTGATCTGGTTCTTGAAAGCCATGTTCTAGCTATTCAGGAATGTTTTTGAGCAAACAACAAGATTGCTGTAATAAAACACTCATACTACAATATATATTAAAACACACATACACACATAAATAACGCCTGCATTCAACAGTTAAAGGTATATGTAAATATTATACAGACATACATACAATAAATCCAACTGGAGTGAAAAATTAGCTAGAGCCAGGAATCGAACACGAGACCACAGTATACAAGACTGTTGCTCTAACCACTGAGCTACTCCGGCCGATACCTGAGTCTGCAATTTATCAGTAATAAACCAACTTTGGGGAAGTCACCAGCCATCTATACGACAGCCTTGTCCTATCATCGTTGTCCGGTCATCCAAGACTGTCGTATAGATCGCTGGTGACTTCCCCAACATGGGTTATTAGTGAGAAATTGCAGACTCAGTTATCGGCCGGAGTAGCTCAGTGGTTAGAGCAGCAGTCTTGTATACTGTGGTCCCGGGTTCGATTCCTGGCTCTGGCTAATTTTTCACTCCAGTTAGGTTTATTGTATTTATTGTATGTACCGGGTGTCCCAAAAAGGACTGACGGATTTTAAAATTCAATAACTTGCAAACGGTGGCAGATATTAAAAAAATTCTTGCAGGAGGGTTATGCATAAGGTCAAAAGTTTTATTACAGTGATTTTCAATTTTAGTTCGATTTACAAACAATAGATGGCGCTGTAAGCAATAGTCGCTAAATTCAGGCTCGATTTTTGGTACTTCGTGGCCCGGATAATACATTTCCATCTCCTTTTTCTGCATGGAACAAGATAAAGGACCAAAAATCGGGCCTGTATTTAGCGACTATTGCTTACAGCGCCATCTATTGTTTGTAAATCGAACTAAAATTGAAAATCACTGTAATAAAACTTTTGACCTTATGCATAACCCTCCTGCAAGAATTTTTTAAATATCTGTCACCGTTTGCAAGTTATTGAATTTTAAAATCAGTCAGTCCTTTTTGGGACACCCGGTATGTCTGTATAATATTTATATATACCTTTAACAAGATAGCTGCTTCACTTTACTCATGTAAAAACTATCCTAGACATATATAAAGCATGTGCTGCTTTCTACTAAGTAAATAGTAGCAAATTTATAGTTATGTGAGGGGATGATGATTTATACTAGGGACATCATTAAAAAGTGCCCTAATTCTTTCATTATATAAAATATAAATATAATTAAATGGCTAAATATTTATTTAAGTATGTTTAATGGATTGAGAAAAAAATTATAAACATACGTGCAGCAATGGCAGAGAAAGCATTTTCTTTCCTACATGTGTAAATGGTGACATAGTGAGGGAATGATATTTACATTAAAAAATACATTTAATTTATCATATTTCCTTTTCAATAAGCAAATAATTACATTTTATATGTATAACTGATTAATATTGATAGTTTAAATCACTTTTTTTTTGTAATTTTAAAAAATATGTCTTCAAGACCACTGGGACATAAAATTGCCACTTTTCAGAGAATGACTCATATCTATTCATAGTGTGATATGCCCCATGATTGAAATTTAACAAATGAAATTTTGTAGGACATATCTAAAATTGACTATTTGGACATGTTTAATCTAAAAAATGTTTTAAATGATCTAAATGAGGTGCTACATTTATGAAATTAATAAACCCTGTGCGCATCACGGAAGGAAAGGGTTAAAAGTAAATCTCTTATGGCTTTTCTGCAGACCACATACAGAATATGACATTCATTACATGTGCATTTTTTAATTTAAAATTGGAGAAAACACAATGGCCAAATAACAATAGTGGGGAAAAAACCCGCTATCAAAGAAATATGTTATGAGAGGAAAGAAAAATAGTAACTTAAAATGGATGAAAGGGCGAATCCGGAAATCTTACTCGTAAATTATGTTATCCATACAGTCTCGGCGATAAACAAATATCACTTATTCTTAATGAAGTACTAAAATCCATTAGAAAATGTATCAGTTCTATCAGATGTAATACAAAATATGAGAGAGATTTCAAGAAATTTTACGAAAATAAAAATATAGACTATTTATCACTTTTAAATTAGAGGTAAGTAGCCAAAAAACAACAAAATTTTTGTAGATGTAAATGCGAAGATCCATAGCATCACTGCATTCATGGAGTTAGGTTAAAAGCATACTTGTAATTAAAAAATATGATTCTCATAAATTAAAGAATGTGAAATCACTTATCAGAGTTAATGCTATTCTCGAATCCAACCGGGAAAATGGAAGTTTATTTTTTATGTGACAATATTTATATGATATAGAAGAGAGAGGGGGGACATCATGATTTTACATATACTTAAATGGGGCACAGCCAAAAAAAGGTTGGGAATCACTGGCTAGACCAAATCGTTTTGCAGTTTTAGTAAATATACTGCAGATGTCGCTGAGATCGACTCTCTGGATTTCAGCATCGTTTGACATTTAAGGGATACACTATTTTAGCACATTTTAAGTACTACTGGGATAGCCGATTTCTACACTATATATTTTAAGAGGCTTAACATTACGTCGGAATGCTTTCATCATTAAAAAATGACGTCATAAACATACATTTTCATTCATAAACTTGAAAAAATTAATGTGTCAAGGTGACGTAATTTTTTCCCGACTTTTCATTCCACAGTTCTATGTTTTAGGCACCATAGAGATCAGAGGGCAACCAACAAAATACAATAAGGAAAGGGCAGGGTCGGTGACCGTGGTGAGCTCTTCGCGAAGCACGTGGGGGGCAGTGGTGTAGTCGTAAAAAAAACAGAGGGTATACGTTCTAAGCAGAGGGTATACGCTCAAGGCAGAGGGTATACCCTAGTGTATATATATACTATATCTTTCTTGAGAAACAGAGGGTATACGGTGTTACTTTAAAAAATCCAGAGGGTATACGGCGTATACCCCCGTATACCCTCCACTACATCCCTGGTGGGGGGCGTTTACCGGGTAGCGGCACGGCGTGTTATGCAGTGATATTTTAGTGTTGTGTTTCTTCAAGCGGTTCTTGTATCGGTGATATTTTTATAGTTATCCTTTTTGGAGTGTTTGTGCTTTCGAGTACGGCTTATTAGATTCTGATTAGATTCTGTGTAATGTAATTATGTCCGGTCAACCTGCGGAGGTCAGCATGGCGAGTTCTGTGATTAATATAGTGGATGATAAAGTATCTCAGCAACCTCCGGTGGAAACTGTGGAGACGATGGAAGTGGTGGAAAAGAATTTGGTTAGAGACGAAAATAATAACAATGTGGTTCGTTCGTCGGTGGCGTTGGATTTACTTCTTCAGTGGGCGGTGGCAAATGGAGGTAAGGCGTTTAATATTTTTTTACAAAGCACTGACTCAAAAGCAATACCACAATGTGACCCAAGAGCGGTGCAAGCAGAGTTCAAAAAGAAACTTACTCAGGTGGAGGACATTGATAATGTCCGTTACACGAGGAATTGGTGTATAATAGTACAGCGCCTAGAATACCTAGCGTGGAAATATGCTATCCAAACAGTGCTGAAAATTTGTATCCCTTAAATGTGCGACGATACTGCTAAATGCGACGATACTACTAAAATGTCGATCGCAGCGACATCTGCGGGATTTTCGTATTACTAGTATTACATTGTATAGACTAGCAATTTCTTGCAGTTGTAGAAAATATACTGCAGATGTCGCTGCGATCTCCATATTGCAGCAGTATCATTGCACATTTAAGGGATAAAATATTTTAGCGCTTTTTTTAAGTATTACAGGGATAGCCGATTTCTACACTATATATTCTAGGCGCTATAATAATAGTGAGTACAAAAAAGTGGACTGTGCGTCTGAAATAGTAAACTGGTCAGAGTTTTCGGCGGTGACTATTGGAATTCGGGTGGTGTGGGAAAACTTAACAAACAAATTTTTAATTTTCAATGTTCCTGTTGACATTCCTCTGGCCGAGTTAGGGCAGAAAATTGAGGAAGTCAACTCAATAAAGATTTTTGAACTTAGAAGATTCATACGGAAGGACTCACTGAACAAGGTGTCACCGGTTTTGGTGGCGTCATTAGGTACGAATCTGCCAGCAGAGATAAAAATCTGGAGCTCGTTATATTCCATACGTCAGTTTATAGCTAGACCGCGCCAGTGCAGCAAATGCTATAAATTTAATCACACAACTGGCAAGTGCACCTCGGACCAGATTTGTGTCACATGTGGCATGGTTCATACGGGTCATTGCGCTTCGCCGGTTAGATGTTCAAACTGTGGGGGTGAACACAGAGCAGATTATTTGCAATGCCCATCCCGAAAGAAGGTTGAAAGAAGGTTGAAAGAAGTTGAATTTTTGAATTTCAAAAGTAAAAATTTTTTGTCGTTTGTGGAGGCCCGGAGAAGATTCTCTCAGAGGTCGAGCTCCGGATCCTATGCCAAGGTTGCCAGCATAAAAAAATCGGTCTATGAGGAAATACAAAAAATAACTGAAACTAGGACGAACAACCTGGTTCGTGTGTTGGTGGAAATGACAGCCAAACACTCAGAAAAGATACTGGACTCGATTAATGCACTCAGTAATGTCATAATGAAATTTATGGCAGAGGTCAACGATTTGCAGCCTGGGCGGAAACGTCCTAACAAAAAGGAGGTCAGCGTTCTCTTTTTTGTTGGCCACATAGCTTGGACTGTTTTTTCTTCTTGTTTTGTGGGCTGGCATCTGCGAACTGTATTTGCCTGGGTTGTGTATCTGTCTTGTTTCTTTTTGCTTCTGCTTTATGGCTTACTGGTTCTCTGCTTTATTTATGGGGAAAAAAGTGTGTGGTTTTTGTGGGCTGGCATTTGCGAGCTGCATTTTGCCTGGGTAGTTTATCTGCTGGGGTTTTTCTTGCTTTTGTTTTTTGGTTTACTGGTTCTCTGTTTTATTTATAGGCATTAGCATAATTCAATGGAACTGCCGTAGTTTGTTGAATAAACTCCCCTGGCTTAGTCACCCCCCCCCCTCTTCTCAAGTGCTGATATTCTAGTTTTTCAAGAGACCTTCCTGTCTCCAGACAAGATGGTCTCCCTTCCTGGAAAAATTTTCTATAGGTCCGATAGGCTGGGTCGCCCAGGCGGCGGGCTGGCTATTGCTGTTAATAACAAGTGGTCTTCAGTTAGCATCAGCCTCATTGATTTGGGTTCCGCGAATGAGTTCATGGGTGTCCGTTGTCTTTTCGGCCCTGTATATTTGAATATTATTAATGTCTATTCTGGTTCCGGCCTAGTGGTCCCGGATCTGGTTAAGCTTTGCTGTGGTATGGATGGCCCGACTTTAATTCTGGGGTACTTCAATCTTCACCATCAGCTCTGGGGATCCCAGGTGTTGTCACGGAACGCCGAGGCCTTCATGGAGTGGCTGTGTGACAGCTCTTTTTGTCTGATGAATCCTTCTGATCCAACCCATATTGCCCCAAGCGGAGTGTGTTCATTAATTGATCTGTTTCTTTGCTCGTCGGATTTGTTGGTGGGCTCAACTGTTCAAATCGAAGAGGACACATATGAAAGGGACCATTTTCCAATTAACATTAATGTTGAAATCAGGACACCCCTGCAGCCAGGTTCTATTCTTTATAAATGGCCTCGCATCTGCCAGGTGGTAAATGATTCTTTGGAGCTTTCTCCCATTGCACATTATAACTCTTTTCTTGATCTAGTCCGCGGTGCCATGCAACAGCATAGTTCCTCAAGGGAGCACCTTGCTAAAGGCTTCCCGGTGTGGTGGTCAACTAAATGTATTGGTTTGCTGAGGCAGAAGAGATATTACCTTAAGAAAGCCCGCCAGCTGGTGTCTACGGAGTTCTGGATGAAATTCAAGCAGGCTTCTGCTAGACTTCGTCAGACAATACGAGATTCTAAACGACGATACTGGGACTCTGTGTGCTGCGATGCAAAAGATTCGGGTATCCTGTACAAAGTTTTCCGCAAGTTTAAGAATCGGCAGTCCTTGTCTCCTGATTCCCATCTCTGCCTGAGGCACGTTGACACCGTTAGTTCAGAGGCGAGCACTCAATCAGAACTCTTTGCAGATCACTTCAGTGAGGCTGCGTGTCATGATCCGATTCCCCTTACCTTTGGGGCTGACGAACCCGAAAAGCTGAATCGTAATTTCACAATGACGGAATTGAAGGAGGCCATTCGTAGGACGAAAATAACAGCGCCTAGTGAAGATAAAATAAGTGCTGCTCTCTTTAAGTGACTTTCGGAACACTCCTTGGAGTGCCTTCTCAATATCTACAACAATATCTGGCACACGGGCGACATTCCTTTGGGGTGGACCTCTTCCCTAATTATTCCTATTCTTAAACCAAGTAAACCTAAATCTGACACTGCTTCCTATCGACCTATTACGCTTACCTCGGTCATATGCAAAATTTGTGAAAGAATGATAGCCAACAGAATCACCAATCATCTTCTCGAGAATAAAACTCTTGACCCCTGACACCTTGGATTTCAACAGTTCCGTGATACCCAAACAGCACTCCACCTTGACATCAAGCAGGCCAAACTGGAGAAGAAGTTCATCCTGGGTATTTCGCTTGACATCCAAGCTGCGTATTATTCGGTGTATATTGATGGTCTAATACTCAAGTGTGCTAAGATTGGAATTGTCGGCCCGATCCTCCTATGGCTTCATCGGTTCCTTTCCAGTCGGAGCATCAAGGTGCTGTGGATGGGTATTATGTCGTCTTCCCGTACTACTGGTCGAGGAGTTCCGCAGGGTGTAGTATTAAGCCCGATCCTCTTTACTATCTTCTTGTATGATTTTTTCGAGGTGCTGGAGGGTCTGGGTATTAAGTTTCTGATCTATGCCGACGATATTTTTCTTTACTGCATTAATTCTACCCTAGCTACCTGCCATGCAAAGCTACAAGAAGCCTTGCGCCTCATCCCACAGTGGTGTAACTACTGGAAGTTGACCATTCGTCCTGATAAAAGTCATGCGATTAACCTCTCCCGCAGACGTGCAGAATGTGATTTTGATTTCAGCCCCAATGGAGGCCTGATTGAATGGAGCGAAGATATCAAATTTCTAGGATTCCATGTGGCTCGTCACAAAGGGTTCAGTAGCCATGTTAATTGCCTGCGAAGGAAGGTGTTCTGTCGTATTAACATGCTCAAATCCCTGGCCTGCAAGAGTTATGGCGCGAGATCTAGACACTTGCTGACGCTGGCGTCTGCTTCAGTATATAGTTGTATGGAATATGGGGCTGTGGTTCTTAAAATGGCAAGCGCCTCAGTGTTAAACAAGCTCGAAGTCTTGCAAACTAGTGCTATTAGGGTGGCTTTGGGGCTCCCGAAGTGGACCCCGAATGTCATCCTCCGGAAACATGCTGGTGTTGTCCCGGTGTGTGACAGGATCAATGGTCTCGCTTGGGGCTTTTGGATCAAACACTTGGCTTTAAGAAATTGGTCCCCTCTCTGAGAAAATGAGCCGCAAGCTGTTGCCAGTAACATCCTGAATGTTTTGGAGGCTTTTTATGTTTCATCTTGCATGCCAGAATGTTGTCATGACGGGAATCTCTTCAGCTTGATTGAGACCATTCCCAGCATTGCGGATCTCCTAGATCAGATTGACGGTTAATTTGAGCATTTGATCCCTTTCCAGTTGCTCATCCCTTGTAACCGGGAAATAGTTCATTTCCATCTTGATGACCTGCCCTTTCAACACAAGGATCTGGATGGCAGTATTATTGCCCCTCTTTTCATGGATTTTCTACAAAACTTTACTGATGATTGGCAGATAATAGCCACCGATGCTTCGAAATCCCCATCCACTGCCTCCATCGCTGGGTGCTCCGCGGGTTCTCAGTTCGGCTATAGAATCCATACGGCGAATTCCATTTTTACAGTAGAAGCTTTAGCCATCGAGACAGCGTTAGATGAACTAGTTTCTTTGGGTCGTTCCACTCTGCTGCTCTCTGATAGCCGTTCTGTCCTCACTGTGCTTCAATCTGTCTCCATTAAGTCTCCTAGAGTCATTCTGTGGCTCTCGAATAAACTTCAACGGATTGCCTCTCATTCCCCAAGTATCTGGATTTGCTGGATGCCGGGTCATCGTGATATTCCTCTTAATGAAAAAGCAGACAGTCTTGCCAGAAGTGTCTGTGATTCTGACGTCCTTCTGAACTGGATTTCTCCTGAAGATCTCGTTCAGCATCAGAAACGGAATACTTTTCTTCAATTCCAACAACAGTACAGTTCAAGCAAATATTCGACCTCACATGGCGAAATTCCCAGTGCTAAGCTGACGTACTCCTAGTCTTCTAACAGAAGAGATGATGTTTTCATCTCGCGATTTTTATGCAAAATGCTGATCACGCCGGGTCTCCTTTTCCGTTTTGGTCTCGTAGATGATAACAGATGTTGCGTCTGCCTCGTTCCTGGCTCTTTGGAGCACATTTTATTCTCTTGTCACAAGTATCGTTCTCAGCGTAGCTTGTGTTGGGACAGTTCGGTGCTACATGGTCCATGCTTTCGTTCCTTCCTTGAGTTCTCGCAGGAATTCTGCTAGTCTTCGGTATTTCGGTCCTCGACTCTCAAGTTTTTGCATAGCATAAATCGCTTCTAACTTTCGTCACTCTGCCATCTGCGCTTTGTCTTTCTGGATCTTTCGTGTCATCAGCCTTGCTGCTTAGTGTGTTCTTTTCCCCCTTACCAATCTGATAATTAACGCAAGTTTTTTCGAACTTCAACTATGGCTTTCTTGCATTATACTATTTGGTTTTAACGCTGTCTTTTGATGGGTGTTCTCTGGTTTGATGGATCATTTGAGGCGGCAGCCATGCCACTATAGGTCTCAATGCACCCCCCCCCCCCCTTCAAAGTTCAAAGTTCGAAAGGGCATGTTTACAAACAAACGCTTCCGTCAACTAATCTACCACTACATTTTTATTGTTACGATCATTGCTAGATATGCCTTGGCGACGTAAGCCAATTATATCATAGGCCTGTTAAAAGTAGACCCATCAAATGGAGGATATTCCATCTACGTTTTGATTACGTAATCAAGGTAAAAACTTCTAGCGTAAAGAAGGGAAGGCTTCGTAGACGTAATGAAAAACCCTCGCCAGTCAATGAAACAGTTCATGCGGAAAGCAGTAGTAGCCTCCTTTCTTAACAGTTAGAAGTTCTTTGGGTAAATTACCGGTATCACGTGATTTTTTTCAGCCTCGAACCCAGATTTGGAATAAAGTCCATTGCTCTAACTGATGTGTACAGTAGGAGTCCTAAAGCTTTAAAATTTTCGGAATTTAAATTTTTTTAGATGTTAAACTCCCATCTTTCTGAACATTTTGATATAATTGTTTCCTTGAAATTCGCATTAGAACAGAAGTTATGGCTTTTAGAATTATACCAACTCAATAGCTGACGCGGCGTTTCCGAAGCTTTGAAGCCATTTTTCTCCAAATGACGTTTTTGGGCATAACGCGCGCGATCTCTCGAAAACTTCTGAATATTTTTTCATGAAATTTTCAAAACATGTTTTATGTTAGTCTGTATAAACTGAACCTAAAATTTCCTTTTTATTGTTAAAAAAAAAAAAAAAAAATTAGGTGATTACATTGTTGATATTTTCTAAATTTCGCATTGGCTAAATACAACTTTGTATTAAAAATATAAAAATGCTTTAAATACAAATTTATTTAGGCTCAGGGTATTTATTAGTATCTGATGTATAAGTAAAGTAGGCACAAAATTTCCATTCTAGTTGCAAAATTTAGTTTGCAATCCTGCGCTTAATCTGTTGTGCCGATTTTCTACTCGTCAAATGTCTGACAGCTTGGAGCACCCTGTAAATGCTAATTCTGCATCTTACAATTTTTTAAATAAGTTAAATGAAAGAACATACTTATCTATTTCATTTCAATTAAAATTGTGTCCTGAAATCAAATACATTTTATGATATTAAACGTTGAAAAAGGTCCTTTTTTTCATTTTTTTTCGATTTTAAGAGTCCTGAGACCCTTAACGAGGCCCTTCCCTTTCAAATTAGTTAATATTTTCCCCATTCCCACCAATGTTGCCAATTTAGCTGATTTTTTTTATTTATCTACCAGAAAAGTCGAATAGTCATTTTTGCTTTATTTAACCTTTAACAGATGTTACCGGTCTCTCAGACCGTGGCTTTTTTCAATTTTTATAGTTTAAATTGCAATTTTCAGTTTAACTACAAACACTACCGAAATTTTGTTCCCATTGGAACTTTAGTACTATCACCAGACACTTTTGAATAGGTGAATTTTAATTATAACAGTCCTGTACAAAAAGTTTAGCACAAAAACACCATCCTATAAGTTAATCGTGCCTTTTATTCATCTTTTGATGGAGCGGTCTCACAGACCGCTTCACACTAGTTATGTGACAATTTCTGTGACATCAGTTAAAGGTTAATGAAAGATATTCTGTCAGCGCCGTGGCAGAAACACGGCGACACATCGTCGCAGAAAAAGAACGGATCCTTGCAGAAAACTTTCATCCTCGAGCCGCTAAACCTAGCCCATAGAAATATTATTTTTCAGAAGTTCAATTAAACAGTTGTATACAAGCCCCCCCCCCCCCCCCCAATAAATTGATCTAATTATAGTTTTCAAATTTGTGGTGCACTGGCACAAATTATAGCAATTTAACCTCATACTCAATCAACAAATCGTTTTAAAGATATTGGGACAATTTATCTGTACTAATAAAAGAAAGTTTTGATCGCTCTCTCTCTCTCTGTGCGTATGCTCGTCTGTTTGTAAGCTATAACTAGTGAAATCTACCGCCCGAAAATTTGGATGAATCTATCCGAGGCAGGCCTTGATGCTCTTGAGGCTCAGATTTTTATATTTGACAGTTAGTCAATATATTCATTAAAAAATAATAATAACCTGATCTCACAACGGAAATGTAAGAAATTAAAAATCTGCACTAATCAGATAAAATTAAGAAAACTATTTAAGATTTCGAATTAAAAATTTCAGAGCATAAGCAGAAAAATATTTACATCAGTCTATAATTTGTAAAAATCAGAAGATAATTTTTCTTATTGTTAGCAAAAAAACTAATGGCATCAGAGATATTTTCATACTAAACCTAAGAAAGAATGAAATAGGGATTAAAATCTTATCAATAATTTTTTTTCTTTTTTTTTTTTTTTTTGATTGGTTGATTCCTTAATACCATTTCCGAAAGCAAAGTAAAGGAATTAAGAATTTTTATTAATCATAGAAAATGTGAAATCTAAATAAGATAACAATATGAAAATTTCATAAGTAGAAAAATATTTTACACCAATGTATAATTTTTCTGTAACCATTGGATAGAAATTTTTCTTATTAGCAAAAAAAAACTAATGTCGCCAAAGATAATTACTACTCACAAAAGAAAAAAAAAAAGCGCAATGAGAATGAACAGGGATCACAAAGAAAAACAAGTCGGTATGTGATCGCAGGTCGCACAGAATGTTTCGTTTAATATGTCTTTTAAAACACTTTATCCTTAACCCCTTGCGCTCTAGCGCTGTTTGTCACTACCCACCAGTGTTGCCGCATCTGGCAGATTTTTATTTTTAGAAATTTTGAATTTACACCACAAAAATTTAATTAGTAATTTTCTTTTACTTTATTTATGGAATATCAATCATCTTGTAAAGAAACTAGTATGTTGTGGCCATCACAAAACTTTCTTCTATATAAATCACGTCAATTAAATCATTTAAATAGTAAAATAAATTACATCAATTTATTCATATAAAAGTATACCTGAATTTGAAATTTGATGAAAATTCGTGCATTGGTTATTGAAATAGAGCTGTAGGAGAAATTTTGAAAAATGTAGCATAGCAGTGCCACCTGTTGAGCGATTTGCACCAAAACACAAACAGTACTAATTCATATACCGGAATCGTAAACCGGAATCGCCAAAACACAAACAGTACTAATTCGTATACCGGAATCTGAAATTGGATGAAAATCCGTGTATTAGTTCTGGAGCTAAAGCTACTGTGGAAATCACAAAAAATGCAGCACAGCAGCGCCACCTGTTGAGCGATTTACACCAAAAGGTACAAAACATGTCAAGAACTAACTGAATCTGAAATTTGATGAAAATCCGTGCATTAGTTCTGGACATTGAGCTATTGTGGAAGTCGAGAAAAACGCTGCATAGCAGCGCCACCTGTTGAGCGATTTACAGCAAAACATAAACAGCACTAATTCATATCCAGGTATACCTGAATCTGAAGTTTGTTGAAAACCCGAGCATAAGTTCTTGAGATAGAGCTATCGCGGAAATTACAAAAAATGCAGCATAGCAGCGCCACCTGTTGAGCGATTTACACCACAAGGTGCAAAACGTCAACTCATGTCAAGCACTAACAGAATCTGAAGTTTGATGAAAATCCGTGCATTATTTCTTCAGATAGAGCTATTACGAAAATCGTGTAAATGCTGCAAAATGCAGCATAGAAGCGCCATCTGTTGGGCGATTTGCACCAAAACGTTACCAGCACCAATTCATATCAAGGATTAACTAAATCTGAAGTTTGATGAAAATCCGTGCATTAGTTCTTGAGATAGAGCTAGTGCAGAAATCGCGGGAAATGCAGCATAGCAGCGCCACCTGTTGAGCGATTTACACCACAAGGTGCAAAACGTCAACTCATGTCAAGCACTAACAGAATCTGAAGTTTGATGAAAATCCGTGCATTATTTCTTCAGATAGAGCTATTACGAAAATCGTGTAAATGCTGCAAAATGCAGCATAGAAGCGCCATCTGTTGGGCGATTTGCACCAAAACGTTACCAGCACCAATTCATATCAAGGATTAACTAAATCTGAAGTTTGATGAAAATCCGTGCATTAGTTCTTGAGATAGAGCTAGTGCAGAAATCGCGGGAAATGCAGCATAGCAGCGCCACCTGTTGAGCGATTTACACCAAAAACTAATCAGCATCAATTTGTATTAGGGACTAACTTAATACAAATTTTTATTAAATTCCGTGCATTAGTTCTTGAGATAGAGCGCCCACAAAATTTGTGTCACATACACACAGACAGACAGACAGACTCACAGAGTCACAGACAGACATTTTGTAAAAACATGTTTTTTGGAATCTCTGACCCCTAAAACGTGTAAATCCGTCGAAAACCGAAAGTCGAAAATTTTCATGAATCCAATACTTTCTTCTTGTAAAGATAGAAGAAAGTAAAAATAAGAGCTAAAACTTTCTGGTAAGAATTCGGAATGTCTAAATAAACTAGTCGGATGTACCAATCCCAAAACTTTCTTCTATCTCATACATGTTAATACTTCAAAATTCGCTATCACACTGCCAAAATTAAATGGCAATCTATGCATCTCATGAGGATTCTAAAGATATGAAATTCCGTGCATTAGTTCTTGAGATATGACTATCGCTGAAATCGTCTAAATCCAGCAAAATACTGCCTAGCAGCGCCATCTATTAGATGATTTATACCAAATCCTAATCAGCAACAATTTATGTCAGCGTCTGACTGAATCTGAAGTTTGGAGAAAATCCGTGCATTAGTTTTTGAGATAGAGCTATAGCGAAAATCGTGAAAATTCCTGCATAGCAGCGCCACCTATTGGGTGATTAACACCAAAACCTAATTAACAACAACTTGTGTCAACATACAACTAAATCTGAAGTTAGATGAAAATTCGTCCATTAGTTCTATAGATAGAGCTATTGAGGCAATCGTGAAAAAGGCAGCACAGAAGCGCCACCTGCTGGGCGATTTACACCAACACATAATCAGTAGCAAGTCATATCAAGGACTAACTGAATCGGAAGTTTGATGAAAATCCGTGCGTTAGTTCTTAAGATAGAGCTATTGGGGAAATCGTGTAAATCCTACAAAATTCATCATAACAGGGCCACCTGTTGGGCGATTTACACCAAAACGCAATCAGCATCAATTCATATCATGGCCTAACTAAATCTGAAGTTTGATCAAAATCCGTGCATTAGTTCTTGAGATAGAGGCATTGCGAAAATCGTGAAAAATGCAGCATAGCAGCGCCACCTGTTAAGCGATTTACACCAAAAACTAATCAGCATCAATTTGTATTAGGAACTCACTGAATATGAATTTTTATTAAATTCCGTGCATTAGTTCTTGAGATAGAGCGCCCACAAAATTTGTGTCACATACACACAGACAGACAGACAGACAGACAGACAGACAGACAGACAGACAGACAGACAGACAGACAGACAGACTCACAGAGTCACAGACAGACATTTTGTAAAAACATGTTTTTTGGAATCTCTGACCCCTAAAACGTGTAAATCCGTCGAAAACCGGAATTCGAAAATTTTCATGAATCCAATACTTTCTTCTTGTAAAGATAGAAGAAAGTAAAAATTGGCCAGATATCATGACATACGCGGCAGACGTCATTGTCAGAAATGACCGAAATAGCATGACGTAAGCTATGTACGTCACACAGCACAAGAGGTTAAATTAATAAATCAAAATGTTAATTTATAATTATTAAATTCTTACATAAATGGTAGTACCATTACATTTAATTTTCAAATAATTAAAAATATGTGTTTTAATCAAATTAAAAATGTCCAAGCAAAATTATTTAAATAAAATAAAAAAATCTGAATATTTTTAAATTCATCAATTTCAAAAATTTAGCGGAGGTATAAATAAAAAATAATATTTTTAAAAGCAAAAAAAGTTTAAAATGTTGAAATAATTTAGAAAAATCCTTATTAATTCTTTCCTTTTTTAAAAACGCACTAGATGGCGCCAAAAAAGAATGTTAACATATATTATGATTCGAAATAAAAAAGAAAAAATACCTTTCAATTCCTAAATAATCTTGTAGGTAACTTGAAAAAAATTATGCATAGAAATATATTATTTCAAAAAATTGCCTGTAGATGGCAGCAGTAAACAAAAAATATTTATTTCAGGGGAATCAATATTTATTCCTCTGTATCCAATTAATTATACAAAACGAGGAATATTTTTTATATTAACCCTTTAATCGACTAGCCCGGATTTTCCGTTTCTAGAAATCATGTTAAAATGGCTGTAGACCAGTGGTTCCCAACGTGGGGCGTACGCCCCACTGTGGGGGGGGGGGGGGAATTCCAAATTTGTTACTTATTCATTCGCTATCAGTTTCTTTTGTCTTTCTTTTATTAAAATGTAATGTTGCAGACGAAAAATAAATTTGATTTAAGCAAAATTTAAAAAATCAGTTTTTGTTCGTTCATTTTTAAAATGTTCCTAATGAAAAGCTTAGAACAAATTTAACACCAGAATAACTATACGAATCATTCCCCCCCCCCCCCCCACTATACATTTTCTGTGACTGATTTTACAATTTTTCGTAACGTTTTCGAGTATTTACTGAATAAGCTTTCTACTTTTATTTGCTCTGTTATTTGTCACACGAAAATTCTTTTACACGGTAAACTACTTAAAAGTATATATAAATTTGACTGTCTTGAACATATTTTAACCTAAAAAATATATGAAATATCTGAACGGGTACTATCTACTGCGTAAAACTTATAAATCTTAAATAGCATTAGAAAAGGAAATGGGTAGATAGTATATATCATCAATGTCTATAATGCAGAATAAATAAATTTACACGATGACATATACATTTGAAATTTTAATATGAAATATTCAATGGAAGATAACCAACGATATTGGAAAGAAAACTTAGAAAAATGTGTTATGATGAATAATAGCTAGTTAAATTTAGTAAAGATGAGAGTCTTGAAATGCTTCTTGTGTATTGTGATATCCGCAGAAAGAAAATTTAGTGTCCAAAATTTTTCTACCAACTATTAATAATTTGCAAAAATGAATTATAAAATATGTGACTGTTATCAATCTTCAAGTTTGTTTTTTGGCACAAAGGCGAAGATGTATAATCTCATTGCATTTATAAAATTATGTTAAAAAAACATTTGTGACAGAAGATTGACAATCTGATAATTTAAAAAATGTGAAATGAATTGTTAATAGTCCGCGAGCCAGCAACAGATTTTGATGATCAAGTTCCTCTACGCCGATAATTTGTAAAATGCTTCAGAGAGATTTATCATGAAGCTCCGTGAACGTCAGCTGCGGTTCCGTGGGTGGGTTGAGCAGCGGTAGCCTCCCAAACATGTAAAAAAAGAAAAAAAATTTAGTCATTTCCTCCCGGTTGAAAATTTGTCAAATTATAGCTAACCCAATATCTTGACGAAAAAAAAAGTCAGCTGATTATAGAGTGGTGGGTTATTCGTCAGCTGGTCACACGAACATGAAAAAAATATACAGTGTCCAAAGGAAAGTCCCTTTAACCATAAAATACTTGCGAACGGAGAGAGCTACAGCTATGGAAGTGAGGTAATGGTATAGTAAAGTGACTACGTCCTATTTAAAGCAAACGACGGAAGCGCCCCCTAGTGGCGAAATTTGGAAGATAGCTACTGAAAACCGTAAACGAAAAGAAATAGAGCAAAACTTCCAATTAGAAAGTTTTAGAGCATCAATTAGTTAGTACTAAACGACATTTGGTTCACACGGATAAGATAAATCATCGCCTGTATACCCAAAAACGTACAAAATCGATGCACTCTATTTCGTGTAAACTTTCGAATGGAACAGCCAGAAGTATGAAGAAATACGCACAATTTATGGTATTAATATGTGCTTATCTCAATACATTTTGATAACATCACATAAAAACAAAAAAGACAAACTTTCTCACAGTGATAAAAAGTTAATATTCAATATGTTCGAAAAGTTCGCCATTGCTCACGATACACGTTTGTATTCTTGAGAGTAATTCTACATGTCACATTTCTCAGCATGGAACGTCTATTGCTAGTCTCTTCAATACGGCGACATAGATTTAACCCTTTCAAAGGCCGTGGCTAGACGATCTAACCACCTAATTTTAATTCCAAAACTGACAAATGGCTGCAAGAATAAAATTTTGCTTTTCTAGTGAAAATTAGCGGTGTTTTATTTTCTAAGAAATTCGTTTGAATATTCTGGTGTCAGTAAATTACTTCATCAGTTTACGAACAGAATTCTTCTGCCTCTGAAAGGGTTAATCTAAAATTTTAAATACATTGGAAATTAAATTTTTACAGGCATTACAGCACAGTACAACGTCACAATCTGAAATTGTGCATTGCTACATTTACGGAATATGAATACACAAAGTAGAATCGTCGCTCATTGATTTCGGACATTTTTGGGTATACAGGCGACGATTTATCTTATCCGTGTGAACCAAATGTCATTTAGTACTAATTAATTGATGCTCTAAAACTTTCTAATTGGAAGTTTTGCTCTATTTCTTTTCGTTTACGGTTTTCAGTAGCTATCTTCCAAATTTCGCCACTAGGGGGCGCTTCCGTCGTTTGCTTTAAATAGGACGTAGTCACTTTACTATACCATTACCTCACTTCCATAGCTGTAGCTCTCTCCGTTCGCAAGTATTTTATGGTTAAAGGGACTTTCCTTTGCACACTGCGTATTTTTTTTCATGTTCGTGTGACCAGCTGACGAATAACCCACCACTCTATAATCAGCTGACTTTTATTTTTCTTCAAGATATTGGGTTAGCTATAATTTGACAAATTTTCAACCGGGAGGAAATGACTAAATTTTTTTTCTTTTTTTACATGTTTGGGAGGTTACCGCTGCTCAACCCACCCACGGAACCGCAGCTGACGTTCGCGGATCTTCATGATACAACTCTCTGAAGCATTTTACAAATTATCGGCCGAGAGGAAATAACTGACGAAATTTGCACCTGGCTCGGGGACTATAAGGCTCTATTACGCTTCCACCGTGTGAATAGAGTTTTTAAAAATAAGACATAATTTACAGATTAAGATGTGGAGGGATGGGGTGACATAGTGACTTTGCAGAAGCTTTGGTGGGGCTTGGCCAATAAAAGGTTGGGAACCACTGCTGTAGACAAAAATATTTTAAACAGAATTTTATTTCGAACTATATATAGCAAGAAGTGATATTAAAGATATTATAGCATCAAACTGCAATTAATGAATATATATATCCTGGAATTTACAAGCATTCTTATAAAAATACATGAAAACCCTCGGACAGTAAAAGGGTTTTAAACATGGATTTGATTATATTATATCTTACATGTTAAACATTAATTGCTACTGAATGTGCATTTTATTTTTAATGTAAGTGAATAATTCTCTGGATTTTTCTAAATTGAAATTTCAGATTTTCTCTGTATGCAATAAAATAGATTTTAAAAATTACCGCTGCGCAAAAATAAATAAATAAATAAATAAAATAAGCCATTAAAATTGTCAAAAAAAGGGAATTTTCTTTTAATTAAATCCATCTGAAAACGAAGTGTAATAATAAAAATCAAAATTTTAAAGTTCCGCCTGAGAGATTCGAACCGGACAACCTATTGCGTGGGAGGAATTTGATTTGCCGCGGCGCCATCGGCCCTCTGCGATATTAGCTGAATTTAAGATTATATTTTGAAATCGAAAGAGAACGAATTCGCTTAATAAAAATATATTAAGAAGTTTTCAAAATTTTATGATTTCGGGAAGGTTGATTTTATTCAGCTCTATATAAAAAACTAGGGGGCTGTCAACCCCCGTTCAGACACCGCAGATTCTAACAGCACGCTAATTTGATCGCCTTTAAAAAGATTTCGGAAGATTGAATTATAATTTGAATCTGACAATTATAATCTGACGTAATTTTCACAAAACTTTTCTTTCTCTTATTAATATTCACGTCAAAATACTTTTGTTAGAAATGAAATATTATGACCATCTTAAAATGTCAAGTAAATGTCTCGCGCAATTTTTAAATTAAAACTGTTTTGCAATATTATTTTTTGTTCATTTTACGTAATAAGTGTAATATGACGTAAATTCTCCTATTTAGGACTTCTAACGAATGTTACTGAATTTATTATTTTACAATATTCTTTCTCATTTAAAATTCACGTGTAACTATAGTTTTTATGACGTAATTTTCAATGAGTTCCTGCTTTTTATATTTTTTGTTTATAATAGTCACGTGTAAAATAAATTTTTAATTTGAAGCAAACATTACTGTTTGCGCTGTTTATACAGTTGGCAACAGTTTAAATTAATGCAATTTTCTAAAATTTGTAAAAAATATCTCTCGAAATGCTGAAAATTTGAATTTAAAATAGAAATAAAACCTCGAAAAATTATTCAAATTAAAAAACTAACTGCAATCTGCACACCGGGAAATTCTGACGCATAAAATGATCTAAAAATGATTAAATTCCTATGTACAGTTTTTGCTCCTATAAAACTTTTTTAATGTAACGATTTTGTCCAACCAGGGGCGTCGCCATGGGGGGGGTATGGGGGGGAGCCTCCCCCCCCCAATATATATGAAGTTGGGAAATTTGAGCTTAGAGTTGGGAAATTCTAGATTTTTGTGACAATTTCTTTTTTAAAAGTAATAGTAAAAAAAAAAATACGAAATTTTTATTGTTTTGGTGATTATGTTTCTGAGTACTGTAACAGTAAACAAGTTAAATTATCAAAAAAAAAAAAAAATACAAAAGGAAATCAGCAGCACTCAATTTATCATTGTGTTTTTCAGTTATACAAAAATATTATACATCTACCAGACCTAAATTTCTCTACTCCTGTCCATCAATAGCTGACTATCCAGTTCCTTTATTTCCTCCAAAACTTTGTTCCTTTCTCAAAAATTTCAACCTACCTCACCTTCTCCTCCTAAAACAGAATCCAGCTATTTATAATCCAAAGGGATTGCATCTTCTTTTGAAAATTGGAGATCACTCGTAGCACAACAAAAAGGAATGTAGTCACCTACACTATGACGCAAAAGTTTAGACAATGACGTCATTCAGCTTTAAAATGTAGAATTATGACGTCAGAATTACAAAAACCTGTAAATATATTCAAAAACTGATTTAAAATGCTATGTACAAAAGACAGTCGTTTTATTTGCTATAATACTAATTTTTTTCATAAAAATTCAAATGTGCTTGTCGCAAAAGTTTAGACACTATTCTAAATTTCTTTGAATATTCGCTGGCATATGCAAATTTAGAATCGATGATGTCACAAATTTGGAGTACTTAAGTTCTGCAAACGATTGCGCTTCATAGTCGACATGCCGAGAGCTAAAGAAATTCAAGTGAATGAGGTTTCAAGGATTTGGCAGTTGAAAGGTGAAGGGAAAAGCGTTTCTGAAATTTCTGCTATTATTAATAGGTAAAAAAAATCTATTTATCGAGTTTTATCGAGTGGTTCCGAATATAAAGCAAAATGTCGGTCTGGGAGGCCACGTGTGACAAATGTACGAGAGGATCGCCTGATACAAAGACTAGCGAGTACTCAACAAATGAGCGTACGTGGATTTCAAAGCTCATCGGGACTCTCTGTATCAAAGGATACGATTCGTAGACGAATTTTGGAAAAAGGAACAATCGTTTATAGCAAAATGCAGAAGAAACCAGCTCTGAAACCATATCATAAGTTACAAAGGCTTATGTGGGCTCGAAAGCATATGTCATATGGAGAGAAATGGCAGTCAGTCATATTTAGCGATGAAAAAAAGTGGAATCTGGATGGTCCAGATGGTTGTTTATCGTATTGGCATGACTTGCGGAAGGAACCTCGACGTTTTTTTAGTCGCAGACAAGGAGGGGGCTCGGTGATGGTTTGGGGAGCCTTTTGCTATAATGGACAAGTATCTCTGACCTTCACCAGTGGTCGTCAAACTTCACAGCATTATACACAGACATTAGAAGAAAACCTACTGCCATTTGCTGAGCTTCTAGGGGGTCCTCAGTGGGAATTTCAGCAAGACAATGCTTCAATTCACACTGCAAAACATTCAAAATCTTGGTTTAATTCACATAATATAAGAGTTCTCGACTGGCCAGCATGTAGCCCAGATCTTAACCCTATAGAAAACCTCTGGAGCATCATGTGTCGCAAAGTTTATAGCAACGCTAGACAATACTCTTCTGAAAAGGAACTTAAGACATCTATTGAGAATGCATGGTACGATATCGATCCACAAACTATGCAAGATTTAGTTTCTTCCATGCAATCTCGTGTATATAACGTAATACATAAGCATGGATGCGCAACCAGGTTTTAAAAATTGTTTATTTCTATTTTATTTAATTTGTGTCTAAACTTTTGAGACAGCAGTTTATTTTTGTTACCATTTAATTTATTGCAATATGCACGATTCCACTTTTCTTTGTTATAAATATTGTTTATATGTACAGCACATTAATTTCAAGCAGTGATTTGAAAATTGAATAAATATTTTTCAAAGTATGTAAGAATTTCTTCATTGTCTAAACTTTTGCGTCATAGTGTACTTGAAACACAGCTGGGCAAGAAGATTTGACGAGTTTTCACAAATTGCAATAATTTTTTAACTAATTTTCCGATTTTTGGACAATATTTTACTCATTCTCGTGATTTTTTGCCACAAAAATTAGTTAACCCTTCGCAGTCAAGAAAGGGGCGTTACATGAGCAAATGTGTATATAAGAAGTCGTTGGTTCTGATAAATTTGTCACATTTTACTTTTATTTGTGTGTGTGTGCGAAATATATATTAGTCCTGTTCGTTTATATTTATGGGTGTTTGTGAAATTTTAAACTAAAAGTCCAGTGTTGTGTGTTTAAAGCTGTTCTAAAAAATGACTATAAATATCAGAACGAAAGAACCCTTCATAATAGGAAAAAAGTTTTCGTGGAAGATTTTGGAGCATGTAAAAATCCATTCGAGGATGATAAAGGTAAAAAAAGGACGATTTGAATTTGGAAAGAAATATGACTATGAAAGATGTCCATCATCTGAAGAAAAAATCGACATTCACGGTAACGCTGACACGTTGCACTTGAATAAAATTTTGAAGAAATAAAGATTTCCTTATAGACAAGTTCACAAAAAATTATGAATATTAGGATTTGACTGAAGAAGCTGACTTCCGAAAGCGCGGTAGGAAAACAGTTTCACCAAAGAGAAGAGATAAAAATAATAGCACAGCAATGAACATTGATACACATAAGTTTTACAGGAAATAATTATAAGAAATACAAGAAAATTTCGACAATTTAGTAATGAGCTTAAATGACAATGTTCCCTATATCAGGAGAATATCGCACCAATACATTTCATATTTAAATTTCAATTGTGCAAGGCAAATTTGAGTATCACTAACTTAGAAAAGTTAATAATGTTTCCACCTGTATATGAGAAACAGATGTACATGACTTGCAGAGTCAAATAGAAATAAACCAAATCCTAACTGACTAGCTGTTATCCGATTCACCAACTTTTCAGCCGACTTTAAACCCAATTTTTTCCCGTTCAAAGGGAGAAAAAGGTTGTCGTTGCTAAAGTTGGAGGAAAACCAGTACTACTAGTACCAGCCGTTAATATAATCGCCTATTCGTATATATCGCTTATCTCTGATTGGCTGAAATGTTGAAAGTTGGGGGGAAAAGACGCGGCTAGCGCACACTTTTTTAGAGCTGTGGTTGGGATATTACTGTTTGCTATCTATCACACTGTGTGTTGTGACAATATTTCACGATAAGTTGGAGGAAATCAAGAGTTGGCTCAAAAATTGCTCGAAAAGTGGTGAATCTGATAGCAGCTTTAAACAAACCTTTTACTCATGCCATGAAATTCAAAGACCATTTGGGTCATGCCGTCAAACTATATACTCATATCTTAACATTCACAGAAGCTTATCTTTATAGCGTTGCATCTAATGAAAGAATCTTTAGTCAAATAAAAATTAAAAAATATATATATTACAAACTACAATGAGGGATGACAGGCGTGACAGCCTAATGCTTTTAAAATGTGAAAGCCAAATAGTGGATTTTATTAAACTATATAATGTTATCATCAGGTTGGCTTCTTTGAAGACAAGAAGAATTAATGTTAAATGAAAAATATTCGGATGTGCCAATCCCAAAACTTTATTCTATCCCATATATGTTAATACCTCAAAATTTGCAACCACAATGCTAAAATTAAATAATAATTCTATGCCCATAATAATGAATTCTAAAGGTATAGATTCGTTTAATTGTGTTCATGCACCAGGAGCCATTAGGGTACATGACAACCGAATAACTTATCAAAAAATGATCGTGAAAAGACTACAGGGGGAAAGTCTTAAATGGCGTTCTCTCAAATGGCTGGTCATTGATGAAATTTCTATGATGTGAAAAGAGAATTTATATATAATTCATTTGAGGTTTCAAGAATTTAAAAACAATTTATTTTTTGGTGGCATTAATGTTTTCTTATATGCAAGTGCCAATATGTAATGTATACGTAATGCCAATGTGCTTAAATGTATGCTAAGCATTTCAGCATGGTACTTTTATTCATAATTTAAATTATTTGCTTAATCTTTCACCAAATCTAAAGATTATGATAGAGAAATTGAGAACTCATTGCATCATGACGGCATTTTGTTTATTTTTGTTTGTAATCTTTCTTGAAACAATCAGCTTAACTCACTTAGGCATTTATGCTTCTTATTGCATCATCATTTGCAATACGTTAGGCAGTGGAGATTTTAAAGCTATTAAGTAATCTACCGTTATTGCGTCCACTGCCAATTGTTGTTTCTGAGCTAATATGATTTGGTGCATTGAAGCGTTTTGCGAATTAAATATTTTGTGATACCCACATTTACATTAAACCAATTGCTGCTGATATTTTTTTTGTTTCACACTAGCCTTAACTGTGAATACCAGGGCTCGAAATGTACCGGAGCAAACCGGAACGATGTTCCGGTTCGTGAAATTATGAAAAATATCGTTCCGGTTCGTGAAATTATGCTAAATATCGTTCCGGTTCGTGAAATTATTAAAATACACTGTTACAGTTCCCGAAAAACATTATTTACTTTCCGTTTCAGCTTCATCAGAAAAAAAAGATAGTTAAAACGTGCTGATACGCACTTAACAACCCTGTGGCAAGCCACACCCTACACTCCACTAAGCATGCGCAGTGCCAAGTCCGCAGCGGCAGCGGTGAAGCAATTGCGATATTTCCTACTCTAAATGAACGACTCATAAGGGAGATATCTGAACTCTCCCCGCGTATGAAAAACGTGCGTTAGCGAGTTAGCCGTTGATTTGATTGTCGCGTAATGTTATTTTTCTTGTGATCTGATATTCTTTTAATATTCTTTTTGTAGTTAATAATCAGATTTAATGGATTTAATAGACCAGCATAACTGAGCATTAATCAGTACGGTTGTTTTTCATCTTTTTTTATAATTTAATTATGCGCATCATTAAATATAGACCCCTTGCATTGACGTCACGTTGCTATTAGCAACGACTGATGCTATAGCTTCTGGAGCACACACGTGGAGCACAGAAGTCCCCGTTTGCCGTTAAAAGCACGTGTTATCTTTCTCTTTATATTAGAGCTTTCTTAATTTTATTATTATAGTGCAAATAAATCTAAAAAATCAAATGGAGAGCACCATATTCGCCTTATATTTGGGCGCCATCTGAAGCGATTTCAGACATGTGACGTCATGTGCAACCCGTCTATAAATGTGGTTTATTAGAGAAATCTGATAAAACGATTACTAACTAAAAAAGATCTATAAATTCAAATATCGTGAGTACTCGGGCTGCCTAATCCAAATAAAATGAGCAATTTAAAAAATTGCCTTGTTAAGACTGACGGTAGCAGTAAAACTTTTTCTGAAACTGAAAATACTGCAGCAAGAACAAGTATCAAAAATGATTGCAAAACAGATGAAGCTACTCCACCAGCCAAAAAGCAGAAATTGAATCCAGAAGAAAATGTACCAAGTGAAAACGTTATATGGGAGAAGTTTTCGCTACGAGCTTGGCAATCTGCACTAGATGTATGCGCAATGATAAACAATTGTTGATGGCTTCTGGTTTGTTTACATTCAGCACTTGTATTCCTTTTAACATCCGAACTTACTTCCTCCGAACTTACATCCAATCTTAAACTTTAGTTACTAAATAAATATGACAGTCCATACACACATTTAAACTTTTTTATTTTAATCTTTTGTTATAACGGATATGAAATTGTTTGCATACCGCATCGGCAAAGTAAAAAAAACAACCTTTTTAAAATTAAATCGCTGAATAAATGTGAGTCTTCACAACCAGACTTTTAAAATTTAATTTTTTGATATAATGGAGATGGAAGCAGGCGAAATTTTGGCCTTACTGAAGACACGGACCGTTTACATTCCGCATGTTGCTTACCGGCAAAAGGGAAAAAAAAATCGGTGTTTTTCGTCTCGCAAACATATTATTTTTTTACATGTATATAGCTTATTCTGTTCAATGTAACTTTTAAAAATTGTTTTTGTCAAGTTAAAAATAAATTTAGCTATACTTTGAAAAAGAAATAGTCAAAAATAATTTTGAAAAATAGCGTTCCGGTTCGTGAAATTTTCCATTATAATTTTGAAATAGCGTTCCGGTTCGTGAAATTTTCCATTTCGAGCCCTGGTGAATACTAATTAGAGTAATTCCTTTTATTTCTTTCTATGTTGTTTATCTTGTACTTTAACAACATAGGGATCTTGGCTCAACTTCTGTTTGCATATAAAAGTAGACAAATGGTTGTTTACAATAAATAAATTTATAAATATTGAAAAACTCTCTTGTGTATATGAGATAGTGGTACTACTTAGTTATCCCGTCGACCAAAAATCTATCGCCAAACTATAAGATTAAATGCCAATAATGGTTGATCGTAAATGTCACATTCACTTGACTTTAAGCAAGATACATGTGTTTACGTCATCAAGTGATTTTTGTTTCGACGTTTTATTTGTATTTTTATTAATGTTATACTAATTTATTTGTTCTTTCGTTATTTAAAATAAAAATTATGTCAATTTGTATAATTTGGCGAGTGGTTTGGTGATTTATATAATCTGGCGAATTTGGTCGACGGGATAACTAAGTAGTACCGAGACAGTTAATAGGTTGTCAGAAAATATACGTGAAATTTTCCTTTTCTCTCCAAGGCCACGATACAGGAAAGTTATCATTAATGTTATCTAGTGGAAATATTAAAGGCAATCAAAAAGCATTCATACATATAACTGTTTAATATAATATAATATAGGTATGTATATAATATTATGATACTTCTTAGTTATCCCGTCGATCAATTTCGCCAAATTATATAAATCGCCAAACCACTTGCCAAATTATACAAATTGACATAATTTTTATTTTAAATAACGAAAGAACAAATAAGTTAGTAAAACATTAATAAAAATACAAATAATACGTCGAATTAATGGTTTTATTGGCCATTATTGGCATTTAATCTTACAATTAATTAATTAATGGCAAACCATTATTGGCATTTAATCTTACAATATGGCGACAGTAATTTGGTCGACGGGATAACTAAGAAGTACCAATATTATATATTATATATATATATATATATATATATATATATATATTATGTGCCACCAGTCTGATGTTATGTGTTTAATTAAACTAAACTATTGTATACTAAATTATTGTTTTGTATTAAGTTAGTTTGCTTCTGTATTATTTAGCATTTGAAATAATGGTGTATATTTAATTAATGTATACTAAATTATTGTTTTGTATTAAGTTAGTTTGCTTCTGTATTATTTAGCATTTGAAATAATGGTGTATATTTAATTAATGTATATTAAATTACTATTTTGAATGCGATTGCCAATTGAGAATTTTAAATATGACTGTCGATTAGAAAATGCGAAGAAACAGATTGGGGAAGATCCATTGCTGAATTTGAATGGGAATATCGCCAAATTAGTCAGTTACAGCCAAATTGGCTTCATTTATGGCGACTTATTTTGGTCACCAAATTTGGCGATAATTAACGTAACTGCGCCAAGTTTTGCGACAACTTGGTGCTAACGTATATGAATACATAGTTTTATGCTTATGATTGAGAAACCGGTTACAACAATGAAAGATAATTTGGGTGAAATCCTTCATTTTATTGGTTTTTGTTGAATTACTAAAAAACTACTCAACCAATTTCAATGAAACGGAAGTGGTACCAATTCGAGAGTATCTTCTTTCAATTAAAATAAAAATCAGATAAATCGGACAAAAAGTTCCGGAGCAATCGGTGAACATACATAAAAAAAAAAAAAAACAATAAACATACATACGCGTCGAATTGATAACCTCCTCCTTTTTGAAGTCGGTAATAATTCTTCGATTTGAAAACTGTCTGCATCAGCGTGTTTATCAAACATTTTTCTATAATACTACCGATTTTCATATTTTTGTATGCAACAGTTTTTTTAATATTAACGAAGAAAGACCTCCGGTCACAAAAAATTCAAAACCGGCGGCGGTGACAGCGGTAGTTACTTTTTTTTAGAATAGAGAGATAATTCTATGTAAAAGTATGTATGTAAGGCTCTATGTAAAAGTCTGTAACTTAAATAGTTGCCGAGTACAAGCCGGTGACAGACAGACGGACAGACAGAGAAGCGAGACGACAAGGGTTTCGTGAGATGAATGAAACCCTAAAAAATCAATGATAATTACAAGGATGCACCGAATTTCGTTAATCTTCCTACTTTCGGTCGAAAACGAAAATGTTCACATTTTTAAAAAAATTATGAATACATACATATACAGTCGAACTCGCTTACAGCGAGCGTGAAAGGATCGTGATATTTGCTCGTTATAACCGGGTCCTCGGAAAAAACGGGTTCGTAAAAAATCATGGAAGACGGTAGTATTTCGAGTGACGCAGCCTTAAGCCTAAAATCGTATCGTATCGTATCGTTAAAATCGTATCGTATCGTATCATAGAATTCGTAGATGGCGGAACTCATATATACAGCTAACTCGACATCAAAGAAAACGCGAAAAGCCGCCTTTTAATAACTCAGCAGATATATGTCTTATTGTTCTGAATTTTCTAGAACAGACTTATATCTGCAGTCTAATCGTATACTGAAATTTTTGCATTTCTACGTGCAGTATATTTTGAGATCTAAATAGCCATTTTTAAAGTGAAAACGTTGGTATAATATCGAGGAAGTTCCTAATTTGAAAATCTCGAAAACGGTTCTAACGATTATTTTTAAATTGATACGTAATATAAATGTGATTAAGGCGAGGTGAATAACACTTTTCTTTTTTCTGGGAAAACTCTCGTTCGTTAAATAATTCGATTTTTTTTTCTCTCGAAAATGACACGGGCGATTTTTTAAAAATCAAATAAATATGTTTCAGATGAACCAAATAACAATTTACTTGTTTCCAGCAAGACTCTTGTTCGTTTTATAATGCGCATGAAAAATCGGACTATATTTCTTCGCCATTCTATGGAAATTTCACCGAAAATGCATGACACTGTATTCATACACACGCTTTCATTTTAACCACTTTTGGGGGAAAAAATTTTGTCTTCCCACTGGCTGAGTGGCTAAGGGCGATCGTTTACTGACCTTAAGATAGGCAGTTCGATACTCGCTGATACGTGTTTTCACATGTGAATGTTTTTTTTTTTTTAAGTCTGCTAGTTGACCATTATTCTCAGTTCCTTTGTAATTTTTTTAATTGCTATTAAGTTAAATAAAATTACAATTATAATGACGCCAATTTGATGATGATTATTTCTTGGCAATTTTTCAACAATAAAAATATTACCATAAATTTTATAAATATATTTAATTTCAATCACTTTACAAAAAATATACATTAATAATTATTATTTGAATATAAATCACACGATCAGAAACGTAAAAAAATAATTCATTTCAGCTCTTCTTTTTATAATATCATTTTTTATTATTATGACGGTCAATCAATATATAATCACTGACATCCATAGTATTATTATTATTATAATTATTATTTTCCTTGCATAAAAGCTATTGTGATGTAATAATTCTTTTATAATAAATAATTTAGTTGAAATGTTTTATTTATAAATATCAATGAAGTTTGATAACACCGAGACAATTCTTAGCAATATTTACAGTTTACATAATAAGCATATCAGAATTCTGGTGTCGCCATCTTTTGACGCAATTGCGTAGTATTATAGAGAAATGTTTGATAAAAATGTTGAAGTAGACAGTTTTTAAATCGAAGAATTATTTTAAGAGATATTTAATGTTAAATGTGGATAAAATTGTCTCATTAAAAAAGTCTCATAGGAAAAAAAAATATATACATGGGAATTTAATCATTTTCATTCAATTTAATCATTCAATAGAAACTCGAAGTTTGCAGAGTGCATTTATTATTCTTAACTTGCCTAATTTTTTGACGGTTTATTTCAATTTTAAATTAAAATTTTCAGAATTTCTAGAGATATTTTTTACATATTTTAGAAAAGGTTCTTTTAAATTGTTGCCAAATGTTAAAACAGCGCAAAGAATAATATATCCTTTAAATTAAAAATTTATTCACACGTGACTATTATAAACAGAAAAAAATCCTTTTAAATTAGAATTAAATGATAACGTGTTAAAAGCAGGAAAATATTAAACATTAAGTCATAAAAATTGTTTTTACACATGCTTACTTAAAATGAAAGAAAATTATAAAATAATCAATTATTTTCAAATTAGAATTAAATGATTACGCATTAAAAGAAGGAAAACATTGAAAATTACGTCATAAAAATTATATTTACACGTGAATATTAAAAGAAAAAGAAAATTTTTAAATAATAAATTCATTGATGTGTGTTAAAAGTCGTAAATGGAGGAAATTACGTCATATTGGCCAAAGTGGCCAAAACAGTTTACAAAACACATTGCAAAACATATTGCAAAACAGTGTAAATTAAAAAATATATTTATATGAGAGATTTATTTCAAATTTCGAGATGATATTTTTAACTATAGTTGCTAATTTTAAGGTAGCGCAAATAATAATATTATCTTTCTAATAATAAAAATATTTTCAGTTGAATGTTACAAAGAGAAAGGAAAGTTTGGTGAAAATTATGTCAGATTTAAAACGTTACATTTAAAATCTCTTATTTTAAATCATTTTCTTATAGCGTTGTTAAAAAATACCATAAAGCAAAGACTCTGTTGACTTAGTTCCTTTTATATTTGGTAATTTTCAAATGTTTAACTAATCTTATTTAATCAAGCAGGGAAACAGCAACTAACATCAGCTGATTCGGTTTTGAAATCCCTCAGTAAAAGGGAAACCCGTTTACAGTAAGATCGCCATTGATTTTTTAATTATACAGAGCAGCCTCGATTATCCGAGCTAATTGGGACTGTTAGTAAATCGGAATCGGAAATCTCGGTTAATAGAAACTGTGTGTAAAAACTCGCCGTGCTTGCGAATTTAACATCTCTTTTAAAAAAATATATAGAACGTTTTTTAAATAATAAAAGTAAATATATGTAAAGTTCTGTTTCACAGCTTAACAAATTTAAAAAGAAAATCAATTACCAGTAGTAAATTTTAAAATGCAAATTGAAAAATTTACGAAAGTTCACACAGCCACTGGAAACAAAGCATTTTTCGCTATTGACTTCTCAGGGTCCAATGTTTCTTTGGAGTTGAGGGCTTTTGGGGGCAGAAGGGCCTGTATAGCACGGACAGTGAGCTAAAGAGTGTGGTTATTTTTAAGGCTCATTCAAAAGGGGAAAAAAATCAGACTTTGTTATCGGCTCGGTTAACAGAAACCTCGGTTAATCGAAGCTCGGTTAATCCAGGTTCTACTATAATTCAATCTTCCGTAATCTTTTTAAAGCAGATCAAATTAATGGACTTTAGCACAAAGTCACATAGCTGATAACTGCCATGCTTGTTGGCCACCTTTTTTTCAAAAAGTTTGCTTCACCTTATTCAATTAATGAGATATCTCCGATAAAATAAGTCACATTTTCCCGTTCTAAAATACTGGTATCCAAAAATCGTAGCATGTAACTGACACTACAAGTACTCATGGAACTAGACTATTTTAAGTCTGATTTTTATTATAGACTATATAAAATTATTAAAAATATATATTATGATAGGAACTAGCGGGCTTCGTCCGCTATTTACGTTACGGATATAAAAATCATGTTTTTTTTTAGGGAAAAAGAAATAAAAACCTATTTGACGATAGGTTTATAAAGACACATTTTGTATTTGTTATATTTCCGGGGATGAGGAGGGGTGGGGGCTATTTTGATTAAATATCGCAATTAGTCTACATGGCAGATATAATTATGATAGACACTAGCGGGCTTCGCCCCTCTATGGCGCCTTATGGGTCCAGCTTCCATAACTCAGAAACTACCTTTCGGACATCAATGCAACAGATTCCAAACGTTATAATTAACTTAATAATCACCCTATATAGCATTAAAGTAAATTTATGAGTACTGCATACTATTTTTTTATCGTAATTTCTGAAGAGAAAAAATTATTTCGGTTCCATTCTTAGGTACTGGTCTGAAAAATTTTGAAAAAGGGGGGAAGGAGGGGACATGAGACTGCTGTTTGTCAAACAACACAACGGGATCTGGCTTATTCAACTTGGTTTTTGATGACTTCAATTGGAAGGTGGTTTGTTTAAAAGAGTGCGTTCCCTGCCCCATGAAAATTGGAACTATTGGTGCTACATCTATGTAAGGATTTAATAATTATAAATTAACATTTTGGATTTATTAATTTAAGGATAAAGTGTTTTTAAAGGAATATCAAATGAAACCCTCTGTGCGATCTGCGATTATACTTACCCAGTTGTTTTTATATGCAAACTGCTATAAGGAAAATTGTAATAAAATAGTAAAAATTAAATCTGCATTAAATTCCATAAGTATCTTTTTTTTAATCATTTTATCACTAACCTCAAAAAAGTAATGATATCAATGCAAAAACCCTTGACGGGTTAAAAGTTTCTGACGCAGCACTTTATCTTATGCTCTAAGAATTTTAAATATGGAACTTAAAAATACTGATATCAAATTTTGAGTGACGTTATGCTATTTCTTAAAAAATATATTTGTATTTATTTCACCATTTTATTTTTGTTTTATTTATAATCGCATGTGCAAAAGTTATGTTCAACATGAAAAGCTGCATAAAATTTTATTCGCTGTTGCTTTATCATTTACATCTCTCATAAATTCAAAATATGTGTTTTAAAAGATATGATATAAAATTTAAGTGACGCCTTGATGTGACTTTAAAAGGTTTGTTTTTTAAAATTCAATTTAAATTATTTTTGACTTGGTTAAAATATTTTTTTTACATCTACACAATACTTTTAATTTTCCAATTCACTGTTAAATATATCACTTTCATTGAATCTATACTATGCATTGAAATGTATTTATTTCAATAAATTGATTTATCTTTTGTGTCACGCTATTCAAAATTGTGAGTAAGATTTATGTAAATGGTTTCTTTGCGTCATTGTGTCCAAACTACATGAAATATATGAAAAAGGATAGTTTGACGCAAATAAACCATTTACATAAATCTTACTCACAATTTTGAATAGCGTGACACAAAAGATAAATCAATTTATTGAAATAAATACATTTCAATGCATAGTATAGATTCAATGAAAGTGATATATTTAACAGTGAATTGGAAAATTAAAAGTATTGTGTAGATGTAAAAAAAATATTTTAACCAAGTCAAAAATAATTTAAATTGAATTTTAAAAAACAAACCTTTTAAAGTCACATCAAGGCGTCACTTAAATTTTATATCATATCTTTTAAAACACATATTTTGAATTTATGAGAGATGTAAATGATAAAGCAACAGCGAATAAAATTTTATGCAGCTTTTCATGTTGAACATAACTTTTGCACATGCGATTATAAATAAAACAAAAATAAAATGGTGAAATAAATACAAATATATTTTTTAAGAAATAGCATAACGTCACTCAAAATTTGATATCAGTATTTTTAAGTTCCATATTTAAAATTCTTAGAGCATAAGATAAAGTGCTGCGTCAGAAACTTTTAACCCGTCAAGGGTTTTTGCATTGATATATATAAATTCATGCATACTTACTTTATTATACATATTTATTTTTTTATTTCTGTACAGTACAGAAATAGTTTGTTAATTTGCTTTAAACTGCTTTATTGTCTCTTTCTTGTGTTATTGTTATTCAAAGAAGACTCGTGGCCCGAAAAACATCGTCATTTGCACCCGTGGCTTCGAAAAAGTTTAAAAGTTTTCTGCGCACTCAAAAGCCGCTGAGTATGTTGGGTTCGGTTGAGTTTGGAATTCTTCACATTCATGGTTATCATCGTCGCTCTCAAGATTTATGACTCATCACTAACTTTCGACTGACTTCGGAATTTTAAAGGAATTTTTCCAAGAAACGATTAGCTGAGCTGGAGAGGCGGAAATCAATACAAATTTTAAGAATCTCAAAAATATTACTCGCTATAATCGAGTTTTGCTCGTTAAATGCGAGTTATGATCCCATAGGCTTAAAAGTGTACCAAAAAAGAATTTCTCATTTCTTCGTTAAATCCGAGTTCTTGTTAAATCAGGGCTTGTTATAAGCGAGTTCAATTATATATACCTAATTATTAATTAATTATACATGTTTATTAACCCCTTAATTCTCGCTCCCGTCATATTCACGGGCTGTGTCTTTTACTCAAATTGTTTGATTCCCACCAGTTTTATAAAATAGTGAAACTGGCTATATTTTAGTATCGTTTTTCGTGTCATTAAATAAGGTGAATATTTCTTTTTCATAAAAGTGGTGCCAATAAGCAGTTTGATTTTTTCAACCGTAATTTAATTCAAGCGTTAAGTGATTAAACATACATCTTATACTGCAATACGAGCAAAAATTGTGTGTCTGTGTATGTATGAGTGTGTGTATGTAAATTTTCTTTTAAAAACGGCTCTAACGATTTTGAAAAAGTTTTGTATTTCACCATTTTCGGGCACGAGAAAATCATTGAGCTAGGTCACATGTTCGAGAAAATTCGATTAGTGGGTCATAATGGGTCAGGGTCAAGCTAATTATATCTAATAAACGGCTCAAACGATTTTAATTAAGTTTCATACTCAACCGTTTTGGGGCACGAGAAGACTATTGGGCTAGGTCACACACGTTCGAGAAATTTAGATTAGTAGGTCATATTGGGGTCACTATGGGTCAAGCCCAATTTATCTAAAAAACGGCTCTAATGATTTTGACTAAATTTTGTATTCTATCGTTTTGGAGTACGAGAAGACCATTTTGTAATATACCGTTTCCGGGCTTGAGATGACCGTTGGTCTAAGTCACATGTTCGAGAAAATTCGATTAGTGGGTCATTTTTGAGTTACTGTGGGTCAATCTAATTTCATCTAGAAAATGGCTCTAACGATTTTGACGAAATTTCGAATTTTACCGTTTTAGGGCACGAGAATACCATTGGGCTAGGTCGCATGTTCAAGAACATTCGATTTCGAACATTCAAGAACATTCGTGGGTTATTTTGGATCACAATGGGTCATGGTCAAGCTAATTGTATCTAAAAAACTGCTGAAACGATTTTAACAAAACTTTGTATTCTACCGTTTCAGAGCGCAAGAAGATCATTGGCTAGGTCACATGTTCGAGAAATTTCGATTAGTAGGTCATTTTTGGGTCACTACGGGTCAAGCTAATTTTGGCTAGAAAACGGCTTTAAAGATTTTGATTAAATTTTGTTTTCTAACATTTCCGGGATCGGGAAGACCACTGAGTTAGATCGCATGTTCGAGAAAATTCAATTAGAGGGTCATTTTAGGTCATAATGGAACAGGGTCAAGTTAATTATATCTAAAAAACGGCTCAAACGATTTTAACTAAATTTTATATCCAACCGTTTTTGGGAACGAGAAGACTATTGGGCAAGGTCACATGTTTGAGAAATTTCGATTAGTGGGTCATATTTGGGTCTAATTTTATCTAAAAAAGGGTCTAACGATTATGACTGAATTTTGTACTAGATCGTTTTCGGTCTTGAGAAGACCATTAGGCTGGGTCACATGTTCAAGAAAATTAGGTTAGTGGGTCATTTTGCTGTCACTGCGGGTCAAACTAATTTGATCTAGAAAACGGCTCTAACTTTTTTGACTAAATTTTGTATTCTGTCGTTTTCAGGCTCAACACTGTAAAAAAACCACTGTAGATTTGTCAGAACAAACTCGACACTTACAACACAAACTGCTGGCGTCCAAATTGCCAGCATATTGTGCTGTTAATTTTACGCAACTACTGTATTTTCCATGTTAATATAGTCAGGAAACCAAAGAAAGATACAGCACATTCACTGTGATTGAGTTTGCGCGCGAGATGAACAGTACTTTATACTGTAAAAATGTCGTTTTTTTTTACAGTGAAGAAGAGCATTAGGCTTGGCCGCATATTCAAGAACATTCCATTAGTGGGTCATTTTGGGTCACAATGGGTCAGAGTCAAGCTAATTGTGTCTAAAAAACGTCTCAAACAATTTTGACAAAATTTTGTATTATGCCGCTTCCGAGTACAAGACCATTGAGCTAGGTCACATGCTTGAGAAATTTCGATTAGTGGGTCCATTTTGGATCACTATGGGTCAAGCTAATTTTATCTAGAAAACGACTCTAACGATTTTGTTTAAAGTTTGTATTCTATCGTTTTCGGGCTCGAGAAGACCACGCGACTGTCTTACATGTTCGTAAAAATTAGATTAGTGAGTCATTTTGGAATCACTGCGGGTCAAGCTAATTTTATCTATAAAATGGCGTAAATGATTTTAACTAATTTTTTTATCCTACCATTTTTGATTACCAGTCCGTTGAGCTAAGTCTCATCTTCGAGCAAATTTGATTAGTGCGTCATTTTGTGTCACTACGGGTCAAGGTCATGAAACCGCTAATTTGGCGAAATATTGGCAACATTTGGCCGAAAAATCGACTTTCAAGATTACGAATGCCAAAACACATACTCTGCGCCATATGCAAGAATGTCGCCAAATTTGGCTACTTTTGTCGAAAAAATAAGCATTCAGAATGTGAAAGAATTTTTTAGACATTCCTAATAGGTCTCGAGATACTACACGGTTAAACCAATCAGAGTTTATCTAAAAAAGTAATTTGGATTGATGTCCTCTCGCTGTAAATGTGTAAATAGTGTAAAATTTAGAAGCATGTACTACATACTTTTCATATTGATTGTTTTTGTAAGTAATACTGATATAATATAACATGCTTTAAATAGCAATAATATAGTGAGAATATTCTATCGAGTTGAACATAAAGCTAATTTTGACCGAGCTAAGCTCGATCATCCCCGCTTGTAATTATTAATCAATTATACATGTGGCCCAAGTTAGCTCTCTGTATGCCTCTGACCAAAATTTTTTATTTTCATATAAAATAAAGTGTAATTAATTCATCAACAACACAGGATGATTTTCTGATTATACGAATTTCATCTAATAAAAAAATGTTTTATGTATACATACCTAGATTTACCTTTTATAATGTTTTTGTAAATGACTATCTGTTGTCCTAGAACTTTCTCAAAGTATATTCGTAATATTCCGGCGATTACGAACTAAAAATTTTCTATTACTGTTAAGTCTGCAGTTTTTAATGAGCATGTGAAAAGCGTTTCCAAAGTTTAGTTATAAGTGAAGTGCTTGCTTTATAATTTGCACTCACGTCTTGAATCGGTCATATATGATATTTATAAACAGTGAAGTTCATAGCAATAAATAAAGATTGTCTCATTTGAGTCGATACAGCTTAAATCAATGAGTAATGTTGGAAATTTTTCAAAGAAGAAACGAGATTTTTGGAATACAGATAGTTGCGGTCGAGTTTCGGTCTAGCCGAATTTTCAACAGCATTTTCGCCAAAAACGAATTTTCGTTGAAATTCTGATTTTTTTCCCGAAAACGAAAACGAAACTGAATTTTCGGTGGGTCTTTTAATTATTTAGCTTGATTTAGACCATTCAAGAGATTAAATTTATAAATATCACATACTCAACTTCGCCCGCTAGGGATTATTAAGAAATTAATGATGCGCAAAGAAATCTATCTTAAACTTAATATTATCAATTTTTTTTATGTTTTGAGGCGATTTTTCTACATAAATAAAAAGAAACCGATTTCACTCTCTTAGCTCAATATAGAAAATTTTCTACTCTAAATAAAGTTTATTCGGAATTACAGCAACTTTTTAATTTTTCACGATTTTTTAATGCAATTTTTAGCGTTTTTTCGCATTTTGCAGTGATTTTTTGACAATGATAAAAGGAATTCTTTTTCAAACTTTTGCCTAATACAATAAATTTTGTCCTCTTCGATTTTCGAATTTTAGCGCTTTTTAATGTAATTTTTAGATTTTTTTTTCATTCCGCGCCGATTTTTTGGCACTCATGAAAGAATTTCGTTTACAAGTGTTGTACCCCATTATATTAAATTTCGATCGTCCCTGCAATTTTTAAATATATAGCGATTTTTAGCGTTCTTTCGAGCTCCGAAGCGATTTTTTGACATTCGGAAAAGGAATTTGATTTCAAACATTTACTCAAATATAGCACATTTTGCTTCCACGATTTTTGATTTTTAGCAATTTTTAATACAATTTTCAAACGATTTTGACGGTTTTACGAACTCCGCCTCGATTTTTTGACATTCGGAAACGGAATTCGGTTTCAAACTTTTAGACTAATATGAATTTGGTTTCAAACTTTTAGCCTAATATACACTGTAAACAAAATCCGACCAGTTTTCCTGTAGGAATCGGAAAAATAGTTGCGCTTATCGTACCGGAAAATTTTCCGACCCAGCTCGGAATAAAATCCGTAAAAAAAAGGAAATAGTCAATAAAACGGTATGTTACAGATTTTATTCTGAGCTGGGTCGGAAAATTTTCCGGTACGATAAGGGCAACTATTTTTCCGATTCCTACAGGAAAACTAGTCGTATTTTTTTTACAGTGTAGTAAATTTTCTCCTCCTCGATTTTTGAATTTTTGAGATTTTTAATGCTATAATTTTTTGACATGCGGATAAGAATGTTGTTTTCTAACTTTTATCTTAATATGGTTAATTTTTCTAATTTGCGATGTTTGGTTTTTAGCTCTTTTTATCGAGATATTTAGTGTTTTCCCACGTTCCACACTGTAAAAAAAATCTGACCAGTTTTCCTGTAGGAATCGGAAAAATAGTTGCCCTTGTCGTACCGGAAAAATTTCCGACCCAGCTCGGAATAAAATCCGTAAAAAATAGGAAAAAGTCAATAAAACGGTATTTTACGGATTTTATTCCGAGCTGGGTCGGAAATTTTTTCGATACGACAAGGGCAACTATTTTTCTGATTCCTACAGGAAAACTGGTCGTATTTTTTTTTTTTTTTTTACAGTGCATGGCGATATTTTGACATTCGGAAAAAGAATTCGATTGCAAACATTTATTCTAATACAGTAAATTTTGTCCTTTGCCAGATTGGAAATTTTAAGATTTTTAGCGTTTCTTCGCGATCCGCGGCGATTTTTTGACATTCGTAAAAAGAATTCGCGTTTCCAACAGTTAGCGTCATGTAGTTCATTTTGTCATCTGCGATTTTTAGCGTCTTTTCGTGTTCAGCAACGATTTTTTGACATTCATGAATAAATTCCGGTTACAATGTCCAATGTACTAAAATCTGCTCCATACGATTCTTGAATTTGTAGTGTTTTTTTATGCGATATTTTTTTTTCGTTTCTTTTGTAATTCACGGAGACTTTTTCAGATTAATAAATACGTATTGAGAGAATATAAATACACATTTCATCAGCAAATTTTAAAAGACATACAGATTTTTTTTGTATTTTAAAGTCTTTTGTTTAGTTGCTCAAATACAAAGTATCAGAATTTGAAATCTTATTTTTCTTCATTACTTCAGAGTGTTTGTCTTCCAAGGTATACGTTTTCAATCTTTTAGCCTTATATAATAAATTCTGTCATCTTTTCAATAAACTTTATTCGGATTTCATATCGGAATTTTCGAAATTCGCGAATTTTTTATTTGACTTTTAGAAGGGTTTTTTTTCTTTTCTCAGAGATTTTTCGACATTTCATCTTTTAGCGCAATATAATAATTTTGTTCTCTGCTATTATTGATAATTTACAGACTTTTCGTGATTCGCTGCGATAATTTCTACGTTGGTAAAAGGAATCCGGTTTCAATCTTCTAACCCAATTATATAATTTTTTTTTTTTTTTTAATTCTCCTTTCAGTCAGTGAAGTTTATTCGAAATTTGTATAGCAATTTTTAAATTTTCCGCCATTTTTTATTGTGATTCTTGGAGTTTTTTACGTTTTTTGTTACTTTTTCATCGGCCGTCAACGTTGAGCGGGTCAGCTTGTTTATTATAGATTACGGCAAATATGCTACACTGTAGAAAAAAAAAAGGACAAGATTTCCTGTAGGAATCGGAAAAATAGTTGCCCTTATCGTACCGGAAAAATTTCCGACCCAGCTCGGAATAAAATCCGTAAACTTGGAATAAAATCCGTAAAGTACCGTTTTAATGAATGTTTCCTTTTTTTTACGGATTTTATTCCGAGCTGGGTCGGAAAATTTTCCGGTACGATAAGGGCAACTATTTTTCCGATTCCTACAGGAATACTGTTCGGATTTTTTTACAGTGTAAATAATTCCTTTTTTTACATGCGGCTTAAAAACATAAAGATTATTACATATAAAAAAAATCCCTGCTGGTTCGGCCTACAGGCGGAGGTAGATTTCGAAGTTAAGTACTAAATTCACCAACAAAACTTAAATCAAGATTAGAGATAAACCCAGTTTCTTCACTAAGAATGAGCTCTAGGGAGCTAAACTTTTTGTGAAAATTCTAATATACGCGAATACACACACGCATGTATATGGAATAGGTTTAAAAATGGCTACAGCAAATTCAAAGAACCTCAAAGTGTTAAAATACATTGTAAAAAAAAAAAAAAAAAATACGACCAGTTTTCCTGTAGGAATCGGAAAAATAGTTGCCCTTATTTTACCGGAAAAATTTCCGACCCAGCTCGGAATAAAATCCGTAAAATACCATTTTATTGACTATTTCCTTTGTTTTACGGGTTTTATTCCGAGCTGGGTTGGAAAATTTTCCGGTACGTTAAGGGCAACTATTTTTCCGATTCCTACAGGAAAACTGGTCGGATTTTTTTTACAGTGTATGTTAATATTTCCATAGTCGGATTTTTATCATGTTTTACTACGTTTTTTCGAACTCACATGACGTTACATATTCACCTGCTGAGGTTCATTATATTTCCAATATGACGCAATATATATATATTTTAATTCGTCAAACTATTTATTTTATTTTGAGTTTCCATGTGGTAATCTTGCTCTAGAAAACTTATGACGTAATATTAAATTTGTTTTCAATTCGTCAAACTATTTATTTAATTTAATTTTTCACGTGAAAATCTTAATAGAAAAGTAATTGTTGTGGTGAGAATTTTATTGTTTTTTTTTAATTGTTGGCAACTACTATAACGAAAAATGTTTATTAGGTAGATTTCGTAAAAAATACTACCTATTGCAGTCGTTACCATGGTGCGACTTTTGAAAAATTCCTTCATAACTTTTCATTATAGGACCCCAGGAACCCAAAACCACCCCCGCCTAAAAAGTTTATATATATACATATATATATATATATATATATATGTATGTATGTATGTACTAAATTTTGTCCGCACGATAAAAGTCGCAATTATGCACGGATCGTCTTCAAACTCGCCAACAACTTTGAGATGGCTAATATCTCGGCGGGGATTGAAAATGGGTAAAATCGGACCAAGGGAATGGAAATGGGGAGGGTTCAAAATTTTGAATACCGTCTTAACATGATTCCGATAAAATCAGCTCTTACACAACAATGACAGAAAAAAATAAATATTTTTCGTTATTGCAGTTGCCAACAATTAAAAAAAAAAAAGCAATAAAATTCTCACCACAATATTGCTTTTCTTTTGCGAGAATTTCACGTGAAAAATTAAATAAAATAAATAGTTTGACGAATTGAAAATAAATTGAATATTACGTCATAAGTTTTCTAGAACAAGATTTCCGCATGAAAACTCAAAATGAAATAAATAGTTTGACGAATTAAAAAACAACAACAAAATATTGCGTCATATTGGAAATAAAATGGACCTCAGCAGGTGAATATGTAACGTCATGTGAGTTTGAAGAAACGTATTAAAACATGATAAAAACCCGACTATGGAAATATTGACTTATTTATCACTTTGAGGTTCTCTGAATTTGCTTTAGCTATTTTTTAAACCTATTCCATATGCATGCGTGTGTGTATTCGTGTATATTAGAATTTTCACAAAATGTTTAGCTCCCTAGAGCTCATTCTTAGTGGAGGAACCGGGTTTATCTCTAATCTTGATTTAAATTTTGTTGGTTAATTTAGTACTTAACTTCGAAATCTACCTCCGCCTGTAGTCCCGAGCCGGCAGGGATTTTTTTTTTCTTGTCATTGTTGTGTAAGAGCTGGTTTTATCAGAATCATGTTAAGACGGTATTCAAAAATTTGAACCCCGCCATTTCCACCCCTCTTGGGCCGATTTTGCCCATTTTCAATCTCCGCCGAGATATTAGCCATCTCAATGTTGTTGGCGAGTTTGAAGAAGATCTGTGCATAATTGCGACTTTTATCGTGCGGATAAAATTTAGTACATACATACATACATATATATATATATATATATATATATATATATATATATGTGTGTGTGTGTGTGTGTGTGTGTGTGTGTGTGTTGCATTCTAGCAACATTGGATTGGCTTTATCGTTGAAATTGCAGTACAGGCTGTCACGATAATAGCTCAGGATCTCATCCAGCGATAATGGCGTAAAAGAAGTGGTCAGAACAGATAATTCGAATCTGTTATGTTAGTAGAACAAATTGATGAAATGCAGTTGTCGAGTGAAAACAATGGAATGCATCGTTCCGTGAAGTTTCCCCATAAGAAAGTCAAACAACTCATAATCAACTAAGCACTTTATTAGAACGTCTTTCAAAAAGTGCAGTTTCCACCAAGATAATTAGCCATCGCTCCGTAGTAGTAATTAGGTTTAAACAACGTTCCAGATAATCGAATAACAGGACGGTGACCAGGGGATGGATGAAAACTGGAAATACTACTCAAATCTGCTGAAACACGGCGAGTATCAACTTTTTGTTCCTCGCGTGTAAGGATACAAATATGACGTAGATCGCGCTCTCAACCAATGAATAATTAAGAATGTCACGTGATATAAAGAGTGCGAACAGAGCTAGCGGATGAATTTGAAGGAAAAAAGTATAACATCAGAAATGCGCGGGAAAGTAAAAATGGAAGCTAAAAGAATAATCTCGAAAGAAAAAAGCGCGGGAATGGAACATTTAATTTAAGAATACTAAAAGCGTAATATTAAAGCGATTAAGACAAGTGAGACATTAAATTAAAGGGAATTTAACAGAGTTAACGATAGAGATTATTTAAGGATAAGGATTTAGTGAAAATAAAGTAGTAAGTTAGAATAAGATAAGGAAATCGCGGAATTAGTTCTAATAATGTAACATATATATATATATATAAACGTTTTAGGTGGGGGGTGGTTTTGGGTTCCTGGGGTCATATAATGAAAAGTTATGAAGGAATTTGTCAAAAGTCGCACCATGGTAACGACTGCAATAGGTAGTATTTCTTACGGAATCTACCTAAACATACAATACAAGGTCTATGATATATTAGATCTTCAGTATATTTTTAGGTAGTTTCGTAAGAAATCTACCTATTGCAGTCGTTACCATGGTGCGACTTTTGAAAAATTCTTTCATAACTTTTCATTATAGGACCCCAGAAGCCCAAAACCACCCCCACCTAAAAAGTTTATATATATCTACCCTATATATATAAAATCCTAATGAATGGATTTGAAACGAATTTATGTAACGATTCTATGAAACGACTGATTAAACAACTGATTACGTTTCACGGCGATTTCTCCTAAAATATGGAATACTTTGCGATGAAATTAACACCAAAAATCCGTATTGATCCACAGATCTCAAAACTGGTATTAGAATTTTAAAATTAGAATTAGTTTTCGAAATATTAATTTTTTTCTAATTTTAAATACTTTTTTCTAATGATGGCAACTCAAATTTTAATCATAACAGATATATTTTTTTTCATATTTTAGAAAAGGTTATTTTAAATTAATTTGGCGACGAGTTTGGCCTCCCTTAAATGTATGCTAAGAAATGCATCATGTTACTTTTATTCAGAATTCAATTTGTATTTCATTATCATTTTATTTAATACAAAACTTTCATTTACAAGTGAAACCTTTAAAATAAATGGCTTTTACTTCATTCTTTTTTTTAAACGACTAGGGGGCTCTGCCCCCTACGAGCTACGCTCATCAACCCCCGTTCAGACACCGCAGACTCTAACAGCACGCTAATTTGACCGCCTTTAAAAAGATTTCGGAAGATTGAATTATAATTTGAATCTGACAATTATAATCTGACGTAATTTTCACCAAACTTTTCTTTCTCTTTTTAATATTCACGTCAAAATACTTTTGTTAGAAATGAAATATTATCATCATCTTAAAATGTCAAGTAAATGTCTCGCGCAATTTTTAAATTAAAACTGTTTTGCAATATTATTTTTTGTTCATTTTACGTAATAAGTGTAATATCTCTCTATTCTAAAAAAAAGTAACTCCCGCTGTCACCGCCGCCGCCGCCGCCGCCGCCGGTTTTGAATTTTTTGTGACCGGAGGTCTTTCTTCGTTAATATTAAGAACAATAATGCATACAAAAATATGAAAATTGGTAGTATTATACAGAAATGTTTGATAAACACGCTGATGTAGACAGTTTTCAAATCGAAGAATTATTTTAAGAGATATTTAATGCTAAAGTTGGACAAAATCGTTCCATTAAAAAAGTTTTATAGGAGCAAAAACTATACATCGGAATTTAATACTTTTTAGATCATGTTATACGTTATAATTTCCCGGTGTGCAGAAATAATTTATTTTTTTAATTTGACTCCTTTTTCGAGGTTTCATTTCTATTTTAAATTCAAATTTTCAGCATTTCGAGAGATATTTTTTTACTTATTTCAGAAAATTGTACTAATTTAACCTGTTGCCAAACTGTATAAACAACGGAAATAATAATGTTTGCTTCAAATTAAAAATTTATTTACGCGTGACTATTATAAACAGAAAAGAAAAACTTTCAAATTAGAATTAAATAATTACGTATAAAAAGCAGGAACTTATTGAAAATTACTTCATCTATAATTACACGTGAATTTTAACAGAGAAAGGATATTGTAAAGTAATAAATTCATTAACATGCGTTAGAAGTCTTAAATAGGAGAAATTACATCACATTTACGTCACATTACACTTATTACGTAAAATGAACAAAAAATAATATTGCAAAATAGTAGTTTAAATTTAAAAATAGCGCGAGACATTTACTTGATATTTTGAGATGAACTTTTCAACTATTTTTTTTTTTTTTTTTTTTTTTTTTTTGACAGCGCAAATAATATTTCATTTCTAATAAAAGCATTTTCACGTGAATATTAAAAAGGGAAAGAAAAGTTTGGTGAAAATTACGTCAGATTAAAAACGATATATTTAAAATGTTTTATTTAAAAGGACTTTCTTTTCGCTTTGTTAAAAAATACCTGGAGACAAAGACTCTGTTTACTTAATTCATTTTATATTAGATGATTTTGAAATGCCATTGTATCTTTTAACAGCAGCTGATTTTTCCGTAAAATTCCCCAATCAAAGAGAAATGAATAGAAACCCGTTTATAGGGCGATCGCCTTTGTTTTTTTTAATTATAATTCAATCTTCCAAAAAAATTCAATTAAAGCCGATCAAAGTAGCGTGCTTTTAGAGACTGCAGTGTCTGAACGGGGGGTTGGCGAGCGTAGCTCGTAGGGGGCCGAGCCCCCTAGTGACGTAAATTCTCCTATTTAGGACTTCTAACACATGTTATTGAATTTATTATTTTACAATATTCTTTCTCATTTAAAATTCACGTGTAACTATAGTTTTTATGACGTAATTTGCAATGAGTTCCTGCTTTTTATATTTTTTGTTTATAATAGTCACGTGTAAAATAAATTTTTAATTTGAAGCAAACATTATTGGTTGCGCTTTTTATACAGTTGGCAACAGTTTAAATTAATACAATTTTCTAAAATTTGTAAAAAATATCTCTCGAAATGCTGAAAATTTGAATTTAAAATAGAAATAAAACCTCGAAACATTATTCAAATTAAAAAACTAACTGCAATCTGCACACCGGGAAATTCTGACGCATAAAATGATCTAAAAATGATTAAATTCCTATGTACAGTTTTTGCTTCTATAAAACTTTTTTAATGGAACGATTTTGTCCAACTTTGGCATTAAATATCTCTTAAAATAATTCTTCGATTTGAAAACTGTCTGCATCAGCGTATTTATCAAACATTTTTCTATAATACTACCGATTTTCATATTTTTGTATGCAACAGTTTTTTTAATATTAACGAAGAAAGACCTCCGGTCACAAAAAATTCAAAACCGGCGGCGGCGGTGACAGCGGTAGTTACTTTTTTTTTAGAATAGAGAGAAACGAAAAGAAAAATATTAGACACAGATGTCATATACGCAACGGGGTACCTAATTGGCGCCAAAATGGCGTTATTTTGCCTGACATGGTAACCCGGCTATTGTTGCTTATTTATTAATAAATGTTTATTTGAATTTATTTTCTTTTTATTTACAAAAAATGTTATAAATTGTTTTGTTCTATAGTTATTAATTAATTTTTTTTATTTATTGTTATTTCATTTTAAAAATAACAGAAAATAATTTAAAAATACATATGTAACAGGTATTTGAAAACGAGGTTTTCGCAAAATTGTCGTAAAAAAATGTCACGTCAAACATGGTGCGTATGTGACAATGCAACAAATCATGAGATTTAATTTCCACTTCAAAGCAACGTTTTAATGTTATTACTTCTCCCGTCGACCAATTTCGCCAAATTATACAAATTGACATTTTTTTTTTTTTTTTTAAATAACAAAAGAACAAATAAATTAGTATAACATTAATAAGAATACAAATAAAACGTCGAAATAAAAATCACTTGATGGCGTGAACATGTGTAACTTCCTTAAAGTCAAGTGAATGTGATATTTACGATCAACCATTATTGGCATTTAATCTTATAGTTTGGCGGCAGATTTTTGGTCGATGGGATAACCAAGTAGCACCGTTTTAATTTACCACTCGAAAAATAAAAAAAATGCTAACTGGCGAGTTAAAAAAAAAGCTGTTGGCGAGATTTTCACCTGGCTAACATAAAAGTACCAGGTGATTCGAGTATTCTTTGTGATCATGGCAACTTTTATGTAGTTTTATTCGAAAAAATAATTTTGATTCTTTAATAAAAATGGAAACCTTTCTTATGAAAAGCGAAGGAATCAGCCCGTTGTTTATGGCAGTTACATGACTTGAACTATTATAACATAAACGAAATAATGGGGATAGAATAATATTCGGCGACTTATCACACCTGTGGCTGGCTAACATTAAAGTACCAAAATGGCCGCCTGGAATATAAAAAGCGAAGGGATCCGCCTGGAGCTGTTGATGATAGTCACATGACTTAGGCTATTATTATAGAGATTGTTTTCAATTTTAAAAACAGCGCAAAGAATAATATTTCCTAACGATTAAAAATTTATTTTCTCGTGAATATTAAAAACAGAAAAAAAAAAAAACTTTAAAATTACTATTAAATAAGTACGTGTTAAAGGCAGGAAAATATTGAAAATTATGTCCTGAAAATTGTATTTACACGTGAATAGTAAAAGGGAAAGGAAACTTTAAAATAATAAATACATTAATATGCGTTTAACCCTTTCACGGACAAGGCACTTCTATTCGTAAAATCTTGAAATCAGTGAATGGCCCGAGAATTTACAAATAAATTTCGAAATACAAAAATGCTTTTGTTCACTTACTTAATAAAAGGAAAATTTTCATCCCAATATTCTGATGCTAATGTGGCATTTAAGAATTAAAATTAAATGGTCCAAAAATGAACCACCGCCCTTGAAGGGGTTAAAGCAGCAAATTTTAGTAATTGTATTATGTCAATCCTTTTATAACGCTGTTAAAAAATACCGAGAGACAAAGACTCTGTTTACTTAATTCATTTTATTTTAGCTTCTTTTCAAATGTTTAACTGATCTTCTTTATCCAAACACGAAAACAACCATTGGATGTCTTAACAGCAACTGATTCTACCTTAAATTTTTGCAATCAAAGGGAATTGAATGGAAACCCGTTTACAGGGAGATCGCTACAGGTTTTTTCAGTATAATTCAATCTTCTCTCATCTTTTTAAAACCGATCAGATTAGCGTGCTTTTAGATTCTATAGTGTCTGAACGGGGATTGGCGAGCGTAGCTTGCAGGGGGCAGAGCCCCCTAGTATATATATATATATATATATATATGTATGTACTAAATTTTGTCCGCACGATAAAAGTCGCAATTATGCACGGATCGTCTTCAAACTCGCCAACAACTTTGAGATGTCTAATATCTCGGCGGGGATTGAAAGGGTAAAATCGGCCCAAGGGAATGGAAATGGGGAGGGTTCAAAATTTTGAATACCGCCTTAACATGATTCTGATAAAACCAGCTCTTACACAACAATGACAGGAAAAAATAAATATTTTTCGTTATAGCAGTTGCCAACAATTAAAAAAAAGCAATAAAATTCTCACCACAACAATTGCTTTTCTATTGCAAGGTTTCACGTGAAAAATTAAATTAAATAAATAGTTTGAATAATTGAAACAAATTGAATATTACGTCATAAGTTTTCTAGAGCAAGATTTCGGCATGAAAACTCAAAATGAAATAAATAGTTTGACGAATTAAAATATATATATATATTGCATCAAATTGGAAATAAAACGGACCTCAAAAGGTGAATATGTAACGTCATGTGAGATTGAAGAAACGTATTAAAACATGATGAAAACCCGACAAGGGAAATATTAACTTATTTTAACACTCTGAGGTTCTCTGAATTTGTTTTAGCTATTTTTTAACCTATTCCATGTGCATACGTGTATGTATTCGTGTATATTAGAATTTTCATAAAATGTTTAGCTCTCTAGAGCTCATTCTTAGTGAAGATCTTGATTTAAGTTTTGCTGGTGAATTTAGTACTTAACTTCGAAATCTACCTCCACCTGTAGTCCCGAGCCGGCAGGGATTTTTTTAATTGTGTTATGTATAAACTTATAATCCATCTCTACTGTTAAAAAATATTACGTTACAGAAAACAATTGCTGTTAACGAGCTTTATCGCAGAAAGTTTTAAAAAATTCTGCCACAGTGGGTGTGAGTATATAAAGTAAATGTAACTATTCGAAAATTTTGGTTGATATTTTCGATAAAAAAAGTGCATGACATACATAAAGTTGCTCCCAGAATTACTTTTTTTTCCGATGTGTTTGTGTGTGCTTTGGAGGGGGGGGGGGGTAATATGTTTTAGTAGAGGTTTCACTGCGGTGAATCGTGGTAGGCTCGGGTGAATTTCATTTGAAAATACTCGGACTGAGCTTGTGGCTCGGGCCATTCTTTTTTCGCAAATTTGGGCCGGGCCGAAAATTCATTCTAAACGTGTCATGTCGTAGCGACATTTCTTATTTTTTTTTTTTTTTTTTTTTTTTTTTTTGGTACAACAGTGATATTGTATAATTATTAAAAAACAAAGAGAGAGAGAAAGAAAATATCCTCATACTTTCTAATCGCCAAATTGCCGCAGAGAGATGCGAAAGTTTCTACTGCTTTTCGAATTTGAAATGTTGAAACTTTTTGAATTACAAATTTTGAAATAGGGATAATCTACATATTAAAAATCGTATCTACTTTGAATTTTGTAATGGTAACATCCACGTTTGACACCATTCTTTAGTTCCTTTGATCAAGGTAATCCGGAAAAAGGCATCGATTGTATACTTTTTCTTAAATCTTCGTAGAGTTAGATGAGTTCAAAGTTTGAAGATGCTAATGTTAGTTTGTACATTGTAGAATAAACTTTCATAACTTCCCAAAAAATCATCCGATAGATTTTTGAATTATATCCTATGCGTAGATTAAAATATATTTGAGCTAGTTTTTTTTAATTCAAAAGAAATTTTTAAATTATGAAAATTAATAATAAATTCATATTAGAATCATTACGAATTATGATCTCCTTTAATTTTTACAGAAAACAAGTTATAATTGTAAAAAAAAAAAAAAAAAAAAACATAGGTGCAGCTCGTTCCAATCATAACGTTTCGAAATATGGATACATTTTATTTTTTGACAACCTTGTCACCTGTTTTCAAAGCATCTACAAAAAAGAAAATATTAGATTCTAACCGGAAAAAAAATAATGACTTGTTTTAGATGTCCAGTGAGTTTGTACTTACGCTAAAAAATTCTATCTAATTTGTTTGGTAATTAATTGAATATCCTTGATACATCATCTTGTGAGGTATTAATTTTATTCTTCTAAATTAATGTATAAACCCCTAACACATTTTCTTTTCTGACTCCATGAAGAGTTACAGAAAAGTATATGTAAACAATACTTTTTCCTGGGCTACTTGCTACTTTGGTTGAAGGAACTCAAATATGGTGTCAAAAGTGGGTGTTACCAGTTGAAAATTTAAAGTTAGCAGAATTTTAATATATAGGCGACAATTATTGCAAAATTTATATTCATATTAGGAAAGCAGACAAAGTTCTGAATCGTCAGTTTGATGATTGAAGAGTATGAGATCCTCTCTTTCTCTCTCTCTTTTTTTCCTTCTTTAAAAATTCCTTTTGGCTTAGTAAATTAAAAAGAAATATTTTAAAAATCTATATATTTTTTCCTTTAGAGATTCAAAATTGTGTCTTTTTTAATCATCCCTTTCTTTCCTTCTAAGATATTTAGTATTATTAAAGAGTCTTCACTTGGATAATATTATCTTATTTTTTCGTTAATATTGTAATTCGGATTACCATGGCCGGCGGGTTCCGATGATTGACTGATTATAATCTGAAAAATAGTATACATTTAAATGTTAGTTTAAATATGCATCCAATATTCTTTTAAAGAATTTTAATAGTAAGATAATACTGGCTAAGAAAATCTGAAGCTTTTGTAGAAATTGAGTACGATCGCTTCAATTTTAATAATTTTTGCTCGGCACAGCTCGGGACAGAGCTTTTTTTTAGCTTTTACACTGGATCGCGATAGCTTTCTTTCTCCCGGGCTGGATCTGGTCTGAAAATTTCGGCCCATGCAGACATTACGGGACATTCCTGAACAGGCGATCAGTGATCAACGAAACCAGTGACGATCTCCCTGTAAACGGGTTTCCATTCATTTCCCCTTGATTGGGGAATTTCAAGGTCGTATCACCTGCTCTTAAGAGATCTGATGACTGTTTCCGTCTTTGAATAAATAAGATCAGTTAAACATTTGAAAATAAACTAATATTAACATACCCTTTGTCTCCTGATATTTTTTAACAACGTTTTAAGAACGTTGTTTTAAATAAGACATTTTAAATGTATCGTTTTAAATCTGATGTAATTTTCAACAAAGTTTTTTTTTTCTCTCTTTTTTTAATATTCACGTAAAAATACTTTTGTTATTAGAAAGGAAATATTATTTGCGCTGTCTTAGAACTCACAACAATCGTTAAAAAGATCATCTCAAAATATGAAATAAATGTATTATGTAAATATATTTTTTAATTTAATCTGTTTTGCAATATTATTATTTGGTCATTTTAAATAAGACGTATTTTCTCCTATTTACTGCTTTTAAAGCATATTAAATTTATTGTTTTAGCCCATGCGGGACTATGGGTGCATACAATATGCTTATGCACCTTTAAGTGCATACAGAATTTGTTTTTGGTACCAGTAAAAAATAAAAATAATAATTTACTTTCGTTAATTAGAGCATTTTCGTGATTATTTAAATAAAGGTAACTTTTTTTTAAAAGTGGTGCCAGCTAAATAAAATTTGTGTAAGAGCCATCGGTCCCGAAGGGATTAAAGTTTTCTTTCGCGTGAAAATACTTTTGTTGCTAGAAAGAAAATATTTTTATTTGCGCTGCTTTAGTATTAGCAACAATAGTTTAAAAGATCATCTAGAAATGTGAAATAAATGTGTCGTGTAAATACATTTTTTAATTTAAACTGTTTGGCAGTATTATTTGGCCATTTAAAATATGACATAATTTCCTCCATTTAAGGCTTTAACGCAAATTAGTATATTTACTATTTTAAAATTTTCTTTCTCTTTTAAAATTCAAGTGTAAATATAGATTTTACGACGTAATTTTCAATATTTTCCTGCTTTTAATACGTAATCACTTAATTCTAATTTGAAAGGGTTTTTTTTTTCTGTTTACAATAGTCAGGTCTAAATAAATTTTTAATTTGAAGGAATTATTATTCTTTATGCTGTTTTTACAAATGGGGGCCGTTCAAATATTACGTAAGCACTTAGAGGGGGGGAGGGGGTTAGCGATTTGCTTATTTTTGCTGACAAGGGGGAGGAGGGGGTTTGAATGATGCTTACGTAAGACATTTTCAAAATATCTTAACTTGTAAAAAAAAACTATTAAAAATTTCAAATTGAAAAAAAGAAATAGCAAAAGAATATTATACTTGAAGATCTGATGTCAGCTATTTTGACCGCACAAGGAAAACATAAACGATCTCTTTTATCTAGAGGTGACTATTCATCTTTGATGCACGAGGGCTTATTATCTCTGAGAACTTACTACTATTTCCAATTGTGAGAATAGAATAGAAATAGAATTGAATGGACCGATGCGATATATTGTATTGTGAAAATACGAGTTTTCTGGGAAAGTTTCCAAAACATAAGTAAAATTCCATCTCCTTTGCTCCCACACCTCCTCTGCTAAGTGGTTGAACCACATAACCATAGTGACCGACTGCTCTACTGTCTGGTGTCTCGTGAGTTTTGAAAACCTCTCAGTACTGTAGTGTAGTGGCGTTTAAAATAAATGAAATCGTAAATATGTCTTCATTTCGAGAAATCTTGTATAAAAAACTTTTTGAAAGTTTCAAAAAGTCTGTATCAGATAAACCTTTGAAGGATTTCCAATCTAAAACTAATGATGTGTGGTGGCAGTACAAAAAATGTTCTAAAACTGACAAAGCGTTAGAGGTACTGGTGCTAAAAAGAACGGAGGAGAACTGCGTAAGGCAACCAAAAAGAAATTAGTCTTTCTTGATTGTTTTATAAAGGTAATTGCAATCAATTTATTCTTAAAATTTTAAATATATTTTATCATAACCTTAAGTTTACATAATTACTTGTAAAAATTGGAAAAAGATAGATAAGATAAAATGACCGTGTAGCCTTGGCAAAACATGGTCAGTATGGCAATAAATATAAGACCAAGGAAATGTCAAAAAAGGAGTTATTACTTTTTAATAAACTAGGGGGCTCGGCCCCCTACGAGCTACGCTCGCCAACCCCCGTCCAGACACCGCAGACTCTAAATGCACGCTAATTTGATCGGCTTTAAAAAGATTTCGAAAGATTGAATTATAATTTAAAAAACAGTGGCGATCTCCCTATAAACGGATTTCTATTCATTTCTCTTTGATTGGGGGATTTTAACGCCAAATCCGCTGCGGTACTACTTGATTATCCCGTCGACCCATTTCGCCAAATTATATAAATCGCCAAACCACTCGCCAAATTATACAAATTGACATAATTTTTTATTTTAAATAACGAAAGAACAAATAAATTAGTACAGCATTAATAAAAATACAAATAAAACGTCGAAATAAAAATAACTTGATGACGTAGACACATGTAACAACATTTCAAAATAAGCTAATATAAAAGGAATTAAGTAAACAGAGTCTTTGTATCCTGGTATTTTTTAACAAAGCGAAAAGAAAGTTCTTTTAAATGAGACATTTTAAATTAATCGTTTTTAATCTGACGTAATTTTTACCAAGCTATTCTTTCTCTGTTAAATATTCACTTGAAAATACCAGTTGAAAAGTATCCTCTCAAAATATCAAATAAATGTCTAGCGCAATATTTAAATTTAAACCGTTTTGCAATATTATTTTGCGTTCATTTTATGTAATAACTGTAATGTGACGTAAATATGACGTAATTTCTCCTATTTAATACTTCTAACGCATGTTAATAATTTTATTATTTTACAAATTCCTTTCTCACTCAAAATTCACGTGTAATTATAGCTTTTATGACGTAATTTTTAATAAGTTCCTGCTTTTTGCACATAATTATTTAATTCTAATTCCAAATGTTTTTTTTCTGTTTATAATAGTCACGTGTAAATAAATTTTTAATTTATTTACACGTATAAATATTTTTTTTTTTTTTGAAGCAAACATTATTGCTTCCTCTGTTTATACAGTTGGCAACAGTTTAAATTAATATCACTTTCTGAAATCTGTAAAAATTATCTCTAGAAATGCTGAAAATTTAAATTTAAAATAGAAATAAAACCTCGAAAAATAAGTCAAAATAAAAAAATTAATGCAATCTGCACTCCGACAAATTCTAACGCATAAAATGATCTAAAAATGATTACACTGCCATGTATAGTTTTTGCTGCTATAAAACTTTTTTAGTGGAACGATTTTGTCCAACTTTAGCATTAAATATCTCTTAAAATAATTCTTCGATTTGAAAACTGTCTGCTTCAGCGTGTTTATCAAACATATTTGTATAAAACCACCGATTTTTATATTTTTGTATGCATTATTTTTCTTTATATTAACGAAGAAAGACCTCCAGTCACAAAAAATTCAAAACCGGCGGCGGCGGCGGCGGCGGCGGCGGTGACAGCGGTAGTTACTTTTTTTTAGAATAGAGAGAAAAATAGAAATAAAACCTCGAAAAATAAGTCAAAATAAAAAAATTAATGCAATCTGCACTCCGACAAATTCTAACGCATAAAATGATCTAAAAATGATTACACTGCCATGTATAGTTTTTGCTGCTATAAAACTTTTTTAGTGGAACGATTTTGTCCAACTTTAGCATTAAATATCTCTTAAAATAATTCTTCGATTTGAAAACTGTCTGCTTCAGCGTGTTTATCAAACATTTTTGTATAAAACCACCGATTTTTATATTTTTGTATGCATTATTTTTCTTAATATTAACGAAGAAAGACCTCCAGTCACAAAAAATTCAAAACCGGCGGCGGCGGCGGTGACAGCGGTAGTTACTTTTTTTTAGAATAGAGAGATATGGCGTAGCCAAGCTAAATCTTATTTTTTCTTTTCAAATAACTCGAAAATTAATGCATCCATGGGGGAAAAAATTAAAAATATGTAAGTTTTGTAGCAGATAATCTTCTAACTGTTTTCAAATTTTGTACCTTACTAAAAATGAAATGTAATTCAATTGGATTGAAAACAATGTGTCTTATACTTGTACTACTATCTTAAACATTGACGGTTATCCTGCCACTGCCACATATGTTGATTCAGGCGAACCAGACTCTCTTGGACATGACTTGGATTGGTATTCGAAGCACGTACAATAAAGTCAATACTTGCTGCAAATTGTAAAATGCAAAGAAAAGAATTGTTGCTCTCCTGCACGCAGTGGAGTATTTCGTATATTAAAAGGACGATTCATTCCTCCTCCAATTAAAGTGATACAATCGTCAAATGACATCATTATTAAATTACAAGTGAGGAGGGGGAATTTATAGATTTAAGTCTCCGTCTGGCCTTAAATCTGAATATTACAACAAAGGGATTTTTAAAGATGCGGTATGACTATTTTTACCCTTGCATAAAGTCGCAATTATCCGCAAAAACTTGTGGAAGTTGTGGCCAATGTCATGCGTCTCAGAAGTCAGCAGACACAAAAAAATTCAACACAGTGAAAAAAGCGAGAAGGCCTGCCTTATACGACCATTGAGAATTGCTGCTTGTCGAGCAAATGAACTTATGTGCGTCGTAAAATTCGTGGTAGATATGGAAGATATATATAAATATTTTACAGACATACATACAATAAATAAAATAAACCCAACTGGAGTGAAAAATTAGCCAGAGCCAGGAATCGAACCCGGGACCACAGTAATCAAGACTGCTGCTCTAACCACTGAGCTACTCCGGCCGATGCCTGAGTCTGCAATTTCTCACTAATAAACCATGTTGGGGAAGTCACCAGCCATCTATACGACAGCCTTGGATGACCGGACAACGATGAATAGATTTTTACTATTACATCGATCTACGATAATTATAATAAAGCACACATACTACAATATATATTAAAACACACATACACACATAAATAATGCCTGCATTCAACAGTTAAAGGTATATATAAATATTTTACAGACATACATACAATAAATACAATAAACCCAACTGGAGTGAAAATTTAGCCAGAGCCAGGAATCGAACCCGGGACCACAGTATACAAGACTGCTGCTCTAACCACTGAGCTACTCCGGCCGATGCCTGAGTCTGCAATTTCTCACTAATAAACGATGTTGGGGGAGTAATATATACCGGGTGTCCCAAAAAGGACTGACTGATTTTAAAATTCAATAACTTGCAAACGGTGACAGATATTTAAAAAATTCTTGCAGGAGGGTTATGCATAAAGTCAAAAGTTTTATTACAGTGATTTTCAATTTTAGTTCGATTTACAAACAATAGATGGCGTTGTAAGCAATAGTCGCTAAATTCAGGCTCGATTTTTGGTACTTCGTGGCCCGGATAATACATTTCCATCTCCTTTTTCTGCATGGAACAAGATAAAGGACCAAAAATCGAGCCTGTATTTAGCGACTATTGCTTACAGCGCCATCTATTGTTTGTAAATCGAACTAAAATTGAAAATCACTGTAATAAAACTTTTGACCTTATGCATAACCCTCCTGCAAGAATTTTTTTAATATATGTCACCGTTTGCAAGTTATTGAATTTAAAAATCAGTCAGTCCTTTTTGGGACACCCGGTATATTGCAGTATGTGTGCTTTATTATAATTATCGTAGATCGATGTAATAGTAAAAATCTATTCATCGTTGTCCGGTCATCCAAGGCTGTCGTATAGATGGCTGGTGACTCCCCCAACATGGTTTATTAGTGAGAAATTGCAGACTCAGGCATCGGCCGGAGTAGCTCAGTGGTTAGAACAGCAGTCTTGTATACGCGGTCCCGGGTTCGATTCCTGGCTCTGGCTAAATTTTCACTCCAGTTGGGTTTATTGTATTTATTGTATGTATGTCTGTAAAATATTTATATATACCTTTAACTGTTGAATGCAGGCGTTATTTATGTGTGTATGTGTGTTTTAATATATATTGTAGTATGTGTGCTTTATTATGATATGGAAGATGTTGAGTGGATGAATGAAGATGAAGTTGATCAAGGTTGCATCCGAAAAGAAAGCGATGAAGATAATCAAGTAAAACTGGAAACCAATATCATAACAGATATGGAAAAATGACTTGAGCAACCGTGGTCAGCATCGGAATAGATATGGGTATGTTCAAATTTAAATTTTACAAACGGCTAAGTTCTTCAAGAAATTTTCTTAAATAGAATTGTAAGGAAATAAAACAAGCATTTTTTTATTATTTTTTTTAAGTCAAGTAGAGTTTTTTTTTTTTTTTTTTATTTGAATTACGGTATTTATGGAAGAAACGCCGCGCCGTTTACGAGTTTAAAAGTTAATTTTTTTCCAAGTGCGGCGTTTACGCCATGTGCGGCTTTTACGATTTTTTTAAAATACCAACTGAGTTTCCTTAATTTAAAAATTCATAAAAATATTTAAAATCGGATTTAAATATTTTAAATAAAACTTCAGACATCTTAAGATATTAAAAACAAGGCATCCTACGCTGCTCAGAAAACTTTGATTAAAGTTAGGTCAATGTGACGCTCTCGACAAAAGTAGTGTTCCGACGGATGCGGCATTTACAACGGGTGCGGTGATTACGATATTTTTAAGCTTATTAAGGCCAATTTGAGGAGTGCTGCGTTTACGACGATTGCGGCGTTTCTTCCATAAAAAACAATAAGTCCTAATTTTTTTAAATTAAATTATTACTGTTAAAAAAAGGTGGAGAGGGGGCGGGGTTGCAATTTTCTTACGTAATTATTAAGGGGGGTTGTGATTTGCTTATTTTTGCTGACAAGGGGGGAGGGGGAGTCAAAAATTGCCAAAAACATGCTTACGTAATATTTGAACAGCCCCTTGGCGGCAATTTAAAATAATAACCTTATTTAAAATATGTAAAAAATATCTCTCGAAATGCTGAAAATTTGAATTTAAAATGGAAATAAACCCTCAAAAAATGAGCCGAATTAAAAAAATAAATGCAGTCTGCCCACTGGGAGCTTCGAATGTATTATCCTTAGAAAAAATTATTAAATTCCTATGTATAGTTTTGGTTCCTATAAAACTTTTTAATGGAACGATTTTGACCAAATTTAACATGAAATATATCTTAAAATGATTAATTCGATTTAAAAATTGTCTGCATCAGCGAATTTATCAAACATTTCTCTATATCTTTGTATGCAGTTGTTTTCTTAATATTAACGAAGAAAGTCCCCCCAAAAAAACCAGCGACGGTGACAACGTTAACAGCTTTTTTTTCTTTTCTTTCTTTCTTTTTTTTTTTTTTTTTTCTAGAATAGAGAGATTTCCATGCATAACTGTTCAAAATAATACAAATGTAATGTCATTTAAAATGAGTGGTTATTGCTTGAAATGATTCTAAATAATGTTATAGGTTTTTAATCTGAACAAAATACTATTGATGCAAAAATGTCAATAATTACTTTACTGCCTACTCACTTTGCTGCTGTTAAAGTAGGTTTACAGGCATTAGTGAATATGGTGGTGCAGAGGTCGACAAATAAGAAATGTTAGACTTCCAAAAGTAAGATAATACCAGTTGTTTTCGAACTGGAGATTTGATTGATTTTCGTCATGGACGGGGAGCGAGATTCTAAAAGATAGTCACGTTTTAGCATTATTGGCTTTTACTGCGTTCTCATTCGCTGTTCTCAGTCACGTGTCATAAACGCAGTTGTCGTTTGGCGATTTTAGCTTTTTCGCTCTCCTATATGTCTTGGAAAGGAAATACATACATGAGTTTTTGTCAGTATTTTTTAACCTGCGAGTGTGACAGCTGTTGATAGAGTTCAAATCTAGAGCTAAAATTGGTCACAAGCCAAAGACGCTTTTTACTTTTAGTCTAAGAGCTAGCAACGTCAAAAAACACGTCATTTTATCAAGGCTCATTTTTTTTATATGTTCTTCCCTTGTATGGTGTAGTACGTTTGCAACCGGTCTGGCAGCCCGGAGACGTTGCGTTTATCCATTGCTGAAGGGGTTATGCAGGTCAAAAAACTTCAAAATTACGTCATTTTATCAAGGCTCATTTTTTTATATGTTCTTCCCTTGTATGGTGTAGTACGTTTGCAACCGGTCTGGCAGCCCAGAGACGTTGCGTTTATCCGTGGCTGAAGGGGTTATGCAGGTCAAAAAACTTCAAAATTACGTAATTTTATCAAGGCTCATTTTTTATATGTTCTTCCCTTGTATGGTGTCGTACGTTTGCAACCGGTCTGGCAGTCCGGAGACGTTGCATTTACCAGTGGCAGAAGGGGTTATGCAGGTCAAAAAACTTCAAAATTATGTCATTTTATCAAGGCTCATTTTTTTATATGGTCTTCTTTTGTATGGTGTAGTACGTTTGCAACCGGTCTGGCAGTCCGGAGACGTTGCGTTTACCAGTGGCAGAAGGGGTTATGCAGGTCAAAAAACTTCAAAATTACGTCATTTTATCAAAGCTCATTTTTTTATATGTTCTTCCCTTTTATGGAGCAGTACGTTTGCAACCGGTCTGGCAGAAGGGAGACGTTGCGTTTACCAGTGGCAGAAGGGGTTAAGCAGGTCAAAAAACTTCCAAATTACGTCATTTTATCAAGGCTCATTTTTTTAATATGTTCTTCCCTTTTATGGCGTGGTACGTTTGCAACCGGTCTGGCAGTAGGGAGACGTTGCGTTTAACAGTGGCAGAAGGGGTTATGCAGGTAAAAAAACTTCAAAATTACGTCATTTTATCAAGGCTCATTTTTTTTGTATGTTCTTCCCTTGTATGGTGTAGTACGTTTGCAACCAGTCTGGCAGTCCGGAGACGTTGCGTTTACCAGTGGCAGAAGTGGTTAAGCAGGTCAAAAAACTTCCAAATTACGTCATTTTATCAAGGCTCAATTTTTTTTTAATCTGTTCTTCCCTTTTATGGTGTGGTACGTTTGCAACCGGTCTGGCAGTAGGGAGACGTTGCGTTTACAAGTGGCAGAAGGGGTTATGCAGGTCAAAAAACTTCAAAATTACGTCATTTTATCAAGGGTCATTTTTTTTGTATGTTCTTCCCTTTTATGGAGCAGTACGTTTGCAACCGGTCTGGCACTAGGGAAACGTTGCGTTTACCAGTGGCAGAAGGGATTATGCAGGTCAAAAAACTTCAAAATTACTTCATTTATCAAGGCTCATTTTATATATATATTTCCCTTTAATGGTGTAGTACGTTTGCAACCGGTCTGGCATTCCGGAGACGTTGCGTTTACCTGTGGCAGAAGGGGTTATGCAGGTCAAAAAACTTCAAAATTGCGTCATTTTATCAAGGCTCATTTTTTTATATGTTCTTCCATTTTATGGTGTAGTACAATTGCAATCGGTCTGGCAGCCCGTAGACGTTGAGTTTACCTGTGGCAAGAGAGGTTATGCAGATCAAAAACGTCAAAAGTACATCATTTTAGCAGGATTTTCGTTTGTAACATATGTTTAGACTAACTATTTGTGATATTAATCCATTATTGCTAGACGTTACCAATGTCGCTAAGACCATGCCAGATCCACATTTATAGATAATATATTACTCTTTGGCTATCAGACGATCTATAATAAATTTTCCAGACACATATGCGGTTGCAAAGTTAATGCCAGACGGCTTTAAGCATGGCAACCGAAGTGCCTGTTTCAAGAATGGTTTATAGTTTAAGAATTATAAGTCATATTTACGTCATTTTATCAAGCTTAAAAATTACAAAATATTACTCTTTGGCTAGCAGACAGCCTATAATTAATTTTCCAGACACAAATTCGGTTGCAAAGTTAATGCCAGACGGCTTAAAATATGGCAACTAAAGTGCCTGTTTCAAGAGTTTTTTATAGTTTAAAAATTATAAGTCATCTTTACGTCATTTTATCAAGCTTAAAAATTATAAGATATCTTTGGCTAGCAGACAACCTACAATTAATTTGCCAGACACAAATTCGGTTGCAAAGTTAATGCCAGACGGCTTTAAATATGGCAACGAAAGTGCCTGTTTCAAGAGTGTTTTATAGTTTAAAAATGATAAGTCATCTTTACGTCATTTTATCAAGAATAAAAATTACAAGATATTACTATTTGGCTAGCAGATAACCTATAATTAATTTGCCAGACACAAATTCAGTTGCAAAGTTAATGCCAGACTGCTTTAAATATGGCAACAAAAGTACCTGTTCAAGTGTGGTTTATAGTTTAAAAATTATAAGTCATCTTTACGTCATTTTATCAAGCTTAAAAATTATAAGATATCTTTGGCTAGCAGACAACCTACAATTAATTTGCCAGACACAAATTCGGTTGCAAAGTTAATGCCAGACGGCTTTAAATATGGCAACGAAAGTGCCTGTTTCAAGAGTGTGTTATAGTTTTAAAATGATAAGTCATCTTTACGTCATTTTATCAAGAATAGAAATTACAAGATATTACTATTTGGCTAGCAGATAACCTATAATTAATTTGCCAGACACAAATTCAGTTGCAAAGTTAATGCCAGACTGCTTTAAGCATGGCAACCGAAGTGCCTGTTTCAAGAATGGTTTATAGTTTAAAAATTATAAGTCATATTTACGTCATTTTATCAAGCTTAAAAATTACAAAATATTACTCTTTGGCTAGCAGACAGCCTATAATTAATTTTCCAGACACAAATTCGGTTGCAAAGTTAATGCCAGACGGCTTAAAATATGGCAACTAAAGTGCCTGTTTCAAGAGTGTTTTATAGTTTAAAAATTATAAGTCATCTTTACGTCATTTTATCAAGCTTAAAAATTATAAGATATCTTTGGCTAGCAGACAACCTACAATTAATTTGCCAGACACAAATTCGGTTGCAAAGTTAATGCCAGACGGCTTTAAATATGGCAACGAAAGTGCCTGTTTCAAGAGTGTTTTATAGTTTAAAAATGATAAGTCATCTTTACGTCATTTTATCAAGAATAAAAATTACAAGATATTACTATTTGGCTAGCAGATAACCTATAATTAATTTGCCAGACACAAATTCAGTTGCAAAGTTAATGCCAGACTGCTTTAAATATGGCAACAAAAGTACCTGTTCAAGTGTGGTTTATAGTTTAAAAATTATAAGTCATCTTTACGTCATTTTATCAAGCTTAAAAATTATAAGATATCTTTGGCTAGCAGACAACCTACAATTAATTTGCCAGACACAAATTCGGTTGCAAAGTTAATGCCAGACGGCTTTAAATATGGCAACGAAAGTGCCTGTTTCAAGAGTGTGTTATAGTTTAAAAATGATAAGTCATCTTTACGTCATTTTATCAAGAATAAAAATTACAAGATATTACTATTTGGCTAGCAGATAACCTATAATTAATTTGCCAGACACAAATTCAGTTGCAAAGTTAATGCCAGACTGCTTTAAATATGGCAACAAAAGTACCTGTTCAAGTGTGGTTTATAGTTTAAAAATTATAAGTCATCTTTACGTCATTTTATCAAGCATAAAAATTACAAGATATTACTCTTTGGCTAGCAGACAACCTACAATTAATTTGTCAGACTCAAATTCGGTTGCAAAGTTAATGCCAGACGGCTTTAAATATGGCAACGAAAGTGCATGTTCAAGAAATGTCATCTTTTGTAGGGATTTTGCTTCATTTAATGACAGTCAACCCTTAATTGTTACCATAGTAACAATCGTTTCTTTGTAAGTATATATGTAAAAATATATATTGTTTGCCGAAAAAAACGTTTAATTTTGTGTTATTAATATAAATTTATGTAACTGTAATTTTTAAATTATAAAACACTTTTGAAACAGGTACTTTCGTTGCCATATTTAACGCCGTCTGGCATTAACTTTGCATACGAATTTGGGTCTGGCAAATTAACTGTAGGTTGTCTGCTATCCAAAGAGTAATATCTTGTAATTTTTATGCTTGGTAAAATGGTGTAAAGATGACTTATCCTTTTTAAACTATAAACCACTCTTGAAACAGGCACTTCGGTTGCCATATTTAAAGCCGTCTGGCATTAACTTTGCAACCGAATTTGTGTCTGGCAAATTAATTGTAGGTTGCCTGCTAGCCAAAGAGTAATATCTTGTAATTTTTATGCTTGATAAAATGACGTAAAGATGACTTATAATTTTTAAACTATATAACACTCTTGAAACAGGCACTTTCGTTGCCATATTTAAAGCCGTCTGGCATTAACTTTGCAACCGAATTTGTGTCTGGCAAATTAATTATAGGTTGTCTGCTAGCCAAAGGGTAATATCTTGTAATTTTTATTCTTGATAAAATGACGTAAAGATGACTTATAATTTTTAAACTATAAAACACTCTTGAAACAGGCACATTCGTTGCCATATTTAAAGCCGTCTGGCATTAACTTTGCAACCGAATTTGTGTCTGGCAAATTAATTGTAGGTTGTCTGCTAGCCAAAGAGTAATATCTTGTAATTTTTAAGCTTGATAAAATGACGTAAAGATGACTTATAATTTTTAAACTATAAAACACTCTTGAAGCAAGCACTGTCGTTGCCATATTTAAAGCCGTTTGGCATTAACTTTGCAACCAAATTTGTGTCTGGCAAATTAATTGTAGGTTGTCTGCTAGCCAAAGAGTAATATCTTGTAATTTTTAAGCTTGATAAAATGACGTAAAGATGACTTATAATTTTTAAACTATAAAACACTCTTGAAACAATCACTTCCGTTGCCATATTTAAAGCCGCCTGGCATTAACTTTGCAACCGAATTTGTGTCTGGCAAATTAATTGTAGGTTGCCTGCTAGCCAAAGAGTAATATCTTGTAATTTTTATGCTTGATAAAATGTCGTAAAGATGACTTATAATTTTTAAACTATAAAACACTCTTGAAACAGGCACTTTCGTTGCCATATTTAAAGCCGTCTGGCATTAACTTTGCAACCGAATTTGTGTCTGGCAAATTAATTATAGGTTATCTGCTAGCCAAAGGGTAATATCTTGTAATTTTTATTCTTGATAAAATGACGTAAAGATGACTTATAATTTTTAAACTATAAAACACTCTTGAAACAGGCACATTGGTTGCCATATTTAAAGCCGTCTGACATTAACTTTGCAACCGAATTTGTGTCTGGCAAATTACTTGTAGGTTGTCTGCTAGCCAAAGAGTAATATCTTGTAATTTTTATGCTTGATAAAATGACGTAAAGATGACTTATAATTTTTAAACTATAAACCACTCTTGAAACAGGCACTTCGGTTGCCATATTTAAAGCCGTCTGGCATTAACTTTGCAACCGAATTTGTGTCTTGGCAAATTAATTGTAGGTTGTCGGCTAGCCAAAGAGTAATATCTTGTAATTTTTATGCTTGATAAAATGACGTAAAGATGACTTATAATTTTTAACTATAAAACACTCTTGAAGCAGGCACTTTCGTTGCCATTTTTAAAGGCGTCTGGCATTAACTTTGCAACCGAATTTGTGTCTGGCAAATTACTTGTAGGTTGTCTGCTAGCCAAAGGGTAATATCTTGTAATTTTTATGCTTGATAAAATGACGTAAAGATGACTTATAATTTTTAAACTATAAACCACTCTTGAAACAGGCACTTCGGTTGCCATATTTAAAGCCGTCTGGCATTAACTTTGAAACCGAATTTGTGTCTGGCAAATTAATTGTAGATTGTCTGCTAGCCAAAGAGTAATATCTTGTAATTTTTATGCTTGATAAAATGACGTAAAGATGACTTATAATTTTTAAATATAAAACCCTCTTAAAGCAGGCATTTTCATTGCCATATTTAAAGGCGTCTGGCATTAACTTTGCAACCGAATTTGTGTCTGGCAAATTAATTGTAGGTTGTCTGCTAGCCAAAGAGTAATATCTTGTAATTTTTATGCTTGATAAAATGACGTAAAGATGACTTATCCTTTTTAAACTATAAACCACTCTTGAAACAGGCACTTCGGTTGCCATATTTAAAGCCGTCTGGCATTAACTTTGCAACCGAATTTGTGCCTGGCAAATTAATTGTAAGTTGTCTGCTAGCCAAAGAGTAATATCTTGTAATTTTTATGCTTGATAAAATGACGTAAAGATGACTTATAATTTTTAAACTATAAACCACTCTTGAAACAGGCACTTTCGTTGCCATATTTAAAGCCGTCTGGCATTAACTTTGCAATCGCATTTGTGTCCGGCAAATTAATTATAGGTTGTCTGCTATCACCGGTTGTAAACGTAGTATACCATAAAAGGGAAGAACATATAAAAAAATGAGCCTTGATAAAATGACGTAATTTTGAAGTTTTTTGATCTGCATAACCCCTTCTGCCACTGGTAAACGCAACGTCTACTGACTGCCAGACCGGTTGCAAACGTACTACACCATACAAGGGAAGAACATATAAAAAATGAGCCTTGATATAATGACGTAGTTTTGAAGTTTTTTGACCTACATAACCCCTTCTGCCACTGGTAAACGCAACGTCTCCGGACTACCAGACCGGTTGTAAACGTACTACACCATACAAGGGAAGAACATATAAAAAAATGAGCCTTGATAAAATGACGTAATTTTGAAGCTTTTTGACCTGCATAACCCCTTCTGCCACGGATAAACGCAACGTCTCCGGACTGCCAGACCGGTTGCAAACATACTACACCATAACAGGGAAGAACATATAAAAAAATGAGCCATGATAAAATCAGGTGACGAAAACGTTGCTAGCTCTTAGACTATTTCTTCTATCTTTACAAGAAGAAAGTATTGGATTCGTGAAAATTTTCGGTTTTCAGTGGATTTACACGCTTTAGGGGTCAGAGATTTTAAAAAACATTTTTTACAAAATGTCTGTCTGTCCGTCTGTTTGCCTGTATGTGACACAAATTTTGTAGGTGCTCTATATCAAGAACTAATGCACGGAATTTAACAAAAATTTATATTAAGTTAGACCCTGATATAAATTGGTGCTGATTAGTTTTTGGTGTAAATCGCTCAATAGGTGGCGCTGCAATACAGCATTTTTCACGATTTCCACAATAGCTCAATCTCCAGAACTAATGCACGGATTTTCTTCAAACTTCAGATTCAGTTAGTCCTTGACATGAATTAAAGTTTTATGCACTTAGGTGTAAATCGCTCAACAGGTGGCGCTGTTGTGCTGCCTTTTTTGCGATTCTCGCAATAGCTCTATCTGAAGAATTAATGCTTGGATTTTCAACAAACTTCAGATTCTGGTATACCTTGATATGTGTTAGTGCTGTTTATGTTTTGTTGTAAATCGCTCAACAGGTGGCGCTGCTATGCTGCATTTTTCAGAATTTCCACTAAAGCTCTGTCACAAGAGCTAATGCACGAATTTTCATCGACGGATTTATACGCTTTAAGGGTCAGAGATTCCGAAAAACATGTTTTTACAAAATGTCTGTCTGTGAGTCTGCGACTCTAACTGCCTGTCCGTTTGTCAGTCGGTATGTGATACAAATTTTGGGGCCGCTCTATCTCAAGAACTAATGCACGGAATTTATTAAAAATTTATATTCTGTTAGTGCCTCATAGAAATTGGTGCTGATTGATTTTTCGTGTAAATCGCTCAACAGGGGGCGCTGCTATGCAGCATTTTTCACGATTTCCGCAACAGCTCAATCTCCAGAACTAATGCACGGATTTTCATCAAACTTCAGATTCAGTGAGTCTTTGACATGAATTGACGTTTTATATATTTTGGTGTAAATCGCTCGACAGGTAGCGCTGCTATGCTGCCTTTTTTTGCGATTTCTGCAGTAGCCCTATCTCAAGAACTAATGCTTGGATTTTCAACAAACTTCAGATTCAGGTATACCTTGATTTCTGTTTATGTTTTGGTGCAAATTGCTCAACAGGTGGCGTTCCTATGCAGCATTTTTCAGAATTTCCACTTTACCTCTATCTCAAGAACTAATGCACGAATTTTCATCAAACTTCAGATTCAGGTATACCATGATATCAATTAGTGTTATTTATGGGATTTACATTGAAGAAAGTTTTGTGATGACCACAACATACTAGTTTTGTAAGTGTATAAAACTGTATTTTAACTGTACAATGAAATTTTCATCACATGTTCCAATCTGTTTAAATGTTTACAGGGGATATGCAGGTTTATTTATTTATATTTATATGTATGTGCAGTCGTGAAAAAAAAAGTAAACATGCCCAACTAACTTTGCAGCAAATTATTGTAGAAGAAAGTGACTTGTACCTAACGATTGGATATAAAGTCTACTTTTAAATGATGCATACAAAATTTGCTTAGGGGGGGCCATCTACATATCAAAACGAACCGAAACTTCTTTTTTTTTTTCAATAGCAGTACTCAAGTCTGACACCATAAATAATTTCTACACCCTTTAATAAACCTAAATAAAAAATTTCAAGAAATTCAGGCGATTACTTTCAGAGAAATTAATTATTTTAAAATGACCATATTTTAGGGACTGTATCCAAATTGAATTTCGGTACTACATTGTTGAAATGCTACAGAATGAGTATGTCACTTCTATTAATGTATTACTATTTCTTGTCAATATAACCATTTCACTCGCTTAATATGTTCTATCGCCAGCCCAAGCTCAAATGTTTCAATAAAATGAGTAAAATATATTTTTTTCAAATTATGCTTTTCTGCACATCATAGACGGCCCCCATAAACAATCATTTTGATGTTTTTTAAGCATAATTCGAAAACTAGTTGAGAGAAAAATTTTAAATTGAGAATTCGCATCAAGCATGACCAAATAAATATAAATTTATCAAAATTGTAGATTACAATTAATATTTTTTTCGAATGTTAATTTCATAAATCATATTACATATATTTTTAAATTATAAATTCAATGCATTTATGTTTGGGTTTTTAGTATTATAACCATACAAAATATTATTACATTAGGATTATAATTTCAGGAGTTATTAATAAAATATGAAAATGTAACTTAACATTAGAAACTCTAAATTTTCAATGTTTATAACGCAAAAACTTATCATACAAGTGACTTGAAACTTCGTTTCTAGGCATAGTTTGAACCGAGGATTTAAAATATTGTCTAAACTGGGTGTTGCCATTGAAAAAAAACAAATCTTGGTTTGGTTTTGATTTGTAGGTGGTCCCGTAAGCAAATTTTATGTAAATCATTTAAAAGTAGACTTTATTTCCAATTCTTTGGTACCAGTAACCTCCTTCTATTATAATTAGCTGCAGAGTTAGTAGGGGGTGTTTACTTTTTTTCCACGACTGAACCCATACCATTAAATATATAATTTTTTAAACATTTTCTTTTAGTGTATTGTATCCATATATGCATTAAACTGTATGCATTGTATGAATATATGTATACATAATCTAACATTTTTTCGGAATTGGAGCCCTCCATCTTTATTAGACCATTTGTCTAGATCCATCCTTCTACAGTATATAAATTTATAAATCTGTGTATGTCTCACTGTATACACATGTTAAATAGATTAGCTAAAAGTAAGCTATAATTCTCGCTAAAACTATTTTATATATTTATATAAATGTGGAAAATGGTAGATAGATTTTTAATGTTTTCCTAGCTTTACATAGAGAATATGGACTTCTGAATGAAAATAATTATAAAACATATATAAGCAAAAATTTTTATCAATAAAATCTGCAAATGAGACCTATTTTGATATTTTCCTAGCATTACGTATAGAAAACAGGTCGCTTAATTCAGATTACTATAAAACCTATACAAGAAAATTCCTGTATTACTAGGGAGCAGGTGCACTTGAGGTAAATTTTTCAATTTTTTCCTGGTGTAGCTAGTGAAAATGTGTTGCTTAATGAAAATAATTATAAAATAAATATATAATATAAAATAGCAGATAATATATAATAAATTTTGCAGATGAGGCAAATTTTTAATGTGTTTTCAATATTACATAGAGAAAAATGACTTCTGAATGAAATTAGTCACAGCAAGTATGTATGAAAAGTGTCGTATTGACATATATGATTTAATCTTCTGATTACCTGAGATTAGTGATACTTTAATTTAATTTTCGTCTGTAGAACACTTAAAATAAAAATAAACTCGCAATGCACCTGAATATCTGATATTAGTCATTCAGCAGTATATTATTTCTACGTAATGCGAAATATAACATTCTGTCTTGTCTGCAGATTTTCTTTTTTTGTTCATCTTTATGGGTGGAGGACAAAATTTACTTCTAAAAAATAGTGTTTATTAGCCTTAATTATCAACCAGATGCAAAAAGGAAATCTGTCAATAAAGCAATTTTCTTCCTTTTTTCTGTAATCCATTTCATTCGGCAACAAATTTTCTTTACATAATGCTAGGAAAATATTAATAATGTGCCTCATTTCAGATTAAATTATTACTAAATTTTTCTGATTTATCTTTTACAATTGATTTCATTTATCGAACCATCTTCTCTACGTAATGCTGGGGAAAAATTAAAAATCTGTCCTATCTGCAGATTTCACCATTGCAGAAATTTCCTTATATATTATAAATTATTATTAATATAAATCTTATATGTTATAAATTATTATTTTATAATTCTTTTCATTAGCAACCCGTAATCTCCATGTAACGTTGCGAAACATTAAAAATCTGCCTGATCTGCAGATTTTATCGATACAGCAATTTTCTTATATATGTTTTATAATTATTTTCATTCAGAAATTCGTTTTCTGTACTTAACACTGGACAAACACAAAAAATCTGCCTCATCTGCAGATTTCATTAATAAAGAAATTTTCATATGTATTTTTTATAATAAGTTTGATTTGACGATTCCTCTTCTATACGCGATCCTGCGGAAGCATTAAAAATCTAATTCATCTGCAGATTTAATCATTTCAGAAATTTTCTTATATATTTTTTATAATTATTCTTATAAAAAACCATTTTCTCTACTTAATGTTGTGAAAATACTAAAAATCTGCAGGTTCCATTGAAACATCAATTTTTCTTACATAACTTTTATAAATATTACCATGCTGCATATCTACTTTATGTATTGCTCAGAAAACATTAAAAAGGAGCCCTATCTCAAAATTTTGTTGATTGTCTACATGTGGTGTTTGCGAAAAATGTACGCTAAAAATAAAAATGTATTTTAATTACTTGCGTATAAACCGCGGCTAAAATAAATCTGTTCTAAACCAGAAACTTTATTTAATAAATAACGGCAAATAAATACCAATTGGAAATAAGTTACATTTTATTAAATAAAATTTCTGGTAGGAAACAAAGTTATTAACAGACTAGGCTGTTTGCAAAGAGCCGGGTTTTTCAATTAGCTTACGATATATATATATATATAGCAACAATTTTAGAATAAATGAATTAAAATAATATTTAATATATATAGAAACAGTTTTCGAAGAAAAGAATTAAAATACAATAATCAGGGAAAAAATCTGTTTGTATTACTGTGTATTATTGTCACTTTAAACAGCATTTTAAACAGAAAGTCCGATTTTTAATATGCCATTCATTTATATTTATATTAGGATACATAAATCTCGCAATTTCATAACAAATGAATGACATCTCTTAATTTATGATGTATCTTGATCAAATATAAAATAATGAAGAATTAACCTCCTCCCACATTTTTTTTTTTTCTGGATTAAACAAACACACGTTAAAAATCATTTTAAAACTTCTATTTTAAAAAGCTTTATCTTCTTTTTACAAAGCTCGCATCCATACGTCCGATAACGCGTATGTTGTACTAACTGGTAAATCAAAACAGACCTTCCAACACATATAAGAATGCGCCAAATCTAAAAGCGCCAGGCGCCAACAACATACATGACACGTGACTGATAACAGCGAATGAGAACGCAGTAAAAGCCAATAATGTTAAAACGTGACTATCTTTTAGAATCTCGCGGACGGGGAAGGGGGGGGGGGTTGCACCCCTCAATACGTGAACTTAAAAGTAAAAAACAGAATTAAAAATTAATTTCCACCGGGGGTTCAGTGGGGCAGAGTGCATCTAACGAAAAATACTTTGTTTCTCCTTCACTTAGTGTTTAATTATTTTAATTTAGTTGGGAAGAATAAATTAAATAATAAATGTATGTTATTTTAATTTTTCTTGGGCAGAATAAATGAAATAATGAATAAATGTTTTTATGAAAATCATCATAGGAAAAGTAAATTTAGTTAATAAAATTTCAAAGGAAGAAGCAATGGTTCTCCACCCCCACCCCTCCTTTCAACACACTACAAACGCTCACCCCCCCCCCCGCTCTCCCCGGACTCACGCACGCTTATACATGTTCATATTTTTTAAATATTTAGAGAAACAAGGAAATAATTTTTTTTAATTATGCAGCTTTTAGTGCCATACAAATGACAAAAGATAACCGAACAGGAACCCCATTTGTATGCGATTTCCGGCCATTACCACAGGGGTCATTTCGAAATCCATCCAGAAAATTAGAAAATATTTTTCAATATCACTCGTTGTCATCATATCCTGCAATGAAGTAACAAGGAAACTCTATTTTCAAAGAAAATATATGTAAAAAGTTATTGTATTCAATTACACAGATATCCGAGGTGAGAGGCTGTATGATGCGCTTTTTGTGTTTCTGTCAAAATGAAAGAAATGAGATAAAATTCCCATGACATCACGAACGAAATTCGTATAATAGAAGAAACTCATTGTTCTGCCGAAAAAAAGAACTGAAAGATGTGAGAATATTTCTAATACAAACAGGTGGGGTAGTATAGATATATAACGCTTCCCGAATTTATCGAGGATCGACTTTCAAACAGCATCAAGGCTTCGACCAAAATGAAAGTATGTGTACCTCTTTCTAACTTAGTTTTACTGGAAAAAAATATTTTTTTCTGGCATTAAATAATTTTTAATAGTTTTATGTTATGTTATTGGTGGCTTAGCTCGTTCAAATACAACTTCGTGTAAAAATTTTGAAAAATCTTTTCAAATATATGCATTTTGTGCGTGAAATTATACTTTTAAAATAAACTTCAAGTGCAAATTTAAGCTTTTACAGGCCAGTGTTTCAATTGGGAACACCGTATAGAAAAAAAATCCATATTTCATACACATTGATTTGGGAAAAAAATAGCAATTGTAGCCGTGACTTAATTTTTGGAACAGTTTTTGTTTCAGTTATAAAAAGTGGAGATATATATATAAAACATTAAAAAGGGCCTTTTTGACATTTTTTACAGTGCTTAATTTGCAAATTCATATAAAATTAAAAATCGATCCAATACTTTTAAAAATCTGTAGACGTACTTAGCGTTCATATTATTAAAAGACATAAGATATAATAATATTAATAAGAAATGCACTTGCTGTAATTCGTTAAATTTTCTTGACCCAGTTGGAAAAATAACTCTGTAAAAATCATACATGTAACTAAAATTTTCTTTCTCCTCATTTAAATAAATGATATCTTTAAATTACAGTCTTAGAGGCCGAAATATAAAAATAAATAAATAAATAAACCTGGATCTGACTTCATCCTGTAAAATGTTAATAAATTCTGCATAATTTCAAAGATTTTTTATATGAAATTCAAAACTTTTTATCATTTTAAAATAACCCATTATTTGGTAAGTTGTAATAAGAAGAACTGACGATAAAATAGTATCTCATGAAAAACAACTCATTGCAAATGATCCCGCCAAGCCACTAGTCTAAAATGTCGGTCATAAAAAGAAGTGATATCACATAAAAAGAAGCGATATAGATGTGTATACTCCGAGTGCCGTGTAAAGATCTATCGCTATTCATAATGTTTCTAAAAAACTCGGAGTGAGGTACAGTATGTGAAAACTGGTTGGCGACCTGCAGGCTTTTATAATGTTTGTGTTTCCTACACTTACATATGAATATATGTTTATCAAATTTCTTCTTGTATTACTGCTCCCATGAAACTGTAAAAAGTTGAAGCTTCTGAGTTTGCATCTCTATTCTTGTTTATCATATTGTAGGATCGATTTGTTGTTTTATTTACCATCATTTGAACGAAAAATACCACTTTTATGAGGAGGATTTTTTAAGTAAACAGGCAAACATTTTGAGTTTGTAAAAAAAAAAAAAAAAAGAAGAATGATCATATGTATATACAATGCACCTAATAATAGATAAACTGATATATTGCACTAAAGCTTGAGTAAACGAAATTGCACATGACTGGGGAGAATCTATTCTAGTTAGGCTTCTGTTTTAATAGTATTATATAATGTTCCTTATGTTGGAAACGTGACATTTTCTGTTCAAGAAATAATTCTGTAATAAACAGGATCCATTTTATCAGTTTTCCCTTTAATTTTAAAACAGTGTATTAACCCTCCAGCCGTGGGAAACGCTATTTACGCGTTCCAGTGGACTACTTTTTAAAAATTCAGATAGATTCCCACCACTTTTTTAAAAACGTATAATTCAGCTTATTCTAGCATTATTTAATCTGTAATTACTAGGTTGAGCAAAAAGTTCTGGGAAATTTGTTAAAGTTGCGTTGTTATGCGCAAATTAACAACAAAAGCAACAAGGACTATTCTTTAAAGTAGAGACCATCATAGTCCACGACTTTCTGCCACCGTTCTGCCAAATTCCGGATTTGCTGGCTAAGTTTATCGCCGTTACCAGCACCTTCATCCTCATTAATCTCATCGACGGCTTTCACAATCTTTAGGTCTTTTCTCCAATAATGCCGGGTCAACACACGCAAATCATACTGTTCAATAGGCATTTTGGAGCCAAAGTTCCTGAACTCCTATAAATATACCACTAGTACTCCTATATACGATACAAATTCTGGTAACTATTAGATTAAAAATTTCCCAGAACTTTTTGCTCAACCCAATAAATAAAGTGACTATTTCTATTTAAAAGTGGTGGGAATCAAACAATCTTAATTTTAAAAAAGTAACCCACTGAAAATGTCCCCCGCGGCTAGAGGGTTAAACGTATTTAAGTAATTAAAGATTATGTTAAAAATATTGAAAAGTATAATTGTAATAATAGATGATTACCACACTTACATGCCATTTCCTGCTTGTCTTGCAACTCTTTCTGTTTCGTTACAGATACAAATATCTTACAAATATTTCTAAAATTTTTATAACAAGAAATTAAAATTTATTTTTTTGATTTCATAAACTTTCAAAATTGGTTATCTGCATATATTACATACTCCTGCAGGTAGCCAAGCAGTTTTCGCATACTGTATCTCACTGCGAGTCCTTTGGAAACATTATGAGTAGCGATAGATTTTTATACGGTACTCGGAGTACGCACATCCATATCGCATCTTTTTATGTGACATCATTTCTTTTTATGACTGGCGTTTTAGATTTGTGGCTTGGCGGGATCATTTGTAATGAGTTGTTTTTCATGAAATATCACTCCTGTTTGTAAGGTATTTCATTTGCATTAAACGTTTTCTATTTTAATTCAGAAAAGCAAAGACAAAAGATAGATTAGAGAGGTAAAAAAATAATTTAATTGTGATGCTGTAAACTTTTCAAATGTGTAATATATCTAATAAGACATAATATTGAACTATTTTAAAATAATTCAAAACCATTTCATTTATTCTTACACATTTCAGAAGAATTCATTTATTTTTAAAACTGATAAAATGTGACGAACAAAACAGCAATATTATTTGTCATTATTCTATAAGCTATAGGGTGACTCATAAACTCAGCAAGGATTTTATCCTAATAACTTTTGTAAAAAATGCCTTTACATTTTCAAAATTCATATCGATTTGTACAAAATATTTAAAGACATAAAAACAAGCTGAATAATCAGCCTATGTTTTATTAGCGGGCGTAGTTGAAGCAATTTTTAAATAAAATTAGTTTTTAGGTAGATTTTGTAAGAAATACTACCTATTGCAGTCGTTACCATGCTGCGACTTTTGAAAAATTCTTTCATAACTTTTCATTATAGGACCCCAGGAACCCAAAACCACCCCCACCTAAAAAGTTTATATATATATATATATATATATATATATATATATATATATATATATATATGTGTGTGTGTGTGTGTGTGTGTGTGTGTGTGTGTGTGTGTGTGTATGTATGTATGTACTAAATTTTGTCCGCACGATAAAAGTCGCAATTATTCACGGATCGTCTTCAAACTCGCCAACAACTTTGAGATGGCTCAATCTCGGCGGGAATTGAAAATGGGCAAAATCGGCCCCAGGGAATGGAAATGAGGAGGGTTAAAATTTTTGAATACCGTCTTAACAAGATTCTGATAAAACCAGCTCTTACACAATAATGACAGGAAAAAATAAATATTTTTCGTTATAGCAGTTGCCAACAATTTAAATAAAAAAACAATAAAATTCTCACCACAACAATTGCTTTTCTATTGCAAGATTTTCACGTGAAAAAATAAATTAAATAAATAGTTTGACGAATTGAAAACAAATTGAATATTACGTCATAAGTTTTCTAGAGCAAGATTTCAGCATTAAAACTCAAAATGAAATAAATAGTTTGACGAATTAAAAAAAAAAAGGAAAAAAAAATATTGCGTCATATTGGAAATATAATGGACCTCAGCAGGTGAATAGGTAACGTCATGTGAGTTTGAAGAAACGTATTAAAACATGATAAAAACCCGACTATGGAAATATTAAGAGGTTCTCTGAAGATACTTTGAGGCTCTCTGAATTTGTTTTAGCCATTTTTAAACCTATTCCATATACATGCGTGTATGTATTCGTGTATATTAGAATTTTCACAAAATGTTTAGTTCCATAGAGCCCATTCTTAGGAACTGGGTTTATCTCTAATCTTGGTTTAAGTTTTGTTGGTGAATTTAGTATACTTAACTTCGAAATCTACCTCCGCCTGTAGGCCCGAGCCGGTAGGGATTTTTTTTTTTTTTTTTTTTTTCAGTAAATCCAACATCTCTCCGATAAGGGTGGCAAAAACGCTTATTATCTGAATAACCATATATGTACTGAATTATGAATTCATGAAAATTTTATCTTCTAAAGCATTTTTCTTGAATTGTTTAAACTACGTTAGAAGATTTCAATAATCGTTTAATAAATTTTAGAAGGATTTTAGAAGGACTAAAGAATTTAGAAGGATTGATTAAATCTGAATTTATAGAGATTTTGTGCAATATTTATAACCCCCACTCAAATTTTTATTTTAAATATTTTTCTTTGTATTTTATAGAATTAGTAAATGCAGCTGCCTCCCGGTTTAAATTTGGAAAAGAACATTTTCTCACTTATTTCAGTATGATAAACAGTAATCCTAAAGCTCTGTCGAATTGTTTTCCTGACTCTGTGGTTCACTAAAGTGCTTACATTATCTTTTTGAGCACGTTCTGCAGTTTCTCTACAGTCGGTGTTTACCTAGAATTTTTCCATAATGGAGGTCCACTGGCACGTTTCTATAGTCAAGTTTCTCCTCGAATATCAGCAGGGCATTCCACGATGATTGCTATCCGCAGTACCGCCGTCAAAAATCATTGGGATTTCATGCCAAATAAACTTTCATTTAATTGTTATCTAAATTGTGTGTCCAAAAATCTTTATAGTATTGGATTTTTAAAAGGGTGCGTGCTGAAATCTTGAAGCATGTTTAATAAAGTGGATACTAAAAACATCTTTCATAAAGTGGAAACATGGATCGATAAGTTTTGAGGTGAACAAAACTGAATTCATATTCATCTTTCAAGTAAAATTATAAAACTTTATAGAGATTCAAATAGTCTCGAATGCAGTAACATACCTGAATATCGTGTGTATATAACCACTTTGACAAAAATTAGGATATTTAGTATTGTTTTTCCTCTATGGTAAGTATAGGAATGCAGTACTTTAAACTAATGTAAATAAAAAACTAATCGATATTTCTATATGAAACTTTCAAATTTTAAGCTGCTTATAATCTAAGGAAAGAAGTTTGTGTGTGAGTGTATGAGTGTGTCGACGGTATTCTGAAGAGACCGCTGCACGTAGAGCTACAAAATTTGGGGAAAAGGTAGTCTATATATGAAGTTTTGCACTTCGAAGCCCGATTTTCGATTTTTTGATTAGATTTTTTTTTTTAATTTTTTATGCGATTTTTAGCGATTTTTTAAGTTTCGAGGCAATTTTTCCACATTATAGTGAAAAGAATACGGTTTCTTTCTTTTAGCCCAATATAGTAAATTTGTTCTCTTTTCAAAAAAGTTCATACAGCAATTTTGGAATTTTTAGCGAATTTTTTATGCGATTGTCCTTTATAATATAGATTGACTTAGCGTTTGAAAAAAATATTTTTATTGTGTATTGTTAATAAATAACTGTTGTGATATACACTATATGGCCAATAATGACCGGTCTCTTTCGATTTAAGATGTTTTGTTAAATATCTAGAAAAATACTTCAGAAATAATCCTGAAACTTCAGGTGTGTAAACAGCATAGTAGACGTCATATATTTCCGCGAAGATTTTTTCCCGAAACCCCATAGGGAACCATAAAGAAATTGAAAAAGAATGACTATCTTTGGGATTAACCTGTAAAAACTAATGTCGTGAAAGCGTCGAAACTGTAGCACATGATTAAGAGGCTTCTTGTAATAAACTGTGTTCATTTTTATGAGGATAGCACGCATACTCGTAGAGAAATAAAGTTTTTTATAAAAACAATCCCAAATTTCTCCAAGTTTTTTACTTATAATTTGCAGAGTTCTTAATAGAAAAGAATGTTCTTTTCAGGAACCATGACAAACGACATGGCACACAATACCCTGCAATAAGAATTAAAAAATAATAAATATTGGGTGAAAAATGAGCAGGTTCACTAAATAATGTTTCACTGTGCATGCGTAAATTCAAATCTATTAATATAAAATGCAAGTCTCTGTGTGTCCTTCACAATTCCGGTTGGACCGCGTCATTGCAATGAGTAATTGTTGAAAAATACTAATTGTAGGGTTACCACAATATCGCCAATTTTCGACTAACTTGACGAAATACCGCCAACTTTGACAAAATATCGCCAAATTTTGAGCCAAAAATAAGTTGCCATAGCTTATGTGGCGAAATTCCCATTTAAAACCATTAATCTTCCAGAATCGAGCTCACTGCCATTCAGTTTAAACTTTTTTTTTTTTTTTTTTTTTTTTTTTTTTTTTCAAAATCTATGGGTCAGAATTTAAAGTGCAATATACGAAAATGTACGTCTTTACATCTTCATTCCGATTCTACTAATAATATAACCGCCAGCAAACAGCGCTGCATTATCTGAGTTCCTAACTGCCCGATTTTAATGTGCTTTAGGTACCTTTCCAATAGAGGCCTTGGTGAGATAGAGAAAATGGCCTTGGCGGGAAAATGAAATTTGGCTACATATTTTCTAGCAACTTATTCACTGTTTCATATACACAAGTAATTTTTCAAGATTTATACAATTAATTTAATATAAAGAAACCATTTAACTATTTTTGTTTCCAAACAGAAGTAAATTGTATAAAAACGAAACAATAATATAGATATCAATAAAATGTTTATAGATTATATAAATAAACTTAAAGGTTCATTAATTTTGTTTTCATATCTGTTTATATCATTTGGCAGCAAATCTCATTTCTGAAGCCGAAATTATGCCAAACTTCAAAAAAGTACGCCAAGGCCCCTATACTGGGAATTTATATGCGTGCTTTATATAGCTGGATACAAAAATTAAATTCTCGGTACTTTTCCAGTTTAGGGGCTTTGGCTAAGAACGAAATTTAGTTACATATTTTATGGCAACCTATTCAATGTTTCATTTCATATACACATGCACTTTTTTTTAAATATTTATACAATTTTTTTAACATGAAGAAGCCATTTATCTAATTTTATTCAGAAACAGAAGTAATTTGTACATAAAAAACAGCAATAATATACATATAAAATAGATATATAAACAAACAAAAATATCATCAAGTTTGTTTTCATAGCTGTATATATTATTTGGAAACAAATCTCACTTTCAGATGCCCGAATTGCGCCAAGCTTAAAAAAAAAAAAAAAAACCGGCCAGGCCCCTATAGTAGAAAAATACCAAATTCTCTATTATTTTGCACTATCTGCGCTATTGTTTCTACTACTATATTCAAGGAGATGAGGGGGGGGGCGAAAAGTTTAAATAATAAATATTAAAGTTCCTATAAAGCACTATAACACTAAAAAATTGAGAATAAAATAAATGTAAAATAAGGCTAAAAAAAAGAGCTGTTTGACCCAAAAATTGAAAATAAAATAACAAATGTAATCTATTATCTATTATCTATCTATTATATATACTAATTGCGTAGCAACCCGTTGTGTTGCTTTTGAATTGCATGAGACAATCGATCTTTTTGCGAAAAATGAAATCTTAACTTTATTGTAAATTTAGAAAGCCATTGCAATATTAATTTTATTAAATACAATATTTCAAATAATAAGTTATATTTACAATTTAAGTCAAAACTTTCCCAATAAAAATGCACATATTCTATAACTTTATTTGCCTAGAGCTTTTCGCTCTTCCAAGATTTTGCTTCGAATTTCGGAGTTCGTAGAAATGATGTCATTTGGGTCAACTTATACAAAAATGAATTCGTTTGGACGAATTTATTCAAAAGCATTTTATATTTATGAATTAAAATAAATATTTAAAGAATTATTTTTTTTTCTCGCTAAAACTTTTCTTTTTTTTCTCGCTTTTTCGCATTTTTAATGTCCGCTTCTGAAATGTTTTATTAGCCATCTTAAGGCAATGGTTGAAAATCTACTTTACGACTTTAAATGAAAATAACGTACGATGTTTTTTTTCTTTTGATGTCAACAGAATTTATCTGAATGTTCCAGTCGAGCGTCGAGTTTGTGTTTCTAAAATAAACGGATTCCTGAAGCTTGAATATGTGTGAGTTCGTATTTCGGGAAATTTTCTTGAAAACTACAATCACTTTTTCACTATTTATTCAAATATACGTTAATTTCAATTTAAAAATGATTTCAAACAATGATACCTAATAATCCTTGTCATTTTCCCTTTTCTCTCTTTTATCCACAAAAATGGAGCAATTTTAGTTTCCATCATTACAGAAATGTCATAAAAAATAACGTAAAAATGTATATCTCGAAAACTAAACAATTTTTTAAATTCTACGACCACGTTTAACATCCTCGGACCCATGCGGATAACTGGCGTTAATTCGATGACCCAACATTCCATATTCTAGGAGGAGAAGCTGTGAAATACAAATGGACAGTCACTTTTTAATATAATAGATTGATGAAGTTTTAATTTCACTATAAAAAATTAGCCAGGGACAAATGCTGAATTATTTATATTATTTTAAGTGCAAATGGCTTATTCCGTAATGGAGCCTGTACGCAATGGATATAGATTTAAAAACATTATTCTTGAAAATCCTTCTATATATAAAAAAAAGTTTTGATTTGGAAATGGACCAATGAAAATCTGCGTAGATATTCCGGGTAGATCCACATCCAATTTGAATGCTTAAGCATGGCCATTCATCGTTAATATTAAAAAAACTGCTGCATACAAAAATATGAAAATCGGTGGTATTATAGAGAAATGTTTGATAAACACGCTGATGCAGACAGTTTTCAAATCGAAGAATTATTTTAAGAGATATTTAATGCTAAAGTTGGACAAAATCGTTCCATTAAAAAAGTTTTATTGGAGCAAAAACTATACATGAGAATTTAACCATTTTTAGATCATTTTATACGTTATAAGTTCCCGGTGTGCAGATTGCATTTAGTTTTCTTATTTGACTCATTTTTTGAGGTTTTATTTCAATTTTAAATTCAAATTTTCAGCATTTCGAGAGATATTTTTTACAAATTTTAGAAAATGTTATTAATTTAAACTGTTGCCATTTGCATAAAAAGCGCAAACAATAATGTTTACTTCAAATTAAAAATTTATTTTACACGTGACTATTATAAACAGAAAGTATAAAAAGCAGGAACTCATTGAAAATTACGTCATAAAAACTATAATTACACGTGAATTTTAAAAGAGACAGAATATTGTAAACTAATAAATTCATAAACATGCGTTAGAAGTCTTAAATAGGAGAATTTACGTCACATTATACTTTTTATGTAAAATGAACAAAAAATAATATTGCAAAACAGTTTGAATTTAAAAATTGCCGAGACATTTATTTGATATTTTAAGATGATCATAATATTGCATTTATAACAAAAGTATTTTTACGTAAATATTAAAAAGAAAAAGAAAAGTTTGGTGAAAATTACGTCAGATTACAATTCTCAGATTCAAATTATAATTCAATCTTCCGAAATCTTTTTAAAGCCGATCAAATTATCGTGCCGTTAGAGTCTGCGGTGTCTGAACGGGGGTTGACGAGTGTAGCTCGTAGGGGGCAGAGCCCCCTAGTTATTTAAAAAGATATAATAAATAAATCAATTAAGATAAAGTTTCCAAGAAAATTGCATTTGAAAGTAGAATTTTCCCCTATATAACGGGTGTAAAAATTGAAGATACGCGATGTTTAGAAATTAAAAAAATTGCTGTAGCAAATATTGAAAATCCGACATTTAATCGTCAAGCGTTGCCATTCTCAAAATGACGTCAGCCGTACGCACGGACATATTTTTCCTTTATAATATAGATAGATTTTCAAACGTGAAGTTCCGTTTGTCAGCTAAAACTTTGCATGTGAAAATGTATTCTTTTGGCTTGAGGGTATAATTTCAGTACCGCCGCGGAAGTACAAATTCCAGAAACTGATGTCTTTTAGATGTATTCGTGTAAAAATACATAGTTTTATCAAAGAAAAGGATTGTTTTCTTTTAAATATGGCACTTACTGAAGCATTACGCCAAGTGTCTCAAATTCGGTATCAGCCGAATGAAAATATATTGTAACATTAGCTTCATGAGCGGAAATGTTTTTTAAATAGTGACGTCATTTTCTGTTCAGACTTAAAATAAAGTTATTTTTAATTGTAATGAGTATATGGTATCAATAAGGATAAATAAACCCCAATATTTCTTTTTTTTCTGCAACAGTGGAAATAATACGATTGCTACCATTTTGATGAAATTTCAATAAATCTTTTCAAATTAAATTAAAAATATAAAAATGAAAATATTTAGGAAAATAGCTAGTGCGAGGGCATCTACAAATGAACAGCTTTCATTTAAAAAAAGAATTATTAGCAAAATTGGTACAGTAGAAATTTCAAGGAAGATGTCTAAAAAACTATCTTGTGTTTTCAATATATAGATTATTTTTTTTCTTTTACTTTAACAGTTGCCTAGCAACTCTATTTCATAGAAATTACATTTAAAAGCACATATTTTTCCCAATTCGGCTCTAAAAATTTAAATTGTTCGACTACATATATGTTAAATTCGTGCTTTTATATATATTATTATTTTATTTATTTATTGATGAAGCTTTAATTTCGTTGTAGAAAATTAGCGGGAGAGAAATTCTGAACTTTTTTTTATCTGCAAATTGTTTATTAATATTTCGCAATGGAGCCGGCACGGCAAAATCATTTAATTGATAAATAACAACTAAATAAAGCCAAAACTCACTGGGTTTTATAACAGACGATATTCTTGACATAGCACGTATTTTAATTTCAATTTTTTTTTCGGTTTTTATGAGAAAATGGCAACAAAAATATACAGCAATCTACTATTTTCATTTTTCCTCCTTTAGTTTCAACAGAAATGGAGTACTTCAGCTGACACGATTACAAAAAAAGTAATAAAAACTACAAAAAAATTAATATCTCAAAAATAAATTGAGATACAGCTTTCAAACAAATTGCATTTAAAAGAGCATTTTTTTCGTTATACGACGGTGTAAGAATTTAAAATGTGCGATGTTCAGAAGTTTAAAAATTTGCAGTAGAGAAAATTGCAAAACCAAAATTTCATTTCAAATTTCAAAGTGTTGCCATTCGCAAAATGACGTATGCGTTACGCACAGATCTGGGGGCACGGCACTCACGGCAGTACCCCTGCCAAGTCGAGAAAGCACAGCCGTAAGCATCCTTTTCTGGAAGCAACTCAGGGTACTTTTGACAGCCCTATATCCCTTCGCTGGAATTTCCCAGGAACTTGAAACTTTGTTTTTCTAAAAGTACTCTTCAAACGGAAGCAAGTGGTAAAATTTCCGCGTTTCCATCTTTTCTAGTTCAGAAAATATATGAACTCAAAGTTTCGCTTTTTCGACACTGACTGACTCACCGATCATCAAAAATCTGAGGTACATCCTGTAGCCCTAGAAACTTGAAATTTGGTAAGAAGGTAGTATTTGGGATACAAAGAAAGAAAAAATTAAAAAATTTGGAAAATTCGAAAAAAAAAAATCGAAAATCTTTTATTTTCCGTAATCGGAACTGTTGCCAATACTGTTGCTCACTGATTATCAACATGATAAAACGCAGTTTGTCAACTAAACCATCGGTTTTTCAACTATACTAAATCGAGCACGAAATCGCTGGGTCCTGAATACAGTAAAATTCGTTTTAATTGACTAGAACAAATAAAGGTACTACTTGATTATCCCGTCGACCGAAAAACTATCGCCAAACTATAAGATTAAACGCTAATAATGGATGATCGTAAATGTCGCATTCACTTGACATTAAACACCATACAAGTGTTTGTTACGTCATCAAATGATTTTTAATTCGACTTTTTACTTGTAGTTTCATTAAGGTTTTATTAATTTATTTGTTTTTTCGTTATTTAAAATAAAAATACGGCAATTTGTATAATTTGGCGAATTGTTTGGCGAAATTGATCGACGGAATAATCAAATAGGGCACAGATGTCATATTCGCCCCATATTGGCGCGATTTTTTTCTGACGCCAATGTCATATACGCAATGTATACTTAACCGGCGCCAAAGTGTCGTTATTTTGCTTGATATGGTAACCCGGATGTTGTTGTTTATGCTGTTGATGTTTTCGCCAAATCAGCGTCGGAAAAATAACGCGCCAATATGGGGCGAATATGACATCTGTGCCTCAAATAATACCCAAATAAAATTAATTCATTTTACCAAATGTTAATTTAGTGAATTTAAATATTTTATAAACATTCTGCAAATATGCTAACATTTCTTGATAGATAGCAGCTCTTATACTTTTGCTATATTTAGCATCACTACCATATTATTTTAAACATCGCTATAGTTTGATGCAATATCAATAGACCATGGCGCAAAATTAGCAGCAGTTTTAAAAGCAAGAGAATTTTGCTGTCAAACTTACCTCATATTTACAAAATAGCTCACATTTGTTGCCAAACTATTGACGTAGACGTAGACAACAATTGTTGAAGAATAATAAATTCAATGTTTATAAAACATGGAGAGAGGCACTCAGGATATGACTAACATAATCGCATACGTAAAAAAAAGTTTATTTTTTTTTAATGGCAGTACAAACTCCTCTGCGATGTATAATTTTTTTAAATATGTTTTTTAGGTACTCAAATTATCGATTTGGAATTCAAAATCAAAATTCTACATTCCCCTCTCTCCAGAAAAAATGACATATTGGAAAGAAGTCAATTATTTTTATATTTAAAACTTAAACATTATCACTTTTGCACCACTATGACGTCATTTTCTCTGACTTTTCACTTTCAACCGTACTAAGACTACGAGTGGTAGATATGAATATTCAGTTAACAACCGTTAGTGGACTTCCAAGGGAGGCCATTTTTCATCTGTAACCGAAATCCGCAATAAACGATGCCTTTAACATTAATTAAATATGATGGGGAAATGAAACTGTCCGCATTAACCGGAGATACGTCTTAAGAGGAGACGCATTAACAAAAATTCCGCTATATTCTCCGCAACTTATTGATGTTTTGCGGATAGTATCTATCACATTTCTACATTTACTAAAACAAAATAAATATTAAAAAGAAAACTACCGAGCTATGCTCGGTCTACTGTGTACTAAAATCATTTAAATAATAAAATTATTACGATTTACTTTAAATTCGAAAGTATGAAGGATTGAAACTTTTGTGTAAAATTTCTTTCACCTACTTGTTTCTAAAAATAACTTGATTGTAAGTGTTACATATCGAAAAGAGGAATAACTTAATTTCAAATTTTGGCGACACAGTTTTTTATTGTGTAAAATTTGAATTCTAGATGTCAGTGTGCATCTGCAAAATTGCTGAAAAGACGCGGTAACGAAGGGAAACGCGAAATTGCATGATATTCCAACGAAAGACATTGTTGATCGAAGAAAGTTTGAAAGGAAAAAACTGAAATGTTATATTTTGATCACAGCGAAGAAAGTCCTCATCGAGTAGTTCCTACATCTGGAGATCGTTCGTATCTGTTTCATCTATATTTTCTTTTCTGTGCTAGGTAACATAGACTAGTCGTATGATATCAGATGTGCTATAGTTGAGTATGTGGTTGCGCACTAGGATTAGCTGGGATTAGTTTCTTAGGAGGTCACTTTGACGTTCTACTTCCTCTTCTTAACAGCTAGCAATAATCTATTATTTTTCCAAATGAATACCTATCACAGAGAGAAATCAACTAGAGAAAAAAATTAGAAGACCTATTGAGGTCAAAAGGGGAAGGGCTAACCGTTCCGAGAAATCGCGTTCTCAACAGCTCCAAGAAGCTAGAGCTCTCTATCGTCAAAACCATTTTCGAAAACAAAAACACACATTAAAACGTTACAACGATTCACACTCTGAAATGGGAAGACGTAGCTCGCTAAGAAGTCGCGCGCTGTTCTGTTCCCCACCCTGGTATGAATATTGGAGCTTACTGACGAAAAAGGTCTAGAGGTAAGCTGCAGTTTAAAATAAACACTTTAGAAAACAGTACGAGAGCTATAACTAAAAAAATGGGAAATAGACTGGAAGCAGACAAAGTTATAAAATGGACTCTGCAGTAGAATTAACTTTGGAGGACTTTGATTGAACAGCTGATAAATTGAAACAAAAACTGATATAGTTACTAGAAAATTTGAATGAATGGATTTCAAACAGTAGCACACATGCCAATTCGCTTTTCTAGGAAAAGCGGAGCATCGAAGCAATCAGGAGCCATAAAGTCTATGAAGTTAAAGATAGTGTAATTGAATTCGACGCTACTGGAAAAGCTTTCTCCTTACAAAAAGAAGTGAAATCCCATCAAAAACATCTCATGTAAAAAAAAGCCAAGTCTCCTGACTCTTTGACCGTAAAAAGTTCTGAGATCATGTGTAGAGCCAAGCTTAGCTCTCTTATTAACTCTGATATTTTAATTCACAAATTACTTCTAGTCTCTACACCTTTAGTAAATGATTATTTTGTGACTTGGCAATGACGCAGCACGAAAATGTAAAGGCTGTTGTTTACATTTTAATATCAACGTTTATTTATAAAGTTTTGCATAAAATAGTTTCTATAAGAGCACTGAACATATATGTATTTGTAGCATGGAAATAATTTGACATTACATTGTAAGCCCGGATGCGAAAACTCTCTACCCTGTCAAACTTGATGTCCGGAGTTTTGGGTGATTTTCTTCCTATGTAACGTGAATACGAGCCAGACCCCTCTTTTACAAAGACCCCCAATCGGTGCATCCCTCCTTCAGGCTTCTTCTATCCCTCGTGTTCATATTCAGCCTTAATCAAATAATCTAATCCCAATTCAAAACATAAGTAAAGTGTTTACGTAATAACTTTCCTGTGCTGCGTAATTGCCAAGTCACAAAATAATCATTTACTAAAGGTGTAGAGACTAGAAGTAATTTGTGAATTAAAATATCAGAGTTAATAAGAGAGCTAAGCTTGGCTCTACACATGATCTCAGAACTTTTTACGGTCAAAGAGTCAGGAGACTTGGCTTTTTTTTTACATGAGATGTTTTTGATGGGATATGTTTGTCCTTTATAATATAGATAAAATCCAAACGGAAATTTCGTTCCGAACGCCGAGATTTCGAGTTCTACCGCATGGATTTTTACGGAACTTATACCGTTAGATAGGTATCATCCCAGGGAAGGTTTTAAGCTATAACACATCATTCTACCTAGATTAGTTACAGAATTATTACGGAAAATTCTATTATTTTGTACTTTGTTACTTCATATTTCCTTAAATATCTGGGCTCCTATTGGTCGTAGAGCTTAGATCTCGCGCCAAAAGTAGCTCCGAAGCACCCAAGCAAACTTTTCCCCGCGATTATTTTGCCGTCTTCCGATTTCCTCTAACTCTATTAGGGGCCCGCGTAGAGACCCTTTAAAATATTTTTCGTAGTAATTTCAGCAATTATCTTAAATTATTGGTTAAGACCGCCACCCTCCCGATTCATGTATCTACGGAAAGGTTGCATGAAGGAGTTTCGTTCAGATACGCTTTCGTTAAGAATAGAGTGCGTTCCCTGGTGGTGGAATGTGGAACTAACATAACGCGATATTGTTAAAATTAGGAAATCTAACAATGCGATCTGTTTTAAACTTTGAGATAGTCAGGGTCGTACTGGCATAACTGAGAGGGCGGTGGCAAAATGGATAAAAAGGGCGCCGATTGCCTTACAAAAGGGCGCAAATGCTTATATATACATACATACACATACTATATAAATTATGTATAAAAAATCACTTTAAAAATATATACGAGTATATTGCTATAGTGAAAACTTTATTCCTAAAATAATTATGTCACCCAAATTAGTATTTTACACTATAGAAATGTAATATGCACAAAAATAGTTCCCCGCAAGGCATTGCAGTTAAAAAAAAATCTGATGTTAGACCGGTGTTGCCAATTTAGAGGTATTTTTTTCCTCCGCACTTTTCTAAGAAAGTTATCTCTGTTTTCGAATTTCGCTCACCTTATCTAATGAGTTAATTCAAACTTTACCCCGAATATTTGAATAAAAATCTCCATACGATTATCTCCAAATGGAAAATAAAATATTAAAATAAAACAAACAAAAACAATTTCGTTGGGCCAAAACTCAAAAGTGCAAAACATTATTTAATACAATTCAATAATATTTTATATAATACAATCTCTAGAATACAAATACTAATTATGGTGTATAAAATTTCAGGAAAGTTATTTTTGTTTAGTTCAAGAGTGACATCTATTTTATGTGAATTATTTTTAAAATATGTTTTATTTCTTTATTTTTTCAACATTCAAAAGATATCATAGATTTTTTTTTTTAAATTATGGCCATTTTTTTTTCCATTCTGATCAGAAACAAAATTATGGCCATTTTTTTTTCATCCTGACCAGAAAAAAAAAAAAAAAATTATGACCATTTTTTTTTCCTTTTCTGACCAGAAAATCAGAGTTCTAACTTTTTACGACAGCTCTTTCATCTTCACCTAACACTTCATTTATAACGGTTGTTTCAAAATAATGGATGGCACCAGTCCATCAGTTCAGAAGAAAATGATCCATTCCAAAGGTATAAGTTCGATTGAAAAAAACTATTTAATACTTTGAGCAGAAAGAAGAGGCTACACCTGCAATTTTTATGACACTAATAGAATCCCATAGCTGCCAATGTGTACGGTTTAGTTACCTCTAAAATTTAACACAAATTTTTGCCATATTTAATCGTTGACAATTGTTAGACTTTTTAAACTGAAATTCCGGAAGTGACAGCCGATTGTTCCCTTGCGACGACATTCCTCTGGCTTCAACTCGTAAAACTTGGCTAAAAGTGCTATCTTTGACAACATTTTCTGAATGAATCTTTGCCTTTATAAGAAAATGGGAAACTAATTTCCTGGTATCTGAACAAAATGGGCAAATTTTATATTTTTACGAATATTAATGCAAATTTTTTGTATTTACGAATGAAAATGACTTCGCGAAAGTATCAGAAAAGTATTTAGTTTGGATTTGGGAATAGCTTTCAATATAAAAAATTCTCATAACGAGGATGTGATCGCCCCCCACCCCAAAAAAGGAAATCCATGACACCCTCTAAATGATGAGCTGAATCCGTCCTTGGCTTTGTCGAATATTGATTGATTAAAATCTCGGAAACGGAATCGAAAAAAAATCCGCTTTATACAGGATCCTTATGCCATATCATCTTTAGATTCTTCTATGTTTTGTCATACGCCAGACAGAATGATTTTAACAATACCGTGCAAAACACAGATGCGAGAAAAATCGACAAACAAAATCTTCATTTGGCGCCCGGGGCACATGCCCCCTCTGCCCCCCTTAATTTCGGCCCTGCTTTCAAATCAGCAAACTTACAAAGGCTGTGCCCAATAATGGAGTTGTTTCTGTTTTTCAAAGATCTTGTTCTTTTTTACCGCGATTCATGTGTGTACGCAGGGTAGGGGGGGGGGGGGGGGCAGAAAATCTTTGGAAAAGTAATACATTCTTTAAAAGTATTACGCTGAATGTAATTATTTTGAAAAGTAGTATTACTTGAATTTTATTGCATGATAGTTTTGTTTTAAAGGTTTTCATTAAATTTCAGTGTAACTGCTGGCTGCTGGCTGAAAATACCAATTATTTTTTATTGCCCACCAGAAACTTTTTTATCGAACTGTCTTTTATATTTTTTGAGAAAAACAAAAGATCTTTCAGAAAAGGCTGCCGAATGTGGCGTTTTGAACCGAATTTCCGGACGCGACAGTGGAGGAAGAGAAAGAAAACTGTTGTCATGAGACAATAATCAATTTTAACTCAAGATGTAATTAATTTAAAGAACAGAATCTATTGTATTGCAAATCACTTCAATAACCAAGCCTGCAAGTCTCATTCTTTTATGTGGACTTTCGCCGAATATTCGGTTTCATTTTCGTTTTCAGCCCAAAATCCTAGTTTCGGCGAAAATACTGCCGTATATTCGGTATTACTATAACTGCCCCTCCCTAGCCTCCCCCAAACGGCACTCCCATCCAAAGAGCCGTACATACTATATATTCACATACAAGGAGATAAATCTAGAAGGTATTACTAATATTGATTAAATTCGTTATTTTTAAATTAAATTATTTTTTAATATATTTTTTATGTTTATAGCACCTTATATTTAATTAATTTTATTTCAATCAAATTATTTTGTTAATTATGTACTGCCGTTTCTACGCAAAACATTATTCAGATAACATGCGTATATGTATGTTTATGTTACTTACTTTGAATTTATTTTTAAAACAATTTCGCTTACGTTTTCAGTCGATACTAGGAATGTAACCGAAATTCAGTTTCTTTCGAACACTATTTTTATGTTTGTAAATCAGCAGAAATTTTCGCATTATTGAACGTTAAAAAAAATTTTTTTTTGAGAACCGCTTTAAGGATTTACATATACATTTATAATCATAACTTATAAATTTCGGAAAATCGAGTTTTTATTTTAGCGGCTTTATCAACGGAATTGAGACTTCTTTATGTGGTCAGAATATGGAATAGACAATTCTATGTAAGTAAAAAAAAATAAAAAAATACAATAAGCATTCTATTATAATTATAACATAAAATTGAAACTAGTTTTTTTTCTCAAAATTGCATTTTTTAATAGATGACCACGGCACGATTACTTTAATAATACTGAATTGTTTTTCACTTCTAATTTTGTCAGCTTTTTCCTTCTATATATAAAAAAAAGTTTCGAATTGGAAATGGACCAATGAAAATCTGCGTAGATATTCCCGGTAGATCGGCATCAAATTTGAATGCTTAAGCATGGCCTTTCTTCGTTAATATTAAAAAAAACTGTTGCAAACAAAAATATGAAAATCAGTGGTATTACAGAGAAATGTTTGATAAACACGCTGATGCAGACAGTTTTCAAATCAAAGAATTATTTTAAGAGATATTTAATGCCAAAGTTGGAAAAAATCGTTCCATTAAAAAAGTTTTATTGGAGCAAAAACTACATGAGAATTTAATCATTTTTAGATCATTTTATACGTTATAAGTTCCCGGTGTGCAGATTGAATTTATTTTTTTTATTTGACTCATTTTTTGAGGTTTTATTTCTATTTTAAATTCAAATTTTCAGCTTTTCGAGAGATATTTTTTATATATTTTAGAAAATGTTATTAATTTAAACTCTTGCCAATTGCATAAACAGCGAAACAATAATGTTTACTTCAAATTAAAAATTTATTTACACGTGACTATTGTAAACAGAAATAAAAACTTTAAAATTAGAATTAAATGATCACATGTTAAAAGCAGGAAAATTACGTCCTAAGAACCATATTCACACTTGAATTTTAAAAGAGAAACAAAATGTTAAATAAAAAAAATTATGCGCTAAAACTTGTAAAGGGGAGAAATTACATTATTTAAAATGGCCAAAAAATATGGTAAAAACATTTAAATTAAAAAATATATTTGCGTGAGATATTTTGAGATAATCTTTTCAACTATTATCGTGAATTCAAAGACAGCGCAAATATTTCCTTCTAACAACTAAAGTATTTTCACCTGAATATTAATAAGAGAAATAAAACTTTGGTGTAAATTACGTCAGATTTAAAACGATACATTTAAAATGAATTATTTAAAAGAACTATCTTATATCGCTGTTAAAAAATACCGGGAGACAAGGACACTGTTTACTTAATTCATTTTACATTAGCTTATTTTCAAATGTTTAACTAATTTTTTAATTAACGAATAGAAACCCGTTTACAGAAAAATCACTACTGTTTTTTTCTTTTGTTTTTTTTAAATTCAATATTTTTAAAGCCGATCAAATTAGCGTGCTTTTTGGATTTTGGTGTGCCTGAACGGGGGTTGGCGAGCGTAGCTCGTAGGGGGCAGAACCCCCTAGTTTCTTATATAATTATGCAGTGCATTAAGGATTTTTTTTTTTTTGTCAATCATCAAAAATCAGCATTTTTCTACGATAAAAGTTGAATACCCTCTTCAAATAATCAGCATTAAAGAAAAAAAAAAAAAGAGAGAGAGAGCTTTTCATAATTTCCACCTTTTGTCTCGTCTAGTCACTAAAATAAGTCATATTTAATTAAAAATTACTGTTTATTTTAATTTCAGATAAGCCAATTTTAAACTACAATGGTCGTCGCAACTCACACGCAAAAAACACCAACAGCACGTCGTGTCGCGCATGTGTCGTGTGTTAATTAGTATTTCATGGGAAAATACCTCCACATCCGCCGATTTCTATTTTCTCCAGAAAGATAGAGAGCTCCAGAATACGGTATAATAATTTAAAAAAAAGTGTCACACCTGGTATTACTACAGAAACCACTGGGTATCTATAGAACCGATTTGAAATCCCGCCGAAATGGTAATTTGTCTTCTTAGGAATTCCCACGTTAATGACTAACAGCATTGAAAACTGAACCCAAATACATCTGCACTTCTCTTTACTTATATTTATCCATTCTTTTGTAAAAGGACTTTTACAATTTTAGTGGTTTATCTATTTATTTTAATTACATATGTATTTTTCAATTTATATATTCGGGTGGTGTTTGAAGTTTAAAGAGGTTAAGCAGATCCGGTTTAAAAAAAAATAATTAACGTTTTTACATATTGGCTTTTTCGGATGCTAAAAATATTATCGAATTTTTAAATAGATATGAAAAATTAACATTTTCTTCTTTCAAAAGCAAAATTTACATAAGTTTCCATTGCAAAATCTTGTGAAGAATTAGTCTTGGCGCCCTTGGCGGTCTAACACTTATATTATCATTGAGAAATTATGGAATGCTCCACTTTAGTAGAACTAAGGGCATCAATTTGTGTGTGTATTTGTGGGGAGTGTGCGTGTGTGTGGGGGGGAGGGGGGTTTGCTATTACAAAAACACGATACTACTTTTTTTCAAGTTATTTTTGCAGAGGCGCTGTAAAAAATCTGGCCAAGTGACCAAGGGCGCCATGATTACAAAAACACGGTATTAGTTTTTTTTTAACTTATTTTTACAGAGGCGCTAAAAAAATCTGTCCAAGGGCGCCATGATTACAAAAACACGATGATAGTTTTTTGAAAGGGATTTTTACAGAGGCGCTGAAAAATATCTGACCAAGGGCGCCATGATTACAAAAACACGATATTAGTTTTTTAAAACTTATTTTTACAGATGCGCTGAAAAAAATCTCTCTAAGGGCGCCATGATTAAAAAAACACGATAATAGTTTTTCAAAATTATTTTTACAGAGGTGCTGAAAAAATCTCACCAAGAGCACATTGATTACGAAAACACGATATTAGTTTTTTGAACGTTATTTTTACAGAGAGGCGCTGAAAAAAAAAAATCTGCCCAAGGGCGCCATGAGTACAAAAACGCGATAATAGCTTTTTGAAAGGCATTTTTACAGAGGCGCTGAAAAATATTTGACCAAGGACGCCATGATTACAAAAACACGATATTAGTTTTTTGAAATTTATTTTTACAGAGGCGCTGAAAAAGACCAAGGGCGCCATTATTACGTAAACACGATATTAGTTTTTTTAAACTTATTTTTACAGAGGCGCTAAAAAAATTGACCAAAGCCGCCTCTGACAAAGGAACCAAATGAAATTAAAATGAAAATCCCCTGTCTTAAATTGGCATTTTTTTTTTTTTTTTGTTCTTTCACAAAAAACAGAAATACCAAACTACCGGGCAGCCCCTGTCTTAAATTGGCATTTTTTTTTTTTTGTTGTTGTTGTTCTTTCACAAAAAAACAGAAATACCAAACTACCGGGCAGCCACCCAGGGCGCTGAATATTTGACAGAAAATATACTAAATACATCATTAATACCAATATTAATTTATGTAGAAGTTACTATTCTTCGGGGTACTGAATAAAATCTGGACCAGGGCGCCATGACTATCAAAGTCTCTGTGAATGAATCCATTTAAAATGAGAATATGTTTCTTATACAGTGTTTCGTCGTTTATACTTGCACAAAAGGCAGAAATACAAAAATACCTCACAACACCAGGGGCGCTAAATACTTAGACGCAGAAAATATGCAAACGTATTAGACGCAGACTCATTAGACACTTATTAGAAGCATTCCTAGAACAGAAATTATTTAGGCGTACATCTAAATAAGTGAGTACTTAATATTATTTTTCTTAGAATTTATCATTAGTACAGGCTTTGAAACAAAGTCTGGTCCTGGATACAATGTGTAACAACGGCATATCTGATTGTCGATAACTTATGTTATCTCGAAATTGGTTTATCTAATTGTCTTTGATCGCACATAGTTTGCTTATGCTATACTTTAAAAAATAAAAAGCATTACTTTTTAATTTTCCAAATGAAAATCTTTGAAAGTTTTATGCCTTTCAAAATGCGTGCTTAAAAAAAAGATAAAAAAAAAAAAAAGAAAAAGAAAAAAGTGACGATGGGCGCACCGGGCATTTGCCTCGTTGCCCGGTGGGCCAGTACGACCCTGGAGATAGTTCATAACACATAATCTATTATCTATTCTATTATATATATATAAAATCTATTATCTATTCTATTATCTATTCTATTATATATATAAAATCCAAACGGAAATTTCGTTCCGAACGCCTAGATTTCGAGTTCTACTGCATGGATTTTTACGAAACTTATATCGTTAGATAGGTATTGTTTCAGGGAAGGTTTTAAGCTATAACACATTATTCTACCTATATTAGTTTTAGAATTATGACGGAAAATTCTGTTATTTTGGGCGATAAGGTTACCATTTTATTTCTTGGCGAAATTCATCGTTGATAAAAAAAAAAAATGAAACGGCTATTAAACCTCGAAAAATAAAAGAAAAACTGTTACTAATTTTATTTAAATGAAAAAAAAAAAAAAAGAAAAAAAGAAGAAGAAAATCCGTTTTAATGAGTGATAATATTAAAAAACGGAAACATTTAATCAAAACCTGAAAGAAATATTTGTAATGCTTAAAAATTAATTTAATAAGAAATATTACACTTGATACGCAATATTTGGCTCTTTATCGCTTGCGTTAGATATGGAAACGAATCTGAAAATTTGATTAGATGAAATTTTAACGACATTTTCTTTCTGTTCTGTTCTTTTCTTTTTTTTTTATATCTAATTGTCCCATCACATGACTTATAGAAGAAACAAGCAGATGTAATTGTGAGTCACATGTGTAATCACTATTTGTTTCTTTACAATTTTTTATTTTTCTTTTGTCGCCAAACAATGTGATTTTAAGCCAAAAATGCATAAGCGTGACATTAGCTTGAGGATGTTCTCACAAATGGTGTTTTTTTAGGTGAAAGAGATCATTTTTTGAGTACATTTTCATATTCAATTGTAACTTATATAGATATCAGTTAATATTTTAAAAATGGAATCGAATACTTAAATTTCAGTGTGAATTTCTGCCACACATACATATTGTAAAATAATTTCATACTTTTTAAAATGTTTTTCGCCGTAATTCCGAAAGCATGTGATATTTATAAACTCGAACTCAGATCAACGAATATTACCCATTTTATTTAAGCAAATATTATCTATTTTCTCAAGTCATATCGCCAATTTCATTTATAGGAAAATTCACAGATTCGAAATCTAGGAAATAAAGATAATTTTTAAGGAAATTTATGTTTTAATACGTTATTACTATGGAAAAATTCAACATTTTGAAAAAAAAAAATTACAAGTCTTTTGTAATTCGTCATTTCTTCGTACTTTCTCCTCTGTTATGTAATATTTCAAATGATATTGGACTAATTTTCGATCATCGATTCACCGCAAAATCGCATATCTAATATAGTATATAAAATAAAGTCTGGATTAGGGGACTAATTAACGCACAGCGCAAACTACTGAACCTAAAATCTTGAAAATCGTGGTAAAAATACTTCTTATGACATAAACTTCTGCTTAGAAAGGATTTTCTAAAGTGTCACCCCTAATGGTTTTTGCACGGGGAGGGGGAAAAAATCGAATATCAAAATTATGCGTCAAATGATAGCATATTTTAATGTAGTTTTGTATGCTGAATCGAATGCTACCAAATAAATTTTTATAAGTCCAACAGTTCATGACACATTTCATATTTTTCTAATTTGGCGGTGTCTTTGGCATCTAAACCTCAAAATATCTATCATTACATTCGTACTCTAGCAACGGAAAAAATTCAAATCAACCCTTTTGGCTAAAAAATAAAAACGGCTCTATGTTTGAAATAAAAATGCAAGCATCTTAATTTTTTTTAAAAATAGTGATTTTATGTAAAATAAAAGGGAAAAAATTACTGCGAATTTAGCGTTATAAAACAAAAATGGAAAAGGTACTACTTAGATATTCCGTCGACCAAAAATCTATCGTCAAACTATAAGATTAAATGCCAATAATGGTTGATCGTAAATATCAAATTCACTTGAATTTAAACAAACTACACGTGTTTACGTCATTAAGTGATTTTAATTTCGACGTTTTATTTGTATTTTTATTAATGTTATACTAATTTATTTGTTATTTCGTTATTTAAAATAAAGATTATGTCAATTTATATAATTTGGCGAAATTGGTCGACGGGATAACTAGTAGTACCAATGAAAATATTTAAGTATGAAAGCAATGTTTGTAACGACTTAAAAATTATTTTCATATATATAAACTCGGTTTATGGCGTCAGATGCCGTCATCCGAAGAATCTAGAAGAGTCTTTTTCCATTTTTTCCGGTCATAGGTTCCTCAATGAAAGAAATTGGAATTGGAATAATATTGTGCGATTTATAAATTGCTCCTCGATAAGAAGAAACAAGTTGGAAATTGCTCGTCAAACGTGGCAAATGAGGTGCGTTCGTACTATAACTAGTTTTATAATTATTTTTTGTACCCCATATTGTACTGAATGTATAATTTTTTGCACTTCATAAAGCGCATAGTCTGATACATCATTAAAATGCATTTCCAATATTTTTTCCCATTCCCCGTAATGTAACGGAACACTTTTGACTGTCCCTGTAATTAAACTATACATCCGATTTTCCTAAAATTTGAAATAGCTCAACAAAATTTTGCAACAGTTATATCTTTAAAATTTCAGATCATTCGGAAGGCTCTAATATCATTAAAATCCACTTGCAATAATTTTTCCCATTGGCCGTAATGTAAAGAAAAACTTTTGACTGTCCCTGTAATTAAACTATACATCCGATTTTTCTAAAATTTGAAAGGGCTCGACAAAATTTTGCAACAGTTATATCTTTAAAATTTCAGATCATTCGGAAGGCTCTCATATCATTAAAATGCACTTGCAATAATTTTTCCCATTGGCCGTAATGTAAGGAAAAACTTTTGACTGTCCCTGTAATTAAACTATACATCCGATTTTCCTAAAATTTGAAAGGGCTCGACAAAATTTTGCAACAGTTATATATTTATAATTTCAGATCATTCGGAAGGCTGTAATATCATTAAAATGCACTTGCAATAATTTTTCCCATTGGCCGTAATGTAAAGAAAAACTTTTGACTGTCCCTGTAATTAAACTATACATCCGATTTTCATAAAATTTGAAATGGCTCGACAAAATTTTGCAACAATCATATATTTGAAATTTCAGACCATTCGGTTGGGTAGTTTTTGCTCTGTTACATGCGGACAGACGGACGGACGGACAGACGGACAGACGGACGGACAGACGGACAGACGGACGGACAGACGGACGGACTGAACGACGACTATAGGTGCTACGTATTTATATAATTACGAACGCACCTAAAAATGGGTACATTTATAACAACCGTGCGCACATCTCGCTGATAGCATTTTTAAAATTCCCAGTAGCAGTAGTTACATTTTGCGTATGTAAATTAAAAATATTTTTTTGCTTTTAATTATGGCATTATTTCCTGTTATTGTTTATCTTTTCAGTTTTTTAAATGAAATTAGTATAAGGCATGCATTTTAAATTAAATGAGTGAAAGGTTTGTGTTTTAAATGAAAATAATAAAATAAGAATATGCTATGAAAACAATCTTTATTGATTTATTACCTGCGCCCGGCTGACATAAAAGTATCACAAAAGCCACATATTCACTTTTCTTTGAGTAGTTGCTCATGAGAATTCAAGTTAACCTTCCGTAATCGGATACTTCACATATTGGTGTATTAGCTTTAATGTTGGAAGCATCGTTTTTGTTTGAAGCGAAAACTTTACTATGAATTCTATTACACAAAATCGCATCATCATCATCTACTATATATTTACAACGGAAATTTGTATTTCATTCCGATTGTTTATAATACTTTCGTAGGATATACCACAATTAGGTAATAATTTTGGAAAGGTTTTAGTGTATACATATTGTTCAAGGGTACTTAGTTATAGAGCAACAGTAAAAGTTCAAAAATTAAGTGAACCTGATTATGAAAGTTTAGCCTTTTTAAAAAAATCTACAGAACATATTTTGTTACAAGTGGCCCTGTTGCATGACTTTTAGGAATGGTGTTAGTATATACGATTTCATTATATGTTGATTAGTTACAGAGGTATTAATTCCTGTTGTCATAACGGTCTCATTACCCGACCATAAGTGCGCTGTTTATAATCAACTAAAACAATTACTTCTTAATTGCTAAATTTTGTCCAACGCTTAAGATAACATTATATCGCAATGGCGTTCGCATCGTTTTCAGTAATGTGCAAGGTCAAGTTGAAGATCCATATTGTTTAAAATACAAGTTCAAATTCACCATTTAGTTTAATCCAAGGTTCATTTGGAAATATTGACCAGCGCAGCGGGCATAGCCTGCTAGTTATCTATATTATAAAGGACAAACATATCTGTGCGTAACGCATACGTCATTTTGCGGATGGCAACACTTTGAAATTTCAAATAAAATTTTGGTTTCGCAATTTTCTCTACTGCAAATTTTTAAACTTCTAAACATCGCACATTTTAAATTTTTTACACCGTCGTATAAGGAAAAAAATGCTCTTTTAAATGCAATTTGTTTGAAAGCTGTATCTTAATTTATTTTTGAGATATTAATTTTTTTGTAGTTTTTAATACCATTTTTCTTATCGTGGCAACAAAAGTACCCCATTTATATTGAAAGTAAAGAGAAAATAGTCATTGTTTATTATTTTTATTGATTATATCCTTATTGATGCCATTTTCACATTACAAATAAAAGTAACTTTTTTATAACTTTTGAACAGAAAATGACGTCAGACATTAAAAAAAAAAAACACGCATTCTTCTTCATAAACCAGTTGCATTTCAATATTTTTACATTAAGCTGATACCGGGTTTGAGACGCTAGCAAAATGATTCAGTGAGTAAAAATGATGTCATATTTAAAACAAAACGATCATTTTTTTGATAAACTAAATATTTGACCAATACTAAATGGCCAATACTATGGTAACTAAAGGCAAATTTTTTATTTATTTCTTTCGAGGGTTCTAATATAATTACTTATCTTGAATACCTATTCTAATACTGTTTAATTTTTCAATAATTTAACACCTTCGCGACGGGAACCTTTTACGAAATTTTTAATCTTTTGTCACCGTTTTTTAAAAACAGAAATTTGTGTCTTCTTGAATCAAGAAAATGCGCTGATTAATTAAGGCAAATTTTACAGTAAAATTTTACTGGTGAGGAAAAACAAGGATTCTGGGCGCTTCATACGGCACGTATATGGGTCGCTCGTCCCCAAGGGGTTAAGCAGTTGAAGTTTGTGGAAAGAATATTTTAATAATTTTAGGTTAAAAATATTATTTGTTTTAAGAGTTAGACAACCAATGTCAGATGAATTTTTTATTGTAATTATTTTTTTAGGTTTATTATACATATTCGATCTGACAGTTCCTTTCTAACATTTTAGTTCGTCGAATTTCGACGGTTTCCAACTCGTATATATAAAATCCAAACGGAAATTTCGTTCCGAACGTCTAGATTTCGAGTTCTACTGCATGGACGAAACTTACACTGTTAGATAGATATCGTTTCAGGGAAGGTTTTAAGCTATAACACATCGTTCTACGTTGATTAGTTAAAGAATTATGACGGAAAGTTCTGTTATTTTGGACGAAAAGGTTGCCATTGGCATATGATTTTCATCTTGGCATATTAAGCAATCTTTTTGAATTGAAACGTCTGTATGATTTAGAAATTAAAATATAAAAACAGCCCGAAAAAAACAATTACTGATTTAATTAAAAATACAAAGAAATACAGTTTTAATGAGAAATAATAGTATAAAAAGAAAATATTTAATTTAAATATGAAAGAAATGTGTTTGCACGGCTTAAAAGAAGATTCATTTTCAAAGTCGATCCATGGAAACTATACTTGGCGATTTATCATCTTTGTGGTTTATATTTGGCACCTGGATAGCGGTTTTTTTTCTGTTTTTTAAGTTTGTCAGGGTTGATTTCAAAAGCACAGGATACATTTTGTTTATCATTTACACCATTGGATAAGTTTTCAGAATCATTTGTATGTATGATTTACGTATATAACTATTATTATTATTATTATTATTATTATTCAATTAAAATTTGGTGTTTCTCTTTTTTTTCCGGACGCAAAGGTTGCTGTTGGTCATTGTTTCTCATCTTGGCGACGATATATTATGCTATTATTGAGGAATTGAAACGGCTACATTATTTATCAAAAAATACGAACAGCGCTGTTTGTAATTTTATTTGAAATATATAATTAAAAAAAAACGAATTTAAGGGAACTTAGAATTGTTTTTACGGAGATTTGTGATATTACGCATTATTAAAATAAAATTTATATTGATATATATATGTATTGTTGTAAATTCATTCATGCTATCACAATTATAGATGATGGTTGGTAATGTTTAATTAATGGTTATATATATATCTATATATATTGCTTCATTACTTTTTAGTATAACTGCGTATACACCCTCATTTTTCTGATAGGTGATTACAGGATTTCTGAAAAATCTTCGGTAATTGAGCACCCCACCCAATTGGCGTATAAATTATGTTATTGGAAGCATTTTTCATGCTTGAAGGGAATACTTCAGGATGAATCCTATTACAAAAGATGAACCGGTTTCACAATTAGTGATTATTTAGAAATTTGTGGTTTTTCACCTAATCAGTTTTCACATTGGCACACTCAATGCAGTAATGAAGAATCTGGCTGAGAGTGAAAGAGTGAGAAGCTTGGGCCGTTATTCGCGGATTCGAATACATATAATTATGATTTTATGTAATAAAATTTGCTTTTTTTTTTTCTCTTATGCGGGAGCAAATGTTTCCAAAAATGAATTTCTTTCATCTGGGCGACAACATAGCTCAATGTCCTTGGTTAAAAATGTTAAACTACTAAACCAGTTAGATAAATATAGGGAACAGTTCCGTATCATGTTCCCGTTTTTATGGCGAGTATTTTTTGGCGATGAATTTTTCGATATGGTTGTTGCGATCTTTAGCATTTGGGATTGCTTTTTTTATTACTTGAATGCTACTGGTGGATAAGAAACAATTTTGAATACTTTTTTATAATTAATTTCTTTAATATATATATATATATATATTAATTTATATATGTATTGTAAGAACTTTACTAATTACCCCTAAAGACTGTTTATTCACGAACTATTAATTCGGGAGTAGATCCCCCTAGGGTCTTCTGGACTTTCCCACGCTAAGAGAAATCTCGTAAACTCATAGTTCATCTCTGAGCAAAGCTATGGCGCCGTCGAGACTGCAAATATGAATGGAACTGCATAGGCGTAACCAGGGGGGGTGCCCTGGGTGCCCGGGCACCCCCCCGTTTCCGCAGACTCGAGCACAATTATTTAAAAAAATCGAAATCTACAAAAGAAAAAAGAAGAAGAAGTGAAAGCAGAGTTCAATTAGTTTAGTTCAGAAAACTAAACGGCTAAGTTTTGAAATGTGATAAAAAAAGAAACCCACATTCTTTTTTTTTTAAAAAGAAAATTATGTCGTTTATCTTTTTTAAAACTAGAATATTTGCAAGAATCTGTATTAGTCATAGTAATTCAAAAAGGTGGCTTTATAATCCCACTTTGACGTCCTTTGTCTGTAGTAGATGTTTTTAACGCCGTTCTTTCTATTGCATGTTTCTGCAATTTCATGAGAAATTAACGCAAGTTCTTGACGAGGATAGAAACTATTTGTCTTTTTGCTTTGGTAGTTTAAAGTTAAGAAAGAAGCAAAAAAAAAAAAACATTAAAAGGGGATGCAAATGTGAAACGTTAATTCCAAATTTCGATTAGCCGAGGTAAAGGGGGAGGGGGACACATACCCTGCCTCTTTTGTAAATGTCAAATAATAGCACAGAAAATTCAAATTAATATGCAGGTTGGTTGGTTGGTTGAATTTAGTGTTTCGGGGCCATTTTTTGACATTCTTGAAAGGAATATGGTTGCAGTCTTTCAAGTCAATATAGTAATTTTTTTCCTCTGAAAATTTGTATACGATTTTTAGAGTTTTTTCTCGTTTCGTGGCGTTCTTTTGAAAGTAGGAAAAGGAACCCCGTTTCAACCTTTTAGCCTAGTGCAGTAAATTTTGACAAATTCGCGATTTTATTCTGTGATCATTTCATGATATTTACAAATTTCCCCCCAAATCGTGTGACGCAATTCACGTCTTTCTACGCGATTTTTTTAACAAAATCCGCACTTTTCGCCACTTACCTTTGACAAAATTCGTGTTTTTTACAGCTAACCTTTGACAAAATTGGTGTTTTTTACCACTATTCTTTGACGAAATTCGTGATGGACATAAATCAAGCTAAATAACTGTGCTAAAGATAATTTTTTCAGTTACATAAATAATACGTCGTTTCAACTCAGCCATAAATCTCTTCAAATGTATTTAACCTTCAAAATCCTTTGATAAAGATAATGACTTGTTGAGTGACTGCATTAAGACTCACAGACTACATTAAACTGGTTTATTATTATTATTATGATATTATTATTACAATTATTATTACTGATTTATTATCTTATAATGTAAACATTTTTTCCATTCTGAACATGTAGTTAATCCAGAGAAGAGGCATGTAAAATGCTCTCTCTCTTTTACAATTTAAACAATGTGAATTAAATAGCTTAAAGTGTTACCGCCGCTTATTCATTTGATATAATAGTCTACAATTTCTTTTGTCAAAGGAGGTTATAAAGAGTGGTTGATTAAAAAATATGACAACTAACACATATTGGATTAAAACAAAGTGTGGATTTACACCGAAATGGATAAGTATCCTGAAGAAGGGTAAGTCCCAATTTACAATTTATCACGTACTCACGCCTGTTTAACGGGATTCAAAATCCCAACAATTCGCATTTTTTACCGCAATATTTTGACGGAATTGGCATTTCTTTAGCACGCGATCCTTCGATGAATTTCGCGTTTTCTTTCCACGATCTTTTGATGAAATTCGCTTTTTCTTTCCGTAATCTTTTGACGAAATTCGAACTTTCTTTCTGCGATCCGTTGACGAAATTTTCGTTTTTACCGCAATCCTTTGACGAAATTTATTTTCTGTTGCGACCTATTGACGAAACTGATATTTTTTCAGGGAGATCATTTGTCGAAATTCGGGATAGTATTGCGCGACCGTTCGGAAATATTCTCGATATCTTTCCGTACCAATTAACAAAATTCTCTACTCTTTTCCGCAACATTTTTCGAAATTTGAAAAAAAAAATTTATCAATCCTTTATCGAAATTCGTAATTTTTTTGCGCAATCTTTAAACGAAATTGGCGATTACTTTCTGCACTCTTTTATTGAAATTCCCGATATTTTTCCACGATCGTTTGAAGAAATTCTCAATTTTTTCCGGGACAGATTCACGAATTGATTTTGAGAAATTCCATAAAAGAAGTAAAAATCGCGGACCCAATTTTTAAAAAAATACTTACTGAAGAATCACAGGTCTGTGAAAGAATTTGAAAGGGGAAATACTGCCCAGCATTTTTTATTATGAGAGACTTTCCTTTTCTGTGCACAAATCGCGCGATCCCGCGCGTTATTTCAAACCCTGTCCCTGAAAGAAAACATCATTACTAGAGAAGTGGTTGGTTTTTTTAAACGAACATAGAATTAAACAAATCTAGGATTTTTTTTTTTTTTTTGGGGGGGGGGGGGGGACTGCCTTCGGCAACGTACTCCCGAGCAAGCTACGACCTTTTCTGTCTCGAACAAGCGAATCTTGAATTATTGCGTTTTTTATTTCGAGCAAAATTAAATTTTCAGCTTTCTTATAAGAGCTGATTTGACATTATTCTAATTCGAATTTAATCACGGCAATTGCAAAAATTACCAGAGAGTTTTTCTGTTTCAAAAAATGTCAAAAAATCGCCTCAAAGCACGAAAATCCCCGCTAGAAAGTGCATTAAAAATTCGGAAAAGATTATAAAACCACAGGGAACGAAATTAACTAATTGGGTAAAAGATTTAAACCGGATTCGTTTTAGAAATGTCAAAAAAAAAAAAAAATCACCGCGAAATGCGAAAGAAACCCCTCTAAAGATAACATTAAGAAATTGTTAAAAATTGGAAAATTGCTGTAAGAATCTTGAAAACACTTTATTGAAAAGAAGACAAAGTTTACTGGGTAAAATATTGAAATCGGATTCTTTTTTACTTATTTGAAAAAATTGCCGCAAAATGCGAAAAAATTCGTATAAAAAATTAATTGAAAAATTCCAGAAATTGTCTTCCATATGCATGAGTTCAGGCATACAGGTCCTGTCAAATCTTACGGGTGCAGGCTGCATTGTTTTTTGAGAGCTCAGCGCGCGCGCGCGTACACACACACAGAGACATACAAGCACCTATCTTTATTATTACAGTCGCATCATGATAGTATAATTTTTATCGTCTTGATAAAAATTTAGTCTATATTATCTTGACCTGCTTTACCTAATATATTCGACACACTCTGGGGTAAAAAACCTGAATTACCGTAATTTCCGGCCTATAATCTGCGGATCAAACAATTAGGTTCAGACCCAGAAATCTTGTTTCATAAAACGTAACTTATCAAATCGCGATAAATATTTAACTTAAATAATGAAATAAAATTTCTTGGTCGAAACATGATTGTTTGAGCCGCGGATTATAGGCAGGAAATTACGCTATTAATGAATATTATAATTATTTATAATATTATAATAATTATTTATATAGACTTTCCTCAAAAATTTCTTGGGTCCCTCCGGTGATCCCTAAGAAGTCATGGAGTCGCATTCTGAAAAAATTCCGTGCGCATGTACAGATGTACCGCATGTATTATCTGAGATTTATCATCCGGCAAAATTTCATCTACAAGACTTTGAGACTGATATAATTTTAGATCTCATGCAGTGTTCCCTTGTGCCTATAGATCTTTCCAGCATGATTAAAGGCCTTTTTTAATCTTTATAAGAAGTTAGGGTGCCAAAAGGTTTTACAGTTGTGACCACACTTAGTCACTGTCTTATATCACTGCTGCAAGGACATTTACGTATCTTTTTTTTACCATTAGATTTAGTTTTAATATTTTGAACCCCTTCTCAACCCTCCTCACGCAAACAAAAATCGCGTTTGAGCTCTTTTTAAAAGAAATACCACACAATTATATCTTCTAAGATGGAAAACTGTCTAAAACGGAAATTCGATCGGTTTTATGGGATTCGTTTTAGCAGGTTTTACTATATAAGATATTGTTTGTATCCAACATGTTCAGGTTAAAAAGTCTGGGCACCCCCCCGTTCAAAAGGCTGGTTACGCCTATGAACTGGCAGTACAATTTCGTTCCGGCGCTAACTTAACATTCCATTGAATTGCACAGAGAGCAGGTGTTTCAGCCGTCCAGTAAGTGAGCGGTGGCAACGGCTGAGGGGGAGAAAAGACGATTTCTCCTAGGGCGGCGAGCTTCAGCCTTCGAGAAATAGGCGGTGGCATCGGCTAAGAGGGAAAAAGACTAGTTTTCCCTAGGACCGGGAGTTTTCAGCCTTGGAGAGAGGCGAGGTGGCAACGCGGGAGGAAGAGAGAAGGAGTTGAGAAGTGAGAGAGCGAGCACGCTGGCGAGGAGGTCTTGCTGGACCTAGTGGTGAAGGAGCGAAGCGAGGAGATGAGATAGATGGTCGTCCGATCAGTCTTTTCTCCGATTGAAGCACTATATCTGTGGAAGCAGCCCGTTGATGGAACTTTTTATCCTGTTAAAATGACGAGAACCCAAGACTAATATTATTTAAGTTGTATATACTCTTATTTAATCTAGAGATCAATGTAAATAAAGGACTTAGATTTTAGTAACTTACGCTACCGTAGACTCTTGTCCAGTGATATCTAAGTCCCTACAGTATATATATATATTAATTTATAAATTTCCGGAGATTTTTTAAACGGTATTTTTCTGTATGTGCAATATTATGTAAATATACATAAAACTAATACATATATATATATATATATATATATATATTTAATTTGAAAATAAATATTTATAAATATTTAAAAAACAAGTTTTTCCACCATCTTGAAAATTTTGGCCAAAGATGCCAAATCGGCCTATTGGTGCCATTTTTGATTCCTTCGCCAATCGCGCCAATCGGAACAAGATACGCAACTCTTCTCAAAATATAAAATCTCTTCTGCTCTTTATTTTGCTTTTTCTTTTCTTTAAAATTTTTTAGATTTATGTTGGTATTAACATTTCAGGATTTCGGAATTCAAATTATTCTTAAAGATATTTATGCAATAATGTATTAATATCATTTGCATAAATATTGCTATTTTGGGGGAAAAAATATTCATCCTAAAAGAAAGTTTAGATCGTCTGTTTATTAGGTACTACTTGATTATCCCTCCAACCAATTTCGCCAAATTATACAAATCGCCAAACTATTTAGCCAAATTGTAGAAATGGAAGAACGCTGTCATTCTAAAATTTTCAGATAGGAAAATTAATGAATTTAAATTAAAAAAATTACTAAAGAATAGGGTTACTTTAATAATGACGTTCACTTATGGCATAGCAACGTACCAAACATAAAATTTGATTTATTTAGATGATTTCCGACAAAAGAATGCTAAAAGTTTACGTATTTAAATGCATAATTATTGAATTAAACTATAAACAATAAAACGGTAATTTTAAGATATTGTATTTGTGAATAAAATTTAAGTAATTTAAATGTAACAATCGAATTTATTAAAAACCACAATAAATATCAATGATAATGGAAAATTGTAACGAACCTGATGCTCTTTATTTAGTCAAACAATGTTGACGGATATAGCTAAAAAATGCAGCTATGTATATGAATGTATATGAATTCCGTGCCAATAATAATAATAATAATAATATGGAATTCAGACGTTACTTTATGTACTTTTAAATATCGAAGATTAGTCTAATATCTTTTAAAATATTACCTAACAGAGGGGGAATATGAAGAAAAATAAAGAAGAAATAACGAATTAAAAAAGATTTGCAATTTTTTTTCAGCAAGCAATTTTTGGTACTTTCCAGTTAACCGGGCGCCAGTGTTTTATATACATATATATACATACATAGATGCGTATCTATACATATATTTTATATATACACATATATATATATATATGTGTATCCACATATTTGTATATGTATATAGATGTATATACATACATTTGTGTATACATATACATGTATATATAACTGTGGCGTCCAGCTAACCGAAAAGTACCTAATTTATATTTCGAAATGTTGATTTTTTTATAGTAATAACACATGATTGCATAAATTTCCTTAAGAATAGTTTTCAGTTCCTAAATTTTGAAACTGTGAATTTCCCTGTACGTGAAATTGGCGTTATGGCCAAAGAAATATTAAATAAACAATAACATTTTCAAAAAAGAAAAAAAGGGATAATATTCATTGATCTGAATTGGAGTCTATAAAAATCACACGCTTCCGTAATTACGACGAAATTTTTTTTTAAAAGTATGAAATTACGAACAGATGTTATATATTCCCTCAGCAGCCATCTGGAATTTTTTCTTGGCGTGAAAACCCCTTTTCCGCCCACCAAAAATGTCACCCAGCAACAATTTATGCGCATAAAAAGCTTAACGAAAATAAAATGTAGAACATCGTGAACAAAAAATCGCCAAGAAATCTCAAAACATCCAAGATGTCGTCCGCTTGAATATACAGCATCTAAGCCTGAAAGGATTTTACAATATGTATGTGTGGCAAAAATTCAAACAAAATTTTAAATATTTGATTCCATTTTATAAAATATTAACTGATATCTATATCATTTATAATCGAATATAAAAATGTTGATCTCGTCCAGTTAAACAACCACAAATCCTCAAGCTAATGTCACGCTTATGCATTTTTGGCTTAAAATCACATTGTTTGGCGACAAACGAAAAATAGAAATCGTAAAGAAATACATAATATGTAACTGTAACTCACAATAATTAAAGTATTATTTACAGTTGCATCTGTTTGTTTCTCCTATAAATCACATTATGTGAATTAAATAGCTAGATAAAAATGAAAAGAAAAGAACTAAAAAGAAAAAAAAGTAGTAATTCAAAACAGGCGCGGATCCACGTAGGGGGGGGGGGCGATCGCCCCCCCCCCAAAAAACGCCCCCCCCCCCAAAAAAAATATAAATCCACCGATTGCCGCGAATTTCGATAAGTGGTCGCCGAAAAAAATTAATTTCGTCAATCTTTCGCAGGTCAAAGGATCGCGCAAAAAACGCCAATTTCGTCAAGGGAACGCGAAAAAACACGAATTTCGCTAAAGGATCGCGAAAAAACGCGAATTTCACCAAAGGATCGCGAAAAACGCTAATTTTGCGAGAGAATCGCGCAAAAATACTAATTTTGCGAAGAAATCGCACAAAATCGCTAATTTCGTCAGCAGATCTTTAAAAAAATGCTAATTTCTTCAAATAATCGCGAAAAAAATACGCAAATTTCGCCAAAGAATAGCTGAAAAAACGCGAATTTCGTCAAAGGATTTTGGAAAAACGCACAATTAGCACCGGGAGGAGATTCGCCTAGGCGCGCATCCAAGGAGGGGGGGGGGGGGGTCGATCGGGACAAAGAAGGGAAGAACAAATTTACCAAGTTAGTTTTTAAGAAATCAACACACCATACGCATTTTAGCTTTTAACTGACTAGGATTAGGACATAATCCTTTTTTTCTTCATTCATCAAATACCCCTTCAAATTTACCAATGTGGGTGGCAATCAGGGCTTAATTTCTAGCAAAAAAAGTACCGGAGCCCTGATATTTTGCGGTACTGGTATTAACAGCTGTACCGCCCCCCCCCCCCCCCCTCACTGCAATCTGGATATATTTATATTTTTATTCCGTACATTATTTGCAAAATTTAAAGCATTTTTTTTTTCTTTAGGAAAAATAAAAAATTTTTATCTATAAGCATATCTATCAGCTGTCAACAATTCCACTTTTTAGTTATCACTCCTTCCGAATAGTAATCTTTGCCAAATTTTAATGTTAATTAATTGCAGAATTCTGCGATTAAATATGGTAAGGATTATGATACAGGAAAAAGTGTTAGAGATAGTTCACAGCTACGTATTTTTATGAAAATAAAATGAATGAAATTTACAGAAATTAGTATTTATATGCTGAAGAATGGAACAATGTTTTTCATTTTCAAAATTTCGAATCTAAGACAGATTAGGCTTGAGTCAGTCCAAGCCCAAAAACTGATAAAAATTGAGTCCGTTTTATATTCACCTCCTCTAAATTACGTTACATATAAGTATTTTGATAAAAAAGAATGCAAATGTTTGGAGATGGGAAGGAAAGGAAAAGGTAATTTAGGCTTCGTTTTTTCGGAAGCGCTATTGCACTGGGCTCCGGAGCCCTGTATTTATGAGCTCCGGTGATTTCCAACCAAAATTTAAAATTTTAGTAAAAACAGAGAAGTACCGGAGCTGGGCTCCGGTGGGCTCCGGCGCAAATTAAGCCCTGGTGGCAATAACAGTACATTTTTTACACATTATTGGTTTTCTTCAGAAAACATTAAGATGCTTGAATTTTTCAAAGGACCTTTCGTTTCCTTGTTTCTTTCTTTCTTTGGAAATTGCTATGAATCCCATTCTTTTCTCAAACAATAAAGCACGCTTCAAGAATATCGTTACACAGAAATTAGAATTGCAGCTTCTTTGAAAGAACGAAAAAGTTTCAACACTTTAAAGGGATCCGCATAACGTTGTCAATTTCTGTTGTAGAGATTCAACAAAAGGTACACGAAGTGGCATCGTCCCCCACCTCATCCCATTAGTGCAAAAAATTATGGCGTCATATGCCTTTTGACAGGACATAATCCTATTTTGTTCACTAATTGCCGAAAGTCAGTGAGGTCCATTGACACCCGAAAAGTATTTGGTTTTCATTTGCTTGTCTGTCTGTTCCGCAAAAACTGCCATTAAAAGCGTTGGATTTATATCTTGGGGGAGGGGATGGACCGTGGATGCGCGCCTAGGGGAATCTCCTTCTGGTGCTAATTGTGCATTTTTTCCGCTCCCCTTTGCGAAATTCGCGTATTTTTTCGCGATTCTTTGACGAAATTCGCATTTTTTCTGAGATCTGTTGACGAAATTCGCATTTTTTGTGCGATTCTTTCGCGAAATTAGCATTTTTCTGCGATCCTTTGAGGAAATTCGCGTTTTTTTCTGCGATCCTTTGTCGAAATTTGCGTTTTTTGTGTGATTCTTTGACGAAATCCGCGTTTTTTTTTCGTGGTCCTTTGACGAAATTCGCGTTTTTTTTCTCTGTCGTTCTTTGACGAAATGCCCGATTTTTTAATTCACTTTTTTCGCGCTTCTTTGACGAAATTGACGTTTTTGCGCGATCTTTTGACGAAATTCGCGTTTTTGCACGATCCTTTGACGAAAATGGCGTTTTTTGCGCAATCCTTTGACGAAATTCGCGTTTTTTGCGCAATTTTTTGACCGGCGAACGATTGACGAAATTGATTTTTTTCGGCGAACATTTGTCGAAATTCGCGATAATCGGTGGATTTACATTTTTTGAACCAAGGGGGGAGGTAGATCAAGGTGATCTCCCCCCTTCCTTTGATCCGCGCCTGTGAAGAGGTATACACACCACTTAGATGACGCATTTTGACTTTCAAGGATGTTAAGGGCTCTTCAGATTTCTGAAGGGGATACTTTTTCAGAGATTATCCTCTTTTGGTTTTATCTTCTTTCTAATTGGTTCTTATGTATTTTTTAGTGCTGAATCCAAAAATTACCTTCATTTTTTACCATACCATTATCACGTCAGGATTTTTCACAAATCGCAAATATTTAAATTTTTAAAAAGTCGGAATATTGCGAAAATCTGCTATTATAAAATAGACGTAACATTTTTCATAATAATTTTTTTTGCTTATATTATGGATTTTTACAATTAAACAAGTAAAATATTCTGTATTTAAAATCCTTATAATTTTATTCCATGCGTGGAAGTTTATTTGAACTGCTCCTCTGCTTTGTGCTTTTCTTTTAATCTTCTCTATAGGGTTCATGTCGGTATTCTCTTTTATTTTGGCGGTTGATAAGTCTGGACAATTTGTCGCAGATGTATTTAACCCTTCACTGCACGAATTTTCCTATTTTCACGAAATTTTTTATTTGAAATCTATATATCGGTCTAATAATAGGAAAAATTGTCAAAAATAAATAATTTTCAAAATTTCAGCTAAAATTTGATATTTTATGATATTTGCCATATGTACACATTTAGGGTTTTAAAATATTGTATTGCTATATTTTGCAACTAAATGAGCTTAAATTAATAAATTTTATCTGCTTAACACTCTGAAACAATTATTATATTAATATTTTTAAGTATTCAGTAAAAATAATGAAAGTAAATCTTACATTAATAACTTGATTGAAATTTTTTTCGTTTCCGATGAACAAATTCTAATTTTTTGTATAATGCAGCCGTTTGACACGGACAACGGAATAAGTGTTATTACATGCTTTGAATTGTTCTTGATCAGTTAGAGTGATCATATTAGCCAAATTCATGGCACATAATGAAAATTATAAGGTTTTTAGGTATGTGCCAGATATGACGCGTCGTGCAGTGAAGGGTTAAAACATTTACCTTCTTTTGTTAAGGCTTTGCAAATTGCTTTGAGAGATTTTCGCTATTTTTTACTTTTTAACTTTGAAATTTACGATTTGCGAAAATCGTGAAGTGGTGGTTAAAAATGAAGGTCATTTTCGGATTCAGTGCTAAAAAATACATCAAAATCAATTTTCAAATGTTAAAAAACACTATCATCGCATGCTTGTGTTATTAAGGTTGTTCACTATAACTAAATGAACAAAAAATAAGATAAATAATTACTATAGTACAAGAGTTAAAAAAAGAAAAAAAAAAGACATTTAATAAATAAATTCTGTTATAACGTTTTTAATTTTACGACCTAAGTAACAATAAACGATATTTTGAGGAGAGGGCGGGATTATATAATAAGAGTGTTGGATAACCGAGTGTTTTGGTTAATCGGATATCGGATAATCGAAAGTCTGTAATATTTTCAAATAGCATTAATTAATTCATATTCATTTAATAATTACCTGCAAGGAAGGATTTGAGCAACAGAAATTATGACTATGTTGATTATGGGTCCCTCGGTATCGCCCCCTACCCCCCCCCCCCCCCCCCAAAAAAAAACGATTTTCTGGATCCGCCCTGCACATTACTAATATAGTTCCTCATGAAATAGTGCCCTTTTTACTTTCTTCTATCTTTACAAGAAGAAAGTATTGGATTCGTGAAAAATTTCGACTTCCGGTTTTCGACGGATTTATACGTTTTATCATGCCCAGAACACGATTTGATGGTTTTAGAAAATGTCTGTCACTCTGTCACTCTGTGAGTCTGTATGTGACAAAAATTTTGTGGGCGCTCTATCTCAAGAACTAATGCACGGAATTTCACGAAACTTTATATTTAGTTAGACCTTGATATAAACTGGACCTGATTAGTTTTTGGTGAAAATCGCCCAACAGGTGGCGCTGCTATGTGGCATTTTTCACGACTTCTGCAACAGCTATATCTCAAGAACTACTGCACGGATTTTCATAAAACTTCAGATTTAGTTAGTCCAGAACATAGTTTGGTGCTGATTACTTTTTTGTGAAAATCGCCTAACAGGTGGCGCTGCTACGCTGCATTATTCATGATTATCGCAATAGCTCTAACTCAAGAAAAAATGCACGAATTTTCATCAAACATCTGATTCAGTTAGTCCCTGATATAAATTAGAGCTGTTTAATTTTTGGTGTAAATCACCCAACAGGTGGCGCTGCTGCGCTGCATTTTTCACGATTCCCGCAAGAGCTGTATCTCAAGAACTATTGCACGGATTTTCATCAAACTTCAGATTTAGTTAGTCCTTGACATGAATTGACGTATAAATTAGTGCTGTTTAATTTTTGGTGTAAATCTCTCAACAGGTGGCGCTGCTATGCTGTATTTTTTGCGATTTCCGCAATAGCTTTATCTCAAGAACTAATGCTTGAATTTTCAACAAACTTCAGATTCAGGTATACCTTGATATCACTTAGTGCTGCTTATTTTTGGTGTAACTCGCTCAACAGGTGGCGCTGCTATGCTACATTTTTCAGAATTTCCGCTATAGCTCTATCTCAAGAACTAATGCACGAATTTTCATCCAACTTCAAATTCAGATATACTTTGATATGAATTCGTGCTAAATCGTTGTTATTTCTTGTACTATTTAAATGATTTAATTGACGTGATTTATATAGAAGAAAGTTTGGGATGGCCACAACATACTAGTTTTGAACTAGCATTCTGCCCTTTTTACTTTCTTCTATCTTTACAAGAAGAAAGTATTGGTTTCATGAAAATTTTCGAAATCCAGTTTTCAACGGATTTACACATTTTATGGGTCAGAGATTCCAAAAAACATGTTTTTACAAAATGTCTGTCTGTGAGTCTGTTTGTCTGTATGTGACACAAATTTTGTGGGCGCTCTATCTCAAGAACTAATGCATGGAATTTAATAAAAATTTATGTTCAGGTAGTCCCTGATATAGATTGGTGCTGATTAGTTTTTGGTGTGAATCGCTCTGCAGGTGACGCTGCAATGTAGCATTTTGCAGGATTTCCGTAAAAGCTCTATCTCAAGAACTAATAACTTCAGATTCCGTTAGTCCTTGACATGAATGAATGCTGTTTACGTATTGGTGTAAATCGCCCAACAGGTGGCGCTGTTATGCTGCATTTTGAAGGATTTACACTATTTTCGCAGTAGTTCTATCTCAAGAACTAATGCATACATTTCATCAAACTTCGGATTTAGTTAGTCCTTCATATGAAATGATGCTGACTACGTGTTGGTGTAAATCGCCCAATAGATGGCGCTGCTGTGGTACATTTTGAACTATTTTCTCAATAGCTCTATCTCAAGAACTAATGCACGAATTTTCATCAAACTTCAGATTTAAGTATAACTTGATTAATATTGCTGTTCATTATGTGTTGTTGCAAATCGCTCAACAGGTGGCGCTTCTATGCTGCATTTGTCATGATTTGCGCAATACCTCTATCTCAAGAACTAATGCATGAATTTTCCTCAAACTTCATATTCAGTTAGACGTTGACATAAGTTGGTGATAATTAGGTTCTGGTGTAAATAACCCAATAGGTGGCGCTGCTATGCTGCATTTTGCTGGATTTACACGATTTCAGCGACAGTCATACCTCGAGAACTAATGCACGGAATTTCATATTTTTAGAATTCTCATGATGAACACAGATTGCCATTTAATTTGGCACTGAGATAGTGAATTTTGAAGTATTGACATGTATGAGATAGAAGAAAGTTTTGTGATGGCCACAACATACTAGTTTCTTTCTAAAATGAATTACATTATTAATTATAATTTTAATAATTAAATGTTTAATAATTATTAATTTGAAGTAGTGTTAACTATTTAATATTAAATGCAGTTATTAATAATTTTAATAAATATTAAATATCACTAGTATTTAATGAAGTTTTACGTAATTATTACAATATTAATATAGATAACATTATTGTATGATACTAATTATAATTAAACTACTAATTTGCAGTTTTTATAATGTCTATAATTACTAACAAATAGTTATAATTTTATTAATTAAAGTGTAAAAACATACATTATGTTAGCAATTAATGGTTTAATTGTTTTGTAAACCTAAAACTCTTGGTAGCTATTCAGTATTTGAATGCTGTGGAAAAAATCATAAAAATCCGATTTAAATAAAAATAAAAAATCCATTTTTTTTTTCACTCTATTTGTAAATTTTTCTTTAAAACTATAAATGTATTGATAAAACCAATTAAAATATTTGTCTTTCATTCAGATAAAATAAGAGAAAAATACATATTTGGGTGTTAAAAAAGATAGAAAATTAATTGACAATTTCAAAACAACGCTATCTGTCGATTTTAAATGGACATGAAAGAAAGGATTTATAAACAATTTAATTAAAAATATTCCGGTTAAATAAATACTAACTGGATATTTCCTGTTCTTATAGACCACTCACTCTCATTGTTTTTATAAATTACCTAATAAGAGACGAATAAATTAGGATAATAATAAAGCGATTTCTGCTAGATCTAACATTGAAAACGCGGGCTATTTTTTCCTCTTCTGCCTATTTTGCTTCTTCGGGGTGTAATTCGGCTAGCAAACGGCTGACCGGAGAGTACGACCTCCTGTTGTATGTGGAGCTCAGTGGCTCTATTAGAACTGTCTACTTATGAACTGAAACGAATTAATCTGTTGTTGATGTTAGAATTCTTTAGATGGGATGTGTCGAATGTAACTTCATAGATTTTTATGTTCCGTTTTGTAATTAAATGTTTGTTTTGTGCCGTAAAGAATATTGATTATTCGTTGAATTATATAACACTGAACCACCGTTGACGCTAGATTTGTTTTGAAATGAATGTTTAGATTAAGTAGAAAAGAAATTGAATATTTGTGGTGCATCGGCCGGGAAATCTAGATGTGAAAAAATTACTGCGTAATATTTTTGTTTTGTTTCGATTTGGAACTGGTGAGTGTTGATTTTTGTTATTATATTTTGTTTCCTGAAAATGAACGAAAGCAAGGAACGAAAAATGCGTGATACGCATCGAACGCTATTAAATAAATTATTTGAAGAAATTGAACAGTATTTAGCTAGTAGTGAATATTCTTTCGAAAATTTAGAAGAATTAGTCGATAAGTTAAACGTTAAATGTAAGACTATTAAGGATCATGATAACAACTTTTTAAACCTAATAAATGCGAAAAATGTCGAAAATGAAATATTGAATATTGATGAATATGACCAGAAAATAATAAGTTACAGAAATAAATTAAACTTTAAAATTAAAAGTTTATCTTCTAATGCAGATATTACACTTAGTAATAACATTGATTCATGCTACTGAACTGAAAAGAATAAAATAGCCAAAGCTACAAATAAACCGATTTTTGGGGGAACAAAACAAATTTTTAGAATTTTGGAACCAGTTTGAATTAGCGATAGATAAAAACCCAAGTCTAACAGAAATCGAAAAATTTACATATTTGAAAGTTTGGTTGCAGGAGCGGCTGCAAACACGATTAATGGTTTTGGATTAACTGAAAATAATTATACGGCGGCCGTATTGCTTTTGAAACAAAGGTATGGTAGACATGATATGCTCGTACATGCTCACTTAAACAATTTATTAAATATGAAAGGTTTGAAAAGCTCTTCTGACACTGGTGGATTAAGAAATTTATATGATAAATGTCTACTGCAAATTCGAAACTTAGAGTCGTTAGGTGTAAAACCTGATACATACAGTGGGTTACTTTGCCAAATTTTACTGAAGTTAATACCCCCAGATTTGACATTAGAATTTAATAGAAATCTAAAAGACGGAGAAATGTGGGATATAGATAAACTTATGAGTTTTCTTAAAAATGAAGTTGAAAGTAGAGAACGGGTATCAACTATCCATGACTTAGATGGTAAGAAATCATTTTCTAATGATAATAAATTTGAATATAGGCCAAAATTTACAGATAAACAATTGAAATGTAAGCCGCGATATCAATTTAATACTAAAGGATATAAACAAAATAGTGTTCCAGCTACTGAATTAATGACTTCATTAAATAAGAATTCGTGTTTATTTTGTAATAGTGTTGATCATAATAGTGAGGTGTGTAATTATTTAACCATAGATCAGAAGAAAGAAATACTAAAAAAGCAGGGAAGATGTTTTTTATGTTTACAGTGTAAACACAGAATTAAAGACTGTGAAAATATCAAAATGTGCGATATTTGCGGTAAGAAACATAATAGGGCTATTTATTTTCAATTTGAAAATGATTCCAAAATAAACGTTGACAAAAGTGCCGTATCTATTTCCCATTGTGGTAACAATTCCACTAGTAATGTACAGAATGAAAACACGCATTGCAACATATTTTTGCAGACTTGTTCTGTTATAATAAAAGATCCTAAAAATGATAGTAATGAACCAGTTCGTGTCTTATTAGATAATGGTAGCATGAGAACATTTATAATTCGCGACATTTCACAAATTACAATTGCTGGTTATTAGAAAAGAAACTTTATCTGTTTATGCTTTTGGAGCCGAAAAGGCAACTGAGAAAACTTATAATGTGGTAAAGGTAAAACTTGTAAATAAAGAACATCCCTCTTTACACATTGAAGTTGAAGCTCTGGAAACAGATCAAATTTCCGCTGCTTGCTTACCCACTCCTGATAAATACATTAGGAAAATGTATAATAAATTAAAAGGTTTACAACTTGCTGATAGTTATGAATGTACTAGTAAACAAATTGCAGTTTTAATCGGCACTGATAATTATTATAATATTGTAATTGTCAGAATCAAAAGACTAAAGAATAATCTCGTAGCTACTGAAACCCTTTTTGGCTGGTGCTTACAGGGTTATACGGGGTCAGCCAATGAATTGTTCAGTATGAAAATCATAGTCGAAGAAAAGGATATATCCGATCAAATCATAAATTTTTGGCAGTTGGAAAGTCTAGGAATTGAATCCGAAACTCAAAATGTTAGTAATGTGGACGATGACATTATGGCTGATTTTCAGTCTAATATTGTTTTTAAAGATAACCGGTATAAAGTAAAATTTCCATGGAAGACAAATTTGAAAATGTCTCTTAATAACAATCGCGAAGTCGCATACAAAAGATTTTTGAAATTGAGAACGAGCTTTAGAAATGACCCTTTGTTATTCTCAGAATATAAAGCTATTTTAGATAGTTATTTAGCAGAGAATATTGTCGAACCTCTTGACAATACATCTGATGTAGACTCATTTTACTTACCCCACAGAGCAGTAATTCGTGAAGATAAGCCCACCACTAAGGTTCGCATTGTCTTCGACGGAAGCGCCCATGCTAAGGGTGAACTGTCACTTAATGATTGTTTACATACCTGATCTAATCTCATTCCCGAATTGTTCAGCCTTTTAATCAAATTCAGAAACTTTCCCATAGCAATTACGTTTGATATTCAACAAGCTTTTTTGCAGATTGAGATTGATGAACCAGATAGGGACTTCACAAGATTTTTCTGGGACGATGAACCATGGATTGATGATCCAGGTAAGGAATTTAAAATATTCAGACTAAAGAGAGTGCTCTTCGTTGTGAAATCAAGTCCCTTTCTTCTGGCTGCTACCATCAAGCACCATCTACAAAGGTATGTACAAACATTTCCTGAATTTTTTGAAATTTTAAATTCATCGTTATACGTTGACGATCTCATTACAAGTCAACCAAATCTTGATTACGCATTTAAAATTAGTAAGGAAGCCTATGAAATATTTCAAGAAGCTAGTATGACTTTTAGAAAATGGAAAACCAGCTCGCATGAACTCTGCGTGTGAAATGGAAAGAATATGGTTTGCATACTGATGAAATTTCTGATAACTTAAATCTCACTAATCAGAATTTGATACTTTCGAAAGTTTTAGGGGTTGCTTGGGACCCAAATAGTGACATGTTTTCATTTACGACTCAAAATTTAGAAAATTTCTTTTCGAATAAACTTAGTACTAAACGTTATTTATTGCAAACTGTTGGCCGAATTTTTGACCCAATTGGATTTATAAGTTCTTATACTATTAGAATTAAATGTTTAATTCAAGAAATTTGGTGTTTAGTACTTGACTGGGATGAAAACCTACCCAAACATCTAGACAATTTATGGAATGAATGGTTTGAAGAAATAAAAGTACTAAATTGTATTAGCATTCCCAGATATTATTTGGCTGATATTGCCCTTGATGAAGTTGATTATTTTGAGTTACATAGTTTTTCAGATGCTTCAAAGAAAGCATATGGTACGGTAGTGTACCTTAGAGCAGTGTGAAAGAATAAGGACATTGTTACTAGTTTTGTGGCATCAAAAAGTCGAGTCGCCCCTTTAAAAACTGTCTCTATACCTCGTCTGGAACTTTTAGGAGCCCTTTTGTCTGCTAGACTTTGTAATAAAATTGCTAAAGAATTAGCTTTTCCTGCAACTTGCTACTTTTGGACCGACTCTACTATTACTTTTTTTTGGATTAGAGGTGAGCTAGAAAGATCTAAAATGTTTGTCAAAAACCGGATAAAGGAAATCAGAAATCTTACTGATCCATTAAATTGGTTTCACTGTCCTGGGAAAGATAATCCTGCCGATCTAGTTACTAGAGGTTTGAAAGTTTCAGAGTTGAAAAATAACCATCTTTGGTGGGAAGGCCCCCAGTGGTTAAAGCAAGACAGATCTCTTTGGCCAAAATTGGATAATATATTCGATAAATTAGATATTTCTGAAGTTAAAGATTAGTTAGAACTAAAGAAAAACACTGTTATAAAATCAACTATTGTAAATGAAAATCAGTTAAGCATTTATTTGATTAATCGATATTCTTCTTTTATGAAGTTAATAAGAATTGCTGCGTGGTGTTTAAGATTTCTGAAACTGTAAATTGAAATCAGAAATTAGAAAATATGATTATTTAGATACTTCTGAGTTACAGAATGCGACCAAGAAGCTGATAAAGATTGTTCAAAATTCCGCATTCCAAACTGAAATTCGATGTTTAAAGGAAAAACGTCCACTTCCAAACAACAGTAAGATCTTAAACTTAAATGTATTTCTAGATGCAGATGAACTGTTAAGGGTCGGTGGAAGACAAATTTTCTAATTTATCAGAATCTCAGAAACACCAAATACTTTTACCAAAGTCTCACTATTTTACTGAACTCTTAATTGATTATTACCATAAATTCCTACATTCAGGTACTCAGACAACTCTATCTTTATTAAGACAATTTTATTGGATACCATCTGGTCAAAGTCAAGTAAAGAAAATTATCAGTAGGTGTGTGACTTGTCTTCGAACAAAACACCAAACTCTTCAACAATTTATGGGTGACTTGCCCCGGGATAGAATCGTACCATCTAGACCGTTTGAGAAAACAGGCGTTGATTTAGTAGGTCCTATTATAACAAAACCTAATTTAAAACGTTTAAAGATAACCCTAAAATCATATATTGCTATATTTATTTGTTCTTCTATTAAAGCCGTTCATCTAGAAGTTGTTTCGGACTTGACCACAGAAGCATTTTTAGCCTGTTTGAGAATATTCATTGCTCGAAGATCTAAACTCTGTGCCATATGGAGTGATAATGCCACAAATTTTAAGGGTACTTGTGCTCTTTTGAAATCCTTCTATCAGATTTATGCTTCGGAAGAAATTCAGCGATTTAGTGCTGAAGAACGAATTCAATGGAATTTCATACCCCCTGCATCTCCACATTTCGGCGGATTATGGGAATCAAATATAAAAACCATGAAGCGAATCCTCTTGAAGATAACTTAATCCTCTATCTTAAATTTTGAAGAGCTGTCAACACTTGTGACGCAAATTGAGGCAGTTATGAATTCATGTCCGTTGACCCCCTCTTGTCTGCAGATGTTAATGATCTACAACCACTAACGCCTGGTCATTTCCTCATTGGAGGTCCTCTTTTGAATGTTCCTGAAAATAATATTATTTTAGACTCTTTACCTTTTTCTTCTAGGTGGACACTAGTTCAAAGATTAAAAATGCAATTCTGGAACCGCTGGAGCCGAGAATACTTAAATGAGCTGCAAGTCCGCAGTAAATGGAAAAAGTCCTCGCCAAATCTTAAAGTTGGACAGTTTGTGTTATTGAAGGAAGGAAATGACAAGTGTATAGACTGGAAACTAGCTAGAATTGTGAAAACTTATAAAAGTGATGATGGACATGTCCGTGTAATAGATCTCAAGACCTCTACAGGTATGTTACGTCGAAATATCACCAGAGTAGTACCTTTGCCATTTTATGACGATGTTGGACAACCGTCCAACGCCGGGCGGGATGTTCCGGCTAATTCTCTAAACAACTAGTTAGCCGGTGCATGCTCTATTACAACTATCTACTTATGAACTGAAACGAATTAATCCGTTGTAGATGTTAGAATTCTTTAGATGTGATGTGTCGAATGTAACTTCATAGATTTTTATGTTCAGTTTTGTAATTAAATGATTGTTTTGTGCCGTAAAGAATGTTGATTATTCGTAGAATTATATAACACTGAACCACCGTTGACGCTAGATATGTTTTGAAATGAATGTTTAGATTAAGTAGAAAAGAAATTGAATAGTAAGTATATCTAGTGTGAAACAACTCCATGGAGAATGTAGTGGTTTGAAGTGATGTAATGGAAGGACGATAGAACCGGAGTTTAAACTTACTCCTTGCTACAGCTATAATATATTAATATAACAAAGTTCCCAGCAAAAGCTGGAGGTGTATGTATATATCTTTATTATTTAAGTTTTTAAAATTCAAGTTGAATTTAATAAATGAACTGTTATTTTCAAATGAACTGTTTCTTCGATGTGAATTATACTTAACGCCACACCAAAATGATCTTAAAACCTGCGCATTTATATCTCTGCTCTAATTATAACAGTTTTCTTAATATTAACGAAGAAAGACCTCCGGTCACAAAAAATTCAAAACCGGCGGCGGTGACAGCGTTAGTTACTTTTTTTTAGAATAGGGATAAGAGATACTAGTTTTATATTATAAATAAAAAATTCCGAGGAAATTCTTAGTTATTTAGCTGAATTTACATTTAAAATGCTTCGAAACATAAAACAACGTTTTTGCTTAATAAAGATGGAAGAATAATATAAAAAAAAATAGTTACTTTCTAATACTTATCTTATTAAATAATGCTTCGTGAATCCAAACAAAACATGGCTTTTGCTAGTATATTTATATTCGAATCGCATTATATAGTTTCTACTACATTTTGCTAATTTTTCTGAAACTGGCGTTAAATTTGGTTGAAAACCTTGCATGATATAAGCTAAAAACCTGCAAAAAATTTTTGAACTTAAAAAAAAAATCGCTATATTTCCATGAATATACGTGCTATTCTTACACAAATCTGTACACATGTTGTACAACATCCACATATTTGTGTGCTGCAGTGATAGATAATTTCGTGCATTTTATTTTACAGGGTGATCCCAAATATTATTATTATTATTAGCCCCCCGGTACGGTATGCTATTTCTTTCTCCCAGCTTATTTTGTGTATTCCAAAAAATAACGTTACCTTACAGAAGGCAGCCATAAAACAAAGCCAAATTTATAGATACTAAAGCCGATTAAATACTCTATAGCATTTTAAAAGATTTCTAAGCATCGCACATTTTCGATTTTTATACCGTCGTATTGGAAAAAAAAAAGTTCTTTTTAAATGCATTTTGTTTGAAGTCTGTATTTCCATTTATTTCTGAAATATTTTTTTTTTTTTTTTTTTTTTTTTTTTGTAATTTTAAGAGCCATTTGCTTAATATTGGCAACGGAAGTACTCCATTTCTGTAGAAAGTAAAGGAAAAATAGTAATTATATATTTTTGATGCCATTTTCTCATAACAACCAAAAGAAAATGTAATTAAAATACCTGCTATTTTGAAAAAAATATAAACGAATGATTTCTGTTAAAACAATGAAGCTATTATAAACTATATTTAATTTTAAGTATCTATGAATCATTAGATAGCCGTTTTTATGTCGATTTTCTTGAATGACGACATCTTTTTGCTGCATTTGTGAAGTATTTCGCGATAGTGATGTGCTATGCATGCTTTATAGTAGATGTTTAAGAGTAGATCGTAAATGTGGAAATCTTAAGCGATGCGAATGACGTCATTTTACATAAAATAAAACGTGTGCTTTAAGTCTTAAAATTGTAATATGTGTGTTACTGCAGTAGAGTCCCGCTTAACCGAGTTATTTTCTTCTGATGGACTAATGGCTTCTATTATTATGAAACAGCCATTATAAATGAAGTGTTAGGTTAAGATGAAAGAACAGCTGTAAAAAAAGTTAGAACTCTGATTTTCTGGTTAGAATGGGGGGGGGGGGGGTGGCCATTTTTTTTTTTCAAAACAAATTATGGCCATTTTATTTTTCCCCATTCTGACCAGAAAATCAGAGTTCTAACTTTTTACGGCTGCTCTTTCAACTTCACCTAACACTTCATTTGTAATGGCTGTTTCATAATAATAGAAGCCATCAGAAGAAACTGGAGTAATGGAAATGCCGGGGGCAACACTAAATTCTGTAAAAGCAGAATTCCTGTTCTCTAGTTTTTTTTGTTTTTCTTTTGTCCCTCTAATTGTCCTCCTTATCAAATCGACGTTGATAAATATGCGGTCAAACACATTCGTTATAATCCTGAACCTGAAGTTCCAGAATAATCCGAAAAGTATATTTTTAAATATTCCAGAAAATGTGTGAAATTGAAAGTGTCTGCTGATTAATGGCTGTATAGTGCATATTATTCCCATACTTTGCTGATTCAAATGAAAGAAGTCAATAAAATATCACTGTTATATATAAAATAGCTTTATATCAAATAAGATTTAAAAGACATAGTTACTATTTAAAAGTATTTAATAATAGCGTTTTGTTACATCACGCGTTGAACAGTGGTAATATTGTGTTCTTGTATTTGACCCCTGCACGGGGAAGGGGCAGGTAGAACCTCTTAACCCCTTGAGGGGCGGTGGGATAAAATGTATTCCACCTAATTTAAACAAGATTTTCACCAGAAATTTTTAACTAAATTTTATGTTTTTAACTTTGGAGGAAAATCGTTGAAAAATTGCCTTTCCTTATTTAAAAATAAAATTTTTCGATTATTACAGTGAGAATTCAATATTTAGAGACATTTTTGCTTGCCCATCAAGGGATTAACAACAAAACCGGTAGACAACATTATTTCTCTTTTATTTTATAAACACAATTACCATTTCAAAAACAGTTCTCACATGGGTCGTTCAACAGCGAATTATATGCGCATATGGTAAAAGAATAGAAATGCCAAACATTGGTTTATACCATATTTTGGATTGAAATAATTTTTAAATCATTTAAGGATTTTAATTTTTAAAAAAAAACGTTGTAATTTCATAAAAATAGAAACCGACTAAAAAACAGGTAACTGATTAGCGAATAGGAAAATTTACGAAAAAAAAAAAGAAAATTTTGGTTGGATCAAAAATGATAACGATATCAAAAGACAAATCCCCCTTCCCTAGAGATATCTTACGATAGCAAGTGTCATACCTCACCGTCCCTCTAAAGTGATAACGTTATATATGCAGTAGAGATCTGCACGGGCCGGGCTCGGGCCGATTTTCATTCACGGCACTCGGGCCGGGCCATACTTTTTTCTGAAGGCTCGGGCCGGGCCGGGCCTAACTTAATTTTTCTGTACAGAGCCGGGTCTGGTTTCATTCCTAGTCTTCACGGTCCAAAATTTTCCATCCTAGTTTTGAGCCAGCCCGTATGAAAATCATTGTCTCAGTCTGGCCTGGTCCATTTAAAGGTCAGTTAAATTAAGCCTGGTCCAAAAGTTTTTGCAAAAAATGCACACATTTTTGAATCGCCATTATTCTACATTTAAACATTAAAATTTATTATTTTTAAAGAATAGTAGATTTTTACGCATATTAAAATATAACTAAATTAAAATACAGTAAAATGTGTGAAAAGGAACCTGCCTATGACGGAACCCTGTTTTAAACTGAAAAACGTGTTGATCCATGCAAAATTAATACACTAATAAGTAAGAAAAGAATATATAATACATTTACACTTGCTAAGAAGGGAACTTGTCTATAACGCATTTTTTTTTTCTTTTCTATGCAATTCCATCTTAGAAGATTTTACTGTATAGCATTTTTTCGATTTTTAACACTTCTATACATGGAATATGGATTAACAATATTAATGATAACTGAAACATTTACTTACAAGAAATAGAGATTCATTAAAAAAATAACTATCGCAGCCTGCTGCACTTCTATAAAAATAAAGATTATAAACATGAAAAAAAAAAGTTAAGATAAATATTTTTGGTCAGAACTCCTCGTACGAGACAAAATTTTTAACCAATTCGGCTTAAAAATCAATGCTTTGTAGAAGTTCACTCGGGCCGGGCCGGGCCCGGGCCGAACTTTTAATTTTTTACCGGGCCGATTTTTTTTCTCTATGAGTCGAGCCGGGCCCGGGCCTGGAAATGTCGGCCCGTGCAGACCTCTAATATGCACAGCCCCAATACTGTATGTTGCTTTTTCAGTCAGTCATCTTTATTAAGATTTCCCTGCGTAATTTATCGTGACACTTTCAATATGGAATAGATCCTACTGCTTATTTCTGACACATTGTAAAGGTATGCTTTCTTTGAATGGGCGGCGGATGTTGGGTAATTTTTTGACCTTTGTTGAACGAGAAGTATTGTTTGCTATTCTACGTAATCAACCTTGAAATACAGGTTCAGGTTCAAACTGATCGAGACATGCATTTTGATTCAAACGTTTTTCACTGTAATTATTTAATAATTTATTCGCGCTTTGACAGTGTCAATCGAAATATTATTGTCCACTCATTAACGTCAAAGAAAACTTTCAGTCATTTGTGCGTGTTTTTTTTTTTTTTTTTTTTTCATTCCTAAGACGCAAAATAGCAAATAAAAAAATACGAAGTTATAAATTTTCGACTTTTTGCATACAGTTGGTATTCATGATACATAAAGTACATTTTCACAGAGTAACATGGAATACTTGCTGAAATTCAAGGAATGTTTGATTAGCGGCTAAGTCCTATTTCTTTCACTATGGATTTTTCTGTCGTCGTCAGAAATGTGTAGACCACTTTTGGACGGCTGCGAAAAAATCGGTTGCTATTTTTCTCACTCATACATCACTTCTAACTATTGCAGAATTTCAATTCTATATCTTCGAATAGGATAAAAAATATTTTTAAGCATGATTTAAAAAAAAAAAAAACTCCCACGACAATGAATTAGTTTTCTGTAATAGTACAAAGTGTAAAGTAGTTAGTTTACATCACATCCAGAGTTACTACAATTGTCAATTGACTACCCAGAGCAAATTAATTCCTTGAGGGGCGTAATTTTAATTAAGATTTTCAACTTTTAATTAAATTTTATTTTACTGGGGACTTTTAACTTTACTTTTAACTTTTACTTTTAACTTTACTGGGGAAAAGTTGAAAAATTGATTTTCCTTATTTTGAAACAAAATTTTTCAAAAATTCCGGTGTGAGTTCAACATCACAGAAACGCAATTACTTGCCCCTGAAAGGGTTAAACGAAAAAACAAACTACAGATTAATCATAAGATACCGTACTTTGACGCTAAACTAAAATCTGCAAACAAAAGGACAGATATTTCCTTTTTCTTTTGTGAACATAAAATTAAGTTAAATTATGTGGCATCCAAATATGCTCAGAATGCTATTTTAATTGTATTTTTTAAATATATATTTTAACTATTAAGTTCATTTTTTTTTAATTATTATTATTATTATTATTTTTTTTTTTAATAATTCTCAGTAACTCTAAAATGACTCTCAGTTTTGTGTAATTTTTCCGGCCGTCTCTACATGCCCGTTGAGGCTCGGCAGGAACTGGGTGCTATTTGCAATTAGTATTGTCAGGTGTCTCGATCTATGCAGTTCGTCCCGACTTTCCGTGGTTCCAAAACCCGCTCTGCGAACCACTGCACGAGAATCCAAAAGTCCCGGTTTTCCATGATTCACAAATTCTTTTAAATTACTTTTTATACCACTAGGAGTTCACTAAGAGCTACTAGATCCTACATTAGAGAGAGATTGGACAGTGACGAAATGTCCACCATTTTCGTTACAAAGTAGATGGAACGCCGTACAACGCAATGCAGTTTCATCAGCGTCTAACACTTTTTATTCTATTAAAATTATGAAAATTTCGTTTTATATGCCTTCAAAGAGTCTTTCAGAACATAAACATGAGCATGTTCCCATTTTAATGAGTAAGAATTCTCAGAAAATGCATTTTTTACTCATTTTTTTTACTAATTAAAATAGTAGGCAGAGGAAGATTGGGCATATAAGAACTTTATTTTAATTTCGCAATATTTGAGAAAATAATTTTTAACGTTTATCAGATAGAAAATGAACTATGGAATTCAATTTTTCAAAACTATCTATAATTTATTACGCATTTTAAAAAACCGTAATTATTATAATTTTCCCCATCGTCTCATTGATAATTTCAGAAACAATAAAATTTGAACAAATGATATACCATTCCTATTTAACTATGTATGTGATTCAAAGTTAATTTAACATGTGCGCTGAAAATGTTTTATGATAAGTTTCTACGTACTGCTACTTCTCTTTGATATTTTTTTTTTAAATACGGAAGTCGGGTAAATATATAGTATTAGAATGAGTATTGTTATAAAAACATTAAATGACAATTTAGAAAAAAATTAAATAGGGGCCCTACTGTTAAAAGAAACAAATAAAAAATATGAAAAACAAATTCTATAAATAAATCAAAATCTGATAACTAAGTAAAATCGCACTGCTGCGTAGCGTGAAACAGCTGAGTAAAAAAAAAATGCATTTTCTGAGAATTCTTACTCATTAAAATGGAAGTTTGGTTATATTTATGTTCCGAAAGACTCTTTGAAGGCATATAAAATGAAAATTTATAATTTTAATAGAATAAAAAATGTTAGACGCTGATAAAAATGCATTGCGTTGTACGGCGTTCCATCTACTTTGTAACGGAAATGGCGGACATTTTTTCAATGCCCAATCTCTCTCTAATGTAGGATCTCTAAGAGCTACGCTCGCCAATTCCCGTTCAGACACCGCAGACTCTGAAAAACGCTAATTTGATCGGCTTTAAAAAGACAGATTACGGAAGATTGAATTATAATTAAAAAACCAGTGGTGATCTCCCTGTAAACAGGTTTTCATTCATTTCCCTTTGATTGGGGAATTTTAAGGCTGAATCAGCTGGATCCAATGGCTGTTTTCGTCTTTTATTAAATAAGATCAGTTAAACATTTGAAAATAAACTAAAAGAAAAGAATTTAAATAAACAGTCTTTGTCTCCCGGTATTTTTTAACAAAGCATATAAGAAAGTTGTTTCAAATAAGACGTTTTAAATCTGACGCAATTTTCACCAAAGTTTTCTCTTTTTAATATTCACATGAAAATGCTTTTGTTGTTAGAAAGGAAATATTATTTGCACTCTCTTAGAATTCACAACAATAGTTAAAAAGATCATCTCAAAATATTAAATAAATGTCTCGTGTAAATATACTTTTAAATTTAAACAGTTTTGCAATATTACATAGCTGCCAACTTTTACGCTTTTTGGCTACTACTAAAATTTTAAAGAGATTTTCGCCTTCTTTAATCATGAGATTTCGACGATTGAATGAAATAATATTTTGTATAAAATTTTAGTGGTATGAAAAAAGCGTAAAGGTTGGCAGCTATGAATATTATTATTTAGTCGTTTTAAATATGACGTAATTTCTCCTATTTATTGCTTTTAACGCATATTAATGAATTTATTATTTTTAAGTTTTCTCTCTCTTTTTCATATTCATGTGAAAATACTTTTGTTGCTAGAAAGGAAATATTTTTATTTGCGCTGCCTTAGAATTGGCAACAGTAGTTTAAAAGATCATCTAGAAATGTGAAATTTATGTCTTGTGCGAATATATTTTTTAATTTAAATTTTTTGGCAATATTATTATTTGGTCATTTTAAATAAGCCGTAATTTCCTCTATTTACGGTTTTTAACGCATATTAATAAATTTATTATTTAAAAATTTTTATTACTCTTTTAAAATTCGCGTGTAACTGTAGTTTTTATGACATAATTTTCAACATTTTTCTGCTCTTAATACGTAATCATTTAATTCTAATAAGAAAAGTTTTTTTTCTGTTTATAATAGTCACGTGTAAACAAATTTTTAATTCGAAGGAAATATTATTCTTTGCACTGTTTTTACAATTGGCAATAAATTAAAATGCCAACCTTTTCTAAAATATGTAAAAATTATCCCTCAAAATGCTAAAAATTTGAATTTAACTGGAAATAAACCCTTAAAAAATTAGTCAAATAAAAAAAAAAAAAATGCAGTCTGCACACCGAAGCTTCTAATGAATATCCTTAGAGAAAATGATTAAATAGTTTTTGCTCCTATAAAACTTTTTTTATTTTAATGGAACGATTTTGAACAAGTTTAACATTAAATATATCTTAAAATGACTATTCTATTTAAAAATTGTCTGCCTCAGCGTGTTTATCAAACATTTCTCTATAATATTACCAATTTTCATATTTTTGTATGCAGTAGTTTTCTTAATGTAACGAAGAAAAACTCCTCAGTCACAAAGAATTCATTTACTGCGGTGGTGACAGCGTTACTTTTTTTATTTTCTTCTATCTTTACAAGAAGAAAGTATTGGATTCATGAAAATTTTTGAATTCCGGTTTTCGACGGATTTACACGTTTTAGAGGTCAGAGAACCCGAAAAACATGTTTTTACAAAATGTCTGTCTGTGAGTCTGTCTGTCTGTCTGTGTGTGACACAAATTTTGTGGGCGCTCTATCTCAAGAACTAATGCACGGAATTTAATAAAAATTCATATTCAGTTAGTCCCTGATACAAATTGATGCTGATTAGTTTTTGGTGAAAATCGCTCAACAGGTGGTGCTGCTATGCTGCATTTTTTATGATTTCCGAAATGGCTCTATCTCAAGAACTAATGCACGGATTTTCATGAAACTTCAGATTCAGTTAGTCCTTGATATGACTTGATGTTGATTACGTGTTGGTGCAAATCGCTCAACAGGTGGCGCTGCTACGCAACATTTTGTACGATTTCCGCAATGGTTCTATCTTAAAAACTAATGCACGGATTTTCATCAAACTTCAGATTTAGTTAGTCCATGATATGACTTGATGCAGATTACGTGTTGGTGTAAATCTCTCAACAGGTGGCGCTGCTGTTCTGCATTTTGCACGATTCCTGCAATAGCTCTATCTCAAAAACTAATGCACGAATTTTCATCTAACTTCAGATTTAGTTAGATGTTAACACAAGTTGTTGCTGATTAGGTTTTGGTGTTAATCGTCTAATAGGTGGCGCTGCTATGCTGGCATTTTCATGATTTTCGCAATAACTCTATCTCAAAAACTAATGCACGGATTTTCCCTAAACTTCAGATTCAGTTAGACTTTGACGTAAGTGGTTGCTTGGTAGTTTTGTTTAACATAGGTTTTGGTGTAAAACACCCAATAGGTGGGGCTGCTAGGCTGAATTTTGCTGTATTTACACGATTTCGTAGATAGCCATATCTCAAGAACTAATGCCCGAAATTTCATATCTATAGAATCCTCATGATGCGCATAGATTGCCGTTTTTGGTAGAATTTTGGTAGTGTGATAGCTAATTTTCAAGTATTAACATGCATGAGATAGAAGAAAGTTTTGGGATTGGTATATCCGACTAGTTTTAGAATAGAGGGATGCTATTCTTTAGTCTGCGTCGAGTGAAACTTCATAGAGTAAAATTTTTGAAAACAAAAACTACGTATAACGGAAAATTTTTGTGACACCGCCGGAAGTAATACCGTACAAATCTACCTCTAAGATGGAAATCTAGCTGAAGCGGAGTATTTTTCCAGACATTTAGCTATTCTGTTTTCACGGGTTTTACTGTATTTTGTTCAGTAAAACTTTTGAAATTGGAGCATGCTTCTAACGGAATCCTGCCTTAAACGTAGAAATTTCATAGTACCTTCAAAAGGAATACCAAACTACCTATTAAATCGGAAACATGTCCAAAATGGAATTTTGCTCCAGTCCCTTTTGATTCTTCTTTCACATGTTTTACTGTACAAGATTGTTACGTTTGTTTATCACAGTAAAACTTACTGAGACGAAATTGCTAAATATCAGAAGAAATTCGTTTTAGACGAGTTTCCTTTTCCTTAGAAGGTATAATTGTATGGTATTCTTTCTGTAGAGACAATACAGGTGGCGCTGCTATGCTGCATTTTTCACGATTTTCGAAATAGTTCTATCTCAAGAACTAATGCACGAATTTTCAACAAACTTCAGATTCAGGTGTACCTTGATTAATATTGGTGCTGATTATGTTTTGGTGTAAATCGCACAACAGTGGCTCTGCTAATTTTCGTAATAGCTCTATCTCAAGAACTAATACACGGATTTTCATCAAACTTCAAACTCAGACGTTGACACAAGTTGTTACTCATTAGGTTTTGGTGTTAATCGCCCAATAAGTGGCGCTGCTATGCTGCATTTTACGTGATTTACTCGATTTTAGCGATAGTCATATCTCAAGAACTGATGCACGGAATTCCATATCTTTAGAATCCTCGTGATGGGCATAAATTGCTATTTAATTTTGGCATTGTGCTGGCGAATTTTGAAGTATTAGCATCTCTCTATTCTAAAAAAAGTAACTACCGCTGTCACCGCCGCCGCCGGTTTTGAATTTTTTGTGACCGGAGGTCTTTCTTCGTTAATATTAAGAAAAATAATGCATACAAAAATATGAAAATCGGTAGTATTATACAGAAATGTTTGATAAACACGCTGATGCAGACAGTTTTCAAATCGAAGAATTATTTTAAGAGATATTTAATGCTAAAGTTGGACAAAATCGTTCCACTAAAAAAGTTTTATAGGAGCAAAAACTATACATCGGAATTTAATAATTTTTAGATCATTTTATACGTTATAATTTCCCGATGTGCAGAATTCATTTATTTTTTTAATTTGACTCATTTTACGAGGTTTCATTTCTATTTTAAATTCAAGTTTTCAGCATTTCGAGAGATATTTTTTACTTATTTTAGAAAACTAGGGGGCTCGGCCCCCTACAAGCTACGCTCGCCAACCCCCGTCCAGACACCGCAGACTCTAAATGCACGCTAATTTGATCGGCTTTAAAAAGATTTCGAAAGATTGAATTATAATTTAAAAAACAGTGGCGATCTCCCTATAAACGAATTTCTATTCATTTCTCTTTGATTGGGGAATTTTAACGCCAAATCCGCTGCGGTACTACTTGATTATCCTGTCGACCAATTTCGCCAAATTATATAAATCGCCAAACCACTCGCCAAATTATACAAATTGGTATAATTTTTATTTTAAATAACGACAGAACAAACAAATTCGTACAACATTAATAAAAACACAAATAAAACGTCGAAATAAAAATAACGTGATGACGTATACACGTGTAACAACATTTCAAAATAAGCTAATATAAAAGGAATTAAGTAAAGAGAGTCTTTGTCTCCTGGTATTTTTTAACAAAGCGAAAAGAAAGTTCTTTTAAATGAGACATTTTAAATTAATTCTCAAAATATCAAATAAATGTCTAGCGCAATTTCTAAATTTAAACTTTTTTGCAATATTATTTTGTGTTCATTTTATGTAATAACTATAATGTGACGTAAATATGACGTAATTTCTCCTAAGACTTCTAACGCATGTTAATGAATTTATTATTTTACAATATCCTTTCTCTTTTAAAATTCCCGTGTATACTTTTTATGACGTAATTTTTAATAAGTTCTTGCTTTTTATAAGTAATTATTTAATTCTAATTTGAAAGTTTTTTTCCCTGTTTATAATAGTCACGTGTAAATAAATTTTTAATTTGAAGCAAACATTATTGCTTGCGCTTTTTATACAGTTGGCAACAGTTTAAATTAGTACAATTTTCTGAAATCTGTAAAAAATATCTCTAGAAATGCTGAAAATTTGAATTTAAAATAGAAATAAAACCTGAAAAAATGAGTCAAAATAAAAAAATAAATGCAATCTGCACTCCGGCAAATTCTAACGCATAAAATGATCTAAAAATGATTACACTGCCATGCATAGTTTTTGCTGCTATAAAACTTTTTTAGTGGAACGATTTTGTCCAAATTTAGCATTAAATAACTCTTAAAATAATTCTTCGATTTGAAAATTGTCTGCATCAGCGTGTTTATCAAACATTTCTGTATAAAACCACCGATTTTCATATTTTTGTTAATATTAACGGAGAAAGGCCTCCGGTCACAAAAAAATCAAAACCGGCGGCGGCTGCGGCGGCGGCGGCGGCGGCGGTGACAGCGGTAGTTACTTTTTTTTAGAATAGAGAGATTGTACTAATTTAACCTGTTGCCAACTGTATAAATAACGGAAACAATAATGTTTGCTTCGAATTAAAAATTTATTTACACGTGACTATTATAAACAGAAAAGATACTTTCAAATTAAAATTAAATAATTGCGTATAAAAAGCAGGAAGTTATTGAAAATTACGTCATAAAAAGTATACACGTGAATTTTAAAAGAGAAAGAATATTGTAAAATAATAAATTCATTAACATGCGTTAGAAGTCTTAAATAGGAGAAATTATGTCACATTACAGTTATTACATAAAATGAACACAAAATATTGCAAAACAGTTTAAATTTAGAAACTGCGCTAGACATTTATTTGATATTTTGAGAGGATCTTTTCTATTTTTGTTAGAAAAGCGCAAATAATATTTCATTTCTAATAAAAGTATTTTCACGTGAATATTTAAAAGAGAAAGAATAGCTTGGTCAAAATTACGTCAGATTGAAAACGCTTAATTTAAAGTGTCTCATTTAAAAGAACTTTCTTTTCGCTTTGTTAAAAAATACCAGGAGACAAAGACTGTTTACTTAATTCCTTTTATATTAGCTTATTTTGAAATGTTGTTACACGTGTCTACGTCATCAAGTTATTTTTATTTCGACGTTTTATTTGTATTTTTATTAATGTTGTACTAATTTATTTGTTCTTTCGTTATTTAAAATAAAAATTATGTCAATTTGTGTAATTTGGCGAGTGGTTTGGCGATTTATATAATTTGGCGAAATTGGTCGACGGGATAATCAAGTAGTACCGCAGTGGATTTGGTGTTAAAATTCCCCAATCAAAGAGAAATGAATAGAAACCCGTTTATAGGGAGATCGCCACTGTTTTTTAAATTATAATTCAATCTTTCGAAATATTTTTAAAGCCGATCAAATTAGCGTGCATTTAGAGTCTGCGGTGTCTGGACAGGGGTTGGCGAGCGTAACTCGTAGGGGGCCGAGCCCCCTAGTGTATGATATAAAAGAAAGTTTTGCGATTGACCCATCCGACTGATTTGTTTTTAAAATTGTGTAACTATTCTATTTTATTTATTTTTATTTTTTGACGAACGATTAATTTACGGTTTAGCTGCTGCAAAAAAAACTATTAAAATATATATTGAAATCGCGTGAGTAGTTCCCGAGGAAAAACTAACACCAGTGTCAGGTGTTTTACATGTGTGATTCCGCAACTTTTGTCGCTCCCTTAGCCTTAATTTACCAATCAACTCATACAGTCTTTAAATGAATAAAATTGAATAAATATTAGATTTAATGCACCATATATCTGCAGAAGTAAGTTCAGTATGTTAACGCCGCATTTCATTAATCATATGCTAAGCTTAGCAATCCTTTCGGACTTTTTCCAAAACATATTGCACCGTCGCGTCGAAAAGAAGAAGGTCTGATCTTTAAATAGGCCTTTTTAGGTGCGTTCGTAATTATATAAATACGTTGCACCTATAGTCGTCGTTCAGTCCGTCTGTCTGTCCGCATGTAACAGAGCAAAAACTACCCGACCGAATAGTCTGAAATTTTAAATATATAATTGCTGCAAAATTTTGTCGAGTCATTTCAAATTTTATCAAAATCGGATGTATAGTTTAATTACATCAGGGACTGTCAAATGTTTTCCGTTACATTACGGCCGATGGGAATAAATTATTGCAAGTGCATTTTAATAATGTTACAGCCTTCCGAATGGTCTGAAATTTTAAATATATAATTGTCGCAAAATTTTGTCGAGTCATTTCAAATTTTCGGATATATAGTTTAATTACAGGGACAATCAAAAGTTTTTCGTTATATGACGGTCAATGGGGAAAAAAATATTTCATGTGCATTTTAATGATGTTACAGCCTTTGGAACAGAATGAAATGGATATGCACTTATTGAAGTGCACTAAAATATACATTCAGTACAACATGCGGTCAAAAAATATTTATAAAACTAGTTATAGTACGAACGCACCTCATTTGCCACGTTTGACGGGCAATTTCCAACTTGTTTGTTTTACATAAGGGAATCTGTAAAGTCTAGCATTTACCGAAATATCTATAGTATTATAATTTCGATAAAAGCCCGAAATAGATGGCTTAAGGAGCATATTTCGATCTTTTGTCACACAGTCAGAAAAACTCGTCAATATACACTAAATTATTCCTCATTTTGTAGCAAATAATTTCCGTACTCCATGAAAACATGTTTTATCCGTGAATTCTTCCCGAAAGTTTGAAAAAGAAGGATAAATTCCGCTCATTCCTCGCACGAATACTAAAATCCGAATTTATTTTTAAAATGAAAAACCAAAATTTCTACAAATTAAGATTTCTAATTAAATTAAAAACGAAAAAAAGTTTTCGAATTTATAAATAAATAACAATTACTTTTCTCATTCATTATTCATTCAAAAGTACTCACAATTTATTTTTTAAGTGGAATACGTTGCGTAAAGCAAAATTACTTTTCTCATTCATTATTCATTCAAAAGTACTCACAATTTATTTTTTAAGTGGAATACGTTGCGTAAAGTAAAATTACTTTTCTCATTCATTATTCATTCAAAAGTACTCACAATTTATTTTTTAAGTGGAATAAGTTGGATAAAGTTAAATAAAGTTGAATTTATAAAGTTGTTTACAAATAAAATATTCTCGCATTAAAAATGTATTTTAACTGAACAAATTTAAAAGCTATTTTAATTTAAATATTAAATGAAAAAAAATCGATTTTACTCAAAAAAATTCTTATCGATATTCATATTTTACATCCAGCAATCTACTTAAAAACTACTTGGATGTCCCAATCCCAAAACTTTCTTCTATCTCATATATTTTAATATTTCAAAATGTTGTTACAGATGTCAATATTTCATTTTTATTAGTTCAATACTCTCTATATCAACTTTGACTTTCATCTTAAATTTCTGCTTCAGTCAATTAATTAATCGGAATAAAAACGAGTTAATCTCGATCATGATAGTTATTAAAAACACGAATAGTCCCGAATAGTCGGCTTATCAGGATGGGAAGTTCCCGCCGATTCACGAGCCACTGGTGTACAATAGAACTACGAAAAAAATTAAGAAGATTACACAAAAATCATTATTACAGCGCCCCTTCCCGGCGGAATTTTTCCACATTCAGGCAGGACATTCTTGCCATGGCCAAAAACATACACAAAAAATTTGGTTCAATTCTATGCATAACTTCATACACTTTTCGAAGGTACAATATTGAAAATGGCACAAAAATTGCTATTACAGCGCCACCTTCCGGTGGAATTTTCCCAAATTCAGGGAGGACCTTCTTACCCTGACCAAAAACATACACAAAAATTTGGTTCAATTGTAGGCATAACTTCATACACTGTACGGTGGTACAATATTCAAAATGGCACAAAAATCGCTATTACGACGCCCCCTACTGGCAGGTTTTTTCCAAATTGAGGAAGGACCTGCTTAGCATAGACATGGACTTAAAACAAAATTTTGGTTCAATTCTATGCATAACTTCATACACTTTTCGATGGCACAGTATGCAAAATCGCACAAATCGCTATTACAGCGCCCCCTTCCGGTGGATTTTTTCCAAATGAAGGAAGGACCTGCTTGCTATAGCCAAAAACTTTAAAAAAAAAATGGTTCAATTCTATGCATAAGTTCATACACTTTTTGATGGTACAATGGCGACAGGCACACGGACAGACAGACATTTTCTATAAACATGTTTTTTGGGACCTCTGACCCCTAAGACGTATAAATCCGCCAAAAACCGGAAATCGAAAAAAATATTTCGATTACAATACTTTCTTCTATTGAAGATAGAAGAAAGTAATATTTATAATTCATATTTTCATCGTATACTAATACTAAAGTATTAAAACTCCAGCTACAATCTCATTAAAGACGAAATCATCCCGAAATTAACTTCAAAATTAAAAACTTTTTAAAGAAATTAATCAAGCCATACCTATCTGAAGCAAACATATTTACTTCAAAGTGTCTCACTACTGTACAACTGTAACCCAATAGTTAGCAGATTCAGCTCGTAATACTAAGACGACTGCAACGTCAGCAGCTATTATTTTTTTTTATTTTCTTCAATTGACGTATATTTTACCTTCTGTAAAGGAGAAAACAGAAACGGATATTCGTCAATTAACGAAAAATCCTGATAGCACTGCTGCCAAGAAAATTTCCGTGACTTGAAGAAAGTATTTCTGAGAATACAACTCAGTTTGGTAAATGCTAGGATTTGCCGGTAAAACCTAGTAGTATTTACCGGCTTCGGGCTTTACAGTAACATATATATATTATTCTTAGTTTTCGTATAGAGAATAGTGGTTCTATACTTTTGCCACGGAGATTATTAGAGTGTTCAATTAAAAACGATTTTCACCTATGTTCTGTACTCCTGGCAGTATGTTCCGTAACTCGAGTAGCACAGTCAAATCGCCTGGTTTTTTTTAAACAAAATTTCTTTCTAAATTGGGGACTTACTAATTTGATGAAAATTAGATATCTTTTCGATTCTGCCGTTTAGTTTTTAGTAACTAGTTTTTTCTTTTCTTTCTTTTTTTTTTATTCTTGATGTTGTTTTTATCGTCCCAAATGCCTATTGGTTTATTATGTTATAGAAATTTATGTTTAAAATGTGTTTAAAAAATTACATTGCCAGCGTCTCATTTTATTTACATGTTTTGCTAAAGCATTTTTTTCAATTAACGAACCTTTTTTTCCCTTTCTTTTCCGAAACATTCGTCGTTTATCTTGCTTAACTCAACAAATATCCCTGACTTTTAATTGGACTCAACAAGCCCAACACGCGTTAGCTAATTTATGCACATTAATCATAACGTTGCCCACCTTTTACTGTTCATGGATATATTTAGCTCTCTATGACGTCAGAGGCTTTTCATTTCTCCTTTAGCTCCCATCTTTTTTCTAATACCAGTAATTTAATGTAACAGGTTTTTAGCTCCTGTTATTTTCAAAGATGATAATATTCCATTTTATAAGTAGAAATTATAAACAACCAAAATAACAACAACAAAAATAATGGATCACGCATAAATTTTGGCACAACTTCCAGCATTATATTAATATTGCATTATCTAAATCAGGGGTTCCCAAACTTTCAGACCGACGTACTACTAAATCGAAGTTCATACTTCCGCGTACCACCAGGTAACAATCGTAATGCTCATATAGGAAAATCTTTGAAAATGGAGCTTTCCATATTTTCTTTGATTTCAAATCACGATTTTAAATAAGTTTACTCCATTAAAAACGGATTTCCATGAAATAAAAAGAAACTTACACTTTTGCTAAAGAAGAGAAAAATTTCAGTGCACAAACTTATACAAATAACGAATTGTATTTCAAATGCAACTTCAACACTGAAACAAAATTTCAACACCTCCTACCAAATCTACCAGTACAAAAAAGGGAGGGGAGGGGGGCGGGAGCGTGAGGCAGTAAAAAAAACGCGTTATATAGTACACGTGGGAAAAAATAGTTTTAATTGCTCCTATTCGAACAGGCTCCTCCTATTTCCACGCATTCAGACTTTACCTTCAAATAATTCAATTTAAAAAGCATGTTTTTCTGCTAATTTAATTTGTGTTATTGATTAATTTTAAAATTAGGTCTTTATTTACAAATTTTAACTTTTCCTACATCGATGTAATAATTACATGTGTTTAATTCTGTAAAACTGATTGTATCATAAGCAATGTGTGCAGATTTCGGAGAGTGTGCCAGTAATAAAAATGCCTAGCAATACATGCAAAAAAAAAAAAAAAAAAAAAAAAAAAAAAAAAAAAAAGGTTACAATCTCTTATTTTATTCGAATTATTAACATGATGATAAATTCACGCTTTTTTTGTTTTTATAGTAATATGCTGTATTTCATTTTACGTACCAATATTGGACTTAAGCGTACCAGTAGCAAGAGCGTCACGTACCAGTACAGGTACGCGTACCATAGCTTGGGAACTCCTGATCTAAGTCATAATTAGAGATCTGGACGGCCCGAAATTTTCAGGGCCTGGGGAGATCCGTCTCGAACGAATGCTATCTGGGTCGGCCCGGACAGGTGTGAAAGCTGTAGGTTTGGCGTATTTACCTGGCCCATTTATATTTTCGTAATTCACGGCCCGGCCCGGCTCGATTCTGTTGAAAAATATTAAGCCCTGGTACGGCCTACTCCGAGAGTAATGAAAGAAAATTTGACCGCGGGCGTCGCGATGCAAATCTCTACTCTTTCTATTTCTTTGTATTCAATCACGTACAGTACATGAAAAAGAAAAAAAAAGATCCATGGCTATTAACTTCAACTCTAATTAGAAGTGCCGTGCCATATCGTATAAAGTTCTTTATAATTGTATGTGATTTATTTTGTCATAAGCAGGGCCTGACTAATGCAGGGGCAGGCGGAGCAGCTGCCCCACCCCCATTTAAGGGAAGTCCCGATAGATTTAATCAGGATTTTTGTTAAAACAGTGCCAAATTGTTAAAATTGGCCAAAAGTTAGCACATTTCTTACACTTTCAAAGATTTAGGAAGAGGATGTGGCTCTTTCCACTCCAACCCAAGCTCCCACACACACCACCCCTTCCTTCCAAAAAGGGAACAAACCTACATCATCAAACTAATGTTATCAAATTTTATACAAAAGTTCTTTAGTGCATGAGAAATGCAGCAACAACATAACAATTGTGAAATTTGTTTCTAATAGTATGAGTGCATGCCTGCACTTGCCTTTCCATATCATGGAATCACCTAAATGCATGTTGATGCAATACAAAGATTGTATTTTAAAATGTGGTAGAAAATTTTATATTATAAAAAATAGCCGTGGCTGAAAGACCTGTATTTATACTTCAGAAGCTCACATGAACCTTTGTATTCCTATAAAGAAAAGTGTATTCTATCACCTGTTAAAGTTGTGAACATTTTTCTTGTGATACCCTGTATATAGATGTGAATAGTACCTGTTTCGAAATTTATATATACATATACAATAGATATGAAGTTTAAAACTAATAATTTCAGCATAATTCAATAATAATTTCTACAAAGTGATAGAAGGGGCCCCCCGCCAGAATGTTGCTTGCCACGGGGCCCCAGATAGTCTAAGTCGAGCCCTGCCCATAAAGTGTGGTCTACATATTAAAAATTTCACCAATTTTTATTTTACAAACGGTAACATTCACTTTTGATACTTTGAGTTCCTTGGTTTAAAGCAGCTCGGAAACGTGCATAGTTCATACACATTTCTTAAATCTTCAGCGTTATAAAAGAAAATGTGTTGTTAGAGGCTTATCCATAAATTTAGAAAGATAAAATTAAAATATTGCAAGGAAAAATAACGAGAACAGTTATTTATTAAGAGGCTACTTGAGTCAAAAGAAAAGACCCGTTCGCTAATGCTAATCCTATGGAAGAAATTTATAAAGATATCTCGGTCGCATTTCAATATTTTTAAATGATTTCTTTTGCATTGAATAGTTGAGATTGATCTGTACAAAGGCCATTGTTTACTTTTTCGATTTTGTTTACAAGTATTTCTTATGAAGACACTTTAATTTTCGGAACCGGTTTCGAAAGTAAAAGCCTCCTCATAAAAAATATCTGCAATCAAAATCGAAAAAGTAAAAAACGGCCTGCATACAGATCGATCTCAACTATTCAATGCAAAAGAAAACATTTAAAAATATTGAAATGCGACCGAGATATCTTTATAAATTTCTTCCATAGGATTAGCATTAGCGAATGCGTCTTTTCATTTGACTGAAGTAGCCTATTAACCAGAAAAATTCTATGAAAACGCTACCTCTATACTATTATAGTAAACAGAGAAACTCCTGACTGTCTGACTTAGTGACTCACCAACGCAGAGCTGAAACGACTAAAGTTAGGATCACGAAATTTGGACAATAGATTGCTGTTATGACCTAGGCAAGTAATAAGAAAGAATTTTTGAAAATTCACAGCCTAAGGGGGTTTAAAAAGGGGTCGAAAATTTTAGAACACTTGGCATATCTCAGCAGCCGTTTCAGGTAGGAGCGTGAAATTCCAGAAAATAAATCTACTAAAAAATAATTAAACATGTATTTCAGCGATTTTAGAAATTCCCCACGCCTAAGGAGGTTAAAGGGGGGGGGGGGGTAAAATTTTTTAGAACATTTAGCAATATCTCAGCAACCGTTTTGGGTAGGAGCGTGAAATTCCAGAAAATAAATCTACTGAAAAATAATTAAACATGTATTTCAGCGATTTTAGAAATTCGCCTCGCCTAAGGAAGTTAAAGGGGGGGGGGGGGTCAAAAATTTTAGAACATTTAGCAATATCTCAGCAGTCGTTTTGGATAGGAGCATGAAATTCCAGAAAATAAATCTACTAAATAATAATTAAACATGTATTTCAGCGATTTTACAAATTCACCACCCTTAAGGGGGTTAAAGAGGGTTCGAAAATTTTAGAACATCTGGCCATTTCTCAGCAGCCTTGTTAAGTAGGAGCTTTAAATTCCAGAAAATAAATCTGCTAAAAAAATAATTAAACACATGTTTCAGAAATTAATAGAAACCCTAAGAGGGTTAACCTTTAACCGGAAATGTGAAAATTCCGTGCACAAACAGAACACTTAATAATTTACCAAATAGTAAACTTAAACATTTAATCTTTAATAGTAATGTATTAACAGGACCAATTTTTTAATATAACAGCATAAAAATAAGTTGTGAATGTCGGAGAGAGAAAATATTAAGGGCAGATATGTAGACGCAACCATCTCACAGATGTACGTTTCCGGTTAAGGATTAAAAGGGGGGGGGGGGGTGTATCTCAGCAGTAGTTTTAGGTAGAGGCGTGAAATTACAGAAAATGAATAAACTAAAAAATAATTAAACACGTATTTCAGGGATTTTAGACACCCCCCACCCCCATGGGGGTTAAAGAAGGGTCGAAAATTTTAGAACATTTGGCCCTATTTTAGCGCCCGTTTAGGTAAAAGCGTGAAATTCCAGAAAATAAATATACTAAAGGAATAATCAAACAAGTATTTTAGCGATTTTAGAAATCCGCCCTAAGGGGGTTAAAAGGGGGGGGGGTCGAAAATTTAAAACATTTGCCCATATCTCCGCATCAGTTTTAGATAGGAGCGTGAATTTGTAGAAAATAGATCTACTAAAAAAAATAGTTAAACTAGCAGAACTACCCGGCTTCGCCCGTATCAATTATAAGGAGCCTTCCAGGTAAAATAAATTAAAACGAAATAATAACTGAAATTTGTGCATTCCCATCCACAAATGGCCCCACCAGTGGCCGAGAGGTTCTGCTCTCGAAGCTGGTAGACGGGAAGTGCTGGGTTCGATCCCAATCGCGCCCGTCGGCCTAATCGTTCGGAGTTTTCGTGGTTTTCTTCGAACCTTGGTTCTCCAAGCGTTAATACGGATTAGGTTCCCTTAGAAAGACCTCCACGGAAGGCACTCCTCCCTTAGGGCCTATATCCCACGTGCAGATAATTGGCCGACATAAATACAACCAACCAACCAACCAACCCATCCACAAATCGTTATAAAGACAATCAAAAAACATGGCGTTGTTGTCTCTCAACCATAGTAAAATCCCTGAGCTTTAATAACAGAATGCACGTTTTCTTTGGCGGGTGTAAGAGAAAAATATGTGATTTTCCTGACAATACGAAAAGAAAAATTCCTCCAAATCGCGCAGCACTTAGTGAAATTCTCGTTTGTATGGTATTATCTACATTATAAAGTAAAAACAATATGTCAGTGCCCATAAATTGTAACCTATAAAATGTGCCGTTTTAGATAACAGCGTGAAATTCTAGAAAATAAATCTAAAAAAAAATAAATAAATAAAGGAAATAAAATAAACACGTATTTCAGCGATTTTAGAAATCCCCCCTCCTATGGGGGTAAAAGGGGGGTTCGAAAATTTTAGACCATTTGGCCATATCTTAGCAGCCGTTTTAGGTAAGAGCGTGAAATTGCAGAAAATAAATCTACTAAAAAAGTAGTTAAACATGTATTTCAACGATTTTTGAAAATTCCTCTCTAAGGGGGTTAAAGGGGGGGAGGGGGGGGGTCGAAAATTTTAGAACATTTGGCCATATGTCAGCAGCAGTTTTAGGTAGAAACGGGAAATTCAAGATAACAAACCTACTAAAAAAAATAGTTAAAAACAGGTACTTCAGTGATTTTAGATCTATTGTGATGCCATGATTTTGAATTGGATAATGTAAGATTATACATTAAGGTAGGCATGCCAAACTCGTTTAGCACCGAGGGCCAAATTAAGCACAAATTAATATTGTATAAGCCAAATTAATATTGTATACTAAGACGCGGGCCACATTACGAGAGAAAAAAACATTATATTACCATTCTACAGAATGAAATTTGTACACACAAAATACAATCCTTTTTTTTTAACATGCAAAATTTTAAAGCTACTTACTGAAAAAATTTCTGACACTCGCCGTAAAATTTTCAAAAGGAATATTTATTAATTAAAAGACCCACTTCTTATATTATTCACTAGATCGTGGGTGTCTCAAAGGGCCTTTTTCAAGGCCGCATTACTGCGAACACCTGTGAAGCCATGGTAGCCTGGACTCGCGGTGAAGCGTGAGCTAGGCGCGGGAGTTGCTGTTCACTGAGCCTTTTATGATCTTTAAGTAATTTATTTATTAACTGTTAGTAAAATTTTAAATTCTTATTATTTATTTTTCAATTGAGCTCAGGAATTGTTTGTTTGTTTCCTCTCCCCCCTCCCACACACACACAAAATTTTTAAGTCTTTTCCCCAGTACTGCCATGATTCAGTTCCTGTTAGTTTTCCATAGTATTACTGTCGGGGATGTGGGGCAGTGGCCCCAGGCTCCTCAATAAACCGTCAGAAGTCTCTATATTATTCAGTAAACTTAAAATTAGCAAGAAGACTGCGCGGCCGAACGTACACTGTAAAAAATCTGTAATTCTACAGATGTAAAGTTACAGAAATCTGTGTGCTTATTAAAATTAATCTTACTAATTTTACTGTACAAAAAAAGATGTAAATCTACAAAACTAGTATTTGTAAAGCTACAGAATCTGTAGCTTTACAAAAGAATCTACTAAAATTACAGTAATCTTACTAAAATTTTATTTGTAACCCGGGTTGTAGTTACATAAAAAATTCTAGGCATCCCAGTTTCCTAAAACATTCTTAGTAATCTTACAGATTTTTTTATTTACAGTGCAAAAGTGTATCTGTTACATGAATTTTTGTTGTTACCGTTACATAAAAAGTTCTAGGAAAAATTCGTTTTTTAAAAAGCTTGTTGCAATTCGTGCTTAAGAAAGTGAGATCTGTTACTAAAGACAAAACCGGCTATGAAAAAAAACCTGATAAACTTTTATGCTTGTTTATAAATATTTTTTTAAATAAAAACATTTTATTTATATACACTATTATTGTTTTATATATAAAAACATTTTATTTATATGTATTATTATTGTTTTATATATAATTTTATATGCGAATACTTCTATACGAATTTGCATATTAAAATAGTTAAATGGCTTCTTTATAGTCATTAAATTGCATCTCTCTATTTTATATATATATAAAAAAAGTAATTAACGCTGCTGTTGCAAATGAATTTATTGTGATCTTTTGACTTTCTCGGATTATAACAAAACAAACTGTAGCACATAAAAACATGAAAACTCGTAGTTTTACAGAAAAATCTATGACAAACACACTGAAGAAGACAGTTTTTAAATTGAAAAATGATTTTAAATGCTATTTAATGTTGAAATTGATCAAAGTAGTAAAGAAGTTAGTAAGGAAAGTAGTAAAGAAGTTAGTGAGGAAAGTAGTAAAGAAGTTAGTAAAGAAAATAGTAAAGAAGTTATATAGGATCAAAAACCATACATAGCAATTTAACCATCTTTTGAAAGCAAATACACGGGTCTAAACTGCGGTGTGTATAGTGTTCAATATTTTTTTTTTAGTTTGTCTAATTATTTGAGGATTTGTTTTTCAATTTTTTTGTTAAAAATTTCAATATCTTAATAACGATTTATTTTATATTTCGAAAGAGGAACCCCCCCCCCCCTCTTTCTAAAGGGGTCTTGTTTCGAAAATGTCATTTCTACCCCCACCCCCAGTCATTGCCAAATTTTAAAAAACGCAAATAGTAATATTTCCAAACATTTTACAATTGAAAAATATATTTTACGTTAATATTATCCTCTTCAATTCCGAAGCTAAAATAATAATACAAATGCTTATTCATTGGTTTTTTCCAAACAAAATGACATTGTAAATGACAGAAAAAATATCTTTTTGGAAATTGTTCCTCTAGGCGTTTGGTAATTTAGGTTCAAAAATATGGATCTAAAACTACAAAATCCCTTAAAAACGTCAATTTAATAACCATTAACCTAAATTAACGCAATCACAAATTTAAGAACTTTAAACAAGTAAATAATCTACAAATCCTCAAAATTTTTTATTGAAAAAGATTTAAGTCAAATATGAAAATTTCTCACTTTCTTGGCATACTGTCTTTTGGGCATTTTTAGACATTTTCCAAACTCAGATGAAAATAACATTTATTTTATGTGGGAATCAGCTTAGATGCTGCCATTTATTCGTTTGCTCTGAACGCAAAAAACATTCAGCTATTAAGAAGTGATGTGAAATTGTAAAAAAAATCAGACATTTTAGTTTTTAGAAGGAAAAGAACAGAAATCCCTGTATGGAGACCCAGGACCGAAGAGTTTAAAAGAGAAAGACAACTTTAAAATAATTAAATTATTACATGCGAAAAGAATTACGTGAGGGAAAATTGCGTCATAAAAGACCAAATAATAATATTTCGAAACACTTTTCTATTGAAAAATATAATTAAGCGTGAATATTAAAAAAAAAAAAAAAAACATTTGAAAAATTAAATTATTATATGTGAAAAGCATTCAAATGGAGAAAATACCATTATCTTTAAAACATCACATTTAAAACGATTTTTTTCTACCGTCTAAAAGAAAACTTTTGATTTTCAAATTTTTGATAGATCTTACTTAATCAATCACGAAAAAAATCATCAGCTGTCGCGATAGTAGTGGATGCGGCCTTGGGAACATAAAATTCCCAAGGTCAAAGGGAAATGAATAGCAACTCGATTACAGAAGATTGCCACTGGTCGTAATAACATCATTCAATATTCCGTAGTTGGGAAATCTCTTTTAAACAGAACAAATTAGAGTGTTTTTAGAGCCAGCGGGATCTAGGCGGGTGTTGACGAGCGTGGCTCGTAGGGGGCAGAGGTCCGGAGTAAATAGTGAAAAACAAAATTGTTTGTTTTTATGAAACAGTGAATAAGTTTCTAGAAAGTAGCAGTATAACAATTTTCCTTCTCTTGCCAAGGTCATTTTCTCTATCACACAGAGGCACCCATAACTGTAACCCATACCGAATAATCATATGACTTTCTTCAACATTTACTAAAACTATTATCAAAAAGGTAAAAGATTTTCATATTATTGATCAGTATGAAACATTTTCCGAACTTGTTTGAAATGTAAATAAATGGACTGTGATAGAACGTGTTTTGAGCATAGAGTCTGAACATACGTACAGGGTATATATGGTCAGATTAAAAGTTTTTTCCAAACTATAGCAATCTTTCTTACTTTTTCGATTTTGGCTGAAGATATTTTTTAGAATGACACTTTCATTTTCGGAACCGGTTTCGAAAATGAAAAAAACTTTATAAAAAAATATCTGCAACCGAAATCGAAAAAGTAAAAAAGGAGCGATATAGAGACGGAACTCAGCTATCCAATGCAAAAAAAAAAAAAAAAAAAAAAAAAAAAAATTAAAAATATCGAAATACAAACGAGATATTAGAAAATAATCTCCCCATACGTTTAGCATTATCTCGAGAGTGTCTTCGCCTGCAGGAGCAGGAGTCTTAAGTCTTCCCACTAAAATGTTTACTATCTCCCAACATTTTCTCCTGAGCACAGAAAGTTTAAAATCTTTAAACAGATGTTAAGAACATCTAAACAGGAAAAGAGAAAAATTATCGCTCTGATCCTTTTGCCGTCTCTCCTCCCATACACATAGTCAGAAATCTTCCCTTTATCTGTAAGTTGGCACACAAGGAAGTAGCAGGTTTGGAGAAAATTGGAGGGATGATTTAGATGGCTAATTACTTATAAAGAAACAAGTAGGACAGAATTAATTAATAATTGTAATAAGTTTAGTAATTTTAAAATTGATATATATATTTTTTAATTAAACATTTTTTAAATTTCATAATATTTTAACAATTTTAAATAAATTATAATATTTTAATGCTTTTTTGTTTAATATTTTTTTAATAATTTCAAAAAAAAATGATATAACTCTTGAAGTTGTAACGATTATTTGCTGGGGGAGGAGAAAGTGAAATTTTCAGGAGTGGGTGGTGGCTATAACATAGATTATTGATCATTTATTTATTTATTATTACAGTAAAATACGAAATGGTACAAAATATTTTAAAATATATATATATAATTTTATATTATGTGGGAGCAAAGAACGAGGCAGTCAAAATTTCAAGGAGAGAGTGGATTTAGATTATTGATTATTTAATGCAACTTTGATATAAATTTAATGATTTTTACTATTTTTAAATTTAATGTATATTTCTTTAATTTTAAATTAGACATTATATTTTCCTTAATTTTTAAATTTAATCCCTTGAAGGGTGGTGGCTAATTTTTGGATCACTTAATTTTAATTTCCAAATGCCACACTGGCACCCAAATTCCAGGATGAAATTTTTCCTTTTATTAAGTATGTGAAGAAAAGGTTTTACTTATTTTCAAATAAGTTTGTTTATAAATTATGATGTCATTCAATCCTTTCAGCATTTTGCGAATAGAAGTACTTTGCCCCTGGAAGGGTTGACAATATTTAATAATTTTAAATAAATTATGAACTTGAATCATTTTTATGATTTTCAATTTAATAATTTGTTAACAATTTTAAATTAATTTTATAATTTAAACTCTAATGATTATTTGCTGGGAGGGGGGGGGGGGGCAATTTTCCGGAAAGGAGCAGGAGGGCAATGTGTAAGTTTAATTATTTATTTTTAGAATAAAATAACAAATATTACTAAAGATTTTTTTAAATACAAGTATAATTTTAAACTTTATATGCAGGAAGAGAAAAGAGGGGAAAGTGCCATTTTCAGGGGTGGGGGGGTTAGATGAATAATTACTTACTGTAATGACAAATGAGCAGCCTAACCACAAAGATAGGGCTTAAAAATTTTTAAATAATTTTAATTAATGTAGCATCTTTTAGAAATTTTAAATTTAATATATTTTTAGCATTTTTAAATTTAACAATATTTTCTAAAAATTATTTTAAATTTAATAATTTTAAATACAGTGAAACCTCCCTGTGCGACCACTTCCATTAAGCGACTACCTCCCTGAACGACCCTTTTTTCATGGAACGAAATTTATTCCCATAGGCTCAATACTAATTTTACCTCCATTCAGAGACCTGCCCAGTTGAACTCCCTCCATGAGCGACCCATTTCTTTGAAGAAAATGAAATAAATTCTGTTTTTTCCTGGTCGCTTGAAGAAGGTTTTATTAGAAAAATAATTCCGGAGAGCACATTATTCATCAAGCTTCTAAACTAAGTTTAGAAATTTTTTTAATACCGGTAACTTTTAAGTGTTTAAACCCCTTTGTACCTTTTAGGCAATGAATTTAACTCTAATGACATATTAAGAACGACGGTTAATAAACTCCCCTGCCCTATTCTGTCAGTAAACTCTCAAAGAAAAGATAAAGTAATGAAATTGTCATTATTTGTTCCCGACCAAAAAAAAATTGCATTTATTTACTGAACTTCAAAAGGACTTAAAGCTATAAAAGATAAAACCGTAAAATCAAAGCAAACGTCAATGTACTAATTTTTTAAACTCTGCAGTAATTAACTTATGTAACACTGGTCAACAAATTTGAACTTTCGCTCTGTTCTAAAACAGAAATTAGTTGTTTTTTATGCGGTTTTTTGTGCTGATTCCGAATCTAGTTTTAGATTTACTCCAGCACGTCAAGTTTGAGAGATATTTGCATATTTCAATTTATGCAAATTTAGTAAATTTTATACAATTATTTGCAAATTTAAGGTATAAAGTAATATCAGACAGGGTTTTTTGTTTTATGTTATGATTACTACCTAATTTACTTCACAAAAACGTTGTTTCTGAGATTATACTGACATGTGACTGTGAAATATTGTACCTAATTTGCATATTTTTCATGTTTTTCTAATAATGTTTCTTGACGTTCAAATATTTCTGCCGCACGAGTACGCTAATATGTTTCTAAACCAGTTTTTCGAGCTCATTTCAAATCTTGTATCTGTTTTCTTCTATCACGTCTAGTTTTTGAAAAAAGGGAAATTTTGGTTTTTGGTCAAAAAAGCCAGAAATAGCTTTTTATGATACTTTATATGATAAACTTCAACTAGTTAGGATAGATTCTACTACTTGTTTTTTTTTTTTTTTTTTTTTTCGATTATATAAATTTTTGTTTATGTCTCTGATATGAATCTGACCCTGTTCACCTTCTTGTCAATGAATTACACACCCCTAAAAAGCATCTTATATCAAACCTGTGTTAATGCCGTGCAAAAGTAGAAATTCATCTTACTCAAAAATTAGACATGACATAAGAAAAGAGACTGCAGATTTGAAATCAGCATAAAAATCTAGTCTAGAAAAGCATTACGTCAATTCTGTAGCAACTATTTTAAAGTTGATAGTGATGTAAACATTACACCATTGAAAAATATGCAAATTAGGCTTAATAACTGATAAATAAATGTTAAGAATATGCAAATCGTGACATTTATCTGAAGCAAATAGTCAAGTAATCATTATCTAGAAAACATAATTAGATGTGACATATATTGTATCTAAAATTTCCATAAAATAGCACAAAAAAAACTTAAATTTGCATAAATTTAAATATGCAAATTTCTCAAAACCTGGACCACCTAGAGATAAACGAAAAGCATATTCGGAATCAGTGCCAAAAAACTGATCTAGAATCAACTAATTTTAGTTCTAGGACAAAACCACTGTTGTCCAGTGTAATTAACTTTTGTTTTGATACTTAAATTTTCATATTTTTAACTAATGTGAAAAATAAATTTTAGTAACATTAATTGTTACCTTTTTTTCAACAATTAAAATCTAGATTTAAACATGACCTCCATTAAGAGACCACCTCTCGGAGCGACCAATTTTTATTGGAACGGAACGTGGTCGCTTTAGGGAGGTTTTACTGTACATTCTAAATTTTATTCTTTTTAAATGATTTTAAATTTAGTGATTTTTAAAATAAATTCTTAAAGAGTGATGATGTGCTGGGGGAGGAGGGAATGATATTTTCAAGAGGGGAGAGAGAAATTGTAGATTTATTTATTACTAGTATAAAATAACAAATAGGATAGAAGATTTATATATTATATATATAGAGAGAGAAAAACATATATTTAAAAAAATACATATACGGTCCTAAAAAAAGCCATTCTGCGTTAATTTCAAATGATATGACTAAAAAAGAATTAATAAAAAAGAATTTGCGCACTAATGATGTATACGTATAGAAATCCACTTTTTTGCCTGGAGGGCGTTTTGTTAGTATCGATTTTGATTGGTTAGGCAATAATACTGGCTGACAAATGGACGATTTTGCTTGATTTAATGCAAACTGAAGGAATCGAGGAATGTAGTCACGTGGTTGAAATTGCGTTCCCAATCACCAGAAAAAGTAAGCAAAACATTAGAAATGTCTTTCGCTAAGCAGGATTTTCGCCAAGAAATATCAATTTGACGTCCAGACAATTTGAGAGACATGCGACAGTAATTGTGAGACATGAGGCAAATTCTGCTGTTCAAACCGGTTTTTCCTTTGTTAACAGGGTGAAATTGTCGCATGCCTCACGCTTTTTTGTTGCATGTCTCCCTGGTGTGTGGCGCGCCTTTACGACTATGACCAATCAGATATACGGTATAAATGGCAAAAGGTGGATGAAAAAAAAATCAACCATGCAACAAACATTTCTAATTCCGTTGCGTACGAAAACCAAAATTTGAGGGGCCAACCTGGTAAATCCCCTAAATTTTACATCTTTTGGACGCTTACATTTTCGGATCGACAGTTTGACTTCATAGGAAAATGCCCTAAGTCACTCCTCTAATGTAGGTACTTTTTTACTGACAGGATTTGTAACAGAGGAAAAAACGAGGGAAAAAATGTTTCATGAAATCTTACAACTCGTTCTGGCAACACAAGTTGTTTATTTTTTTTTTTACGCTATTTCGGTTTCGGTATCATTTGCTTAAAATGAACATTTTTATAATAATTTATTAGTTTGCCGTGTTATGATTTTTAAAAGCAAAATGATTAAGTAAAAACAAGTAATGTAAATTGGCGCACTGTGTGCTTTATCACCATAATGTTTTTTAAAAATTATATTCATTCCTATCTGTCTTCGCACATTAATAAATTAATTAAACAACCATAACAATTTATGAATATATATATTAATCACAGTATATAGAAGTAAAACAATTTCCGATAAATTTTAAAAGCTGTCAACCACTATACCTTTCTCTTTCGATGTATATTTATTTAAACTGATTATCAAAATTGTCAATAAAACAAACAAAGGAAAGGGAGAAAATGACCTCTGTAATAGAGAATAATGTTGTTCAACGAAGGCGTGGGAGTCGAAGCCAATTATTTCGGCCAGTCTCAGATCATGATATGTTACACGACAACTCCATTATTTCTGAACACAACTGGTTTTGGAACAAGATAGGTGGAGTTTTTTCTTTGCTCGGAAACGATACAACAATGAATAAGAGTGCTAAAACAGCTCTTATAGCAATTGCTATTTTGGTATGTTTCTGCCGGTTTTTAATACTTTGTTCTGATTAATATTTTTAAATAATTTTGTATACTTAAGTTATTTTAATGGGTATACTGTAAACTTTTTTACTGCTTGATCCAGTTGCTTTTTATTTTTCTGATAGTAAAGCTATCAACTTTTCCTTCTGCTTTTATTTTGAAGATGAATTCATATCTATTCTTAACTCTATAAGTGCAATTAAGCTTGTTTTATTGATTGTTTTACTTTGTTTTTGATAAAATATATATGTATGTAATATATATATATTAATAAGTTCAAATTTCAATATATATTTTAGTAAGTTCAAATTTAAAGCTAAAGAAAATGCCTCTTTTTCTGATTTGAATGTGTAAAAATGCTCTGATGATAATGCAAGCTCATTGTACAGCATAGTAATCTAAAATATTATCTCTATTAATTTAACTTTAATGCATTTTAATAACGAACCTTTTTAATTTTTTATGCAAGTTGTACCTAATAACCTCTTATCTGAGGAATCAATCAGAATTAGACAGTCATTGCCCTTGAAGTGTTCCCCAAAAATATAGATATAGGTAGGTACACTTTACTTTTTCTTTTATTCTTATTAAAAGTACATGTTAACTGATTAACAACTGCAGATACAGATAAGAGAACATAAATAACCAAGTAAGAATTCTTATCATTTGACTTAACTGTTCCAAGCATCAACAGCAAAGATATTGTGGTACTTTTCGGTTAGCTGGGTGCCAGTGTTATATATGTATATATACTTATAACACTGGCGCCGGCTAACCGAAAGGTACTGATATTGTTTACAATGAGACATTTAGATGTATTGAAACTCATGAAAATAATTTTAAAAAACTTCTTTTTTGTATTTATGTCACATCCCTTTAGAACTATTTCTAAAATCATTTAAGGAACAATAAAGTAAAAGAAACATATTATAGAGTCAGGGATATGTTTAGGAAAATTTTAGGTCCTTTAAAGGACCCTTCACAAAATAATTTATCTTAAAACAGGACCCTTCACAAAATTATTTATCCCAAAACAGGACCCTTCACAAAACATTTTATCCCAAAACAGGACCCTTCACAAAATTATTTATCTCTTAAATAGACCTTTCACAGAATTTTCTCACTTTCAAATTGAACTTTTCACAAATTTAGTTATTTAAAAATACAATCTGGCCTGTAAGTAAGCAGTTGAACTCACCAAAGAGCATTTTATTTAGTGTTTTATACATGAAGGATAGGACATGAAGACATCGATAACTTAAAATTCACAAAATTATAATTAGAATTTTCACAAAAATAAGAAAAACTTCACAATTTCTCAAAAACAGGACCCTGTGAGAAAAGTCTGGACAGACCCCCTGAGAGTACCATTTGAAATAATATCTGCTTATTTTCCTTATTTTTGAATGTCAACATTTTAGGTGTAATATAAAGTAGAGTAATTAGTTCGATATTTTTAGACTAAAATACAGAGTGATTATAAATGATTGCTGGGCTTTTGGTATTTTATTGTAAGAACATTGTGAAAAATGCCTAAGAAGTAAACTACTTACATTTATAGAGAAATCCATAAAGTTTGCTTTCATTGCATACAAATGGTAGACATGTTGCAAATGGTAATAGATTTATATGCACTACTATACTAATATTTGTAGAATGCCTTAAGGTACCCAATATTGAGTATTTGTAGATATACTAACCCTGGGAAGTTTTCCTGTCACTTGAGATCAAATTTTTCTTGTAACTACTATAAGATAATATTTAAAAAGTTTGACACCATTGAATGTAGTTTTCTTCACCATTGTTAGCATTTGGTGATAATATATAATAATTGAACTACAAAAAAGTTGTTAAAATATCTGTTAATTTGATTAAATTAAACAAAGTCTTAAAGATATTGAAAATGCAAATTGCATAAATAAACTGAAGATTTGGTGACCTTCACATCATCTTTATATTTTGATAAAAAATAAAAGCAGTGTCATTGCACTTATTTCTTTTATGATTTATATTTCTGGACAATTCCACAGAAAATCATCTTTTTTTTTGGGGGGGGGGGGGGGGGATCAAATTTATAATATGTTTAATTTTAGGGTATGATTGGAAAACTTGATATTTTTATATTCTATAGAAAATTCTTAATAAAAAGGAATTGTAAATTACTGTTTACAAACTAAGTTAAGTACCATTATTGTCTTTGTAAAGTCCTAATGTTATGTCAGTTATACAAGAAAAGTTACGTCAGTTACAGTAACTACCATTTTTTTCTTTTTTATTATTAGAAATTAATTAAACAAGTTACTGTTATAATTTGGCATTACTTAGTGTTGTTTAGAACATTAAATCATTTTTTTTAACTGGATAGTTTTGATAATTTTTACACTTCAATGATGGCAGAAAAAATGATTGTATATTTTATGTTACATCAGTTACAGAATTTTGAATTGCAATTTTGGGGACTCAAAGAGAGATTGAAATAATCTGCAGTTATTTGGGCATTAAAACCTTAGTAAGAAATATTTTAAATTGTAAAAATTTGTTCTAGCTTTATTAGTAAATTTTCTACATAGATTTAAAAACAAAATTCGATGATAAAATGCTACGTCGTTACGATGGAATTGCCCTTCTAGCATGTTAAGAATGTACTTTTGAGATTGTATTCGATTATTTATATTTTAAAAATGAATTTTTAATTTTGATTACAAAAACTTCATCATTAAAAGATTTATTTTATAGATATTTAAAATTTTTCTCATCTCCTTTTAGTTTCATTCTGTATAAATTTATTCTCTCTCATAAAAATTCTATTATTTATTTTATAGGTGTGTGTCATTGCTGTTATCCTTCTTCTTAGTTTAAGATCTAGCGATGCTTGCATCAAGCTTGGTGAGGCTGAAGAAACTTGCTATGCAAAACAGTCAAATTCATATAGGTTGTATGGCACCAAAACTGCATACCATGTAGTTTCAGGGAATTTATCAAGTACATTAAATGTTGAAGGCTAGTTTTATTGTTGATCTTGAACATTTCTTTCTGAACTTTTTCATGAACTTCTGAACTTTCATTTTACTCTGTATTTAAATTAGGGGTTTACAACCTATGTCCTGTTAAGATTATTTTAGTAGCCTATGATGTCATTTAAAATATTAAGAAACTAAAGTTTTCCACATCATAATAAAAAGAGAACTTTTGAGGCATCTTATAGCAAATCCTTTCTTTAGATAAAAAATTTCAAAGAAAACAGGGAAAAAGTCACCCAGTATAATTTTTCTCATTAACAACAAATGTCAGCAAAGTGAATTTGATAATTTTGTGCCTAAAAACTGGAATTTTCCATTGCAGACAGCGCCACTTTAATGTAATAGCTCCTGATGGTTTATATGCTTACTCATGTATTCAATAAGATAGGGGAGAGGGGGGTACCTTTTGACACTCTAAATATTTTCCTTTAAATAAATTATATTTTTAAAATATATATGGCAGCACATTACTACTGCTTCAATGTAACAAGAATACAAAGCTTTACTATTTTGAATACACACTACTGTCTAAGCAAGATATGCATACTTTGCTTTCTTAAATCTAAACTTAACAAAATAAAATTGTAAGCTTTTTGTTGATAATCTTGTATCCCTAAAATTATAATTTACTATTTAATATCTAAATAAATATGTTAGCTTTAACTTATAAGGTTTGTTTTATTCAAAATCTCAAATCTAATTGAGTAAATAGTTGTAATGCTAAACTGCATGTGATGGGGCACCATTGAACAATTAAAACTATGAAGTAAAGAGTTATAGATGTATCTAAATATTATTATAGTTGAAATTTTTTTTAAGTATGGAAATTTAGAGATTAATTAAGTGTTACTATACCTAATATGAAAGTTGTACTGATGCAGGACTTCAACTATAGGCAAATTCAGGACACACAACAATAATTCATGATTTAGTAGATTTGTCTAACAAACCCAATACTGTTTCATTTACAATGGTAAAAATTATTTCTGGATTACATAAAACAGGGTTTTATCCATTTTCTATATCAATTTGAATGTAAATGTTTTCATTTTAGTTCAGTTTCATGCAAAAAGAACTCTTCATTACCTCGGTCAGATTAAAATGCTTAATGTCAGGTTTCTTCGTAAAAAAACAACATATTTTCCAGAGGCATCAGATATCAATTTGGTGGATTTTAAAGATATTATATAAAAAAGTTGCCACAATTAAACATAATTGGAGGGATCCTCCGTTCTGCCTCAACAATGTGCTTTGATGGATACAAATTTCGTTAAATAATTAAAAAAAAAGTAGTAATTTCAGTTAAATGTAATTGTGTAATTTTATTCTTATTATTTTATATTTTGGAAAGGTACGCAGTTTTTAATAAAAACTGTCAATATTTTCATATGTTGTTTATTTGTTCAAAGGTACCCCTACATGGGGCAGGTTTGAACAGAAATCTTTCAGCTTTTTAAAGCCTCACAACATATTTAATTTATCTGAAAAACTGTAATTTTTTATTTCAAATGATGCAGAATTACATTCTTTCTCTCACGAAATATTTAAAATTCAATAAATATAATTCAAGTAAGAAATATGTGGATTTTTTAAAAATATGTTCAGAGGTGCCCCCCTCTCCCCTACTGTTACACAGCATTGCTATTTATTTTTCTCTCTCTTGAGTGTTGCCTGAAGCAATTATTCATCGCTTTACTGTTACACGACATATTTAATTTGTTATTTTAATGAACTGGTACTATTACTAAATGAGGTAATTGTGTAGAATTTCTGGTGTTAAGTTTAAGTATCATATGCAGTTATAAATAATTAAAATGTTTTTGTATGAATCAAGTAGAAAATGAAAATTCTGAAAGTCTGCAGAGCCTATATACAGTCCATTCCAGTTCCTGTAACCTAGCTGTGTATACATTTTTTGCCTACACTATTTAACTGCTTTATAGGTTGCCTGCTGAACTTAAAAAATTGTTGATTCGGCCCACGAATGCCCCCCCCCCTCCTAATTTAAATAATAATTGCTAAAGTTTACAAATTAATACATAATATAATATCAAGATGTATGTGTGCTTATACAATAAAATGAGTTGAAGTGGACTCTGTTTCCAACAGAATTCTGTCTTAAAGGAAAAATTTCATGGGGGCTTCATTTAACTGGTGTGTGTTTTTTTATTATACATATATTTGGCACTTTTTACAGCTTCAAATAAGTTTCAAGACTTTAATTTTTTGTTTATTTGAAATAATATTTATTTAACCCCTTTGGGACCATGAGTGCATATATACACAGGGGTCAATCCAGGCTAAATTTTGGGCTTTTTTAAGGCCCCTTGACAAAATTCCTCTTAATAAAACAGGCCCCATTCACGAACATCCTTTTCATAAAACAGTCCTCTTCACAAAACTTCATTCCATAAAAACGTACTCTTCATTAAGTAATTTTATTATGCTAGGTTTTAAAATGTGTGATTTGCAAACAAAACAAGTTTGCCAGAAAGGAAAACTCTAGCAGAAGGACTTCAAAAAGTTATTTTTATTTAATGCTTGGTTCGAATTTGAATAACAGAATTTCATCTTTCATTGAAAAATGTTATTTTTTCACAAAAATAACTTTTACTTTTCACAGAATGAGCCCCAAGAAAAAAACCATGGATCAACACCTGATATATCTTCAAAAGGTGCTTACAGCACTTGTTTTGGATACCAGTAAAAAAGAAAAGTAAAATTGCCTTGTTTAATTAATACATTTCCGTGATTAATAAAGTAAAGTTATCTATTTAACAAAAAGTGGTATCAAGCGAATGAAGTTCGTGTAAAAGATGCTGATCCTGAATGGGTTAAATGATAGATTATTAAGAAAAATTAATAATAAAATCATGTAACTAAACAGTGTATTGTTAGCATATCAAATTATAAGAAAAAAAACTGTAAAAAAATATTCTTTCATATTCTACCTTAAAGGTTTTTTCAAATTCGAAAATGCTTTGTTATAGAAAATTCTAGATGCAGTTAAATTGTTCAGAAATTTTTATATACCTATAAATAATGTTTAAGAATAACTTTTGAAATCTACATACAAAGTAATGAAATGATCAATCTGGTTTTATGTAAAGATGATTGCTTATATTTATTCCAAATGGATTCTATTAGACTCTTCCAGGAAGTGATAAAAGATCAGTTTTGAGAATTTCATTGAAGGGTGTATTATCAGTTTTAGGCAAAAATCCTTTATACATATTTAAATTGGAAAAATAGACTATTCTGAAATATTCTTTTATCTTTCTTTAAAAAGCTCTACTTTGTGTATATAATTCACCTGGGATTTCTAAAAATTAAAGCGCTTCTCTCCTTTTCCTTATTCTTCACCCTTTTATAACTTATTGGAAATTTAATAACAATACATTTGTTTTCAAGTTTTTCTAAAATTGATTTAACTTTTTATGTAAACTTTACAGTTGTCTATATTAAAATTTTGGCTGTTTTATTTTATTTTTGTAATCTTGTAGTTTATTTTATTTGCATTTTAAAAAATTAATTGAACTGCTGTATTATTTTTCCCAGCGTTCAAAATCCTTGGTGATCTGCTGGTCCGAGACCACCAAAAATTCAATCGGAATACTAATTTGAAAAATGTAATGGTCTGCAGGACCAGTAACTCCCCCCCCCCCCCCCCCCTTCTTGCCTCTCTGACAGGTAAACACAAACTTTCCTATCCCTGAGGAAACCGCAACTAAACAGAAATCACATTATTTTATTTAAAAAATTGCATTAAACTGTAGTCAATTAAAATAAATAATCTGAAATTAAATATTTAATTAATAATGTTATAGTTTTCCTTTATGTACTGTTTAATTTTTAGCAAATTATAATTTTACGTTTTATTATGCTGAAAATTTTAGATAACTGCTGTTTGGTTTATATTCTAGGAGAGGGGGGGGGGGGGGGTCACTCAAAGGGTTAAAGGGACTTAATAGAATTTATGTAGCAGGCCAGTGATAACTACTGTGGACCAGTAAATTCTTATGCTTACTGGTCCTTGTGACCAGTGACTTTTTTATAACAATTCTAATGCTGTTTTTTCATTGCATATCATAAAAATCACCATTCTAAAATTATGTTGCTCATGAAATGATTTTCTTCTCAGGTTGTACCCCAAAAGTCTTTTATCTCTTTAGTCGACATGCTACCCGATACCCTGATAAAGAGGACATCGAGGAAATGATTAAATTATTACCTGATTTACAAAACAGGATGTTGAATAACTCTCATATGGGTAAATGTAAATTTTAAGACAAAAATTTATATGTGAGCATTAAAATATGGGTTTTTTTTTATCATCTTATTTTATTTATTTATTTATTTATTTATTTATTTTTTCAGTAAAAATGTGCAAAGAAGATTTACAGAATTTAAAAAATTGGGTAGAGAAAATGAAACCTGAAGATGATAACAAAATGAGTTCAACTGGTGAAGCTGAAACAATATTGTTAGGTAATAAAATATTCTAAAATCACTCAACTGTTTACCTGCTTTAAAATATTATTATTTTTTATTGTATTTACATAATAAATTCTTTTTAAATACAAAATGGAACCTGTAAATAGTTAAGTTATTTTTGGATCATTGTTGTATAGATTCAATTTCAAAAATCAAAATTTTGTGTATCATTGTCTTTTTTTCATCAGTTTATTTATCAGATTATTTTTTTATTCCACGAGTTTACCATCAGAATACACTGTACATCTTAAAGAAATAATTAATGCCACATTATTTCAATTATTTCTGCATTTAATTTTCTTTACTGTAGCCAGAGTTGAGAAGCATAAAAAATACATGTATTTAAAATGTATTTTCAAAATACTTTTGTATTTTAAACTGATAAAACTAAAATATTTTATAATGCTTTTTGTAAGTATTTTGCATTTTCAAAATACATTTCTCCAGATTTCAAACTATTGTATTAAAACCGCACATCTGTGACTTTATTTTTTGGAAGGGAAGGGGGAGTGCAATTGTTACCTACAATTTTTACTGTCCAAATGAAACTAAAAGTTATGAAAGATTTACATCTGAAATAAAATGAAGGCTTGCTTTCAGATATTATCAAAAGCTTCAAAAAATGGTGCATCCTTTGCAGAACTTGAACTTTGATCATGTTGATAAGAGGATATAATGTAGTTAGATGAAGTTGTCGGAATTATCATTGCTACTTGCAAAAATTCGGTGTTTAAGATGCACTTGTTGCCTTCTCTTTTTCTCAAAGGAAACAGGAAAACTTATTCAAAATCTTTTAACAAATTTGACATTGCCTTTGAAAAATCTGCTGAAAGAAAACTGCTGCAAATGATGACCGTTTCATATGTAAAGACTGTGTGCCATTTTTGAAAACATCTGAAAATGCTGTTGTCAGGGACCCGGAGCTGGAGCCCGGAGCCGGAGCGTCCCGGAGCTGTGTTTTCCCTGGAGCCGGAGCTCTAAATTTTCCCCAGCTCCAGGGCTCCTTTAGTTTTTAATATTCTTTTAAATCTTTTTTTTTTCAGTCTTTTAAATTTCTAGGCTTAAAATATTTTAATTAAATCATTATTCAGTATTTTAATTATATCATTTTTACTTTCTTCTATCTTTACAAGAAGAAAGTATTGGATTCATGAAAATTTTCGAATTCCGGTTTTCGACTGATTTACACGTTTTAGGGGTCAGAGATTCCAAAAAACATGTTTTTACAAAATGTCTGTCTGTGACTCTGTGAGTCTGTCTGTCTGTCTGTGTGTATGTGACACAAATTTTGTGGGCGCTCTATCTCAAGAACTATTGCACGGAATTTAATAAAAATTGATATTCAGTTAGTCCCTAATACAAATTGATGCTGATTAGTTTTTGGTGTAAATCGCTCAACAGGTGGCGCTGCTATGCTGCATCTTTCACGATTTTCGCAATAGCTCTATCTCAAGAACTAATGCACGGATTTCCCACAAACTTCAGATTTAGTTAGTCCTTGATATGAATTGATGATGATTACGTTTTGGTGTAAATCGCCCAACAGGTGGCGCTGTTATGATGAATTTTGCAGGATTTACACGATTTTCCCAATAGCTCTATCTTAAGAACTAATGCACGGATTTTCATCAAACTTCAGATTCAGTTAGTCCTTGATATGACTTGCTCTGATTATGTGTTGGTGTAAATCGCCCAACAGGTGGCGCTTCTCTGCTGCCTTTTTCACGATTGCCTCAATAGCTCTATCAATAGAACTAATGGACGAATTTTCATCTAACTTCAGATTTAGTTGTATGTTGACACAAGTTGTTGTTAATTAGGTTTTGGTGTTAATCACCCAATAGGTGGCGCTGCTATGCAGGAATTTTCACGATTTTCGTTATTGCTCTATCTCAAAAACTAATGTACGGATTTTCTCCAAACTTCAGATTCAGTTAGACGTTGACATAAATTGTTGCTGATTAGGATTTGGTATAAATCACCCAATAGGTGGCGCTGCTAGGCAGCATTTTGCTGAATTTAGATGATTTCAGCGATAGTCATATCTCAAGAATTAACGCACGGAATTTCATATCGTTAGAATCCTCATGAGATGCATAGATTGCCATTTAATTTTGGCAGTGTGATAGCGGATTTTGAAGTATTAACATGTATGAGATAGAAGAAAGTTTTGGGATTGGTACATCCGACTAGTTTAGGTTTTATTATTATTAGAGAAGGAAACCTTCTCAAAACATGGTAACACTACTTTACTTCTACTTTCTACTTGAACTAAGTGACAACACTATTTGAAAACAAATATGGCCGCCTGTTGTTTACATGTGTAGTTGTACAATTTTGGCTGTTTGAAAAGTGTAGAAGAAATTTAAGATTTTTGTGTTTAAAATTCCACCAAACTTTCTATTTTAAAAGCAAAAGCTAAAAGATGTCATATTTTCTGAACAAGCATTTCAAGTTTGATGAGAAGAAAAATGCATTTTGTCTTGCATTTTGTCAGATCTTTAATGAAGGTAGAAAGTATTTGTGAACAAAAAATTAAACATGTAAATTAAAATCTGCAACTGAAAAGCGCGAAGTCGGAGCCGAGTTGGAGCCGGAGCTGGAGCCACAGTATTTTCTCTAGGAGCGGAGCTGGAGCCACAGTATTTTCTCTAGGAGCGGAGCTGGAGCTGGAGCATCAAAAATTGTTCGGCTCCGGGTCACTGGCTGTTGTGCTTGAAATATTGTAGTTTTTACTAATATATTGATTGATCTGAAAAGACTTGTACTGAATTTGTACCCCACAAGGATGTCTTAAAATTATCATTATTTATGTTTTTTCTGGATTTGATGTATTTTAATGCTACTGTCAAATGACTAAGCACCAAATTTATTAAACTTATGTAAAGGATATGGTATTTTTACCATGGCAATTTTTTTTTTTTTTTTACTTGCAATTATTTTTAAATTGATTTTTCATTGTTTTTCATTCTTGTGTAATAACATTATCCTTTACTTGGGGGCTCAGACAGCATCTGTTTGGCTTTAGCATGTATTCTCAGGCAGATGCTGCCTGTGCCCCTGTGTAAAGGCTAATAGTTCAGGTTTAATACATTTCTACTTCATAAATAAAAAAAGTTTTAAATTTATTGCTTTTTCTATTTATTTATTTATACAGTAGAAGATCCTTATAACACAAACTTAAAAACGCAAGGTTGTGCTTTACATAGAACTTTGAGTGATATAAGTCACATTTCACGCAGCATTAAACTTGTCTTATAAACATTTCCAAATATGCCAGAAACATATCAAAATAGAGTAGAGTATCTTTATATTGCATTCTGTGGGACCAGAAGTTGTGTAGATTATAAATTTCTGCATAATCTAGATCATTTCACACATTGTTAAATTTATTTTATAAACTTAATTCACATATCCCTGGAACAAATCATTCTTTATATTACTCACTTTCAAAAATTTTCAATGTAATGAAAATAATTTATTTATTATAAAGCTGTAGATTAAGGAGATAAAGAGGAATTAATGTATCCAATTTAATCCTGTAAGGAGTGGCAATCTTGTTTTTCAGTGTGGAATATTTTGAGGTGTAGCGTGGTGCTTTGTAATTGCAAATTTCATTGTTTATGTCTGAGAAGCTGTGTGTTATATAGAGAAATTGCATTATATAGAGTTGTGTTATAAAGATCTTCAATTGTATTTCAAAGAGCATCCTATCCTTTGTAGCATCATTTATTTTATAATAACCTTCTGTTTGATGTATGAAAAGTGAAATAGTTCTTTTTTTTTTCTTTTTTTCATATACTAAATGTGTCAAGTAAGTTCTGAATTATACATATTTCTGTAAGAGATATATATTCATTATTATTTATTTATTTTGCACAGCCCAACATTTTAAAAGTCATTTTCCCACGATATTGGGTGAAAAATATTCTCCTGAAAAATTTAAGTTTGAATTTACCAGCCGTGAAAGGACTAGAAGTACAGCTGAATCATTTGCCCAGGGTCTCTTTGGTGATAAATGTAAGTATTTTATGCTTTTTCTACCATTTCATGCAAATGAATGTTTGCATAGAAATATAGATATTTACATATTATCTGGACCAGGAATATATATCACCAAAAGGAGCCAACAATATTAATTACAGTAACCTTTGGTAGCAACTGTTTAGTTACTACTGTTGTATATATTGTTTTATGTATTGTAAGTTGTATTGATTCAAAATATGTATTATACTGAATGCATTATATACAGTCTGTCATAAAATTTTCCGCACTGGTTAAATTACCGTTCAGTAGATGGCACTGTGTGTCTGCAGAGGATGTCAAAAGCATGGCTACACTTTGTTTTGTAAAACGGTGCAATTTCACGTTGCTATCTGTTGTATGATGCTAAGTGCATCTGGTTTGTTGTAACAGTGTAACGAACATGATCATGTTGGAGCTTGCAGAGGTTGAACAAAAAACGAATGTGTCAAGTTTGGAAAACAGCTAGTGAAACACTGCAAAAAGTTTATGGAGACAAAGCCCTAAGTCGGTCAACTGTTTTTGAATGGTAAAAGAGGTTTAAAAATGGAAGGAAGAAGCCTGGAAGATGATGAAAACAGCGGCCATCTGAGAAGCAGTTGGTCACTTGAAAAAAATCATGAAAGCGAGTAGCATCCTAAAAAAGACCATTGCATTTCGGCCAGATCGATCAAGTACATGATAGGTATCAGCAAAAGTGCAATTCATGAGATCTGCACAGAAAAGGAAGTTCTGTATAAAATTTATCTCCCAAATCTCTGTATGAGGATCGAAAAAGTGCAAGAGTTTCTGTCTTCTAAAAGGGTTGATGTGCTCAACCATCTTCCTTATTTAACAGATTTATCTTCCTGTGACTATTTCCTATTCCCCAATTTGAAATTACACCTAAAGGGAACCACCTTTAACAGCATTTTGGACATTCAAGCGACTGCGGCCATCTATTTGATGCACACTGCAAAGGCAGAAGTAATTTGATGACTATTACATTTGTTGTAAAAGTGTTGAGTCCAGCAAAGGTTATTTCGAATAAATATAGGTCAAAAATTTCATTTCAGTTCTTAATTTTTTGTTTATAGGATCAGTCCAGAAAATTTTGGGGCACACTGTGTATACGAAGTTCTTATATTATTATTGTTACATTATATGTACGTTCAATGCTTGACCAACATCGTTTGGCCACAATCATGATTAATCTTATAAAAGTTTAGAACTTACCTTTGTGTACATTCAATTAACATCAACAGCAATTAAAAGCAATAAATAACAATTTTATTGGAGGAAATAAATAACAGTTTCATTGAAGACAATAAATTTTACAAATCTCAGTGATTATTTTTAGTTTATGTATATGCTTTAAATTTGGACACTGAAATATCAATTGCTCACTGCTTTAGATGGATGAAAACCCTGGTCATGTTAATAAAAAACAAACTGTTAAGACCGTTCAACACCAAAGTTGATACTTGATTCAGTTCATTAATGTAAACCTCTACTTTTACAAGAAACACTTTATATGGATAACATTGATACAGTGAAAAACAACAACTTTGACTAAATTTGGAAATCTGTCTGCATTAGATTCTTTTATTATTCACTTAACATCTAGGTATATAAGGTGTTTAAACTGACAACACTCTCAATTGATTGGAATTAAATATATTTAAGGTTCAAAGTAAATTGAGAACTCAGTTTTATAAAGAAAAAATATTTTAATTTGTATATAATCCATAACTTTAAGTTATTTACCTTATTATCAGGTTTTACTTTATTTTCCATGTGCAGCAATACTTTATTTTGTATACATCCTTCATACATCCTTTCAAGTAAAACCTGATAATAAGGTAAATAACTTAAAGTTATGGGTTATGTATAAAATACAGGTTTTAAATAAACAGATTTATCTGTGAATAACTTATTAATGTATTTTAATTTGTTTTTAATTATTTGAAGAACGTAAAAATCAAAACTCTTAGGTAAAAATAAATCATGTATTTTAAATGTATGTAATATATGTATTTCAAATGAAAATTTTGTTTTTTTAATGAAATGAATGAAAGGGTTAAAGTAAAATTAATGCAATACAAATGATGGCAGCGGGAACAATATTTGGCGATTTATCACCTGTACCTAGTTAACATAAAAGTACTAAAAATTATATTTAACCATAGAAAACTAGTGAGTTTGAGTTCCTTATATTTCAGCTATGACGTGAGTATGTAATAACAAGGGGAAAAAATCATGCGTCAAGCATAGATTATGAAACACTTCCGAACACATTCAGAATAATGTAACAAAACTTCATAGTTTAATAAGTTAAAATATTATGTCTAATTCAACCATATGGAAACTCATAACACATTTGAAAATCCAATTTCAGCTGTTCCCATTAGGGTGTCAGCGATTAAATCATGATTTTAATTAACTGATTTTTTTTTTAAATCATAGATTTAAATCAAAAATTTTCTAAATGTTTAAAAAGTCCAAAAAAGTATTAAAATCTAACAGGAACATAATTTGAAAGTTTCTACAGGTATTTTGACTTATGAATAAACAAAAAAAGAGTTTTAAATAATTGTTTCTATGCTTAATTCATGAGTATTGTAAAAAATTAAAAACATTTGAGTTTGTAAAAAGCATTGTTTTTAAGTTTTTATCCAAATGGAAACAGTTTCATTTAAAAATTATATTTAAATCTAATATTTGCAATGTCATAATTTCCTTTAAGTAATCAATTTATGCACTATTTTATATAAAATACACATAGCAAGTACATTTCTACAAGTAAAAGAATAAATAGTAATTAACAGCAATCTCAAGTTAAAGAAGAATGAAAGAATGACATCTGCTCAACAGCTAAATTGTAAATGAATGCATAAGAGCAAAAGAAATAATTGGTATAAAAATGCTAAGCACAGCAAGAGCTTCTTCAGTATAGGTTGAATAAATGTCTTTTAACTTTGTAACTCATATATACTATTAGGTTGAGCAAAAAGTTCTGGGAAATTTTTAATCTAATAGTTACCAGAATTTGTATCATATATAGGAGTACTAGTGGTATATTTATAGGAGTTCAGGAACTTTGGCTCCAAAATATTGACCAGTATGATTTGCGTGTGTTGACCCGGCATTATTGGAGAAAAAGCCTAACGATTCTGAAAGCTGTCGATGAGATTAATGAGGATGAAGGTGCTGGTAACGGCAACAAACTTAGCCAGCAAATCCGGAATCTGGCAGAACGGTGGCAGAAAGTCATGGACTATGATGGTCTCTACTTTAAAGAATAATCCTTGTTAATTTGCGCATAACAATGCAACTTTCACAAATTTCCAAAACTTTTTGCTCAACCTAGTAAATAAAAATAATTAATTAGCGATTGAAGCAGCAAAACTTTTCTTAAGAAGAAAAAAAAATGAACAATTGAAAACTAATAATCCATACTGAGAGGTAATAATGCTGTTATTTAAATATTTTGAGGATTTCAGATATAAGTGGCTAACTTATATTTATTCTATATGAATGGGTTTAACTCATTTCCATAATTATTTTGATTAGCATACACATACATGTGTGTAAGTTTAGATTTTGGTGGTTTACAGTATAATTTTCCTAAATACATATGCAAAACGAGCTGCAAATAATATTAGTTAGTTTTGTTATTTGTGCTACTAACTAATGAAATTACTTATTTGCAGTAATTATTAATTCTGTAATTACTTATACTTCAAATGAAATTCAAATTTCAAATTATTTTTGCTTAAATGGCGCAAAGACCAACTTAGTGAAAAAGATTCCATGCCGGGAATCGAACCCGGGCCATCAGTATAGCGCACTGACGTTCTACCGACTAAACCACATGGAATGATACCCAGCCTGGAACTTCTCAGTTCTCACTATTACAGGTTGGCAAGGCTACAAACGCAGCACAAGATGGAATATTTTCCGTGAGCCACCAACATGGGGCAAACACAGACACTTAATTTAATCCAGCATCGATTGAATCTATATTAATATTTGGAAATTTTTCCAGAGAGAAACATTCACCTTGAATACAATATTTCAAATGAAATTCAAATTTCAAATTATTTTTGCTTAAATGGCGCAAAGACCAACTTAGTGAAAAAGATTCCATGCCGGGAATCGAACCCGGGCCATCAGTATAGCGCACTGACGTTCTACCGACTAAACCACATGGAACGATACCCAGCCTGGAACTTCTCAGTTCTCACTATTACAGGTTGGCAAGGCTACAAACGCAGCACAAGATGGAATATTTTCCGTGAGCCACCAACATGGGGCAAACACAGACACTTAATTTAATCCAGCATCGATTGAATCTATATTAATATTTGGAAATTTTTCCAGAGAGAAACATTCACCTTGAATACAATATTTCAAATGAAATTCAAATTTCAAATTATTTTTGCTTAAATGGCGCAAAGACCAACTTAGTGAAAAAGATTCCATGCCGGGAATCGAACCCGGGCCATCAGTATAGCGCACTGACGTTCTACCGACTAAACCACATGGAACGATACCCAGCCTGGAACTTCTCAGTTCTCACTATTACAGGTTGGCAAGGCTACAAGTGAGAACTGAGAAGTTCCAGGCTGGGTATCGTTCCATGTGGTTTAGTCGGTAGAATGTCAGTGCGCTATACTGATGGCCCGGGTTCGATTCCCGGCATGGAATCTTTTTCACTAAGTTGGTCTTTGCGCCATTTAAGCAAAAATAATTTGAAATTTGAATTTCATTTGAAATATTGTATTCAAGGTGAATGTTTCTCTCTGGAAAAATTTCCAAATATTAATATAGATTCAATCGATGCTGGATTAAATTAAGTGTCTGTGTTTGCCCCATGTTGGTGGCTCACGGAAAATATTCCATCTTGTGCTGCGTTTGTAGCCTTGCCAACCTGTAATAGTGAGAACTGAGAAGTTCCAGGCTGGGTATCGTTCCATGTGGTTTAGTCGGTAGAACGTCAGTGCGCTATACTGATGGCCCGGGTTCGATTCCCGGCATGGAATCTTTTTCACTAAGTTGGTCTTTGCGCCATTTAAGCAAAAATAATTTGAAATTTGAATTTCATTTGAAATATTGTATTCAAGGTGAATGTTTCTCTCTGGAAAAATTTCCAAATATTAATATAGATTCAATCGATGCTGGATTAAATTAAGTGTCTGTGTTTGCCCCATGTTGGTGGCTCACGGAAAATATTCCATCTTATGCTGCGTTTGTAGCCTTGCCAACCTGTAATAGTGAGAACTGAGAAGTTCCAGGCTGGGTATCGTTCCATGTGGTTTAGTCGGTAGAACGTCAGTGCGCTATACTGATGGCCCGGGTTTGATTCCCGGCATGGAATCTTTTTCACTAAGTTGGTCTTTGCGCCATTTAAGCAAAAATAATTTGAAATTTGAATTTCATTTGAAATATTGTATTCAAGGTGAATGTTTCTCTCTGGAAAAATTTCCAAATATTAATAATTACTTATACTGTTTCTTCTAGGCCATTTTTTTAAATGCTGCCACCCTTTTGAAATTGGCAAAATGCACACTGCCGAAAAAAAAAAAAAAGTTGAAATTCACCTGTAGTTGTAGTAAGAGATTTCTAGTAAAAAACTTCCCCATTCAACAGTATTTCTAAATTCATGTGACTAAGATCTTGCAAAAATAATAGAATTTTATTTCTTTAGAAAAAAAACAGGATATTATTGAAATATGTTATTTAATTGTATTTTTCAATTTGTTATTCATAAAATTATTAAAAATTAAGGACACTTTATTTATCATACTAAAAATTCTTTTATTATTATTATTATATCATTACTAAACACATTACTAATATATTTCCTCATGAAATAGTGCCCTTTTTTGGAACTAGCATCCTGTCCCTTTTTTCCCTAAAATGAATACTACATTATTATCATTTTAATAATTAAGGCTTAAAAATGTATATGTTCCTAATTAGAGAATTGTTTAATAATTATTAATTTGAAGTAGTGTTAAGTATTTAATATAAAATTCAGTTAATAATTTTAATAAATGTTAAATATCACTAGTATTTATAAAGTTTTACATAATTATTACAATATTAATGTGTATAACATTATTGTATGATACTACCTAATGAAACTACTAATTTCCTGTTTTTATAATTTCTGTAATTACTAACTAATAATTATAATTTTATTAATTAAAGTGTAAAGACATAGATTATGTTGGCAATTAGTGGTTTAATAGTTTTGGAAATCTAAAACTCTTGGTAGCTATTCAATATTTGAACGCTGGGAAAAAAAATCATAAAAATCTGATTTAAATCAAAAAAATCTGATTTTTTTTTATTTTTTAAAAAAATTCATGATTTTTTTACACTGTAGTTCACATCTACAATCAGAAAATTATCTGAATTCTTTGAGCAGCGCTGTATATGATTAAAACAGTTGAATTTAAAAGCATATGCCGGAATTAAAAACTCATTTCTGCAATTATTACTCAAAGACAGTACTGTAACCGATTTCTTTTGTGTGTACCTGTAAATGAAAGACAAATTCTATGAATACCCTATTCTATCGTAACCATCTTGCAGTGAAATTCAGTGATTTATATCAGTTTAAATACATTTGAAACATACTCTGCAAATGATTTTTCCCCATATACCATAATGTAATGGAATTATTTTGGGTAGCTCTGTAAATGAAATATTAATCCCACATACTTCATATGCAACACCAAACATGCCTTAGTGGCCCTAAATAACGTTTATCAATTGTGTGAAAATCCAAGTATATTTACAGGAGTTAGAGCGTGGACAGATGGACAGACAAACTGAATGCATATGCACTTTTCAACTTTGTCGGAAATTGTTAATTATGTACAGTATCATGATTAAATATCAAAGTAAAAATAAAACAAAGTATCAAATTTATATTTCTAGTTACTATGCCGACCTAGCACCCAGGATTTGCCGAGCCCTGTATTTGTTATAAGATGTATTACATGCCACTAAGGCATGTAAAATGGGTACTTTTCTAGTATAGGGGCCTTGGTGAGATAGAGATAATGGGCTTGGTGAGAGAAGGAAATTTTCATGCATTTTTTCTGACAGCCTATTCACTGTCTCATATACATAAGCAATTTTTTCAATATATATAAATAAAATGCTTATATATATATATATACACACATATATATACATATATACACACACACACACATATATATACATATATACACACACACACACATATATATATATATATATAAACAAGCATAAAAGTTTATTAGATTTGTTTTTATAGCTGTTTACATAATTTGGAAACAAACCTTACTTTCTGAAGCCCAAATTGTGCCAAGATAAAAAAAAAAAAAAACACCGAGGCCCCTATATTAGAAAAGTATCATAAATTGTATGTTGGTAGGGATGTGTGTATTAAGCTATTAATGTAAATTAATATAACTTTACATTGCAAAATGTATGTAAACATGTAAAATATACGTAAATAGAAAAGTGGCGTAATAAGTTATTAATATAAATTTTAATTTCAGTTTTTTAAATATTTACTTTTGTTAGTGGTATACAATAATGTTCCAGTTAATACACAAGTATTGAAATGTACTATGGAGCACAGGTTATCATATGTTAATATTTTATGTGGAATATTTATCATATTACTTTAAGTACAGTATATATTTTTTCCTCTTTCTCCTTATTTTTAGTTAAAGAAATCAACTTTGATGATAGTATAAATGACATGCTTCAGTTTCACAAGGAATGTAAAGAAATGCAGGTAAATTGAAAAAATATAACTTTTTTTTTTCCTTTTTTTTTTAATACTATTATAATAGATATAAGCATATTTTAATGTGGCAAAAGTAGTAAATCTGTAAATGAACAATAAAAACAAAACTATGTAGGTTTAAATTCTTTACTGTTTAGTTAAGGAGCAGCAGATTTGGTTAAACATAATATATTTTCCAAAGACCAAAGCCTTTGCTATAGTCTGTTTTTTTTATTTTTTTAATCATTGTATTCTTCCATTTTCAAATCATTATACTATTGATATTGTATAGTTAAAATATTAGTTTTCATTCAATTTAAAAATGGTGTATCTAAAAATATTCTAAACTGTAATGTATGTTATTTAATATTATTTATTTACTAAAATTTCTGTTAAAAACTTTTATTTCTTGATTTTTACACAATAGTTTTTGTTCTGAAACTTACTTATTTTCTGACAGTATGAGCTAATGACACAGATGCTTATTAATGTTTATTCTCATATAGTATAAAGTTAACAAAGGCAGTTTTAAATCATTAATAATTCATTGATATTATTATTTAGAAATAATAATTCCTTTCTTCTCTCCACCCTCCCTGGCTTTTTTGTTGTTGCTGTGCTACTTAAAAGCATATAGTGCCTAACTTTTAGTTAAAAGATAATGGATATGAGAACATTAGTTTCAAAACTCGCCTTATCCAAAATTTAAAAATTCCTGTTTTCTTTGTCAATCTGTCTATATAATAAAAGCCTAAGTCATGTGTCATCAACAGTTCCGGGTTGACCGCTTCACTTTTTGTATGCCATGCGGCCAATTTGGTAATTTAATGTTAGCCAGGAGCAGGTGATAATTCGCCAAATATTGTAAATATCATGTTATCAGTATTATAATAGTCCATTTCATCCGACTGTCATAAACAATTTTTCACGTCGTAAATTAAAACAAAGCTTTGATATTGAAATTAAATGTCATGGTTTATGGTATTATTTATTACTTTTCTTTTTTTTTTTAAACAATAATTGCGAGTCATAAATTTTAAATATTTCAGTTTTAAATTAAAGTTATGCATTTTTAAAAAAATGAGTGAAAGTACTATATTTTAAATGAAATACGAAAAAATACGACAGGAACAGTGTTTGTTGATTTATCACCTGCGCCCGGCTAACATAAAAATTCCGAGTTCAGGATTTCGGTATCAGAATCTTCGGGTTTGGCGAAGGATTGAGGAAGAAAATTAAATTATGTATAAAAATAACGTGATACAATGCTTAGCATATGTTTAAGGGAGACCAAACTGGTCGCCATGGGCGACTAGTTCTATTGATAAACATACACAGAAAAAACACAACAATCTGCAAAAAGCAACTAATTTTATCCTGTATTTCTGCCACTGTAAAATATTTGCTTACAATGAAAACCAATGGACACAGTTAGATTTTCGTAATTTCCTTAAATTTGATTTTCTGGATAAGGCTAGTTTTGAAACTCGTGTCCTCATACATACTTTGTTTTGTAGAGCTGTTTATTTTATATGAAAATTAAATCCTTTTTGTTTTTATTTCACCTTTTTTTTACTCTTATATTTATTTTCCTGTTGAAGTGTTCTACATTTTTATTTCATAAGAATTTTTATTTGTTACAGCATATAAATCTAATTTCTGTAATAAACGTAAAATTATTTATCAACAAAAAATTAATACTAAATTATAAACATTTTTTTTCTAAGTTTTTCTCAAAAAATAGAGAAATTGCTTTTAAAATAAAGTTTGTGAAATTATCTTGTTAAAAATAAATAATGTTAAAATATTCTATGATATGTATTTTAAACCTCCTGTTTTCATTGTTTTGCTTATTCAATGTTTTTAACTAAACATGATCTTAATTTGTATGTTGATTTCTATATAACATATTTTTCAATTTGTTCCTCCAGAAAAGATGCAAGTATCAGGGGTATGACACATCTGAGATTGATAAGTTTGTCAAAGGAACCTGGATGCAAAAAGTGACTGAGAGTGTATCCTCAAGAATTGATATCCCCTTAAGTTATGGTAACTGGTGTTATTAATTATATTATTATTTTTAGACTAATGATTTTTCCAATGGTTTAGTGAATAGGGCTTCCAGCATCATTCATCTGGAAGGGCTTGCATTAAGAGTTCTTTTCTTTAAAATATGTTTTATATTGGGGACAGTTTACCTCAAAATTTATCAAAAAATTAATTTTTGTAATAAAATGTTAAATGAAATCCTGTTTAATTGTGAATATTTTGACACATCATTTTTACCCATATGGCAGTTATATCACGAGATATTGTAAATTTTGTTAATACACCCAGCGCAATTCACCACACAAATAAAAACTTTAAATGACTTTTTCTCCATGTTCATATTTTCTTCACTTTCATTTCTTAAAAATTCTAAAGTTTTTTTTATATTTGAGGTAGGGATTAAGACTTTTTTGTACATGTTCTTTATTATATATGTACTGTGACTCTGGGTTATGTAAATTGGAGTGTGAAATTCAATTGAAAATTCAAATTGAACTAAAATAATTCCAATTCACAAACCCAAAATCACACTACAGCCGGTCGTAATAATGGAAGTCATTAACGAAGTTTACTAATTAAGATTAATTATTAAGGAGTATGTAAAATGATTCAAAGTTAATATTCGCTTGTACACGTTGCTGATAAAAGAAAAGAAAAACTCGCCCAATTGAAACATAAGAAGATTAACACAAGTCACGTAAAACACAAACAACCATTTATTAAAATATATATCAAGATCATCAGACTGGATGCATCCATACAAGTACTCAATTAAACTATTAAAATAAATGTATTAATTAATATATTTTAACATTATTGGACATAAATTAAAATTGTAGGAGATGTAAAAATAAATTAATGATTTACGAAGTTCAAATAAATTTTCTCAATTGCGAATTGTTCTAATTTTAGAATATTGAAGAGATCGACTGATTATTGAATGTTTTTTAAAACTGAAAGTTTCTAAAATAAAACGATGTTCAGGAACATGATGTTAATTATTGGACGGTTAATTAGTTTTGCTTTGAAAATCCTATGACTGAAGATGAGATTGCATGCTACGGATATTGATGATCATCGAAAACTGACATCCTTCAAGAGAACAAACTTTCAAAACATGAAACTACGATAAAGAAGATGAAATTTGATTCGTAATGATTTTCTGTGATTTGCAGAAGACAAAGTTTCATGGATTTTAGTATCCGCATGAAAGGAAAATCTGAATAATGATATCTTATATGTTGAAAGCAAACTGTGCGAGTCCGCATACGATGTTGATTGGTTTCCTGTGTTGAAGTAATAAATATTAGTTTCACTATGAAGATATTTCGTAGGAATTAAAAAAGAATGAGAGTGAAACTTTTCCGTCGGCAATAATGTTATCGCTACAAATCGTTTATAATAATGGAAGTTAGCAAAGCAGGATTGTAAACTTGGTGTATTTTTTCGGACGTCCATCTCAGTTTTGCAGCCACATCGAGGAGTTTTTCTGCTGCAACTGCCGGACAAAAAGGCACGGCGTCGCAGCCCCGCACGTTTCAAGATTGCTACAACGGATCCCTGGTGAAGACATGTCTTCCAGAACTCAGAATTTCAAAAACAGAAAGCCATCACAAAGCACACCATCCAATCCTAAGCATCTATCTCCCCAACGTCTGATGTCATGCACAACTTGGGAGTTCTAATGGAATGTTGATTACTTTTTCTTGCGACTCCAACTATTCGCTTTTCGAATATGGTGTCTTTTGCCTAAGGGGAATACCCTTTTTCTGGCTATTTCTCTCGTTCTTTCAAAATGTCTGAACAGATATTCTCACTGTGTTAACGGCAAATTCAAGAATGAAAAAGATAGAAAAAATGTTTTTGTGTATTTCTGCTAAAGTATTTATCCAAAGTAGCTGAAAATTTTGCAATCGGCTGGAAATAAATATTTCTATCCATAAAATATATTTAAAAAAGGAAATATTAATAAATAAAAATTTTCAATTTTTAATATTTTAGACTTAGAAAATGACGATATGTTTACAAATTTCACGATGTATATTGAAGGAAAATCTGAAAGTTAAATTAGTGAAACATAATAATATATTAGTTGCACTTAATGAACCTTAATAAAAGAGAATGTTTACATTAGAAAATAAGAAAATATTGAATTATTTATTACTTAAAATTTACTTATAAGGTTATAACTTGGGATTTGAAATCAGGTGTTTGAAAATGCTAATTTAAGTTGTAAGGGGGAAGTAAATTATATTATTTAAATTAGTTTGAATGGGAAATGATGCATTATATTTTTTATGATGCAACATTTTATCGACCGGCTGTAGTGTGATTTTGGGTTTGTGAATTGGAATTATTTTAATTCAATTTGAATTTTCAATTGAATTTCATACTTCAATTTACATAACCTAGAGTCACAGTACAATATGTGTGATAAATGTGCGCATGGAATTAGCTTTCAGGTTTTTTGATATTTAAAAAAATATATTAAAATATGTTAGATTTCATCATTTTACACTATATTTATCAATAAAAAAATTATATAAAATGTAATATTAGAAGTATCTAAAAATCCACGTGCAGTCTTGTGTAATACACATTTGAAAATATTTTTTAAAAAATGGACTGACGCTGTCGCCGCCGGTTTTGAATTTTTTGTGACCGGATGTCTTTCTTTGTTAATATTAAGCAAAATATTGCATACAAAAATATGAAAATCGGTGCTATTAGAGAGAAATGTTTGATAAACACGCTGATGCAGACAGTTTTCAAATCGAAGAATTATTTTAAGAGATATTTAATGCTAAAGTTGGTCAAAATCGTTCCATTAAAAAAGTTTTATTGAAGCAAAAACTGTGCATGGGAATTTAATCATTTTTAGATCATTTTATGCGTCAGAATTTCCTGGTGTGCAGACTGCATTTAGTTTTTTAATTTGACTCATTTTTTGAGGTTTTATTTCTATTTTAAATTCAAATTTTCAGCATTTTGAGAGACATTTTATACATATTTTAGAAAATGGTATTAATTTAAACTGTTGCCAACTGTATAAACAGCGCCAACAATAATGTTTGCTTCAAATTAAAAATTTATTTTACACGTGACTATTATAAACAGAAAATATAAAAAGCAGGAACTTGTTGAAAATTGTGCCATAAAAACTATATTTACATGCGAATTTTAAAAGAGAAAGAATATTGTAAAAATAATAAATTCATTAACATGCGTTGGAAGCCTTAAATAGGAGAAATTATGTCACATTATACTTATTACGTAAAATTAACAAAAAATAATACTGCAAAACAGTTTAAATTTAAAAATTGTGCGAGACATTTATTTGATATTTTAAGAGGATCTTTTCAGCTATTTTTATTAGGACAACAATGCAAATAATATTTCATTTCTAACGAAAGTATTTTCACGTGAATATTAAAAAGAGAAAGAAAAGTTTGGTGAAAATTACATCAGATTAAAAACGATATATTTAAAGTGTCTTATTTAAAAAAACTTTCTTTTCGCTTTGCTAAAAAATACCGGGAGACAAAGACTCTGTTTACTTAATTCATTTTATATTAGCTTATTTTGAAATGTTTAACTGATTTTATTTAATCAAAGGTGGAAACAGCCATTGTTTATTTTAACAGCAGCTGATTTGGCCTTAAAATTCCCCAATCAAAGATAAATGAATAGAAACACGTTTATAGGGAGATCGCCACTGTTTTTTATCTTATAATTCAATCTTCTGAAATCTTTTTAAAGCCGATCAAATTAGCATGCTTTTATAGTCTGTGGTGTCTGAATGGGGGTTTGGCGAGCGTAACTCGTAGGGGGCAGTGCCCCCTAGTATTTAAAAAAGTAATAGGGATTTTAAAAAATTCAAATTTTTGTTAATTTTTTAAAAATTTTAATTAAATATGCAGTTAATTTTTTTTATTTTCAAAATGTACTTTCAGTTGAGCATTGAGCAGTTCATCATTTGAATCATATTTTTATTTTTTTAAATAAACAAAATTGTTGAAAAGGTAAACTGTCCTCTTAAAGGGGAAAAAAACAGTATTTTTTTTTTTTTTTTTTTTTTTTTGTCGTTCGAATAATTTATTAATACTGATTTAAAATTTAGATCTTTAATTTACATCTTAAAATTAAATATTTTTTAATTATAGATTTTTAGGGTAACTAAATTTACATATATAGATTGTAGTTACTTCTACTTGTCATTCAACAAATGAAAACAAAAGAGTGGCCTTAAAAAATTATTATCTAAATATATCATCAGGGTTTAGGAAAATTTTAGGTCCTTTAAAGGACCCTTCACAAATTTTTTTATCCCCAAACAGGACCCTTCACAAAACATTTTACCCCAAAACAGGACACTTCACAAAATTATTCGTCTCTTAAATAGACCTTTCACAGAATTTTTTCACCTTGAGATTGAACTTTTCACAAATTTAGTCATTTAAAAATAAAATCTGGCCTATAAGTAAGCAGTTTAACTCACCAAAAAGCATATTACTTAGCTTTCTATATATGAATGATAGAATATGAAGACATCAATAATTTGAAATTCACAAAATTGACTAAAATTTTCACAAAAAAAAAAAAAAAATTCACAATTTCACAAAAACAGGACCCTGTGAAAAAAAGTCTGGACAGACCCCTGATCATGATTAAACAATGTTTTCTTTTTTTTTTTTAAGCAATAAATAAATTAATAAATAAATAAATTGCACTACTTTTCTAATGTCTATTAATCTAGTTATCAATTTATTGAACATTTTTTATATTGCTGCTATTATCTTTGGACTATAGGAAAAGGTGTTTATTATTTCTGATTCTCTGTCTTCTTACTTGGTTGTGGAATACCATTTTTAACACTTTCCAACAAAGTTGAAAAGGGTTTATGACTTCAGTTTGTCTGGCCGTCTGTCTGCACTCTAACTCCCGTAAATATACTCGGATTACCCTGAAAATTTTGGATGCTATTAACGTTTACCATAGCACATTTCCTATTTTAAATGAAGTTCGTAGCATGTTTAGTTCATTTACAGGGACAGTCAAAATTTTTACGTTACATTACGGCCTATGGGAAAAATCATTTAAAATGATTTTTAATGATGTTACACGCTTTTGAACATAATAAAACTGATATGCATTTATGAAGTACACTAAAATATGCATTCTGTAGAATATGCGGTGCAAAAAACAGTTATTATTCATTTACAGGGCCATAGAAAAGAATTCCGTTACATAATGATATAGGGGTGGAGGGAATTGTTTGCGGCGTATTTTAATTATGTTAAATTATTTCATGTATAATGAAATTGATATACGTTGCTAAGGTTTAATATAATTTATTTTATGTATAATACAAAGTGCATAGCATTTACAGGGACACACAAAAGATTTCAGATACTATATTGTATCCAAAGTACTGTACAGTAGCGATGATTGCTGGAAATGCATTTTTAATTATGTTAAGCACTTTTATGTTTCACTATATTAATGCATAGTATATGGGTTGTATAAATGCTATAATTCATATATAGGACTGCATAAAAGAATTCGTAATGGTTACTGGGTATAAGTGCAAATTGCTTAAAGGTGGTTTTTAAATGAGTTATGCATTTTTACTCTGAACTGCATTTGGTTTACTAAGAAATTTTTGTAGAATATAGATAAAATGATATAGAGTATCACTCAAAGAATTAGATACATGGCCGTCTGGAAATGTGATTTCAGTAGTTTTAAGAGTGTTTTAGTTTGAATTGAATTTTAACTAAATAGTGGCATATAATAAAGGTATTAGGTTAATTACAGGGTTGTAAAAAAATATTCAAGTGTGTTTCCATCTATTAGTGTAAATTGCTGAAAGAGAAATTTCAACCTGTTATGCCTTTTTATGCTAAACAAAATATCTCAATTATATAGTATATATATCAACCTACAGATCAAATGCAGGGCTGTTCAGAAGAATTTGATTACATATTTGGCTATGGACGGTAACTGCTGAAGTCAGCTTTTTGTTAGTTTTTTTTTAAATTATGTTTTATGCATTTTCTAAAATGTTTACTTAGTTAGCTTCTTTACCTTATTTCCCTAAATAACGAAGTTTTGTTAAAGCATTCAGGAAGTGTTGGAAAGTGTTTCATAATCTATGCTCAAAGCATGATTTTTCTTTCTTGTTTTTTCTTTGTTTGTTTCTTAATCAAAGTATCTGTGTCCAAATGTTAGTCTTGAGACTTACCAAGTTTTTGACTGAGTTCGTAGGTCAACTTGATATGTCATCTTGTTTAAAAGTGGTAGCCACTTAAAGATTTTAAACTCAAAAACATATACAAAAATAAATAAATAAAATAAAATAGTAATCTAAAATTTCTGTTTTCTTAACCCTTAAATGCCGGGTGTTGCTTTTCGGCAACATACCTAATTTCGGCCCTAAAATACTATTAGAATAATATTGAAGCTATAATGCCTAATGTTACCAATAAAATACATTCTGAAAATATTATTAAATTGATTTTCAACATGTAGATGGCAACACTTCTGCTGTTTAAGAATAAAGATAGATTTGTTTTCTCAATTGTTGCTACTTGCTCTTTTTGTTTTCTTTGGAACCTTGCGAAATACCCTATTTTGTTCTGCAGTGAGCAAGTAAAATTTATTTCTTATTATAGTTCCTAAAATTCTTGTGTGTTTAATATTATAGAATTTTATCAAGGAAAATTATTTTTTCAATTACAGACCAGTATTGCCGATTAGTAACAAACTCTTTTTTAGTCGTAAACCATACTTAAAATAAAATATGATTTTTTTAAGTAATTTTCTGATGATTTATTTAAAAAATGAAAGCCGAAAACATTATTACAATGATTTTTTAACAATCAGGCATTTAAGGGTTAAGTGTTTGGCTTTCGTAAAAGAATTTCAAAGCATTTTTTGTTTTGCCTGTATCGTAAAAAATGGTTGAGATATAGCAGTTTGAGTTTGTTGTGTGGCTGACATTTTGACAACAGATTAAAAATAAGAAATTCTTCTGTAATCGTATTAACTGCTAATTTACGTTTTAGACAACGTGCTTTCTTAAAAATTTCATTTCATTGTTGTAACTATTACTGCAGCTGCCTTATACTTAAAAATACATGCCATTTCATAAAACAACGTCATATTTAAAAAATATGTATATTTTGGTATTCAGAAAATATTCCTGCATGTGCACATGTAAGAACATAATGGTGTCCATCAGTGTCAGATTCTCACCAAGCTTGGTGATACTGGGTAAATTATTGCAGATTTGGGGGCAAAGTAAAATCATCATAAATGAAGCCAATTTGGAGATAGCTTACTAGTTTTGGGAAATTCAAATGGAAATTCAGTATTAACGAAAACTGTGAATCTTCTATATTCAGGTTCATTCATTTTAGCTTTGGTGTTTTCAAGTATAATTAGCTGAACTGTTAAAACCAAGAAACAGCTACAAAAAGCTACCTTTCCCTCCCAGTACAGGCTAGAAGAACTTTTTTTTAAATAGAGTTTCTTTAAATTACTTAATCATATTTGTTATATATATATATATTGCAACTTTTAGTTTTTGTTAGGATGAAACTTATTCTTAACTAGTTTGAGCCTCATTTTTAAAAATTAGATTATAATACCATCAATTAAACATTTTTTCATAGCATTATTTGATTTTTTCCCCTTAATTAAATATGTCTCTTTATTCTGAAAAAAAAAAAAAGTAACGCTGTTTTCATAATTGGATTTATTGTGATCTCTTCACTTTTTTCAGCTCATAAAAATACTATTGCATATAAAAACAGGAAAAGTAGCAGTTTGATACAGAAATGTATGCTAAACATACTGAAGTAGACAGCTTCAAAATTGAAGAATTATTTTAAGTGCTATTTAATGTTGAAATTGGTCAAAATAGTTCAGTTAAAAAAGTCTTATAGGATCAAAAATTATTCGTTCTTTTGTGGCACATACTTCACATGAATGTGTTGTGTAGTTGTCGAATCATTTTTTGAAATTGCCTAATTTTTTTTTTGAAATTTCTTTATTTAAAATTTCATTACCTGAATAGAGATTTAATTTACAGTTTGAAATAACATTTTTTGCCTGCTGTTGCCAGATGTTAAAAGGCCGAAATAATATTTAGAAAAACTTTTCGTGTGAAAAATATATGTGCATGTGAATTTTTAAAAAGAAAGATAATTTTAAAATTACTAAGCTATTACTTGTGAAAAGCATTTAATATGAAAATTATGTCATATTTAAAACTTTTTTCTTATAGCATTCCCAAACACTGTATTTTTAATTGAAATATATATTTACATCTGAATATTGAAAAAAATAAAAAAAGAGAAAACTTTAAAATAATTAAATTATTATTACATGTAAAAAGAATTTAATGATGAAAATTATGTCATATTTAAAATGTTACATTAAAAGCAATTTTAACGGGTTCTTGTATTTTTAAATAACTTCATTGGAGCAAGATTATAACTGACAAGATTGACTAAAATGTGATGACATTGTCTGTGAAATGCGTTTAGCCTTGTCTATGACTTCACCTGATATACAAAACATTTTATCAAGTATTTCAAGAGTTGAAAAATTTAGTGTGTTCCTAACAGCAGTGCTGTAATGTAAAAATGAAACTTTAATCTCAGTTCTTGAAAAGAGTGGTTGAAACTGTTAGAATTTTGTCATTCCAAGGCAACAAAATATCAATAAAGTTTTCAGGGTCGTACTGGCATGACTGAGAGGGCGGTGGCAAAATGGATAAAAAGGGCGCCGATTGCCTTACAAAAGGGCGCAAATGCTTATATATATATATACATACACATACACACGCACATACTATATAAATTATGTATAAAAAATTACTTTAAAAATATATACGAGTATATTGCTATAGCGAAAACTTTATTCCTAAAATAATTATGTCACCCAAATTAGTATTTTACACTATAGAAATGTAATATACACAAAAATAGTTCCCCGCAAGACATTGCACTTAAAAAAAAATCTGATATTAGACCAGTGTTGCCAATTTAGAGGTATTTTTTTCCACCACACTTTTCTAAGAAAGCTATCTCTATTTTCGAACTTCGCTCACCTTATCTAAGGAGTTAATTCAAACTTTACCCCGAATATTTGAATAACAATCTCCACACAATTATCTCCAAATGGAAAATAAAATATTAAAATAAAACAAACAAAAACAATTTCGTTGGGTCAAAACTCAAAAGTGCAAAACATTATTTAATACAATTCAATAATATTTTATATAATACAATCTCTAAAATACAAATACTAATTATGGTGTATAAAATTTCAGGAAAGTTATTTTTGTTTAGGGCAACAGTGACGCCTATTTTACGTGAATTATTTTAAAAATATGTTTTATTTCTTTATTTTTTCACCATCCAAAAGATATCATAGATTTTTTTTTTTTTTTTTTTTTTTTTTTTTATTATGGCCATTTTTTTTTTCCATTCTGATCAGAAACAAAATTATGGCCATTTTTTTTTCCCTTTTCTGACCAGAAAATCAGAGTTCTAACTTTTTACGACAGCTCTTTCGTCTTCACCTAACACTTCATTTATAACGGTTGTTTCATAATAATGGCACCAGTCCATCAGAAGAAAGTGATCCATTCCAAAGGTATAAGTTCGATTGAAAAAAACTATTTAATACTTTGAGCAGAAAGAAGAGGCTACACCTGCAATTTTTATGACACTAATAGAATCCCATAGCTGCCAATGTGTACGGTTTAATTACCTCTAAAATTTAACACAAATTTTTGCCATATTTAATTGTTGACAATTATTAGACTTTTTAAACTGGAATTCCGGAAGTGACAGCCAATTGTTCTCTTGCGACGACATTTCTGTGGCTTCAACTCGTAAAACTTGGCTAAAAGTGCTATCTTTGACGACATTTTCGGAATGAATCTTTGCCTTTATAGGAAAATGGGAATTTCTAGTTTCCTGGTATCTGAACAAAAACGGCAAATTTTATATTTTTACGAATATTAATGCAAATTTTTTGTATTTACGAATGAAAATGACTTCGCGAAAGTATCAGAAAAGTAGTTAGTTTGGATTTGGGAATAGCTTTCAATATAAAAAATTCTCATAACGAGGATGTGATCGCCTCCCACCCAAAAAAAAGGAAATCCATGACCCCCTCTAAATGATGAGCTGAATCCGTCCTTGGCTTTGTCGAATATTGATTGATTAAAATCTCGGAAACGGAATCGAAAAAAATTCCGCTTTATACAGGATCCTTATGCCATATCATCTTTAGATTCTTCTATGTTTTGTCATACGCCAGACAGAATGATTTTAACAATACCGTGCAAAACGCAGATGCGAAAAAAATCGACAAACAAAATCTTCATTTGGCGCCCGGGGCAGATGCCCCTTCTGCCCCCCTTAATTTTGGCTCTGCTTTCAAATGAACAAACTTACAAAGGCTGTGTCCAATAATGGAGTTGTTTCTGTTTTTCAAAGATCTTGTCCTTTTTTAGCGCGATTCATGTGTGTACGCAGGGTACGGGGGGGGGGGGGGCAGAAAATCTTTGGAAAAGTAATACATTCTTTAAAAGCATTACATTGAATGTATTATTTTGAAAAGTAGTATTACTTGAATTTTATTGCATGATAGTTTTGTTTTAAAGGTTTTCATTAAATTTCATTATAACTGCTGACTGCTTTACTTGGCTGAAAATACCAATTATTTTTTATTGCCCGCCAGAAACTTTTTAATCGAACTGTCTTTTATATTTTTTTGAGAAAAGCAAAAGATCTTTCAGAAAAGGCTGCCAAATGTGGCGTTTTGAACCGAATTTCCGGACGCGACAGTGGAGGAAGAGAAAGAAAACTGTTGTCATGAGACAACGATCAATTTTAACTCAAGGTGTAATTAATTTAAAGAACAGAATCTATTGTATTACAAATCACTTCAATAACCAAGCCTGCATGTCTCATTCTTTTATGTGGAGTTTGGCCGAATATTCGGTTTCATTTTCGTTTTCAGCCCAAAATCCTAGTTTCGGCGAAAATTCTGCTCTATATTCGGTATTACTATAACTGCCCCTCCCTAGCCTCCCCCAAACGGCACTCCCATCCAAAGAGCCGTACATACTATATATTCACATACAAGGGGATAAATCTAGAAGGTATTACTAATATTGATTAAATTCGTTATTTTTAAATTAAATTATTTTTTAATATATTTTTTATGTTTATAGCACCTTATATTTAATTATTTTTATTTCAATCAAATTATTTTGTTAATTATGTACTGCCGTTTCTACGCAAAACATTATTCAGATAACATGCGTATATGTATGTTTGTGTTACTTACTTTGAATTTATTTTTAAAACAATTTCGCTTTCGTTTTCAGTCGATACTAGGAAGGTAACCGAAATTCAGTTTCTTTCGAACACTATTTGTATGTTTGTAAATGAGCAGAAATTTTCGCATTACTGAACGTTAAAAAAAATTTTTGTTGAGAACCACTTTAAGGATTAACACGTAATCATAACTTATAAATTTCGGAAAATCGAGTTTTTATTTTAGCGGCTTTATCAACGCAATTGATACTTCTTAATGTGGCCAGAATCTGGAATAGACAATTCTATGTAAGTAAAAAAAATAAAAAAATACAATAAGCATTCTATTATAATTATAACATAAAATTGAAACTAGTTTTTTTTTTCTCAAAATTGCATTTTTTAATAGATGACCACGGCACGATTACTTTAATAATACTGAATTGTTTTTCACTTTTAATTTGGTCAGCTTTTTTTCTTATATAATTATGCAGTGCATTAAGGATTTTTTTTTTTTTTTTTTTTTTTTTTTGTCAATAATTAAAAATTACTGTTTATTTTAATTTCAGATGAGCCAAATTTAAACTACAATGGTCGTCGCAACTCACACGCAAAAAAAAAAAAAAAAAAAAAAAAAAAAAAAAAAAAAAAAAAAAAAAACACCAACAGCGCGTCGTGTCGCGCATGTGTCGTGTGTTAATTAGTATTTCATGGGAAAATACCTCCACATCCTATTTCTATTTTCTCCAGAAAGATAGAGAGCTCCAGAATACGGTATAATAATAATAAAAAAAAGGTGTCACATCTGGCATTACTACAGAAACCACTGGGTATCTATAGAACCGATTTGAAACCCCGCCGAAATGGTAATTTGTCTTCTTAGGAACTCCCACGTTACTGACTAACAGCATTGAAAACTGAACCCAAACACATCTGCACTTCTCTTTACTTATATTTATCCATTCTTTTGTAAAAGGACTTTTACAATTTTAGTGGTTTATCTATTTATTTTAATTACATACATATTTTTCAATTTATATATCGGGGTGGTGTTTGAAGTTTAAAGAGGTTAAGCAGATCCGGTTTAAAAAAAAAAAGTTTTTAGATATTGGCTTTTTCGGATGCTAAAAATATTATCGAATTTTTAAATAGATATGAAAAATTAACATTTTCTTCTTTCAAAAGCAAAATTTACATAAGTTTCCATTGCAAAATCTTGTGAAGAATTAGTCTTGGCGCCCTTGGTGGTCTAACACTTATATTATCATTAAGAAATTATGGAATGCTCCACTTTAGTAGAACTAAGGGCATCAATTTATGTGTGTATTTGTGGGGAGTGTGCGTATGTGTGCAGGTCCCGACTAATGCAGGGGCATGAGGGGCAGCTGCCCCGGGCCCCCAGATTTGATGGGGCCCCCCCAAGGGCAGATATAAGTTTTACTTAAAGAAGAGTCAAATGACAAAAAATATCCAAAAGTGACCAGATTCTAATTTAAAGTGTTTTTCATTTTGTGATATTTAATTTCTTTCTTACTGATTTCATAATTTTTTTAAATACATAATTTTAATTAAAATATTACAGTTACAGTAATATCTGCTATCTGTTTTCATATTATGAAACTTCATACCAAAGTACTTTAAGGCATCATGGGGAATGCAGTAACAACATAACAAATATTGAAATTTGTTGCTATTATTATTAAAAGCATTCGACCACTTGCCTTTCTATATGATAGAATCACCCAAATGCATGTTGATTGAATACAAAGATTAAGTTAAATAGAAAAGTATTAACACAAACAACCAATAATACCTGAGAGAACTGTATTTACATTTTAACGGCTCACATTTATCCTTATATTCCTATTACCAAAAAAAAAAAAAAAAAAAAAAAAAAAAAATGTATGCTATAACTTCTTAAAGTTATCTTTCTTGTACTATACTGTATACAGATGTCAATAGTACATGGTATGAAATTTAAGTCTAGATACAATAGGTATGAAATTTAGTTTTAGTCATTTCAAAATAATTCACGAAAAATTTCAAAAGATCGAAGAGGGCCCCCCCCCCCCGGATAATGTTTTCCCAAGGGCCCCCCACTGTCTAAATCGGGCCCTGTGTGTGTGTGTGGGGGGGGGGGCTTACTATTACAAAAACACGATACTAGTTTTTTTTTCAAGTTATTTTTGCAGAGGCGCTGGAAAAAATCTGGCCAAGTGACCAAGGGCGCCATGATTACAAAAACACGGTATTAGTTTTTTTAAACTTATTTTTACAGAGGCGCTAAAAAAATCTGTTCAAGGGCGCCATGATTACAAAAACACGATGATAGTTTTTTGAAAGAGATTTTTACAGAGGCGCTGAAAAATATCTGACCAAGGGCGCCATGATTACAAAAATACGATATTAGTTTTTTAAAACTTACTTTTACAGAGGCGCTGACAAAATCTGACTAAGGGCGCCGTAATTAAAAAACACGATATTAAGTTTTTGAAATTTATTTTTACAGATGCGCTGAAAAAAATCTCTCTAAGGGCGCCATGATTAAAAAAACACGATAACAGTTTTTCAAAATTATTTTTACAGAAGCGCTGAAAAAATCTGACCAAGGGCGCCATGATTACAAAAGCATGATATTAGTTTTCTGAAAGTTATTTTTACAGGGCGCTGAAAAAATCTCACCAAGAGCGCATTGATTACGAAAAACGACATTAGTTTTTTGAAAGTTATTTTTACAGAGAGGCGCTGAAAATAAATCTGACCAAGGGCGCCATGATTACAAAATTACGATATTAGTTTTTTGAAAGTTATTTTTACAGAGAGGAGCTGGAAAAAAAAAAAATCTGCCCAAGGGCGCCATGAGTACAAAAACGCGATAATAGCTTTTTGAAAGGCATTTTTACAGAGGCGCTGAAAAATATCTGACCAAGGGCGCCATGATTACAAAAACACGATATTAGTTTTTTAAAACTTATTTTTACAAAGGCGCTGAAAAAATCTGACCAAGGGCGCCATGATTACAAAAACACGATATTAGTTTTTTGAAATTTATTTTTGCAGTGGCGCTGAAAAAATCTGACCAAGGGCGCCATTATTACGTAAACACGATATTAGTTTTTTCAGGTCCGTAACCAGCGAGTCCAGTCAGAGGGGGCTCTGAATTTTTTTGGTGGGGCTAACATCTTTCAACAATTCATATCTTAAGCAAACTAAATATAGTAAAACTGATAAAATGGACCTGTCTATAAAGGAACCCGTCTAAAGCGTAATATCTCTATAACGGAACTTCCTGAAATTCTTAAACGGAAAATACTTCAGGATAATCGAAAAATGAATATAAAACAATTAGGGGCGGTGTACCTCTTAAGGAAACCTACCTAAAATAGAACTTTTCTTCATCCCGTGTGATTTAGTCTTAGGTCTTATTGTATTTAAGGCTCCGCTGCACACAAATCTATTTTCGTCTTTCAGAAAAAGCACGTCAAACAAATAGATAGCATCCGACACCCCATAAAAAAATAACTTTATTTAAATTTTAATAAGGAAAACTAATGGATTGTACACTGTATTCTATTTCCATTGCAATTTTTGCATTATTAAGCATATTGCTTCTTACAGAAGCGGATTAACTACCTTCCGGGCCCCTATGCTGAACTTCTTTGTGAACCTCCTCTTCTCCCCCCCCCCCCCAATAAAAGCAATACATTTCAGTGTTTTCTGGCACTAAAACTGGAAAAGAGTACTTTTAGTGCAGGAAAACATTGAAATTTCATAAAATTCAAAATGCAAGTTTTGGTCATAAAAATGGAATTTTTTTTTAAATTCTGTTCTTAGTCCTTGAACAATATTTTTTCAAATATAAATTATTAGGAACTAGCGACCTGAAGTAAAACATGTACTTAATTTGTATGCTTTTTTTTCTTTTTCTTTTTTTTTTTTTTTTTTTGCAATTGGAAGAAGGTTTCTATCTCAGCTGTTTCTATCATTAAGCGGTTACTGACGCGAAAGAATCCGATCTTTAATGTTAATCCTATGGGAGAAATTTTTTTAAACATCTCATTTGTATTTCAATATTTTTAAACGATTTTTGCATTGGATAGCTTAGGTCGTTCTCTTCAAATGCCGTTTTTTTTACTTTTTTGAATTAGTTGAACTTTTTTTGGGAACAGATGTCATAAGTTCCCACGGCCGCTATCTTGGAATTTTACTTGGCGTGAAAACCCCTTTTCCGCCAAGTAGTAAATGTCGCCAACACCGGTTTATACGTATGTTTCGCTTAACGAAAATTAAATGTAAATAATAAACAAAATTCGCTAAAAAGGCAATCAGTAATCTTGTATGAGCGCTTCGCGCACATTAACCGAAAAAAAAAATCACTGCATTCAGCAGTTCTCCCGGTTTAGCATTCTCAAAATTCAGCAGCTCTCGCTTTGTAGCAATCTCAAAATGTAAAAACTCTTAAAGCAGCAAAATATACATAAAAAATGAAATTCGCTAAAGTGGCAATCAGTAATCTTGTATGAGCGCTTCGCGCACATTTACCGAAAAAAAAATCACTGCATTCAGAAGTTCTCCCGTTTTAGCATTCTCAAAATTCAGCAATTCCCGCTTTCTAGCAAACTCAAACTGTAAAAAACTCTTAAAGCAGCAAAATATATATAAAATTAACATACCTTAACAGATATCTGCTTTCTTGAGAGTTTCAGCACGAAATCTCTCTCATAACACTACCGTCCTTTTCCAAAATAGGCTTATGAGTACGCACTGAGACACAATAAACAAACCTACTTTTCTTCTAAAAATGTCCTCATATTTCTTAATTACTTCAGCAAAAGCGTTCAAACGGATTACAGAAACCATAGTCAGTCAAATACATCCAAAAAATTTAACAAAAATAAAAAGACAGAACTATACAACACGACAACAAAATACATCCACAAAATCCACCACTTCTCAGGGGTTGCCAGAACACAACACGTCAGAATACACACGGCACACGGGGTTCCACATATCGAGGTAGCCATAGCTATAAACACCGCCAACATGCCAAATAAAAATCGCCAAACAATTCAAAACAACGGCTGAGGGAACATAAGGCATCTAAGCCTTTTTTTGTTAGGATACATCCACTAAATAAAAGTATCTTCAATTAAAAAAACCTCCAAAAAAAGAAAAGAAGATTGAAAAAAATTAAAAATAGCCTTTTGGAAGCCGATATGAAGAAAAAAACCTAAAGAAAATCTTAGCACCGGGGCCCTTTTCCTTCCGGGCCCCTAGGTTTGAGCCTACTCAGCCTAATGGGTAATCCGCCTCTGGCTTCTTATGTCCCTTGGTGTCTTCGGAAAAGGGAACCACCCCCCCCCCCCTCTCTCAGCTCGCGTTTGTTCGTACAGTGTGTGCATATATACACGCAATAATTTCTATGTGTACTTCGATGTATAACTTTTTACCAATTTTGTGGAAAATAAAATTTTAAAAAAGTTAAAAAAATAATTTCTAAACAGGCCATTTGTAATATGCTAAAATGTGCACCACTACAATTGCCAGTCCTAAGCCTGGAAAAAGTGTGAAGGGAAGTTACCTGACAAACACTGCCATAGCCGTTTTTTAAAGTTGTCCAATTATCCGGATTTTTCATTAACCGGATCGGCATCTGCCCCAATTGGTCCGGATTATCAGCGCTCTACTCTATTGAACATTGATTATATATATGCATATTTGAACCGCTGATTAATCAAATCAGTCTTTCTGTTGAATAATTTAGTGTAATTTATCATGCTAGCATTCTGACAGAAAAGTACATCTTTATTTACAAAAACACCAATTCATACAACAAACATAGAAATCTTCAACCGCCCAGCATGACAATTTTTTTAAAGATGCGTTTTGAAAAAACTGAGAAAAAGGAACCTGTTGGTATAGAGGTCTGCACGGGCCTGAATTTCCCGGTGCCGGACCGGCCCGAACGAAAACTATCTTGACCCGGCCCGTTCATATTTTCACAGTTCACGGCCGTACAAAAATCAGTAAAAACAGACCCGGCCAGTGGAAAAATCAATTAAATCTGGCCCGATCCGACCCGGCTCAATTTCTACAAAAAATTCAGATTTTTCTTAACATACAATTAAGATTCTTTTAAAGAATACTGCAGATAATTTTACAGCATATTTTAAATTTACGATGTGTTCGCAAGACAGAAATTACACAATAGCAACATTAATGATTTACTTAGAGTCTTAGACGTTTCAACATTCAAATAAGGATTCATTAAAAAATTCATATTGTTTAGAATAAAAGAAAAACGGGAAGGTTAAAAACATGATGAAAACTTTTGAGGATATATTATAAAAAGTAGATTTGCGAAAATATTTCTGTTATTCCTTCAGATTTTTCTCAAATCCAAAGAAGCTACTTTCTGACACATTTCTAAATTCATTTATTTTCGAAAACGTCAATATATTTTTGAGAAAATACTGTCCAAGTTAGCGTTTTGAATCGAATATCCGGAGACTATAGCACGGAAAAGGAGAAAAACCTGCAGTCACGTGACAAGAATCTCTTATATCTCTATATGGAATTCATTTATTAAAAATGGGAAACACTATTCAATTTTAAATCCCTTCAATAGACAGGTTTGTCATTTTTATGCCTTTACAGTTAAAAATGTGTCAGAAAGTTTTTCGTTTTTGAGTAATGAATTTGAGAACCACCTTCAAGTATATTTCCAAAAATTCCGTTAACAGAAGTTCAATATCGTTATATTAATAATTTATTATTAATATTTTTACAAAACAATTGTCTGGCCTAAACATCCTGAGAACAATTAAGTCCATTTCTGGCTATGGTGAAAAAAAAAATGTAAGCCTGATCTCGGTCCGGCACGAGTCTACTGCACTACCCCCTACATACTAAATGCCTCTCGCATTCACTGTTTTCCCCATATAAGAACTGGAAGTCAGCTTAGCCCCAAAATGCTCTGCCATCTATCGGTGACAATTGACATGATTTTTAAAAACCTGTAGATAAATAACGCAAATTTTTGTTATTTATTCCTAGAATTTCACTTTTTTTTTTCTCTTTTCGTATTTATTTTAATTGTTGTATTAAATGATATTTTTTCTATAAAATTTGAAAAGAGAAATTATTTCATATTTTCTCTTCAATTTCAAATGATGAATGATAAAATAACGCACATAATTTATTTTATTATATGAATTTTAAATTATATGTTCTTTTTTAAAATTAATTATAATATATAAATTAATAGCACTTACATTTACTTGTAAATAGATTTCCATCAAAAATAAAATAAACAAGGTTTATGAAGTGAAAATATTTATTAACACTATAAAATGGTACATGAATTTTAATCAATGGATCAAAAACTATGAGCAAGTTTAAAAAGGTTATTGCAAAACATAAAAGTATTTGATTAAATTAAATTTTACTAAATAGTAAGACATGTATTTCTTTCAGGCAAAATATTAATAATAAACAAAGTTAATGTGGGATGAATGTGTCAGTGAAGGACAATCTTAAGGAATTGCTTTAAAAATAATTTTTAATTAATAATTATAATTATTATATTCCTGTTTTTTTTTTGACATTATATTAATCTATCAACAATATTTAACTAACTTCATAGTTGTACTTCCCATTGTGAATTAAAATTTAATTCTAATAACATAATTACTTGACACTCCAGTACTAGTACCATACAGTTGCCTCAATAAATAGATTGCAATATTTTTCTGAACTTCCCTATTTAATATTTTCTATCTAAAATAATTAAATCATTGATATTGTGATAATAATACTATAAATATTAATTAACTTTATCATAATAATGAAACTAGCAAGTCTTTTTTTTTTAAGTGTTTAAAAAACATTTAACTCACAGTTTCATTTCTTTTACATTTGAATTATTAATTATTATAAGTAATCATCAAGTACTTTCAGGAAATTTAAATAGTTGGAAATATGATTCTGTTCAATGATGCTCCAAGACACTTTTTTTTTTCATCTGTTTGACTACCCCCCCCCCCCCCACACACACACACCAGGGCCAAAACTAGCCTTTTTTGCACCCGGGGCAAACATGGATTTTGGCGCACACCCCCCCCCCCCCCCCCCCTCCCTCTTCCACAAAGTATATTTACAAAGAGAATTTTACTAATTTTATAATAGACGACTTATTTCAAAATTTAAAATATGTAATCATAAAATATGTAATACTGAACTAGGTAATCTACAGTGGCGGATCCAAGGAGGAGGTCCCTTTGAACATCAGCAAAAATATTCTAAAGATCATTTTTAAAATGAAATATACAGTAGAGTCCCGATTATCCGAGTCCTGCCTAACCGAGTTTCCGCTTTCACCGAGTTATTTTATTCTGATGGACTGATGGCTTCCATTATTATAAAACAGCCATTATAAATTAAGTGTTAGGTGAAGATGAAAGAGCAGTCGTAAAAAGTTAGAACTCTGATTTTCTGGTCAGAATGGGAAAAATATGGGCATATTTTTTTCCATTTTTTTCCCCCATTCTAACCAGAAAATCAGAGTTCTAACTTTTTACGACTGCTCTTTCATCTTCACCTAACACTTCATTTATAATCGCTGTTCCATAATAATGAAAGCCACCAGTTCGTCAGAATAAAATGATCCATCCTAAAGATAAAATCCTTCGTTTGGCGCCCCTTCATTCTGACGCCCGGGGCACATGCCCCCTCTGCCCCCCCCCCCTTAGTTTCGGCCCTGCCACACACACACATACACACGCATGTTGCCTGAATAAATTGATTAAAATGTTTTTCTGAAATTCCCTATTTAATATTTTCTATCTAAAATAATTAAATTATTGATATTGTGATAATAATATTATAAATATTAGTGACATTTATTGTAATAATGAAATTAGCAAGTCTTCGGGTCAGGACCTCAAACGTCAATTCTGCAGTTTTTTTTTTCTTTCTCCCTGTCTCTCTTTCTCTCTCTCTCTCTTTTTTTTTTTTTTTTTTTTTTTTTTTTTTTTTGCAGTGTTTAAACAGTCAGCTCACAGTTTCATTTTTATTTGCATTATTAATTATTACGAGTAATATATGAAGTACTTTCAGGAAATTTAATAAATTGGAAATACGATTCTATGCACTGATGTTCCAAGACACTTTTTTCATCTTTTTTACTACACATCTTTTTTTCGGGTCAGGACCTCAAACATCAATTCTGCTCTCTCTCTCTCTCTCTCTCTCTCTTTTTGCAGCGTTTAAAACAGTCAACTCACAGTTTCATCTCTTTCATATTTGCATTATTAATTATTACGAGTAATATATCAGATACTTTCAGGAAATTTAATAAATTGGAACTCACTCTCTCTTTTTTATTTTTTTTTTCTTCGTGCAGTGTTTAAAACAGTCAACTCAGTTTCATTTCTTTCATATTTGCATTATTAATTATTACGAGTAATAGATCAAGTACTTTCAAGAAATTTAATAAGTTGGAAATACGATTCTGTGCACTGATGTTCCAAGACACTTTTTTCATCTTTTTTACTATCTCCCCCCCCCCCCACCCCTCCCCCGATACACACACACGTTGCCTCAAAAAAATGATAATAGTATTTTTTTTAATTCCCTATTTTATATTTTCTATATAAAACAATTAATTTATTGATATTGTGATAATAATACTATATATATATTAATTACATTTATTATGATAATGAAACTAGCAAGACTTCCGGTCAAGGCCTCAAAACGTCAATTCTGCAGTTTTTTTTTTTTTTTTTTAACATTTAATTTAGTTTTATTTCTTTTATATTTGTATTATTAATTATTACAAGTAATAATCAAGTACTTTCAGGAATGAAATTATTGATATATTTCAATTATATAATATTTATATTGCTTCAAAACACAATGCTATGAATACATATTTATTTTGATCACATTACTAATTCGTATTCGATTTCATCGTGTATCATTTATTATTACTATCGTTATAATTTTGCTGGAAGAAATTTAAATAATTTTGAATGTTATTGTATTTTTATTTTCATACAGAAAAGGCTTAGCATAATTATTTGATAAAAAGAAATACTTTGATCTATCATTTTTATTATTATTAATAACAATATTATTTCAGATTCTTTCAGATTAAGGTACTCTTTTCCTTTTAAGACATTGTAAATTAATAAAAATTTATCTTATTAATAGCAACTGTACATTAATTTAATTTATTATTATTCAACGGAATGTTATTAGAAACATGCAAATAATAGTAGTAAAAATATCTATTTGTATTTTTAAAAATACAATGAAAAAAAGTTAAAAAGACTCGTTGACTGTCTTCTACAGGAATGGTGAAAAGAAATATTTTCCTTTATTTTGCTGGATGAACAGCAGTAAGGCACACAGCAATATGGCAATTTATAGAGAATATATTAACTTCATTAAAAGTAAACATTCTGTTTAAAAAAAAACACAAATTACTGCAAAAAATAAAAAAATATAATAGCTTTCAAAGGCAGGTCTATGAGGCGATCCATGTAAATACAGCAATAACATACCCCAAACAGTAGCGCCATCTATCAACCTTGCTGACTTCCATTTTTGAGTCAAATGCGAGAGGCATGTAGTATGTAGGGGGTAGTGGTCTACTGGAAGAATTAAAAGCCCGGGCTCAAACGCCATGTAACTGTCCGATGCCGATCTGTACGCTGGAAAATGTTATATTTCGATATTGATGCTGGCAAACTAGTATCGGCTCGTAACGCACATTTATACTTATTCTCGTGAAACTCATATTCATTGAAAATGATTCATATTTTCTCGTCTGCGTTTAAATATTTATATCGGGCCGACAGACCCGCTTAATTTCTTTTATTGGCCCGGTCCAGCCCGGCAGGCACGTTCAAAGTTTGCCGGCCCAGCCCGTTTGAAACTTCACCTTCATTTCGCCGTCCCGGCCTAGTACAAGCTTCTAGCCAAGCCCGGGATCGTGCAGACCTTTACTGTAGAATACAGTTCTTTACACATATTTTTTCTTTAAATTGAAGACATTACATAGATTTAAATATCATATTCTGTTAAATTTTTTAATATATAGAAAAAAGAACGAAAATTTGAGATTTTGCAAATGTTTTTGCGTTATACATAGATGCCAACAACACTTATCCGGAGTCTGTTACAAGACGAAAATATTTTCAACAGGAAATTTCATTTAATCAAAAATTTCAAACTGCAATTTAAAATGTACCTTATCGAAAAAAGACACAATTCCTTATATATTTTTTCCAGTTTAAAACATGCTTGTTTTGGATCAGACTCCGAAATAATTAAGAGATGTTGGCATCTATGTTTATGTGTCCTATATTTATTAATTTGAATAATTCACAAACTTACTATTATCATTTAAAAAATATTTTAATATTTTAATTCCATACGTTTAATATTTATAATTAATAGCTATTTGTAATTTATTTAATTTTATTAATATTTTGGTTTCTGCTGAATTATTAGGTCATTTTTAAAATCACGGTTGTTTGTATACGATTTAATTTAGTGATGATATTGTTTCGCTTTAAAACGAGCGTTACCTAACCTTATTTTATTAATAATATGATTTATAAATTTAACCATTTAACAATTCGCAATAATAATTAAATTTAAAAGTCTGCATATGATTATATCATTTTAAATATGAATCAGTTATTACAAATATATATTAATTACATATTTTTTAAACATACCTGGACTTAATAATAAAAAAAGAGATTGTAATTTTAATATTATATACAATACATTTCTTTTTTCAAAGAAAACAACTTAGATTTAATTCATTTAAACAGCGATAACATAGATTATTTTTGCATACGTTTTACACATGTTTCATGAAATTTGTTCAATTTCATTTAGAAAAAAAAAAAAAAAAGCACAAGGGCATGAACGCCCTTTTCGATCAGTTTTCATTAAATGTAGGCGACTATTTATTATTATACGTTTCCCCCATTTCTAAAGATCTTTAAAAATATTCGTCTTTCACTCAATAACGAAAATTTTTCTGATGCAGTTAAGAAGTACTTTTCTTTCCCTTTGCCTAAAATTTTCAGCTTCTCACATTCATGCGCCTAAAAATTGAATACCGTTTCTCATTTTCTTATAAATGCCATGATTATAAATAACATGATTTATAGTCATTTGCTACTCGATGACTAGCATTTCGTCGTTAAATGCCAAGAAAATCAGCCTACAAAGTCAAATTTGCCGTCATTTTTTGACAGATTTTTTTAGATTTTCTGTATAGTTTGAATACTTGCAAATATCTTTATAAATAAAAGAAATTCGCGAACATGTCAGAAAGTAGCTGGTTTAGATTGAAAAACAGCCTTATAAAACACAGAACACAGTTTAATTCCTTGAGCTTGAATAATATCTGCAAATTTTATGCCTTTATCATTAAAATTATTTCGAAAATGTGTCAGAAAGTAGCGCATTTATACTTGAAAATAGATTTAAATGAAGCATACGCCAAATAGTTGAAGACATTTTTGTCATAATCTTATAATAAACTTAACCTTAATCATGCTTTTTCACTTAAGGCTCCTGTCCCTGCCGGCGAAGGCACTCACGAGCTAATGCTAATCCTATGGGGAGGGATTTTTCTAATGTCTCGTTTGCATTTCGACATTTTTTAATAATTTTTTTTTGCATTGGATAGCCGAGGTCCGTTTCTACATCGCATCTTTTTTACTTTCTCGATTTTGGTTGCAGATATTTTTTAGAATGACATTTTCATTTTCAGAACCGGTTTTGAAAGTGAAAGTAACTTTATAAAAAAATATCTGTGACCAAAATCGAAAAAGTAAGAAAGGTGCACTGTAGAGACGGACCTCGGCCAATGCTTATACAATGCAAAAAAAAAAAAAAAAAACTTGTCAAAATGGGAGCGAGATAGTAGAAAAATCCCTCCCCATAGGATTAGCATTAGCTGATGAGTGCCTTCGCAGGCTGGGACAGGAGCTTTAATGTTTTTTATTGTTATATGACAAATAGAAAAAAAAATGTTTAGCAAATTCATGGAACATAAGAAAAAAAAATTAGACGAAAGTTCAAAAAGCAAACAAAAAAATGCCCTACCTCTGCTTTTCTACTGCCTACACCCATAGAATGAAACAATTTTTGACTTTCAAGCAATTATTTTTCTTATTCCATTTGTATAAAATGACATTTTGTTATCTTTCTAATTTCCTTCTACAAACATTCTAGTTAGTTTCCAAGTGATATTTCATCATTAACTATATCGGCTGTCATATACATAATGTCAACAGGCAAATCATTAACATTTAGAAACACGTCTTTTTTGTGACTACGTTTTAGTGAAGACGTTTAACCATTTAACTTGAGCAGCATATGTCTATTTCAATTCATCCCGTATACGATCATTGCTTTTAAAATGTCAAGATGTACGAAAACATGTGGTGGCTAGTTAGTGCACCTGGACTTAATGTTTTCGGGAGAAAGAAATGTTCCTACTTAGAACGCGTTTCGAGAATTGTATTGCAAGCAAGATAATAAAAAACAACTAATCTAATAGGGTTCTGAACGCAAAATGTTTGGCATATTCCATTGCATTCAAGCAGTTAAAAGATCCAAATGTTTTTTGGTTTTTTTTAAGAAAGTTAAAACGTACATTTTGTTGAAAAAATAAAAAGTAGGGAAATCGTTAGAGGGGGCTCTAGAGGAAGCTAGGGGGGGGGGGGGGGCTCAGTCCCCATGGCCCCCATCTGGTTACGGGCCTGGCTTTTTTAAACTTATTTTTACAGAATCGCTAAAAAAATCTGTCCAAAGGCGCCATGAGTAGAGAAACACGATGATAGTTTTTTGAAAGGGATTTTTACAGAGGCGCTGCAAAAATATCTGACCAAGAGCGCCATCATTACAAAAACACGATATTAGTTTTTTAAAACTTATTTTTACAGAGGCGCTGAAAAAATCTGACCAAGGGCGCCATGATTACAAAAGCATGATATTAGTTTTCTGAAAGTTGTTTTTACAGGGCGCTGAAAAAAATCTCACAAAGAGCGCATTGATTACGAAAACACGACATTAGTTTTTTTAAAGTTATTTTTACAGAGGCGCTGAAAATAAATCTAACCAAGGGCGCCATGATTACAAAATTACGATATTAGTTTTTTGAAAGTTATTTTTACAGAGAGGCGCTGAAAAAAAAATCTGTCCAAGGGCACCATGATTACAAAAACACGATGTAGTTTTTGGAATTTATTTTTACAGAGGCGCTGAAAAAAATCCCTCCAAGGGCGCCGTGATTACAAAAACAAGATATTAGTTTTTTGAAATTTATTTTTACAGAGGCGCTGAAAAAAATCTGACCAAGGGCGCCATGATTAGAGAAACACGATGATAGTTTTTTGAAAGGGATTTTTACAGAGGCGCTCGAAAAAAAAATTTTGACTAAGGGCGCCGTGATTAAAAAATACGATATTAAGTTTTTGAAATTTATTTTTACAGAGGCGCTGAAAAAATTCTCTCCAAGGGCGCCATGATTAGAAAAACACGATAATAGTTTTTTGAAAAGCATTTTTACAGAGGTACTGAAAAAAATCTGACCAAGGGCGCCATGATTACAAAAACACGATATTAGTTTTTTGAAATTTATTTTTACAGAGGCGTTAAAAAAATCTGACCAAGGGCGCCATTATTACGAAAACACAATATTATTTTTTTTTTAACTTATTATTACAGAGGCGATAAAAAATTGTCCAAGGGCTCCATGATTACCAAAGCCGCCTCTGACAAAGGGACCAAATGAAATTAAAATGAAAATCTCTTGTCTTAAATTGGCATTTTTTTTGTTTGTTTTTTGTTTTTTTTAATTTCACAAAAAAACAGAAATACCAAACTACCGGGCAGCCACCCAGGGCGCTGAATATTTGACAGAAAATATACTAAATACATCATTAATACCAATATTAATTTATGTAGAAGTTACTATTCTTCGGGGTACTGAATAAAATCTGAACCAGGGTGCCATGACTATCAAAGTCTCTGTGTATGAATACATTTAAAATGAGAATATGTTTCTTATACAGTGTTTCGTCCTTTATACTTGCACCAAAGGCAGAAATACAAAAATACTTCACAGCACCAGGGGCGCTAAATACTTAGACGCAGAAAATATGCAAACGTATTAGACGCAGACTTATTAGACACTTATTAGAAGCATTCTTGGAACAGAAATTATTTAGGCGTATATCTAAATAAGTGAGTACTTAATATTATTTTTCTTAGAATTTATCATTAGTACAGGCTTTGAAACAAAGTCTGGTCCTGGATACAATGTGTAACAATGGCATATCTGATTGTCGATAACTTATGTTATCTCGAAATTGGTTTATCAAATTGTCTTTGATCATACATAGTTTGCTTATACTATACTGTAAAAAATAAAAAGCATTACTTTTTAATTTTCCAAATGAAAATCTTTGAAAATTTTATGCCTTTCAAAATGCGTGCTTAAAAAAAAAAAAAAAAAAAAAAAAAAAAAAAAAAAAAAAAAAAAAAGAAAGAAAAAAGTGACGATGGGCGCACCGGGCATTTGCCTCGTTGCCCGGTGGGCCAGTACGACCCTGAAAGTTTTAAAAGTTGTTCTACTCTACTAATTTACTACTTTAAATGAGCTTTATTGCTGTTCTGATACAAAAACAAATTTTTAATTTTAGATGATTTAAAGACTATTTACAAGGCTTGTGTTTTCGGATATGCCCTGAATACTGGAGATGTTTGGTGCTCTTTATTCACCCCTGATGAACTTAAAGTGATAGAATTTGGAGAAGATATTGATGATTATTATAAAGATGCTTATGGAAATAAGATAAACTATGAACAAGCTTGTCCAGTTGTTGAAGATACAATAGATTTATTTAAGTAAGTCCTGTCATTTTTTTTTTTTTTTTTTTTTTTTTTTTTTTACTTTATTATAAATTTAAATTTATTTTTGTGTAACCAGTATTGAGAAATTTTAAAAATTGTGAGTATATTATTGGTTTACCATTATTCATTACACTAAGTTTCAGTCTTTTCAAAGTATAACACTCACATTATTTCAAGTTAAATTTAATCATTACTTAAAATTACAAGGGTGACACTTTTCCACGGATTTCTGCTTTTAAACACTTTCCAACAAAGTTGAAAAGTGTTTATGCATTCGGTTTGCCTGTCCGTCTGTCCACGCTCTAACTCCCGTAAATATACTTCGATTTTCATGCAATTCATAAAGGTTATTTAGGGTCACCAAAGCATGTTTGGTATTGTATATGAAGTATGTAGGATTAATAGTTCATTTACAAGGACACTCAAAATTATTCCATTACATTATGGTATATGGGAAAAAATTGTTTTCAGAATATTTTAATGACATTGCGCTATTTCAAATATATTGAAACTGATATAAATCACTGAATTTCTCTACGATCATGTTAAAACAGGGCATTCCTAGCATTTTTTATTAATTTACAGGGACACACAAAAGAAATCGGTTACAGTAATGTCTTTGAGTAATAATTGCTGGAGTGTACGGTTTAAAATTCGATATGCGCTTTTAAATTTAATTAATATTTTGCATGTTACTCGTTATATATAAATTTAATTAATATTTTGCATGTTACTCATTATATATAATCTCATATACAGGGCTGCACAAAAGTATTCATGTACCATTCTCCATATTAGAGGAAATTGCTGAAGGGGAATTTTCAACTGAAGTACATGTATTTCTTAAGTGAACTAAATTTTGGCATGCATGTAGTTAATAGGTACAAATCTATATACCATATCGGATAATTTTCCGATTATAGATGGGAACAGCTGAAATTGGGTTTTGAAATGTGTTATGCATTTCCATATGGTTGAATTAAACATAATATGTTAATTTTTTAAACGGTGCAGTTTTGTTACAATATTCTGAATGTGTTGAAAAGTGTTTCATAATCTATGCTTGATACATGATTTTTTTTAATCAATCTGCAATATTGTTTCTAATAAATATCATGTCAATGCACACGTATCACACACGTATATACATGGAATATATTTTAAAATGGCGAAAATAAAATTCAGATAACCTCAAAATGTTAAAATATGCTACTATTTCCATAATCAGGTTTTTATCATGTTTCAATATGTTTTTTCAAACATATTCATCTGCTAACATCCATTATATTTCCAATATGATGTAATATTCACTTTTTTAGGGTTCCATACTTAAAAAGTAAAAACAGAACCATTATAAGATCACTCCTGTGTTTGTCTGTCCGTCTGTCACAGCCATATTACTCGTAAACTATGGAAGGTGGAAAGTTCAAATTGGGGGAAATAATAAAGACTATTCACCCACATATTTACAGATTATTAAACATTCACAAATATATTTAGGGAAAAATGTAGAGGGGCTTATTAAGTTTCTTGAAAAAAAAATCTTTTCTTTGTATATCGTGTGATAGCTTTCGTAGCGCTGAACCCCAAATAGATTTCTATTAAATTTAGGTAACATATTTTCAAAGATATCGTCGAAAATGTAGTGCAAAAATATGACCACCCTCCTCATCTATTTCCGAATCTACTGAAACTAAAATTATGAAAAAAATTAGAGGTAGTAGATGTTAATTTAAACTTTGCAAGAAAATTATAGCGATTACCCTAAGTCAGATAGTTTTTGAGAAAAGCGTGTTTTCTGTTACACACAAACTTGGATTGGCGTGCATTTAGCAAAGGTGTCGAGGAGCACTGTTGGTAAAAATGCTAACTTGATGCAATTCTCATTTCTTGTGGTTAGAGCTAAAGCTCAGATTGGCCAAACCCATAAAACGTCACGATGCCTGGATATTTTCTAGCCTATTAAATGAGATCACCTTCTATTTCATTAGTGTCACACTCTAGCGGAAATATTCCATATTTAAGACGGGATAGCAAAAAACCCATGGCTTTTTACAACCATGAAGTGCTAAATTAACTGGCGCTCCTCGGCAGCACATTTGGGCTGTGAGCCGCGACAACTCTCAAGTCATCTGGACCTGGGTGTTTCGAAAGACAATCTGTAACTGAAAGGCCTAATAAAACCAGGTCCAAACAAACTCCAATCTCCAGTTTATTTGATGCCTATCTACCCACAATGAAAATGCTACGACTACCAGAAATGTCAATGCCATTCGACGAACCAGCAACAGATCGTAAATTCCTGCTGCATAGTACCGGGATTCCGGAGCGGGCCGCTATGCTCAAAAGCGCCCTGGAGACAGAGCATCCCGTTGCCTGCCCGGATATATTACATATATATATATACTATATATAAAATATTTTAGGTGGGGGTGGTTTTGGGTTCCTGTGGTCATATAAAGTAAAGTTGTGAAGAAATTTGGTAACGATGCAATAGATAGTATTTTTTATGAAATCTACCTAAAAAATGCATATTTAATGCACCAAAAGAAAATTATAACTAAATATTAGTGGTAGGTGGTAAGTAAAATTTTGAAAATTTAATAACCATTTTTTATGCAGTTTTAATTTATCTAATGTCTTCCCCAATTTATGGATAACCTTGATTTAACAATGATTTTCAAGAGAGCTTTAGCAATTAATTGTTAAGTTGAGGTTCGACTGTTTACTTGCTGAAAAAATTAAAAATCATACACAATGCATATTTGTATACACAATGTACTAAAACCTTCTTGAAATGTTTTGGAGTAGTAAGTAGTTCTGGAAATGCTTTTGCAGCCATAATATTAGTAACATTGTGCATTCATGATATTTCCAGTAAAATTATCATAAATGTGACTGATATTGTAGTTGTTGCCAAAGCAATTACACTAGAGATTCTTAATAATCTATTACTAATATTTAAAGCAGTAACATTTGTTTGTGTGTATGTAGGGGGTAATCTCTGGAACTACCGAACCAAATTCAAAAGTAATGGTTGCAAAATGATGATGAGAGTACCTGTTCCAACATAGGCTATATTTTATGTCAGTGCCACTATTCCCGATGTAAATTTTCTCTAAGAGCAGTTTCTAAAAAATTTGAAATTTTAAAAATGTGAAAATGCGTGAAAAGAGTTCTAAAAATGTTCTATTATGAATTCTATGGAATTGTTAAAGATAGAAACTTGAAATTTGGCAGAGTTAGTACTTATAAGATGCAAGTGCTCGCTAAGAGCATTTTCTAAAAAATTCAAATTTAAAAGGTTAAAATGACAGAAAAGCTTTCTAAAAATGTTCTAAATTACAATTTCTGTGGAATCTCAGGAAATATCAAACCAATTTCAAAAGTTATAGGGATAGTCCCTGTTCCAACAGAGGCTATATTTTATGTTGGTTATAACCTAGAGGTCTGCACAGGCTGGAATTTCCAGGTCCGCGCCAGCCCGGCCCGAACAAAAGCTATCTTGGCCCGGCCTGGTTCGGTGTAAAAATTGGAAGTTCGGGCCGAGTCCGGCCCAGCCTGTTTGCATTTTTACAGTTCTCGGCCCGGCCTGTACAAAAATCAGTGAACACAGGACCGGCCCGGCCCGACACAATTTCTACAAAAAAAAAAAAAAAAAAAAAAAAAATCCGTTTTTTTTTTTCAACATGCAATTAAGATTCTTTTAATGAATACTACATACATATTTATGGGAACATTTTACAGTAAATTTTACATTACTATGATGTTCGCAAAACAGAAAACACACAATAGTAAACATTAACGATTACTTACAGTGTTTTAGTCATCGTATCTACAGGCGTTTCAAAATGGAAAAAAGGATTCATTAAAAGATTAATGTAGTTCAGAATAAAGGATTAAAAACATGATAACTTTTGAAGCTGTATAATAAAAAGTAGATTTGTGTAAATATTTCTCTCATTTTTAAGGCTTTTCTCAAATCCAAAGGAGCTACATTTCGACACATTTATGAATTCTTTTCTTTTCGGAAACGCGTAAGATTGGCAGGTATTCTTATTCAGAAGCTATGTAAATGTCTTTTTTTTTCATAGATGAAAGCAATATATCTTTCTGAAAATACTGTCAAAGTTAGCGTTTTGAATCGAATTTCCGGAAGCGATATAGCACAGGAAAGGAGAAAAACGTACAGTCACGTGACAGGAATCTCTGTTATCTCTGTAAGTAATTTATCAAATATGGAAAAAGCTATTCGTTTCCAAATGCCTTCAATAGGCAGACCTGTCAATGTTATGCCTTTATAGTTAAAAATTTTGTCAGAAAATGTGTCTGAAAGCTTTGCATTGTTGAGCAGTGAATATGAGACCACCTTAAGGTATATTTCCAAAGATACTGTTAAAAGAAGTTCGTTATCACTATTAATACTACAAAACACAATGAGTGTTCTACACATCCTGAGATCGATTGAGACCAGTTCCGTCCCGGCACGAGTCGTCTGAAAAAAAAATTAAACTCAGAATCAGACATCTTGTAACTGTACGATGCCGATCTCTACGATGGACATGTTACATTTCTGTACTGATGTTGTCAAACTCGCATCGGCTCGTGACGCACATTTATACTTCTCGAGAAAATCATATTCATTGAAAATGGCTCGTATTTTATCTGCTTCGCTTAAATTCTTATATCGGGCCGAAAAGCCCGATTAATTTTTTTTGCCGGCCCGGCCCGTTGAAAAAATTGTCCTCATTCTGCCGGCCCGTTTGTAAATTCGCCTTCATTCCGCCAGGCCGAGTACGGGCCTCAGGCCCGTTCAGACCTCTATTATAACCCCCAGGGAGTTGCAAGAGCAAAAAACGTTCTAAAAATGTGATTTTTATGATACTGAAGGGCTTAGAAACTTGAAATTTGGTTTACTTATAAGATGTAAATGCTCTCTAAGAACAGTTTCTAAAAAATTAGAAATTTAAAAGGGGTGAAATGCATTCTAAAAATGTTCTAAATTATAATTTCTATGGGATCTCAGGAAATACCAAACCAATTTCAAAATTGGTGTGAAATTGATGGTGGTAGTCTCCTGCAACATAGGCTATATTTTATGTTGATGCCGCTAACAAAATTGGAGATGCACAAGCGAAAAACTTTTTAAAATTGCAATTTTTGTGATATTGAAAGGGCTAAAAATTTGAAATTTGGCATGATAGTTATTTATAAGATGTAACTGCTCTCTAACGACAGTTTCTAAAAAAATTGAAAGTTAATAAAGTGAAAGGAGCAAACAGTGTTCTAAAACTTTTCTAAATTTCGATTTCTATGAAATTGTTAAAGGAACTTGAAATTTGGCATTGTAGATACTTATAAGATATAAATGCTCTCTAAGAACAGTTCCTAAAAAAAAAAAAAAAAATTATAAGGATAAAATGAGTTAAAAGCATTCTAAAAACTTGCTAATTACCATTTCCATGGAATCTCAGGAAATACCAAACTGATTTCAAAAGTAATGTTGGCAAATTGATGGTGATAGTCCCATAGGCTATATTGTATGTTGGTGCTATTACCACCAGAGGGGTGGTACACTGTTAGACTTGAAGCTTGGAATATGACATGATGGTTACTTTTTAGATGTAAATGCTTAGAACGGCTTCTAAAAAATTCAACTGAAATGAGTGTAAAAGCTTGAAAATACATTCTAAATTATTATTTATTTAGAATTAGTTTTAGTTCTTCGCATTAATTTAAGTCTCCTAATGCAGTTTATTAATGAAGTTTACTCAAATTGTGGCTTAATTAGTAATTTTTTAACTAACCATATTTTTTTCTAATAAAATAAGCACATAAATACCACTTGGCATATTTCAACTATTACGCAAGCAAAGCCGCAAATTTTGCTAGTAAGTTTATAAATGAATGTAAATTATTACAGCATAAATATAATGTGCCTAAAACAACTTTGCAAATTGATCAATAGTGACACGGCACCACTAGTTATCAATGCAGAATGCAGCTAATGATATCAAGTATTCCTTAGTAAGCAAATTTATTAAATATTCACAGTCTTCTTCATGGCATTGGTTATGTTGAGGGACAGCTTTCTTCAAGTAAAGCGCTCACACAAGAGTGCAAATTGAAATCATTTTAATTCTTATTTAACTATTAAAGTTGCCCACTTTCTTGCCTAGTGGTTAAAACTTCAAGAGACTACTTCGCAAGAGATGTCAAATCTTGGTTGTGGCTTGGATATTCATAGTAGATCAAATTCTACATTAAGTAAAAGTTCCAATCTGTTTAGTGTGCAAAAGATGATCACAACAGCCCAAATCAACCAGCAAAACTTATGTTTATCATGAGACCAATACTTGCATTTCTTCAAAGTGCTTACAAAAGCTACCTTATTCAAATACACTAAAAATAATAGAAAATAGAAAAAAAAAAGTAACTAAAGAAAAGCATGTCACCATTTATCATTTTTTAATTAATTTTGGTTACTTTTTAGTCATTTTTCTCATTGTTTGTCACTTTTACCACTTTTTTTAAGGCATTTGAACAGTTGAATGCCTGATTTTTTAATATGTATCTTATATTTAATATACTATAGTTTATAGAATTTATGTGTAAATTTTGATTAAAATGTTGCAAATTTTACTTCACATGTAATTTTTACTTTTTGTTTCTTTCTGGGTGACATCCCTGAAAACTTAATATTATTAAAATGTTAACTTTAGTAGGTGCAAACGTTTTAAGAGATGAAAAAAAGAGCTTTAAATAAACATATCACTTTTAGGTGCATTCGAAATTATATAAATGCATAGCAACTATAGTCATTGTTTGATCCAGAGATCTGCACAGGCCGGGATCGGGCCTATTTTCATTCATGGCACTCAGGCTGCTGTCCGAGCCTTCAGAAAAAGGTATGGCTCGGGCTAACTTATTTTTTCTGTACAGAGCTGGGACTGGTTCCATTCCTAGTCTTCATGGCCCAAAATTTTTAGTCTTAGTTTTGACCCAGCTCGTACGAAAATCATTGCTTCATCGTGGCCTCGTCTGTTCAAAGGTCAGTAAAATTAGGCCTGGCCCAAAATTTTTTTCAAAAAATGCATACATTTTTAAATTGTTATTATTCTATAATTTAACATTAAAATTTATTATTTTTAAAGAATAATAGTAGATTTCTATGCTTATTAAAATATAGTAAAAAGTGTGAAAAAGAACCTGCCTATGACGGAATCCTGTTTTAATCTGAAAAATGTGTTGATTCATGCAAAATCATACTAATACGTAAGAAAAGAGTATATAATAATTTACACATTTTTTTTCTATGAGTCAGCCCGTACAGACCTCTAGTTTGATCCATCTGTCCTTCTGCATATAACAGGGCAAAAACTATCCAACCGAATGGTTTGAAATTTAATATGTATAATCATTGCAGAATTTGGTCGAGTTATTTCAAATTTTATGAAAATTGAATCAAAACTTTAAAAAGGCATTAATAAAAGTTTTCTTCATTCTATTAAATCCTATCATACGTAATTAATTCAATGATATCCCATCATAGATAATGGGTTGCCATGGTGATTACGTCCTATTTAAGATGGAGTCATATTACTTCCGTATTACAGAATTTAATATATATAATCGTAATAAATTTTGTATTCATGCATTTTTGCATAAGAGTGCTACAGCTATTTAACCAAGATCTAAATATTTATAAAACGAGTTATAGTATCAACATGAACACACCTCATTTGCCACATTTGACATACTATCTCTGACTTGTTATTTTTTAAGCTTGTTTCCTTCAAAAATTTGTGTGATTTTTCATTTATTTTTTCTCCCTATCTTTTAGAAATGGGCTAGAAGTTTGGTGGAATATCACAGATTTTTAAAGTTCTCTTTCATTTTCATTCATGTCTTACCTATTACTGATTGCCATTGCTCCATTCACTATTTATTCTAGGATCACATTGATTTACAAGCATCGAGTCTGATAGTTGAAACAAATGTATTTTAGTTTCAGTATTAATTTTCAGCAAGGACATCAAAGTTGGGCAAACTTGTTGAGGCCTGGGCCTTCCACAATTTTTCATATCTTTGTACATTATTTCTTAAGTAAATATGTAATATTTTGCCCATATCAAAATATATAGATTAGATAGTATTTTATTTTTTTACACAATAAATCATTATAAGTATATGCCTTTCAATTAATATTATAATATAATCTATAAATATTTCAATTAATTACTGCTGTTAAAAATGTTTTATGTCCAACTGCATTAAAAATTCAGTTTAAAAATGGAGATTATGAAAACTTAGTATGAAGCCACTTTTAGGTATTAATCACTGTTCAGCATAGAAACTAATTTGAGTGTTGGATTACAGAAAATACAAAGCTTGCAAAATATTTTTCTCTTAGTAAGAAGGATTTTAGATATTTATTTTGTAGTATATAATAACACTAGCTAAAGTACCCAGCATTGCTCAGAATTTTAAGAATGTTTGTTTTGAAAAATCAATTTCAAAATTAAACATACAGTATAAAGCAATCGTGTTTTATTTATCATGTTTCAATACGTTTTTTTCCAAACTCATATGACGTTATATATTCACCTGCTGACATCCATTATATTTCCAATATGACGTAATACTCCCTTTTTTTTTAAATTCATCAAACTATTTATTTAATTTTTCATGGGGAAATCTTGCAATAGAAAAGTTATGACGTAATATTCACTTTTTTTTTAAATTTGTCAAACTATTATGTTCATTTTTCATGTGAAAATCTCGCAATAGAAAAGTAATTGTTGTGGCAAGAATTTTATTGTGGATTTTTAATTGTTGGCAAGTGCTATAACAAAAAAGGTTTAAATTTGATAGGAAATTTCTGTTAAATTGGTGTTTTTTATTAATTAAAAATTAACTATAAATTATTTCGATTCCACATTACTTTAGTTGCCTTGGCCGTGTTTTAATACACATGTATGTACCATTTCACAATTCTGGCTTCCAAACCGTGGATTTGTATAGAATTACAGACAGACAAACAAATTTTCATTTTTATATATTAGATATGTTTGATGAAAATTTATTTGGTAATATAAATCCATGCATTGTAATTACCCCTGATTTTTGTTTCAAAATAAGTAGAATCTTCTACATCATCATTGAGGCAGGGCCACACATTACAGATTATTATATAGCATTGCATAATATAAATACTTAGTTCCATTTTCAAAATTTATATTTATATTTTTAAAAATTTATTTAATTGTCGAATTTAAATAATTGCATATCTATTTACAGGACATATACTAATACATCAAGGAGCAAAGTATTACTGCAATTCTCTCATGCTGGAGGCATTAAAAAAGTTTACTCGATATTTGGTTTATTTAAAGATGAGGACCCCTTGAGAGCAGACGGCATATGTTCTCAAGAAAACAGAAAGTGGCGATCCAGCATCATTGCTCCATTCACTTCAAATCTTGCTCTCATATTGTATGAATGTGGTGCAGACTTAAAAATTGCAGCTTTCCTCAATGAAAAACCAGTTAAATTGGGTGGCTGCTCTGATTTGTTGTGCTCTTATGAAGAATTCCTAGAAGTGTATAATCCCATCGCTGAAGAATGTGATCTTAAAAAAATATGTTGTACTTGTTGCCGAGATTAATGCTAAATGTTTTTTAACAAAATTTTATGCATATAAACGCACAAAATTTTAATTATCTTCCACTAGTTAACAGCAATAGTTAATGTTTTTATGCATACTGCAATAATTTTTGAAATTGTTAACATTTTTTATATGGAATTTGTTATTTTAGAACTAACAAAATTATATTTTTGCTATAGAAAATCATTTGTAAAAAAATTGTTCAATAAAATATTCTCTCAAAAAATTGTATACTATCTTTGCAAATTTTTAAAACTTAACTGCTGTTATGTAATATAGGTCTTAGTCTTAATAGAAAAAGTGCAATGAGAATAATTTATCATATTTTATATCTCTCTAACACATTTAATTTCTTAGTGCATATGATCAAATGTTATTTCTTTTTTTTTTTTAGATATTCAAATAAAAATTTCAACGTACTCATTCATAGAAAATAATAATCGTCAAACATATACAATTTACTATTGTATCATCAGCATATAATTTGAGGCACTTATGATTGTAAATTTAAATTAAATAATAATCTCAGTTGGCACTCAAATCCTAATTGGGTTACGTATAAAATGCTTGTTGTTTAGCTATAATCTGAGATACCACAAAAACCTCTTGCAATGACCTAATATCTAATTACATAATAATAAATTTGTGTATTACAATTTACAAGAAAAAGGAGCGAGATCCTTAGATGCACAGAGTGTTTTTACAAAACAAGTGATACAAAAGTTCCTATGGTATCCATCAAGATGAACAATAGGAAATCATGCAATCTGTTTATTCAGTCAAAAGTACAACATGTCTCACCCCGAACTAAACTTGAATTTTCATACATAGCTTTAAGAAAAATGAAGTTATTTTTACAAAATTTTAAAAAGACTAGCTTTGTTTTATGTGAAATGTGATGCCATCACAAAAAGCAGGGTGTGAAAGAATCATGATTTTCTTAAATAAAAAATTAAATAATCAGTTTTTTTTAAAAAATTAAAATAAGATTTTTTAAATTTAAATCTGATACCCCCCCCCCCCCTACATTCAGATATTGAATGGTGACCAAGAGTTGTAGGTTTCCAAAATAATTTGTTTAGATGCTTCATTTATTCTTGTAAAAATCTTGCTACGTTTTTATATACCTTAAATAAAGCTGTCATAATAAAGAAACAGACAAATTTTAAAACATTTTTTTGTTCTTTTTTGATTTGGTAGAGGTAGTTTGGTAACACACAGTTCAATAGTGAACTAAAGTAACATTTTTATAAAAAATTATTTATTTCAAAATTTAGTTTAGAAAAACAGTAAATATTTTTCATTTTCAAAAACAATTTTCCCAGTTTTATATGCATATACATAAAAATTGCTTAGATTCTTCTGCATTTCTTCTTTTAGTATAACTCAAGTTATATAAATAAAATAATCTTTTCTGTCAGCTTGTATGTAGTGGTAATGTAAAGTCTTTTGCACATCCAAAAGAACTTTTCAATTTTTTTTTTTTTTTTTTTTTTTTTAGCTCACAGGCTATCAAAGCCTGAGAGCTTATGTGCCCGCCGGTTCTGTGTGTACGTACGTACGTAACGCGATAACTCTTGATAGAAACATCCGATTTGCTTCAAAAGTTTTTCCTAGGTTCATTGTGATAAGGCGCTTCCCTGATTAGTTTTGGGAGTTCATTGGTTAAAGATAAAGGGGGGTTAGTCCACCCCCCTTATTCAGATAAATGGGTTTTTCATGCAGAATGATTTGATTTGCTCCGAATTTGGCATACCGGTTTATCATGTTAACGAACTTCCCTGATTGGTTTTGGGGGTTCATTGGTTAAGGATAAAGGGGGAAAAGGGGGGTTAGTCCACCCCTCTTAATTCAGATAAATGGGTTTTTCATGCAGAATTATTCGATTTGCTCCGAATTTGGTATACCGGTTTATTATGTTAAGGAGCTTCCCTGATTGATTTTGGGGGCTCATTGGTTAAGGATAAAGGGGGTTAGTCCACCCCCCCCCCCTTAATTCAGATAAATGTGTTTTTCATGCAGAATTATTTGATTTGCTCCGAATTTGGTATACTGGTTTATTATGTTAAGGAACTTCCCTGATTAGTTTTGGGGGTTCATTGGTTAAGAATAAAGGGGGAAAAGGGGGGCTAGTCCACCCCCTTAATTCAGATAAATGGGTTTTTCATGCAGAATTATTCGATTTGCTCTGAATTTGTTATACCGGTTTATTAAGTTAAGGAACTTCCCTGATTAGTTTTGGGGGTTCATTGGTTAAGAATATAGGGGATAAAGAGAGGCTAGTCCACCCCCTTAATTCAGATAAATGGGTTTTTCATGCAGAATTATTCGATTTGCTCCGAATTTGGTATACCGGCTTATTATGTTAAGGAACTTCCCTGATTAGTTTTGGGGGTTCATTGGTTAAGGATAAGGGGGGGGGGGGGGCTAGTCCACCCTCTTAATTAGATAAACGGTTTATTTTGCAGGATTATTCGATTTGCTCCAAATTTGGTATACCAGTTTATTATGTTAAGGAGCTTCCCTGATTAGATTTGGAGATTCACTGGTTAAGTATAAAGGGGGAAACGGGGTCTAATTCCCCTTCACTTATTTTTTTGAGGGGCATTATTCTTTAAAATAAGAGTATAATATACAATTAGTGTATATAGCCTGTGAGCTCAATGCCATCAGTTTAGCTGGGCACTTTTCTTTTTTATTTATTTATTTATTTTTTTGGAGGGGGGGGGGGGGGGGGAGACAAGATTTTCTTTTTTTATTTGTGTACCTTAATTTTGTTTAGTATTTTTTTACTTGTTATTTTTTATTAGAAGTATCAATGTATGTCTTTGTACAATGTCACAGTGATCATGTCTTGACAAGTATTTTATCAAGATATTTTAATAAATTTATAATCAGTATATAGTAGAAGACTGCTAATCCACATTGCTTAGTTCCAGGCATTTTGAAGATTTGAAACTTTTTGCAGATTATGGGTCATGTCTATTTAATTTTTGTCTACATTTTTTTAATTCATACTTTGGACAAATTTAGATTGTTAATGCTTAAAAATAAATAAATTGCATAAGCATATAAATAAAGTAAGGTATATTTTTAAATAATGTATTTATTTTTATAGTTTTGAAATATTGTATCAATAGTTGTTTGCATGAAAAAATCTGGTTTATGTTTCTGTATTCCATTTTGCAGCCTATAAACCAGAAAAATTATCTGCTGAATCACAAAATTTTGTTTTAAGAAATTTGAATATCTTAGGTAAAATATTGTAAATAAGTGTATAAAAATTAAACAACAATTGATTTTTATATTTCTTAACATTGATTAATGAGAATGATTTTTGAATGAATTTTCAGCTTTATAAATTGTAATTTTTTCTAGATGAGAGATTAAATATATTGTCTGAATAAGCATATTTCATTAATATAAATACTCTTTCAAAATGATATATATATATAAAAAAAAATAAATAAAATTGTCGTCATTGAACATTTTCCTAAGAATTAAATTTCTTTGTTTACATTCATATATGTAATGCAAATTACAAGGGTTGTAAATTACAAGTTTGTGGATTAGTGGAAGTTTTTATTCAGTAGAAAAATATTCAAAATTCTTTTAAAAATTGATCAGCTATAAACATCTGTAGCCTCACAACCTTCATTATCTGTATTCTAATTTTCTGTGCTCTTACAATCTGTGACACAACCATAGATGAAACGGATGCAGGCTATTTTAAAATAAATACAAAAACATTAAATTATCACGCAAATTATTACAATGTTTTATTAAATAGCATTAAGTGATGCATAAAATGGTAATAATGGCCTTGGTAATAAAACCATACAATAGCAAATAAATTTTGTGACACTTTTGTTATGGAAATGCCATCAGAAATATCTTTCCTACGGTGAATACTGTTATCTCTTCCGTTAGTTTCTCAGGAAAAATAAATAAAAAATACACAGAGATAGCTACAATTGGGAATGTAAAAAAATTATTCTTTCTCACTATTATATTCTAAATCAATCTATGTATTCCAAAAGAATAAAATTTCAATACACATTTAAATCTATGATTTTTTTTTTTAAATCAGAGTAATTTAAATCATGATTTTGAAATTGGCATATTTTGATGAGAAGTGCTGAAAATGACCACCATTCCCTTTTAAACAACACTGAAATAAATGCTTTATCATTCAAAATGTAGCTAACAATACATACTATGTTGCTAAATGAATTACAATGCACAGCAAAATTAAACTTTTGAAAAATTTTCTAAAATATTTTCATTTTTGTTATGGCTATGTATGAAAATTTGGGTTAGCTCGGAGTGAGACATGCTGTTTTATTTTTGTTTTTTGACTGAATAATCATATTTCAATCCTGGGTTTCTATACAAATTTTCTAAATAGTCTTGGTTATACCACACTTTTTTTCTTGTCTGCCACGAAGCATGATATAACATGAGTCTACTGTGCTATGAAAAATAGAATTCTTTCAATGAAAGAAAATTAACAAACTCGTCCGTAACATGATATGCTGGGTTGAAAGGAAGCATACACTTGATGCACAATTGTAATTGGTACTTAAATTATTAATCTATTAGAGGATCTACCTACTATGAGTTATACTTGGAAACCTCCCATCCAGACATTGTAGGCTCTAAAAACATGCAAATTTGCTATTTTTAAAAGATTATTTCATTACGAAAGAATGAATGCTATTATCATGATCAGTGGTGATCTTCTGTAATTGTCTTGCCTTGCATCTTACCTCTCTTTGACTAAGGTTTTTTTTTATTCCCAAGGCCACATGTATTGCTGTCGCTACAGCTGTTTTCGTAATTGATTAACATCAGTTACACATTTCAAAATCAGCTTGTATAAAATAGTTAAGTAAGAAATGTTGCTGCCTCTTGGACTTTTATATCAGCTTTAAACATTTTTGAACAAATTATCACATCACCTCATTCAGTAAACAGGAAAAAAAAAATAAGACAAACGATTTCACTAAGGAAACTTTAAAAAGTATCCAGTAAACAGAAACAACGACAAAAAATTCTCTAGGGGAAACTTTAAATTTTATTCATTTAACATTGCCACTACATGTCTGCAAGAGGAATTTATTTCCAAATGATGTTTTACATAATAAAGAGGAGTATTTTTTAATCAACATGCATACATTTGGTTTCCTTATGAGATTAACCAATTAAGCTAAAATGATAGCTTCCTGTACATAAATTCCTCCATAGAACTTACTCAAAGTGTCCTTTTAGTGAATTACTGTTACTAAAGACCTTTTGGATAAGATAGCAAAAACCATAAATCGCATTTAATCCCGATCTTAAAACACTAGATTTAAAACATTTCTTCAAGGTTTGAAAAACTGGTGCTTCTGTTATTTGATTACTCAAAAATATGTCTGTTATGCCAGATATACCACATGATTTGGGCAGAAATTGCTACATATAGGTAACACTACAATCAATACTGTTAATAGAGGACAAGATGAATTTGATATACAAACAGAGTTTATATTAAGAATATGCCTGAAAAAAAAATTACATACAATAAATTAATACAAAAGAAGAAATAAACAAAGCGACTAATTGAAGTTTTTGCCAAATATTTACTAGATCACAAAAAAAGGAAATATTGTTACTATATTCAGATGAGTTCAGGATTTCAAATGCAATTATACTTCCTCATACACTGATAATGCATTGACATGAATCTCTCATAAAAACATTCTCTTAAAAGGATAACTTTCATTCTGCTGTGAAAAAATACATTGTAATCAAGAAGTAGACAAGTCTTGATTTCTCATTCTAGTTCAAATGGCATAAAGTGTAATTAATACAATTTATACTGTATGTAGTCTTCATCAAGTTGTTTTATTTAGAAATGCTTTTAAAATATGAACTAATGTTCGACAGAAGAAATATTAAAGGAAAAAATGTTATGAACAGTCATCAGCCTTAGCAAAGTTTCTTCTTTTTCGCCAAAAGTCTAATCCTTTGTGCCAGTTACCAGCAATGAGGCTTTTAATAATTGTTTTAGTTCTATCTGGCCATAATGGATGTTTCTGTTGACAGTAATCATTAGCAAGTTGGTAAGCAGCTTCAACAACAGTAATACCTTGTTCAGCAGACATCTCCAGTGTTTTTTGAGTTAAACAATATATCTGAAAACATTTTTAAAAATTAATTACAATTTGACAAATGAAATATTTGTATACATAAATAATAATTTGCAATTAACATTTTTTATTAACTGACTTTTAAATAACAATTAGCAACAATAATTAATAATAAAATTTAGTCATAAGTTTGAGGACAATTGACAAAAAAGTCTATTTCTAGTGCGATTGATAGATTAATCTTGTAACTCTTGGTAATAAACTGTAAGCATGTATATAAGAATGTTGAAAATTAAAGTGCAAATATGTGCCCATTCGAGGAACTTTCTGACAAATAACCTACCGCTAGGTCTAAGATTTCATTCCCATGTCATATTCTTTAAAAAATGCTTAATTATTTGAAGAAAGTATTAAAGCCCCAAAACAATTCTTAATTAGTATCTACTAAACTAAGCATAGTTTATTAAATTCATGTTCAACCAGAAAAATTTATTTAGAAGTTTGTCGTTATAGTAAAATTCACAAAAGCTTGTAAATAACAATTTGGAATAAAGTTCAATCTCAGAAATCATTTGAAAAAAATGTTTTAAAGTTATAATTTTTTTGCACATTTATAATGTTTTAAAAAAGTTTATAACTGTCTTTTCATAAAACAAGCATATTTTCATGTTTTGTGAATAAGTATTTCAAAAGTAATAATCCTCATCACTTCCTAATTTTAAATAATATTTTTTAAATGATATACAAAATTAATATTTAAAAATAATGAATAACTTAAGCATATTTTAAATAGAATACAATTCATATTATGAATTTTCAAAATTTCAGCTCTTTTTACCCGACTACGGCAAAGCCAAAGGAGGGTTATGATTTTGACAGGCTATGTATGTATGTATGTATGTATGTATGTATGTATGTATGTATGTATGTATGTATGTTCATCTGTTCCCTCGTAACTTCTAAACCACTAATCAGAATTCGACAAATGACATATCATTAGAAGCGTCTTAATTGTCCGCTGGTTATAGGCTATATAGATTTTCACCAAATTCAATGTGGCGCCTTCTAGCGGACAAAATATACAGAGTAAAAAAATAAAGTTAAGCTAGATATGCCGTGTTTGGTATCATTTTAAAGCGCTTCACTTGTACATTTCGAATATATATATATTACTAGCATTTGCTTGTGACTTTACTTGCATTTATGGGCTAATTGCATATAATTCACATCTTTTCGTTCTTAATTTCTTTGGTACTTAGTAATCAGAATAAGACCACTGCAGTGCCATTAGAAGGGTCTTGATCTTGATATTCTGTTGGTTGTGAGCTATAAAGTTTGTCACCAAATTTACTATTATGCCCTCTAGCGGACAAAAAGTATAAAATAGATAGATTAAGAAATCTTCCTAGGTCATCTTAATACATGAAACCTTCAATCTACATTACACATTTACACATTACACTAACGACCTCATCCACTAATCGGTCCATTACCCATTTGCTGCCATCGACGGATATGTGCGTCACTACTACCAAATACTGGAAGCGTCATACGTCAAAAAATAAAGTTAAGATAAATATGCCGTGTTTGGTATCATTCAAAAGCGCTTTACTTGTACATTTTGAATATATCTATATATTACTAGCATTTGCTTGTGACTTTACCTGTATTCATGGGGTACTTTTATACTTTTTCAGCGTAGTTTTTTGTCGTAGTTGGGTTTTAGTTTTTTTACTTTATCTTGTTTACAAGTGTTTTTTCTTTCGATTTATGTTGACAAATAAATTAGCATTAGGCATAATTGCCAAATTATTAAAACAAACGGTAAAAAATAGTGAGCTCTTGGAAGCTGTATAGTGCAAATATAGCTAGCTGTAGTTTATTAGATTGGTTATAAATTCATATGTTGGGCACCCTTGCAAAGATGACACATCAGGGTTGTTTTCTCATGGCCAACAGCATGGAGACAAGCAAAGTAAGTAGTTTATTTATGATGTTGAATGAAAATGCAAAGACATGAAAGTTATACAAAGTTCACATAAGCCACAGAATGCATTGAGATCTGGGATAAGTAGAATGTATTTCAGAGCAGGTGGCTTGGAATATGATTTATAGACCGTGGGCTAACAGCTGCTACATTGCGTCAAAGATGCCCTAACTTTCAATTTTGTACATAGTGTATTATGTCATTAATTGTAATATTAACCCAGTCTCCATTACATAAGTGTAAATAATTCAAGACAACTTATTGAGTTTCCCCATCAGTTATATTAGTGAAGAAAATATTCCTTCTAAACATTTTCAGCAGAAGTACAATTTCTTAATAATAGCCAGAGCCTATGAAATGAAATCAGTAGACAGAGCCATCACAAGTTTCTTTGGAGACCCTGGACCAAGTCGTGTTTTGGAAGACAGCCTTACATTTAACCCTCATGAATATAATATTGTTCTGATTAAGAGGCTTGTGCATATTAAATATTAAACAAAAAGTTCTTAGGACAACACAATATTTATTTTGAGAAAATTCCAGAAAGAACATGAATTCACAGGAGCAGAAAATCAATATTAACATGTTGAGTGCCACGGTGACGGACACAGAAGCTGAAAAATTTACAATGTTTTAAGTAATTTCTAAGAAGGAATCCTGTAATAAATAAAAGGTAAGTAAATTTTAAATAATTTTTCAGTAATTTCTTAAAACAATATATATATTTTTAGTTTTATATCATATTTTAGACTGTCAGTCATCGGTGAATGATGCATTTTAAACAGAACGTTGAGTGTCAGTCACCAGTGACTGACAAGGCGCTTAACGTGTTAAGAAAACAAACACAATGTAATACAACCTTTACGTTAAGAACGATCCCAAAATAAAGACTTAAAATATCTCAGATGAACAGCTTCATGACATGATGAACGAATATGAATGAACTCAAATTCTGCCACAGATGAAGCACCTGTTTAAATTATGCTTATTATGAAAGCACCATGGGGTTTTTCTGTAAGAGGATCCCCAAAGCCTCAAGAGAGGTTGGGCTACTTAAACATATCCCCACACTTTTGATTCTAACTGGAAGGGGGCACATTTCCAGTTCAGCATCTCACATAGGGTTGCCAGATTGTACATTTTCCCTGTAAGTTGTGCATCTTTTAGCGATTTTTTGGCCTATCGTACGGTGTACGTTTAAATTTGTCCCATATGATGATTTCTTCTATCACATCTTTCTTTTGATAGTTTCAAGAATTTTTTAGTTTTTTAGTTTGCTTCAAAATTTCATCTTTTGCCGAAAACAAGTTATACACATGTGCATCAAATGTAAGAACAGCTTGTTTCCGATCAGGATGACAAAAATTTTGGGAGAGTTGTGAAATATTAACATCACATTCACAAACTCTTGGATAGCATTAGATCATCTGAACTAGACATTATTATAGACTATAAGTATCTATATTACAAAGTTTTTAATTTAGTATATCTGTATCTTAAATTTTAATATTTTGTTTCATTTATTATCTCCTTTTTATGCTTAAGTACAATCATTTATTCTTGTAGGATGCCCATTGATAAAATTTTCATGATCATCATTGAATTGTAGGATATTTTGATCTAGTTTTGTTCTTATAATTCAATTAATTTTTCATTCATAATGAGATATATGATATCAAAATTAGTTAACAATGTTAATAGAATAATGTATAATACAAATAAATACAGTTGGAAAATAATGATTAAATCGATTAATTAATAACCTCTTTAAAAGCAAATTTGTTAACAAAAACATTACTGGCGCATTCCATATAGTCTAGTATAATATTTAAAAAAAGGACGATAATGCAATAACACCAAAACTAACTAGTGTCAATCAAAATCTTCAGTTTTTTTCTAAGATAAATCTGGCAACCCTAATCTTACATGTTGAGGCATTACAAGATTGTCTGATAACACATCTAATATCCAGAACATGTCTACTCTATTGCTATACACACTATTGCCATATTCTATTTGGCAAATGGCTATTTTTGTTTTTAAATGTATCATTTTAAAGTTTACCTGATTTTATTTTGGCTACCCCATTTTTTATCAAATTTGATTTTTGATTATACCAATCAGTGTCAGTTGAGTGGTCATCATCTCTCGTTCAGGTGATGATGATCCTTAGCTGAAGATATTTCTGTTTATAAAAAATTAACCACAATGTCACTTGCGGATCCTTTATAAATAATCTTCTGAGATTATGTCAGCTAATTTTACAATTTATATAACCAAGAGTATGCACATCCTATTATTCATTTAATCAAATAAAGAATTTTTATTTAAGTCTTCATTTGTCTACACTTCACTAATTTCATTCCAAGACTTTGGTAAGAATTTAAATTCTATATAAAATTTCTGTATTTGACCAAAAAGAACAGATTCAGGATATTGCAGCTTTTATATAAATCCACAACTATAAAATTCTATATATTCTATAGGAACATGGTTTTTAACATCACAAAGGATTAATAGGTTTGGTGGTGTATATTTTATCACTTAAATCCATCAAGTACCAAAAATATATATATACTAGCAGGGTATGCCTGTTGCGCTGGTTAGTATTTCCAAATGAAGCTTGGATTAAATGAAATAAATTTGGACTTGTATTTTAAACAATATGGACCTTCAGCTGGACTTTGCTCATTGCTGAAAACGATGCAAACGCCATTGCAATATTATATTATCTTAAGCATTGGACAAAATTTAGCTATTAAGAAGCAATTCTTTTAGTTGATTATTAACAGTGCACTTTTGGTAGGGTAATGAGAGCCTTATGACAACAGGAATTAAAATGGTCTCTGATCGGACATTACTAAATTAGAATCCATTAGAATTGATTGCACAGATTGACCATTGAACATGAATTATGTTGAGGTGGTTCATTTTTGTTTGATAGTTCTTGAACTCCTAGAATCTCAGTTCGCGCAATATGTAATTCTGGTAGCTTAAATATAATCTCACTGAATCTTAAGTTATATTTCTTAATAAATGTCATCTTGTGACAGGTCTACTTCTACAGTTTTCTCTCTTTGGATTCCAGCAGAATAAATACTGTAAAAAATATATTGAACGATTTGCAGGCAAAAAAAAAAAAAAGTTTAACTTTCATATTTAAAAGAAAAGTGAAACATAAAAAAGCATGTTTTTAAAGCTGAATTGTTTGAATAAAATTAAAATGACATCATTTTCACCGCCTTTTCATTTTGTAGACCTTTACAATCATGTAACCGTATACACGTTACAAAACTCGATGACTTAATCTTGTTGAAAAATAAACCTCTTGCATCCAATAAAATCTTTCTAATCATCTGTAATCGACTCCATTGTGATAGTTGACAATAAATAACGTCAAATTGTTGTCGAGTCAGTTATAGATTTTTTTTATAAATAAATATTCATGTCTTAAATAGAACTAACTGACAATGATGAATAAAGTTAGTTATATAAGAAATTTTAGCAAAAAGCATTTTGATGAATACTTGAACCGAAGATTTATTTTGCATTTTTCTAAAGAGCATAATAACACAGCAAACAAATAGCCTTGCTAATTCCTTTATAGTCAAGAGTAAATTAATCTACCGTCTATTGTGTAAATTACCCAGATTATGAAAATAACTCTTAATTTGTTGCAAGTTTAGCTGAAGCGACAAATTAGGAAAAATATCTGAAATTAAATTCAGCAAGCAATTTTTATTGCAAAATTTTGGCTTTTTTTTTACAATAATAATAACACATAATTGCAGAAATCTTCTTAAGAATCTTCTTATATCCTAACTTATAAAGAAGTGAATATTCCTATAAAAGAAATTGGCAATAGGTCCGACATGTTAAAAAAAAATAACATAATACGCAATATTCCATTAATAAATAATGATCAAAGTTCCAAGATATAAAAATCACATGCTTGAAGAAAACAAAACAGCATGTTTCCATAGTAATGGTATTCCATACTATGATAAAAAAATATTTTAAATCTCTGAAATTAAATTATTGTAGCATATGCGTGTATATGACAGACATTTACACTAAAATTTAAATACTTGCTAAATAATTATAATTTTAACTGCTTTTTATATGATTTACATTTGAATATAAAAATTTACTCCAAAATTTTCTCCAACACTTCAAAAGAAAAAAAAAATATTGCGACCTTCACCTGGCTTATTTCACGCTTCTGCCTTTGTGGCTTAAAGTTTCATTATTTGGCGACAAAGGTAATAATTAAATAGCATGTAACTCACTAATACAACCATTTTTACAATTACTTCTAGTTTTTCCTCTAACACATACGATAGGAGAATTACATAAAAATAATTAAATTGAAAAGTTTAAAAAAAAAAAAAAAAAGAAAGAAAAAGACTAAAAGAATGTTACTTAAATTTTATTTCTTCAAGTTTTTTCAGACACATTTTTATTAACCTGACGCAAGTGAACAATCGCCAAATAATGTATCAATTGCTTCTTTCATAATAATTTATTTTAAGTTTTATAAACATTCCTTTCATGTTTAAATTAAATATTTTCGTTTTATAAATTTATCTCTCATTAAAAGGGTTTTTGATTCTTTTTTCATTATTATTAATTTAATAACAGTTATTTTCTTTTAATTTATGAATTGTTTACATTATTTTCTACCTGATATAGCTGTTTCAATTCTTTAACCAACGATAAAATGATGCCAAAAAATAATTACTGGTAATCCTTTCGTTCAAAATAACAATAAAATACGAAATTTATAACCAAAAATCATAGTTATCCCTGTATATTTGACTCATAAACCACCCCGGGAATATTTCCTATCGAATGATACTATCTTAAAAAAAATCCACCGGGTAGTTTTTTAAAACACCCGAGCGAAAGTTTTAGGTCTTACTGCTTTATAATATATATGCTAGTTGAATAGCTTATTTCTCTAAAACATTTTCTGGTTTTATACCATGCTAGTTGAATAGCTTATTTCTCTAAAACATTTTCTGGTTTTATACCAAAGTTTCCAGTTCATGATAACTTTTCTTTACATCAAGCTTAATTTTTAGTATTATAGATTATTCGCTGTGCTCAATATGTTCATGGGCAATTAATTTGTGAACAAATTTTGTTGCGCCTGTGACCCTCATGGACAGAACTCCTCATGACTTTAGATAATACATGATAATAGTTTCTTCTTTGATTTTCTTGATTTGCTTAATTTTATGAATTTGTAAGAGCTGGAAGATGAATGTGGATAAAAAAAATCAACGATTTTTGAATGATATTTTTTTTTTCAAAAATTACGCAATGATTAAGGGTTTAAAGATGCATGTAATAACATATGAGGAAAATATATTCAATCCCATGGATTGATTAAAGCACGGGCCATAGTCCTCCATTCCTCAAATTTGGTAGTTAATTATTGTAAAGCTGATATTTAAAATCTATTTTGACCTTGTACTGAATATAATCAATGTTTTGTACTTTTAGCATAGGATAAGATTAAATATATGTATAAGATTAGGATAAGATTAAATATGTGTATGATGAAAGGATTACAACTTTGAAAAATAAAGATTTTAAATTTTAATTCCAATGTACATATTTCCATTTTCAGAAATATCATTATCAATAGTTTAATAAGGATAGTGAAGTTAAATTCTAATCATAATAGTATAATAAATGACATTATAAATCTCTATCAAGATGCAATGGTTCAGAATTATCCTATTAGTTTGTTAAATAGTTTGACAAACAATTTCGTCAAGGATAAAGATTACTGCGATACTTTACTTTTGGCGATTAAAAACATCGTCAAATAATTGTAGGCTTTATAAGGAGCTCTGTCTGGATGCATCGTTCTTTTCGAATTGGGTTGCTGCTTTGTATGGCCTGTTTAAAGCTTTCTTTGGTCAGTTTGGTCTCGACAGATATGGGGGAAGTTTCATGAATAATTACCGGTATAACCCAGCATGCAAGTCTTTAGCCTTGCGGTCTGTCTCCATTGGATGTTTTCTTTTGGTTCATGGTTTTGTTAGTAAGATTTTTCCATGGTTATTGTGTTAATTTTTCTTTGTAGTTCAGGAGTTTTGGGATTGGATGTATAGTATGTGTTTTTGGTATTATATTAACCTTTGGAGTGCGGTGGCATGGCTACATCTTCAAGTGGTTCAGTTTAAGAATGGCTTTGGTTTTTATGAATTGATTAGATAAGCGTTTGATATGTTTTATGCAATTGTCAGGCATATTTTGACGTTGTAATTATTCCTTTTATAGTTTTCCCAATTTCTTTACTATTTCTTATTATAGTTTTTACAGTTTAGTACAGTTTATTTTAGTTTAACTTTGTTATATATTATTCGTTCATGTCATTTTCAAATTTTATAGTTTTGTTTAAAGTGTTAGTTTTATTTATTAGTTTTCATTTTGATCAGTTTTATAAAAAATTGTATTAAGTGTGAATATAGATTTATAATTATGAAATTTACAAAAAATGGAATTTTAGATACCGGCAAGAAATGGAATTCATTAGAGGACCATTGTGCTCGGTCGGTTCCTGATAGCATGGTAAGGAATGGATCGTTAGAAAGTAACCATGATTTACACTTGAATTTGGAATTGGTTGGCTACGGGAGTAAAGGAGTTGATGATAGCTTTTTTAAAAAGTGTGTGCAAGGTTTGGTTTTTGAGAAAAATAAAAAAATGTATAAAAATAATAAAAATTGTGGAGAAAATTATAGAAAAATTGTGAGTTTGATATTTTTTTGGAAAGAGGGGAGGTTGAAGGTATACGGAAAAGGAAATCGATCAGGTATAATACCAGATATATTTATAATAGTGATTTAATTAATGAGGATTACAATGGAGGTGCAGGTAGAGATATCGAAGTAAAATATAAAACTAGAACGTTTTATAACACAAACTTAAAAAGGGAGATGAGTTTCAGTAATCTCAAATTAAGAAAATGTAGTGATAAACGTTGTAAAGTATGCCCGAGTGTGGGAATAGAGTATAATACTATCGAGGACATTAGGTACTTAAAAGTATGTAAGGTATACAACAGTGTTTATAAACTTAGTTGCAAGATATGTGGAATGTCATATATAGGTCAAACTTCTGACCTGATTAATAAGCGTTTTAACAACCATAAGTCTGATATCAGACATTGCAAAACTAATAAAGAAGAACAAGAGATTGAAATTAGACATTTCAACAGGCATGGTATTGAAAATATGGAATTAACGATTTTAAAGATTGTCCCTAACAAAAAGGAAAGATTGATAAGCGAAAGTGATATGATGATTATATGCGGTACGGTATACCCTTACGGGTTAAATGTTATGTTCAATGGAACTAACGTTATGAAAAAATTTATAAACAGTTTATTAGAAGTTTCTATATATGAACGTATTGAACATCCCATAAATTATAAATTCATTAAGGAGACGGACCACAAGATAATAGCAAAGGGATATGACAACATCAATGAAATTAAAAGTTCAATTCTTAAGAGTGATTTTGATGGTATAGTTGTATTTAATGTGAAAAAACGTTTCATAGGTGATTTGTTAAACTTATTGTATTCACATAAGAGTAATTACAATATAGATTTGGCATTGGACATTTTGAGGTATAGGATTAGATCACAACATTTGGAGGAATATCTGGGGAGAAGCAATAACAAAAATAGATTAGTTAATAGAATGTGTTTTGTAATGGATTACATAGAAATTAAAAAACGTGGTATAAATATGGGCAAGGTATTGAATAAATACAATGATTTGCTTCCAGATAAGTACATGGAAATTGTAAAGGTTTTTAGAAACAATAAACCTTTAGGTCGTATGGTTTTTAACTATAATATTTTTTCAAAAGAAATTGGTAGAAACAACGATAATTTGTGTCATTGTAATGATCCAGATTATCGTGATTATGTGGATGTGCATCACGGTCACGTATTGACTTTTATTTATTTATTTTTATATTTAGATATTTATGTATTTTTATACGAGTTTAATGAAACATTAAATAAGGATTTTTTAAGTTTTAGATATATTGATGATGTGTTGTTGGTAAGGATTAACGATTCCAATAGCGATTTAAATTTAGACTACTATCCCCAAGGTTTGACATTAAAGAAAACTTCATATGACGAAAAACATGTAAATTATTTAGATCTCACTATCGACACTGAGAGGCGTGGTTTGAGTACTTGCATTTATGATAAGAGAAAGGATTACAACTTTGAAACAATAAAGATTTTAAATTTTAATTCCAATGTACATATTTCCATTTTCAGAAATATCATTATCAATAGTTTAATAAGGATAGTGAAGTTAAATTCTAATCATAATAGTATAATAAATGACATTATAAATCTCTATCAAGATGCAATGGTTCAGAATTATCCTATTAGTTTGTTAAATAGTTTGACAAACAATTTCGTCAAGGATAAAGTTTACCGTGATGCTTTACTTTTGGCAATTAAAAACATCGCCAAATAATTGTAGGCTTTATAAGGAGCTCTGTCTGGATGCGTCGTTCTTTTCGAATTGGGTTGCTGCTTTGTATGGCCTGTTTAAAGCTTTCTTTGGTCAGTTTGGTCTCAACAGACATGGGGGAAGTTTCATGAGTAATTACCGGTATAACCCAGCATGCAAGTCTTTAGCCTTGCAGTCTGTCTCCATTGGATGTTTTCTTTTGGTTCATGGTTTAGTTAGTAAGATTTTTCCATGGTTATTGTGTTAATTTTTCTTTGTAGTTCACGAGTTTGGGGATTGGATGTATAGTATGTGTTTTTAGTATTATATATATGTGTGTGTGTGTGTGTATTTATATATTCAAATCTGTATTCAAAGACATAGAAAATGTTTAATTTTGTGTGACAGTGCAGGAAGAGGGACTTCCAAATGAAAACCAGGTCTAGTCCTTTCTGACTGCCTCAACCACTGTCTTGCTTTATTGGGCCCTGCTCAATACACATTTTTAAACAAAATTTCATGCAATGCTAAAAAATATTAAATTAAAGGTTGTTAAGTAAATTTGTTTTAGTTTATTATAATTACTGTGTATGCAGTACAAAATAATTAATTTGAAAATTATAAAAATTAAGGAAACATATTTTAAACCAAAAAAAAATATATATAATCTGAAAACCTCCAGTTTTGTGTGTAGGGTGTTATGGCAATCAGTAAAGTGACATCAATTTCAGCTTGATTTCCACACACAAGTTGAAATGTTTGAAATATTAGATGAAGTAGTTTCACTGTTTGTTTGGTCTTTAAAGTGTTGGATTTTTAAATATTCTAAATTTTAATCAGGCTTCATTATGAAATAACAGATCTTTTTTATTTTTTTTAATCAAATAACTAAAAAATTCAGAATTTAATTATTATATAGAATGAAGTTTCCAGTCATTCTTAATCAGTGACTTTTATTTCACACTACTTTAAATTGTTAACTTCCTATCATAATGAGAAATTTTTATGCTGACTAATTTACAGATTTAACCTCTTCAGTTCTGAAGCTAAAATAATAATACAAATGCTTATTCATTGTTTTTTTCCAAACAAAATGACATCGTAAATGACACAGGAAATATCTTTTCTGAAATTGATCCTTTAGGCACTTAGTAATTTAGGTTAAAAAATATAGGCCTAAAACTACAAACCCCCTTAAAAACATAAATTTAATAACCATTAACCTAAATTAACGCAATCACAAATTTAAAAGCTTTAAACAAGTAAATAATCTACAAATCCTCAAAATTTTTATTGAAAAAGATTTAAGTTAAATAGTTATGAAAATTTCTCACTTTCTGGGTCATACTGTCTTTTGGGCATTTTTAGGCATTTTGCAAACTCAGATGAAAATAACATTTATTTTATGTGGGAATCAGCTTAGATGTTGCCATTTATTCATTTGCTTTGAACGCAAAAAATATTCAGCTATTAAGAAGTGATGTGAAAATGTAAAAAATCAGACATTTTAGTTTTTATAAGGAAAAGAACAGAGGTCCCCGTATAGGGACCCAGGGACTGAAGAGGTTAAAGAATACTTTCTTCACTATTAGAGTAACTAAGTACAGGGTTCGTACATATTTCTTTAAATAAAAATCAAGTACTTTTAAGGACTTTCAAGGACCAAAACCAAAAAAATTTAAGGACCTTCAAATTAAATAAACTAATAAATTATAACATGCATTTTTTAATAAAGGGTTTCTTTCATTTTTGTAAAAGTTTTAAATATTTAAATGAACGGGAAGGGGGGAGGGGAATTTCACCATGTGGCAGTAGAAATTTAGAAAATTTTAAAATAACATACAGCAGAAGAAAAAACTAGTCAGATGTGCCAATCCCAAAACTTTCTTCTATCTCATACATGTTAATACTACAAAATTCATTATCAGAGTGCCAAAATTAAATGGTCTATGCCCCTCATGAGGATTCTAAAGATATGAAATTCCGTGCATTAGTTCTTGAGATACGACTATTGTTAAAACCGTGCAAATCCTGCAAAATATATCATAGCAGCGCCACCTGTAGGGTGGTTTACACCAAAACCTAAGCAGCAACAACTTATGTAAACATTTAACTGAATCTGAAGTTTGATGAAAATCCGTGCATATAGCTATTGCAGAAATCGTGAAAAATGCAGCATAGCAGCGCCATCTGTTGGGAGTTTAACACCAAACCATAATCAGCACCCATAATTATGAAGGTATACCTGAATCTGAAGTTTGATGAAAATTCGTGCTTTAGTTCTTGAGATATAGCTATGGCGTAAATCATGAAAAATGCATCATAGCAGCACCACCTGTTGGGCAATTTACATCAAAAAACTAATCAACACTAATTTATATCGAGGATTAACTGAATATAAATTTTTACTAAATTTTGTGCATTAGTTCTTGAGATACACCACCCACAAAATTTGTGTCACATACAGACAGAGTCACAGACTCATTTTGTAAAAACATGTTTTTCAGGATACCTGACCCCTAAAATGTGTAAATAGGTCGAAAATTTTCCCGAATCCAATACTTTCTTATTGTAAAGATAAACAAAGAGGAGAAACATATTTTTTTCTTATTATTGAGGGGGGGGGGGGGGGTAGTTTAACAGACTTATAATTAACTTACAGTTTAAAAGACTTTAAATTTTGTATACTTGGTAAGGAGGGAGGAGGGCGGGGAAACGTCAATTTCGGTGTAGGGGGGGGGGAGTAAAAATGTATGATTGACTATTTATTGTTACAATAAATTAACTAATGGAGCAGAAAAACTTTTTAAAAAAGCAATGATTTTTAAGATTTTAAACTTTATAAGTTGAGGGGGCAAACGGACAAGCACATTTTTTTTAATTTTTTAGGGAGGGAGGGAGTTTATTAGATGACTTATTTATTTACCTTAGTAAAAATTTACAAGAAAAAAAACTAAGAGGACTTTTAAAGACTTTAAATTCCATGTGTTCTTTAAGTGTGTGGGGGGGGGAGGGGGGGTGCAAAAGGAAAATTCCAATTTCGGGTAGGAAGAGAAATCTTGATTGATTATTTATTGTGGCAATAAAATGACAAAGCAAAAAAAAATTTAATTAAACAGTTTCGAAGAGTTTTTAAACTTTGAGTACTGTGGGGGAGCAAAGAAAAAAAGAGGAAGAAAAATTTTGAGGGTGAAATTCAGATGAAATTTTAATGAAATGTGATGGAATGAATTGTTACTGAAATTTAGGACAGATTATTTATTCAGTATAAAGTAAGAAATAGAGTGCAGGGATGAAAATTGCACTAAAGCCATTTTGTAGCAGCAAAAATCGAATTTTGGAGCAGTAAAATCTATTTTTGTAGCAGCAAAAATCTGATTTTGTAGCAGTAAAATCCATTTTTGTAGCAGCAAAAGTTAATTTTGTAGCAATAAAAACTGTTTTTGGAGCAAATTGAAATTCTAATGCTAATAAAAAGGAAATTTGCGTATTTTCGCGATCTTTTGATGAAATTTGCGTATTTCTTGCGATCTTTTGGCGAAATTTGCGTACTTTTCGCGATCTTTTGGCGAAATTCGCGTATTTTTCGCGATCTTTTGACAAAATTCGCGTATTCTTCGGAATCTTTTGACATAATTCGCGTATTTATTGTTATCCTTTGTTGAAATCAGTGTGCTGTTCGCTATTTTTTGACGAAATTAGCGTGTTTTTTTTTTTAATCTTTTGACAAAATTTGCGGCTTTTTGTGACTTTGATGTCTTTTTGTGACTTTGATGGCTTTTGATATGTCATAAAAATTATGATTATACCTGTTGTTAGTCAGGTTTTAAATGCACGTTATATCACTACTATGTTTTATAATGCATGTTATCGGCAAAGAAAAAAAATGAAACTTTTGATGATTAAGCAAATGCGATTGCAGTTGTGTTATTTTATGTTTTCAAAGTTTCGTTTAGTTTTTGCTAGGCTAACAATATTTTTTAAACAATCAATAAGGATGGTATTTTTTCTCAAATTAAAAATGAAGGACAGTTTATAATGATACTCATTACCAAAATTACTAAAAATAATTCTATTAACTGGCTTAAAAAATTTAACATTTCTTCCTCGTGTTAAAAACATTAGCCTAGCATGAAAATTACATGCATTTGTTATTTTATTTTTTGTTGTAACATTAATCAACTATCAAGTCATGTTGGAATCCTTATTTATTTTCAGTTATTATTCCAGTGTTCTATAAAAAAGAAGCAATGAGTTAAAATTGAATACAGTTAAATTTTAATTTAAATATACTTAAAAATCACAACTTTCGGCAGTACACTTTAAATGAAAGCTCTAAAGTTCATTCAGACGATGAGATGCGTAAATAAGCCCAGTTACTGCAAAATTATACAAATCACGTTTAATACGCGATCCCGCTTAATACGCGACTTTTGTTCACTCCCTTGAAATGCGTCTTAACCGGGTTCCACTGTATTAGCTTTAGGGATTATATTAATTATATTTAAGGCAGTCCAAATAAATAAAATTATGAATAAAAGTAACATGATACAATGCTTAGCATGCTTTCCCAAACATAAATTTTAAGGGAGACCAAACTGGTTGCCAAGGGTGGCTAGTTAGTTAAAAAATGCGTAAAAAAAATTAATATCATATTTCAGTTTAAATTTAAAAATTTTAATTCAACTTTTATAAAACGATTATTACTCATTCTCATGTAAGCTTCAATAACTGCAAAAGAATTTTTAAAAAACTTTATACTTACAGAATGTTCCCATTCCTTATCATAATGTCTCTCGATAGCAGGATCAACATACAGTCGACCATAGTTTTCATAAGCTGCATTCACAAAAGCCTAAAATAAATAAATAAATTAATTTAATCAAGCAATGCACTTTTTTTTATATTGAGAATAGTTATTTTATTTTTTTAAGAGTTTTGAAAGAAATTATTAGTAAAAGTTCAAAAATTTTATATTTATTATAATTTTTTTAACAACTAGGGGGCTCGGCTCCCTACGAGCTACGCTCGCCAACCACCGTCCAGACACCGCAGACTCTAAATGCATGCTAATTTGATCAGCTTTAAAAAGATTTCGAAAGATTGAATTATAATTTAAAAAACAGTGGCGATCTCCCTATAAACGGATTTCTATTCATTTCTCTTTGATTGGGGAATTTTAACGCCAAATCCGCTGCGGTACTACTTGATTATCCAGTCGACCAATTTCGCCAAATTATACAAATTGACATAATTTTTATTTTAAATAACGAAAGAACAAATAAATTAGTACAACATTAATAAAAATACAAATAAAATATCGAAATCAAAATAACTTGATGACGTAGACTCGTGTAACAACATTTCAAAATAAGCTAATATAAAAGGAATTAAGTAAACAGAGTCTTTGTCTCCTGGTATTTTTTAGGAAAGCGAAAAGAAAGTTCTTTTAAATGAGACATTTTAAATTAATCGTTTTTAATCTGACGTAATTTTGACCAAGCTATTCTTTCTTTTTTAAATATTCACGTGAAAATACTTTTGTTAGAAATGAAATATTATTTGCGCTTTCCTAACAAAAACAGTTGAAAAGATCCTCTCAAAATATCAAATAAATGTCTAGCACAATTTCTAAATTCAAACTGTTTTGCAATATTATTTTGTGTTCATTTTATGTAATAACTGTAATGTGACATAAATATGACGTAATTTCTCCTATTTAAGACTTCTAACGCATGTTAATGAATTTATTATTTTACAATATCCTTTCTCTTTTAAAATTCACGTGTATACTTTTTATGACGTAATTTTCAATAAGTTCCTGCTTTTTATACGCAATTATTTAATTTTAATTTAAAAGTATTTTTTCTATTTATAATAGTCACGTGTAAATAAATTTTTAATTTGAAGCAAACATTATTGTTTCCGTTGTTTATACAGTTGGCAACATGTTAAATTAGTACAGTTTTCTAAAATAAGTAAAAAATATCTCTCGAAATGCTGAAAATTTGAATTTAAAATAGAAATAAAACCTCGAAAAATAAGTCAAATTAAAAAAATAAATGAATTCTGCACACCGGGAAATTATAACATATAAAATGATCGAAAAATTATTAAATTCCGATGTATAGTTTTTGCTCCTATAAAACTTTTTTAGTGGAACGATTTTGTCTAACTTTAGCATTAAATATCTCTTAAAATAATTCTTCGATTTAAAATTATAGTCTGCATCAGCGTGTTTATCAAACATTTCTGTATAATACTACCGATTTTCATATTTTTGTATGCATTATTTTTCTTAATATTAACGAAGAAAGACCTCCGGTCACAAAATATTCAAAACCGGCGGCGGCGGCGGCGGCGGCGGCGATGACAGCGGTAGTTACTTTTTTTTAGAATAGAGAGATAAAACTATCTTTTATCAAACTTCTTTACAGTTTTTGATAAAAATTGTTTAGAAAGCAATCAATAATTAAGACTAAAAATACTGTTAAAAAAAATTCACTAACTTAAACCTTTTTAAACAATAGGTATGTGACCAGAATTACTGATAATAATTTTGATTTTATGTAACATTAATTTCTTTATACCTTAGATCCGTAATATTTATGTGAAAATGCTTTAAAAGAAAGGCAACTATTCAACTGAATACCCCTCCCCCCAAAATAAATAAATAAATAACCCAGAATCAATAAACATATTAGCAGCTTAATTTTAGTTTCTAAAAGTAATGACTTATTCATTACATGCATATAAAAAAAAATTAAGTATTTTTTTAGCAAAAGAAACTATTAATAAGAATCACTTTTCTTCAGTCAGTATGTAGAGAGTGAACGTTTGCAGTTTGCTCAAATGCTATCACAATAAACATGTAGAAAAACTTTGTCAATAGTTAATTTCAAAAGATTTATATAATAAATATATAAATAAATAATTGAAGTAATTACAAAAAAACTGAGTAAAATTTTCTTACATATAAATTATAAAAACAATTTTAATCAATAAATAATAATTTTTCACAGAAAGTAAATTCTCAACACATATTTTCAATGTATTTTAAAATTGTATTTGAATATAGATATTTTTTTCAGTAAAAATATTTTTAAGAATTGACCCCAGATTGCTTACACATATCGACATTCAATGAATATCAAGGTAATCCTTCACCCCTAAAAAAAAACAGGAGTTTTTCTTTTTATTAAACTAGGAGGACCGGCCCCCTACGAGCTACGCTCGCCAACCCCTGTTCAGACACTGCAGTCTCTAAAAGCACGCCAATTTGATCGGCATTAAAAAGATTTTGGAAGATTCAATTATAATTTCAAAAACAGTGGCAATCTCCCTATAAACGGGTTTCTATTCATTTCTCTTTGATTGGGGAATTTTAAGGAAAAATCAGCTGCTGTTAAAAGATACAATGGCTGTTTTCGTCTTTGATTAAATAAAATCAATTAAACATTTCAAAATAAGCTAATATAAAATGAATTAAGTAAACAGAGTCTTTGTCTCCTGGTATTTTTTAACAAAGCAAAATAAGACATTTTAAATGTATCGTTTTTAATCTGGCGTAATTTTCACCAAACTTTTCTTTCTCTTTTTAATATTCACATGAAAATACTTTTGTTAGAAATGAAATATTATTTGCGCTGTCCTAACAAAAATAGTTGAAAAGATCATCTCAAACTATTAAATAAATGTCTCACGCAATTTTTAAATTTAAACTGTTTTGCAATATTATTTTTTGTTCATTTTACGTAATAAGTGTAATGTGATGTAAATGTGATGTAATTTCTCCTATTTAAGACTTCTAATGCATGTTAATGAATTTATTACTTTACAATATCCTTTCTCTTTTAAAATTCACGTGTAAATATAGTTTTTATGAAGTAATTTTCAATAAGTTCCTGCTTTTTATACATAATTATTTAATTCTAATTTGAAAGTTTTTTTTCTGTTTAAAATAGTCACGTGTAAATAAATTTTTAATTTGAAGCAAACATTATTGTTTGTGCTGTTTATACAGTTGACAACGGTTTAAATTAATACCATTTTCTAAAATAAGTAAAAAATATCTCTCAAAATGCTGAAAATTTGAATTTAAAATAGAAATAAAACCTCAAAAAATGAGTCAAATTAAAAAAATAAATGCAGTCTGCACACCGGGAAATTCTAACATATAAAATGATCTAAAAATGAATTAATTCCCATGTATAGTTTTTGCTCCTGTAAAACTTTTTTAATGGAACGACTTTGTCCAACTTTAGCATTAAATATCTCTTAAAATAATTCTTCGATTTGAAAACTGTCTGCATCAGCTTGTTTATCAAACATTTCTCTATAATACCGCCGATTTTCATATTTCTGTATGCAACATTTTTCTTAATATTAATGGAGAAAGACCTCCGGTCACAAAAAATTCAAAACCACCGGCGGCGGCTGTGACAGCGTAAGTTACTTTTTTTTAGAATAGAGAGATATTATTGCCAGAACACAACATTTTGAAATACTCGATTAAGTATTATTTCTATGAATTAAAAATATAATGTTTACAGAAATATTTCAAGTTTACAGCTTTTTTTTTAAAGTTTATAAATTAGATTTAAATATTTTTTTATTTAAAATTATAAAAAAATACATAATTAAAAATAAATTACATAAATTAAATATGATAGGTGCATTAGTAAGGCATTTATTTGAAAGTATGCTTCAATGAAGCAATTCATCTAGAGCAAGGATTCTCAAACTTTTAGAATGACATACTACTAAATTGAAACTTCTATTTTACCTGTACCACTGTTAATAATGGTAATTCTAGCATTTAAAATAGCATTATTATTAACTAAATTAATATTACGATAATCTTCTTTCATGGATATTTAAATAAAATATAACACCATGATTATATTTTAATGCAAGATTCATTCATTAAATAGTAAAATATATTGCACCAAAAATTTAAATAAGATAAAAACCAAAATAGTTGCAAAAAATATTTTATGATGATTTATTAATGATATTTTATGAAGTGAAATCCATAATATTCATGACTTATTAACATTGATATACTAGCCAAGTGAGGTGGGAGTCACTAAATCTAAAATACTGAGGTTTTCAGTTCTATAATAATTTTCTGTATAAACTTCAAATACCAGTATCTGGAAATGTGTGTACCAGAACATGTACGCATACCATAGTTTGGGAAACTCTGTAGAGTAAATGAAAAAACATTAATTAATAAAAGTAAAATTTTGGAAATGCTCCAGACTTTTTCTTCATAAAAAGTAAAATATTATGCACAAAATGAAAGAAATTAGCGAAAAAGCAATGAAAATTCAACTTCTTTCCTATTTATAATACAAAAACAACACTTAAAAAATATTATTATTATTAAATAATAATAATAATAAATAAATAAGTAAAAATCAGTTCTTTCTCTAGCTCTAAACTATTTGAGAATATTAAGATTTGAAGGATTGTGCTTAGAACAGAATTTTCTCATGAGAGAATACATTATTAATGGTGCTTTCAAGCAAAAGGCAAAATAATTCTACAAAGTACTAGTAAAATGCTTTTAGGTAAAAAAAAAATGCTTTAATCAGAAAATTATTATCAAAACACTTAATTAAATATGGCATTTGATTCAACTTACTAATTCAGAAAACACTGACAGAAATTATTAATGCAAAAGGATTCTTGGGATCCAATTTCCAAATACAGTAGACTTCCTCTTAAACGGAACTCCGCTTTAACCGACCGACTTTTTTTCCCGACATGAGGCAAAATTAAAGGAAAATTTCGATTCTCATTTCTTTATGGTTAATTAACTCAAATTTACATAATATAGAATAATTTTAACTTCTTATAAAGGTATGTGACAAGATTTTCAACAATTTAATTTCTAATAAATATTGTTCAATATTTGTTATTAGTGATAATTTTTATTTCAGTTCACTTAATTACAACTAGTATTAAAATGTCACAGAATATACAACATATGTACTTTTTTAAAACTGCACAAATTAAAAAACTAAATGCATCCTACGCATTTAATTAATTAAATATGCAGTTACTTTTTTTAATTTTTTACTTCTCTGGCTTAACCGGTTTTTCTCTTAACCGGCTAACCCTCGGTCCCGTTTAGGCCGGTTAAGCGGGAGGCTACTGTATACAGAGAAGAATTTTTTCAAACCACGCAGAAAGCAAAATCATTTATTTTTCTCAATTCCTTAACGTTGAAATTTTAATAAACAATTTTAATGACTTTTGGTTTCTTTTTTTCATTTTAAGAACAAGTCAAAAATTCTTCCATCATTTTTCAAAAATGATTATATTCATTTTATTAAAATATTTTTTAAGCAGATGAATGAAATAAAAAATTACTCTGAAATGTGAAAAAACTAACACACCATTCTATTGGGTATATACTCCAAAATATAAGTTATGTCTCGCTCAGCTAGAAGTTTAGCATCATCTTCATTTTTTAACAAGGCATTAGCAGACCCACAGACTATTTTGGCTCTTATGTCCAAAATTGAATCTTGAGTAAGAACCTATAATTTAAAAAAAAGCAATTGCAAATATTGGGTCATTCAAAAGTTCTTTGCATTTTTAACTTAACTTTCAAGATTGTTTATTTTACTCAAACAATTAACATTAAAAATCAAGAATAATTTGGCATATTTGCCATGTTCTGATTAGTTTCATAATTCTATATTCCAAAATGTCTTACCTACATTAGTGAAAAATTGAACCAAATACTTCCAAACAGCATCAACAAAAAGTAATGTTTTTCCCAGTCAATGTGTTTTTTAAGGCTCAAAATATATAATAGTATAATGGTGCAAAATAAGACAGATATAGTGAGTGAAGTAAACTTATTTTAATCAGACTTCAACAGTTTTTCTTAAGAAGTTAAACTTTTGTGTAAGCAATAATAATAATAAATTAAAGTAGAAGAATACATTACTAAAAAGAAAAAGATCAGTTTCAATTATATGAAAAGGAAGTAAAATCTTGTTTTAAAAGCAAGTAAATCATAGAAATCATACTTGCTTTAAAAGCAATTGAATCACAGAAGTCATATACTTGCTTTAAAAGCAAGTGACTCTTTATGCATGCTCGCTTTATGCAAGACTGAAATTCTTATAACATTTTGTAATAGTATTGGGTAATTAAGAAGAAGAAAGCATTTTGCTGTTATAATTTTAATAATAAGATTACTCAACTATAAAGTTTTATATAAAAAAGAAAATAGCTAATTAAAATAAAGATACTATTTTAGTTATATATTTTTTCATTTTTAACACACATATTTTATTAAACTTTATCAGTTTTAGTACTTTTCCGCTATACCAACACCAAGCCAAAATGTATGCTAATGTGCAATTTATTTCAGTCCTGAACGTGCAAAGGATTTATACTGCAAACCATGCCAAACATTGTGACTTGCTACTTATTGAATGTGAATCATATTTCTATTGTTATTATTTAATCATAACCACACAAAACATCTTAATTTGCTACTGTTCAAATTGAAAATGATTTTTATTAACTTATAACTTACATTTTTTGATGACATGGAGATGAATTTTACTATTTTGCAGTTGTCTGATGATGAGGAATCTGCAATAAAAAAATCTGTTTCAGGGCTATGGAATTGTACATAGTTTTTCTCCCCCCTTTGTGATATGCTGCCAAAAAACATTTCACAGTAAATCATAATTTTGTTGATGCTAATACTTTATGTCATACCCAATCTGTTGAGAGATTATGGGGCATCGCAAAATGACATAATGAAAGACAGCATGGTATTGTTTGTCACTATTCACAATCCTATTTCATAAAATTCATGTGAAAATGTCTTTATTCAAAAAATGAAATTTTTACTGCAATGCTAAGAGACATTTACAATTTCATGCCTGCAGTTTAAATTGAATTTTATTTATTGTATAATATTTATTTGTTCTTTTATTTTAAGTATAGATTTGTATTGATACAATAATATAGTTCATGGAAGTCTGTGTTTACAAATGTTATAATGATCTCTTTCACACTAACAATGTTAATGTTTTTAAAATCATTCATTTGGCACCAAGTACTGCACTTCATGACAATGGTGTTGGTTTGATATAACAGAAAAGTACATCAATTTTTTTTTCTCTTTTTAAGCTAGTTAGATGTTCATTTAAATAAGAATATTAGTAAAAGGAAACAGCGGGTAGGAAATAAATAAGACAGTTATATATAAAATTTTTACATACATATTAAGACAAAAATAAAATTATACCTGTACCTTGGACACAGATACATTATCAAGTCAAGTTCCAATAGCACAAATAATCATGCATCTAACTAATAATAAATGCATATGAATTTAAAAGACCTTTATCACCCATTTTCTATATTTAAAAATAAATAAATAAAAATAATATTAATATCTGTAAGAAAGAAAATAATTTAATAAAATAAATTTTTAAAAGTAGATATCATAAACTAATTTTATGGATGAAATAACAAAAACTTCATTTTTTTACATCAATTTCTTATTGAAATGTCTTATTAAATAATAAACATAATAATAATTTATAAAAATTAAGATTTTGGATTAGCGTTACTTATTTAATATAATACTTATTCTTCACACTTACAAAATATCTTATTCTTAAATTAAAATTAAAATCTGATGTTGCAACAACAAATCGTGGCATAAATCTGGTCTCCACTTACAGTTATAATTTAAAGATTCAAATTCAGAAATTAAGTACATTTAAATTGGCAAAGCTTTTATTATTTTATTTATTTTTGATATAATGATTAAAAAAACAAAAATAATAAATCCAAATTTCATCATATAAAATGTATTTATTATTGAAGTTTTAGATGAATAGAATGCTGTTTAATTTCCTTATCACCCAAATAAATTTTATTTATTTCTGTTCATGCAATATTAATATTACTTACAATTAAAAAGAAATTTTAAAAAACGTACAAGGAGAACAACTAGTTTTGTTTGCAGATTAAATATATTCACAGGCACAAAAAACATTTGTACATAAAACACAAAATAAAGAAGCGACTTTCTCTATTAGTCTTATAACCTTCTCAGTTCACTTATCACATATGATGCAAAAATTACACATTCGTTTATTATTTATTTAATTTTTAGAGGTCAGAGGTAATTTCTTTTGCTGAATGATTAATATCACATGAAATATAAAATAAAAAATTTTGTTGTTTTTTCCTCTTTTTTTCATAATCAGATGAAGATGAGATTTGTCGAAAGATGTTATTTATGCATTTTATTAAGTTGATGCAAAAGTTTTGTTATATTTTAAAATTGTGTGGAACCCAAATACTCTGCTTCAAGATAAATCAAAGATGTTTGATGTACCTTTCTGCTGTCGACTGTTTTATGCCGAACTCTTTTGCAATTGCTCTAGTGGTTAGATGTGGGTTACTCTCCAACAAGGACTGCAAAATGTCATTATCTACCTTGGATAGCCGTCCACACCAAGGCTTCTTTTAGGCTGAAATTTCCGGGCCGAATTTTGACAAACCATCTTTGACAGGTCCAAACATTTACTACTCAGGGTCATTCCATGTCAAATCAACCAAAAAATTTCAATTTTCAACCTGACCATTTCAGATTTAAATGAAACTGTCAGGTATCATTCTCTCCGGTGATATAAACGAGAATACATTTTTATAATTTTTTTTATCGCGTTAAATTTTCGTACAATCAATTATTTAAATTTTGAAAAATCATCATTTTTTGGGTTGCATAAATCTTTCAATTTTGAATTTTCCAAGTTCTATCAGCGTACAGAATTTTATGACCTCTCATTTTAAAGAGAAATTTATAAGGTTTAATTTGATACCCAAGTTGACTATGCTCAGTTAAAAAAATAAATTAAAAAAATTTTAATTTAAAAATTTTTTAGATAGTGTTTTTTAAAATTTTTGAAAAAAAATGTATGTTTGTTGTAATATTATAAGCTAAAATTTCTGAAATTTTTAGAGTGGGATCTCAATGGGATCAAGAGTTATGAAATAAAAACTGAAAATTATCATTCAAATAATACATAAATAACAAAATAGCTAGAATTAGATTGTTATTTGAATGGTAATTTTCAGTTTTTTTTTTTCATAAGCCTTGATCCCATTGAGACCCCACTCTAAAAATTTCAGAAATTTAAGCTTATAATATTACAACAAACATACATTTTTTTTTCAAAATTTTTAAAAAACACTATCTGAAATTTTTTCAATTTTCAATTTAAATTTTTTATAACTGAGCATAGTCAACTTCAGTATCAAATTAAACCTTATAAATTTCTCTTTAAAATGAGGGGTCATAAAATTCTGTATGCCTGATAGAACTTGAGAAATTCAAAATTGAAAAATGTATGCAACCCAAAAAATGATGATTTTTCAAAATTTAAATAATTGTATGAAAATTTAATGTGATAAAAAAAACTATAAAAATATATTCTCATTTATATCATCAGGGAGAATGATTCCTGAGAGTTTCATTGAAATCTGAAATGGTCAGGTTGAGTCACTGGTTGATTTGACATGGAATGACCCTCCGCTTCCCAACGTGTCATATAAGGTTTTACATGCAACCGATGTGTTGCTTCTTTTCTCAAACTCATACAAAATTGAATGTCTTAAATGTACTTTATCCACTGGCACCTTAATCACTCTGTACTTCACAACTGGTGCAAGATATTTAAAGTAATCCTTCCATGTCACACGATAGGTACTTCAAATAATGAAACCCCACATGATGCATTCTGCCTGCTTGTTTTGAAATGATAGGTAAAATTATCTGCAGGTATTAAGATATGAAAGAACTTTTGCATCAACCTAATACAAAGAAAAATATAAGGTTTTTCAATATTAAATATAACTTTTAAGACCCTTTTTAAATGTGATATAATAGCTCATTACTCTACCTAACCCTAACATTTTTAGCTTGCACTCCATAATCACACTCAATAAATGAATTATTAAAGATAACTTGAGAAATTGAAATCTTTGTATTTATTTATATTTATAACTTTTTTACATAAAAAACATTTTAAACTTGATAATGGGACCCCAGAGATACCCAAAGGTGAATTAAAAAAATTTAGCACCATTTTGCTGAAAAGGCAAATATTTTTTATGGGAGGGGATGTCAAACTGACCTCTTGGGCCTGACAGAAATAAACAAAACATATTCCTATAATCATGCAGTTTTTATAAATCATATCACTAATTATCAAATCCATAACTTTTGTTCAAAGTGAAAATTTTTCAAAAAATTAATATTCTCCCCAATTTTCCAAAAATCTTTATTTGATTCAAAGGCTGCTGACACTACATATAAATTACATTTGTACAGCTTTCAGACTAACATTGCTAACATTTTTATGCTGATATCATTCTTTAGAAGTAAATGATACATGCTTAATAAGCATCTGTCAAAGATTAATTAGATTTAGTAAAGAAAAAAAATCAAGAAAATGCATCCCCATAGTGAGGATGATTCATGTTAATGGGTAAATTTTTTGTATGTTAAAAATTGTTTTCAATATGTTTTATTATTTCTATTTCTAGTTAGATTTTACAACAACATTTATGTTTAACTTAAAGTGATGCCTATTAATAAAAAAAATACTAAAATTGGATATTTTGATTAAGTGTAAATGCATTAACCCATTAACCGCTGATGTTGCGTTGACACAACAGTCAAAATAAATGCGTATAACAAATTAGCTATCAGATGAATTTTATATTAACAGTAATTTTTAAGTACGGAATATTATAGTTAATAATTCAATAGAAAAATATTTTCTTTCACCAGTTTTTTTATATTTTTAATAACGAGTTCCAAACTTGAAGCATTTTTAAACGAAAATTTTCACGTTGTCATTTCCGCAGAAGAAATATAGTTTAAAAAACATAAACTTTAGAGGTAATCTATTTTTAGACAAGGTCAAATTAGATAAAAACTTTCCACGAATCAGTTGTTTTTGTTTTAGTGGGGGAGGAAGAGAAAACAGGTGTTGCGTTTGCGCGACGTCAGCGGGAAACAGGCTCTTCCTTTATTCACTCGTCACGTTTGACTCTTTGGAATTTTTTCTCATTCTGCACTCATAGAGATGCCTCAACCGTTAGAGGATGCTCTTCAAAGAATTTTTCATGAAGATTCAGATAAAGATGATTGGAACAAAACTGATATTATTGTTATTTCTCCAGAAATAGCAGAAATTATTGACGAAGAAGGAAATAACAATATATCAAAATAAGACAATGCTATTTCACCATGCGATATTGCTGGCGAAATTGATATGAGCATAAACAAAGAAGTTTGCACCCTCTAAAATTTGTACAGGTCATATGCTTAAAAAAAAATAGGAGACTTAAAGTGAATAAAGAAGGAAACATTGACTTGGACTCACCAAAAAAGGAAGAAAAAATAAAATACTGACGAATGCTGGAAGAAATCAAGATTATGTTCGAAAATAAAAAGTCTCACTTAGATTTCAGACGTTAAGTTGCATGGCAAAGGGTGTTTGCAAATTCAAACACTGTTTGAAAGCAAAGGGTTAGTTAGAAAGAAATCAGCAACAAGAAGGCCTAGTAATTACAGCATGCAAAAGCCATTACAGACAGAAAGCCGACATTTAATCGTCAAGTCCGATGACAGCAGAAAACTGCATTGTAAACAAAGCCATAACCTGAATGTTTATCGCTGAAGTAAATTTGGGATGTTGCTTTCTTACCTAAGTGTAGGGAATATTTTGATGCTTGAAACTGTTTTCTGGATATAATCAGTAATTTATAAAGAAAAAAATATTAAAATTTAATAATAAATTAATTACCTTTAAAGTGATTGTTTGCTTTCTAAATTGTAACAACTCTAAAAAAATCTTCCAGTGCCCAAATCTAAGAAAACCCTGGAAATGCTCAGTTGAACTCACTGAACATCAATACTCTTATTCCGCTGACGTTGGCATAAACGCAACACTCGATTTTTCGTAAGCTAAGACAAGTTTTGTTATTTTTACTATAAATTAATGTTATGTATGTTCAAATGAATAACCAATATCATTTGTATAAAAAAAATTTAACCCCTTATAGTTTTGGCGGTTAATGGGTTAAGCAATATTTCTTAATAAAAAAAGTGAATTATTGTTATTATATCTTTAAAATGTACTTTTATTTTCATGAAAACTGAAACGAAAAACTTATGGTAATGGATTCAGAAAAAATATGGATGAGTTTTTCAAAATATATCTTCCCCTTGCAAAAATAAATCGAGAAAAAAGTGGTGCACCAAATGTTGATTGCTGTCTTTATTATTAATGTTACTACACAGATTGTAAGATGTGGGGTAAGTATTTCATCATTTTATTACAATATATAAGTAAATATATAAATAAAATCACATGCAATCAACTTTCATTAACTTACATTACTTTCATTACTACATTCGTCACTGTACTGTCTATCATTAAGATGAATCTATTATTTAAAAGAAAATAAAGAGTAATATTGAGGATATGAAAAAACAATTCTCATTTGGAAAAGAGATATTTTATTTATTAGTCAAGGCATATTCAGAAATTTCTATAAACAAAGGTTTCACTATTTTATTATTGACATTTTGATAAAAAATTCATTCAAATATTCCTTTATGCTAAATGATCTAATGCACTATTCACTGACTGGATTCAAAATAATAATAACAATAAAAATGGAGATTTAAAATAAAATATGAGTAAACAATTGATAATGGCCAAACATTAAAAATATTTTTTAAAATAATAAAAATGAGAGAAGACAGAAATAACAAGCCTTTTAAATTAAATGTTAAATAATTAGTTTTAATAAGTAATTGAATTAATCAGCCTGCCTGAAGTTTGGGAAATTTATTGTTGATATTAAATAATGCAGATCAGAAAGATTTCTTTATATATATACCGGGTGTCCCAAAAAGGACTGACTGATTTTAAAATTCAATAACTTGCAAACGGTGACAGATATTAAAAAAATTCTTGCAGGAGGGTTATGCATAAGGTCAAAAGTTTTATTACAGTGATTTTCAATTTTAGTTCGATTTACAAACAATAGATGGCGCTGTAAGCAATAGTCGCTAAATACAGGCTCGATTTTTGGTCCTTTATCTTGTTCCACGCAGAAAAAGGAGATGGAAATGTATTATCCGGGCCACGAAGTACCAAAAATCGAGCCTGAATTTAGCGACTATTGCTTACAGCGCCATCTGTTGTTTGTAAATCGAACTAAAATTGAAAATCACTGTAATAAAACTTTTGACCTTATGCATAACCCTCCTGCAAGAATTTTTTAAATATCTGTCACCGTTTGCAAGTTATTGAATTTTAAAATCAGTCAGTCCTTTTTGGGACACCCGGTATAAACACAGAATGTCTCCCTACATACATATTTACTTTAGTAATGTGAAGCTATTTAAATATAACTTTATATGTGGAATATGTAGAAGGTAGGCACATTTACTGGCACAGATGTCATGTACACCACATTGGCACGATTTTTTTCTGACCCCAATATCATATATGCATCAGGGTACTTAACTGGCACCAAAGTGTCGTTATTTTACTTGATATGTTTACCCAGATATTGTTGTTTATTTATTAATAAATTGTTATTTACATTTATTTTCTTTTTTAAAATTATATGAATTGTTTTGTTCTATCGTTATTAATTAAACTTTTCTTTATTTATTGTTATTCCCTTTTTAAAAATATACATGTAACTGGTATGCGAAAACAAGGTTCTTGCCAAATTGGCATCAGAAAAAAATCACACCAATGAGAAGGTAAAACATCTGTGCCCATTTATTTTCTAGTTATTAAAAAATAAGTATTAAAATAAAATAAAATAAAATTCCAGCCTGCATATAAAATGAGTTCTTTCTCTCTCTAAAAAGATGTAAAAAAATAAAATATTAGACCACCTTGCTAGTTTTTATCACTTAGTTGCATACGAAATTGAACATCAAAAGAAAGCTAATACCGTATTTACCCGCATATAAGTCGAGAAATTTTGGACAAAAAAAGAGATTACATTTGGGAGGGTCAACTTATACGAGGGTCCTTAATTTTTTTTTTTTTTTTTCACAGAAGTCAAAAATGCCCTCGTTTACTGTCGATTTCCATACCAGGAGAGAAAAAAAGGAGACTGATTGGTTTGGTGCTGGCGATGCATGTACGCCTACTACCCCCCCCCCCCCCCTCCCTCTGAGAAATCAGTAGATAAAATTCCGAGAATGTATCACCCCTATGTGCAATTGAATCGTTCGCAAGTGGCTAGAAACACGTGATTCTCTAAAAACACGTGAAAAGCGTTATATCTTGATTGTTCTTGATAGTACACTTATTCATTATTTCTTCATTTATCTAACTGCACTTTTCTCCTTGTTTCTACTGATATGGCTGATTTAGTTATTAGAAAGCAGAAACACAAGTCATACGCACCTGGATTTAAACTTAAAGTTTTTTTTTTTTGCGGAAGAGTCTAACATCTGTGCTGCTTCTCATCAGTTTGGTGTTCACGAAAAATTGATTTGTGATTGGCGCAAGAATAAGGCAAAGCTAGAAAACATCCTGAAATCAAAAAAGGATTTGCGCATGGGAAATCGCCCTTTCTAGAACTCGAAAATGTATTGCATGATTGGGTTGTAGAGTGCCGGCAGAATGGTTTTCTTGTCACTAGAGCTGCAATACGTTTATGAGCAATGAAGTTTGCAAAAGAAGAAAAGTATGGTATTCCAAACACGTTTCGTGAATCAGAACATTGATGCACTAGATTTATGAATCGTCATGATTTGACTTTACGCCAGCACACTAAACTGGCACAAAAATTACCAGCTGACTTGGAAGCACAGATTATGAAATTTTAAAAATACGTCATCGATCAAAGAAAAATGAAATCTTTTGAACTTTGCCATATAGGAAATATGAACGAAACACCCATGTGTTTCGACCTACCAGAAAATAAAACCGTGAACTGCAAGGGGGAAAAAGCAATTTGGTAAAAACGACTGGACACGAAAACACCAGATTCACGGTCGTTCTTTCCTGTTTGGCCGACGGTAATAAGCTTCATCCGTTGATTATTTTTAAAAGAAAAATGTTGTCGAAAAACGTTACACTTCCATCTGGTTTGCTGATTCAAGCCCATGAAAAGGGGTGGATGGATGCTGACGGAACAGTCGGCTGGCTTAAAAATGTGCTGGGTAAAAAACCGGGAACAGTTTTCAAAAAACCTTCCCTTTTAGTTTACAACTCGTTTCGTGGCCACTTTTCTGAAAACGTGAATAAAGCGATGAAAGAACTGAAAACGACTGTAGCTGTAATCCCGAGAGGGTTGACATCCGTCCTTCAACCCCCTAGACGTTTGCTTCAAAGCAAATGTTAGAAAATATTGGGCAGAGTGGATTTCATCTGGTTGTCCAACATTTACAAAGAGCGATAATGTTAGAAAGCTCAACATTGCCTTGATTGCCCAGTGGGTTAAAGATGCGTGGAATCAAATTCCTTCCGAAATGATTATAAAATCTTTCAAGAAATGCTGCATAAGCAATGAATTAGACAGCACAGAAGATGATGTCATTTTGAAAGTGATAACGACGAGGAAGAATGTAATACAGAGATTGAAAACGTGTATCATGCTGAGACGATAACGACGGAAGATTTTTGTGAATTGTTTGGCGAGTCTGATACTGAATCGGACCTTGAGTCAGTTTAACTTTGTATATTACTTTAATATATTACTATCTTCATTATTGTATATTTTGTACTTTTTTTCCATATGATTTCGAATAAATGAAAACAAAATTAAAGGTTCTTTATCATTGTATATTTAGTACTTTCTTTCTTTTTCCAGGTGATTTTGAATAATGTATTTAAAAAAAAAATAAAATTTCTTGATCGGAAAAGTGGGGGGTCGACTTATACGCGAGATTTAAAAAAATTCAAATTTCTTGATCGGGAATGTAGGAGGTCGACTTATACACGGGATCGACGTATACGCGGGTAAATACGGTACTTTACAAAAGATAATAAAATACATATCTGAATACTTATTGCAGTTGTTAAATATTAATAGGTATACACTTATTGTTTTTACTTTAATGCAATACAATATTTTATTATTCAAATAAAGATTTATCTATACAATTTTTGAAAAAGAAAAATGTAATATAAATGGTTGAAAATATGAGAATAAAAGATTCAAACCAAAAACAATTGTGATAATAATAGCAATATCCCCAATTTCATTTTTTTCTATGGATGTGCTCAAATATAACAAATATATTGAACATGCATGATAATAAATATATCACTGGTATTAATAATAAACAAACAAACAATTGGCATAAAATATACATTTTGATAAAACAAGCAATACTCACATGACCCACAGCACAAAGAGCCAATATGTCACAGTCATAGCTTAGAATATTGCTATCTCCAATGGACACTCTCTGAACTTTCAGTCGACCTCTAGCCTGAAAAAACATTTAAAATTTCAAAGAAGAATAGATAAACTGGGCAATATGAAGAAACCTATTACCAAAAAATGTTTGTTATTATTGGGATGAATTAATGTTTTGATAATTCAAAATTGATTTTTTTTTATTTAAAAAACCTTACTGACTTACAAGGATATACTAAGCTTGAAACAGTTTGAAAAATTCTTTCATGATAATTGGGTCGAACAACTATTATTTTTCCATGATAATAGTCTGAGAAGCATCGTCACATTTTTAAAATCAATTTTAGCATTGATGATTTTTGTATGTATGACAGATCAGATGGTACAGATTCAGCTGGTGCACCAGCAGGGCATTTTTCCATAGCAACATCACACAGCTCATTGCAAAATGAATAGCAACATGATTGCTGATGTTACCATGACTTGGAGACAGTCTTCACTAATAGGGTTGCCATTCATTTTGCATTGCAACAGGCTGTGTGAACATTGTTATGGCAGCATCCACCACTTGGTGTGCAGCTGGCTTAAGTTTTGTATCTATAACATCTAATCTATCATATGTACCAAAATCACTGTTGCTAACATTAGTTGCAAAATGCGATGTTGCCTCTCGGACTATAAGTTGGCCAATGAGTCACACAAATTTAGACACATTTAATCATTAATTAAGATCACAAACAGCAACTAGCAAAATACAGTTTCACATATTTTTCTTTACTGTTTATGCCTATTAACAACTTTCTTTCTCTGTAACACCTTGAACTCTTCCAGTGTCATCAGCTAACTTAATAGTCACTGTTTCCTCCGTGTATCATAATTGATAGTGAGATGGCGCTGCAAGCACTCTGGACTGAAAGGAGCGCGGGCGAGAATTCCCCGCCAGATGAGTAGATGAAGTTGAGTAAGATGTGTTCTTAAGACGTAAGCGCAGTGTATCAACCGCTGCCAGTCCCTTTGGAATATTTTTGTAAATAATAAATGTTTTTGTTAAGTTTTGTAAATGTGGACAATCCATCGAGTACGCAACACACTTCATTTAGTATTTTTAAGTATTTTCTACAGTCCATTTTGAAGCTATCACCGACAAAGTTTTTGGCCCTTCAAGACGCAGTGCTCATTTAGAACACTGTTTATAGAATCAACGCCCTTGGATTACTTAAATTTCCTTGTTATAGAATTTATAGATATATAATGTCTGTTGCTACTCCAGCAATTTCAGGAACTGTGGTTCTGAATCGAAAACGTGGAAATATATGCGGCCAAGTTACGAGAATATCAAATGCATTGAAATCGAAACTCGGCCCTAAAGAACTGGATCTGAAATTAAATTCTCTTCAAATGTTAAAAAAGAAGACTGATGAATTAAGGAATGAAGCCTACTCTATAATATCTGATGAGGATTTAGGGGATTTTGAAAATTCCTTGACCGAAATCGAAGAACAGTTAGAAGCTATCGAAGTAAGTCTTCTTGATTTAATAAAGCCTAGATTTCTAATGTTGAAAGTCATAATAATAGTAATGATAGAGGCAGTTCTAATGAGGCAAAAATCAAATTGCCGTCAATTAATCTACCCCAATTTTCAGGTCGTTACACAGAGTGGATGAATTTTAAGTTACAATTCACCACTTTAATTGATAATAATGTTGAGCTAAATGACACGCAAAAGCTGTATTATTTACAATCAGCCTTAACTGGCCTTCTGAAACAATTACAAAATATTGATGATTCTTATACTTCTTTATTCGAAGCTTTAAAAAAACGATTTGAAAACAAAAGATTATTGGTGAATAGTCACATTTCAGAGTTATTGAGTAATAACAAAATAAAAATTGAAAACGCGAAAGAAATAGGCAATCTGGTAGATAATTTATTGAGCCACTTAAGAGCTTTGAAACAGTTAGGACTGAAACATAACAATTTATCGGAATCCATTCTAATGTATTTCGTTTTACAAAGAACAGATGATGAATCAAGAAAAGCTTTTGAAATGTCTCTTAATTGTAATGAATTGCCTGAATGGAATATTTTTATTGATTTTTTTCTGAAAAGAGCTCAAGCTTTAGAAAATGTACAAAAAAACAACATCGTTACGAAACCTAGGTTTGAAATGACCCCTAAGCAAAAAAGTTTTGTTTTACAGAATGACAAACTTAACTGCGCATTTTGTAAACAACCACATTTGATTTTTTGATGTCAAAAATATTTAGATTTATCGGTTCAAGAAAGATTGAATCAAATACGCAAATTACAGTTATGCTATAATTGTTTATCTAATCACACCGTTAATCGGTGTAATAAATTAAATAATAGATGCAAAACTTGTTTTTCTAATCACCATAGCACACTTCATGGAGCTAATTTTTCAAAATCTTATTATGAAAACAAACAAAGTAATTTTATTATGAATCAGCCTCAGATCAAAAATGACGAAAAAGTAAATACTAATTCAGTGGAAATTATTTCAAGTGCGAAGACCTTGAGCTGTCAAAATAATTATGATCAGAATTCTGACTCTGGTGCCAGCTATAACGCTTTAATTTCGACAGCTGTTGTTTATTTGAGGGGAAGCAATGATTCTTTTTTTCCTTTTGTTGCAATACTAGATACAGCCAGTAACATATCTCTAATTACTTTTTCCGCAGCAGACATGTTGGGACTAGAGAAACATAAAGTAAAGTCAGTGATTTCTGGATTTAATGATGCAATCTGTAAAATTAAAAACAGAATACATGTCGAAATTTCAAACAAAGATAGAACATTTAAAAAACTCTCTAACATGTTTTTAGTTCCTAAGATAACAGATTTAACCCCTATGTGTACCGCAGAGACTTCAAATCTGCACCTACCACAGAATTTGATGTATGCGAACCCAAGATGTTTTGAACCTCAGCGAATTCAGGTGTTATTGGGGGCAGATGTATATTATGAATTGTTATTAGCTGGTCAAATAAAAATTCCTGACACTTCTATAATTTTACAAAACCCTCACTTAGGATGGATTGCAGGTGGAATTATAACATGATAAAAATGAAACTAAATATAATTGCCATTTATTAGAAAATCAAGATGAATTAAATTTGAAGGCCTTTTGGGATTTAGAGACATTAGGAATTAGGGATGATCCAGGTAATGTAAAAAATGAAGATATCCTTGAGAGATTTCGGGAAAAAGTGTGGTTTACAAATAACAGATATGAAATCTGTCTCCCATGGAAACGGAAGTGGGAACAATTAGACAATAATTACAAGATAGCTGAAACACGGCTCGCTACTCTCGTAAAAAGAATGAAACGTGACACAAGTTTATATGAAACTTATCGTAAAATTTTAGATGAATACTTAGACATGAAAATTATTGAAATTGTTCCAGAGTCAGAAGAAAATTCTAACAACCCGATTTTTTATTTACCCTACCACACGGTATTCAAACAAGACAGTATATACACAAAATGTCGCATTGTTTTTGATGCGAGTTCCCATGAAGCAGGACAGTTATCACTAAATGACTGTTTGGAGGCAGGCAGTAACCTAAATCCGAACATTTTCCATTTATTGATTCTTTTTAGATTAAATAAAATTGCTGTTTTGGCCGACATAGAGAAGGCATTTTTACAAATTTGAATTAACAAAAAAGACAGCGACGTTTTAAGATTCCTGTTTATAGATGAAAATCCTGTCAACGGTGATGAGTTTAAAGTTATTATGTACAGATTCTTATGCCTAACATTTGGTTTGAACTCAAGCCCATTTTTATTATCAGCCACTATCAAACAACATCTTAATAAATTTAAGAAGGAATATCTGGTAGCAACCGAAATTCTCAACAGTTGTATTTACGTGGATGATCTGATAGCCGGTACTGACACTGTACAAGATGCACTAAACATTTCACAACAATCACACAGAATTATGAAGGAAGCTAGTATGACATTCCGAAAATGGATATCGAACAACAAATTAGTAATGGAATCGTGGGAGAAGAATGGGTTTAGTACTTTACCTCAGGCCTTTGAGGAAAATAAAACACATAAGGTATTAGGACTATTGTGGCAACCTAAACAGGACATGTTGATGATGGAAATCGATATTTTATTAGAATTTTTGTGCAAAGCAAAAAATACAAAGAGGTTCGTTCTGCAAGTAGCAGGCAGAATTTTTGACCCCTTGGATCTCATATCGCCATTTACTATAAGAATTAAACGGTTGTTTCAAGAACTATGGAGTAGAACTCTAACATGGGATGAAGAATTACACCCCGATATTTCAAAGCTGTGGGAACAATGGCGTTCTGAGTTACCCCAATTAGCACAACTAAAGATTCCTAGAAATGTGTTACAGTTCCCTGAAGACTCTGAATATAAATTAATACTGCACACCTTTGCCGATGCCAGTCCCAGGGCATATGGTGCTGTCATATATTTACAGAGATATTCCAAGACCCAATCTTCCATTAATTTGCTTACATCAAAAAGCAGAGTGGCACCCTTGAAAAAGGTGTCATTACCCCGGCTAGAACTCTTAGGTGCGTTACTAGCAGCACGTTTAACTTGTGAGGTGAAGAAGGTGCTAGATCGCAAGGGACCATCTTCTATGTTTCTATGGACAGACTCGCAGATTGCCCTTTATTGGATCAAGGGGTCTGCAAACAGGTGGAAATCATTCTTGTCCAACTGTGTAAAAGAGATCCAATCGCTGACAGACCCATCCAGGGGGTTTCACTGTGCAGGGTCCGAGAATCTTGCAGACCTGCTGACAAGAGGTGAAAAATCTGAAAGTCTTATTCAGAATCACAAATGGTGGACTGGTCCAGAGTTTCTGAAGGACTCATTAGATATGTGTAATAATAAACAATCACTAGTAGTTCCAGATCAGGAGATCTATTTAAACGAACTGAAAAGAGACTCCGTGAACATTACTCATGACTTTATCACTTTGTCTATTTCTAATGAAATTTCTATGATTGAACATATTTTTTTGACTACTAATAATTTCATGAAACTAATACGCATAACTAGTTTTATTTTTAGATTTTTTTATAACTGTCATAATCCCCAGTAAAGAAGAAGTGGAGCTTTTAGCCTTGAGGAGGTGAGGCAAGCCAAATTATTTTTAATTTGGTCAGCAGAAAAGGGTGAGTTTCGAGAAGAACTAAAATGTCTCGAAAAAGGTAAGCCTGTTCCACACAAAAGTAGATTATCTTCTTTAAATGTATTCCTAGGAAATGAAGGGTTAATTAGAGTTGGCGGCCATTTATCGCAAGCCGATTTGCCGCTTAACTCTAAATTTCCAATTGTGTTGCCTGCCAATCATAAGTTAACGGAAATTATCCTAAATTATTTCCATTTGAAGTATTTTCATTTAGACCCACAAGCCTTGCTTTTCCATGTTAGACAGAAGTTTTGGCCACTTAATGGCAGGATTAATTGCCGGAAAATTGTACACAAATGTGTAACATGTTTCAAAAGTAAGCCTGTTGTCAGCTCCCAGTTGATGGTCGATCTGCCAAGGGAACGTGTGACACCAAATTTTGTATTTTCGGTGACAGGCCTGGATTACTGTGGGCCCTTTTCTATTAAATTTAATAGGTGATCAAAAATTAACTTTAGAAGAATTTTTAACAATACTAGCGGAAATTGGGGGAGTTTTGAACTCTCGCCCCCTTACCCCACTATCCCCAGATTTTGAAAATTTTGAAACTTTGACACCATCACATTTTCTTATCGGTAGGCCAATCACTTCAATCCCCGAATCTCAACTTGACGAGATTAATGAAAATCGATTAGCCAAATGGCCGAGAATTACCAAATTTAGCCAACAAATTTGGAAACTTTGGAAACGCGACTATTTGAATAATCTCCAACAGAGGGGGAAATGGAAGTTTTAAAAAGATGATGTACAGAAAGGAATTTTGGTACTAATAAAGCAGGAAAATTTACCTTCCACCAAATGGTTGATTGGTAGAATAGTTGAAGTTTTTAAGGGAAGGGATAATATAATTCGAACGGTGAATTTACGCTTGTCAGATGGGCGAATTTTTAAAAGAAACATCAGAGATGTTTGTATATCACCAGTTGAGTAACAAATTTCCTTTCTTTCCTTAAGCAAACTCTAAAAAAAATATATTATTCTGTATTTAATCTAGTATTATAGTGAAATTATTATTGTGTATGTAAGTTGTTATATCTTATAATTTTTTCTTGTATGATAATTTTTGCAAATTTATATGTTAATGTATATTGAAACTTGCATTTCAATCCCCGGGGGAGTGTTTCCTCCATGCATCATAATTGATAGTGAGAGGGCGCTGCAAGCACTCTGGACTGAAAGGAGCGCGGGTGAGAATTCCCCGCCAGATGAGTAGATGAAGTTGAGTAAGATGTGTTCTTAAGACGTAAGCGCAGTGTGTCAACCGTTGCCAGTCCCTTTGGAATATTTTTGTAAATAATAAATGTTTTCGTTAAGTTTTGTAAATGTGGACAATCCATCGAATACGCAACACACTTCATTTAGCATTTTTAAGTATTTTCTACAGTCCATTTTGAAGCTATCGCCGACAGTCACAGTATACTCAAAAACTAGGACTTTATAATATACTATTTTTCTAGTGTATATTGCCGACTTCTTGTAATTTTCTGATTATGATATTCAGATTTTTAAAAAAATTTACAATAGGAAATTGATTTCTTTGAAACCTTATTTAGAAATTATATATAAAATGAACTTCAAAAATCTAAATAGAGCAATAATATAAAGTTAAATAGAATTGCTATATAAAAACTATCACATCTTAATAAAGGTAGTATAAAAAGTTTTATTTTAGTTACAAATATAATTTCCTTATATTACAGTAGCCCTTAGTTATACAGACCATGCAGGGATACAAGAGGAAAAAAAACATATCCTAATAAACAACAGAACTGAGAATATTAAAAAATAAAAAGATCATAACCTACTAGCTAACTCACCAACATTGTATGGGCTTGAGATCAGAAAATGAAATTAATAATCACATAACAATAATAAATAGCAGAGGACAAAATTTACTATATTGAAGGGTTGCAAAAAAAGCTGTATAAAAATTTAAAAAAAAACCATCCATGACGGTGGCTTTTATGGGTTTTAACTAGATTTTTTTAAGCCAAAATTGGCCTTTTTTTAAAAACAAAATAAGCTTTTATACACTGACACCTTTTAATTATAAACTGTAAATTTTTAAGTGTTTTTAAGGTGTTTTAAAAACATTTGATTTAGTTAGAATTTAATAAATAACCTAATTTTTTGATAATGAAGACATTAAAATTGGAATAATACATTAATGGAGCTATTTGTGATTGGAAAACACAATTGCAAATATATCAACTAAACATGAAAGGGATGTGGAATTTATTAACAAATATTAAGTAAAATTCCATAGAAATTGTAATTTAGAATGTTATTAGAAAGTTTTTTACTCATTTCATTCTTTTAAATTTTGATTTTTTTAGAAATCATTCTCAGTGGCAAGCATTTCTTTCTTAAAAGTAACTGCCATGCCAAATTTCAAGTTTCTTCCCTTCAATATCACAAAAATCATACATTTAGAACCTTTTTTCCCTGCTCCTTTTTCAATTTCAAATTTAAAAAAAAAAAAAACTGTTCTATGCTTGCATTTGCATCTTAAACATAGCATACATGTCAAATTTCAAGTTTCTATCCTAAAAAATTCCATAGAAATCGTAATTTAGAACGCTTTTTGTGTATTTCACACATTTAAATTTTGATTATATTTTTAAACTGTTCTGTGCAATCATTTATGTCTTAAAAGTAGCATCCATGTCAAATTTCAAGTTTCTATCCTTAAAAATTCCATAGAAATCGTAATTTAGAACATTTTATGTGCATTTCACCCTTTTAAATTTTGGTTTTTATTTTCAACTGTTCTAAGGGACCATTTACATCTTAAAAGTAACAAATGTCAAATATCAAGTTTCTATCCTTAACAATTACACAGAAATCGTAAGTTAGAAAGCTTTTCGCTCATTTCACCCTTTTAAATTTGAAATTCTTTAGAAACTGTTCTTAGAGAGCATTTACATCTGACTACTATGCCAAATTTCAAGTTTCTATCACCCTTAGTATCCCAATAATCGCAATTTTAGAATATTTTTTGCTCCTGCACCCCCCCCCCCCCCTTGTGGTAGTGGCATCAACATAAAATATAGCCTATGTTGGAGCAAGGACTGTCACCATTAATTTGCCACCATTACTGTTGAAATCAGTTAGGTATTTCCTGAGATTCCATAGAAATCAAAATTAAAAAAAAATTTAGAATGCTTTTCAGTCATTTCACTCTTTTAAATTTTGATTCTCTTACATACTGTTCTTAGAAAGCATTTACATCTTATAAGTAACTATCATGCCAAATTTCAAGTTTCTAGTCCCTTTAATACCGCAAAAATCATAAATTTAGAATGTTTATCGCTCCTGCCCCCTATTTTAATAGTGCCACCGACATAAAATATAGCCTATGTTGGAGCAGAGACTGTCACTCTCAATTTGCCACCATTACTTTTGAAATTGGTATGGTATGTCCTAGGGTGTCAACGATTTTAATCAGTTGATTTAAATCAGTAATTAAATCATGATTTTAATCAAGCGATTTAAAAAAAAAAATCCTTGATTAAAATCAAAAATTTTCTAACTGTTTAAAATGTCAAAAAAAAAGTATTAAAACCTAACATGAACATAATTTGAAAGTTTCTACAGGTATTTTGACTTATGAATAAACAAAAATAGAGCTTTAAGTAATTGTTTCTAAGCTTAGTTCCTGAGTATTGTAAAAAATTAAAAACAGTTAAGTTTGTAAAAAGCATTGTTTTTGAGTTTTTATCCAAATTAAAACAGTTTCATTTAAAAATTATATTTAAATCTAATATAATTTGCAATGTTATAATATCCTTTAGGTAATCAATTTATGCATTATTTTATATAAAATACACATAGCAAGTGTAATACATTTCGACAAGTAAAAGAATAAACAGTAATTAATAGCAATCTCAAGTTAAAGAAGGATGAAAGAGTGACATCTGCTCAACAGCTAAATTGTAAATGAATGCATAAGAGAAAAAGAACTAATTGGTATAAAAATGTTAAGCACAGCCTGAGCTTCTTCGGTATAGGTTGAATAAATGTTTTTTAACTTTGTAACTCATATATACTAAATAAAAATAATTAATTAGGAATTGAAAAGGCAGCAAAATTTTTCTTAAAAAGAAAAAAAAATTGAACAATTGAACGCTAATAATCCATACTGAGAGGTAATAATGCTGTTATTTAAATATTTTGAGGATTTCAGATATAAGTGGCTATACTTATATTTATTCTGTATGAATGGGTTTAACTCATTTTCATAATGCTTTTGGTTAACATATACATACATGTGTTAAGTTTAAATTTTGGTGATTAACAGTAAATACAAATGCAAAACGAGCTGCAAATAATATCTGTTAGTTTTGTTATTTGTGCTACTAACTAATGAAATTACTTATTTGCAGTTTTTATTAATTCTGTAATTACTTATACTGTTTCTTCTAAGCCATTTTTTTAACGGTGCCGCACCCTGCTCATTTTGAAATTGGCAAAATGCACCCTGCCTTAAAAGAAAAAAAAATTGTTGAAATTCACCTGCAGTTGTAGCCATAGATTACTTGTAAAAAAAAAAAAAAAACTTTCCCATTCAACAGTATTTCTAAATTCATATATCCAAGATCTTGCAAAAATAACAGAGTTTTATTTCTTTAGAAAAAACAGGATATTATTTAAATATGTTAATTGTATTTTTCAATTTGTCATTAATAAAATTATTAAAAATTAAGGACACTTTATTTATCATACTAAAAATTATTCTTTTTTTTTCTTATATCATTACTAAACACATTACTAATGTATTTCCTCATGAAATGGTGCGCTTTTTTGGAACTAGCATCCTGTCCGCTTTTTTTTCTAAAATGAATACATTATTAATTATCATTTTAATAATTAAGGCTGAAAAATGTATAATATGTTCCTAATTAGAGAGTTGATTGTTTAATAATTATTAATTTGAAGTAGTGTTAACTATTTAATATAAAATGCAGTTAATAATTTTAATAAATGTTAAATATCACTAGTATTTATAAAGTTTTACATAATTATTACAATATTAATGTATATAACATTATTGTATGATACTACCTAATGAAACTACTAATTTGTAGTTTTTCTAATTTCTGTAATTACTAACTAATAATTATAATTTTATTAATTAAAGTGAAAAAACATAAATTATGTTTGCAATTAGTGGGTTTTTTTGGAAACCTAAAACCCGTCGTAGCTATTCAGTATTTGAATGCCGGGAAAAAGATCATAAAAATCCGATTTAAATAAAAAAAATCCAATTTTTTTGATTTTTTAAAAAAAATCATGATTTTTTTTAAACCCTAGTATGTCCTAAGATTCCAAAGGAGTGATAATTTAGAAAGCTTTCAGAACTCTTTTCGTTCATTTTACCCTTTCAAATTTGGAATTTTTCAGAAACTGTCCTTACAGAGCATTTGCATCTTATAATAACTACCATGCCAAATTTCAAGTTTCTAGGCCCTTTAGTATCACAAAATTTGCAATTTTAAAGGTTTTTTTGCTCCTGCAACCCTAATGTTAGTGACACCGACATAAAATATAGCTATGCTGGAGAAGGGACTGTCAACATCAATTTGCAACCATTACTTTTGAAATGGATTTGGTATTTCCTGAGATTGCATAGACATTCTAATTTAGAATACTTTTAGAATGCTTTTAGCTCATATCATCCTTTTAAATTTTGAATTTTTTAGAAACTGTTCTTAGAGAGAATTTACATTTTATAAGAATCTACCATGCCAAATTTCACGTTTCTAATTTTAACAATTCCATAGAAATCATAATTTAGAAAGTTTTAAAAATGTTTTTCACACATTTTTACTCTTTCTAAATTAAAAATTTTTAGAAACTGTTCTTAGAGACCATTTACATCTTATAAGTAACTGCCATGCCAAATTTCAAGTTTCTTGGCCCTTACGTATTAAAAAATTGCATTTTTAGAATGTTTTTTGCTCCTGCACTCCCTGGTGGTATTGGCAATGACACAACCTATGTTGGAACAGGAAATGTCACCATCAATACTTTTGAATCAGTTCGGTACTACCAGAAATTATGCACTAAAAACAAACAAAAAAAAAAGCATGTTACTTCTTTATAGTTTTAGTACAGACAAGTAAATGTTTCATATTTGTTGCCAAAAGATTAATGTATGATGCATATTATAAATTTCTTATTAAATTTATGGATAGATAATCACACTTATTGTAATTAATAGAAAGTTACTTCTTAAATGTATGATTAAGGTAGAGTTTTTTTTCAGGAGGTGTGATGGTCGATATAATGAGGTTTGATATATTAGAGAGCTAGTGTATTTTATTCATCAGAAATGCAATTATACACTTCATTACCTGATTTCATACATAAATTGTATGCAATTAAATGGGGTATGATTATATTTTTAAATTATACAGTTTACACTACATCTCAAAATCAAATTGTTATTTTTTAAAAGCAAATGCATACAAATAGCATTATAAATAATCCAAATGATAACTATGAAATCAAATTCAAAAGAAAAGATATAAAGAAATTACTTTTGATATCAACATATCATGAAGATCTCCAATACTCTTTGTACTAGTGTCGGTGACATAAACTTGAGCCACACCCTTGTCTAAAAGACCAGAAGTTACAGCTAAACCTGAAAATAACATTAACAATGTTAACAACAAAAAGTATTTCCCAACCCATGTATAATAAAAAAGAAATTAGTTTTTAAATATTTATATAGGCTTTCTATTAAAATTTTAAACTTACATTAAAACTACTACCATTATTTTATTTATCAACAAGCAATTTCAGACAATGACATGAGGATAAATAGAATGTCTCCCCAAACATTTGGCTTATTGGTGAATAACAAGAATAATTATAAGTTAGGGGCCTCAAATTTAGAAAAATTCCGGATTTCCTTAAATTAAATTATGCATTTAAATTTAGCAAATGACTTTCATTTTAATATAGTTTGTCTCAAATCTTCAAAATAACAGTTTATTGTTTAATATTTTAGCAGCAATTGACTGCAAGGTATATTTTAAATTTGTTCAAATTATGAGATCGGCAAAACTACTGATTGTTCATTTCTGAGGTTTTTTTTTTAAATTTAAATTAACATTTTTCTTACTTTTAAAATTAACAGTAATAGAAAAATATTCAAGGGAGATGGCAGGACTCAAGCCCAAAAATTTGAGAAGTTGTCAGATGGGAGCGTCCAGTGTAAAAATGTCACCAATCTCCTTTTTTGGAACAACAATCAAGTGAGAGAAACAATGTGCAGTAGTGGCTAATATGAAATTAAGATTTAAAAAGAAAATCGACTGTCAAAAATACACACAATTTTTGGTTAAAGTTTAAAAATAAATGTATACATAAAACTTGATTTTTTAAGGGGAAAAACACTTAGCTCTTTTATTTTAAATTATTGACTTGAATTATTTTAGTAGAATTTGCCATGTCTACTTTGGTTGATTTTAATAGCTTGTTAAAATAAATGTAGGGCTAAAAATATTTTTCTGCTCCTTCCATACATTTCTATTCCCTACCACTTATAAATATTAGTAGGAAAGACTTTCCTTCTAGAAAAAAAAAAATAACTTCAAACTCTGATATTAATTAGAAAAAATTCTAAGGGAAAAAAAATCTAGTTTATTAAAGGATGAACATCTCAAAAATATTTCCTAATAAAAATGAAAGAACACATATGAATCTTATACATATATAAATCAGCGTTTAAATGTATCTTCCTTATTATACAAATCTATCATTTTTGACGAATTTGCACGAAACTTGATATATATGAGGCATTCTCGCAAATTTTTAACTTTCAGGAATAAAAATCTAGTGAAATCAAACTTATTAAAATAACATTTTAAACTTATAGATGAATGCCTTAATGATTCAAAATAAAGAAAAAATGGTCAGCAGTGAAGAATTTTTTATTTATCTGATGTTTAAGTTAAACTTGCAAGTTTAATTTTCCTTACCATTTTACCACTCTAACTTTTTATTTTCTTCTAAATTTTTACTTATAAGGAATTTGTATAGAACCCACAGAACATTCAAATAAGAAATAATAACAATGTAGAAATTTTTCTACAAAGTTTTTTTATAACGTTGTCTTAAAGATATGTTAAAGAACGGATGGTAAGGGAAAAAGAAGAGATGGTAAGGATGGGACAGTAAGAAAAAAAAAATTAATTTACCTCGAAAAGTGCAGGAATAAATCTTAGGGACACTAAGACTACCAATAAAACCACAATGCTTAAAATTGATATTTAAATGCTGATTTAAATTCTGCAGTAAATTTTCTGTCAAAGAATTTTAGCCATTCTTTCTTCTAGCATACTTTTGCATGAGAAAAAAGTGGAAAAAAATTCTATGGCTACATCTGAAGTGATTTTCTGTATAATTTTAGCAAGAGAGACAGTAAGGAATCTAAAATCCAGGGACAGAGTTAAAAAAATATCAACCATAAAAATGTGTGTAGGTTAATTTTTTGCTACATATTTATATAAAACAATAGTCCCAGTTTCGGGAAAAAATTACATTGAATTACTTTTATTGAAACAATTTTATACAAATCGCTCCAAACTTAAAAATCAGCATCAGGGACATGGGATGGTAAGGAATTTCGCAGTATATTTGGACCCCTAACATCATACAAAACTTATTTATCTCATTAATATTGTTATACAGTCATGCAATGGGATGTTTTCCAGTATAATAAATTTTAACAAAAACCAAGAATATGTATGTTACATTTTCAATGTTTCAGATTATTAATTTATCGTCTGCTTTATTTATCTATTTAAATTTTAATATTTAAGTACAAAAACAACTTTTAAAAACGTAGTAAGTAAATAAATAGAAAGCATTTTAAATAATTTATATTCCGTTAATAATCCTATAATTAATAATTATTCAAAGTAATAAATATTATAATATGCAATTAAATATAATTCTAATAATGTACGGATCTTTTAAAATATAAACATTACGGCATATTGTTCGTTAAAGTAACTTACAATGCTTTTCTTACAATCGCTAACTTCCGAAAATATAAATTAAAAAAGTTATTTAATATTAATTATTTTATTCCAAAACTATTTTTATTGGATGCTACTATTTATTTCTAAGAGATTGCCAAAATTTCATTAATTTTAAACCGTAATTTAGCGAGATATCCGCATTACAAAATTTAATCACTTCTGTCAGTTTTAAAAGACGCGCAATCCATTTTTTTTCCCCGACGCAGTTAGACATTTTTATCTTTCTTCTTCGCGGAAAAGGACGTTGTGACGTCACTCTATCCTCCATCTTGTTTTGGTATCACGACGTGACATCGCCGGTACTCAGGACTGCAGGGGGAATGCAAATTCGATTACGATACAAATCGTTATCAATATTTCGATTGCGATAAAAATCGTTATCGTGATGACTCAGAGGTGCACGTGCCGGTCGCTGATTGGCGAATTTAAGTTGAGCACCAGTTTTAACGTTCTTTTCGGGCCATCTGTTTTTTCTCACTCTCTCTCGGGACGATGTAGCATGAGGTTGTTGTCGGGCGGCTGGGGTTTTTTGGCCTTAGTCGTTCTGTCAGAATTCCGTGCGTAACGAGCAAAATTTTTAGGTAAAAACTTTCGTCAGCTTCACATCTAAGAACATTGATCCATTTATTATTTTCTTTCAATATGTCTACAAGAGAATTCCAGCAACATGAGTGGCGTGTTATGTTGAGTTAAGGATGTGAGGACCTGTCTGTTGCTTTCTTCATCAAGTCTCATTAAGTCTTAAGGAGCTATCTGCTGCTCTCTCTATTAATTCACGAGACGATGACAACTATCAGATGCTTTTACTTCCCATGATTCGACAGAATGATGATAACTGTCCCCTGTGACTTCTTCATAAGTTCTTAAGTACTTCTTCTCTACCTCATAAATAATCTACAGTGTTCCTCAACTGCAGGAAGGAAACCATCCCTTTATTAAATTCTCTTCTTCTCTGTGCGAACTCTGAAAGCAACTGAGTACTACAACTTATCCAAAATCCTTCTCGACCAAAAACTTTTCGGAATACTGAACTTTTAAACAGAACTGTGGACATTAATTAAAATTCGGACAGTATAACTCAAGTTTGTTTAAATGAACAATTGTAACATCCTTCTACATTACCGTCAGCTAGTCAATGGAAATAAACACCTATTTTAACATAATCAAAAAGTATATCCTAATCACTCTGTTATTCCTGGCCAGGAAAATATTTTAGTTCATCATTAGTATTTTATATATTTATTCAGTACATATAAAATAATATTTCAATAAAATATGTGTCAACTGTACCTTCAATCTCCGGGTGAGTTATTTTACACTTTCTTATTTTTCAGCTTCCGTTATTGAATATTTCAAAGGCAACATTTTCTAAATTAATTATTTTTAATATTTAACTTTAATTCTTAATATTTTCATTGGTTGCCAATTCATTTTAATTTTCAGACATCCACTTCGGCGATCACGGCCACACGAAATATAGCAATGCACTAAAATAAAAATTATTATTCAGGGACTTGAAAGTCAAAAATATGTGAGAATGCCTCATATACATTTTAGAACAAGAGCAAGATTAATGATTACTTAAAAAATTTTTCAGGCTTAATCCCCTAAACAAAAAACATGTCTTAATCCTTCTTTTCTAAGTTCCTGACATAATTTGTCTTTATGCAAATCTTTTGAATACTTTCCAACATAGTTGAAAAGTATTTATGAATTGGGTTTGTCTGGCCATGTGTCTGTCCGAGTTCTAACTTGCATAAATATACTCAGATTGACATGTAATTGATATTATGTTATTAAGGTTTACCCTGGCACATTTGGTATTGAAAATGAAGTGTGTAGCATTAGTAGTTCATTTACAGGATCACTCAAAAGTATTCCGTTACATCATAGTCTATGGAGGGAAATCATTTGCGGAGTATTTTAATGGCATTACACTATTTTAAACCTTATGAAATTAATATACATTATTGAGGTGCACTAGAAGATAATTACTACGGAATTAGCACTTCAATACATATACAGGGGAACCCAAAAGATTTTCATTATATTATGGTCTATGAAGAAAAATTGTTTGTGGTATATTTCAATGATGTTACTTTTTTGCAATCATAATAAAATTGATATGAATTGTTGAGATGCACTAAAACATGCTTCTTGTAGAATATGGGGTACAAAGTATTTATCATTCATTTACAGGATCAGACAAAAGAGTTTGTTCTACGGGAAAAAACTATTGGCATGTTGTATGTTGACATATGTTGCATTACTTCAAACGTGATGAAATTGATATACATTACTGAGGTTTACTACAAGATGCACTAGAATTTGACGTGCATCACAATTATCATTCATTTACAGAGACACATAAAAGATTTCATATACAAAGCTGTATCCGAAGTATTGTGTATTAGAGGAGATTGCTGAAAATGCATTTTCAGTTATGGAATGAGTATTTAACTAAATTTCTGCATACTACATGGCTTTAGAAACAGCCATACTCTACTTGTGGCTTAGCGACCTTTTATGTGAGGCTCAAAACACGTAATTATTAATGCATAGGTATAAAATTAATTGAGAGGTGCATAAAAAGTATTTAAGACCTTCACTGTTGTTTTATATATTTTAATGGGAAGACAAATTCTGTCCTGTTATTTATAATTAATTAAAAATTGTGTTAAACATTTTAAATGCCGTTTTTCTTGTCAAAAGTTTTTTTTTTTTTTTTTTTTTTTTACAAGTAGTCCTATTTGTGCAACAGTGGTACATACATTTCTTAATCTTCAACAGTAATCAAATAATATTTAAAATTAATTAAATTTGCACCATATATTCTACAATTTAAAAAAAAAAGTTTTTGCATTGAGCAAAAGACAAATTTATTAGCGAAGGTCTCTGGGTTTTTTTTTTTTTTTTTCTTTAGAACTTGGAAATTCTGCCACTGTCGTATTATTTGGTTTTGTACTTACTGCATAGCTAATACTGCTTTTTTATGTTAAACAGGTGTCACGGAAAAAAAAAATGACACCAAAAGATTTGCATGCAGTTAATTCCAAACAAATATATTTCTACAACATATGCAATAGAAACCTACCAGGAAGTTTATGGTTTGAAAATAGTGGTGTAAATTTTTTTGGTACCATTTCTTCCGTGACAAACTTTCAAATCTTCTGATACTATTAACTTTGTTACATTGCTTATGTTATCTTAAAATTTTTATTACTCGCTTTTTTAGCCTTTTACAAGTGTGTTGCGGCCTGCAAGAATAAAAGGTTGAGTATGGCATACACCCACGGTCGGCAACTAGCGGACCACGGTCCACATCCGAACCGCGGAAGATCGAAGTTTGGACCACCTAAAAAGATATTGCAAATGAAGAATTTAATAATTTTCAAACAATACTTGAATATAAAAAGAAGAATTTTGAAACACACACCGCAGTGTTCCTTGATGTGACTGTGAAGTTGTTCAGTCTTGAAAAACCTTTACTTCAAATGGAGATAGTTGATTTGCAAAAAGATATTTCCTTGCAAATGTATAAAACTGCATCACCTGAAGAATTTTGGTGTAAACATGTTTCAGAAAAGTTTGGAAATTGCAAAAATCCAGCTATTACTATATATCACTATTACTAGCTATTACTACTACGTTTAGCTCCACATATGTATGCGAAAAAACTTTCTCCAAAATGAATTTTTTGAGAACAAATATCATTCAATATTAATGGGCGCACACCTTGAAGACACTCTTCGCATTAGCTGTTCACCACATGAACCAAACTATAAAAAACTGGCTCAAGACCGCAAGTGTAATTTTTCGCATTATTTTTTCAACGAATATCTGCCTTTTCTATTTTATTATGTGTATGTAAAAAATTTCTGAACTTATATGTGTATATGTAGTAATTTTTCAGAACAAATACCTGACTTTCTATTTTATAATATACGTACATGTATGTAAAAATAACAATTTAACAGTAATAAGTATGCATTTATATTACTTATGTGTTTTTTTTTCTCTGGACCTCGATAAAAATTTTCAAAAGTATTCGGACCCCACTTAAAATTACTTGCCGACCCTTGGCATAGACCATATACAGGGCTACACAAAAGAATTCGCAAGCAATACTGAGAATGAGCGTGAATTGCTTAAAAGTGTTTTTTAATTTGATATATGCATTTTCAAACTCAACTACATTTATTATTCTAAAAGATATTTGTAGCATATAAACAAAATCATATACAGGGCCAAACACAGAACTGGATGCATGGCCACCTATGGATAATAATTTTTGGAAGTATGATTTCAGTAGTTTTAAGCATATTTTTGTCTGAATTAAATTTGAACTTAATATGTGATGTGTATAAAAATCTATAGGTAATATACAGGGCTGTACAAACAAATTCAAGTATGTTTCATCTAATGATAGAAATTGCTGAAGGTGAATTTTTAACTGTGTTATTAATTTTCACACTATGCTAAATTTTAGCATACTATGTAGAATATATACAAATCTATAGATCATATACAAAGTTGCACAAAATAATTGGAGTTCTTTTCCAGCTATATGCAGTAATTACTGAAATCTGGTTTTGAAATGTGTTATATGTTTTCTTAAGCATCTTATTTACATTATTAAACAGCGACATTTTGTTAAAGTATTTTGAAAGTATTAGAAAATGTTTCATAGTCTATGATCGATTTTTCTTACTTGTTTAAATTTTCAAATGCATTTTATTCATTGCTGTTGCCACACAAGGAAACTGCATATGGACATATTTTTATAAGTCAATAAAAATTCAGACTCATTGGCTATATCTCAGTATATGAAATTGATGTCATTCTGAAAAGATAATGCATATTTTTTGCATACAAAAATAGAGTTTACTCTAAATTGGTTAAAATGAGGCATTTCATTATTAAAAAAAAACTGAGGTGAAAAAATAAAATATACAAAATAATCTCCTAAATATGATGTTCCTTTCTGTGAAATCTTTCAATGTGATGTCAAACTAATTCTAAACAAATGATTACTATGTTTTATTTACTATTTGATTGTATACTACAGTTATATCTCATAACTATACCTTAGAGCTAAGAGTTTTAATACTTTAGTTTAGATGCAGTGTTTTTTATATTTTCTACGATTTAAATTAAAAAGGTTATGAAACACAGCAACCATTTTTTTAGACTCAGTGCTTTCACTTTTCAAACAAAACTTTATAACTTATGTCATGACTGAAAGTGTCTAGAAAATGACTTCATTTTCATAAGATCATAATAGATTTAATTTGTATGAATGAAAATGTAAGTCTCCATTTAAAAATAATAAGAATGCGAAATAGATTTCACTAAATGCTAAGTCATTTGGTTGAATTGTTTGAAATACTGTCAAGGAAATTGTATATTTTTCTCCATTACAGGGAGCAAAGAAAAACTGCATTATCATTTATAAAGCTAACAGTTTTTACTACGATTGCATAATAGTAAGTGATTTTTTTTTTTAATTGTCTTATAAAGGTTTATGGGCATGAATATACAGTGGACTGTTGGTGTGATCACTGTATTTTTAGGATATTGATATTTTATTTATTTTAACCAGAAGTTCTCATGGTTAACACAGCCAAAGCCGGGTGATTCTGCTAGTTTAAGTAATAATAGCAAGAGACTTTTTTATTTAATTGCTTATTTATTGCAGAAGATTGACTCAATCTTGCAGTACATGCAAAAAGCAGACAAAATTAACGCCAAAAGCGAGTAGTCACATAATAGAAGATATATTTGCATATTACAGATAGACAACAAATACGAAAACCCAATTACCTATGCCACCAGCACCTTGGACAGCTACTTTCATACCTTTCAGATTGCCAGCTCCAAGATAATTTAAAGCAGATTCCATCGCACATAACAGGCCTAGAGAAAAAAATGTAAAATGAGATTTCAAAATCTAACTCAGTTTTGTTAGAGGCCACTTCAATCATGCAAAGTTACCCACAAGCTAATGTTAAACCTAAGGAACCTTTTAAAATATCTCATTTGCATTTTGACATTTTTTTTCCTGATTGGATAGCTGAGGTAGCTCTACAAAGGTCCTTTTCTTGGAGTCTGAAAGTAAAAGTATCCTCATACAATAAACTGCACCAAAACCGAAAAAGTAAAAAGCGGCCATATACAGATCAACCTCAGCTAAACAATAAAAAAAAAAATACAAATAAAATAAAATTAATTAATTAAAAATATCAAAATGCAAATGAGATATTTTAAAAGTTGGTTTAACATTAGCTTGTGAGTGTCTTTGCTTGACTGAAATAGACTCTTAATCTCATACTTCAATCTCTAACATCTTCTTTATAATAAAAGCACCTAAATTTGAGAGATTAATTTAAATAACAGATAAAATGTTTTACATATGTATCGACATTTTCTATTTTAAATATAGAATAAGATTAATTATATTATTATCATTGCCAACACTTGTGAATTCAAAAAACACTAATTCATCCAGTTATCAATGGAATGTGCTTGGAACATATATCTAAATACTCTAAAAGGCCTCAAAGTATTGAATCATAAGATATTGATTAATATACAAATTATTGGATACTTATATTAAAAAAGAAAAAAAGATTCACAGTAAATAGCATTTTAGACACAGTTTTGCATAATTTAAGGCAGACAAATGCTAAAAGTGGTCAAAACTAATTTTCATTAAACAAATATATGAAAAGTTTAAGAAACCAGTATGAAATATGGCGCTTTCTGATATTTTTAGAAGAAGCATTACGCTAACAGGAATGAACATCAATCAAATTTACTGATACCTCTAGCAAGAAGAACAGCAGCATTTCCAGACCCACCAATATCTTCTGGTCCAGAAACAACCCATCTAGTACGTGAATGAACATTGTATAAGTCGAAAGTATTTACACCAGTATCCAAACCAGCAACTAGAAAGATAATGCAAAGCTATTACTTAAAAATATAAAAGAAAAGAAATAACCACAAATGAATGGTAATATCACAAAGATTTAAAAAAAAAATTAAAAAACATATTCAGCTTTTCAACAATAATAAAAACATAGCGACAGTAAACAGTGTAAACATACCCACAACTAAGGATTTAAACTGAGTTCAAAATTTCCTTTGCAAAAAAGCTAAAATCTGAAATAAAATTTTAGCAAAATGATAAAAGATTCACAGGCTTATGAATATGCATAACCTCTACTATTTTAGAAGTCTTGATATGTTTCATTCTCATTTGCAATCTACATGTTAAAAATTAATCATGACATTTTAAGGATTATTATTAATTTAAAAAGAAAGTTATATAAAAAGATATTTAAGTTATAAAATGGCAAGGTATTAAAATCTGTATTAATGCATCCCAAAAGCTGAGAAACCCTGTCTCAAGAACTTTAGTGTTTATCATCAGTATATTACTCACATTGGATATGGAAATTTAGTTTCTAATATAAAGTTTTATCAGATTTAAATAGCTAAAGCCTTTTTCAGAATCAACAATATGAAGTAGAATCAAGGCACTCTTTTCTATTAAAAAGGACTTTAAAGAATATTCTTTGAAAGATATTTATGCATTTTTGTTGCAAAATATATTTGAACAATGTCCAGGTTATATCACGATTCTGTGAGAAATACTTTAATAAAATGCTTTAGCAAAAAAGTGCAAATCTCTTGTTTCATTTTTGCAATCTAGATGCTCTTTTTACATTTTGCAAAAAGGGCTACCGTAGCTAGAATATTCTCATAATTAGCTACTAATTTAAGTTTTTAAGAATCTACTAGTTAAAAGTTAAAACATCAAATATTTATAATAATTACAAAATTTGATAATCTTGAAAACTGCGATTTCTGCTACAGCTTGATTAAACAACAAGCAAATGTTTTAAATATTGGAGCAAAAAATTAATACAATGAAAAAAAACTGCTTAAAAATATCATTAAAAAAATAAAGAAAATGCAATGCATTTAAAAAGAATATTTCTTCTTTGGGTGTAAATGTTGTGCTAACCTTAAAAGCCAAGGCCTAGCAGAAGCAAGACCAATAAGAAACAGAAGAAATATGGGAAGAAAAAGAACAAGTAAGAACAAACAGCCATTAGGCAAAGAAAAGACGAAAGATAAAATGAAATGAACCATTCGCACAGGAGTTGACAAAACAAGTAATATATAACAAATGGGTAACGGTGACGAAAAATTGCACAAAGAGTTTCATTTAGCATTCCTTTCAAAACACTTTATCCTTTAATTAATAAATTAAAATCATTAATTTATAATTATTAAATATCCAAACTCAATATCAATCAATAAGAACATAGATGGAAGCACCATTAATATTAAAATGATTACCAGAGAAAGCTATTTTTTTTAATCAAATTAAAAATATTTAAGAACTGCTTTTCAGACAATTGTAACAGCATATGTTTGTATATCTGAAAAGCATATTTAGTTATATGATTTAATTTTAGCTAAAAAAGACTCCTTAAAATGGCAAAAAAATACAAAATTTCCTTTAATTAAATCCATCGGAGAATGAAATGTAATCCAAGGGAAAAAATAAAAAGTGAGATGGCAGCACTAGTCATTAACGAGAATTAATGATTAAAATTAAGAGCTGTTTAAAAATAAAAATAAATAAAATTTAAAATTCTGAAATTTTTAAAATTGCTAAATTTAAAAAATTTAGCTCAGGTTTAAATAAAATTTTAATTTCTAAAAACAAAAAACTTGTTTAAACGAAATTTAAAATGCTGAAATTTTCCAAAAATTAGTGAATGTTCAAGCAAAATTTAAAATTTTGAATTTTCTCAAAACAAAACAAATTGTTTAAACGAAATATAAAATTCCAAAATTTAAAAAATTTAGCGAAAGTTTAAACAAAATTAAAAATTTCGCAATTTCTCAAAAAAAGAATTTTTGAATTAAAAAAATAATTGATAAAAAATTTTCAATTACATTTGGCCTTAAAATGGCAAAATAAATTACAAAAAATGTATATAATTGAATCTATTAGATAATAAAATCTATTACGAGGAAATATATCAAACTCAGATGCCCAGCTTCGAACCAGGAACCTTTTGAATAGCAGGCAAATGTACCGCCACTGATCCATCTAGCCTGCATAAAACTGACAGAAATTAAGGTTCTGGTTTAAAATCTAAATTTCAAAAAAGGTCGGATGACATTAAATTAATTCATTTATTTAAAATAACATAAAAGTTTTCCAAAATTTTACGATTTGTCATGTGATCTGAGGTATTCAGCTATAAGTATGCAAAATTTCAAGTCTCTAACTTATACAGTTTCCGAGAACGACTCTGTGACATACAAACAGAGGAGTGAGACAAATAGGATCTTGTCAGAAGAACAAAACTCTGAAAAGAAGAAGATACAAATGATAGTTAAAAAAGTATGAAACAAAGAGTAAAATCTGAAAATAAATAAAAGTTTAAATAAATAATTGGTCAAGTGAGAATTTTACTCATGCGCAAAGGATTCCGTTCATTTAATTAAAATAACATAAAAGTTTTCAAAATTTTATGATTTGTCATGTGATCTGAGATATTCAACTATAAGTATGCAAAACTTCAAGTCTCTAACTTATACAATTTCCGAGGATAACTCTGCGACATACAAACAGAGGAGTGAGACAAATAGGGTCTTGTCAGAAGAACAAAACTCTAAAAAGAAGAAGAAGATACAAACAATAGTTAAAAACGTATGAAACAAAGAGTAAAATCTGAAAATAAATAAAAGTTGAAATAAATAATAGGTCAAGTGAGAATTTTACTCATGCACAAAGGATTCCATACAACAAAGTTTAAACTTTGCATTGTACCAATCGCACTATGCTGCCATGGTCTGTGTCGCAGTTTTCTAGATAGGATTTTAATTAATATCTTGACTAATTACTGATAAATTTTTTGAAAATGATTAGCAACAATCCTTGGATGATTCTGCCCTGATAGGTATCCCAATCTCCTCTCAATGCCTCCGATGAGCACCCTCAAAATAAAGTTTTGTGTAACTGAAAAATACGACTTTCTCAAAAATTGTGTAATCTAGGACAATCTTGATCGGAATAGTTTTCCTGCAAGATTTAAATAAATTCCTGCTACATCTAATTTTTTCATAATTTAGTTTCAGTAGATTCGGAAGAAGGGAGTGGGGGATATATTTTTGCAGTACATTTTTGACGAAATCTCTGAAAATATAATACCTAAAATTAAAACAAATATATTTTTGAATTTGTTGTTACCTTTTGAATGATACCCATACAACTAAAAATAAATAAATAAAATTCAAGTAATGTAATCAGCTCCCTTAATTTTTTTCTAAAAATATTTGTGAATGCTAATGTGGGTCAATAGCTTTTATAACTCTACTGAGTTTGCACTTTCCACATTCCATAGTTTTCGAGAAAAATGACTGTGACAGACAAACAGACAGACACACGAGTGATCTTATAATGGTTCTGTTTTTACTTTTTTTTAAGTATGGAACCTTAAAAAGGTTAAAAAAATAAATTAAACAATTTATTTGAGGGATTTATAAAGTTATTGTGGTGTAAAATAAAAATTTTCATACATGCTCAAAAAGAAGGATTTTCTAGATATGTTACAATGTAATCCAAAACAGTAAAAGATCTTTGGGTGCTTATTCTATAAGTAGTTTTATGGAACTATAATTTATACAAATCTTCCTATTAATAGTTCCATATGTCTAGATATTATTTCAACTTTACTTACAAGGGAACTACTTTTGGTGCAGCTCGCACCTATCATTGAGGCCTGGTGCATTTTAAAGCCCTATATTAGGAAGTTTGAGAATCTATAAAATTTTTCTGTTAAAATCATATTTTTTGATTTTACAGCAGCATAATCTTCTGAAAATACAATTTCCAAAAGTACTTATTGGACTATTACATAGAATTTTTTTTTAGAAAAGCATTTAAAAATACAAATTAGTCAATAAGTATAAAATATTGAAAAAAAGTTTTAAAATTCCTTCAAGAACCTGCGAATTTGATTTTGAAAAATTACAACATTACATTCCTATTTTTAGTGGAGAAAAAGTTGGCGTTTTTTTCAAAAGTAGATCTTTCCTGCAACCCTAGCCAAATGTCATAGTTGCTTGTCATGTGTGAGCAGTGGTTTGGACTTCACTAGAAATTGTAATGTCCTATAGGGGCAAAACGGTGGGAAGAAGTCAAAAAATTATGAACTCCAAAGGTTTTACTGTGTTAAATTAACATTGAGAAGCGACACTGGAAATAAATAAGTATTGTGCTGCCGTGCAATACTTAATATACTTAATAATACTTAATATTTTTTATTTATAATACTTAATAATTAATAATTTATAATACTTAAATAATGTTCTAACCTTTGTAAATGCATATAAAGTAGTAAATAATTAGGCACAGTACATTTTCTAAATTGCATAAAAATATTAATTTACTTTGTGATTACTTTTACCAAAAGATACAACATACATTTAATACAACAATATTTCATTTTAAACAATCGAAACTTTATTCTATCCGAATTTTAAAAAAATAGTTTGCTTATTTTGTATTTCATTAAAAAAAATAATTTTCAGTGATTTTGAAAGCTTTTAACAGAAATATATTTACTATTTATGTGTATATCATCTGCACACACACAAAAAAATCTTGTATCTTATGCTATCAATTATCAAACAAATCCCAATCTGATTTAATTCTAATATGTACCATAAATATTCCAGGGATAAAGCAGGCAAAAAAATTGTAGTGCCATATTTGGTGACTTAACTCACTTTTGGCATGAAAAAAAAGCAAATAAAAACCCAATAGTAAAAAAATTAAAGTATAAAATATGATTTTAACAGAGAAATTTTATGGGTTCTCTAACTTTTATGTATACGGCTACAAAATGCACCAGGTCTTGATGCTAGGTGTGAGCAGTACCAAAAGTGGTTCCCTTGTTAGTGCTAATTTTTAATATTAGTAACTTACACCACTATGAATGTAACACATTATTTATTAACATGAATGAAAAATTTGATTCAACTATGCTCTCAATATCCTGGAAAAATTTGTTTAATTTACCTAAATAACTTTTTTTTTTTCTAGCATTTTATTTAACATAATTGATTTTTCTGTTGTTTAATTCTCTTGGTATCTTACTGTCCTTCCACTTTTTATTTTTCTCTTTAATCATTTTGATTGTATTTGTTTCTTTAGTATTTTATGACTTTAATCTTTGTTTCTTTTATTTACTTATTTAATTTTTGTTTATTTATTTTTAACTTTTTTCTTTTTTTCTCCCACATCATGCCGAAGGAATATAAAGTTAGAGCAACCATATTTTTTTAACCCTGTGCAGAGTAAATTGCTTATGGAATTTCAGACTAGAATAACATTACTTAACATACAGTTAAAAGTTTAAAAGATGTAAAATCATTAATCCTGATGTCACCACATTAGTAAGGAAAATGTATAAAAAGTAACCAATAATGATACCAAAAATATAGATTTTGTGCAATTTTTGAGCAATTTTAGTGTACTATATCTTTTTTTCTTCTTGGTGTGGCAACATCAGGATCAGCATTTTACACATATTCATATTGTAAACTAGGGATGTACAACCTTTTTGCCTGAAAGTCACTTACGACCACATTTTCCAAAAAATAATCATTGCCTTATTTAATTGCAACATTTCTGCAATTGAAAAAGGAAGCTTATTATAAAATAGTGGTAGTTTTGTGGTGTACAGGTTGTGTACCCTTAGTATAAATTATTTACAATTTCTTTAGCAGTTCACCATGTTTATAATGCAGACTTTATGGTTGCTCTAACTTCTTACTGTTTCGATATGAAGACTGTTTTCAGTTTTCAGAATTAAACCCTTATACCTGAAAAAAAAAATGGTACAGTCGGCTCTCATTAATTTGAAATCGGATAAATCGAATCTTCGCTTAATTCGAACTAATCATGAAGTCCTGAAATTTTCAATTGCAGAATAACATTAAAAATTTTCATTTATTCGAACTCGATTTCTCTTGACTTCGTTTAATTCGAACTAACGAAAATTCCATTTTTTTATTTTTCCTATCTTTTTCACGGATTTTGGATCCTTGAAATAACTTTCTTTCTTTTATTTTTGTCAGAATTGTTCTGAACTAGTATACATATAATCCCATGCATTTGATATCCGCTTTCATAGTGCCCCGTCTGTCCATCAATGACACCTCCACCCCTTTTTCCATTATGCTTCTTCCTAATCCCTTCTCTAGCATTTAACCCAGTGACATTCCCAGAAATCCACATGGTGGACATCTTTTAAAGATAGGGAAAACCTCTTTTCAAAAGTCAAAAATGAATAGGACTAAGCAAACAACAATTGATAAATTTTGTCATAGTGATGATAAATAGTGTAAATAATTTCTTAAATGTTCATCTCATTTCAGGCAAGAAAATTATAGTACAATTAATAAAAATTTTAAAATACAGCTGGTTTATACTGTACGAGGGTGGTTCGATAATTATTGTCCCGAGTGTGTATAAAACATTTGTACTGTGATCGTTGATGTGGAATATTGAAGTCTATTGTCTTAGATGCCTATATGCTCAATTCCAGAGCCGTAGCTACTATATTAACGAATATTTTTCGTTTTAGGTGTGAGAGGTGGAACCTAGCTTGAAAGGGCAGGGTTGGGGGGAAAGGCTGGTATGGAGCCAGACCTGAAGCAGTTCTGCAATAGTTTTGTGAGAGTGGATGAATGTCACTACATTACTATGATCCCGAGTCCAAACGACAGTAGCCACGTCTCATTTACTGTTACCCCCCCCCCCCCCCACACACACACACCCTTTCAAGCTAGGTGCGACTTCTCATACCAAAAAGGAAAAAAAAAATATGTTAATATAGCAGCTACAGTTCTGAAATCGATAATATAAGCATCTAAGACATCAGGCTTCAATATTCCACATCACCCATTGCAGTACAAATATTTTATACACATTTGGGACAATAATTATTGAACCACCCTCGTATTACTAATTTTTATGTTTTATTTATATTCTTTTAATATTAATAATTAATTTATGTATTTATATCATTTAATTTATATTAAGTCATATTCTAACGATAACAGTCGAAATAAATAAAAAAAATATTATACATTAATTCCTTTGTAATAGCACTCCTTTAAATATGTTTTCCTCTCATACTTTTCATAATTCGAACATTTCTTGTGGTCCTGACGAGTTTGAATTAACGAGAGCCGACTGTACATCATAATCTTAGAAAAACAGTTTTTCAAAGTTAATAAGAAACACACAATTTAAAGGGAAGCAAAGTATTGCCAATTTATTGCATACATCCTATATGTTATTATAGTAGACTACCACATTTTTGGCCTAAAGGAGAAAGATTTTCTTGAAATGCATTTGAATTTTTTCAGCTTTAAGACATACTTAATTTTCTTTATTTTTTTTATTGTAGTAATTAAACAACCTCAAGATATAAATGATAAACTATAGTGATAAAAAATGATAATAATTCTGTATAATAAAAAAGAAGAAAACTATACAATAAGCAAAAGATTTTAAGAAATGGAAAGGTGAATAATCAAATGATGAGAAAGAATAGCGACATTCTTATGACTTACAGTTTGAATGAAAAGAATAACAATACAGCTCAATTAGGATAAATAACTATTATTTATTTTTTCCTAAAAAAGAATAAAATCTTATAATTAAACACATCTATATTTTAAATTAGCTCATCATAAATAAAATTATCTTTTGTAAAAATGAAATTTATTAAAAAATGTCAAAAACATGCACTAAAAGAAACACAATTAAAGTAGAAGAATGAAAAACACATGAGTGTTTCACATATGTAAGTGCAGATAAGCACAATCTAAGGGTTGTTAGTATACTTTTCATAGCACAGTGTCTACGTTTTAAAAGTAATATAGCCATGCTTTAAAGCATAAAAAGGTTAAATTTTTAATAAGTGCTAGCCTGTGTCAGTACAAGTCAAATATACTTTATACTGCATTTAGTAGAGGTGTAAAATTGTGCCTTGGAAGATATCTGAATAAAATTAGGTGTTGATTTCAAAGACAGTGAAAATTCGTTTTATTGGTGACCACAGTTTTTTTTTTATTAAATTTCATTCAAAACAAAATTAAACTTCATTTGAAAAACTGCTAAAACATCTTCAAATTGATTTTCATTCAGAGCAAAACTTGGATAAAATAACTAATTAAAACTATCTTCTATTAACAGGAATTGCACTTCATCATAACTGGAGTTGAGCTTGATTCAAAAATATGATTTCAGGTTAACATGGACTTTAAAAACAGTCTATTGAAATCATAACTAAAATCTTTCATTAAAATTAAACACCATAAAACTTAAATCAATTTATTGTAACCTTAACTTGATACAGTGGCGTGCCGACCCAGTGTGCAAAGTGTGCGGCGCACACAGGTGCCGAAGTAGTGAAGGCGCCAAAGATTTCAGTTGAGGAACAAATACTTGAAAAAAATCCTTAATTTAATTATACTAAAATATATTTTCTTGGCATGTGAATTATGTTTTGTAGATTTACCTGACACAAACTTATAAATATTCAATTCCTTTTTTTAAAATTTATTTCGTGTTATTCTACTTCTGAGTCGCCTAATAAGAGATTTAGACTCAGACCTGTCCACCTTTCAATAAGCAGAGGCGCACCTCAAGTAGTTGCAAACAATGAAAGGCACCGTAATTCACACAGTGGGCTACTTTTTTTTAAATTCAGATTTCTTGGCTGGCACCACTTTTTTGAAATCGTAAAATTCCTCTTATTTTCATCTTAATTAATATGTCATTAAATAAAGAGAATTTTACCACTTCAAAAAAGTGGTGCCAATCAAGAAATCTGAATAAAAAAAAGTAGACCACTGGCAACACTGGATTCACATGACTGAAAACATGCAACACTTATCTCACTGCAGTAGTGGCAGAGCGTAGTGCAGTTTTCTTACCATAGGGGCTAAATTCCACCTGTTTTTTTATTTTTATATAGCAATCGCCGCCTTACTGTAGAATTTCTATCATAAATAAGATGAAAATTACTATTCGGAAATTCTGGTAAAAGTTTCCCCTGCAGTAATCAGGCCATGAATGGTGGTAGACTTATGCGTCTACTTTCCTACTAACCGATCCGCTCGGCATTTCTCGGGCCTATGATAATAACTTTAAATATTAATGAAATCAAACGTTGAATAATTTTATATATTTTCCAAACAAACCTAGAGATGGGGTGGGGTGGGGGATTGTTTTCAGCAATATACACCGGACTGTGCTACTCAGTTTCACGATTGTTTTTATTTTATATCTTCGTAGAAATCTTTCCAAATGAATTATTATCAGCAGCACTACCTTCGGCAGGATACAACCTCGAATTTGTATGATTTTTCATTTTAAAATGAAAATCCATTCAAAAGAAGCTCGAGGTCGCCCCTGCTGTCTTCAGCAGCGTACACCTGATGTGCTATCCCCGTTCTGGTCTGTTTTTTCAAGCTAACCTCAAATTTGTATTTAATTTCTGCCATTTAGATACATAAAACTTTCAGTTCTGAACTAAAATTCTTGATAAAACATAACTAATATAAAATGTGCATCATCCCTCACTTTTTAAAAACGCGAAATGTTATTCAAAGCACATATGGGGCATTCTCACAATCTTTTGACTTTTAAGTCCCTGAATAATAATTTTTATTTTAGTACATATTCTTGTGTTTTTTTATTTCATATACTGGGGAACATCCCATTGCATGATTGCATAACAATATTAACGAGATAAATAAGTTTTGGATGATGTTGGGGGTGCAAATACCAGGAAAACTCCTATACCGTCCCGTGTCCCTGATGCTGATTTTTAAGTTTGGAGCAGTCTGTATAAAATTGTTTCAATAAAAGTAATTCGATGTCATTTTTTTCCGAAACCGTGACAATTGTTTTATATAAATATGTAGCAAAAAATTAACCTGCACACATTTTTACGGTTGATATTATTTTTTGAACTCTGTCCCTGGGTTTTTCCTCCTTACCATCCCTCTTGTTAAACTTATACAGAAAATCACTTCAGATGCAGCCATAGAATTTTGTTCAAGTTTTTTCTCATGCAGAAGTATGCTAGAGAAAGAATGTCTAAAATTCTTTGACAGGAAATTGACTGCAGAATTTAATCAGCATTTAAATATCAATTTCAAGCATCGTGGCTTTATTGGTAGTCTTACTGTCCCCAAAGTTTATTCCTGCACTTTTCGAGGTAATTTTTTTTATTATTATTATTTTATTTAATCCCATGTAAATAACTGTTTCTAAAAATCAATGAACATTGTGGCTATCAATGAGTCTTAACATGATTTGCCTAAAAATAATGGTAATTTTCCTTACCGTCCTATCCTTACCATCCCTTTTTTCCTATACCATCCCCTTTTTTTCCTTCCATCCCTTCTTTAACACCCCTTTAAGACAATGTTATACCAAAATTTTGTAATAAAATAAAACATTTTTTTTTCTTTTTTTTTTTTTTGAATCATTAAGGCATTTGTCTATCAGATTAAAATGTTATTTTAGCAAGTTTAATTTCACCAGATTTTTATTCCCGAAAGTTAAAAGATTGTGAGAATGCCCCATATCTTTTAAACGGGATATGATATATTGAGAAAACTTACACCTTTGCAATGAGAGAAAAAACGTCTCTGGTGAATAATTAAAATGACTTCAAGATTTTTTTTTTAAATTGTAAATATTAATATTTTTTTCTCATCATAGATATCGTTAAATACCGAGAATGTATTAATAGGTTTTTTTTTTTTTTTCAAAATTTGAAACTTCAGAAAAACTTGAAAACTATCATGAATCTCGGTCAAATAAAAAGGTTTTATGAAATAGTAACAAAAGATACTGTTGGAATCGGAAAAGTAAGACGATTTTCTTTCTTTATTTCTTTTTTTTTTCCTTTTAACTCTATGGGGACCCGGCCATCACAATTTCGAAATGCAGTAAAAATCGAAAGCTAATGTCAGTGTGAAGGACTGCTTAACTTCTAGGGAAATGCACAGACACGAACGCTTTGAAGAAATAAAGATCATCATTTTGTGATGATCATTCTGGCTTTTACTTATTCCTACTAATTACCAAAAAATGAAAAATGTAAGCCTCAGGTGCATTTGGACCTGCTATCCTCTATTCTAATCCAAATTTTCAGTCCTGTATGTGCAGTAGATTTTCTTAGCCATCGTCAACACATACAGACAAACGTCATTCTTATTTTAATATAGATATGTAATTACAGATGACAAACAACTTTCTTTTATTAGTACAGATGCAATTTATTGTTTTTGTATTGTATTATTTTCTCCAGGATAATGGAATTTTCCCGTTTAACCCCTTAAAACATTGTGGTAAAAAACTGTTTAGCAGGATTCGTTCATTTTTTTAATAACACAGTTTTCAAAAAATTAGCTTTGCGTTATTCAATCTTAAATTTTCTGTCATTGTATTATATTTGAAAGCAAGCATACTAAAACAAAAAGATCGTACAAACACTGCGTACTCTTAACTATGTATGCAAAGTACGTAGCCAAAGTCAAAGGATCAATGCAGGATTCTGATACAGACAGGTTCCATTTTCAAAAGCTGTGTTTCGAATTTTATTTACATAGCTGCCAACCTTCCTTATTTTTCAAGTAATTTAAACATGTTTGGAACCGGAAATATTATTTAATAAAGGAAATAAAATATGAACCCTATAGAAACAAGACTCATTTTATTAAATAAATTTTCTGGTTCAAAAAACTTTATTTGACCTGGGGGAAAACCCAGAAGGATGGCAGCTATGCAGTTACAGACACTCATAGATTTTTAAAATAAAGTTTTATTTTCGGTGGGGAGGGGGGGGGGTTATAAGGCGCTAACTAAAGTTCTGCACACAGGCGCTGGATGCTGCTGGCGCACCCCTGACTTGATGTACACTGGTGTGCAAAACTTAAGCAACAAACATAGAATGCTAATTTTTAAACATGTGAGTACTCAAAAGAAAATGATATAAACATCAGGTATAGCAAATAGGTATTATCTCTACAGCACAGCTAATTAATATGACATCTCCTTCATGTCACAGTCACTATGGTGAAACAAAATATGGGATCTTGCATTTGTCACATTATTACTCTGAAATGATTGTTATATGACTGAAAAGTCACTGTGACTGTTGCTTTATGACAGGCCACCAGAAGACATTAAAATGAAGTCATCTTGTGATTCTAACATAACTGTCATTTGAAGACTCAATTTTGAAGTCATTGTAAGCATTGCATTGTGATGAGTCAACAAATAATATCACGATGAAGTTGCATGGTCACTTTCAGGTGACAGAGACTCTACCTGAAGTCACCACTGCACTCTTTTGTGAAAAGTCACCAGATGATTTCATTTTCTGTCACTTGGGAACATTTCCGTCACAAAACAGCCATTATAATGACTTTACAATGGGGTCATTCCATGTCAAATCAACGAGAAAAATGCAATTTTTGGACCTCGACATCTCAGATTTCTATAATTTTTGGTTTATAGTTTGTATCCATGGAGTATATGAAAAATCTAATTTTTAAATTTTTTTTTTCTTAGCGGTTTATTTTTTACGGAATTTTAAAAATGGTCAAAAGTACCAAATTTAACCAAATTCTCAACCACAAAATCTTCTATAATTCTTTAACAAATTGGGCTAGAGAGTTAAGTTATATCTCATTTGAAAGCTCTTTTTATGGGCTTTAATATGATATGCAACACTAACAATTTTGTGTATAATAAATTTTTTGACAAATTTTCAAAATTTTTGAATTTAAATTTTTCAAAAACACCATCTTTAATTTTTTTCAAAAAAATATATGTTAATCTTTGACTTTTTGGCTACAAGTATGCCAAATTTCAAGATGGAGAAATGATGGGGTTTTGAACTATTAATTTTTAAATATGAGTTATACATGAAAAATTTCAAGTATCAGGGCAAAATTAACAATTGTACAATTTCTTTCCATATATAATTCACACTTCTTTTTCATTAAAAATTTCAGAGTTTGATGCTAAGCAAATTTATTTCTAAGGCATGAAAATTTTCTAAAGCATATTTCTCAAAATATAATTATATAATTTGCCCATAAGGGGACCCTTCATTCACTTGAAAGCACCTGATCGGTAAAGTTAATCCTATGGGCAGGTTGTTTTCGAATTTTCCATTTAAATTTGAATATTTTTAAATGATTTTTTTTACATAGGGTAGTTGATGTCGATCTCTCATATGTCTATTTTTTACTTTTTCGATTTTGGTTGCAGATTTTTTTAATAAAGATACTTTCACTTTCAGACCGGTTTCGAAAGTTACAGTACCTTTATTAAAAAAATCTGCAACCAAAATCGAAAAATTACAAAAATTCCCCATTAAAGATTGACCTCAGCTATCCTATGAAAAAAAAATCGTTTAAAAATATTCAAATTTAAATGAGAAATTCGAAAACAGCCTGCCCATAGGTTTAGCATTACCAAGCACATATTTCAAGTAAGTGAAGAGTGTTTTGACCTGGCACTTCTATCTTTTGATAGTTTAATTCTACAGCCATCACATATTTTCATGCCCTTTTGAATATTAAATCTTAAACTGCACTACCAAGTTGTTACATTCTTAAGTTTTCCTGATTTTGAATGAATTGTTTTTTTATAGGGATTGATCTGGATGAGTTACCTCATCTATATAGCTTTTCTATTTCCATTTTAACTCATTTAATTATGTCTTTTTCTTAAACTCACTTTTGTTTTATTCTTTGTTTGGCACAGCATGTCCCTAAAGGGATTTTGTGCAATAAAACTCAATACAACCAACCTTTATAGGGATTGCAGCATTTAACAGAAAATAATGCCCAGTCTTTATCTTCTGACATCATTAATAGTAGTAATTCAAGACTTCTTTGTTAAAGCATTTGATTAAAGTAAAATGAACTTGTTTATTAAATAGTTATCCTTCTATATGTAAAAAAAAATATATATATAACGATTTGGGAATGTGCGAAACGATTTTGAAATGAACCAATGAAAATCTGTTTAGGTATCTCAAAATGCATCAGATTATTCAGAGCTTTCTGACTTTTCTTAGCAGGAATTGTGCTTGGTGAAAACCATGAAAGTAGAGAGGATGGGTGCGGAAAGGGAAGAATCTTCTGTATTTCGATAGACTTATTTAAGGGGTCGATGGCAAACTTACTTGAAATATGTGCTTGGTAATGCTAAACCTATGGGCAGGCTGTTTTCGAATTTCTCATTTAAATTTGAATATTTTTAAACAATTTTTTTTTTTTTCATAGGATAGCTGAGGTCAATCTTTAATAGGGAATTTTTGTAATTTTTCAATTTTGTTGCAGATTTTTTTAATAAAGGTACTGTAACTTTCGAAACCGGTCTGAAAGTGAAAGTACTTTTATTAAAAAATCTGCAACCAAAATCGAAAAAGTAAAAAATAGACATATGAGAGATCGACATCAACTATCCCTATGTAAAAAAAATCATTTAAAAATATTCAAATTTAAACGGAAAATTCGAAAACAACCTGCCCATAGGATTAACTTTACCGATCAGGTGCTTTCAAGTGAATGAAGAGTCCCCTTACGGGCAAATTATATAATTATATTTTGAGAAATATGCTTTAGAAAATTTTCATGCCTTAGAAATAAATTTGCTTAGCATCAAACTCTGAAATTTTTAATGAAAAAGAAGTGTGAATTATATATGGAAAGAAATTGTACAATTGTTAATTTTGCCCTGATACTTGAAATTTTTCATGTATAACTCATATTTAAAAATTAATAGTTCAAAACCCCATCATTTCTCCATCTTGAAATTTGGCATACTTGTAGCCAAAAAGTCAAAGATTAACATATATTTTTTTGAAAAAAAATTAAACATGGTGTTTTTGAAAAATTTAAATTCAAAAATTTTGAAAATTTGTCAAAAAATTTATTATACACAAAATTGTTAGTGTTGCATATCATATTAAAGCCCATAAAAAGAGCTTTCAAATGAGATATAACTTAACTCTCTAGCCCAATTTGTTAAAGAATTATAGAAGATTTTGTGGTTGAGAATTTGGTTAAATTTGGCACTTTTGACCATTTTTAAAATTCCGTAAAAAATAAACCGCTAAGAAAAAAAAAATTTAAAAATTAGATTTTTCATATACTCCATGGATACAAACTATAAACCAAAAATTATAGAAATCTGAGATGTCGAGGTCCAGACCCCACGTTGATTTGACATGGAATGACCCAATGGAGTCTCCAAATGACAGTCACATGAGAGTCAAAAGGTGACTTGCCACAAAGCAGCAGTCATGTGACTTCTCAGTGGAGTGACCAAATGAGAATAAGAATGAGGCGAATGAAAGATATCACATTCCAGTTCACTGTACTGACTATGACACTTGTGACCATATGTGACATCAAGGAGACTTTACATCAACTGGCTGTGCTGTTAGTTTCTATTGCTGTTTTATAGAATTTCCTTTTCAGTACTCACATTTCAGAAATCAGCATTTTGTGTTGTTGCGTAAGTTTTGCACACTAGTGTATTAAATAAAGTAATATGAATAACTAAGATCAACTCAGAAATTTAACCAAGTTTGAAAATAAACATATCAAAAACATTCCAAGATCAAGCTTAAAAGACACAAAATGAAGCTATTATCTCTTACCGTTGAAAGTCATTTATACTTTTAAAAAGACAAAATAAGATGATTCCACTCGCATAAGAGGGTTGTTCCAGAGTAGCTGATTAATCAGAACAACCAACGTCATCTATGAGACACAAATTTCTACATCTTAACGCTTTTAAATTAACCCATTTTTAGAAATCAAGTAACATTAGATAAAGACATTATTTCTACTGAAATAAAAGAAGACTTTTAAACATTAAAAATATAGTAAAGAAAGCTATTAAACTAAAAGTAAATTTTTAAACCCATTTTAGCCATAAGTGACAAGTAAAACTGGTTGGTTAGATAACAATAAGAAAAAATAAGACTGAAACATTTCCAAAAAAATTTCTTAAAACCAATAATGGATAGATTGCATTTTCCTTTAATGTGAAATTTCTTTGAATAAGAATTTAAATTTAACTATAAAATGACTATAAATATGATTAAAGAATGGTGCATTAGAAAGTTATATATATGAAAGGATAAGAAATTAAAACCCTTTTAAAATTCAAAATTAAAATTAAATTTCAAAAATTTAAACTAAAATCCTTAAATTATTTTTTCTAACTTTGAATATTATATTCTAAAATTCATTTTACCCTTTGTAACTTTGTTTCTCAGCACAACATTTATTACATTTACCATTAAAATCAGAGAGTAACTTAAGATAGAAAATGCCGACATTTGGACAATTCTCCTTCATTTGTGGTGCCTTGCACACCACAGATCTCGGGAATTGTGCAGGTCTTGACCACATGTCAATGAAGAGCTAATTAATCAATTAAACTAAATGTTCCTCCCAAATGGACACCATCGCCCCCTGTGGGAAAATGTTACAAGCCCCAACACATTAGCAAGAACTGGAACGGAAAAGTTTTATCCATTTGAGCAGCCTGGACAAACTATGACCATGTCATTACTGAAAATTATCATAAATGGTTTGCAGGACCTCTGATCAAACTTGTGAAGATAATCATAAGATGCAGAGGCCAAATAAACGAGTTCGATCCACAAAGAAGTTCCCAAGTTGAATTATCTCCCAGTTATCTCACCCCAAGTCGTCATTACACATATATATTATTGTTATTATTATAGATACTTATTAACAGACTTCAAACAAAAAAGGTTATGCAATTTGTTTGTGCATCTTTTTTTAAATATATGCTCACACATAAAATTTATTGCTCTGATTTTCATTTGTTTTGCTATTGTTGGAAAAAACTTATTCTGCTGGTGGTCCCGTTGCAATGTCATTAGGATCTGAAAATTATATGTTTGTTGTTTTTTTAGTCTTTTTTTAAACTTTATAGGTTTTTACTTTCATAAAAATTGACCAACCACCATGAATTTTAAGTACTGAGTTAAATTGCACAGTATTACTTTACATATGTAAAATAACTGCTGTACTGTGTACAATTTTTCTACAGGGATATGTCAGATACTTTAATATATATTCATCCACTACATGTCAATATGAGCAGTAATGGCAATAATGGAATTTAAAATGAATGTGGATTAAAAGTCTTGCGATGGGTCAGATAACCAATTTTACTGAATCGAGACCTGACCCAAACTATGGTTCGGGCTGATGCTTTCCCCCCCCCCCCCCTACAACAGATTATTTTAATCCATGCACATTAATCTAACAGCTTAAGAAAAAAATGCTGAGTTTATAAACAATTGCTGAAATTCATTTTGTCTTCTTATTATATTATGTTTGTAAATGCAAATTTTGTGTATTTTATGGATTGCTATAATTTCTTAAGATAGTAAGCTTGGTCCTCATTGTTGGGTCGCAGATTAATTTTGGGGTTCTGTGGACTGACATAGAAAATTCTGCTATTAGAGCTTTCAGGTAGACTTTAAATAGAGTTTTGGGATTCCGTGCAGGACTCTTATGTAGATATATGAAATGATAAAAAAGCCCCTTTTTAAAATCCCCTTTTTTGTCCCTTTTTAAAATTTAAATTTAGAAATTAAAATTAAAACTTTTAAAATGCTTTTGTAATTGTGTCTCAGTTGATTGAATGAGGTTGCCCCTGTTAAGTCAGTTTTCCCGCATCGCATTTTATAACTTTTAGAGATCGTTTTGGCACATCTCATAAGAATACTTTTGCTGAATAAGTGCAATTTATAAGTCTTGCTGCATTCGATCGGCCAACTCAAACCACAGCCTGTATCCCGGGCAGTCAATCATTCAGCTAACGACCAATTATAGTTTAAAGACGCCTCCTTTGACTTCAACGGCCCCTAGCTGGAATAATGCGAAATACAGCATATTTATACCGATGCACAGGTCCCCGGACGGGGCTTTTGACCATCAAAAGAATGCCCTAACTCCACGACACTCGGCTCTCTAAGTATCGCTTAGCGGTACACATAATTCCCAAGCCCGATGTCCATAAAGTAAATTAGCAGCTCTCAAGCCAAAAGGGGCCTGATTTCTCAAAAGGATGTAACGAAGGAACAATAAATCAGGTCCCCGGAAAAACTGTGTCTTTATTGGAATAACTACTGTCTGAATCTGACTTTGATTTCCCGGATACCACTCGCGGCCTGCGACTACCTAAAGATGATAGAAGTTACGAGGATTCGCTCAGAAATCGGCACGCACGCGTCCGCGGTTCGCGCCCCTGCCCCCAGCGGTCGGGTCTTGGCCGACGACACGACAGAAGATCCATAACTGGAGTAGCGACGAATTCGTTACATATATGTATAAAGGTTTACCACAAAAGCACTAAAGTAAGTAATAAATCTCTTGAAGACAGTTTATTTATTTTTTTTTCTGAAAAATTATATGCATAATTTACAACTGGAGAACAGATTACTCACTATTTAATCAGAAAATTAAAAAATAGGAGTAACAGATAGTACATACAAGAAAACCTAATTTTTAAATAAAACTTTCAAATTATCAGTCAAATTTATCAAAATTTACACCAATCATTCTTGTAGCCAAAAACTTCTAATATTATTCAAAATAGCAACAATATAATCATCTTCTTCATAGAAGTTGGCATCACATGAACTCGATTAAATACAAATATAAATAGTGTCATGCAGTTCATAATTTTGTTATATTGAATCCCACAGTTGTTTGATACTTTCTATATGTGCAGTAGATCAACAAATTATGTTGGTGATTAACTTTGAAATGTTTAAATACTGCAGCATGTAAGTCATTAGTTTTTCAGGCCTGTCAAGAACCTGAAAAATTGTAGAACCATCTAATGGGCACCATTTGGATAAAATCTAGGGAGGAGCAAGATTTTGGAACAGATGTGCCTTTTTCAGTCAATAGTGAAGGCAACTTTTTTTTTTAATGAAAAATATAAAAATGAAATAAACTAAATTAAAAATCCTTTGGCAGAATCTCCCAAGAAAGAAAATTTTTAAACATATCAACATAAATTTTAATATGTAAATGTAACAAATTAATGCACAAAATCAAAACACAAATAAATGCAATAAGTAAGACAAAATCTAAAATTAAGCTTCTAATTGGCTTCTTGATAAGCTTCTTGGATTTTTCAAAATGAAGAATTGAAACAGTTTATTACTATTTTTTCATCAGGGGAGGGGGAGATCTGCTTTACCTCCTGATAGCCCCAATTAACATAATTTTTAAACAAACAGACACAAAAAGAAAACCACAACTAAAAATGTTCTTTCTTGAGAATTTAAGGGAGCAGAGTCTGGCACCCTTCCCATCTCCTTATGAAAATTTCCTTGTTCTTTTTTTTTTTTTTTTTTCTAGTGTTTAATTATTTTAAATGACTTAAACAGAACAGCTTTTATTACTTATTTTTCAACATCATGCAAAAAAGAGAAAATGTAGTTAATTAAATTTTAAGATTCAGGAAAGCGTAATTGCCCTCATTCGTGGGCACCTGTGGCCATCTTCTATGTGTTTTTCTATTCCCTGTATGAGAGTAGCCAAACTTATAATGAAGCATTTGACAGTCTGCCTACAAAATTCATCAAACATCTACTGCTATGGGATGGATTCGTCCCCCTTGATTTTTGTGCTTTGTAAATGGACTTTCATCAATTTCTAAAATCTTTTTAGGCCCTCTGATTTTTTTTTATATATCTTTTTTTTTAAAAGTTTATATGTAGATAACATCATTAAAAATGGTAAATAATGTAGAAGCAGACTAAAATAATACAAAACAATAATTTAGTACACATTTAATAAACACATAACATCAGATTGGCAGCTTTCAGCTAAGATATTTATTATTGTAATTTTACTTCTGGTTGTAAATTATATCTGCTGGAATGAATGTGATATTATGTATTCTAATCGCATACTATATGTATGAATATAATATAGTACATATCTATATTATATTCTATATCATATTACATTATGTGGTTATATCTAAATGCTTCTGCTGTTGTCTTTAGTATCTCTATTACATAATATTAACTACAGAGTTACAATATAGAAAGGAAAAAAAAGGGGTTACTGTAATTAGTACTATATGTGCCACGGTGTATTTATACCTAGCACTGACCTTAAAAATCAGCGAGTTACGCAGTTATAAAAACTTCTTAATTGAATCAAGAAGGAGAACAAAGAGAAACATGATTATCATATAGAAGAAAGTCAGTGAATTTTAATCAAATTGCACACCAAGGGTCAAAAGTGGACGATACTGACAGCAAATACGGTTTAAAGGGAATGCAATTATCATAAGTGTCTCACAAAAGCTTTATGTTTTACCAAACAATACTAACTAAAATGTCAATAAGTATTCAGCCTGATTATGACACAATAACCAAATTGATTAGACGAGAATAAAGATAGATTTTCTAATCTCCCGTAATTGAGTCTACAGATAAGGCTAGCATAGAACAAAAAAGATATTAGCAACAATATGGTTTAATATAAATGTGGCTATCATTAAAGGTTTTTCACAAAAAACACTTCAATGCACTAAACCAAAAAAGCTGAGATATGCCAATTGGTAGTGGACCCAATTACAGAAAATTACTTTAATAGTTTTTTAAATCTCTGCATTATCGAAAATATTGAAAACTGATAGGCAAACAGACAGGAAGCATAAATGCCTAAGTGAGTTCAGCTGTTTTTGTCAAGAAAAAGTCAATACATAGCAACAAAAATATACAAAATGCTGCTATTATTACAAAGAGTTATTGATTTCTCCATCAGAATCTTCCGATTTGGTGAGGGATTAAGCAAATTAATTAAGTTGTAAATAAAAGTAACATGTTGTAATTCTTAGCATACATTTAAGGATACCAAACAGGTCACCAGAGATGATGAGTTCTAATCATAAAAAATATTTTAAAAGGAAAATTAAAGTATTAGGATTGATTTGTTCTTAAATTTTGACAATATAAATCTTAATTACAATGTAAGCAGGCAAAAGAAGCAAGTAATAAAATTTGAAAAAGATCCTAAAATTTTTATACAAATGTACTTCAAAGCAAAATTAGTGATTAATCCCAGAACTCACAGATATCCTAAAATCTTTTATATAAATATTTATATGATCAATTTATAAATATAATTGAACTTAAGTAGAGAATAATATAAATATATATTTTTTTTTCTCTACTTAATTTCAATCCAAGGAACATCTACTTCTACTTTCAACTACCCTAATAATTATTGGGTCTCTGAATTCAAACGAAGTAAAGTATTTGTATGAATGAACAGCAATTAATTATAAAAATATTCTCTGATGATGGCTACAAGAAATGCAGGCCGAAAGTACTAAGAAGTTTTTAAATAAAAAATATATTTTTAACTTGTAACATTTATTTTATTATTTCCGTCGCTTTTTAAGTAAAACAGTGAGCTTTTAAATTTCATATTGTGTATTTTGTCACTAAAAAGAATTCAAGATACACAACTTGAAAAAACAAGCAAAACGATTTATTACAATTATAATGGTAACCTACTAAAACATCCATTTAAAGATGAGACAAAATCTCCATAGTCATAAAATAATTTTTGTCTAAATTCAGGCTGGATATGTTGACGATCTGCTGGTTCACAGATAAGACCTTTTCCTCCACCAATCCTGAAATAAATTCATGCCAACAATTTAATATAGAAAATAAATCAGAATTTACTAATGAAATACATTTGTATACAACACAAACAAGAACATTAATTACATATGGCTAATTAATGATTCAAAATATCTATGTTATTTCAATACATTGAGTTTTTCCAAACAAAAGCAACAATTTTTGATAAAATGATAGTTTTGAGCTTTTGTTTAATCACACATTCTGCCATGCCAACCCTTTAAGACCTGACCTACACAATTGTGTAGGTAATTAATTCTAAAGAAAAAGAAAAAAGGGTTTTCCTCTTTTTGTGCCATTTAAAGTCAAACCTGGATGAATTCTTCCTTGGTATAACCTGGCATTGGGTATTTTTAAAAATATTTTTTCAATTAAATATGATTATATTAATTAGGGGAAACCACCAAAACTTTTCATTTCTACCAAAAATCTTCTGATCTTAACCCTTTCAAACGCAGTGATTCCACGGCGGGACCACCTAATTTTAATTCAAAACTTACAAATGAACTCCAAGAATATTATAATAAAATTTTGCTTTTACAATGAAAGTTTACAAGAACAAGTTTTTACTTTCTAAAATGTTCATTTGCAAATTTTGGTGTCAGTCAATCTTTTCATCATTTTATGAACAGAATTTTTCTGTGTCGGAAAGGGTTATAAGAACTTAGAAATGTAGTGCACATTTTGAAGTAATTCTTTTCATTGACTAGGAAATAATAAAGTAAACAAAACTAAAATGCTAACTAAAAACAACAGTAAAAAGAGATTTTAGAAGCTGCCTCCAAATTATTAAGACCAAATTATTTTCAAATGTTACCTTAAAACCTTGTCATAAAAGAAAGTTCAATAAAAAATAAAAAACAAAGCCTAATAAGAAATGTAATATGATGATAAATATAATTAAAACAATTTAATAGAGTTGGAATATCATGTTCAAAAAGACAAATTTTCATAGTTAAATCTGCTCTATCTGTTAAAAATATGGTGATTCGTCTAAAAGCAAAGCATAAAAAGTTCAATTTAAGTAGCATAAACAGGTTTAATTTAAACCAGATTATCAAAAGAAATCAATTTAAATTCACTTAGGCTCAAATTCCTCGAAAACAGTAATTTCTTCCTTTGCATCACAGATCAAACTCATAACTTAAGACTCTGATTCCATAGCTTCTTCTACTTAATGAAGAAGCTGTTTGGACTCATTAATGTTCAACAGTATTGAGCTGAAACATGACCTCTTGTTTGTTTTTTCTTGACTTTGATTATATAGTGTGATTGAGAGGCGACAAAAGGATTTTGCAAATGCCTTTAAGACTGAACAACAGGTTGTTTTGGCTGTAATTTGGTAAAATCTTAAGTTGTTTGTTATCATGATGTTTAGATGAATTAAAATATTCTATTGCAGTAGGATGTAATGCAGGTGGTAGCAGTCTCAATGGAGATAAAGTTATAAAGTGGCAGAAGAGAAGAATGACAGAGTTTTTTTTACAGCAGATGGTAATGTGGTAGAAGTGTTGATTGATAAAAGTTTGGGTACCTATGTACCTTACAGATTTTGAATGTTGTTTTAGTAAACTAGTATATAAAACCCCAACAGATAGGATGCTGGATTTGGCATGTTTCCGAGCTTCAAGATTTTGAGTAATTTTTATAGTCTGAATTTGTTTTTCAAATACTCATCTTGAGCAAGGTCTTGGAAATGAAGAGTGACCACGCCACCTTTGCAGTTGACACTGCATCTTTTATTTTCACAGTTTTTATCATTGCGGCAATTTCTGCCAGTGAGCACAGGAATTGGATCAAGGACAAGTTTTACTATGGTCATAATGAACTTAAAACAACAAGGAGGGTTATGTATAAAAGGCCAAACAGGATAGCTCTGGTAGACTGATTTAATTCTTAGGTAAAGTAGGGCTATTGAAAATTACTATGATGTGCTTCATAGGAAGTTCTTGTTCATTCAAACAGATAGTGATACAGCATACATTTATGACACTTTGATCTTTTTAAACTATGTAAGACTCCTTCCTTTGTAGAGAATATAAGTTCTGGTTTAGATGTTTCACAATGGCTTGCATTTAGAATTTGATGGTGTACTTCAGCATGAAAGTTTGATGTGCCTGAACAGAAATAGAAAAAAAAAAAACCCTTTTGTTGTGTAATTTGAGAGCAACTGTGAATAACCGGCTGGAGAAATTTCCACCAGCAAATTCTCAGACTGTATTTTTTTTTAATGAATGAACATCAACAAAAATTGACGGAAATGTTTTTGCAATAAGAAAAGGTGAAGCTCTCTTAAAATAACTATTACAACGGCTATTAGTGCATTTAATTATAAAGAAATGAGTAAAATAAATATTCTGTACAACTAGTTGTTCTCCACATGAAAGAGAAATAAAAGAAAATGAAGTACTTTCACCTTTAATAAAAAAATAAAACAATTTAAATTAAGAAGACACTTACTTCAGCGGTAATCTTTACATAGATTAAGAAATGTAGCAATTGTGTTTTAAATGTTCTTATCTATTGTGAAAATACTGCTGCGTAAAGTTGTCAAAAATTGCCAATAAGAGCTTAATTGTCAGATATTCAAAATGCTATATCAACTCTCCTAATTAAAATAAATATATGCAAAAGTGTTATTTAGCAGTATTTTTCAAGAGTTTTTCCTTTGATGTATAAGCATAATACAACATGATTAAGTCAAAAAAAATTTCTTTAACTCAAAACCAAAAGTTTGATTTTGAATTTTTTAAACAGCCCATCTTTAAAATCTTTCAAAAAATTCTACATAAAACACAAAGTTAACTAATTCCCCAAGTTCAAATGTGGAACTATCATGGATTCATATTTATATATATACAAAAAAACCCTATTCCATTAAAATATTGATATGTTTCATGTGATTTATAGGTGAAATTAGCATTGCTTAACAATATCTTCTTTCCTTATTCCTTGTGCATCTATTTATTTTTTAATTTAATTTATATCTATTTCTAAATCAGTTGAAAATTTTAATATACAATTATAGTGGGTTTAATAAAACATACACACACAACACATATGAAAAAGACAAAAGAAAAAAAAAACCACTGAAGTTCATTAAAAGTTGACAATTAGATATTCAATTGAAAAATTGTTGCAGAAAATCAAAATTTAGTACTTTAAAAGAAAATTTAGGAAACATTTGTAAAATATACTGCATTAGATACAATGTTCATTGTATCTAATATATCATTGTATTGTACAGAAAGTGTCTTATTGGTTTATAAAATATTGTCTTTGGAAAGGACAAATTCTTTCTCTTGTTGTCAAATGAATTACTTTGCACAAAATATCTTTAATAGATATTCATAATACATCAGGCTTTTTGGATTAAAAAAAAATGATGGTGAGGGACCATTTAGATGAAGAAGTGTTATTTTAATCTGATCATGTACTTTATATTTCTGAATAATAAATCCTAGCCATGAGTTTTAATCATAAACAGCTGTAATGTCTCTTAACTGGAGTTTATGCAGAGATCTTGCAAAAATATTATGTATATTTTGAATGTACTTCCATAAGAAGGCATATAGTTGTCTTCCACAAATAGTGATCACCTGACTGAAATGATTCTTTGAGAAGGACACTGATTTTACATAAAGTTCAAAGCTTACATTAGAAACATTTTTTTCTGCCCATTCATAGAGTTGAAGAGGAGTAAGAATTTATTTTCATAAAGTCTTTGTCGAAGCTATCAGTGTCCAGGGTTTGACCAACATTAGCGATTTGGTGATTAAGAAATAAAAAACAGTAGCCAAATGAAAAGAAATGTTAGTAAAATAGATTCGGCGTGAAAAACTGAAAAATCTATCTTTAATCCTTATTGTATCCTTTTTTTCAAAATGTTCTAAAATAACCTAATTTTTTGTAATTACTTATAAAATAGAAATTCGACTATCCGCTACAGAAACTATTAAAAATATGTACGTTCTAAAAGTATCCTAAATGTGTACATGTTTCAGACATTCTTTTAGCAGTCTAAATAAAAATTAAAAACAGCTTATCTTTGATTTACCGTTGTGAAAATATACACTAAAAATTGCTATGAGATTTTGACTCTTAACCGATAGGAAAAATTTATCCGGCCAATGATACTTTATATACAACTAATAAATTGTGTTGTAAATGTCTACTTTCAACACCGCATTTCAGTAAAACTTTTCTCTATTTGGCGTTTGATGGAAGTGATTTTGTTTGTGTTTTTACCAGCGTGACGCCAGCACATAGGTAATGATTAACTAACAATAGAGAAATAATAATAATCCTTTCTGTGTCTTTGGCTGTTGTAAAACTGAATTCATGTTAAGTCAGTAACTCTATAAATACACTGGTGTCCAAAATTAAGGATCAATCACAAAATGCTAATTTTCAAGTACGCAAATACTCAAAAGGAAATAATATAATTCAAGTAATTACTATCTCTACAACACAGCTAGTCCATATAACACCTCATTCATGTCACACTTGGTCAGAAGTGTCGCAGTCACTACGGTGAAGCAAAAAAATAATAAATTCCATACATCTCATTATGAGTCTCAAATGATCAATATATGTGTCTCCACTGAGACGTCACTGGGACTACTGCTTTGTGATGAGTCACCATGTGACTTTACAATGTAGTTACATTGTGACTCTCATGTGACTGCCATCTGTAAACTCAATTTTAAAGTCATTGTGAACGCTACATTGTGATAAGTTACCAAATAATGTCACATTAAAGTCACATGATGACTTTCAGGTGACAGAGAGACTACTGGGCAGTAGGGTGGAGAGAAAAAAATTATTTTTCAAAAATCAAAAACAGGTAGGTGTCAAAAGTTGCCTTTATACTAGTACATCAACTGCGTGAAATTTTACCGCTGAAAAAAAAATGGCTTGAGTCTGCACTTTTGCTCCAAAAGTCGAAATTTTGGGTAAAATTTGACATTTTTTCAAAAAAATAAAAAAATTCCTATAGAAAAGGTTATTATTTAAATGTGTTTTTTAAACCTTTATCATTAATGACTTAACATATTTAAACAATAAAACGGTATCTTTATTCTGTATAACTGGAGCAAAACTGACAGCTTTTGGTAAAAAAAAGGCATTGACACTCTGTTGTGTCATATAACTAATTGTTCTTTAGAATACAGCTATTACCTAGTTGCTTTCCAAACTAACCATGAGCTATCACGTGGAGGTGGCTGCATTTCATGTCACAGCAATGCATAGCTCGACCACCCTACCATCTGAGCACAATGTTTTATTTATACATTGAATTGTGATTCTTTATCAAAGACTGGCATAAGTTTTCTAATTATCAACCTAGTCCATCTATCTTTGTATCCACAGACGTTGGATGATGCTGCTATAACACTCCTTCACGTATATTTATACTGCTTGTATATGATAAGGCAAGCAGAGTAATGCCGTGGAATTAATGAAATCTATTCAGCCCTCTAATTTCTTCACCAAAATTGCATCCAATTAATGTAAAGTGATTGGGAGTTCTGTTACTACAATATTCTACAATATTTAGATATTTCATCTTTGGGTATGCCATCATTTACTCTACCTCTTGCATTTTTTATATGCTGAGAAGCTTGCTGTTTAATGTGATGGTGATCGTCAGAGAGCATTGCAATAAGAATTTGCTCTCGATGAGCAAAGCAACCATTCTCCTAAATATTTTTTTAGCATTTGTTTTATGCTGTTTTCTGTGATGTTTAATAGTCGAGTAATTTCCCATAAGTGTTTAGATCATTTTTTTAGATATGGATTACATTTGGTGTAAACCATCCTGCGGCATAAACTTGGATTACATGCTTTGTGAATGAACCTACAGACTCTGATGGTCAAACAGTGCTTACATAAAGGCGAAAAATTTTATTTGCCTATGTGAGCCATATTGCTTAGGACATGTTTCTTTGGTTCCTATTCGCTAGTTCTTCTGAGCAATATGTTGATGAAATAACTTTGAAAATGTCTAGCAGGTATTTCTGGTCTGTGCTGAGTACCCTTTTTTCGATTTCAGGAAATAATGTTTCAAAATTTCTCTCTATGGCTTCAAAAATTGAAATAAGAAGTGAATGGCAGGTAGACAAAGATTTTCCTATTGGTCCGGCGAATCCCTGTGGGTTAGAATCTAATTTTTACCAATGATCTTGTCTAATAAATGATGAAGATGAAATTCACTGGACTCTGAGGTGGCATGTGATCCATTGTAATGGTTCATTCCAAACATGTCCCACGCAGAATGGATGGCAACGATGAACAGAATTCTCTGCCTTTATATGAGCACTCACTTTCCATAGTCTCTATGTTCACTCAAAAAGTACTATGCCATCCAAGTTTGGCCCCAGGATGGTTTACCATCAAATGTAATCCACATCAAAAGAAGGAATCTAAAAACTCATGGTAAATTATTCAGCTACTAAACAACACAGAAAACGGAATAAATCAAATACTAAAAAAAGTTATTTAGAACAACGGTTGCTTTACATACGCAGAGGAAATTCTAATTTCAATGCTTTCTGACGATCGCCATCAGATTAAATAGCTATCTGCTCAGCACATAATAGTTTAAATATGAGAGTAAATGATGGCGTACGCAAATCTGATATATCGACAATCAACTTTGAAGCGAAAAATTATATAAATCAAATTGATTGGAAAATTGTTGTGGTAACAGAACCCCTAATCAATATGCATTTATCGGATGCAATTTTGGTAAATATAATAGACGGCTGAACAGATTACATAAATATCATCCCCACTGCATTACATTGTTTGTCTTCTCTTACACAAGCAGTAGAAAAATACGTGAAGTAGATCACAGCAGCAGCATCCAAAGTCTGTGGATACAAAAAAGAGATGGACTAGGTTGATACATTTAAAACTTAAGCCATTATTTGATAAAAAATCACAATTCAAAGTATAAATAAAACATTGTGTTCAGATGGTAGCGTGGTCGATATAGATGTCCTGGGAAGTTTTGAAAGCAACTAGGTAAGAGCTGTATTCTAAACAACAATTCGTTGAATGACACAACAAAGTTTCAACGTCCCTTTTTATCGAAAGTTGTCAATTTTGCTCCAGTTATACAGAATAAAGATATCGTTTTATCGTTTAAATATGTTAAGTCGTTCATAACAAAGGTTTAAATAACACTTTTAAATAATAATCATCTCTATAGGAATTTTTTAATTTTTTTGAAAAAATGTCAAATTTTACCCAAAATTTCGACTTTTGGAGCAAAAGCGCAGACTCAAGCCATTTTTTTTCAGCGGTAAAATTTCACGCAGTTGATGTACTAGTATAAAGGCAACTTTTGGCACCTACCCGTTTTTGACTTTTGAAAAATAATTTTTTTCGCTCCACCCTACTGGGCAGTCACCATTGTGCTCTTTTGTGAAAAGTCACCATGTGATATTATTTGGTGACTTATCATAATGCAACATTCATGATGACTTTGAAATTGAGTCTAAAAATGACAGTCACATGAGAGTCACAATGTAACTACATTGTAAAGTTACCTGGTGACTCGTCACAAAGCAGCAGTCACATTGATGTCTCAGTGGAGTCACACATAGTGATCATTTGAGACTCATAATGAGACTTGTAGAATTTCCTATTTTTTGTTTCACCGTAGTGACTGTGACACTTGTGACCATGTGTGACATGAATGTGATGCTATATGGACTAGTTGTGTGTAGAGATAGTAATTATTTGAATTATATTATTTCCTTTTGAGTATTCGCTTACTTAAAAATTAGCATTTTGTGACTGGTCCTTAATTTTAGACACCAGTGTAGATCAATGTAAATGGCTTGCTGCGACTGAACATGTAAAGCGAAATCAATCGTGCAGCAGCACGCACAAGAATCTCAACTGTATTGGCACACACACACAAAAAGAGCAGAAATTGAGCACTCACAAGTTGGCAAGTCTGATTGTTCTTTTACTCGGCAAATGGAGCATTTTATCACAATTTGGCGTAATGGCGAGAGGCAGCGAGAACCCTGTCAGTATCTTAACAGATTCACCAACTCCATCACAGAGCCCTTTTAATTAAGAAAGAATTAAGCTTCTGAAAAAGTGGCTACTAAGCTAAAAGGGCCTACCAGCTACTGGTTAATAACAAAAAAATTCCAATTAGCAGATCTATTTCTAGTAATAACAATGCTTCAATTAGTTAAGTATATTAAAAAAAAAATCTATTTTATTTTTGCTGGTATTGGACCATCAACAACATTGACATTTTACTGTCACTAAATCTGCAGAGAGACTGACAATGAGTAAAACAAAAACATCTGTTTGAGTAATGACAAGTTTCCACTTGGAACGCAACTGAACCAATAAAAATAGAATTTGTTGTTTCTCTTTATGAAGTTTGATGTAACAAATCTGATATTTTGTTTTCACTCCTTATTTTGTTTAATAATTATGTAATCAGATTAGAATGTTCATAAATATTTCCTATTTTAAGCAGCTGGTGTAGTATAATGAGCCATAAGACACAAATTACATTTCAAACAATGCATTATGAACAACATTTGAAAATAAGAATGAAAATAGTAGTAAGTTAAAGTTACATAAAATATGACTTTTTTTTTTTTTTTTTTTTTTTTTTTTTTAAGATACATACATGTTTGAAGATTTAAAAAAAAAATCAAAATTTTGAAATAAATTTAAAAAATAACTTTCTTGGCTTTCTTAACAACCCTGTTCTATTGCATACCTTTGGAAAATAGTAAAACTAATCTCTCAGCTTTCAACTCATTTAGGAACAAATGCAAATGAAATTTAAGAGTATTTTGATACATGAGTAATAAAGATGAGAACTTATATTTATTGTAATTTCACCTTAGAAACACCAGTGTCCAAAATTAAGGTCACAAGCACGTTTTTGATAATAACTCAAAGTAGCTATTGGTAAAATTGAAAAAAAATTGTATATGAACTAGCTCGTGAAGTCTCTGGACCTCAGTCCTATACAGCATGTTTGGGATGGTTTAGGAAGAGCATGATATCACTCTGCACCCAGGACCCTTTAGGAGTTAAAATCCATGCTTTTAGAATAATAGGATTTATTACCACCAGTGTTTCTCGACACCCTCCGTAACAGCAGGGTTGGGTTTTTGACGTCAAAAACTGGCTTTTGACATGACAAGCGTCAAAAACTGGTTTAAACTGTCATAAACTGGTTTAAACTGTCGAAAACTGGTTTAAACCGTCGAAAACTGCCAAATACATGTAACACGCTAAAACATTTTAACAATAGATAAACATTAAATAAGTCAATGATTTATGTGATCTTTTATTGAAATTTAATAATTTAAAAAATATATTATTTGCAATAAAATATTTTTTTTTTCAACCAGATGAAAATAATTTTGTACAATTAAATAATCCGGATCAATTTTACCCCGCAGCATGCTGCAGCACACCACGTGTTTAGCACATTTATTTACACCCAAAAGATTTTTGAGTTTAGAGTGTATGAAGCGTTAGAAAACAGTCTCTCTTAATTGATGCTGAGCTAGTAGGACTTGATAGCAAATGCATTGCTAGATGAGCAAGTTTTGAAGCAGGCTCAAAAAGCTGTTGCATTTAGTTATACCTTTCCACCAAACAATGGAGTCCTCCCTATAGCACTGAAATAGGAAGACTGGAAAGGGGATTCTTTAGCTTCATACACAATCAGTATGGGTAAGCATCTATAAACTCTCTCTGTAGCTCAAGCGTGAGCTGAATCAACTGATACAGCAGTCAACCCTTGCCCCTGATGGTTGGGATGCAAAGTATAAGCCAAACAATGGTATGGTTTCATGATTTGATCCCTTCTATTATGCACTTTTTCAATATGGGCTTACAGGAATTTTCTTTTAAATGACCGAGCCAATCTTGTTCAGTTTTAAAATCGAAAACATTTTTATATATTGAAAGAAAGCATGTTTTAAAAAGATTTTGACTTTAAGCTTTTTTTTTAAATTACTTCTGTTATTTTGTAAATGTTTGAAATTAATAATCCAATTTCAATTTTGAATGGAATGGTTATTGCCTAGACTAGAATAACATTGATGCACATTATCTTGTTATATATACAAAAAAAAATCTACACTTTTCTAAGTTTTTTTTTCCCCATAAAAAAAGCTAGCTAATGCTTTAAGCTCTCAAAAGTAAGCAAAATTAAAATGATTTTAAGTAAGAGAAAAAATGTACAGCTCAGGTGAGCTTAATGTCTACTTTTTAGAAAAACACAATTTTACAAAAAATAAATAAAAATAAAAAAAATAAAATAAAAATTTTACCCTGTTAAAAAGTTGTACTTAACAATAATACTTTACTATGTACTAATTACTGATATACAGTAAGAGTGAATTTAAAATATTACATGAAATGTTGTCATGTGTGACATTTAATTTGAATTTTTACAGATCAATTTAGTATTTGAGGTTTTTGACATGACGGTTTAAACTATGGTTTAAACCCGACATAAACTGACACATGTCAAAAACCTGCCAACCCTGTAATTATTACTAATACTATATATACTAATTATACAATTACAGTAATAGTGAATTTTAAATATTACATCTAATGTGTGACATTTAATGTGAAATTTTACAGATCACTGTAAGTATTTGAGGTTTTTGACAAGGGGTTTTTGACATGACGGTTTAAACCGCAGTTTAAACTGTCAAAAACTGACATGCGTCAAAAACCTGCCAACCCTGCGTAACAGTATGACAGTTCATTGTGCAGCTTCTATAGCAGTACACGGTAGCCACACTCTATATTAGACGAACAGTTTCTGAGACAAAATGCACCATGGTTTGACTGCTTTTGGTATAACCTTAACTAAAAATTCCCCTCTTTATATTTTTTTTATTGTGATATATTTTTCCATAGTAATATCTCTAAGTATAAAATTTCGTTGTAATAAACCAAATTATATTTCCTCAATTATCACAGATTTTGTATTTGTGACCTTAATTTTGCACATGTGTATATAAATCACATGAAGCATATCAATATTTAATGAAATATTTTTTTTTTTTTTTTTTTTATATACAAATATGAATCCATGGCAGCACCACTTTTAAACTTATATTAAATAAGCTAACAACATTATAAAGAATTAAAGAAAAATTTTGAAGATATGTTGTTTGAGAAAGACAAAATTAAAATTTTGATTTTGAATTTGAAAAACCCTTTTTTAAAGCTGCACTATATAATACTATATCATAGGAAAGCTCTTGAAAAACACTGCCAAATGACATCTTTTGCATCTATTTAGCTTAATTAGGAGATCTGCTATAACATTTATCAGCATTTTCAAAATGAATAGCAATATTTAAAAAAAAAATACAGTCAGCACTTTCCTTAATCTTACCTTTGTAATAAATTGAGATGGTGACCAAAAATCACTGGGTTAATTTGACAGGAACTGACCCAAAAATAATTGTGTATAAATTGAAACAAGCATGACTATTAAATTGCCAAACTTCATATGATTCAATACCTTCATCAGATTCTTATTTAATATGTGCTATTTTTTTGTTGAATTCATGATTCAAAAATTAAAATATTAATAACAGTTGTATGTAAAAAAAATCCAGGCATATTGATAGGACTTGACTGCCAACTTAATACTTCTTAATATGCATAGGGGCTTCTTAATATGCACTTCTTAATATGCTAGGGAGACTTGACCCATGGGGATTGTTTCTATGAAAGGGAAATTTAGGGGAAATGTCAGTCGTATAATTGGTTGATCCATCACACAACATCATTTTGGAGGAAACAGCCAATACAGAATTATCAGTGGTATTCTAGCAATTTAGTCTTGATTTAGTGTTTAATGCTGCACCTTTCAAGTAAATTTTGAAGATTTTGGAATTTATTAAATTTGAACTTCCAGTTTTGATTTAAGTCAATTTCAGAAGTTTACTTGTTTTAGTTCCTTTTTTAGCTACATATTGGTACATAGTAGTTTTATATAACTTCATTGCAAGTTGATAAAATATTGGGGTTAACAAAGCAAAGATAACTAGGAAGGCTTAACCCAATGATTAATTTTATGTTTTTTGTTTGATTTAATGAATTTGTAATTTATTGTAATTTATTTAATGAATAACTAAAATATTGTGATTTAGACCTAATGATTTGTTTTAATATATTACCCTACCTTAAAGGAAAAAAAAAAAGTTGCAGGCAAGAAGAAGGGCAAGACAATGTTATCCACGGACACAACAAACAGAAAAAGGAGAAAGAAAGAGGCAGAAAGAAGAGAAGAAAAAAAAGGCAGACGAAAGGAAGGCAAAAAGGACTCTTTTTGTGAAATGTATAAAGATTGAGAAGAATAAAAGAAAACAACAAAATCTACTAGAATCTGAAACTTCTTAATCGGAAAGTGAGATGTCACATTGTCCTCAATTAAGTCAAGATGATTGTAAGAAGGAATTGCTTGATAGCCAAAAAGTACAAGTTGACAACTGGGTAATTGTCAAGTTTTGTGGAAAAAAGAAGAAGAGATATTTTGTTGGCTTAGTAACAGAAAACAATCACGAAGTTTTGACTGTGAAATTTACTAGGAGATCAGAAGGTAACAGATTAAAACGGACTTTGAATTTGACTACTGCTTTTCTGCTGATGTTGAATAGGGTTTACAGTATGAAACCATTTATCCGGAAACCAATTAACAGGAAAACCAGTTATCCGGAATGATATTTCTGATAGACTGATTTCAGAATCTTTGCAGAAAAAGGTGTCATACACTGCCAGTTTGACATAGACTTTGCTAGAAACAACTGTATAATTTGCTGACAACATCAAGTACTTGAAATGAAAATATATTTAGTTGTATTTTAGATGCTTTAATTTTTATGCAGAGCAAACAGAAGAATTTTTGTTCCTAAGATTACCTTCTTTTAAACTCTGGTTAACTTTTGATCTTACTTGCATTGATTTTTAATCCAAGTAATCTAATAATTTAAAATCTGAAATAATGCCACAACCACACATATTCCATAAAACTTATCAAATGGATGCTGCTTTAATGCACAACCAGTTAACCGGAAAAACCAGTTATCCGGAATACATCTGACCCCAAGCATTCCGGATAAATGGTTCTGTACTGTAATTAAAAGAAAATAAACTTGTGTAATGAACAAAACCTGTGTTTTTTATTTCAATACTTATGAGTCTTCTCACTTTCATGAGGGGAGTCATGTCTCCCTAAGTAAGGGGTCAAGTGCAGACTAGAAGAATCTTTTTTTTTTTTTTTGCAACATCTCTAAATAGAAATATGCTATCATTTTTAACCGCAGTAATGTACAAAATAACAGACTATTGTTTCATGTTTTTTATTCAGCTCCAAATGTTCTACAAAAAAAAAAAAAAAAAAAAAAAAAAAATTAAAAACCAAAAATGGGTCAAGTCTCCCTACTTTCACTTACTCAAATTTAAATTAAGCAACAAAATGTAATCAAATGAATTAAAACTACTTTTTTCACTCATGCATTACATTACACTGATTATGAAATTATCTTGAATATATTTTTCTAAAGGAAATAAAAAAATAAAGTATGGAACATTTGGAAAAATATTAATGAACAGAAAAAAGCAAAAAAAAAAAAATGAACATTTTAACAAATATGATTGAAAAAATATTTTAAATGCACTTTTCACCACTAAAAGAAAATTGAGTATCCATACCATAATCCTGCTAAAGCAGCTTTCACACCAAGTCGTCGTGACAGACGCAGACCTTCATTCATGAAGTGTTCAACAGAATCGAAAGGAATCATACGAATTCCACCACACTAAAACATAAAGATTTTTTTAAATAGAAATATAAATGAAAACTACATATTAAATAGAATATCAAAACAAACTACAGGTAGAACTTCTAAAATCCGGAATCGCTCGGGACTCCGCAATTCCGGATTTTAGAGACTGAGAAATAACAATTTAAATTTTAAATTAAAGCCACACTTAAAAATAAAAAACACATACTGTAAAGTTTCTAATACTCTCTAAATAATAATAATAATAAGAGAGACGTTACAGCGGATGGAGATAGATAAAAATGATTTATTGAATTAAAATAATTTCTTTTATTGTGGCAAGTATGATTCTGAGTGCCAAAAATGACAATTGTGGTATTTACATTCGCTGATGGTGCCATCTCTGAATAGTTTACATAAACAGTATCTAACTCATACTTGGACTTGGACGAGATATGGAGAGGAGTACCAGGAATCAGCGACTCTGCACCTCCGGTAGTAACCTGTGGTAGAAACATTCAAACCATAGCCAATGCCCAGAACATCAGGAAACGCGTAAAGGAAAACCTCCCCAATATAAAAAAAGGGCCGTTTAAAGGCACCAAACAATATAAGATATAAAAATACAAAAATAAAAGTTAGTAAAATTAAATAGGATTAATAGAAGAGATTTAAAAGAAATAATTACAAATAAGAATAAAAGCAAAATTTACGAGAAGTTAAGTAGTGAGCAACCAGGGAAAAATAACCCTATCAAAGCGACATTAGTGGCCTAACCAGGGTCGATATTCTCAGGGAGATGAAGAGTGGCACGAGGTCTATGCCTTTGGGCCCATTCATCATATACAGAAATATTATGGAAAATAGGATTAGGAATGTCAGGAATGCTATTGAAAAATTTTATAGCTTGATTTTTGATGGCAGATGTGATCGGTGGAACTTTGATGTCATGTTGGATTGTAGTATTTCTCTTGTACCAAGGTGCACGGACAATACCACGAAGAGTCTTATTTTGAAGGATCTGAATTTTTTGAAGGTTTGTTTTAGCAGCAGAGCCCCAGATCTGGGCACAGTAGAGAAGTATGGAGCGAAGAACTGTCTTATATAACAGTATTTTATTGCCCATACTCAACTCATCACTATACAGGAGATGGGCAAGATCGCATTTAGCTTTATAGAAGTTTTGGATGCTATATTTGATGTGCTTTCGCCAAGTAAGAGTACTGTCCAGGAAAACCCCAAGGTATTTAACTTCCCATCCAAAGCTGACAAAGGAGCCATCAAGATAAGATGGAGGAGGGGTAGAACGATTGCGAGTGAAGATGACTGTCTGTAATTTAGTAGGGTTAATTTTGATACGCCATTTAGTAAAGAATTATTCCAATTTGAGAACGTGTTGCTGTAGATACTTGTGCATAGTAAGGCACTCCTTGTCACGAGCCATCACAGTGGTGTCGTCTGCTTAAATGGCCAATAACGTATGTGGAGATGTAGGAATATCAGAAATGTAAGCTTTATAAAGCCGTGGGCCAAACTTAGAGCCCTGCGGTACACCCGCATTAACCGGGAGAGGTGTAGAGAGGATATTGGCATAGCGGACGCAGAATGTTCTGCCACAAAGGTACTTAAGAGTAAAGCAAACATGCGCTGTAGGAACTTTTAACTTTAATAATTTGCAAATCAGGCCAGGGAGCCAAACTGTGTCAAAAGCCTTCGTGACATCAATAAACAGTGAACCTACATACTCAGAGTTCTCGAGTCCATCAAAAATGAACTCAACCTCTCTGAGCAATTGGTGGGCGATAAAGTGTTTAGGCCTGAAGCCAAATTGTTCAGGAATATCGGGGAGGAAATTTTGAAGGCGTGTAAGAAAAATATGCTCAGTCAACTTACCAAGATCTAACTCATACAGTATTGACAATTAAATACAAAGAAAAATAATTAAAAATAAATTACTAAATAAATCAGAATTAGAAAGCATGTTTAATTTTAAAATTAATTTTTTAAAGCATTTCTATCAAGGTTTGTTGCTTTAGCTTAGGCTTGTTAGAATGTAAAGCCACAGTTAAAAATAAGAAACACATAATGTAGAATTTCTTATACTCTATTAAAAAAAAAAAAAAAAACTAAGGGAGCCTAAGCGGATAGAGATCAATAAAAACGATTTATTGAATTAGAACACTTTCTTTTATTGTGGCAAGTATAATTATGACCATCACAAAACAACGATTGCTGTATTTACATTCGCTGATGGCGCCATCTCTGAACAGTTTACATAAACAGTATCTAATTTATACAGTGTTGACAATTAAATACAAAGAAAAATAATTAAAAATAAATTCCTAATAAATGAAGAAAAAAATCCACTGACATGCTTAAAAGTAACAGAAAAAAATGTTTTAGTTTTATAGAAGTAGAATATGAAGCAGATTTTTTTTTTTGCCATATTCCTTTAAAAGCCAAACCTCAATAGTAATAAAAAGTGTAAGTTCATTTTTTTTTTTTTTTTTTTTTTTTTTTTTTTTCACTACTGAACCTCATCTCAACTTAAAGAATTAATTATTATCAAGTTATTAAAAGAATTTTAAATTTAAATAAGATTTTAAAAAAAAATCAGTAAAAAAAGTATACTAAGAATCCATTTATTGATCTCACTTTCACTTTGTTCAAATTGTTGGTGGCGCCATCTGCCGATTGAATAGAAATTGGTGACAATAATAAAGCAGTAAAAAAAAAGCTTCTGGAAGCTTTCCGGATTTAAGAAGTCTGGATTTTAGAAGTTGTACCTGTATAACACAGTAAAAAAGCACCAAAAAACTGGGAACGAATAACACAATAAAAAAACTTTGTTACAAAAGTTAAGCAACAGTAAAAGATGCAGTAATACTAGTACTTTGAATTGATATAAAACCCTTTTGCCAAGCGTAAAAATCACCCATTGTTAGAAATCCATTATGAAGTTGCTTTCTAACTATCATTCTCTCACGGTAACTTGGCTGATAAGATGACCTTGAAAGAATTCGCAATATTACGAGAAAAACAAGTTGCTAACAGATATAAATGGTGCAGGATGTGCATTATTGAATTAATAACTACATTCTGTTAGCTGCTGCACCTTTAATTAACAAATATATTCATCTAAATTTCCGTTGTGCATTGGCCAAGTTATCGTAACAGGACTAGACATGTGACTTTTTGCATAAGGCAAAAGATTGATTTTTGTATTTCAATATCTCTGTTTTTGTATTTTTAACGAAGATTTTTTTCTCCATCTTTTAGCCTATAACATAGTCTTTTATCTGTTTAAATTTGTGTGAAAATAATTATTAAAGTCTTTCTTTATAAACTACTCTGTTACAAAATCTTAAAGTTTACTATTTTAAAGCTTATACTTTTAATGATGTTGGATTAATTTTAAAATTCAATTTTAATGTTAAAAAAATATTTCTATGCTACTAATTTTATTTCTTATACGTATTATAGTTCTTTTAAAAAATAATCTTCTGATAAATGTCTATCATTAAATCTTTTCAAAAATGAGTATTTTACCTATTAAGAATTTTCAGCCATCGAGAATATGTCAAAAGTGATACAAGTGCTACACATTAATATTTTCTTTGGATATTCTGAAATATTTCCCAGGTTAAAGGCGAAAACTCAAAGTTTCTCAAAATATGTCAAAAAGGGAAACTAGTACTACACATTAATATTCTCAGGATATTCTGAAATATTTCCCACGTTAAAGACTAAAACTCCGATATAATACTTTTACAAATATGAAATTAAGAAATTGCTTGTAAAAAAATAAATATTTGTGTAAGATAGTCTTCTGAAAATTTGTATTAGAGAGTAAATACATTAAGAATAGTTCATCATTTACCTTTCCAGAATATATTAAACTTATTATAAGATTGAAAGTATTTAGCCCCTTAACTGCCAACGAAATCTGGCACGATCTCCAGTGCCTCATTTAATAACATAATTCAACAAAAATTGTCCCATTGTAATGCAAGTTCTAAATTTCTGAAATAGGGGAGAGGGGGGCACATGTGAACAGTATATATTTCACTCAGTTAATTTTAAATAAAAAAATTCAAAAAGTTACTAATTGATGGTAGTACTCGTACCATCTTTTGGCTGAATTTTCAGAACAATAGGCCATTTTGATTTCTGGTAGTTGTAATTTGTTTGTTTTAGAAGGTGTGAAGTAAAAATTCATTCAAGACATTTTTTAAAGAAGAATATCAGCATTGCATTCTATAGTGACATTAATTAGGTAAGTCTACAAAAAGTTTTGTTTCCTTATTTCAATTAAAAATATCTTTTTTTTATAAGTTAGGCCGAAGTTGGTAGATGGGGCACTTGTGAACAGAACATATGGGGGCAGATGTGAACAGTTTACAAGTGCATTTTTTTTTAAAGTCTGTGAATGCATTTTTTAAGTCTGTGAATGCATTTATTTATTTATTTAT